>OY776125.1:11160407-13560407 GCA_963675135.1 Galeopsis tetrahit | reverse complement strand
AACCCGTCTCTCTTCTCGAAAAGGTTCGGAAACTCAAGCTTCCTGATTGACTCCATCCCAGTGGCGGAATTCCAAGGAAGACCGCTGGCAGACCACCCTGCTGTGAAAAACGGCCGGCCGTCTGGTGCTTTGACTATTCCTCGAGAACCCCTTGATGCATCCACCGTTGCTGAAGCTATTAGCGTCATTTCATGCTGGTACGAAGACAAAACTGAGTGGGGCAACCGAGTCGGGTGGATTTATGGGTCAGTGACAGAAGACGTGGTGACGGGGTACCGGATGCATAACCGTGGCTGGAAGTCTGTTTATTGTGTAACTAAACGGGATGCTTTTCGTGGGACCGCTCCGATCAATCTCACCGATAGGCTTCACCAAGTCCTGCGGTGGGCAACGGGGTCCGTTGAAATCTTCTTCTCACGAAACAATGCTCTACTCGCTAGTCCTAGAATGAAGATTCTACAGAGAGTCGCATATCTTAATGTTGGAATCTACCCCTTCACCTCGTTGTTTTTAATCGTTTACTGCTTCCTCCCGGCATTATCGCTCTTCTCGGGTCAATTCATCGTTGAGTCGCTAAACGTCACTTTCCTGGTGTACCTCCTCACCATCACTTTAACTCTATGTGTGTTGGCCATGCTTGAGATTAAGTGGTCGGGGATTAATCTGGAGGACTGGTGGAGAAACGAGCAGTTCTGGTTGATCGGAGGGACGAGTGCGCATTTTGCTGCTGTGCTTCAGGGGCTACTCAAGGTGGTTGCTGGGATCGAAATCTCGTTCACTCTTACGTCCAAATCAGGTAACGATGAGAACGACGATGACTTTGCTGAACTGTATATTCTGAAGTGGTCTTCATTGATGATTCCTCCGATAGTTATCATGATGACCAACTTGATAGCTATAGCTGTGGGGTTTAGTCGAACGATATATAGTCCTATACCGCAGTGGAGCCGTTTGATCGGAGGGGTTTTCTTCGCCTTTTGGGTGTTGGCTCATTTGTATCCGTTTGCCAAGGGACTTATGGGTAGACGAGGGAGGACGCCTACGATCGTGTTCGTCTGGTCGGGCCTCATTGCCATCACTATTTCGCTCTTGTGGGTTGCTATATCTCCCCCGGAGGGTGCTACTCAAATTGGAGGATCCTTCCAGTTTCCATGATTTTGTTCTATCTACTCATTTACCATTGTTAGTAAAGTATAATTTTTACAAGTATGACTGACTATATCATATTCATTCTTTGTTATTCACAAACTTCTGCTATCTCTCTCTTCTCACACTAAAATTTCTGAAATCTGGCAAGTTTTAAAACAAATATGTTAAGTACGTTAAACTCTGTTTTCTCAATTTTGATTGACCTATGGACATTTTTATAATCAAATTTGAAATGTTTTGTCACTAATTATATTTATCGACCATTTGGAAATAATTTCCAAATATATTTTTAATTTAGATCAATTTTACTTCCAATTTGTTATTTATTTATTTTTGTAGGTATAGAATTTAGATTGTTTGAGGGGAAGTATATGTATTAAACCACAAAGTAAATTCAAGATCATTAAAAAAATAGCACGAATTGAATGATCATAATTTATAATCAAAATTCTTTAAAAAAAACCAGCGTTGCCAGTTTCCATCTGCCATTCCCCGCTTTCCATGAGTATTCAAGAATTAAGATTGTGATAAAAATGATTTATAATTAGAATTACGTAAGCTATGTTTGAAATTAGAGGCGTTACCCCGTCAAAAAAAAATAAAAAAAATAGAGGTGTTTTTGAATAAAAAAGTATCAGAAGCAGGTGAGAGGTTGAGCTTTTAACCAGAAAGTTGGTATTTTCAACACGTTTTTTAACTTCTTTTTTTCCCTAATAACCTACATATTTATAATAATATCTCCGTTTGTTTGTGTGCCATAATTATGTACATTATACTCCCTCCTTCCGATAAAATTATTTTGTTCAAACAAAATTTTAGGTTCAGAAAGTATGTATTTATTTTATTTAAATAGTTAACTTTTGAATATTTTTTCTACTTTATTAAAAAGATTGAGTATCTATCAATAATATTATTTACTTGTTATTCTATATATATTTTTTATAATTAAAATATGATTTTTTTAAAAGCATGTATAAAAAGAACTGAGCAAAATTTTATTGGATAGAGAGAGTACATACAACGAGGGATAGAAGGCGCCGGTGGTTACGCATAGTAGAAGAGGAGGGGTGTATCTACTAACGTCTATGTGCTTAAAAAGAAAAGATGTATCTACTTACCATTCTATTAAAGAATATATTGGTATTTTACAATTACATTAAGAGTTGCACTCTTGTGTACCAATTACATGTATGTAACTGGATTCAATAATCCACTCATTTACTATATCCAATCCAATAACACATGACCAATTTATTATATACAATCCAATAACCTATTACAAATAACACATGACCATGTACTATATTAATTTAGCACATAAATTTTTTAGAACTTTATTTTACTTCAATTAATTTTTTTTTATAATTAAAAAATAATACTCAATTAATTTTTTAACATTTTATTTTTATATTTTACTTCAATTGATATTTATATTTCTCTATTTAATATTATTTTTTAAATTTATTTTTCTTCCTATTTATCATTTGTGTTTCAAATGATATTTTTTTTTAAGTACTTTTTTTTTATGACACAAATAATTATTCTAAAATTTTAAAGTCTAATAAGAAAATTTTAAAAATAAAACTCTCATCTCTTTTAACTGCAAGTGTTCAATTCTATTGGTACTATTTTACTTTAATTAATTGGTGTATAATATTCATCTTATCCTTTCAAAAATTTACTTCATTCCTTACAAATTTTACTTCGTTTTACATTGTTTAATTATTATTTTCATTCGAACTTTCATTTTTTAATCACTTTATTTTAGTTTTTTATATATAATAATTTTTAGTTTATAAGTGTTATGATAACAATTGATAAGTATTATGGTGTATTATTAGTTAATATGTAGTACTGAACGTATTAGTTCATATACAGTATAATATTAGTTTATATTGGTACAAGTTCTAATGTTTTCGAGTTTCGAGTTCACATACTTTATGGTACTAGTTCAAATATAGTATAGTATTAGTTCACATATTATATAGTATTAGTTCACATACTCTATGGTACTAGTTCAAATATAGTATAGTATTAGTTCACACATTGTATAGTATTAGTTCACATACTCTATGGTATTAGTTCAAATATAGTATAGCATTAATTCACATATTGTATAGTATTAGTTCATATATTAAATAATATTTTTATACCCACATTAATCTCTAGTACTATATAATATATTAACTAGTACTATACCATAGGCGTACTAATACTATATCGTATTTAAACTAATATTATATTTAATAAAAAATACATAACTTAACACATTCATAATTCAAGGTATACCATGCAAATTAATACATCAATATTAAAATATTGATATTAAGTAACTAGTAAGAAGAACAAAAGTGAAAATTAATCACACTGAACACACAATTCAATTAATAGATACGTTCACACTCAATAAACATATAAATGCATCAACACGGCGATGACCACAAAGAAAATAATAAAGCTGATGCAATATTATGCTCGTTTCTTCCCCAATTCTCCACTCATTTAAGTTTCTAAATATAAATTTTATTTTTCAATTAGATTATGTTATTAATTAATTTTAAAAAATAATCTACAACTATAAAAAACTTGTAACAAACTAGATATCATTGTAGAAATAATGAAAACATAACAAAATAATCTTAGTTATTATAAATCAGATTAAAACTAGAGAGTGAACATGTCATATTCATACATTTATACCCAAATTAGAAAAAAAATTGAATATTTTTAGTTTAGCTTTTTTTTTTTCGCTTTTTTTTTTTGTATTTTTTTCCTGAATTTTGATCATTTAAAAAAAAAAGAAATTTTTATTTCATAATTTTATTTTTGAGTTTCATATATATTTTTTATATTCCTTATTCTTTTATATTTATTTTTTGAAAGCTAAAAAAATAGAAAAATATTTGACTTCGTGGTGATTCATTGGTGACACGATAGTCGGTGTATAATTATAATTTTAATGAGTTATATTTTAATTTAATTGATAAAATGGTAATATAGTATTTTACATGTATTTTTCTTTTAAAAAAAATTGGAGGTGAAATCAATAAAAAATAAGGTAAATAACTAATAATAAAAAATTGGATTTAGTTACATGTATGTAACTTATACACATGAGTGTCTAAAAGAAGGGAGTGTGAACTTATTAAAAAATGAGTGTAAATAGTCAGGAGTGTGGATTTATTAAAAAAAATTGTAAATAGTCAGTTACATTAAAATAATAAATAAAATTTTGGGTCTATTTGCTTATCCTATAGGCAACGGTTAAATGTCCCTTTTTCTTTTTTTATGTCTTCACCCTATTTTAATTTATTTTTTGAATCCGCGTGTTACTTGCAATTGTAAAATATATTACTGAATACATTAAAAAATATATATAATTTTTTTTTATAAAATGTAGACTAATGAAATTTTATTTTAGATATTGAAGAGAAAATGAAAGAATGGTATAAAAATATAGAAAAATAATAAATTAGAAATAAATGAGAGAGGACTAAGGGAGGGGAAATAAAAAATAAATAGAAAATAACGGTTGAAAAATAAGAAAGGAGAGAGAAAATAAATTTTGAATTTTAAAAATTCAATATTATATAATGTAAGGAATTTAAGAATTCAGGTTTTTGAAGAAGCCACGTAATGAAGATGAAATTCAGAAATAGTTAATAAAAGAAATTATTAGTTAAAAATACAATACTACCTAGTGCTGAGTTCACTTCTACTCCCAAACACAAACATACTTTTTGTATTCTTTCTCTCTCCCTCTCAAAACTCCAAAATAGTTTGGATTCTTTTTTCCACTTTTCGTGTTTTAATGGTGTTTCATTCTACTTGATTTTTAACACGTGTCGTCTCTAATATTATAAAACGTTGATTACTTTTTAATATGATATGTGTCAATCATCCATATAGTGAAACAAAATATGGAACATGAAAAATGAAACATGTGATTTCAATCCCTCCAAAATACCCTCCAAACTAAAAAAAATAAAATTGAAACCTTGCTAAAAAGAAAGTGTTCTTTATATATATGTAAGCCTTCTATATATATATATATATATATATATATATATATTCTTCATTTATATAATGTTTCTTTGTATTTAATTATTTTTTTATGTTATTATTGTTTATTTGTTCATATTGTTGCATGATTGTGTAGTTGAAATAAATAAATGTAGTGTATTTCGTTCCTGGATTTATTAAAAAAAATACTGCGTTTTGCAAAAACTCAACCTTGGTTCACCGAGTTTTTTGAGAATTCTCGAAAAAATGTTCCACGGATTGTGTATTTTCTCGGCAAAAAGTTCCACGAAATGTGTATTTTTTGACAAAAAGTTCCACATAATGTGTATTCTTTTGATAAAAAGTTCCACATAATATGTATTTTTTCGGAAAAATCCAAACAATACCGGAATTTGAGTTTTTTACATAACTCGAAAACTTTGACTGAGTTTTTTCACAAAACTCGACATAAAGTTCTGAATTTATGTGATTTACTCGGCCAACCTATGTCGATTTCAACACGGGTTTTAGGGGGTGAAGGAGGGGTTAAGTTAAAGTAAATTTTTTATGATTATGATTTACGAGAGTTGAAAAATGGGAAGGGTATTTGTGGAATTTTATGGGAGGATGAACTCAAAATTAGTGTGTGAATTCATGGGGGCGAAGACATAAAAGGAGGGGGCATTTAACCGTGGCCTATCCTTTAGGCCTTTCTTTATTTGGCGGTTTGGCCCATTGACTTATATAATTGGCCCATATCTCTCCCTCACAATCATGACAGCCTCCCCTTTCAATTGCTATCGCAATCTCCCTTCCAAGTTCCAATACTTATTTCAATTCATTTTTTTTAATACATATTCATATAATATACGCAGTTCGTTTATTATATTTTTACAATCTACATGTCGACCAGAAAATGATAATGAACTCCACTAAAATAGACCGGAAACTCCACAAAGTGAGACACGAAATAAAAAAGAACAAAAATACAAACACAAAAGGTGCTAATCAAATCTTGATTTTTCAGATATATAACTATGATATTCAAAAGGTCATAATTAAATATTGAATTTTCAAATTCCATTATTCCTTTTGAACCTGCCCTAAGTTTTCTCACGCTTCCTTCTTTTTTCTTCTTTTCTTTTTTAATATTAATTTATTTTGCATTTAATATTCTTGCACAGCCCACAACCTAGTCCATGACTCTCTCTCTCTCTAATAGCCAAAAGGCATAATATATAATTCTATGATTGGATGAAATGATTATCAAATTTCTTGTAGCCCAATAATTAAGTTAGAAATTTGTGGTCTCTCTCTCACATCATTTATTAAAGTTAGCAGCAGCAGCTCAAGTGGTGAGTAGTGAATATGATGTTGATGTGTTCTTGCCAAAGAATTAACTCCCTTTCTTTTTATGGGTTTATTTGAATAAAATCCTTTTTCATTTTCTTATTTAGGTACCCCAACACACCCTTTATTTGTTTCTGGGTTACAAAAAAAGAATTAAATCAGTGGCAGTTAGAGGGATATCAAAATTAAACAAGAATGGGGAGTGATGCCCCTCAAAAGGCTTCTTCCAACTATGATGAAATATTCATGCAGCATAGTTTGCAATTTGGAGAAAGCTTAAAGGTACCAAATTTTCTATCTACTTTCAATTGAGAAGAAATAAAATAAAAAAATTTGCTTTTGATTTTTAAGGACTTGAAGAATCTGAGGAAACAGTTGTATTCAGCAGCAGAGTATTTTGAGTCATCTTATGACAAAAATGATCACCAACAACTGTAAGTAAGAGGCTTTTTTATTTTTTGTGTTTTAATTTTTATAAACTATGCCATGTGTAATAATAATTATGTGTGCAGTGTGATGGAATCTTCAAGGGATTATATTAGTAAAGCTCTTGTGAGTACTGTGGATCATTTGGGCTCTGTGGCTGATAAATTCAGCAAGTTTTTGGATAAAAAGGCTATTGAATTCTCTACAACAAATATTAGGTTCTCTTGCATTCAACAGGTACTAATGCTTCAAAATATGTATGATGAATAGATTCTTAGATAATAAAAATATAAATTTGAACAAATTCAGTTTTGAATAACAAACTGTAATGAAGTATTTTAAGTATAATTGCCTCTCACACGAGATCATTTATTCCAAAAGATGCAATTTTAGAAATAACAGAGTAGCTGCTGTTGTCTTTACTGCTGCTCTTCTTTCCCTTTTGGGTCATTGTAAAGATAATCTTTTCAAACCCATTATGATTTGGAAATGACGTGCAGAAAATGAATTAACGGTTTTACCGATTTTCTTTATATTACGTTTCTTCCTTTTCTCAAATATTAAGTTTCTGATTTTTTTTATATAACTTTTTATTGTATAGTAAATCTAAATTAAATATATATGTTACAATTATTTCAGATTTTTTTTTCCTGATTAATTGACAAATTTTGATCCAAATGAAAAAGAGGTTTGATTGATTGTGTGGATGGTATTGTAGAAACTAGGCATGTTGCAAGGGTTGAATGAGTTGAGAGGAATGTCATTATCACAACAGTGGTTGACAATCGAAGCCCCAAAGCACAATAAGGAGTACAAAGTCCAAGGCAATACATTAATAAACCAAGCTTTTTTACTCAAATGTGAACCTTATTTACCATAAGTCATTGATGTTATTGATTTGTAAGCAGTATTAATGATTTATGTAAACAAGGTTCACATACTACTTTGTCATCTAAAAGAGAATGTGTTATTGTGAACCTTGTTTACCATACATCTAGTACTGCTGATGATATAATAGTATTACTAATAAACAAGGTTCACGTCATAATTGTTGACGAGGTTGTGGTTTGTTGTTGCGCAGAGTGTTTTGAAATGGGGAAATTGAAGTTGATACATACAACTTGTTCGCCTACTAAATCTTCTAGCTTAATGCTGCCTCATCTGCAATCAAGCCTTCCTTCATCTCCGAATCCCCTCAACTTTTCTTACACACGACTCGTGTCCAAGAAACGAACGGGTACCTCTATTTATATATCGAGTTGTCTTCTAGGAATCTAAATTTACATGAACTCCTCTTTTAAATATCATTATTTAGGTACAAAATGTTTATGTTTAGCATAAAAAGTGACACTTCTATATTAAACAGTGATACTTGGGGGAAAAATCACCTTAACTTTTACCCTTCACTTTGCGCTCGAGAACTCACTTTAGCTGTAATTCATTTGCTCTAAATTTGTCTTTGTCTATGTAAAACAGGGAAGCATTTAATTTCACCACTTGGTTTCTCCCTCAAGAGATCAGAATCGGTTGCTAATAGATCCAACTCTCCAACCTTTTCTCACAATAAACATCGAGTAAGTCATGCATATTTTACTTCCCATGATTAATCTACTACTCTTACAACAACCACATACATACTATAACATATAGAATTTATCTGGATTCAAATCCTAATACACGAAACTGTTGCTATAACTGCAGAGTCCATCAGTGCCTCGAGGAGCTATCATCTCAGATACGACGAACAAAGAAAGAGAGATTAGTGCATCGTATACCAAAAGAAGCAAGCATCTCTTCAGAGCCTTGTTCTCCATGAAGGGGAATCATAAGCTGCAGATGATGCAAAGATAAATAGAGTGTGCATAAGCGACGCCCAAGACCACCTCAAATATCTGCCTTTTTCTCTTTCACAAACCTTCATATATGAGTCTTGAGGTTGCATAAAATGCAACTAGAGTCGAACAAGTTCGCTTCGACGATGAAATAATGCATCTACAAGATAAATAACACACCACTTTTGCTATCCTGTAATGGCTCAAGTTTTAGAGGGCATTTGGTTCAATTTTTTTAATGGGAATAGTAATGATAATTATCAAAAAGAAACACGCGAGAATGACGATTGCATTATTAGTGTACTTCTTTAATCTTGGAATAAGTTGAGACAAAAAATGATTGTCGGTTGAAAAATAATAGAATAATTAAGGAGAAATTATTATATGGGAGGAGGTATTATTCAAAATAGAGGATTGTATTAATTAACTTATCTTTAGTCTCATTATCTCATACGAAGTATTATGAAGGTAATTGATTATCTTTTGTTCTCATTAATCACCACACTCTATTATCATTTCTATTGAAGAACTATAAACCAAGTGCCACCTTAGAGTATTAGTTTTCCCTAAATGTCTATGGTTTAAGGTAGAGCAAAATCCTGTAAGACAATACGTGAGCAATGCAATAAACAGGTCTCTAAGTGGACTGTGAAAAGCTTCAAGGCAGGATATAACCTGAATTACATGCTGTTGTTTTCATTGTTTGATTTGTACGAGACCAGATTTAAGATATCTGAGGACTGTGGCATGTATCAGTAGCTAAATCCGATGGCAAGCGTTGAAGAGTCTGTGTGCTCGTGAGAATAATCTACCAGCACAATTGTTATGTTTTTTCCTAAATCCCAAGATCGAAACTTGGGTACTCATCCAGTTCCGTTGTATGGAATTCCTTCTGGGGATTGTTCTCTTCGACACCAGATATATCATGAGATGTACAATCATTTGAGGCTACGGTACTAGAATGAGTAGCTGCTACATGGGATCCAGACTTGCTTCCATTCAGGTCTTCCCAGAGCTAGCAAACAAGAAACTTTTGATTAATCATAATCAAAATCAAACTCATAGGAACAGCACATTTTGCATTAGATGGCTATTGAACTATATCAAATTCACTGTGTATTAGGAAACTTTTCCGGTTTGTTCTCATGCAACTTGATAACCTTGCTTCATTAACTGTGAGTGCCACCCTTGAAGGTTTTACCTCAAATACCTATTAGATATTTGATCACACATTGTTCTAGCCTTTACTTTCATAGCCTTTTATTCAGCTTTCTAAGTTTGCAATGGCCAAATAATCTAACACCTTTTTTAGCTCAATACTAAGAGGTAGGAGTGTAAATGAGCTGAGTCGAGTAGTGTCGAGCTCGAAACTTTGAACTCGACAAAAAACTTACATAACATTAACCAGAGATTTTTATTTTATTTAGTTAGAGTATATTTGTAAATACTTAATTTATTATGCATAAAATAGTTAAATTATGTGAGCTCGATTAGGCTCGCAAGCCTGACGAGCCTAGTGTTACTGAGCTTGAGCTCAATTAAAAAATAGAGTCCATTTTTTATTTTCTCAGAGTTGAGTAGGAGTAGCTCGTGACTTGGCTTGACTCACTTACACTCCTACAGAGAGGAGACTAGAATCGTACATTTAAGTTACGACTGCAAGATACATCACATTGTGAAACACCATATAAAACCAGCAAAAAAACAGAGTTTAACTCAATGTTCAGGGTGATTCCAGAATTAACCTTGGGTAATTCACTGGAGCTCAAATCATTCATTGCTGCAGCATTTGTTTCAGTCATGATCTCTGCAAGGTAACAACGAATCAAAACATCAGACCTCATCAGTCAGATCATGGTCTATGCATGACAGTAACTCACCTTCATGAGGACACATCATAGGGGGGCTTTCAAGTTTTTCAATCTTAATAGGTCTGATGAGTTTTGCAGACTCAATTGGCATTTGGATGTGAGACTCCAAAGATGAAGAATTTGACATCAACTCATTGAGATTGTTGCACTCCACGTTAGTGGTGGGACCTGTAGAGTTTGTTCTATCTGATCTGTAATAAAAGAGAGTTTTAAATACACCATATACTTGCGGTAAACTTAAGAGAAGCTAATAAATATATTACACAATGCTTATGCATACCTGAGACAAAAACTAGCAGACATAGCTTGAGCAGAGACTGTGCACCCTCCAGCAACTTCAAAAGCTGCAGGTTTTAAAAACTTAGTCCTGCTATTGTGATCAGAGTTTTTTTCTCTCAGATCCTCGGTTCTACTGCCTTCTTCAGCATATTCTTGTATATGTCTCTCGGTGTTAGACAGAGAATCTGAAGAATGTGATTCAAGGAGGTCATCTGTGAATGGTTTAATCTTAAGGTCAACCTTCCTCTCACTTGGCTGTCTGAGAATAGATAATATGTCGTGGACTGTCATGGAGTACAAAAGTTCAGTTTTCAATTGTAAGAAGAAGCACGCTAGACAGGAGTAGATGCCTAAATTGGTCAAAAATGAAATGAAAATTCCAATTTCTGTGTGATGATTTATAAATCTAATGTGGAGAATAATAAGATCTGTTTGCCTTTTCAAGTTCTTCTATCAAGAAAAATATGCAATGATTATACATGACATGATGGAGGAGCTTAAATTTGAGCAAGCGGATATATTTGCACTATAAAATTCTTCAAGTAGGTAAACAAGCTATTTTTATGTTGAATATGGAGCACAGGAAGTCTTTTTTTATCAAACTTTCCCCAAAGGGTACCACCTCACTATTTCAATGACTTGAGGGATTAAAACACTTACCTGTTATCAAGTGAAGGGCATGGATTAAACTATTGTTACATCAAATATCATATACATAAGCAAGGAGGAATAATGAAAAGGAGAGCACAGTAAATTATCAGTTAAAGAGAATAATGTTAGCGAGCAGAAATAGATCAGAAAAAGATTACATTATGAGTTAAATAGTAATGACAAAAGCTTCAAAAAAAATTGCAATAGCATGAATAAGGGAATAAGTTAAATAGATTACAGTTGACCTAAGCTTAGTGCAATCTCTCTAAGAACCGTTAGTATCAGTTTTTAATACCGGTGACCAAATTCATAGCAACGACATTCTGAGACATACCAAATTCATAGCAAGGACATTCTGCAACATACAGACTGAAAAATAAATATTATTCCTATGCTTAAATGTGCATTTTCAGCGTCAAAGTAGGACCATCCCATCTAGTTTTTCTAACAGAGCCTACACTTTTGAGGAAAGAACATGAGTTTTTTTGCTATGCATTCAAATCAATGGAGACCTCTTACCAGCACGTCTCGGCTCAGCATCCCCCCGACTTATTTTTGCATTTTGAATCTTGGAGCTTGAATCATTAAGGTTAGTAAGTTTCTCTTGAGAGATGTTGTCAGGGGGTTTTCCTAGATACCAAACCCAAAATATGTGATGAAAAAGAGGTTGTTAAAATCAAATAAGATGATTAGATAACAGAGACAGCCAATTCCCAAGTAACAATAACAGAGAGGGCTGCAAAGAACACTAAGCTTTATTTTACAACTAAAATGCATCTGAAGTTCTTGCACAGAATTTTAAAGATATCTTAGCATTCAGAATATTGGATAACATGACAAGAAAATCTTTGGACCAGTGGACAAACAGTCTGAGAGAAGACCTTCAAATTCATCAACCAGATGGCAAAAAATTGTACAGTAAAATGTAAAGATGGTGCATAGACAGAGAGAGGGAGAGTATGTATAGCAATTTGCAACTTCATATCAAATAAGCAAGAAGATGATAGAAAATGGTGGCCTTACAGTACCAAATGGTGCTAAAAGTATTAATCGATAGCAATGCATCAACTAGATATTTGATATGTAGAGAACGTCAGAAGTGTAAACCAATTTGAAATAACACTAATAGAGGCAACTCAAACAAACATATAATAGGTTAACGCGAATATTTAAACAGAAAAGAAACAGCAATCTAAATGAAGGACTATAAGATGGGGAAGATGAAATATACCAGAAGGAAATTTCTTATTTGTTGTGATTTTTGCTTGTTTATCAGCTATAAAAGTTTTTCCAACTACTTTCCAGTTTTTTCCTTGAGGTGTTTCAGTTAGAGGCTTATTATCTCCTTCCTGCTCTTCAACCTCTACTAAATGACCCTCAAATGCTAGTGATTTCCCAGAACAAACTATTTCATCCTTTTTCAGAATCCTGCTATCTAAGTGTCTTCTGTTTATATCATACAACTTAACCTGAAAGAAAATGAATTAGAAAAGACATGAGTGCTGATTCAAATATGATTTGAGAAAAATATATTGAGAGAGAGAGAGAGAGATGGGAATCCAGCTGAATCATATGCTATTAAGATGGCCACTGAACTAAATGGGTGGCTCCTTAATTATATTTTACAGCTAATTTGGTATAACTGGGATGCAGTTTATGATTCAGAATTATAATTGGTTACATCTCAGCATAGCCAGGATAACAGTGACAAAAGGCAGGATACTCTTTTAATAGTTTATTTTTGATATTTGGATTTAGGTGCAGAAAAGCCTGACTGAAATGGAAGATGCCTGTATTAGAAATCAAGCATATTAGCAATCTTTGCCTTCTTCCTTAAAATAAAATATATTAAGAAACATATTAATAACATTAAAGGCTTGGTTTTCTTGCTTGTTTTTAATTAACAAAAACTATTCAGGGGAGAGAAAAAAGCCTCACGGAATGAAACTGGAGGGGATCTTGATTGACATTGTGTCCTGGAAGAGGAAAATGAATCATAAAATTCTACAGAATTTCTGTGAGCTTCCAGGGATTAGATAATAACAGTT
This sequence comes from Galeopsis tetrahit, assembly GCA_963675135.1. Taxonomy (NCBI): domain Eukaryota; kingdom Viridiplantae; phylum Streptophyta; class Magnoliopsida; order Lamiales; family Lamiaceae; genus Galeopsis; species Galeopsis tetrahit. The sequence continues at coordinate 13,546,799 of OY776125.1, read as the reverse complement.
TCCTCCCCTTTATATTTAGACCACATTAAGAAATAATATATGCAAGCTTTCACTCACTATGCGTAGCTTTTCAACATTGTACAATAACATTGAGTGTCTCCAAATGCCCTGGTCTATTATGGGTTTCGCTCCCTTCAACTACTTTACTGGCCATTTAACAAAACCTACAAACCAGGACCACCCCTCCTACCCAAATGTTATCCCCAACCTAGCCACCTACTGTAATATAAATTCTTGCCTGTACTGCAACTGAATAACAGATCAGAAAGGGAAAACTTGGGCCGTCTAGAAGTGTATTCATAAATGCACTTCCCACCATCATCGTAAGAATGGTTTCCTTAATTTTTCAAATATATACTGATACTTTCTGTAGAATGTTTGAAGCACAACCAACATAATTATAGGAAAGCAAAAGTAATATAATTTGAGCAGTGTATGCATAGGAGGAAAACAGAACATGCACCACCTTATAATTGACTAAAAAGCCTATTCCCAAAGTCTGACTAAAATTGAATCTATAATCGCACAATAAATACTGATTCACCATATGTTTGATGCAATTTTACATTCTTAATATGGTTAAACAACAAAAATAGACAAGTTTACATATACATAGAATATGAGCTAGTTGTATTGTTGCTACCTGCCTCCCTTGCAATCCACGAACTATAAGCTCTAGAAAGCCATCATGGAACTTCTTTGCCTTCTGTGTTATTTGATTTGTGTACAAGACCGGCCATTCTTAACAGAAGAATGGAAAATGTAAAAATCATCAATTAAACTAATGTCAGTAATACGTAATTGCCTTTAGAAGAAATGAGATAAAATTTGATGATTCCAAATGACTCAAGGGACACTTATAAATAGTGTTTAGATGCATGGTTAAGCGAAAAAACTCACCTCTTGTAAAGACATTTGTCATATCCATACAATTGGGTGAAGAACCAGACTTGTTCATTTCACTTTTCTTGAAATCTGAAAGATCAGTACAGATTGCAAGTCTAGTTACTAACTGAGCAAAGATTAGGCAGAATGTCTTGGCAGCAGTTAAACTTCTAACCTTCTAACTGAAGGAACATATAGCAATGGATGTGCAATTTACGTGTACTCATACACTGAAGGTCATATACAAATCTAAACCCAAACGCGTACACACACACGTGCATGCATGCACCACCACCAATCTGAGTGTGAACATTTTTAAGTTAACTATGTCTTGGAAATAAAAGAGTGGAGATAATTTGGCACACCTCTGATCATTTTGTGTGATGGGCTTAAGTTAATCCCCCGTGCTTTGCTCTTCCCAAACATAGGCCTCCTATCTTTCAAGAAGCAAGAAATCTACAGTTATTGGGATTCAATGATATGCATAGGATAAAGATCTCTTAATGTCCAGATTATTTCTTGGAAATTTAGAAAACCGGCACTAGTGAAAAAAATAAAAGGAACATAAATATTGAGGCAATATCAACAGAAAATTGATTACTCTGGGAATTGTTGTTGTACGATGACCCTGGTTCTTCTTTAATTTTCATGTCCTTTTCTTGACAATTAAATTTAGATGTAGGTTGATGTCCTCCACACAGCTCACCAATGTCACAAAGGTAAGAATTAAATGTTACTGTTTCACCAGACTTGATAACATCGTCTTTCTTCACAAACCTAGTTTCCAAGAGCTTCTCCGATTCATCATACAACATAACCTGTATATGATTGCATAATTTTTTTTATCGATTTGTTGTAAAAAACCTATAAAATACAGCCCACATCAATGCTTCTCATGGCTGGAGTTACTAAAAATGCACAAAATTGAAAGTGAGAGCATAAATTGGTGAAAGCTTTTCATCAATAGCTCAAGTCATATGATATCACATTTGTCAGCCTGGACAGGAAAAACTTACGAACAAAACAAAAACCCTAGTTGAAACAATACACCTGGAGTAAAATCCTGAATGCAATACGAAACTTTTTTTTTTGTCTTTTAGCTTGTTAAGTGAATAAAATTCCAGTGACTAAAGGTAGAGAAACCTCTAGACTTCTACAAAAATCAAAATAAACGATAATTAACTAAGCAATCAAAAGGCAAAAAAGAATCAAACTAAATCGCTTAAATTTTTTGTGATCACAATCATCAAAAGAAACAACAATCCTATGGGAGAATCGCGTTGTTTGTGTTTTAGACATGGTGCATTGATCGAATTATCCCGAGCAATGAATCCAATAAGGTCACCAGTAAACTAAAATATATGCATAACCATCTACTATAACTTGGAACATAAGCCTCATCTTTTTATATAAATTTCTCCAACGGCATCCTCTTTTAAAAAGTCCGGTGCAACAGAGCTATAGGAGGATTATTTCTCGGTGACGATGAAAAATCACATATAACAATTTAATGTAAATTTCACCCAAAATTAGTAACGTGAGTCAGATTTTCGGTGACAGCAGCAAACGCTCAGCTTAATCAGAAACTAAAATTAATAATAAGCAGAAACTAAAATTTTCCTATGCTGAAATCACAAGGCACACGCGCGCGCACACACATATATACCAGTAATTGACATTAAATAAGAAATAGGAAAAACCTTGTGGCTAGAGGGCTGAAGCACTAGAAAACCGTCATGATAGATTTTCCGCTTCTGCTTCACGTGATTTGTGTACGTGGCGTTCCACCGGTGAGCATTCTCCATTGCAACGCTAATTTTGAGCTTCGAAATCAAATTTATTGAAATTAAAGACTCGGGAATTACACTAGCCGAATAACAAAAACTTGGAATACAGAATTAGGGAAAGAAGAGTGTCTAATTCGGAGACTCACTTGAAGACATTAACAAACGGTAGGAGAAAGGGGTAACATCGCCGGTGGCCAGGTGGCTCTGAACTTCTAATGGCGGGAAATGGAATAGCTCGCCTGTTTCAGAATTTCGTTTTTCTTTTTTTATATATATCTGGCTTTTCTCAAGGGTGTTTGGTATTACTATATACATTAAATCAAAATTTTATATGCAATTTGGGGTATATATACCATTTTTATTTTAATTGATTTTAGAAATACTAGGAGTATTATTAATTGTTTAATTGAAATTTTAATTCATCAAATTAGAATTAAAGTCAAAATTGTGGTTCAATTGTATCATGCAATTGAGTGCACACAAGTGTGACTCATTCATTGTTAGTAGTTCACGATGCACAAGATATCCATAATACTTTGTCTTATAACAAATTTGTATTTTTTAATATTTCATTTTAATAGGTCATAATAAAAAGAAATAAAAACTAGTAACTATAATTATATAGATCGGGGTGATTGTGTGATTTTTCTCCATCACAAAAGTCGTTAAGTATAGGGATATGAGTAGATTGATTGTTCAAATGGAGCAGTTTGAGAATTAGACCTAGACTTGTAATAGTTTAACCTTAAAACTTGTCGAATTGAGCTCAAGTTAATGAAATACTCAAATTATTGACAAGTCAATTCAATATATAGATATTATCATTCCATTAGGTTCATTTGCAAGTAAAGTTAAACTTTATTTTCAACTCATTATATAAACGTGCGAGCTCGAGCTCAGCTCGACCAATCAACCTATGTATGCTTGACCTCCACTAAAAGAATATCAAACTAATTGTGGATAGCCACATGGTGCACAACCATCAATGCGTCAGATGCAATCAACATCTCAACCTAAAGAACCAGCACATTGTTGTTACGTGCCCATTCTTGATGTGCCATCAAGCCCCCCTTGTGAGAAGTTGCGTGGGGTCCAGGAGCTGCCTTGCCCGGCGCCTTCTCATGCGGAACCAAGTACTACAATGTCATCACCCTTGATCTAATCAATCAAGTTGGACGTTTGAGAATTCTATCTTTACTACTGAAACATATATTGAAGTAGCCCTCTAACTAATGGAATCAATTTCCAAGGCCCACGGCTAGAGTTTAGTCAACTGCTGTAACAAAGAAAGAATACAGAGAGTGGAGGATGGTAGATTTGAGCATAAAGCAACTTTGTTCAATTCTTGTTCTCCTATCAACTATGGGGCAAAAATAAAAAATTGCTGGTGGGCTTATATAAATGGGCCGATGGTTGATGGGTTGGATCTACACCACTTTGGATTTAAGAGTTTGCCGATGTTTTTTTGGGTCTGACTATTTACATCTCCATTTCGGTTTAGAACACTCCCCCGATTAATACACCCTCTTAAAATTTGTCAGGATGGATGCACCCCTTTTAAATTGTCCTGAATACCCTTTTATTTTAAAAATCTATTTACTAAACACACCCCTAATTTTCTCCTTCTTCTCCAGTCGCTCTTCCCCTTTCTCTCTCTTTTTTTTTTTTCTGCTCCCCTTCCTCTCTTTCTCCTAGGCGTCGCCGCCCTCCCCTCCCCTCTCTCAACGGCTGCGCGCTGTACCAAAACCAAAAAAAAAATCAACTCATTCAACCCCCAGCCCACCACCCACTCCCTCGCCCCCTACCCATCACCCCTGCCCACGCCCAGACTCCAGCCGCCACACCCCAATTCGTCGATCGCCGCCCCTCAGATTTGAATTTTAGGTTTAGGGTTTTTTTTTTGCTTTTCTTCATTTTCCCTCTTTTTTTCTTGTTTTTTTGTTTCATTTTCTCCTCAGATGTCACATTTTCTGCAAAGGTAAGTTTTTTTTTTTCATGGACACACCAGGGTCGACCCTTTTCATTCTCGTCAACAAATTGTTGTCGACGAGAATGTATATGGTCGACCAACTGGTGTTGATTTTTTTTTTAATTTTTTTCTACCATTGTAGATCGATCATATACACTCTCGTCGACAACAATTTATCGACGAGAACGTATGTGCTCGACACTGATTTGTCGAAAATCATAAAAAAAAAATTGAAATTTTTCTAAGTTTTTTATGAAATTTTCGATTTTTTGTTTTGTTTGATTTCTACCGAGAAAATGTTGGTGTTGGTGGCGACAACAACGGCGACGATGACGGCGGCGGCTTTTGCCGTAGATTTTAAGTTTAAGGTTCAAAGGTTGAGGGGGTGTAATTAGTAGTAGGGGTGCATTTAGTAGTGTAATATTACTTTGAAGGGTATTTTGGAGGGTTTTACACTATTATTATATTATTAAACTTACGGGCGGAGTGTTCTAAAACGAAATGGAGGTGAGACACAATTTTTTTTTTTTATTTGTGTATGTCAATTATTTGTACTTTAATTAATATTTATCCGTCTTTTTCGTTCGTTTGGTTTGAAGGAACAACAGCCGAGATAAATAAAATCTCAACTGGGGCAACCTTTTCTGTTTTGTCAAGACATTGGGCGATTACTGGTCAGGGTAAACAAAGGTGTCTTGCTTTTGAAGGAATAGTAATACTTCCTCATTCCCACTAATCATGTTTTTTTTACTTGTTTTAAAAAATATTACTTATTTATAAACAAAGTTGATTAATTAAATGATATATTTTCTTTTTAAAAAAAAAAGTGAAATGTATTGTCAAATTAGTTCTCAAAAATTGACTTAGTACAATTTCACTAAATTTTATTTTAAATTTAAAACATGATTAATGTAATTTCAACCTAATTCAAATTTTACTTTTTTTAATAGTACAATCTAACTAAATTCTATCAAGCAATCTCGTCAAACTAGCCATAAGTCTTACATGGGTCGTAAATTTCGTTCTCGTTTTAATTTTATTACTTTAATTAATTTGTGAACTAAATGACATTAATGTAATAGGTAGAACGCGCTAGATGAACCCACACTATATAGTATAAATTCTGAAAATGAACACACTATATATAAATTCTGAAAGTGAACAAGAATGTTTGATAAATGGAGAAAGAATCTTCTGCTGTCTTAATGCTCCACAAATATTTGTTTTATCCATTTTGTAGGAAACAAAACTCTTATTTGGTAAAGTTAAATGCAAATTACTTAATACGGAGTATTTGATATTTCATTCACATTGTTACTTGAACAAAATTTTCGGTTAATACTTATAACTTTATAACTATACTAAAATCGTGTTTTGATTAAAAAAAAAATGTAAATATAAAAAAATGAAGGTTCGTCTCACACAAGACCTATGTGTAAGCTTGACAGAAAAACAAACAAATCAAAAACTTACATCACTGGTAGCTTCACAAGAAAAAGAAAAAAAAACATATAAGTTGGTTGTTGAAAATGCAATTCACCTAACTATTTATTTCATTTAAAAATTCAGAATTTGATCGAAATTGAAAGTGCTTTTTTTTTTTTTTTTAAATGTGTACTAGTAGTTGCTTGTTATTTTTAATAAAATCCTCAATTTATTATCAAATGCCCTCAATTTGTCTTGTACAACCAAATTTATTCTTATTAATTCAAATTAAAACATGATCATTTCAATTCGTAAATTAAGGTAAGGAAGTTTTTGTTTACAACCATTTAAACAAACCCTATATTCAATTAGAAAGTTGAATGCTAGATGCCAACAAACAAAATTCATGTAAAACGCATACTTATCTGCGTTTAAGGAATAAGCAAGATCTCATAGTTTATTCTTAGACTTCTAGAGTATTCTATTTTTATTTTCTGATATTTAAGGCTATTATTTATTTACATTATAATTGAGTCGATGATAAGGTTTAGAAAAAGAAAAAAAAATCATTTTTTCCCTTTTTCTTTTTCCAAAATATTCGTACAGCCATGCAATTCCGAATATATTCAAATTTGTTGAATGAAAAAATCTTTGAGTTAGGCAAGCTGGTCCGACTACTGGTCCTATTTTGGAACCTGCATTCCTTTATATCCATATTTTATTCAACGTTAATTATTTATTTAAAGAGAACATAAATGCAACTTGTGTATGTGGCATAACCACTTGACCCACCTACACACCACCACATATTGGGAACAATATATATATATATATTTTAGTAAATATATGTACAATAAGAAATTGGGATTATTATAAATTATATTTTCATTTTTTTAAATAAATTTTTATCTTAAAATTTTAGTTAGGGCCTATGTAGGAGTTTACAATTAAATGTATTACTTTAAAATTATTTCAATAGTATTTTTTACTCTTTGAAGTAAATTTGTTCAAGTAATAAGTAGAGAGGAATTTAGATTTGTCCACCGGATACAACCGAATGTTATTCCATCACTTTCATAAAAATGGACCATGATATATATATCCCAACAAATATTTCTTTTTTTTTATTCTATCGACTTATAAAACTGATGCTTCTATATATAGCGATGTGTATAATATTTATATGATAAATTAAACCCATATTTCCCGATCTCTCTACATCAAGCTCCAAGATATTTGTGTTTGATTACTTCACCACCACAATATTTAATTCGCACACCTTGGTAATAATTCATTCTCCATACCAAAGTTTTGTTTACAAATTCTTGCATACGTCACAAAGGGTGTGAGATTAAAATTATCAAATTAAATATTTTTTTATGTAATTACTCATTAACTCCGTCGTAAGTTTTTTTTTCCCCTAGACGAACTGTGAGATAAATTTAATTTCAATGCATATATTGATTTAAATCCCTTCAAATGCAACCTTGCACCTCAAAAATACTCCAAGTCCACCAATGGATATATTCGTGATATGCGAAGGAGTAGTGTTATAGGAATTCTCTAAACAAACTCGCATAACTCCTTCTACAATGGAATCGGAGTTAATTATATTGGACAAGACTGGTGAAGAGGTTGAATGACTTCAAAAAAATTTAGAGGATATTTCCGATTGGAACAAACTAATGCCTCCAGTGATGATACATTGTGATAATATGTCGACTATTGGGAGGGCACGTAGTAATATGTATAATGGTAAATCTCGACACATTCGTTGGAGACACAACATCGTTAGACATTTAATCTCAAGTGGAGTAATCTCCATTGATCATGTACGTAAAGTTAAAATAAAATATTACAAATTCACTTACAAATTAAAAGCATTTACCGAAATTAAATTTATAGTGCGGTAAAGAGAGTGAGGTTAAAATCCACACAAGACTTATATTATTTTACTAGACTAATAAGGAAAGGGTTTTACATTATTTTACTTTAATTTACATTATTTCACATTAAAGGGTAGTTTCAACAACTTTCAATAATCTTACACTATTCACTTTTACAAATAATTTTATCACTTTTACATTATTCAACTTTTACATCAAATAAAGCTTTGCATTCGTTGGCCCAGCGAGGTTAGTAATGTCTTTCCACTATGGTGGTGGATACTATATATAAATGACAAAAACTATACTCCGTATTAAATAAATCGCGAACATATCAAAGCAGGTTTAGGCTTTAATTAATTTAATTAATTAACCAAGTCAAGGTCTCGAAGTTTCCTAAACATCATTAAAAAAAGACTAAATACAGCTTTAATGATTAAGCTTTAACCAGTCCACTTGCCATTTATGTATTACGAAAACCCTAATTATAATTTAATGAGCAAACCACCTCATTACGATAAAATATCAAAATAAACACAAGATAAGTGAGTTGATTTTAATTTCATTTATAAATCATTAATAATTCAAAAGATAAAAAAAACTCAAATCGATCGAATTATTATTAGGGAGTATGTATTAATTTAAATATACTATTGCATCATCTTAAATTTTTATTTAAATAATTTCAATTACTCTAAAACACATACATGGATATAATTAAAGGATGATATATATAATATATATATATTAAAAAATATTATTATGTGAAAATCAATGGTTTAAGAATAAAAAAAGTATAAAAAAAATCAATATACCTACATTTTTTACGTTTGAACTTTTTAAATACGGAATTTTCTCAAATATGCAAATACCGTCAAAATTATATAATTACTATTCAGATAAAAGAATGGAGAGGCTCAAACCCCTCCCCCAACTTTTGCATTAAATGAGAATATGCACATATATGATAGTACACATTTTAAATTAGTAGGTTAGACTCTTTCAGTTAAAATCAGTGGTACGTTTCAATTAAAACTAGTGTCATGTTTTTTAGCCTCTCAAACGATATTATGAATAAGTTATCGGACAACACTCAGACCGCCTCTCTTCAGGAACTGTGGTAACCAAGAAATCCACAAAGCAACTAACTCTCGTAGTTATCCTCAACAAACTGCTTCGCTCTATCTTAAAGAACCCCTGTTTAACTGGGGCGGGTTCATCACAATCGCTAATCTCGGACAATGTTATTCATAAGTTGATCGCTATCGCTACGAAGGCTTTCACCGTTGATTCTTCAGCACCCTTAGCCTCGTATAAGGGATGATGGAGTGATGTTTTTTATCGATCCGCCATGATATCCCGTGTCTTTTTAAGGGGACGTGATTGTTCTCGTTTTCGTGTATTTTATGATTTGATTGTTATTTCGAGTTGTTTTCGTTTGACTTGATTTAGAAGGGTGTAACTTTTCTCATTCACCTCGAATTTTGTCCTCAAGGAGGGTTTTTTCGAACAAAATTTTAATGATACCCCGACCTCTGATTCGACTTGAGAACTTATAACTTTTAGTTTTTTTTTTTTTTTTTTCCTTTTGTATACACCTTTGTTTGCCTATAATTGTTTTATATAAACAATATTATTTAGAAATTAATGTTATGTTTCCTCGTGTGTTCAATTGGTGGTTTCAGTAGACTGATTTCCCAATAGATAGTACTCCAATACTCGAATAGGACATGGAAAATTTAAAGGCCACTTTTTGTACTTTATTTGCCCATTAGTCGTGCTCCTGATTCGTGAATCAATTTTCTTATGTTATTAATTCCCATTATATAAGCCTGAGAGACATATACGCCAATATAACGTGCTATCTTACATGGGCCATTAATGTATTTTTAGACTTCCTTTTTAATTCATTATCTAAATACTCAACGAGATCTTCATAAAAAGTTCTTTTTGGTGTGACAATGACCATTAATGACAAATAGCAGTTTTTTTTTAAGCCCCAGTAATGAGTCTTGTAAATACTAGTTTATAAAATATTTAAGTCACATTATTTATCAAATTCATGTGATTTTATGCATATCTAGCCAACTGAATCAATGTATTTTCACTAATACTATAATTTTTATGAAATTTCATAAGATGTCGAATGGAAATATGAGGGTACATATACTTTATTAACAGATAACCTACAAAATTTCACGGGAGCTCATTATTGTAAAGGGTAATATAAAGTAGTGTGCTTATACTAAACACAATAAACATGTATTGTTTCTTTTTGTAACTTCCATTTGTTAGTTAGTTTGAATAGTTAGTGGTTAGTTAGTAACTACTAGTTGTTACTTAGTTTATAAATATAGATTAGAGTCTTTTGTATTCCTTATGCACTTTATGCATTTTAGCATTGTAAACATTGTAACACTCCATATATGAAATACATTTTGTTTTGTATTTTCTTCTTTACAATTATTAGATGAGTGTGTGTTTACATCTCTACATGGTATCGGAGCTATGTATTGATTAATTTATGATTGATTAAACAAGTTTGTCGATCTAGATATGTTTCCGCAATTCGGTATGCATGAATTTCCGAATTTCTTGAGTCTTTGTACTCATTTTTTGCCAAATCTTTGATGGATTTGGATTTCTATCATTTTTTTTCTTCTTTCTCTTTTTGAGATTGTTCTTTACGGGTTTTATGCTCGTGAATTTTTGGATTCGATTTTATCTTGATTCGAATTCTTCTTTGAGTTTCTTGAGTTTTATACTTATTTCTTTGCGAGTTTTATGCTCGTGAGTTTTATATTCGATTTCATGTTGATTCGAAATCGATTTTTCGTGTATATCACGATTCCATTTTTTTTGGAATATTTGTGGAATTCTCACCACGGATTGGATGAATTCGATTATTGGTGTCTATGATGGACATGGAGGTAAGGTAGTTGCCAAATTCTGTGCAAAGTACCTTCATCAACAAGTGCTTAAGAATGAAGCATATGTGGCTGATGGATTTTTGTGTTGTTTTCGGTCGATTCTCGACATTTGGAGATTGATCATCACTCACATTGTCAAAATGAGGTTGATTGACATCCACTCTCATTTTGAGGGGGGTGTAAAGGGTAATATAAAGTAATGTGCTTATACTAAACACAATAAACATGTATTGTTTCCTTTTGTAACTTCCCTTTGTTAATCAGTTTGAATAATTAGTGGTTAGTTAGTAACTACTAGTTGTTACTTAGTTTATAAATATAGATTAGAGTCTTTTGTATTCCTTATGCACTTTATGCATTTTAGCATTGTAAACATTGTAACACTCCATATATGAAATACATTTTGTTTTGTATTTTCTTCTTTACAATTATTAGATGAGTGTGTGTTTACATCTCTACAATTATCGAAAAAAATTTGAAATTGTATATTTTTAAAAGTTGGTCATGAAACAATTTTATTATGCAACTGACTTAATTACAACTATCATGAATTAATAATTTTCATTGATTCACAATTATTACCTTTTATAAAACACCTGAAATTAATAAACTGTTATGTTCTAGTGAAAAAAAGCACTATTTAAAACTGCACACAAAATGCATTAAATTTTACATTAAAAATGATCTATATCAATATGTGACTATTTTATTTTAATAATTTGCGATACATCACAAGGTGAGACGATCTAAACAGAGTAGATCGTATATGGTGCACGACAAAAATGTTATCCCAAATAGGGAGAGTATAATAAATTTGTCTTATTCAATTTCGAAGTAGATAAACATGTTTTTTTTGATGGATAACTTCAAACTAGAGAGAAAAATAAACACATAGTAATTTATTTAATGTGTTAAAATATTTTAATGAAATGGGCTTTTACAATTTCACATATATGTGTTCATAGGGGTGACAATTTTCGACACGACACGATAGCACGATACGAATTCGACACGAAAATTGCGGGTTAGTGTTTGGCCTTATTGGGTTCGTGTCGTTATCGGGTCGACCTGATAACGACACGAAAATTTCGTGTCGGGTTCGTGTCAACCCGTTAAGCACGATAAAATTAACAGGTAACCTATTAACCTGTTAACAACCCGTTAACCTGTTATTTACCTGATATGACACGACACGATAATGACACGTATCTGATAATAACACGATAATGACACGATAATTTTTTATATTTATATAATATATTATTTTTTATATATTTAATACAATTTTAAATTAATTTATTTTCTTATCGTGTCGTTATCGTGTTGTTATCGTGTTACGTGTCGTTATCGTGTCGTGTCACGTCGACACGAAAATTATCGTGTTGTTATCGTGTCGTGTCGACACGAAAATTATCGTGTTCGTGTCGTGTCGACACAGATTCTTATCGTGTCGTGTTCGTGTTTGGGCTTATCGTGTCGTGTCACTATCGCGTCGACACGAAACACAACACGATAGCACGATTTGCCAGCCCTAGTGTTCATGCCGTGACTTACTAGAGTTTATATCCTCTCTCTTTAACATTAATTTTCACACATTTTTAAATATACACTTCAAAAAAAATAAAAATGTAATGCGTATAATATTGAATTTTAGTTTGGCTACCCTTGTGTAGTGCACTACACAAATGAACATCATGGAGAAGATCGAGTATTGAAGGGTAATTTTATAAGATTGTATATATAAAATAAAAAGTAGTTGAATTAAGTATGCATGTTAAAAAATAATGACAATTTATATAAATATGCGAAATTCATGAATTATTTTCTTTGTTTATGTTTACAAATTGTGCAAATACATACCAATAAAACATGTATGAAAACACTTGTGGAAAAATATACTCCCTCCTCCCACGGTAAGTTTTCCACTATAAGTTTTCTATTCCATTTTAAATAAATTATTTTCTCTCTCTCAATCACATCACTTATACTTTATATATTACTCCATCCTCCAATTTCATTATTCTCACTCTCCTTTTTTGGTTGTCTAGTTTTATTATGCTCATACCCTTTTTTAAAACAATACTCCGTACTATTCGTATTACTTTATCTCCACCCTTCTATCATCACTTATTTAACCACTTTGTCATTCACTTTATTCACAAACAATCATTTATTTACAAATGAACCCCACAATACCATCATACCCTCAACTTATTTACTTTATGAATAAACTAATCAATATTCATTAAATCTCGTGTCCGGAGAAGTGGACATAATAAAATTGGATGGAAGGAGTATTTTATTATACTTCATCTCATACTAATCTATTATTTTCTCTCTCACCATCACATAACTTGTACTACATCTATTATTTTATCTCATACTAATCTATTATTTTCTCTCTCACCATCACATAACTTGTACTACATCTATTATTTTATCATATTCTCTAATTAAAACACCCAAAAGAAGTGAGAAACTTATTTGGGTACGGAGGAAATAGTTATCGCGGACTAAAAGACAATATAATTGGGTGGAGTGGACAGTGCAACTGGGGATATATAAAAAGAAAAAAAAAAAAAAAACACAGCAAGACAAGAAAAAGACAATACAATTGGGTGGAGTGGACAGTGGTACAGGGGAACAATCCCCATTCTTTATCTCAGTATTCCCATTTCCCACCACCAAGTAGGCATTCTTCCTCGATTAGATTCATTTTTTTTTTTTTTTTCATTTTTGTCTTCTACACGATATTCATTCTATTGGTTCATATTTACCGTTTATTAATTTTTTCATGGATCATGCATCCAGAAAATATAAAACACTAAATATAAAATAAATGATCATTCCTTTTAACATGTCATAATTTTTTAAATAAAAAAAATATGTATAAAATAATTAAATTATTTTCTTATAAAATATAAAAAAACAGTATTTAAATTTTAAAGACAATTTTTTATATGTAATTGGATAGAAGCAAAAGTGTAATTCAACTTTAAAATGTAGTAGTAGTAAATAATTTAGGAGGAAGAAGCAAAAGTGTAATTTAACTTTAAAATGTATAGAATATTTTTGGGAGGTGAGTAGTGACGGTTATACTTAACTATTACTATTAGATTCCACCAATTTTTCTGAAATGGAACTGGAATCACCATTTCACCATCCTCCTCTTCTTTCTCTCTCCTCCGCACACCTCCAGCTAGAGAGAGAAACCCAGCAGAGGGAACGACAGCGCCACGGAAACCCCCTCTTAAGCCACATGAAAATGCCCTCCGAACCTGAAGAAGAAAACAGCCGCCCGCCGCCCCCGGAGGGTCTCATGGATATGGACCTCGATCTCGATAGTTCCTGGCCGTTGGATCAGATCTTCGCTGCCGCTTCATCCACTCCTGCGCAGCCGTTTCTCTTCTCCAACTCGGACCAGCCTTGTTCCCCACTTTGGGCCTTTTCCGACGACAATAACGTCGGAAATTTCGTCGCCGGAGCCAGTTTCCGGTTAACCGACCCCTCCAGGATCTTTTGTTGTAAGGATTGTGATCTGAGCTTTCTTCTCGAAAATTCTATACTGGATAAACAGTTTTAAGACTTTTGCAATATCTATCTCCATATCCTTCATTCAATTAGCTGAGTCTTACAGATGTGTAATTTTGTTTATATTTTAGTCTTTTGCTAATTTTGCAGAACTTTTCATGTTTTAATTTCTGTAGTTGACTCTTTACTCTACTCTCTTTCGATTTTAGTCACAAATTTCTGATAAGGGCAAACGAAATTGTTCCTTTCGATACCTTTTCGCTTCCTATCCAAAAGTAGAAAATTTTAGTTTGCCACAGTTTGTTGTGTAGAGCTGATGATTATCTCGTGTTCCAATCATTTGGGAAAAGAACAGTTCAAAATCTGATGCAGGGCACTTTAATTTTCCACTTTTCACATCATGTATACCGAAACTATGAACTATACTGCTTTCTGTTTGTTGACTTCATTATCCAGTGTTGGCTATGCCTTTTTCTTCTGTTTTAAAGCATGTTTACCTGTAAGAGTGTGGTTTCTTGACGTACCAGGTGCATTTCATTTGTAGATATTATAGTTGATGGACGAATCCATTGCATTATCATGTATATGTGGGTGACTATTAGTATTTTTTGTACAGATAGTGGTGATCATGACACAGCAACTGAAACTGCATTAGTCAAAGATGAAAAGAAGAAGCTGCCTTCACCATTCATGGGCTTCTTGCCTATCGACAGTCCAGATGGATCATGCAAAATAAAGCAGCGAATGACTCAGGCTCTTCGATATTTCAAAGATTTGACCGAACAACATGTCCTGGCTCAGGTTTGGGCACCTGTCAAAAATGGTAGCCGATATGTGCTCACAACTTCAGGCCAACCATTTGTTCTTGACCCCAACAGTAACGGACTCCATCAATATAGGTTGGTCTCTCTGTCGTATATGTTTAACGTGGATCAAGACAGTGATGGGGACCTTGGACTTCCGGGGCGTGTGTTTAGGCAAAAGTTGCCAGAATGGACTCCGAATGTTCAGTATTACTCAAGCAAAGAATTCCCCCGTTTGAACCATGCTTTGCATTACAACGTTCGGGGAACTTTAGCCTTGCCTGTATTTGAGCCTTCTGGGCAGTCTTGCGTTGGTGTGGTGGAGCTTATAATGACATCCCAGAAGATCAACTATGCTCCGGAGGTTGATAAAGTCTGCAAGGCACTTGAGGTTGGTTTGTGTTCCTTTCTTAAAGGCTAAAAGCATGTTATCATTCAACCTCAGTTTATTCATCATCTTCTTTAGTAAGATTAGAGTATTTATGGCATTTTCAGTGGAAATTGCTTCACACACACATGGTTGTAGAGAATTCACAGCCAGTGCTCATAATAAAATAAATACTGATGCACTAAACGACTATTTTTTGCATAAATATAGGTGAAGCACAAATACTATAGAGGAATACTGTAGTCTGTCTTTTGCACCTGCATGAGGGTCTATGATTAGCTGATACATTAAGGCTTAAGCAGGCGCTAGGCTCTAGCAATCAATAATTAGTAGTGTCCTGCATTTTAGACTAATATTTTACTACTGTCGAGGATTTACTTATGAGTAATAATATCCTATTCCTGAACTATTTAGATATAACAGATCCATTTATGCTCAAGTATGATCTCTAATTCCTCATCATGCACGTGCCTACACTTGCCAGCAGTTCTTTTCTGAAGCTTGTTTGCTGTGTATTAGCTAATTTTTTTCTCCTTTGAGTTGCACAATTACAATCTTTGCTTGTAATTCTTTCATGAAAGTTTGAACTCTGCTTCTAGTGTTTATTTTATGCATGTCAGAGTTGTTAAATATATAGCTGCTTAGAGGGTTCTAGAAATTGCAATGCTAAAATACAAAACAACCAAGTTGTCTCCTACTTCTCCACCATGTGACCCGAATATCAACTTACGCTTGGGGATTTTCATAACTCAAATTTAGTTCTTCTGCAGGCAGTGAATTTGAAAAGCTCAGAGATATTGGGTCACCAAAGCACACAGGTCAATACAACTATTGATTTGAAAAATTATGTCATTTGCAAGTAATAATTCCTTTATCTGACTACTTCTCTGTATAGCAGATATGTAATGAAGGTCGCCAGAATGCATTAGCTGAAATCTTGGAGATAATATCTGTGGTATGTGAAACTCACACGTTGCCACTAGCTCAGACGTGGGTCCCATGCAGGCATCGGAGCGTATTAGCGAATGGGGGTGGGTTTAAGAAAACTTGTAGTAGCTTTGACGGGAGCTGCATGGGGCAGGTTTGCATGTCAACAACCGATGTAGCAGTTTATGTAGTGGATGCCCAGATGTGGGGTTTTCGTGAGGCATGTGCTGAGCATCACTTGCAAAAGGGACAGGGTGTTGCTGGGAGGGCATTTGAGTCATTAAACTCATGTTTTTGTCGAGATATTACTGAATTCTGCAAGACCCAGTACCCATTAGTACATTATGCACGCATGTTTGGGTTGAGAAGTAGTTTTGCTATTTGTTTACGGAGTAATCATACTGGAAATGACGATTATGTTCTAGAATTCTTTCTGCCCCCTAATATTGAAAGCTATGAGGACCAGCAGACCTTGCTGGACTCCCTTTTAGTGACGATGAAACAACATTTTGGGAGCCTGAGGGTTGCTTCCGGTAAAGACCTTGACCATGAGTGGAGGTCAATCGAGATTATTAAGTCATCAATGGACGAGAATCTTGACTTGAGGCCTGATTGTGCTGCTACATCACCTCCTAGGCCTCTTTCAGTCCCAAACGGGGAAAACACACATCTTGATGCCTTTCCAAGTACAAACGCTGTAGCTGTTGGTCCTCCTGAGGTTCGAAACGCTACACCTGTTGCTGAAGCAAAAGATGCCGTCAAGAAACCAGAGAGAAAGCGGGGCAAGGCAGAGAAAACAATTAGCTTAGAGGTGCTGCAGCAATATTTTGCTGGCAGTCTTAAGGATGCTGCAAAGAGTCTTGGTGGTATATGCTTATGCTCCTAGAACTGGATTCTTTTATCTTTGCTTACTCTAGATATCAAAAATGCATATTTGAGTTTAAATCCATTTTTATCCCACAACTTTTGCCTTTTCCCCCAAAAAGTTATGTTTTTCAATTTAATCCCAGATCTCCTTAATTGGTCCCAAAGTCACTGGAATTTGAAGTACTGTGTCATTTGGGGACACAATTTTGGGACCTTTTGCAAAAAAAAAAAAAGCAAAGGTTATGGGACCAAAATGGATTTAATTCATGCATTTTTGTTGTGCTCATCAGAATCTAATTAAGTTTTGGTGTTACAGTTTGCCCTACGACAATGAAGCGTATCTGTAGGCAGCATGGGATCTCTCGATGGCCTTCCCGCAAGATAAACAAGGTTAATCGTTCTCTTACAAAGCTAAAGCGTGTTATTGAATCTGTACAAGGTGGTGAAGGAACATTCAGTTTGACTTCTTTGGGAACAAAACCTATTCCCGTTACGGTTGGTTCAATTTCTTGGACAGCTAATTTGAATGGAATCAACCACCAGATCTCACCTGCATGTGAATTTCAGGAAGACAAGAAAGAGGTTGCTATTGCAAACCCCCCTGGAGCTGATGAACATGATATTCTAGGAGAGAGAAATGTGGGAAACGAGAAACTCACTCCTCATGAATGCTCAAACAGATCATTAACTGGGAGTGGCTCGAGAGAAGAGAGCATAGGCACCCCTACTTCCCAAGGCTCATGCCAGGGCAGTCCTTTCCTTAGAAATGAGACTTCACCTCAAAACGATCCCGTTGTTTCACCTATAGATGAACCGCCATGTCAGCAAACCCGAGAAATCAATTTATCGGCTGGTTTTACAATTCCCGGGAATCCCGTATCTGCACCCGAGGTGCCGTTCAGAGGAATGCTCATTGAGGATGCAGGAAGTTCACACGATTTGAGAAATCTGTGCCCGGGTGGAGAACCTCTGTTTGATGAATACAGTTGGACGAAGCAACCTTTTCCTGAGACAACCCCCATGGCCGCTCCGGCTGATGATCGTACGACCCGGTTTGCTTCTAGGCCGGAAGTGAAAACAATCACTATAAAAGCAAGTTACAGGGAAGATATAATCAGGTTTCGGCTCCTGATGGATTCGGGGATTGTGAAGTTGAAAGAAGAAGTTGCGAAGAGGCTGAAGTTGGAGGTGGGGACGTTCGATATCAAGTATCTTGACGATGATCATGAGTGGGTTTTGATAGCGTGCGATGCAGATTTGCAGGAATGTGTTGATATATCAAAATCATCAGGTGGAAATATAATCAGGTTGTTGGTACATGATATAATGGCCAATCTTGGGAGCTCTTGTGAAAGCTCAGGCGAATAACCACAGAGTTTAGAGGTGTACACAGGTAAGCTAAGCTAAGCTAAGTTGATGTAGATTTCTTGGTATGTTATGTTAGGTTGATTCAACTGTAAATTTTAAGCAGCAGGTCTTAAGTGTTTTATTAGTGTAACTTGTTTTTGGGTTATTTAATTTAATGTCTTGTTTCTCCCCCACTATATTTTTTTTCTTCTCATTTTATGTCATTCATGGTACAATATGTGCATCACTTGTATCATAGACAGATAGTTTTGGATTTTGACAAGATATTTGAATAATTCAAAAAAGTACTGTAATTGAGACACCCCCTGAAAATGCGGGGTGTTTTAAGGCTGGAGTTTGTTGCTTGATAAAAAACGAGCGGCTGGTTGTTGTGTAACATAACATGACATACCAAATCGGATTTGTTTTATTAAGCAATGATTCTGTCCACACCTAGTGGGGCCACTACAATCTTTCCAACTTTGTAATTATTAGCTGTATTTCAAGTCGGCTACTACTCCACTAAATTATTTTAAAAAATAAAATAAACTTTTTACAAGTCACAATTCACATAACAGCTACTCCATGACCATGAACAATTAATATTTGGAAAACAAATGATTATTGTTTATTTATTCCATAGAGAACCTGAGAGATACAATGAGTGGGATGGTACAACTTATGATCATTTCTCATGTGTTATTGACCTGGATCAGAGTACTGAGTACTGACCACCTAACCTATCTATATATCTGATTCTAATGCTGCACAAGTTCCAGAAGCTGCAGTTTATTGTTATCAGTGATATTATGAGATATTATGCCTTAGTACTGCTTTATATGTTTTTGAATATATATCAAGGTTTTTTTAGTTGGAATATATATTAAGGTTAACATTTGAAAAAAGTTGTTATCTTAAATGTTGTCACGTACGTTTTACAGAAATCTGAATTTGTCATTTCTTCTAACAACCAAACCAACCTCTTTTGTTCAAATGTAGTCTTTAATGTTGTTGACTATATATAGATTGACGATTCAGATTATAGTATGTTAAAAATAGATTTAAAATAAAAAATATAAAAAATCTCTCTCCACACACACATATAGTATAACACTTTTGGTAGTTTAATCAGCCAATTTAGGCTTGGATGGTTTTATGGTGTCACTTTTGAATTCTCTCTGTAATTTGGATCACTTTTGGTTTGTTAGTGTGGAATCACTTATGGGCCTATTTTCGCTTTTCTTTTCTTTATTTATTATGTGACCATAATAACATTAGTTCATATTAACCGAATACGAAAAAAAAAAGAAATGCAGTGTAAAACTCAAAAAATGTAAAGAAAAAGGTGCTAAAATTGAGATTGTTTTTGGTTGAGGAGATGGAGATTGAGATACAAAAATAGAGAGAGAACTAAACTAAACTGCAGTTTGCTTTGCAATGGCAGAATAATCGGAAATTGAAACGCGCATGAAATGAAATTAAAAATATTGCTAAACTTTGTCTGTCATGCCCAACTCAGCCTGGGCTTCTTTTCTTTGGGCCAACATTCTTTGGGTAGACCTGTAGAATGTCCCGTACAGCAATAATTGGGCCAGCCCAAGTATAGATCCCATGCCATTAGGGGCCTGCAATGCAATTTTAATGTTACTCATTATCCAAGAAGAAGCAGAGTTAATAATACACTAGTTTGCTTAGTGAGTTTAGAGGGTGAGTAGGTATCTAAATAAGCACAGTCATTATGGTAGACTGTGCTGTATTTATTTACCTAACTCACCTTCTAAATTCGCTAAGCAAACGAGCCCGTTAACATATTAAGGGGAGGTTCTTACAACAATGAAAGGATCGAAGCGGATAAAGGCGTAGGAAGTCCAACAAAGGCCATTAAGAAACGAGAAAAGTGACAGGAAAAACGGCATGTACTCAACGCTTCTTGTCTTGATCACTAGTTTCTGCACATCCCCACATTTCATTTAATTAATTAAATTTGATTATTAATCCACACACAATTAATTAATTTTAAAAAAAGAAAAGGAACGACGTCGTACCATGACGGACAAAGGGGCGGCGTACATCATAATGTTACCGGCCATGCAAATGCTGCCGACAATTGTGGACCGGACTTTCCAGGTATGAGCCAATGTGAGTACGAGGAGGGCCAAAACCGCCACGAATACGCATTCCGCCACCACAATCGCCGCCAGCCTCACCCGCTTCTTGGAGTCGGAGAATGCGAGGAATAGAGACAAGTACACTATCTCTATCGCAATACCTGTCCCATTTATTGTGATAACAAGCGTGCTTTTCGGGTGTACCATAGGCAGTCCATATAGTACCCAAAGCATACAGTTGATTAACGTCGCAAGATACGGCACCGGCGAGTATTGCTCCACCGATTTTTTCTTCCATATACGATAAAATGTTGTCCTATATATAAAACAAAATACTATTAACTCACTCATTAAAATAGTAAATTATTCACCAAATTTTTTATCTTATTAAATAATGGGACACTAAATTGAAAAGGTAAAAGTAATGGGCAGATTCAACTTTAATTGATATGCAAGTTAACAATTTACAGAATAATTGAAACTTTATAAATAAGTGATTTTGAAAACAGTTTGTTAGATTTGAAAACACCACCATGATTTTGAAAACAGTTTGTTAGATTTGAAAACACCACCATGATACAAATGATAAAGAATTGAAACTTACACGGGCGACAAGAACAAGACGAGGGAAATTATGTTTCCTGCAACAACATGAAATTAAACTCATCAATATCATATATGGATTCCAATTACACTTACAAAAACTTGTGTAAGTAAATAAACTAGCTAAAATTAAAAATAAAAACACACCTATAACACCAAGAATGGTACGAATATCATCTTGATGCATCATTGTTGTAAGAATACACACACAAAAAAAAGAGGAAAAACCCTTTTTGTTAATTTCTTGAGAGAAGAGGGCTATATGAGTGCTTGTTGATAGATGCATAAAAATGGTGAATATATAGCAAAAAAAAAAACGAAGGGGCAGGCTTTATCTTTAAAAAAAAAAAAAAAGGAAAAATGTAATAAAAACAGAGTTAATTTGTTGAGTCACCTGCATGACATGTATTGGCTGGCCAGTGACACTCAGAGCACCGCATGCATCCATAAATTCATTTAGATAAAATTTAAAAATCTGGAAAAATAAATTAAATGTGGCACTGCAATCAAGGCTCCCATAATCCCAATCCCAGTGCAATAAAACAAAAGTTGACCAGAAATACTAATTATTTTGGATAACAAATTATTGTTATATGTATATAAACATCCTAATTATAAGATAAATTAGGATTATGCATTGGCTTATCTTAATTACTAATTTACATACGGTTTAAATTTTCATTTTCCTCTTTAATAAATTTGATAAAAAATAAATTATCATGAAACAATCTCATAATTCATAATAGCATATCTGGTAAATAATCTATTTGTTAATCCAAAAAACTACACTGAATTCAAGTCCAAAACTTATCCTTATCCAAACAAGGCAGATAAATGTGTAATAAATTGTAATTGCATGAGTTGGAGCAGTGCAGTTATCTATAGTCACTTTTTGACATTTGGATTTATTGCAGATCAGTTTACAGTAAACCATTTATTGGAACATCGATCTGCAACCATTTTTTTTATCTTATTTTTTGTAAAAGAGATTACTGGATGGAATTTTAAAAAAGTTGACGTTATGAGGTTTTTGTAAAAAAATCTATCAATTTCTATTCACTTTTTCAGAATTAATTAAGGCTGTGTTTGTATGGGGATTGTGGATTTGATTTGAGAAGATATTTCAAATGATTTTTTTTTAAAATAGATGAATTTCAAATGACATGGTTTTAGTGGGGATCGATTAAAAATCCATTCAATTTTAACAAAAAAGTGTGTGAGTAAAAATCTAAATATTTAATTGCAAAAAAAAAAAAAAAATCTAAATATTTGAAATTCATTCATAATCCAAACCATTGAAGTAGATTTGAATTGTGAATTTAAAATCCATATACATAAAACCTCTCTATAGTCATATCCTTGGGACCACAAAAAAATATTCCTAAATGGGGGTTATTCCTAAATAGAGTTATAAGGTTTTTTTTTAAATGCATGTATATTATATAATGGTATAATTAGTAGATACATGCATATTTTCCTTAATCATCCAAATGAGCAACAAATTGTTTATGCTTTAACGGATGAAGAAATTATGCAAGAAAATGAGGAAAATAATCCAGAGGATGATAGCATAGAAGTACAAAAAGTTTCATGTGAAGAAGCTTTAAGCCTACTCGACAAGTTGAAAATGTTTTGGGTTCAACAAGAAGGTGGTCATGTGGACGAGCTAATGCGCACACGCAAGTTGAAGGATAAGGTTACAACACAAAAGATTAAATCATTGTCACAATCAACCTTGAACAAGTATTTTAAATCAACTTAAATCTATTGTAAAATTATATATATTATTATGATTTATTTCTAAATGAAGGTGTATTTCTTTATGTTGGGACTTGAAAAAATATGAATTATGACAATATGGAGTTTATTCCAAATTATAACTGGTCCTAAGTTGGGACCATGAATTTTTATTCCTAAAGAGAGTTTATTCCTTAATAGAGTATTCTTTTTTAGAGGTTTTACTGTATCAAATCTCTTCATGCATCCATATGGTCTAAAGTCTTTGGTAGATTTTTTTTATCGAAAAAAATAATAAACTCTTTTTTAACTTTTCAGAATTAATTTACACTTTACTGTTTTTTTTTCGTGTATAACAACTGAGTACTAGGGGTACTCAAATCTCATTACAAGAAATTCTGGGGTGTACAACTTAACTGCGATAATTTTTATTCATCAATACATATCCACATATCTAATTCCTAATCTTGATAAGAATAATTCTTTTTTTCAGAATTTACACCTTACTTTGTCTTCATGGATTGGGTAGGAACATGATACTTAAGTGTTTTATTTAAACACTATCAAAATTTTAAAACTACTATCAACTTCTTTTATTTAAAAAATAAATAATTAAAATGCTAGCAACTTTTACTATTCACTTCTCTATAATTTTTTGAAAACATTTAAATTCTAGATTAATTTATTTAATATGTACATTCCACGTGTACTCATACAATCTTGGTTGTGTTTATATGTGAGAGTTGGAAAGTGTGGATTAAATTAATTTGTAGGTTCCATGTGTATATATGTACGTAAAATAAGATAAAATAAAATGTAAATAGAATTGATGGTACAAAATCGTGGGTGTTGACAGGTTTCTCATACTAACGACGTGAGATCTCAAGAAACTCTCTCTATCTGTAATTCAATCTCCTAATTAATTACTAAAATTACTATACAGTCATTCATTTGCTTTGCCGTAAAAAAAAAAAAAAAAAATTGCACATCGCCGGATAAATCCATCTATATAATTTCCTCTCAAATAATACTTCCGTTTACAAATAAATAATTTTTTTTATAATTAAGAAAAACATGTATGGACAAGTTTATCCTTTATTAATAAATAATTTTCTTAAAATTAAGAGTATTTTTTTTAAGTTTAAAAGTGGGCAAAATTGAAAAAAAATGGTGCAAAAAATATTAAAACGTCATTTAATTGTGTACACACATGATACTAAAACTTCGTTTATTTGTGTATTGAAAATTTGAGAGTATATATAATACTCCACTAAGTTTCAATAAATGATACTCGGGCAATTCTTACGACAGTCACATTTTACGAATTGACTACATAATCACTTTATCGAATCGTTTCATGTGGCGTCGTAAACGTCGTAACGACCGGCTACCTGTTATACAAGTTTAAGTTATTTATATCATTTTTTAAATTGTATTTTATTATTTACTATATTACCCTTCTTTTATTTAAATTATTTTTAATATATATATATACTAAGTAAAATTACTGTTCTACCCTTTTTTTTAAAATTGTATTTATATTTTACCTGCACCCACTAATTTAATGAGTGCACCCCCTAATCATATTTTTACTACAATTATCTGCACCCGCTAATTTAATGAATTCACCCCGTAATCATGTTTTTACCACAGTTACCTGCACCTGCTCATTTAATGAGTTCACCCCCAAATCATTTCTTTTTTACAACAGTTATCTACACCCGCTCATTCTATGAGTTCACCCCCAAATTATTTTTTACCACAATTACCTGCACTCGCTCATTTTATGAGTTCACCCCCAAATTATTGTTTTGCCACGGTTATCTGCACTCGCACATTTTATGAGTGCACCCCAAAATATTTTTTAAAAAATAATCACATTTAAAAGACTATATTATTCTTTTATTAATTTACACAAAATATAATAAAATAAACTCTAAAAAATCGATTCACCACCAAATCACCCATATTTTAAAAAAAACGTAAAAATATAATTAATAAAAAACTATCGAAATTAGCCACAAATCTCGATTTTTTTCTTTTTAATTTTTCTTCCCCCTCCTTTTTTTCTTTTTTCTTCCCATTTTCAATTTTTTTTCCAAATTTTTTATTTCCTTGTTTTTATTTTTCTTTTCTTTTTTAAATTTTTCTGTCTTTCTTTTCCATTTTTTGCATGTGTATTTTTTAAATTTTAATACAAAATAATATTATATGTATAATTTTATTATAGTCGATTGACGGTGTACCTAAATTTTAATTTTAATTTTAATTTGATGAGTAAAGGACATGCCGGAAATCCATGCATGTCAGCGGGTGACCCAGCCACCACCATGCCCGACCACCCCCTCGACGGCGACGGCGGCGCTTCGGTCTCGGCCGCTGAAGCCCGAGACCCCTCCTCGAATCGCAATCGCGATTCTTCACTTCCATAACAATCGACATAATCTTCCATCTCGGCCACGATCTATTGCGGCCTCTCCTCATTTCGACCACCGACGCGACTGCTTCGATCAATCTCCCTTGCGTTCGCGATCCAGGAGCTTCTCCTACATCAACGGCGCTCGCCTGCAACACTCGGATCGACGCTGTCTCTCTCTCGTCGTTCATCTCTGTCCAAATCGAAGCTACATTGCTTCATCTGTCTTCTTCACCCTCCTCCTGCGCAGCCTCTTCCTCCGGCTGACGACGGCTCCGATGGAGGACTGTGAGTATGTTGCTGATGGATCTCTGATCGGACGACACTCGGAGCCAGTGACCTTGCTGATGAAATCTCAAGCGACGACTGCTGACCTAGGGTGCCCTCCCATTGGGCTAGGGTTCCCTTCAATTGGGCTTGGTAATGTGCACCCTCTATTTTCTTCAGTACACCCCGATCTGCATTCTCTCCACTTTTTTTTTATGGTATTATTGTTATTGGTATTATTGATACGGGTATTACTAGTTATTGATTGCGGTATTACTATTAATACATTATTGAATTAGTATTAATGATTATTGATTATTAATTGTGGTATTACTGATTATGTGAAATTATTTATTACTGATTATTATTATTTTTATGGTATTACATATTATTGTTTATGGTATTACTGATAATTGTTTTTGGTATTATTGAATATAATTAGATTTGTGAAATTATTTGTTATTGTATGAGATATTACTACTTACTGTTAATGGTATTACTGATAATTATTTTTTGTATTATTAAATATAATTAGATGTGTGGAATTATTTGTTATTGTATAAAATTTTACTGATTAATATTAATGGTATTACTGATTAATGTTCGTGGTATTACTGATTACTGTTTATGGAATTACTGGTTATTACTTGTTGTATTACCGTCTACTCCCTCCTTCCCATTGAAAGCTACCCAACTTTCCTTATTCGTTTGTCTCAATGAAAGTTACCCATTCATTTTTTGCCAAACTATTCCCTCTCACATTTCATTATATTCTTCTTTCTCTCAATCACATCACCTCTCATACATCCACTTATTATATCATATTTTTTAACCTCTGTGTCCGAAGCTCATGAGGAGCTTTCATTGGGACGGAGAGATTATAATAAAATCATACATATAATATTATTTTGTATTAAAATTAAAAAATATACTAATGAAAAAAAAGTAGGAAAAAAAAAATAAAAAAAAAAAGTTTGGAATAAAAATTGAAAATGGGAAGAAAAATTAAAAAGAAAAAAAATCGGAATTTGTGCCTAATCTCGATAGTTTTTTTTAATTATGTTTTTACGATTTTTTTTCTAAAAATATGAGTGATTTGGTGGTGAATCGACGGTAACTCGGCAATGACTCGGCTGTAGATTGTAAATGTATAAATTGGTGTTGATTTTATTATATTTTGTGTTAATTAATAAAAAAATAATATAGTCTTTTAAATATAATTATTTTTTAAAAAATATTTTGGGGTGAACTCATAAAATGGGCGGGTGCAGATAATTGTGGTATAAAAATAATTTGGGGGTGAACTCATAAAATGAGCGGGTGCAGATAACTTTGGTAAAAAAAAATTGGGGGTGAACTCATAAAATGAATGGGTGCAGATAACTATGGTAAAAATGATTTGAAGTGAACTCATAAAATTAGCGAGTGTAGATAATTGTTGTAAAAAAATGATGTGGGGTGAACTCATAAAATGAGTGTGTGCAGATAACTATTGTAAAAATATAATTTCGGGGTGAACTCATTAAATTAATGGGTGCAGATAAAATATAAATAAATAATTAAAATTAAAATAAGGGGTACGGTACATGCGAGTGTACCCAAGTATCACTTTTTTTCTTCCCCAATTCCAATTAGTCGGCACAATTCTTAAGATGTTTGAGAATGACTTATTTCTCCCCAAATTGATTTAATTTGAAGCTCTCAATCGCCATTAGGAGGTTTGAAGTAAGAATGAGTTTTTCTTACTGATTTGGTTTGTTTTATTGTTAATAAATTGATTTGATTTATTTTTTATTATTAATTTTATTAATATCATAAGGGTAAATATGTAATTTTAATATTACATATTTTAATTACATTAACAAAAATATAATAAATTATTTTATTGTATAAGGATAAAAATGTAAATTTACAATAATATATTTTAATTAATTTAATTTAATAGAAAATACAAATTTATGACAAATTACGACAATACATATCGTAAAATTTACAAAAGTTAACAGGTCATCAAATCTAAACCTTTAGATTAGATTTTTAATGGCTTATATTAACTGACCATGGTAGTTTTTACGACACGTTACGACACCCTAACTACATATAAAATGTCCCAAGATATCATAGGTCTCCTTCTATTTTGTCTTGTTGAGAAGAATTATAGTCCCAAAATAATTATTACTTTCGCACTAATTAAGGAGAATTAAATGTCATATTTTTCAATTTTATTTTGTAATTAATTTTATAATAATATGCATTAAAAGATCATATACCTAATAAGTATATCACATTACATATAGTATTTCTTACTTGTTATTTAATGACTTCCATAATATGTCATTTAAAATGGGACAATGGAAGTAATAATAAGCACAATTTATATACTCATATATATAAAAGGGAAGTGTTAAATGAATACTTAATGATTACTCCCTCCACTTTTAAATAAGTGTCACTTTGCCTTTTTATTTATTTTTATAATAAGTGTCATTCTATGTTTTTTTTTAATTCTGACAATTTTACCCTTATAATTAATTTGCCTTCAATTTCAATTAATATAATAGCATAAATCATGGAAAAATCATAAATATTGTATATATGAATATCACATACATTCTTGACCACATTCTTTACTAAACAAAAATTTAATATCAAAACTATTTATCATTAATGAAGGGTAATATTGACCACAATTTAATATCTTAATTTGTTGAAAAATGTTAAAATGACACTTATTAAAAAATGGAGGGAGTATTAAATTAGTAAAATTACTAGCTATACCTATACGCCTTCAATTAATGTCATTTGCTCTAATAATGGAAAATTACTAAATGTTATGGAGTACGTATTTCAAATTTTCTCGTATATTTACTTTTATAATTATATACTCCATATATTAAATGACCATGACCATATAAATAAATAAAAGAATAAATATATCACATTACACATATTTATTTGTTGTCCTGTTTTGCTTCTGGTTTGAAATGATATATGTATGGGGTTGGCTACCATATGCTTTACTCCACTAATATGATAGGATACTTTTTGGACTAGTGTGACAGTGCACTATTTCGAGAATTTTGAAGGCTAAAAATGATCTAGTATTCAATGATACAAAAACAATCTCTATAACTGAAAAGATTACGAATAATGACATCAAGTTTAGTTCTTAAAAATGGTTGAAATCTCACTTTTAGTTGGTCATTACTGTTATTTGGTATTGTTCCCCATATATTGGTCATTACTGTTATTTGGTATTGTTCCCCATATATTGCTCGTGAGTCGTTCTTTGGATGCATTTTGAACCATCTGTATGTGTTTTTGAAAAACCCTTTATGAGTTTCTTAATTCATGTTAAACAATTTTAAAAGACAATTAAAATAGAACAGAGTGAATATAATTAATATATAAAAGTGAAGTGTTAAATGGCCATATATAATAATATAGAGAGGAAGGGAGAGAGTGTGTGTGTGAGAGAGGAGAGGACAAATTCAGATTGGATGATCAATTCGGGGTAATAAGAGATTTCTTTCCCACAACAAACAGACAACAATAAAACAATAGATAAGAATACAGAATGGCAACTCAAACGCCTTGGGAACAAATTACAAACATCATTCACAACCTTCTTACTGTATATAATAATAAAATCATTGTGTTTAAAAAAATCCACAATTAACTTCTAAACCCGAAAGCAGACCACTTCTTGGACGTTTCTTTTTTAGTCCTTTTAGAATTAGGATCGATAAGGTTTTCGAGAGACTTAGCCTTCTTGTTTCGAGACCTACCAGCTTCTTTCAGGAGCTCAGCTAGCCTTTTCTTCTCGTCATCAAAATCTGGATTTGCCGTTCCAAGTTTCTCTTCTCGCAGCTTTAGGACATACTCAAGAATCTCTATTGCATCTTCTATTCTGTAGGTTTCCAACAAGACTTGTTAGTATCAAACATGCATTGGAATCAAAAGGGCACTAAATATATATTTAAACACAAAACTCTAGTATCCGCAGACATAGCCAACCAGAGTGGGAGGATGAAATCTAGGTTGGGGGAGAAGATCACATCAAGCATGCAACGGAAATAACAGTACTCGTGTGAAGAAATTGATTTTACCTTCCCATAGCATCATAAGTTGCTGCAAGATTACTATATACACCAAGAGTATCCTGATGACATGGACCACACTCCTGTTCCAGTATTTCTCTGGCTTCCTCAAACAACTCTGCAGCCTCATCTATCTTGAACAGCTGAACACTAGCCAACCCCATTTGGTTCAGCACAACACCAAAGAATGCCGATTTCCTCTCACCACTGGCTCTAAGTTTTGCTACAGCACTTTCAAACGAGCTCCGTGATTCTTCATATCTTCCAACCATGTAAAACATGACTCCCATCCGGGCTTCAATTCCAGCTACTGTACTATGCTGCCCTGGCTTATCCTCCAATAGCTTCATAGCCTTTTGTAGGAGCTTCAAAGCTTCCTCAGGTTCATTGAACAATTCATAAATGGCTGAAATTTCAGTCATCCCACTAGCAATCTCTTCAGCACCAGTTCCAGGCACAGGTTTGGCATAGATTCTGAGGGCATTTTCGCAATAAGATCTCGATTCCCTTAGTTTTCCTGTCTTGTAGTACAAGTCAGCAAGCCGCACAAAAACCGAGGCAACTGAAGGGTGGTTATCACCTTTTGAAGATTTGAAGACAGTGAGTGCCTTCTGGTACGAGAAGACGGCCTCATCAAAGCGGGTAAGAGATGAGTAAATATTCCCAATGCTAACGTCAATTGCAGCAACTTCAGTTTCTTGCCCGTTGGCAATCATTGCCATGCTGGCAAGTACAAGATGCTCCAAGGCTGATTCATAATCTCCTTTAGCCTCACATATGAGAGCCATCAATCGACGGTCAGCTGCTTCCTCAAGAGATGCTGGCGGACTATGTACACGGTGGATCTCGAGAGTTTTCTTGCACAAATTGTCAGCATCATCAAATTGCATGGCTTGAACATGGGCCTCTGCTAAATATCTGCAAGGTTCAGTGACCATAATTGATGTCAGAAACAACCAAAAAAATTGCGTACTGAGTTACAGATTTCTTGTTGGAGCCACTTTTTGGAGTTTGGGCGAGGTTGCAAGAGCTATTTAGACAAAATTATACATAGTATATTTACACTACAGGATACATGTGTACACCTGGTGGGATGAGAAGGGTAATTAGATCCCACCCATTGGCGAGTTTCAAATTATGCTGAGGACTGCACCACTGGACATCATTGTGCCATGTTAATAATTTAAGATAAGCAAAAGCAACGGAGTTAAGACTTACATTATATTTAGAATACATTAACCCTAATCTTATCTTATGATTTCTGTACTAAGAGAATGAATTTGTAATAATTATGTAATCTATATAAGAGCAATGAACTTACAGTAGGATATACAAAGAACAAAATGATTGACTTCTCTAAAAGTTTGAAACATGTATAGTGTAATGATAAGAAAACCAATCTTGAATTTTCATGTCCCTACACTCGACACAAGTTACTATAAATCTGTCTAATTACTAGTAATTTGTGTTGAGTTTGGTTCCATGACATGCCCTACAGTTTCTTGTTTTTTTTTTTTTGTGTGTGTGTGTGTATTTACTATTAAAAAGAAAAGAGGGAGTCTTGTGTGAAACTCTCATGTATGAGATGGAGCTCCACTTTAACATTTAGATCTCACTTTGGTTTAAAACATAATTGGGGTCACTGAGTCATGCAATGCATATTTGATGGAAACTCGTCTCATGCATGACAGCTTTTCATACAAGTTTTTATCACCTACAAAATAGTTTTCCTTGTACCAGATGAAAAGAACAAGATGGAAATACAATCATTCGCTTTATGTAATTTAGAAATAAATAAATTCATAAACTATTTATAAGACATGCATTTGCCATCCAGTAATTGAGTTTTACTAAATATAGCAATGAAATTTACAAAATGACACTATATTTTCTCCAGCTATAAGCAAATACTGTGAAGTCTGATATCTAGGGGAGAGAAAAAGAACAGCTGAGAGACACTATATATAGTTCATTTATACGGCAAAAGTGATATCAACCCAAAACTTTGGTTTTATGGTCAATTATTCCCTAATACTAATAGTTTAAAAAACCCAGGCATATCCTAAATCATTAATTTGCCCATAAGTGAATTTAAATATATAATTTGCAATTGTAATTAGTTCAAATTATTTCATCAAGTAGGGTAAATTTGGGTATTAATTCAAGAAAATGGCATAATCTATCTATTTCAAGAGTTGTTAAAGTTTACCGGCAAGTCTCTGCAACTCTGGGATCATTTTCACCCAAGGCCTCCATTTGTATCTTCAACCCATCCTTATAACACTCAATCGACCGATCCAACTGTCCCAGCATAGAATGTGTATCCCCCAATTGCATGTAACCTGAAAAGGCGGCAAGCGCGTGATCCGCACCCTTGGCTACCTCCGGAACCTTAATCGCCCTCTCCAACACCGGAACAGCCTCTTCGAATTTCCCCAGGCTACAGTAAATCGCCGCCACCACGTGCAGACTCATGGCCAAATCCAAACTCGGCTCACCCTCAACTGCGCATTTCTCAAAGCTCTTAGAAGCCCGCAACGCGTAGTCCAAGGCCTTACTCGGGCCCTCTCCCGACGCAATCGTGTCTCGGGCCAATTTCAGGAGAAACGGGCCGAGATCCGGGTTATCCAGCGAGGATTCGTTGATGAGGCTTTTTTCGGGCGGGGATTTCTTCTTGGCGGAGCCCCGATCTGGCGAGGGTTTGCCGCGTGAGGTGGACGGGGAAGGGGAGGGGGGTCGGCGCGTGGCGGGGGAGTTGGATTTGGGTTCGGATCTGATGGTTTCCGGACGGATCGGAGTACGAGGCGGGTCCTCCGGGACCGCAATTCGCAGCGGCGGGGCTTCCGGCGGCGTTTTAATGGAAACCATGCCCGGCATTATTTGGGTGAGAAATTGATAAGGGAAGCGAAAATGTGCGGAGTTTGAGGGAACAGAGTTGAGGAAAAGTAATTAGAATAGTTAATTAAGGGATTAGATGGGTTTAACAGATGCCACCATTTTCAATCAAGTGTGAGCTGAATGTGGAAGACAGAGAGAGAGAGTTTTATTTATTTTTCTTTTGAGAAGAAAAAAGAGAGAAGAAGATTGAGTGTATTGTGCAAGTTTAGAAATATTATTACAACTGGGCGTACCTCTATTGGATGGGAGGGTCATGTTAACGGTTATGCTCTGGAATGAGGTTTATTTATTGAAACACAATTGAAACGTTAAACTAATATATAATTATAACGTATAAATTTTTATTTCTATTTTAATGTTTGACATTTTTTTAACTAGTATTTTTTTGCATATAAATATTGGTAGATTTTAACATGGGAAGAATTGTGATAACAATCTAAAGTATGGTGTGAAACTAATAAAAATATAAATTGGAGAGAAGGAAGATAATGTAAAATATAGAAAATTGTACTAATAATTCCATATTATCTCTTTTTGAATGAAAGGGACATATCAACTATTTATATACAAACGTCATATATTGATACATGGACTTAAATTATGCAAGTAAGTGAATGGATACTTCTTGGAGAATGATATCTAATTTTTATAGATTTAAAGTATAATATACTCTTCATTTAATCTAAACTATTAGTCTAAGAATATGTCTAGTAAAAAATCTAAAAGAAAAAGTAAGGGCGTGAAGCTATTGCAATTAAACTCCATCAAAGTGATGGG
This sequence comes from Galeopsis tetrahit, assembly GCA_963675135.1. Taxonomy (NCBI): domain Eukaryota; kingdom Viridiplantae; phylum Streptophyta; class Magnoliopsida; order Lamiales; family Lamiaceae; genus Galeopsis; species Galeopsis tetrahit. The sequence continues at coordinate 13,513,148 of OY776125.1, read as the reverse complement.
CCTTAAACTATTGTAGGGGCCTGAAGGGGTCGGGCTTATTTAATCAAATTTAGGATATATCAATTTATAACTCTTATTAATGATAAATATATTATATAATTATGAATTTATGACATCATATTGGACAACGTCCCCTTTAAAACATAGAATAAGAGTGGATAGGCTTTCAAAAATAAAATTTTTAAAAAAAAGTATTAGAGTGAATGTGAAAAATAACAATAAGTCAATCTAATAAATAAAAGATTATTAGTTAGAGGAGTAGCTCATTTTGTTAGTTTGACTTGTTATTCTTCACAGTAAATAATAAATTTGTTGGGAAACCTTATCTGAAATTACTTTATGATTTTCATTTTATAAGACGGAATTCAAAATAGTTACTCTACATTTTTTTTTTTCAGTTTTATTTACAGACATTGACTCGTTTTATTTAAAGTTAGCATTTGCCTACTGAAATAATGAGATTTGGAAAGACAACTTCACACATATGGAACTTGATTAACAATTTATTTTAATTGTGGTGCCCGACTTCAGAGTCGTCCGTATGGTAATTTTTTAGGACTCGTTTGCCTAGTGTGTTTAGATGTAATTAGAGATGTATAAAGAAAAAGAAAGACGATAATGAGTGTAGATTCCTTACGTGAAAGGGGTGCAACCTCCCACTCATTTTCTTCACATAATTAAAAGCCTCCGAGGTGGATTTTGTCTATTCCAGGGTTGTTGCAATAATCTAATTGATTGATATGAAACACAAAAATTACTCCCTACATGTGAAAAGGATAAAAAAGATATTTAATACGAAAAAATAGATATCAAAATCATAAAACTCCAACTATAAAATTAAACACAACACAATATATAAATTGGTGTATGAGTGAGTTTAGATTAAATGATATTTTGTATTTTGAGCTAATTAGTTAAAGATGTGGAATGTAAATCAATTTTTTTTTTAAATATTGATCGAAATTGAGATAAATGTAATGATTCTGACTTTCTAGTTTTAATTTTGATAATGAAGTTAGATGAATTCAAAAACAAATACGGAGTATAGTTTATATAGACTAGGTTAAAAGCTTAACAACCCAAAATAATTGTAAATATATAAGTCGATACCTTTTCATCATATCTACTAATTCATTTATAATGTTTTTCATATGATTTATGCAAGAAAAAATATAATTATTTTATTTTACTTAAAAGAAAAGGTTAAATGAACCCCATGACATCATGTGATAAAATTATACTAGTATTAAAAGGGAAATGGAATGATAAATAACACAATCATAGTATATACAGTGTCCATTGTTTTAATGTTTTTAGAGCTAGCAATCATACACGAAAGACCCATTCTCTACCAATCTTAATTATTGGCCTTTCATCTTTCACTTATCCTTCTCATTTTTTATTTTTCTTTTTTCTCATAATTTTGGATTTCTATTTTTATAAAGAGATATGAAATTATATAAGATCGCTGGTCTCATTTCCCCACCTAATTAAATCCTCAACAAAATAATTATTTCACAATGAAGTTAATAACTTAATTCTCTTAATGATTACTGGTGAATTTTTGGAGATTAATTTATTATAAATTGAAGAATAATAGCTGTTAGCACCACCAATCTTAATGATTACTAGTGATTTTTTGGAGATTAAGTTATAATAAATAAGATAGTAAATGTAGAATAATAGCTGTTAGCATCGCCTATTTTGGTTAGTAGTCAAATAATTGGCAATTGCCAGACCGTTTAAATAACAATTTAAAAAAAATAAAAGCTTAAAAAAACTATGGAGAACTCAATAATACTAGTACAAGGTATAATCCTGTTTTTGTGTTTTTGGTGGGTGTGGCGTGGGTCTACGGTATTATTTTTTAAATACATAACATTCCAGCCTAATATTCATGAATAAAATGCGAATAATTGTATAATGTTTGCACAAAATTGCCACTAATTTGAAAATGATAAATGGTCACGTGACTAACGGCACAATTTTCAAATTTTCAGCAATTCTGGGTCAATTAAATTGAAACCTAGCCAAGAATGAGTGTGTTAATGTATGTACAGTACTTAGTTTGTCCGTCTCACACAAACTTTTACCTTAAATTTTTTAGATTTTGATACTTAGCAATAAAATAAAGTATTTAAAGACCATGTAGTGCATCTTTCAGTAATTTGGAAGCACACAATCAAGTGTATTTTTACTTATTAAATAGAAGTTTTATGTTAGACATTTGGTGTCTATCTTGGATCTGATTAGAGAAAGAGTGCTAGGTTAAATACAGGTGTAAATTCTCATTTGAAATGAAGTCCAATAATCATTTAACTGAACACATGCAGAATAATCAGTCAAAAGATAGCTCAACTAATAAACCGAACGCAGAGATTAGGGATATAAATAGACCTAATCCAGTGGGCGTGTAACACTAAAAAGGAAAACATCTTCCTAATATGCAACAGCAGCTCCAGCAAAAGCAGCAGCAGCAGATGGTGAAGCAGCATTGCCTCCACCAATATCTAAGTTCGTATTAGCAGCCGATATTTGCCTGACGAAACGCGAAAAACTCGCCCAGTTCCGAGGCTCAAACATGCTTTTATCCATTCTAACAAAGTTGAACGAAAATGAGGGTGTTTCTTGTCCATTCGAGTACAACTTGGACATTCTCAACACCTGCCCAAACGACTCATCGTCCAAATTTCTCGAGAAATTCTCACCCTCCAATGGAACGTCACACATCCTTGCAGCTATGAGAAGCTGCTTGACGAAACCTTCAGGCCTGCTCGTTGGATTCACCTCCTGTTCTTCAGCATCTTTCATCTCAAAACATGCACAACAAACGCTGAAACCATACCTACCAAACATGCGTACGATTGGTGTAAATCCGTCTCTCGTTGCAGTGTTGTAGTATCCAGATGTTAACTCAGAGGGGTGAGATTGTGTGGCATGGTGCCAATGGACAGCCCCTATTTTACCTGACAGGGAAAATTAATTTTTTTAGGACCTTCACCTAGGGGCTAGCAATTGTAGGACAATATGTTTGTGGGTTGGAACATTTAGGCCAAATTGGCCCGAAATACCCTAATGTCACGTGTTTGACCTGAATGTGCGAAAAATTAAATTATTATAGCCTATATATACGATAAATGAATTTTTCAAGCAAATGTGTCAAATTAAAATTTAATGGTCTAAATGTGTCAGCCCGTAAACATATTGTCCTACAATGGCTATCTCCATAGTTATGGTCCTAACAAAAAAATACTCATACCTGACATGCTGATTTCATTGCCCCGGAAAATGGTTTCTGCTTCTCGACATATTCTTTCTCCGTGCAAAAGCAGCATTCTCGAATACCATCCTAGGAAGAACTCTCCGTATGGTGTCTTCCAAGTACCATCTGTATTGAAGAATTCAGTACTTTCAAGATTTTGCATTAAACTACTGGTACCAATAGGGCCTCCATTCCCCCATTCACGCATTCCTAACTCGTGGGCACAGGCATTGAGAGACGCAAGCATATACTAGCAAGTAGAAAAGGGAAAATTTACCAAAATTATTTTCAAATAATAAAAATTGGGGAAAATGTTTTTTTGTCCTGTAAGTTTGAAGACACCATACATTATCAAATACCTACCTTATCATAGCATTGAAATTCACCTAGCTCACGGGAGCGCCAAGCCCAAGTTAACTTGTGAGTAGGGCATGAAGGATACCTTAATTCACCACCAGGTCCTAGTCCAACTTGAATTCCCTGGAAACATTAACCGCCATGAAAACTGAAAAGTACAATTTATGATAGAAAGACGAGAAGAAAGGCGAAAAATATAAAAATACAATGGATGTTATGAGTCTTACAGTAATCACACCACCAAGAAATAATCTAAATGTTTCCCTGAAGTTCCTCATGAGATCAGAATATGCTTGGATTGGTGATCTTCCATGCAGAATAGGAAGAATGTCGCATCCAAGCGAAATGTATTCCATACTTCTCCTCCCAAACCTATCAGCATATGATACATCTGGGTCCTTATCCATTTCATCGAGCACCCATATTGGAAGAGGAATCCTTGCCCAAAAAATTAGTAAAAGACTGAGATCCAATTTTGGCATCCAATTGAAAAGAAAAGGCAAGTACGGAATAGAAGCTGTAGATATGGCATATTCAAGGGTCAATGTATCCACTTCTTAGTGTAGGAAAATCCTTTCAGCCATTCAACCTTCAGAATAACAAATTACAAATAATCCTTTTATTGAAAAAGGAAATGAAAAGATACAAAGGGGGTTGACTAACTGCCTCGTTAAAACCTTACATGTAAAACCCCCTTGGAAAAAACTGCGTTAAGGAAAAAGAGCACCATTTAATCAATCCCAAAGGTGGTTTAGAAAAAACGGAAAGCTAAATCAATACAATTCAAGCTAACTAAATCTAGAAAATTCAGAATTAATTTCTTTATTTAGATAGCTAACTAGAAAGTTGGGTGGACGTCCACGCCAAACATTCAAAATAACAAATGAAGTAGAGCATGACTAAGCATGAACTTCAAAGACAGAACAAAATACTTTATTATATCGATGTGACTATCCATTACACATGAATAAGTGTACAAATCAAATGCAATCTATTTCACATTAATCGGTACTTATATATAGTGTTCACCTTCTAACAGTTGGCATGATCTAATGCCAGCTCAATTTGTCACCCTTCTAAAGTAGAAAATTCTTTCAATGTGACAGCAACAAAAAATATTCAGTAACGGAGCAAATTTATCCCAAATAGTAGAATCGAATGTTCAGGTCCGGAGTTTTGGGCGAGGTTTAAATGGTAAATTGCAATAGTTGCATTTGCCTTATTTCTAATACCAAATAAAATTTTCTTTATAACACTGAATCATTGGGAGATCCCAGCAACATAAGGGATAATGAAAATCCCAACTTAGAGAATCCTCTTAATTCTTAGTTTTAATTATTCAGTATTCAATTGTACTAGGAATCTTCAAAGTATTACCGTCAAAAGAGATTAAGATGAAACCTCTTAATTAAAGCAGCTGCCCTCATTTTCACAAATACCTGGTTCGTTATCTAAATGTCATTATCAATTCTCGAGAAACTGAAGGCTGGTTGCATTTGGACTGTTGTTTGGACTAATGGAGTTTTGAATCAACCATAATAAGTACAACCTTAGTTGGATAACAAGTGCGGGACAATTTCAGCTATTACTGGAGTGATTCAGAATCCCAACTCAATTATTTTCCTCAATACAAATTCATTTAAATGAATCCTCAGAGATTTAAACTCTAACTCATCAGATCACATGAGCATCAATATAATTCACAATATTAAGTTAAGGAACCGACGAACATGATTCCATTTTTGCAAGTAAGCAGCCATTTAATCATCTTTTCCACACTTCTCCACATGGAGTACGCTTTGCCCAAAGAAACCAATAATATACAAAATATTATGCTGATCTACGTTAGTATTAACTTCCTGTAACATTAAAATCAAATTCATATGCAGGCATTGCAATATAATCCAGTACTCCCTCCGTCCCCTGATAACTGACATACTTTCCTTTTCCGAATGTCCCGAAATAACTTTCACACCTCAAAAATAGAAAGTCTTCCATAAACTCCACTCTCAAAATATTCACAACATTACACAAAATGCCATTCTTTTTTGACCCACACATATACCAATACACACAATCCAACTCATTTATTTACTTTATAAATAAATATTTACGAAATTAAACCCTCAAAATACTATTCATTGTTCCACTATCTTATTTTGTGTGCTCAAGCTCCTATGAAAGCTTTCATGGGTAAGGGAGTAGCATTTTCCACCTATCATTTAGACAATGCCTGTTCTAGGAACTTATGGTACCTGTGATTCTGTGAAGATAAAACAGATCAAACAGAACACCAGATAACATATAGAATCAAACAATTTTCCAGCACAGATCAGCTCAATCCTAAAAATTATACAATTTCAAGGAAACTAGCACATAAAGAAGCTAAAACAAAAGGCATTGTCAAATAAACAGAAATGGAGAGAGGGGATTGAATATGAAGATCGTTACCAACCAGAGAGGGTCATCAGGGCCCGAACCACACTGATGAAAGGCCATCACGGCCCGAACTTTCAACCCAAAACGCTTCGCCATTTCCACAATCTCCAAATACCCTCGCCAATTGTAGCTTCTGGGAAATTCCCTCTCCACAAGCCCCCACCACACCTCCATCACCACCCCCTCCACTCCCGCCGCCGCCAGCGCCCGAAACGACTGAGCCATCGCCTTCTTCCTCCGCATCGTCTGCACCGTCGGGCCCACCGCGTCCGACGGAAGCGTCACGTAGACCGGGAAAGCACCTCTCCGGCGCCGGTGGCTATTGTATTTGAGCTCGTGTAACAGTTCCCCATCGGAAGAAGCGTTGAGGCGGGATGTGAAAACGGGGCGGGTTAAAACCCGTGAAGGGAGGCTTGTCCCGGGCCTTGCTAAAATGGGCCGCGAGAAGCGCCGTTGGGTACAGCAAAAGCTGGGAGCAGAAGGAGACGCGATCGCCATTATTGTATTTACAAACGCTCTGTATCTTATACAGTGTAATTACTTGGTGGGGCGCATCTGTGTGTGTGTTTCAGGTGAAATTGGGATCACAGATTCACACGCTTGATAATAATTAGTGTTAAATTGAGTGCCAACTGCATCAAATGGATAAAAGTTTTGAGTGTACTCTTTGTTTTTCTGCTTCCTTTTTCTGCGAAGCTTTAAGAAGCAAAAAATGGTTTAAAAAGAAAATAGAGTTGGCGTTATGAGCTTACGTGATTGTATTGAAAAAGTTTCAAACAACATACACCACTAATTCTAGTTGAGTAAGATTTTCCGAATTTTAACATTACAAAATGGTGAATAATTTTGAGGTCCACTAAATGCCCTAATTTTTATGAGATTAACTATAGTAAAAATTATACTATAAACATTGTTGCACGGAAATTATGCTTCCAGTCACTTACATAAGTTTATAATCCCTTTTGTCTCACAATTATTTTTCACTTTTCTTTTCCGAACGTTCCACAATAATTTTCACACTCTTGAAAAACCTTTTACAAACTACACCCTCACAATATCTCGATTTTATACAAATGTCATTACTTTTTCTTCACATATACACAAAATTCAACTCGTTTATTTATTTTATACATAAAAAGGTTTATAAAATGATCCCTCAAAATCTCCACTAAATTCACTCTTCTTATTCTGTGTGTCACTAAACACCGAATGGAGATCCGTGCATTCACTTTTACCCTATTCATTTGAGTTGTGACCCGTCACCACCTACCCAAATTGCGGTCGCACCTTCTCATGCGGGGACAACACCAATGTAACAATTCCTCTATCAAACTCAAACTTAGAAAATCCTCACCATCTACAAATATCACCTATTCTTCCCAATGTGGCAACCCTACTCTCAATTACGTTCTCTTTTTCTATAACACCGCCCCAAATGAACCCATCTCTATGTTTCTCGGTAGGGGTGTGCATCGGTTTAAAATTGAACGGGATCGGAATCCATTCAAATGGGTGGACCAGAGATCGGACATGAATCAATCCGGTCCGAGTTTGGACCATTTCAAACCATAATTTTATTTATTTATTTTGTATTTTTTAGCCCATCCGTACATAAAATCTCGACGCCTATGTAACAAATTAATACAAAATATTCAAAATAATACATGTTTCATATGAATTAATAGAAGTTGAATAAAAATACTTTGGTACTCTCATAAAGAAAAAGAAATATATGTATGTTATGTAGATTCATTTAAAGGTCATAAAGTTTATCAATTTTTTAATAAAAATATATAAAAAATTTGCGAAAGTCTAATAATAATAAAAAAAAAAAAATACAGGTTTCGGGTTCGAATCGGTAAATTCTGATTTTAAACCGGATCAAAACTCACAATTCTAAATTTTAATGGACCGAAGAATGGACCAAAAACTAATCGATCGATTCAATTCCGATCTTTTTCCGGTCCGATCATTTTTTGCACACTCATATTCGTCGGCTGCAACACATTAGACATGAGTGTAAGGCCATATAATCTCTTCAATTGCAATTCCAACCGTTTCAATTTCACTAATTCATGTAGTTTAATCGGACCGGTTCCCAGTAAAGGGTTATGAGGATTTTATATTGTAGCTCGAGTATCAACGTCCCATTGTTATTAAAAAATAATAATTTTATTATTTAAAAGTGATAATTTTATTATTGAAAAGTGCTATAAAATCGTACTGTTAAATTATTAATAAAAAATATACTCACATGTTTTGAGTCTATGACCTCAGATTTGTCAACACCCTTGTAACCGTTTGAATTGTTGTTAGTTTGATTAAAATGTCGCTATAACATGAATATATAGACTGGCCCAATCTTCAAATGTGGATTAAATATAAAAACGCGAAAATGGTAAATGATTTTATTTAATTTCGGATTAAAATCGAGTATTTGCGGGTTACAATCTCTAATTTCTCCTCTGATTCTCTCTTCTTGAACTTCACTTGGATTTCTTGAGCTTTTGGAGCTGGATCCGCAGCCGAATCCTTTCCGATCTTGTATTTGGGGCTTTTATAACGTTAATCCAAAGGTTTAGCACCGTATTTTGGATTAACCGCCGAATTTAGGGACTTTTTGGATGAACGTCGTTTGAAGATCGTTCTTGAATTTTGGACTTTGTAACGTTAATCCAAAGGCTTGACGCCGTATTTTGGATTAAACGTTGATTTTCGGGACTTTTCGGGACTTTTCCGTTGAAGATCCACGAAGAACTTTGAAGAAACGTCGAATCGAAGAGGCTTAGCACCTTGATCTCCACTCGAACACAATTTCTTGCTGCTTTTCCCCAAGAACGCCTTGAAGAAACGCCGAATCGAAGAGGCTTGGCACCTTGATCTCCACTCGAACACTGTTTCTTGCCACTCTGCACGAAGAACACCTTTGAAGATCCTCCCCTTGCTGAAGAACACTCTAAAATCTTTGCAGAGAATTTTAGAGCCTTAAATGCTTCTGATTTCTTGATTCTGAAAATGAATGAAATGAGGCCTCTATTTATAGGTGTAGGCCTAGAGATTTTTGTGCAAGTAGTTAGGATTTCGAATTTTGAATTACTTGGGCTCAATTTGATTTGGGCTAAGAATACCCTATTTGGGCTCAATTTGATTTGGGCTCAATTTGGTTTGTTGGACTTTAGAGGTCCATCTTCGTTTATGGGACTTTAGAGGCCCGTCTTGTTTTATTGGACTTTAGAGATCCGTCTTTATTTATCGGACTTTTAGAGGCCCGTCTTTATTTATTGGGCTTCGAAGATCCATTTTAACTCATTGATCTTTCAAGGCCCAAATTAATTGGAGGGAACAATTAAATATTAATTAATTATATCTTTATTTTAGGAATTAAATTTATTCCAACAAATAAATAATAAATTTAATTAATGTTTAACCCGTAATTTCCACGCGTCGCAATTTAATTCGTAATTGAATTTTCCTCGTCTACAAATTGCCCCCTCGTATTTCATCCACAAGTACATTTGTCTTTTAAGTGGATGAATTGCGAAATTATTTCAATGTTTTCCCCATACCCAAATTTTGTGTTATTGGACTTTATGAATTGTCACAATTAATAAAATTTATCTCATTGGCTCAAATAGTGTAGTCTTTTGGGCCAAAATGAACAAACAAGTTCATGAGTGTATGGAGTGTTTCAAAGCCCAATTCTTTTCTTCTTACAATTAGTCTAATCCAAGAAGAAGGCCCAATTGTATTTGAATATCTTTCATCCGTAAATCACAAAATATATATCACCAAATCTTTGAAATATGATTTTCCAAGAATTGTGGAGATTTAGTTGAGATATACCAAAATATGTGCTTGTTGATCCTTATCTTTTCACCCTTTCAAGCCTATATAAAGGATGCCTCCTTCAATCATCACTTCATAATTTATCACATTCACAAAGAAGCAAAGTAATTATCAAAGCTCAATTGTTACGAAGCAAAACAATTATCAGAAAGCAATTGTCAGAGACTCAGAGTTCACGAGGTAACCTTTCCTGCAACATTCTCTTGATTTTTTTTTTTTTTGGCACGTATATGTATGTATGTATCTGTATCAATTTGTTAAAACTATTCTGCTTTTCCTTTCATTGTTTTGTACTACATATATGCTTTGTCCAAAAAATATATTATGTTCATGCACTGTGATCCGATTACTTCATACCCCTGTGACGAATTCTTATCGATTTCACGGTTTTCAAACGAGAGATCCAAGGGACAAGGGGTCTTTTTACTCTCTTTGAAACTTGTGAATCTCAAAAAAAAGAATTAACACTCATGCGAAGAAGGATTTCTTAAATATTCACAGAATTCGAAAGAGAATGTGAGTGTCCCGTGGGTCTTTTTACTCTTTCGATTCTGTGGATTTTAATGAACTGGAAGAATCCACAACTTATTTTCGCCCAAGTCAATTTTTTCAATAGCCCTTCTTAATCAAATTGACCAAATTCGAAAGAGAGTGGGTTTTCGGTCGTCGGTGTATTAATCTCTTCGGATTTGGACAGTTTGAAAAGGAAGGGGATTTTGAAATTACTTGTTTTGAGCCTGCGAGGGAGGCGGTGCCGCTTGTTTTCCGGCGACGGAGCTTCGGGGCGCGGTCGACGACTAGACCCAGGCGGGGCGCGGTCAGCGACGGAGCTTCGGCGCGATACGACGTCAGCTTCAGGCGGAGGCGACGGCCATTGTAGCGGCGACTGGACTTCAGGCGGAGCGTGGCGGCAGACTGTGGTTGACGACGGCCTGCAACAGTGGGTCAACAATTCTGAGCGAGGCGGCGGACTGTGAACTTTGGGGCGCGGCGGCAGGACTACGGCAGTCGGACTGTGGCGGCGGGTGACCCACGGCGACGGCTCTCGGACTGTGGCGGCGGACTGTGAACTTTGGGGCGCGGCGGCAGGACCCAAGCGAGACGGCGACTAAGCTTAGGGGCGCGGCGGCCATAGAAGACGAGGCAATCGCTGGGAGTGAACGACGGCCGGTTCCAGGCGAGGCGGTGTAAAGTGCAGCAGCGGGCGAGCTACGACGTGGACGACGACCATTGCCGACATTCAATTTCCGGCTATGGTTCGCCGGTAATGAAGCAGCCAACGGGAGATACCAAATAATTTGGGGATTTGGGTTTATGCTTTCTTCCCTTTTTTAGTGAGGAAATAGGGCAGCATATGATTTGGATTTGGGCTTGATTTATTAAGGAAATGGGCCCAATGAGGTGTCATCATTTACTCAATTAATTCGAAACAGGCCCCAACTGAAATGTCCTACTTAATTAATTCAACCCAGCTTGACCCTTTATTAATTTAGATAAATCCAGCTACTTATTTGTTAAACTAATTTAGGATAAATTAATTGTCCCTTTACGATGAATTTTCTAATAATTTTCTTCTTCTCTTCAGATTCCTTAAAATGGTCCATTTCAAAACTAATGTTACTTCTTCCGGAGCTCGTTATTTGGTGATCCTCAATGACAAATGCCAACCCTAAGAGAAAGGGACACATTTACGTGTAGAAACGCCCCTTATTGGTAACTCTGCGAAACCTTGGCTTTTATCAAATGTCGGACTTCACTTGGACAATTGGTCGCATGAGATATCTTTGAACAAATCGACGAAAGCTTGGGTTCTTGACAACACTTCCCATCGCAACGAGATTGAAGAGGATGTAAGCCATCTACCAACCTTGGGGAGGCGTATAGTTATGGGCAAGGACAATTGGAGAGGAACTATAGAATTTTCTGGAGAATTCGGTTATCACAAAGGATATTGGGAGTGGACTGAAGACGTTTTGAGCCGATGTGGACATACCCTCAAGGACGCCAGGATTTATTACGCTGTCTTTGCCTCCCTTTTTACTTATGACTTTAATTCCGAAATTATCAAAGCTTTCTGTGAGGCATGGTGTCCGTCTACAAATACGTTGCTCACTACTTTTGGAGAGATGTCCATCTCATTATGGGACATGCATGAGCTAATTGACCTTCCTCTAGACGGCTATCTATATGACGAGGTGATTCCTAACGCGCCCTAACTTTTTGACGAAACTGGGGACTTATGCCTTCCAAAGAGTTGTAAATATTTACTCCACGCTTACCACATGCTTCGTGGGAGCGTTCCTAGGGGCGACGTATCGATTGAACGATGGATTGAATTTTGGTCAAGAAAAACTGGAAAGTATCGTCAACCTCCCACACGAAGTGAGAAAAAGAGAAGTTGTCGCCCTAAGTCGACTCATAATCCACTTGGGAGTCTTGGAGTCCATAAGTCGTGGTCCGATGCAGAAGTTACTTTGTTTAAAACACTCAAGATTGAACCGGCCCAGCAAGAAGAGACATATCTTGCTGCTCATTTAGCTTGTTGGCTTTGCGTATTCGCCCTTCCTAATGGTGAAGTGAATATGATACGTCCTGCTACTTTCAAAATGGCTAGTTTGATGGCTGCGGGTAAGACAGTTAATCTTGTCGTACCGGTCTTGGCTAATATTTACAGGGGTTTGAATCGGATTTCGCTGCACCCCGAACTGTCCCGAGCTCGATCTGCCTTTCCGGTTCATTTTGTGTACGTTTGGTTAGCCCGATATTTTAGGACTCATTACCCTGCTGTTCATAATCACCGTTCCCCTATGATGGTGAAGTATTCTGGAGAGAATGGTGCTAAATACCATAACCCTGCGGAGGCTCGTAAACGGATTCATAGAGGAGAGTCTGCCGAATGGACATGCAATATGTTAAATCGGCAGCAACTTACTTCTTATGTTGATTCCGGAACTGGTCAACGGGCTAACTGGAGTTACTTTGTCGCTATCCGATCCAATTACCTCACTTGGAGACAAGGTAATCGCTTTATTGTTGAACCTTACAACCCACATCGATTTAGCCGTCAATTCGGCTTTTACCAAGAAGTTCCGGGAGAGTTGAATTTTGATCTTCGTGACACCCCATTAGATAACGGGACGCATTATTGGCAATCTTGTGCTTTGCGCGGATCTCGTGCTAAGGTGTGTTTTCCGATTGCCCCGGTGAATCCTAAGTCGTATTCTTCACCAGATTACAAGAAGTGGTGGGCCCAAGCTCATGGTACTTACTTAGAAAATCATGTTGACGACTTGATCAACTCGAAGCATGACAATGTCTTGGAAGAAGATGTGTTAGTTATTGATAGTCATGATCCTTGTGGAGAACCTGATGAAGATACTTCTCGAAAGCCGGCTGATCCTCCCTTGATTCCTGAAGTTGCGCAAGTGGTTGAGACTAACAAGAGAAAGAGTGTTTCTCAGTGCTCGGAAGAGAGTCAAGGTAACAACGATGATCGCCATTGGAAACGGGCCAAGAAGGTTACCAAAGCTTTAGTACCTTTGGAGGAATCGGTTAAAGACTCCTTGAAGAAAGAGGTTTTCGTCACTCACTCTTCTTTTACTTTCCATTTTTATACCACTACTTTACTAATTATGTTCACATGTCCACTTTTTCAGGCGATGGTTGACATCTTTGGTAGTAATTATGGATCAGATGAGGAAGAGGCATCGTCTTCGGTGAAGATTTTGAAAGCTTCTTCCCCTATCAACGTTGGGAAGCAGTGTACTCAAGCAGTTTCAGTATTTCAATGTGATAAGTTCTTTTTTGATCGTGAACGAGACTTTGTTTCGTCTACATGGAAAGCTCTACAAACAAGAATCATGGAAACCCCTATTAACTTCTTATCTTCTATGAAGGAGGAAGTGTTTATTGCATTCACGAGGTTACAGACTTATGCCCAAACTGAACTCCCGACTATAGAGGCGTCTTTGATATCCTTGTTTGAGAGAGCCGACGCTCATGATACGATGAGGTCTAAATCTTCCGATGGATGTCCTAAGGAGGCTCTTAATCAACGGTTGACTGAAATTAAGCATGCCCTTCACGAGGTTGAGGAGAAACGTGCTGAAAATCTTTCTCAAGCCGAGGCTATCCAAACAAAGCTTCAAAAAGTCAAGGATAAGGTGCGACGCTTGAAGGAGTTGAAGAAGGAGAAGAAAGTATTGACCCAGTCTTTGGAGGAAAAAGAAACATTAGTTCAAGGTTTTGATACCGAGATCCTGAATTTTCAAGACGAAATCTCCACTATCAACAATACGCCCCCAATAGAAGATGTTGTAATTGAAGGCTTGAAGAAGACGAAGACCGAGCTAGAGGAGGCTTTAGAAGAGTTTAAGGGTTTAGGCCTCTTTATTTAGTTGCTTTATGACCTTTATGTTTTTCCTTGTTTTATCTGTTGTTTTTCATGGATATTTTGCTTCGCACACTCCATGTATTTATTCCATTTTTGCTTTGGCACTTTGATTAAAATTTTCTTTTCTTCGTCTATATCTCACATGTTCATATTCTTCAATACTTGCTTTTGTATATTCATCGAGATAAATGAATTGGCCCTTTTTGGAGAATAAAGATTCTCTATTAAAAGAAAACCCTAAAGCCATAAGTTCACATGTCGAACCAGAGGCCGGAGCGCCGTTAAAACCTTGCCTTGGAAAACCCTCCTTAGGGACAAAACCCGGGTCAAGGGAAAAGGTACACCCCTCTACAGAATTAAAGTACAAAATCAGAAATACAAGGCAAAATAAGGTTTGGGCATTGCCCCCTTCACTTTCTTCCTTCTTTGTTTTCTTCATGCTTCATATGTTCGTCACTTTTGTGTTCATCGATCCGACTTTAACTTATGACTGTACTTAGAAATATACTAAGTTGCCTACGTACCTCTTTAAAGAGGATCAAGTCATAACGTAGTTCAAGCAAAATATGATTTATATTTTGGGGGGGGGGGGGGACCGTTCACAGTTTATACTCATGCGGGCCAGGAGTGACTATTCTTTAACTACTGTAGACAAAGTAGGGATTTAAGTATTTAACCACTTAAAATGCCTTTAGTGGAGTAAGTTAACAGTTTAACCACATGTATTTACCTTTGGTGGTTGTCGTACACAGTTTATACTCGTGCGGACCAGGAGTAATAAGTAGTTTAGTCTCGTACATCATGGAGTAACAAGCAGTTTAGGCTCATGCGTTCTTGGAGCGACAAGCAGTTTAGGCTCATGCGTTTATGGAGCATTCTTGTTTTCTTTACGCGTAGTAGCGTTTCAAAAACTTCCCGTTTATAGGACTAACGTTCACGCCATCTTCAGAAATCAGCTTGTAGGCGCCGTTTGTGTAAACTTCTTTAACAACATATGGGCCGTCCCACTTAGGCAAGAATTTATTCCCAACACGGTGAGTTACTACGATAGGCCTTCTTACAGCAAGAACCAAATCACCAACTTGAAAAGAACGTATCCTCACTTTCTTGTTAAACGTTCTGGAAAGGCGGGCTTGATAGCATTCGAGCCTTTATTGTGCTTCCAATCTTTTCTCATCTAAGACTTCCAACTCTTCAAGACGCAAACGTGCATTCTCTTCTTCCGCCAGCCCTTCTTGTATCGCCATCCTTAGAGATGGAATCTGTTTCTCAAGGGGAACAACTGCTTCAACACCATACACCAACGAATAGGGAGTAGCTTGTGTAGGCGTTCTGTAAGTAGTTCGATATGCCCATAGAGCTTCATTCATCTTTTCATGCCAATCTCGCTTTGACTTGGAGACTACTTTCTTCAAGAGGTTGCACAAAGTCTTGTTGAAAGCTTCAGCGAGTCCATTAGCTGCTGCGTTGTACATAGAAGATTTCCTTTGTTTGAAGTCAAACTTGTCACAAAGTTTATCGATGTGACTGTTACTGAACGATCTTCCATTATCGGTGATGATGTATCGAGGGACCCCGTATCTAAAAATGATATTGACTCGAATAAAATCAGCAACATTTTCTTTCTTCACTTCTCTCAAAGGTATGGCTTCCGCCCATTTAGAGAAGTAATCGGTTGCAGCTAGGATGTACAGATGACCGCCTGATGACTTCGTTAGTGGTCCCACCACATCTAGACCCCAAGCATCGAATGGCCACGAGGCAACGGTTGGGTGTAACAGTTCTGGGGGTTGATGGATAAGGTTGGCATGAAACTGACAAGCTTGACATTTTCGTGCGTAATCCATACAGTCTTTCACCATTGTTGGCCAGTAATAACCCATCCTCTTCACTCGAAAGTGTAACTTTGGCCCTGACTGATGAGCGCCACAAATTCCGGCATGCGCTTCTTCCATTGCGTGGGCGGCTTCGCCATTACTGAGACACCTTAAGAAGACCCCATCAAATGATCGTCTATAAAGCACACTCTTGTAGTATATGAATCGAGGGGCTCGACGTCTGATATCCACTCTTCGCTTCAGATCACTTGGCAACTTATCGTATTTCAAGTAGTCGACAAATGGTTGTCGCCAATCTTCTTCTTCAATTTCAAATACCTCAATAACATGACTTTCACCTTCTTTATCACCGTCATCCTCAAATATAGGGGGCACAACCCAACTTTTACATATTGGGATACGGGCTTTACTTTCGGGCAATGCAATTGCCGAAGCAAGTTTTGCTAAAGCGTCAGCTTGTTTGTTATCTTTCCTTGGAACATGCTCAATTTCCACGTCTCCGAGATAATTCATGAGTCGTCGAGCGTACTTTTGATAAGGAAGCAACTCTGGTTTTCTAACCTCGTACGATCCAAGCATTTGGTTCACTATCAACTTTGAATCTCCATACACCCTGAGATGTAGTTGCTTAATATCGACTGCCATTTCTAACCCAAGAATGAGTGCTTGGTACTCAGCAACATTGTTTGAGCAATTTTCTATTAAAGTGAAAGAATAGGGCAATACTTCTCCATCAGATGTTACAAACACAACTCCAGCACCAGCTCCTTCTTTATGAGCGGACCCATCAAAATACATCTTCCATGGAGGGGTTATTTCAACAGTTAGGACGTCTTCGTCTGGAAGGTCGTCACATAACTCCCATTCTGCAGGCATTGGATGATCGGCTAAGAAATCGACCAGAATTTGTCCCTTGACAGCCTTTTGAGGGACGTAAATGATCTCAAATTGTTGCAACTGGAGATACCATCTTGCGAGTCGATCCGAGAGAACTGGCCTAGACATAACATACTTCAACGGGTTTGCTCTCGATACAAGATGGATGGTATGGGCTTCGAAATAATGTTTTAACTTCTGGATCACGAATATAAGAGCCAGACACAACTTCTCAATTGGAGAGTACTTCAATTCATTTGGAGTCATCATTCTACTCAGGTAGTACAAAGAATTTTCCTTTCCTGACTCGTTTTCTTGTGCCAGCAAGGCTCCAACTGAACGCTCTTGAGCAGCGATGTAAAGAATCAACGGACGTCCGGGCACCAGAGCGATCAATACTGGTGGCTTCATCAAATATGACTTGATGCTTTTGAAAGCATTACTGCAAGATTCATCCCATTCAAATGGTGTATCTTTCTTCATGAGACGACTAAATGGTTGACATCGTCCGGCTAAGTTTGAAATGAATCTTCTGAGGTAGGCCAACTTTCCTTGTAGGCTTTTAAGCTCGTGAATGTTTCGAGGTTCCGGAATCTTTAAGATTGCATCAATCTTTGCTTGCTCGATTTCAATCCCTCGCTGGCGAACCACAAATCCAAGAAACTTTCCTGATTTGACCCCGAATGCACACTTCAAAGGATTCATCCTAAGCTGGTATCGCCTTAAGCGTTCAAAAACCGCCCTCAGATCTTGGAGGTGATTATTCCTCCTCTTTGATTTCACGACTAAGTCATCAACATAACATTCAACATTCTTGTGAAGCATGTCGTCGAAAATCCTTTGCATGGCTCTTTGGTATGTTGCGCCTGCATTCTTTAAACCGAATGGCATCACTTTGTAGCAGTATATTCCTTTTGGGGTACGAAAAGTAGTAAGCTCTTCGTCTTTTGGCAACATACGGATTTGATTGTAACCCGACGACCCATCCATGAAACTTAGAGCTTCATGACCCGTTGTTGCATCAATCATAAGTTCGGGAATAGGTAACGGAAAATCATCTTTGGGACATGCAACATTCAAATCCCGAAAGTCAACACACACACGAATCTGTCCGTTCTTCTTTCTCACCGGGACAATGCTCGAGATCCATGTAGGATACTTTACTTCTCGGATGAAACCTACTTCAATAAGCTTGTTCACCTCAGCTTCAATTAACGGAACAAGATCTGGTCGGAATCGGCGTTGAGTCTGCTTGACTGGTCGAACTCCCTTCTTTATTGAGAGATGGTGTACTGCTACTTTCGGGTCCAGTCCCGGCATCTCTTTATACGACCATGCGAATACATCTCTGAACTCACGTAGTAGTTCAATGTAAGTTTCTTCCTCATCATCGAACAATAAAGCACTCACATAGATTGGTCGCGGGTCATTAACATCACCCAAGTTAATTTCTTTCAACTCATCAATAGTTGTCTTGACGCCCTCTTCGAGTTCTGGAGGAGCATCCTCTACATCCGCTTCCTCCACCTGAACATCTTCGCATTCGGTGATGTGATTCACAGTTGCGATGTCTTTATCGTATTCATTTGTATTTGTAAGATCCACACGTGATCTTATTCGACCATCCCTTCCCCTAACTTGGGTGGTTTGAATAGTGTTGATAATGTCAGAGACGTACCCTTCTCTGATCATTCGAGTGATCCTTCTTTGTGCCCTTTCCATATCTTGTGGCACTTGCTGCTGCATGTCATAGGTGTTGACAAAATTGGAAGAAGTTACACTCTCTGTATCATCTTCTTCGTCGCTATACTCTTGAGCGAGAACAATGGTTTGCCTTCTGGCTTTGGATACACCCCCATATGCTATTATCAACATATGTTGCCTCTTCATGCAGGATTGTTTTGAGCTCCGAACTCTGGAAACACCCAACTTTTGATGATGTGTTTGTGGCCCGAGTCTATCAAAGACTGAGGGGCGTTTCGTCTTCTTACTCTTCTTGCTAGCAGACTTCCCAAGTCTCTCAAAGACCGAAAGTCGTCTTACCTTCTTACCATCTTCATCGAACGCATCATTTGTCGATGAGTATTCTCCTTCAGAAATGTGGTTGGCATTGGCTCTTTTAATTGCAATGCGAACCGGATTCTTTGTGGTATAACCAAGTCCCGTTTTGGTACTCTTTACGGCATAGCCGCTCTTTTTCAACATTTTCTAGGTGTCATTAAGTCCATGTTCTGACTGACTAACAACCTTCCCCAATGCACTGTTTTCCCGTGTATCATACCCGGCTTTGACTAAGAGCTTGTAAGCTTTAGGACCGTAAAACTTTGTAACATCATGTCCCATGACCTCTCCATGTTCCACCTTAGGTCCTTGAGTAGGACGAACAAACCCCTTAATTGGTTGTGAAGATGGCTTCTTTCCATCCAGATTAGTTAACGACAATGTTAACTCCTCCAATGCCTCAACAATAGAGGGAACCGATTTGTTCTCTTTGAGGCGAGATGTTGACGCTTCCTTGCAATCCTTCCGTGTAGGACCTTCCTCGTTCTTTGTTTCTTTCGCACCTCAAAAGAAGTATTTGGCATCAGCAAAGTATGACTCTGCCTCTGTGAAAGGTTTATCATCTCCGACCACTGTTTTCACAACCCCTTGACTAAAGTATTTGAAGCATTGATGTAGGGTAGAAGGAACCACGCCATTTTCGTGTAGCCACGGGCGCCCTAGAAGCATGTTATATGAAGTCCTGGCATCTATGACGTGGAGAGTTACAGTCGATGTCATCCCACCAATTAGCAAATCCAACACTATGGTGCCAAGGGCCCTCTGTCCTTCCTGATTAAATCTATGTATCATCAAACGACTGCCTGCGAGTTCATCCATATGTATCTCCATCTTTTCCATCACCCGTAAGGGTAAAATGTTTACCCCAGAACCTCCATCAATCAATATCCGATTTATTTTCTGCTCTCGAGTATGGCCAACTACGAATAGTGGCCTGTTATGGGATTCTGGACCAAGCATTAAGTCTTCATCTGTGAAAGCTATCGTTGAAAAACAACCATTAACTTTGTCATCGAGACCATCGTTGGTCTGAGGTCGTTCATCATCTTCCTCGCTGGTCATGTGGCAAGAGAGGTCTCTACATGCGCTGTTGTTCTCAACTGTGACAGCATTTGCCGTTGTCTCACTATCCTCTAACAAGATCTTTCCTTCCTTGGCTAGCTGCATAACTTTCTCCTTGAATATGAAACAGTCTTGGATTGGATGCCCTACCAACCGATGGTATTTGCAATACTTTGGGTCATCCGTTCGCCCAGCTTCATCCGGTCGTTTCATTTCTGGTAATTCGATGAGGTCATTCTTGATCAGGTCATCGAACATTCCGGGGATGTCAGAGTCTAGGAATGGATACTGTTTTTGTTGTAATTCCCTCAGACTTGTTCTCCTTTGCCCCCATTCTTGGGCGACGCCTTTTCCTTTACTCCCCGTATCAGTTTCACCTTTTCTGAATTTGACAGTAGTAGCGATCACTGCCATGGATTCTTTATTCGAATCTTTAGTGAAAGGTTTGCCCCCTTTCTTAACTTCCTGCTTGTCTTTGAACTTCCAAGGCTCCTGAGTTGGCGGCCCTCCAGCTCTCGTTGTAGACATACTCAGCTCCATATCGTGAGCTTTAGTCGCCAAATCTTCAAACGACCTTGGCCGAATTGCCTGTAGGATATATCGAAGACCCCATTGCATTCCTTGAATACACATCTCGATTGCCGAAGCTTCGGTCAATCTATCCTTACAATTCAAACTTAAGTTCCTCCATCGGTTTATGTAATTTATTACCGATTCCTCCTTTGATTGACGAGTGTTTGTCAATTCAATCATGCTCACCGTTCTACGAGTGCTGTAGAACCGGTTGAGAAATTCCTGCTCCATTTGCTCCTAACTGTCAATCGAGCTAGCTTCCAAATCGGTATACCAGTCGAATGCATTGCCCTTTAGAGAGCGTACAAATTGCTTTACCAAGTGATCTCCGTAAGTGCCGGCATTGTTGCAAGTCTCTACGAAGTGAGCAATATGTTGTTTTGGATTGCCCTTGCCATCGAACTGTTGCAACTTTGGAGGTTGATAACCAGCTGGCATCTTCAAATTGTCAATCCTCTTCGTGTAAGGCTTGTTGTAGGTGAATGAGGACTTGGGATTTTCCTCCAACTTATCTTTGATTGCCCCAAGTATGATTTCTTTCAATCGGTCAACGGGCACCAAACCATCGAGAGAAACTTGTAAATCTTTAAGAGTTTGGTCAACTTCCATTGGCTGGCGTTCACCAGATGTCTCAGCATCATGCCCTTCGACTTGCTTTCCTTTGTCCGTATTGCTCATCAATTTAGCAATCCGAGCATCTTGTTCGTGGACATGTTTCGTAAGTCCTTCTATGGCTCGAGTTAAGCTTGACAATTGCTCCTCAATAGTCGTAGTGTCTGTCGCCATTGCTGAGGCTGTGCTTGAATCTGATGAGCTTGCTGTGGAACGGGTAGGGGAACATGCTGGATTGTTCTCCTCATTCACAGTGTTGGGTGGTGGACCCTCTGCAGTAGTCTCCTCTGAAGAAGACGATGACTTCGAGCTTCTTGACATACTCCTCGTGACTACGTTCACGTCTTCAAAGTCAAGACCAGCTGATCCGGATGCAACACCTCTCTTGATTTTAATCTTGATTGGTGTCATCGTCGAGACTTGATTTGCTTGAAGAGTAGAGATGAGAGGTAGAGATTGTCCCACTGGGCGTGCCAATTTGTAAACACAAATTCGTGAATTAAATATAAAAACGCGAAAATGGTAAATGATTTTATTTAATTTCGGATTAAAACCGAGTATTTGCGGGTTACAATCTCTAATTTCTCCTCTGATTCTCTCTTCTTGAACTTCACTTGGATTTCTTGAGCTTTTGGAGTTGGATCCGCAGCCGAATCCTTTCCGATCTTGTATTTGGGGCTTTTATAACGTTAATCCAAAGGTTTAGCACCGTATTTTGGATTAACCGCCGAATTTAGGGACTTTTTGGATGAACGTCGTTTGAAGATCGTTCTTGAATTTGGGACTTTGTAACGTTAATCCAAAGGTTTGACGCCGTATTTTGGATTAAACGTTGATTTTCGGGACTTTTCGGGACTTTTCCGTTGAAGATCCACGAAGAACTTTGAAGAAACGTCGAATCGAAGAGGCTTAGCACCTTGATCTCCACTCGAACACTGTTTCTTGCTGATTTTCCCCAAGAACGCCTTGAAGAAACGCCGAATCGAAGAGGCTTGGCACCTTGATCTCCACTCGAACACTATTTCTTGCCGCTCTGCACGAAGAACACCTTTGAAGATCCTCCCATTGCTGAAGAACACTCTATAATCTCTGCAGAGAATTTTAGAGCCTTGAATGCTTCTGATTTCTTGATTCTGAAAATGAATGAAATGAGGCCTCTATTTATAGGTGTAGGCCTGGAGATTTTTGTGCAAGTAGTTAGGATTTCGAATTTTGAATTACTTGGGCTCAATTTGATTTGGGCTAAGAATACCCTATTTGGGCTCAATTTGGTTTGTTGGACTTTAGAGGTCCATCTTCGTTTATGGGACTTTAGAGGTCCGTCTTGTTTTATTGGACTTTAGAGGTCCGTCTTTATTTATCGGACTTTTAGAGGCCCGTCTTTATTTATTGGGCTTCGAAGATCCATTTTAACTCATTGATCTTTCAAGGCCCAAATTAATTGGAGGGAACAATTAAATATTAATTAATTATATCTTTATTTTAGGAATTAAATTTATTCCAACAAATAAATAATAAATTTAATTAATGTTTAACCCGTAATTTCCACGCGTCGCAATTTAATTCGTAATTGAATTTTCCTCGTCTACAGTACTGTTAAATTATTAATAAAAAATATACTCACATGTTTTGAGTCTATGACCTCAGATTTGTCAAACACCCTTGTAACCGTTTGAATTGTTGTTAGTTTGATTAAAATGTCGCTGTAACATGAATATATAGACTGACCCAATCTTCAAATGTGGATTAGTGTGCACGGTGCAAACAGTGACGGACACACCCTATGCCCAGAAGGCATTGGCCCCCCTTCAAAATAATCATTATATATATGTTATGTAATGTTATATTTTTAATGTTAACTCCAAGTTTCCTAGTGTTTCAGTGCCTTAGTATAAGAGTCTTACTTTGTTTTAGGTAAAAATGATCGATTCTAGTTCAGAATATAAAATTATTGAAAATTGAATATTTTAGTATTATTTTTTTGGAGTTCTAGTGTAGTGTTAAAATTTTGCACATTTATATTTAAAAGTGGTATGCTAAGAATATTGTAATTTATAATACCTAACATTTTTTTTTAAGACATTCATTATCTCAATAATAAAATAATTAAAAAGTTAGAATTTAGGTTGGAGATTAATTATTTTTAACTAAAGAAAGAGAATTATAATATTAATATTTTAACAATTTCGATACTACTCTTCACACCCAAAAGTAAAAAAAAAAAAATTGGGAATTTTGTCAAATAACTAAATTAAACTAATTTTTGCAATCTACATATTTTTTTGTTTCGAAATGGCAAGTTTAGAATCCTACTTAGTTTATTCAAATTTAAATTATTTTCAATTTTGACCTTATATCTTAATTCAACACTATAATTATTGTTATTTAATTATTTCATTTCATGTTAGATATACATATTTAACATGTTTGCAATATATTTTTAGGGGAATAATTTCATTTTACGTCCGGTAACTTAGGCCTAATCCAATTTATATCCTTTAAATTTTCACTTTTTTTATTTACATTTTTTTTTTCAATATAATTTACGTCATTTTTACTGAAAGATTTTCAAACTCACCGAAATGTGAAAAATAAATTGGGATTCCGACCAAATAGTCTAATTTACGTCCTTTAAGTTTAAAAATTAAAATTTAATAAATAAATTTTCTAAAAATATCAATAAAAATTCTAAAAAAAATAAAATATTATTAAAAATCTGAAAACATCATTAAAATTAAAAACTATAAAATGTGTAAAATAAAATTCAAAATATCATATTAAATTTTCTAAAAATCTCATTAAAAGTTATAAAATGTGTAAAATAAAAAAAATACAATTCAAAATATAAAAAAATCAAAAAATGTTTAATTTAAAATAAAGAAATTAAAAAATCTCATTAAAAATTATAAAAATCTCATTATTTTTTTATTAAAATGTGTAGATTAAATATTACAAATTTAAAAAACCCAATAAAAATAATAAAAATTATTAATATTTCATTAAAAATCAAACTTGATTCGGACTAATCTATCAGTAAAGTTTTTCTCGAACACCTAAATTTTTTTGTATTCCACGCCTTGATTTATTGTAAAACCGTGTCATATTCATTTTAATGAGGTTTGTAGAATTGTATAATTTTTAATTTTATTTTAAATATTTTTAAAATTTTAATTTATAGATTTTTTATTTTTAGAATTTTATGTTTTTTATGAGATTTTTAGAAATTTTTTATTTTTAATTTACAAATTTTTAAAATTTTTAGAATGGTAGATTTTTTAATATTTTTAGAATTTTTTATTTTTATTTTAAACAATTTATAAATTTTAATGATATCATTAGTTTTTAATGAGATTTTAAATTTTTTTCAGAATTTTTTAATTTTTTAATTTAAAGGATGTAATATGGATTATTTGACCGGAATTCCAATTTTTCGGCGAATATGACATAAATTGGATCTAAAAGGACATAAATTGGACACCTTAGGACGTAAATTGAAAAAGTGAAAACTTAAATGATAGAAGTATAAACTGGATTAGGCTAAGTTATATGACGTAAAATGAAATTTTTTCATTTTTAGGAGACATGCAAACATAATTTAAAGTCAAAAGCAATTTTATATTCATGTAATCTTGAATCCAAACTTATATTCAGGAAAAATTCATCAAAACTAGTTTTGTAGTATATTGACTTGCCAGAAATAATATTTAATTGTGTTTGTCGCACAGTGTAACAACTTACCAACTCAGTTGGTGAAGGAAATCTCTAGAATTCAAAATTAAATTTGTCTACTCAATTCTTTCTTGTTTTTCTCGATTTTTGAACTGTAGTTATTATGCATGCAATTTTTGTAATTTTCATTTATCATATTTTCAACCACAATTTATCCATTGAAGAAAACAATTCATTCATTTGTGTTATAGTAGATTTATTTATGAAATTCAACATCTATATAAATTAATTGTATATTGTCAAAATGATTAATGAGTACAAATATTTTGAAATATATGCATTACGTCTTTTTCTTTTATATATATATATATATATTCTAATCGAAGTCAACCAGCACAAAAAATATAATGATATTTAATTTACTTAGTATGAAATCATCTCATATATAAAATATAAAATAGATCTTCAACTTAGTATTTAAATAATATTACCTTTAAAATGTGATTTAGATGAGATTTCATAAACTCACCCATCATATAATAAAAACAAGTCAGATTTATAAAGTGTATGAGACTGTTTTATACATTTTTGTTTTTTTATCATGAATATATAATTAAATGGAGTTTACTCTAAAGTTATCACTCATTTTTGTTTTATTCAAGGTGTCATTAATTTTGCATGACCATACTTTCAACCTTTCCCACTCGTTTTTCGCTTTACATAAAATTCTTAATTTTTTACTTTAAATTAAAAGTATATTTTCTTTTTCGTTGAAGTTTCTCGCTCTTGTTTTTATAAACAAAGGAAAAAAAAAAAAATTAGAGCACCGCTTATTGCCGCTCTTTCTCTTTATCACTCATTGTTCTTGTGAAATTAAGATTTAGTTTTTATTATAATGGAAGAGTGGGATGCTCAGAAAATGTAAGTTTTTTTTCGCTCGAGTTCAACGTTGTTATTAAATAAAATAAAGATTTTTTTGTCTCCTCACTTTGTTTTTGATTGTATTTGTGAAGTTTTTGACTAATGCATTTTGGATCTTCTTAATTTCTTTTTCTGTCTTTTATTTTGAAGGTTGGATTTGTATATCTACGATTATTTTCTAAGAAAAAATCTATATACCACCGCAAATAGTTTCTTACAAGAGGCTAATATTCCGCTGAGATCTGTTGGTATATAATCTCTTTCTCACTACTTCTTATGTGATTCTTCTTATTTACTTTATATTTGTTATAAAAAAAATAAAAATTAATGTGCATTAGTTGAACAAAGCAAATGTTTTTGTTTTTTCGCTTGAGTTTTTCAAATCTATGTGCGATCTTTTTTTGAACAATTGGATTTGAGATGGTGTATCCCAATTGTGTGATTAAATTGATACAAATATTTTTAATGAAAAAAGGAAAAAAGTTAATTATCAATTTCACATTAATTGCTATTTATTTAAGTGATTGACTAGGATTTGGTGTTTTATACATTTGCACCATTGATCTGGTGACAATTTCGTATGGCTTTTAGCATGGGTTAATGTAGTACTTCTGATTAGAACATGATTTATCATATAAATCTACGTGTAGATTCATTCAGTACATCCAATAATCAGATTATAATGTTCTCTTGTTGTAGCATAATTTTTTGTTTATTTTCTGAAGAAGATATGTACTATATAATTGGTTTGAGAATCTGAAGTTGGGCAATAATTTAAAAAGAATATGCGTTTATTTTGTAGTTATGAATCATCCCGAAGGTTTTCTATATGATTGGTGGTCCATATTCTGGGACGTGTACTGCTCTAGACCTGGAAATAATCACTTGGGCGAACAGGCGTCCACATCTATGGTATTCTCAATTCAAATATATTCTAGTATGTTCAATTGCTTCTCCCTATTGACAAAGCAGTATTATTTTTCCATTTAACTTTTCCAGCCACCTCAGACTTCTACATCTATTCTGCAAAATGCTCAATTTGTTCCACCGTCGATAAATGTTAATTGTATGCTACAAAACATTTCTCCACCCATGGAAGGGTCAGGATTTCCTAACATGCTTCAAGCGGGTAATCCATCATTGATCCCCAAGCTTGAAACGGGGAGTTTGTTGAGCGTGATTCCTCCAACGATCCTCAATCATACTTTAAATGCTCGTGATGTCGAGCATTTTTCTTTTATGCAACCATCTGGTAGCAATTCCAGGTAACATTTTATTGAATTACTTTTCTCATTGATTAAAATGCAAACACCTTTCATAGTGTCTCTTTTAATGGATGTGTGATTCATGAATGCGAGATCAAGAAATATGGAGTTAAACTAATTGTATTACATTTGTGGGATTGTGGTATTTCATAACTAATTAATATGCTTGGAATTGGTACTTTGCTCAACATTTATATATTTTGCATATTATAATTTAAAAGTTTTTTTTATGGCGTGACAAACATATGACATTTTTTTCAAGCTTCTACATTATGTATGTGCATTATCTTTTAAATCATATATTTTCGGCTAAGACTTGTGAATTTTTCTCAAACATCAAATCATTTTCACATAAAAAATTATATAAAAACTATAATCCAAAAATCTAATTAAATTTTTAAAATTAACATTTCAAGATAATTTTAAATAACCTTAAAAAAAAAACTTAATACTCCGTCAAATTTCATTATTCCAACTTTCATTTTTTTTGTTGTTCGATACCTTTTTTAAACAATACTATTCACACTACTTTATCTTTACCCTCTTACTATCATTTATTTGTCATTCACTTTATTTATAAACAAATGGACACTACTATATTTTAAATTATTAAGAAAATGATTTATAATCCAAATCTAATTAAATTAAAAGTAACAAATAAATAAATTAAATAAAAAACGAAAATAGATTTGGGGGAAATATTCTTGGTGTCTTGACGAACCAATTAAAGGAGGGTAGCCACGACTGAAATGGCAATCGGAGTCGGGAAGTGGGCGGCGGCAGCGTCGGTGTTGTGTGAAGAAGAGGGAAACGGGTCTCCGGAGAAGAAATGGATTCTAGAAATTCAAGTTACAATTTTCAATTTTAATTATTTTCTGAGTTGAATATCTGATGTGCCAAAATTAGCCCGATATGTTATTTTTTCATATCAATTGCATTGCATTGCATGATGGTAATATGTTGTTTAATGTATGATCTGATATTGCAGCCCTGGTTTTCATAACTGGCACCAAAGCCCTCTGAGCCGAGTACGTCTACTTTTATACATGATAGTCGGTGTATTTTCATATAGAAAATGAATTTGAGGTATATATTGTGTGTTCTGTAGGGTCTCGACATTTGTACTGCTTTGGGGAGGCCTACTACTTCAGAATTGATTCCTCCTGCGCCGAAACTAATTCTAGACAGCGCAGAACAAGCAGATTCTGGTTTGTTTATATTCTTTCACTATCTTGCACTTTTCCTATGCTTGCATCCTGTTGTGTTGTTTTCGTGTTTGATATTCGTATTTTGTTTCTGCCTTGTATAAAAGATGCACACACATGAAAGTTTGTTACTTCTACATATATGCTAGATAAGGTTCCAATGTTTTTTTTGAACCATTTTTGTGAGATTAAGGAAAATGTTGAATTCTTTGAGAAACACCTTCACAAACTTGAGAACAAGTTTTCTAGTAGTCAAAATTCCTCTAGAATTAGTTTAAAACAAGAACTTGGTTAAATTTAAGGTTCCTAATGGTGTGGTTGCATTTCATGTCAATTTTTTAAAATTAATTGAATATAGGAGTACAAAATAATCATTCCTCTATTGAATGAATCACTTATGCAATTGCAAGTTACTTGGCCCTTTTTTCCATCTCGCTCTGGTTGTTCTCGGAAAGTAGATCTGTTAGTCTGTTATTTTGGAGTTTGTTGGTCATAATGAAGGACCATTTTTGTTGATCTGGCTTAGGCTCGTCTTCAAGTCCCAACTCCTCGTAACTTGATGCCAGCTCCTGAAGCAAGAAGACATGAAGGCATATTTTATTTCAATTTCGGTGTTTAGAAACCTTATGCCCTTCGAACATAATAATGTATGTTTATAGCAAGACAACAATGTTCCAAAAGATCCCTGGATCTTTTGCTCTTCTCTTTGCTCAAACCCGGGTTCTTCTTAATTTAAGTTTATATTCATCATTTCAAATAACTATGTGTCGAACATTCTTCCCAAGTAGTCATATAAGCATTTGAGGTAGCTTGAAATTAGCTTCCAACGTCTTAAACAAGTTAAAATGACTTTATATAGAAGATGCTGTAGGAAACTTTCAAATATTTGGAAGTCCGTTGATTGACTTTGCCATTATTATAATAAAGCATTAGTCTTGGTATGGATTAACACGTTTGGCGTAGTATGCACATTGAAAGATGAAATGTTAAAGCGCCACAACGTTGGTCATGAAGTCAAGACTTGCTTGTGTAACTTTGTTGTTTCCAATTCAATCATTTGTTTCCATTCAAAACTTCGTATCTTTAACTCACTGTCGGTGTTGCTCCCCAGAGATAAGTTTCAAATCTCCCCGGGGAAGCAGTAAACCGCCACTCACTTGCCATCCACACTCAAACCTTTCAACAAGCAAATAAGAACATTAGGTTCACTAGACACTCACGAAACACTAATTTAAACCCAATGACCAGATAGTTCAAAATGAAAACCAATGCAAGGCAAGAACCCGATTATCTACCTTCCTTCTTATGTATGGCTGATCCCTACATTTGTTCATGGTTCATAGCAAGATAGTTCCTCCAACTCTAAGGCTTCTATTGATATTGCTTTGAACTCGAATGTGTTACATATCTAGGATTCCGACTTCTTGCCTTTTAACATTGATTCGTAAATACGTTTAAAATGGATTCAATTGTAGAAAATGCTTTAACCGTCAATGCGTGCCCATTGGGGAATATCAACCATCATCCCTAAAGTAACTCTTACTCATTGAGCGACGACCTTTCACTCTCCATAGTCTTATCAATAAGGGGATGTTTTGAATGAGTTTTCCATGACCGAATTTGAAATTTAATCTTGGCTTATTTAGGGAAGTATATGTCGGATTTTGAAATCCAAGACTTGCACATCTTAACATTAGTACTATAACCTATTAAACTCTATCATTTCATATATGACCATTTTTCTGTCCCATTCTAATTTAATCATCATATACACAACTTTTCACAATATAACTACACAACATCCACTTTTTCACCATTGATGTGATATCTTACTTAAATCCTACTCTACACAATCCCATAATATTCGTATATTTTATCTATGCTTTAGGATTTCCTTGTATTTCAAGTCTCGACTTTCCCCACCACACTTAAACCCATTTAAACATCCCTTAAAGTTGGCTTTCATCTCGGCTTAAAAGGTGCTCTTGTATTCAAGTTATCATCTACCTTTGCAATTGAAAGGATAATCCTCTTCGAGCCTTTGGAAGCAAAAGAAAACTATACACCATTTTATTGGTAATCGAGGAATGTCTTTCTCAAAGTTATTTTATTTGAATATTAAGCTTGATTTACTTCAGCTTAATCGATAAACTTAACACCAGTGTGTCATCCAACATCGTATTATTAAGTGCTAATTGCACACATTTTCATCATAATTAAAGAAAATTTAGAAAATAATTATAAAATTGCAATTTTGAGTAAAAAAAAATAAGACTAACAAAGGAATTATCAACAATTAAACTAATAAAGATATAAAATCCTTCAAAATTAAAAGATGTATAAAGTAATTTCTATTAAAAATAGTATAGAAAAAGATTTGGAAATAGAAAAATGGGGTAATAAATTGTGTTGAATCGGTAGTGTCTCACAATAATGAGGAGAACGCCAATTGAAGGAGCTAAAGAATAATGTGTTTAATTGATAGTCCCAAATTAATGCGGAGACCACCATTTCATGAAATAGAGATATTTATTTCACTTTTATTGTTAATTGAAGAATAAAACCTTGCTACAACCAAAAAGGTATTTTGTGATGACAATTTGTCGTTATGAAAGACCAAATGTCGTTGACGACTATCTTCACTGATAACTTCTTAAAAAAGGGCCATTTCGTTGTGTTAACTTTACATGCATGTAAACAATGAAATATAAATTTGGGGGCAAGTGTAGTAAAAGCCCCCACCTAGCCAAGTTTTCGCTGTGTTAACTTTACACTTTTCAGTTGTATTAGCTTTACAATTTTCAGCTATGTCTGCAGGCTGTCAAGCAGACCGTGGGTATGAGTTGGCAGCTCGAGCATCGGGAAAATTGATAATATCTGAACCTTCGACCAGGGTGGTTAGTCCTACTATTCTTGATGATGGCTCGAAGGGGAAAGTGTTGCAAGTAAGTTAAACCAATATCAGTTCAATTTTAAAAATACCTGTATTTATTATTTCTGTTTTCAGAATTTGTTCTGCTTATTTAACATTGGTACCTGTCATGTCAGCTTCCCCACCTTCCGTTTACAGAGTTTTTACTTTTAGATGATCATCAAAGTACTTATAAACGGACAAGGAAAGAGATCTTTTGTTATCATTGTGAGTTTGTGTGATAATTTCTTTTATGAAAAGAGTATGAAAACTTAACATATATAATGGGCTGAATAATGTTGCCTGGAACTGGTTTGCATGATTGTTATTTTTTCAACTACAACATAGAAGCACATTATGTTCCTTTTATTTTATGGCTGCTGCATTTCTCATTTTGGTAGATGGTTTTTCCCTTTCTGGTATAGTGTAAAACATACTTTGATGTCCATAATGCATAAATTAAATTTATGTATATTTACTAAAACTGTGTGTGATTTTAATAATTTTTTTGCTTGTCAATTTCTTCACACACACAGAGATATAATTATATACGTGTACATTGCATTTCTGCAGTCTCAATTAAGTCTCAACCTGAGAAATGAGAAGAAGTTTTGTATTTTACCCATATTGCTAGTCTTACCGCAAAAAGAGGGGTTTAAGTAGTATGGTGTTTCAAACCAGGCAAGTATATGTGTCCATGGGTTTGATCCTTCAGTTATATTTTGTTTAGTAACAATTGTTCTTTGAATTGTAGATTGAAAAAAGTACAGAAAACGAGAAACAAGCGGATGAGGACATTGGACATTTTCTCTCAGTTCCAGAGAGTATGAACATGTCTTTCACACATACTTTACCACAACGTTCTTCTCATTGGAAAAAGGAGCAGCAAGGCAAGTTTTTCCTTTCATTTTAATAGCTCCTATGAGGATACATGATTAAGAAAAAAAACTTAAATGTATGTGAAACCAATTAAAATAAAAAAAAAAACCTTTAGTTAGGGATAATTTTGTATGGGCTAAATTAACAAAGGTGGATAATAATATGAGGTTGGATAGTGATGGATAATTTGAGTATGGTATTTATAGATTGTTATTGCAGGCTTTCCTTTTAGAATAGTTAGAACTCTCCACCCAACTAATAACAAGCTGTCATGTTGCGATTTCTCAACCCAAGGAAGGTTCTTAGCTGCTGCTGGGCATGAGAAGAAGGTAGTGCAGTTATCTTTTATTTGTTTCTGCTGTTTAGTTCTTCCCAAATGATATTTATTTTAGACAATAATTAGAGTTATTTTCATGAGAGTTTATCATTTCGCCACAGGTAATCCTTTGGAACTTGAGCCTATCAAGCAGAGAAACCCTCCAAGGGCATACACAACTCATTACTGATGTTCGTTTCCAACCAAAGTCAACTATATTTGCAACATCTTCCTTTGATAAATCGTCAAGATATGGGATGCAATCAATGTAACAAACTCTTTGTCGTTTCTTTTGATTGCTGCCAACTTTTAGATTCTAATTTAGGAATGTTTCTCTGTACATCTCTACTTTCTTCTTAGCATGATATTAACTTTCCTTGAGAATATAATTTGAGAAACTTGGACTAATTTTTCAGCAAAAAAAATCTATGTTTTCTTATATATAAAAAAAAAGAAAAAAAAGAAAGAAGAAACTTGAACTACATGTTTATTGTTTTTGCTAAAGTGAAAGGATTGATGTATTCAGGAACATATTATTGCTGCACGTCAGAGAGTAAATATGGTCACCTAATTCATGTTTGTTATGTTGTAGACGAATATAATACTTTCCAACCTTGTTGGGCACGAGGACCTAGTGACCTCAGTGGATTTCCTCCCGAAAAGTCCCAATCTCCTGTGCTCATGTGATTCTAATGATATGATCAGACTATGGAATTTCAAAGAATCTACTTGCTTTGGTTTTTATAAGGTCAGCTCATGTGATTTTTTTCCAACGCCAGCTATTTATAGTTGTAACATAAGTAAAAAGATAAACTAATATGTTCCCAAGTAGGAATTTAAAATAAAGATAAAATAAGAGTTTCTCATAAACTAGTAGAATTTTCTTTATATGTTAATGATTGTTCTAATTTCCATATTATTTTTCACGGTGCAATGACTGCAGGGAGGTAATAAACAGGTGAGGTTCCAGCCTCGACAAGGGAACCTGTTTGGCTGCTGTTACAGGAAACATCATCAATCTAATCAACATAGAGACTGGTGTGATTCAACAGCGCTTTGAGGTTAGACGACAGTATATATTACCACAATGCCTTCAACTTTTTTGTAAATGAAAGGGAAAAAGAAAAGTGTATGAATTAATGTCCATTATTGGGATGATTGCTAATTGATAGGGACATGAAAAAGAGATTTGTTCAATGTGTTGGGATGTATGTGGAGAGTACCTAGGATAGTATTAGAGAATATAATAAAATAATATATTATAGGAATAGTATAATGTATTATAGGAATAGTATAATATATTATAGGTAGCTCACATAGTATCAGAGCTGGTATTCTCACATGGTATCAGCCTAATACACTAAAACCCGTTTTTTTGGCGTCTTCGACGGGCTGGTATCCTCCGTCGCCGCCTTGCCCCTTCCCCCTTTTTCTCAATTTTTTCGGCGTCCTCGACGAGCAGGTATCCCTCGTCGACACCTTGTTTTATTTTATTTTTATTTTTATCTCGAACGAGCTGGTCTCCCTCGTTCCCTCTCTTGGCCGCTTTTAGCCGCCATCGACAAGCTTGTATTCCTCGTCCCCCCTCTTCTTCTCGAGCAAAGCAGGTCTCCTCGTCCCCCCTTCTTCTTCTTCTCGCCCCCCCCTTCTTCTTCTCGAGCGAGCAAGTCTCCTCGTCCCCCCTTCTTCTCGAGCGAGCAAGTCTCCTCGCCCCCCCCACTTCTTCTCAAGCGAGCAAGTCTCCTCGCCCTCCCTTACTTCTTCTTCTCGAGCGAGCAAGTCTCCTCGTTCCCTCTCATGGCCGATCATGCTATCTACATGACCGTTTTCCCTCATATGGTGTTAGTCACACTCACCTACACTTTAATTTTCTCTATAGCCTCACGCTATATCTTTTTTTTTCTACTTTTCTCTTTATTCGGAGAGCCCATGATCAATATCATTAGTTGCTCGCCCCTTTGATCTATCTGGTTTGTGCTCGAATTAACTGCTTTCGACACATTTGCAAGTGTTTCTTACCTAATTTTTTGTCATCGTTTGTCCTTCAAAGGATTTCGGTGTTTCGATCCATTTGCTTCCCACTTTTTTGCGCCTTGGCATGTCCTATTTGGTGATTCTGAATTTCCGTTATTTCTCCTGTTGTATGACAACAAGAGTGCATTGTTTTCCAAATGACTTCACGAAGTTTCTATCTCAAACTCGCTTCAGATTGTTGTGTACCAAGCTCGTGTTCATTACATTCCCACCTTCGCTTGACCGGGGGTATTAGAGAATATAATAAAATAATATATTATAGGAATAGTATAATGTATTATAGGAATAGTATAATATATTATAGGTAGCTCACAGATAGCACCCGCATTTGGTCCCTCGTGTCTGGTGGAAAATGTGTTCATGAGTTGCATCTTGGTGGTACGAATTTTACTTCCTGCACCTTCCATCCCAGCTATTCCCAGGTCGTTGCCATCGGTTCTTACCAGGTAAATATTAAAGAAAATTGACAAGCAGGCAAATTAATTTGAATGCTAACCTCAATAGCATTGTAACTAAAGGTTTGGATTAATTTTATCCCATTACAATTATTGTCTGCAGAGTGTATATATGTGGAATCCGATGATGGGAAGCAAGACGTGGAGCTTCCCTGCACATCAAGGTATAATCTCAGCAATGGCGAATGCGCCAGAGACGAATATGATGGCATCCGTGAGCCATGATCAGTGGATCAAGCTGTGGAGATAGCTATATCTGGTGAGACTCATTATATATATATGAAAAAACCAGGGCATGATTCGGTGATCTGATTTATATAAAGCAATGGAATAGGGGAGGTGACCTTTTTCACAGATTTATTGGAACGATTCTTCGTTTATGCTTAATAGCTTTATTTGACCATATATAATCTCTTAAAGAGTGAAGATAGCACTCATATAAATGATAGTATAATAATTAATTAGACTCGGAAAGAGCCTCTCCTCCATCACTAATACTACTATTAAGCTGCTGATGTTGGTGTAAAAGTTGATCAATCTTCCGAAATTGATATGGCCAGCTTGCATTATACAAGAATTGACGTAGATCGAATCTGTTATCATCGGGCGAGTTTCTCTGAAATTAATCATTAATTAATGAGTTAGTCTCGTATCTACCATTTGTACGGTACAACTGAACACAGGTGAAACGTGACATTAAATTTAATTAAAACGTACCTCAAGTAAATAGGAAGGTGTTAGAACGGTCATCTTATGCCTACTCAAAGCGTAGCACTTGAAGAAATTCTTTACTTTGTCACCAATTTCGTTTGGACTTAATTTCGGGCTCCATTTATCACAAAGGTTCTGTCACAATAGTAATATATATTCACTTATCAACTAACTATTGCCTACTTTATTAAGGGCAGAGAAAGGGATGTAACTCATGTAAGAGTGTAAAATATTATTTTGCAATTAAAAGAAGAAATTTAAAGACTACATATATGGATAGATTAGAAAGAAACGTGGAAAAATATTTAAAGGAGCGAGAATTAATTTGAAATAAAAAGATTGAAAGAGGCAAAAAATGAACCTGAAACATGGATAGAGGTCCACATCGGAAGGTCCTTCGGAAACTTGAATATATTGACCTCTCTTCTTCTTCTCTCATTTCTATCTCCTCCACATTATCATGCTGCACTTCAAATTGTTAATTAATTAAACAACATAAATTTATATATATTGGAAATTCAAAATCCACCATCTGTGTGAATGATGTATAAAAGATAGTTTATGCTTTGACGTGATAAATTATTGTGATTAACCTCGAGCAAAAAAGTACTTGGCTAAAACATGTACATCCATTTCCACTCTGAAAAATAGTTTGAGGAGTATATACATACCAATTTGATGTTAGGTTGAAGAGGAGCTAAAGATGAGTAACCAAGATTGTTAGAAGCCCATTTCAAGAATGCTCCAAGATCCACATGGTTGATGCTTCCAATCGGATTTATGTCACCCCAACTGCACCCATACTTCACAACATACAATAATATATAATCTCTTTATTTTTCATTAATCATAATCACAATCACAAACAGATCATGTGAACTCTTTTTTTCGAGTGTCACTGTTATGCATACAAATATCATTGTTATGATGTTCGTAAGCATAACATTATGCCAATGTGCACCTTACCTTAGTTAGATTGCCACAAAATCCATCATCTGCAGATGCAGTACTCAACACCAGATAAAAACCTGGTTTGTCATGAGCCCACGGCAACAGAGAGGCTAACATCAACGTCACAACCATTCTGCTTCGACTACCTATTTTCTGCAATGCTGCCTTCTCCACAAACATCATATTAATTGCTAAACGAATTTCAATTACATGTATATATAGACGAGCAACTTGAAATGTGTACTTTGTTGGTTGTGAGACGCTTCCCTGTAAGTGTGTGAAACACAGAGAGCAGGGAAGAAACCACTCCGTCTATTGGAACATCAAGATGCCACGATCCGATTTCCTCCGCGACCGCCCTTGAATGGCCCCTTGACCCATCACTACTATAAACATGTGAAAGTTTATTACTTAATTTGCACCAAAATATAGACTTCATTTTGATCATATACCTGTCTCCAGATCCCATGAAAAATGTGTACAAAATGCGTTTAGCAAATTCTTTGCTGTCTGTTGGGAACTGCTGATCAACATATTGACCAATTCTTATTGCATCAGCTTTCACTTGATTATTCCCATTTTGAATTTCTGATGGAAAAATAAAACTGAGTACATTATAAATCAAAGGGGCTAATGAAGTGAATTAAGCAGACCTTTTACAACAAGCTGGCACATGCAACCAACAATTGCAGCAACAGAGGTACTACCAACTCCACCCGATAATTTCACCACAAAACCCGATGCCCCGCTTCTTCTCAGATGACTCCACAACCAGCAAGCCGCCCCTAAACCTATTTCCTCTTCGCGACGATGACCATCAACCTGAAAACCGGCATCATTCATTCATTACAACTTTTTACAATTAGCACAACAGGACACACTGATTTTTTGTCCTCACTTATTTCAAGATTAGACCAAAATACTAATAATGTAACTATTTTCACTACCATTCTCATCGAAAAATTTGAACCTAAAATGAACAGACACATGCATGCAAACACTAATCACTCACCTTAATTGGAGATGAAACAGATCTTTGGAGGTTGAAAGGGCTGCAAAGCTTGTACGGTACAAAAACTGAGGAAACCTTATTTTTGCAACTCGCTTGTTCTCGAAAGCTACTATTACTACCTCTGTGACTAATCACCTGCCCGTTTTAACACCTCTACATGTAATTAACACCGAAAAACAAATTGAAAATAGATCGTGTTCATGTACGTACCTTATCTAGATCGACTTGTGCAACCACCAAATCCACGTCTTTCAATGAAAACTGTAAGCCCTGCCCAACCACATCTCCATTCACAACTATACAAGAGCATCCATCTACATTCACACATGATCAAAACAACCATTATTCTCCATGTTCAAAGTTAAAAAGTCAACTTTTTCGATTAGTCCTAGTACTAATTTGCCCAATTTGACCCCAAAATTGTCTAAAAATTGAAACAGGATAGGACAAGACCTACCATAATAAGCGCGGCCACCATCACATCCCAAGTGATTACTGTACATGTAAACTCCTCCGCGAGCAGACATTGCACTCGTTATAGCACGAAGACGACCATACATTTTTCCCAAAAGATGAGCACTTCCACTTGCATTCATGAAAACCTCAACTCCATTCAATGCAAGTTCAGGGTGAATCTGCACAGGACTAAATAGTTCCATGCAGATTTCAGCTGCAACAGCTCTGAAAGGAACAAAAGAGAAAGAGAAGGTATTATATATATATACATCACTAATGTTAATTGCTTTGTAAAAACTAATACTATAGCTGCTAGTAATACTAAGCCTAATAGGAAATGCTACTCATATATGCAGTAGTTACGTGTCTAGAAACTGGAGATATCCGTAGCCAAAAGGCGCTGAGGTCTGTGATAGGGCCTCGGATACATGAGACGGAAGCAGAAAGTCGTCTAGACGTGGCTCTTTCTGCTTCCATGCTGTGAACCATCTGAGTTCCCCACAATTGCCACCATGTGCAAGCCACATTTTGGGCCTTATCATCACTATTTTTCGATTCATACACAAAACTTGGCAATTGTAAAGCTCTGATCCTCTCATCACTGGCATCCCGAAACTACACAACATGCCATCAGTCCAATCACCAACCACTAATTCTTTCAAGCATTCCCATCTGCACATATTAGATAATTAAACACTTTTATAAAGTAAATCAAATTTAAAAAAGAATCCCATTAAGAGTCCGTTTGCTCTTTAGAACTTACAAACGAGAAAATTGTACGAACTTACGCGTGAGTTATGGTATCTTGCTCCAAGAAATGATCTTCACAGCCATAACCTGTGATTTCGAGCTCTGGGCCGAGACGAATGGCAGCACCAACTTCTTTAGCACGAGAAATGGATTCCTTGATGTTGTTCATGTTGCAATCGAAATCCATTGCCCATTGATTCAAGCTACAAGTTGCCACCTTCAGAAGCCTCATCTTCAATCTTCAATAAGTTGGAGGAAACTATATATACTGGCTGGCTATACTTAAGATATGCTTAGTTTGGAACTTATACCATATGATATGCCCATGTCTGAAAAACACATCGCCATTGGAGTTTGCAGCATCTAATAGTCATGATTCACGTTTTACTATTTCTTTTTTTTAATTCAGTTTCTGTTTTATTACATTGATTTAGTAGATTTACTAAAGATCTCTTGCACATGCACCATTGAGAATAGTGGAGTAACTAATAAAACTTGGATGGAATCGCGTTTCTTGCTGTCAACCAATAGCTTACGACAAAATAATATCATTATTAAATACACTTTTAACCTTTTGTTATTCTTTTTTGTTTTTCTGGGCACGACTTTCTTTTAGACTTTCAAGTAGTTTATTATTTTACCTTATCTTTACTCTATATGCTCCACACCAAGAAAAACCAAAAGGCCAAAAAGTAGAGGGAGAGAATGAAAAAGGAACGTGCGAAATTAAAAGTGTAACCCAAAACAAAAATATTGATACCTTAAATTTAAAATAGAGGTAAAAATTAGAAAATTGATGGAAATTTTAACGTTAGAGAGTATTACTGAAAAAAAGGTTCACTTGAGATTTTACCTATCAATAAAGATATATAAACTTGTAATATAAAAAAAAAATCCAAAAGTTTGTGACATCTTTCTGCTTTAGTTAATCTTTTAAAATTGCCTCCTTCGTTGTGGTTTAACTAATTCAATAAAATTAAAGAATTTGTTGAAAGGCCATAATTAATTAGCTTGACGTGTGACGGTTTGAACTAACGTACAAAACACATAAACTTGAATTTTAATTATATTATATATAAATGGCGAATAGATACGAGTATTATATTATCCCTCAGACTTATAGCTACCTGTCTATTCCCCATTGCTCGATCAGCTACCTCCACAAAAACAAATGAGTACAATAAAAAAGTGAAGTTACTTTAAAAAATCCAAGGAACAAGATGAGTACAAAAAAGTGAAGTTGCTTTCTATTGATGTATGAACCATTTCAGAGGCCAAAAAGGGTCCAGTTGCTACATTTAAATCAAGTCCTGCTTGTTCGATCAAGAAAGTCAGGAAAAAGGGAGAGTCAGTGGCTCTGTTAATCTTCATTGTGTCACATAGTTGCAAAAACTGGGGATCTTCAGGAGTATTCATTTCAAACTAATCATGTTGACTTCAGTTCAACTTTTTGTTGATACAACAGTTTTCTAGTTCCGAATCCCATAAACTTTCATAACTGATTGCACCTTTCCCTTCCTATATCGCACATCATGTATTGAACACACAGAATCAAGTCACTATATATATATACACACACACAACATTTTGTAAACAATTGGGAACACAATCTAATTTTATTTTCCACGACATCAAGGCCGATACCCTTCCTTTAATCAATCAATGAATCTAGTGTTAACCGAAATGATTTAAAGGCTCACAAACTTTATTTATTCAATTAATATCATGAATGGTTATATCAGCATCAGATATTGACATAAAAAAGAGAAGGTTTAAACATGTATAATATACCAAGAAAAGTGCCCTTGAAGATGAATGCCAGCAAAAGAGCTCTGATCACCCAGCATCAGAATTCAGAAGCCAGCACTGGGATTGCCCGAACCTGCAGCTACGACACCCATCCCACCAGCTGACTTCATCACTTCCCCATCACTCGGTTTAGCAATAGCCACTTTATCACCATCCAACTGCTCCACAAGTTCATCAATCTTTCTAAACTGATACGGCCACTTTGCATTGTACAGAAATTGGCGTAGATCAAACCTATTATCCTCCGGTGAGTAGCTCTGTAGAGACACATTTGAATTGTACATGTAAATTTAGATAGGATTAACGAGAAAAACAGAAGGTTAATTGCAAAATAAATCATGATCTTTTCATGTTTTTTTCAAATACACCATGTGTTTTAAAATTTGCAATTCGATACACAACCTTTCAAATTGTTGTAGTTCTATCACATGACTATTTTCTGGCAAGTCCTGATGACGTGGTAGTGTATGAAATTGCAAAATATTTAAAACGTTGAAAGAATAACAAAAGGCCGTGAGTTTATTTGTAATATTTTCCAAGATTTTCCGGGTGTCACGTCAGCATAAGTAGCTGGAAAATAGTCATGATATAATTGCAAACTTTAAAAAGTCTGTGTATCGAATTGCAAGTTTTAAAAACATATGTTGTAATGGAAAAAACGTGAAGAGGTTGTGATTTTTTATGCAATTTACCCAAAAATAAATAACTTTTGTATGCTCGTAGGAAAGTACCTCTGCGTGGTAGGAAGGAGTTAGAGTAGTCATCTTATGTCTATTGATGGAATAGTACTTGAAGAAATATTTCACTTTCTCACTGATCTCTGCTGGTGTTAACTTCGTTCCCCATTTGTAACACAGATTCTTCCATACACAAACAAAAAAAATTATAAATGGGAAATTATTAAAACACAAATTGTAATTGATTTCAGTAAATTCTGCAATATTTAGAAGCAAAGGCTTTCCGAAGAAATAAAGATAGTCGCATACTGAATTATCACTTGAAAAAAAAGATACTATTAGCTGTAATATTAACATTATCTTTACCTTTTTAACATCATACGACAAAAGCGATCCTCACAAAGGAGAGTGAGCAATGTTTCGATGAGAAAACAAACGATGAAAAAATAGATACAAACCTTAAACATAGATACAGGTCCACAGCGGAAAATCTTACGCAGCCTTCCGTATACTGAGAGCTCTTCATATGTCATGCCCATATCCACTTCGTCGAGCTGTATTCAGATAACATATTTACAGTCAGTTTTTCAAACACACTTTCATCATTTAGCAGTAGTATATAGAGAACTTCCAACTTTACAAAAGTTTCCTGCCTCCAATATTAAGGTGCAACTGTGCAAGTCACTACACAGAAGAAGTTTTCCATAGGAATAAGTGGAAAGACAATGTTCACATACCCCACAAAAAGGGAACATAGAAAAAGCTCCAAAAGAGAGAAAAAAAAATCAGAAAAGGGAAATTTTAAGAAATTAAAATAGCTTATTCCAGAGAGAGAGGGTTGAAGGCAAAATTAGCTAAAGTTCAAGCAAATTTTAGCTGTGTCGTGACTCGTGAGAGTCAGGAGACACATACATACCTGGCTGTAATTGGATCGTATTGGCTCCAACTCAGCAGTCGGGGGAGCAGCTTCAATCTCAGCCAAAGAAGAGAAACCCAGATGGATGGCAGCCCATTTCAAAAATCTCCGCAGGTCCTGCTTGCTAATGCTTCCAATTGGATTTATATCAGCAGAACTGCAATCATACTGCATTAAAACAAACAGTTAGCCACTAACCATAACATTCTTATGATTTATGAACAATGGACAAAATTGATTTCAGTCAAAAGTTACCAATTCCTTGACTTGACACGACATCAAAGAATGAACTATGATGCACTATGCTCAAACTTACCTCCATTCCTTGCGTGTTCCATTTCGATTATAAAAATATTGATGTCAACATTATTTGTATTTAATATATGTACCTTTGTCAAGTAACCACGTAATCCTTCATCCACATTGGAGCTTCCCAGGACTAGATAAAAACCCGGTTTGCTATGTACCCATGGCAAGAGTGATGCTAGCATAAATGCTAAGACCATTCTGGTACGAGCCTGAATATTCTGCAAACCTAAATTTTCAATGTTTGAGCCTCCATCTATCTGTAACAAAACAATAAATTAAATAAGCAACTTTAACAGAGTTAATAGTGTTTATAGTACAGCACAAATGTTCAACATATAGTTATTTCTATATAAAATCAATAACTCCTCGGGTCACTTGTATTGGGGGTTATTGCAAAATTGGTACATATTTATTAGATGTTGGCGATTTTAGTTTCATACGAATCAATTTTCTCAATTAAGTTCCATAACTTTTAAAATGATGCAATTTTTGTCCTATATTGACAAGATCACAGGATTTTGCATGTGAGCTGCCAAAATTCCATGTAACAGCCGGATTAATTTCAATTAAAAGAATCACAAATTAATTATCGTCCTAAAAATAAAAATACATCAATATTGGATTAAAATTGCAGCATTTTAAAAATTATGGGACTTAATTGAGAAAATTGATTCATACGGGACTAAAATCGCCAACACCCAATAAATAGGACCAATTTATTGCAATTTATTCCTTGTATTGGTAACGGAGCACATGCATTAATAAACTTTTAAGCCTTTAGCCTGTCATCATTCGCCTTTTACCTTATAGCGAGGTCGTTTCCCAGTAAGCGTCTGAAACAAAGAGAGTAGGGAAGAAACCACTCCATCTATTGAGACATCAAGATGCCATGACCCGATTTCTTCTGCAAGCACCTTTGCCCTTGTTCTTGTGGCATTAGAACTAAAAGAAAGAACTATTAAAGCTGATGATAATAGAAAAGAATTATTCATTAAACATAAGGTAAAGTCAATGACACTAAATTCTTGCTGGAGAGAGAAAGTAGTTGAATTAAATATCTAGTGTTTCAAAGACAAAGTTAGCTACTTGAGTTTTACGTAAAATAATTATAAACATTATACTGTAAATATTTGCTCAGAGATTGGACAGAATTAGTTGAGTGTTATCCTATTCAATTTTAATGGCAAAAATTTCTTTTTT
The DNA here is from genome assembly GCA_963675135.1 of Galeopsis tetrahit. Classification (NCBI taxonomy): domain Eukaryota; kingdom Viridiplantae; phylum Streptophyta; class Magnoliopsida; order Lamiales; family Lamiaceae; genus Galeopsis; species Galeopsis tetrahit. The sequence continues at coordinate 13,469,383 of OY776125.1, read as the reverse complement.
ACAAGATATGTTTCATATTGTGTACTAAACTAATTCAAGTGAGAAGGTTTGCTCCAAAAATATTTTTTAAGTGACGAGGTTTTCAAACTTAATAAGTGTCAAAACTACAAATGCTAATGTGTCTATTTCTTAACCTAATGTCCTAAGTTTATAGCTTTGACAGACTGTACATGTTGCACATAAGCTTCCATATGCATATTTCAACATGATATAATCCAACAAGACACCATTTAACCTATTTTCACGTAAATAGGTCTCTCTAAGAGTATATGATGTATTGAGGATGTGTTTGCAAATTATAGGAACTGCTTCTAGAATCACTTATTTTCAAAAGCTGTGAGAAGCATTTGAAATTAAGTGATTCTCATTATTTTACTTGAGTTTGCAAACACCGCCTAAACGTAGCTCTGCTCATTCATTCTCACCTATTTTCAGATCCCGTGAAAACTGTGTAGAATATGCGTCCAGCGAATTCTTTGCTATCCGTTGGGAATTGTCCATCAGTATAATTGCCAATTCTTATAGCATCAGCTTTTACCTGTTTATCCCCATCTGATATGGCTGAAGTAATAGTGGCATTACAAATTAATACTTTGACTACAATAAAGCATGATATTCAGACATTGCTATACAAAACCATAACAAAATTGGTCTTCCGCTGTTCCTATACAAAACCATTACAAAAATGCTGTACTAAACTGAACAGCGGAAGAACAATTTTGTTTGATAACAACCTCACAGGTAATTTTAAAAAAAAAAATCAGTGTGATATGTCCCCTAGTTGTAAAATGATAAAGCAATAAATAGCCATTCAAAACAATGTGCAATTTTTTTCCTCGAAAAATATGTGCTATTGTAATTCATCTATCTGGAATCCTTGGTCCACAGTGCATATCATTATCCTCTTAAGCCAACAATTTCAAGATTTTGGAACCTATAGCACTTCAAAAGTTTTGAAACAACCAGATGAACAAATGAAAAACTAGGAAGAATCATTATGTTCAGTACACTAGGAGAATTTTAAGCTGTTAATAATTGCTGCCTCATAAAAGCCCTAGGGAGTTTCCTTTTATGTTTGTTGGGAACAATTAGAGTAATGGTTGTTAAACAAAAATAGTGGCATGCCGCATAATTAAATCCTCATACATATCAAGAGATGAAATTGCATTTTCCCAAATTCAAAATTAAATGAAATCCATAGTCCTTCTAACCAAACAGACAGAGAATTAATTCAGGAAGCAAATGAGAGCTAGAACCTCATCATCACCATTATTCAAATAAACATAAAAATGCCATGATAAGAAAAGAAAACAAAATAAATAAAATTGCAGAAAGAAACCTTTTACTACTAGCTGGCACATGCAACCAACTATGGCAGCAACAGAGGAGCTATCTGCTCCACCTGAAAGTGGAAGTAAAAAACCAGATGCACCACTTCTTCTCAAATAATCCCACAACCAGCAGCCTGGCCCAAAAGCTATTTCCTCTTCAGGTGAATGATATTTAATCTGAAAGGGAAGAAATGTTAGATTCTGCAAAAAAAATATAACATTGGGAAAATAGTGTTTTTAGTCCTGCAAGTCATCCCTATTTTGGTTTAAGTCCTGCCGACTTTCAGGAATTGAAAATAGTCTTGTAGCTTTTATTTGTGACATTTTGGCTCAATAACCGGCTGTAAAAGGTGAAACAGCCAGCTGATGCTGACATACAGAGTCTTATTTGTCCGCGCGGAAAAGTCTGGTTGGTTAACCTGATGTTTAACCTCTTGCAGCTGGTCAATGGACCAAAATGTCAAAAAAAATAAGTTGCAGGATTATTTTCAATCCATGAAAGTCAGCGGAACTAAAATAAAATATAATGGTAACTTACAGGACTAAAAAAACTATTTTCCCTATGACATTTTGTAGCTGCAACTTTCAGGAGGTTCCACTTAAGAAATAAAAAACATAAGGCTATGTATAATGAGGCTATGCTAACATCTAATTTTATTTTAGGATTCCAATGGAGCAGCAAGCTAATTTTCAAAGTTATTCTAACATTAAAAAAAAAAAAAGGATTTCGGCTCTGTATTATCCCCAAAGAAGTACCAATATTGTTAATACATGCATTTGCATTAGTTGTGGAATTCTGCGTATACCAATCCTTGTTTGCCTCACCTCAAGTGCACTTGAAAGCAACATTTGGAGCTTAAAAGGCTCGCAGAGCTTATAAGGTACTTTAACGGAGGAAACTTTTGGCTTGCAACTGGCTTGTTCCTGAAAGCTACTAATAGATCCTCTAAGACTGGCAACCTGCAACCAGAATGTTGTAAGAAAACCAAGTGCAATATATAAGAGGTTTGTGATCAAATCATGCAGAATAACTAATTACTGAAAGCAGAATACTGTGTTATTCACTCAATTCATCTGTCGCAACAGAACATACATAGATAAAATGTTGTTTGGCATATCTGCTAGATACCACTAGACGTTAGTGATAATATCCTAGGAAAATTTGGTAAATTATGCAAGGAATAATTGGACATACCGCATCTAGATCTACTTGAGCAACCAACAATTCAACATCATTCAACGAAAACTGTGAGCCTTGGGCAACCACATCTCCATTGACAACAATACAGGAACATCCATCTGGAATAGAAAATTAGCAATCAGGACTTAAGAGTATATTAGATTTGTTTGACAAGGAAAAATAATGCCATATGAAACCATGTATTCAAATGTAATACCAGTTCCTCACAACTAAAAGTTTCAAAAAATGTTGCTTGGAAATGATTAATTCGCTAGGACTTTGACATAAAAATAAGCAAGTAAACTTCCAAGAGACAGTTCGTCTTCAACCAGAATGATCACATAAGTACTAAAGAGAGAGCAAAATTTAATAATTTGGGTATATTACAGTATATACTATAAATAAGAATTTATCCATTTCTTTGCAAAGTGTACTGCCTTGATTCCAAGTTTAAACTTTGAGCAATAAGACCGGTACTGAAGATAAAGGGCTGAGATGTGTTTTGTTTAAACTTTTGTGTCTATAGGAGTGGCAACACCACTGATATAGCAGTTTTAGTTTTTTCCTTTATGTATTAAGAAATATAAGCTCAGCAATATTATAGCAACAGGCCAATACTCTGGGCTATGAAAAAGGAAACTGTCTCACCCACCATAATAAAGGCGTCCACCATCACATCCTTGGTGATTGCTGTACATATAAACTCCTCCACGGGTATTTGTGGCACCTATAAACGAACGGAGGCGAAGATCAAGTTTACGTAATTGATGGTGGCTTCCACTAGCATTCAGGAAAACTTCAACACCATTCAGAGCAAGTTCAGTATGAGGGGGCATAGGACTAAAAAGTTCCTCACACACTTCAGCTGCAACAGCTCTGAACAAAGCATCAACTTTAAAGCTTTAGAAATTATGATTAGTTAGCAGAGTTAACAGTTCAACTTAAGCAATTTGTATTAGCATTAAAACAAGAGCAGTATAGAAAGAACCTAATATTAACTGCTGAAGAACATAACGGGTGCCTACTAGAACTAATGTATTTAAAAGCAGAAAACATACACACACCTAATTAATAATTCCCTCAAATATATGTCACCAAAAAAACAATAAAATCTTAAAATTATCTTCATTTTGACCTACAAATCCTGCAACCATAGTTGGCTAATAATCAAATTACACAGAACATAGAACAATATTCTTAAACCATTATGCGGTAGAAAAAGAAGAAATGGATACATTACGTGAAAAGACAAAAATAATACTCAAAGATAATTGTGAAAACGATAAGGAAAAACTAATGCTCGAGGATATGATTACTAACGTGTCTAGAAACTGAATGTATCCGTAGCCAAAAGGAACCGTAGTTTGAGATATAGCCTCAGATATATCACTTGGAAGGAGAAAGTCTTCAAGATGTTCTTTTTTCTTCCATGCTGTAAACCATCTAAGTTCCCTGTAGTTTCCATCATTTGCAAGCCACATCTTTGGACGTATCATCAATATTTTTCTATTCAAGCAAAGCACTTGACAATTGTAACGCTCTGCCCCTTTGATAACAGGCATACCAAAACTACACAAAATGCCATCTGTCCAGTCATCAATTAGTAATTCTTTTAAGCAATCCCACCTGAAAATTGATTATTCAAAATGTTACAACAAGAACATGCTAACCAAAAGATTAATCTACCCTAGAAAAGAAAGGGAACACTGCACAGTGAACACAAATCATAAAGCAAGGCTAATGGAGGGAAATTTTCAACTCAGAGTAACTACCTTCTTGCTAAAAAAAAGCTATGAATTCAAGATTTTGCTTAATGAAAAATCATGCTATGTTTCAAGACATCTACCCTTCTTACTTTTTTTTTTTTTTTTCAAACTGAAATAGCTTGAAAATTTAATTATCAATAAACCCTGCAAGAACAAGATCCATGCTTAAAGCAATGAAATATGCTGCGATCACGTACAGCTATTTCTCGATTCACTATATCGAACAACTACATTAAAGAAGAGTAACTATCATAACAGACACGAATGCATATAGATGCTTATAGAGATAATATAGATGCCTATAGACAACATCATCCGTTGGGCATCTTATCAAACAAAAGAAATGCATCACTTATCTTCCCACAAGATGCATATAGATGGAACATAACATTTCGAAGAACAAAATTCAATTGATGTCAAAGTTTTTTCATTGAGAGTATGAACGGCTCTCCCATGTGAAAGATACATTAATTGAACGCATCCTTGAGAACAAAGGAACAAGTAAAGCTATCAGGGCATACATTGGGCCTATGCAATTGTTAAAACAGAAAAATAGCATCAAATGGAGAATCCCTATCAGCAAAACCACTCAAGCAACAATTCCATATGAAAGTTTCAGGTTGGTTAACTTGCTGAAAGATTTTTCGAGCATAGGGAAACTAGGAGTAAGAGCACAAACTGAGGCTCCACTGGACACTGGGAGATCCGAGAGAGGCGTCCCATCCTTGATGACAAGGGCATGAACCGGGGATTTAAACTTATGAAAGAGTTCTGGCTTAAGAGTTTCTGAAACAGGCTTCAGTGAACATTGTAAGCTGAGTAGGTTCAACATTTAAGGATGAAAGTACACAAAGAGATCCATAAGGGAATGGGCTATAGTAACTCTTAAACATCAATAGACAACTTTTTATAGGAATGCTGCTAAATTCTAATCCCAGTAGCAAAGCATGCTATACAAATATCACCCAATAAACTAGCTGTTGTAATCAGAAGATGCATTCTCCACCTCAATGATCACAGAATAGGTAACAGCAAGAAAATGAAACGGGATATCATAGTTATACCCCACTGTATCACAGTTATAGATAAAGACAACCGAAGAGAAAGGCATTCTCAAGATTGCAGCAAAATGGCAAAATGAAAGCCACCGTAAAACTGCATCATTTATGTGATAAGAGAAAGGGACAAGAGATAACATATGACTGAAAAAATTGGTCACCCTGAATTAGAAACAGTGGACTGTTTCACCGAAGCCATTTACAACTGAAATGCAGAGTAGCCTTTTGAGTATACTTGAAAAATTAATTTAAATTCTCACACTAACTGAATCATCTATCTAAAGATTATATTCCATAGCAGTTAAGTTATCATCCATAAAATATGCATGCATAGACATGGAATTACAAGAGGCTTACGCATGATTGACGGTGTCGAGTTCCAAGAAATGGTCTTCGCAGCCATAGCCAGTGATCTCGAGCTCCGGACCAAGCCGAATAACGGCGCCGGCTTCTTTAGCCCTAGAAATGGATTCCTTAACATTTTTCATATTGCAATCGAAATCCATTGCCCACTGATTCAAGTTGCAGGTGGCTATCTTCAGAAGCCTCATGTTGTTAATTCTAAGGGACAGACAAAGGAAGAATTAATAGGGACAACAGAGAGAGGGGGGAGAGAAGGAGAGAGAGAGAGAGAGAGAGAGAGAGAGAGAGAGAGAGAGTTCTCCACTTCTGGTTGTAGCTTTTGCTCCGATGTTAATTGCAAAATGCAATTTGCCGTTTTATGACTCAAACCAATGAAAAATTAACCCACCATTCTGGGCGGATAAAATAACAGAGGTTTCTGACTTATTATGTAAAGCCCATTTATACTCAAAATAGGCCCCAGTCGTTGATCTGTCGTTCACCTATCTATTTTTCGATTAGATGCTTTACTAGTGTGAGACCGCAAATTTTGCGGAATTAGAAAAAAATTATCTAAATGAAAGATTACTATAAAAAAGGAAATTATGTAAAAATAAAAAGAATTAAAAAAAGGGAGAAATATTTAAGATTTTTTTTTATTTTAAAAGTAAAAGAATATTGAAAAAAAAAGTAAGGGGAACTTAAATAATTATTTAAAAAAATATATAAAAGAAAACCGTATAAAACTGTATAAAAAAAACAATTATTAAAAAAAATAATTTAAGAAAAGTGTCGAAAAAAGAGGGAGGGAGGGGAACTGAAACAATTATTAAGAAAAAAATGTATAAAGAATAAAGAAAACAATTATTTAAGAAAACTGAATTAAAAAAAAAAACTAACCTAGAAGAGAAAAAAGGGCAGCAGAAATAGTAATTAAGGGTAAATTTTTTATTTTGAATTTTTCAATGTTGAAATTCGATTCAAACACTTTTTCAAAGGGGGAGCAAAACACGTTACTTTATCATAATGTATAATTTTTTTGATAAAATTTTATCGTCTAAAAGATGAAAACTGCATTCTTATATGTTTTTACATTTTATTTATTTTATTTTATTTTTGCAAATTTTAATTTTTTTAGAAACCCTCTTTGTACTTTTCTAATTATGTTAAATTAATAATGGAAGAATTTGGAATATTGTACTCCTTCCGTTTCTTAAAGATACATTTGATCTTAAATTTTGTTTTAAAAAATTGATCTCTTTTTCTATTTTTACCAATGATCTTCCTGAATTATCCTATTAATATCTATTTTTTTGAAAATATATTAATGATAGAAAAGGTCAAAGGAAGGAAGAGTGTAAAAGGAAGGTAAAAAAAAAAAAGGAAAAAAGAGAAGTAAAATAGAAAAAATTAATGAGGATTAAATGTGTCAAAAAAATATGTTCCCTAATTGTATACAAAATGAAAAATGCAACAAATTTTATAAAATCGGAGAGTAGTAAATTCGCAAAAACTTATATGCAATATGACTAATTAAGGTAATTAGGTCAAAATTCGTGGGTCAACACGGGTCAAAGCGGGTCAACCTTAATTAAAATATTTATTTTCAATCTAATATATTATTATTTTACTACATGACCAAAATTATGTTACTACAAGAACTAAATTTCGTCACTACAAGGTCAAAAGTGTATTACTACAAGTCCAAAAATATTCTGGACACTTATTTTTTTGGGGCAAAATTACTAAAATAATTTTGACTTATTCGGCTACTACATGACTAAAACAATGTTACTAAAAGACCAAAATTTTATCACTACAAGGTCAAAAGTGTATTACTACATGTTCAAAAATATTCTGGAGACTTTATTTTTTGGTGAATTTTTCAAAATGTTTTGACATGTAGTATTAAATTTTTGGCCTTGTAGTGGTAATATTTTGGTCTTGTAGTAACAATATTTTGGTATGTAGTAAACCACCTGTTTGCAACCCGTGAATTTTCTGGGCAACCCGGATCCAGACCTATGACCCGCGAATTTTTTAAAATTGACTTAATTTGACTTTTGGACTTAGGGTTTTGACTTGCCTAATTGGGATGAAATGCATGTATGCAATATTTCACATAAGACTAACCCTAGTAAATTAGGTGAAAGATGGGCTAGTCTTTGGTGAGACCGTCTCACAGAAGTGATAATGTTTTAGTAAAAAATGATAGTGTTTAAGTAAAATGTTATAGTCACTTTTGTTAAAAATATTATCACAATATGGATTAAAAGGATCCATCAAGATATGTGAGACGGTATATCGGTATCACACGAGTTTTTACCAAAGATTAAATAATGGCATAAGAGGATGTGTAATAAATTAATATTCAACGCGGAAGACAAACACGAAACAAAGGACAAGACATCAATACCTACGTTATCCCCCTAGCAAACGAGTCCTTATAAACACTATTTTTCTTCTTGAATTAACATTAAGATTTCATTATTTTATGAACTCCTCTAAAAGCACATAAAAATATATGCAATAGGGAAATTAGGCTAACCAGAGTATAAAATAAAACTACTGCATCTCTTGAGTTTTCACCATCTGTTTTAAAGTTTTTGAATGTTTAACATCTACTGATAACACAATACAAAGCCCACAAAATAGTACATTATACACCTACGAATTTTGTGCCATAAAAAGCAATTAGATAGTATTAGTCTCTAAAATGGTATTACAATTACAAACAGCACCAGAATACCGAGCCCTAATCCTGTCAACACCATATTTTCACCTAATAATGTATGTCTTCATAAATAATCTGTACAACTTACAAAACACCTAACTAGGCCTAGGCAACGAAACGAGCCTCCTCATCTTCTGGCACCACAATGTCAACCCTCATCATCGGTCTATACTTATTGGGCAAAGTAGCACCTGCCTGAATACAAACTTCCACCACAGCTGGAGCCTTACCATAGAATCTCTTGAGTGCACTAATCAACGGAGGCCCGTTTGGATCTTCACTATGCCACACATAATTCGCTGGAAATACTTCATCAACCGTTGCATCTTGCCATCCGTGTTTCCCATCTCGCCATTGATGCTTAAATTCTCCACAAAGCTTCGCGTTGTGACCCCAGGGACCCACATGCACCTCCGAACAATAACCACACGCCTTAACGCTGTACTTTTTCATCAACTTGTTCACGCCCCATTTCACTTTTTCATATGCTTTAAGAGTCTCAAGTGCAATCATAGGAACCTCGGACTCCAGAGGGGGAGGAAATCGCTCGTGGGCCCGATGAGTGTCGAATTCCATAATTGGTGACCCTGAACTACCAGGGGGAAAGAGTCTAGGCTCATCTACAAATCCACCCATTTCGATCACTTTTTTACCAAGCATTCGGATAGGTTCCGTCCTCCTTCGTGAAGGATATTCTGGTAAATCAGCACCAGCTTGGATGCAGAGCTCAACTACAGCAGGAATTCTGTCATAGTTAAATCTAGTTTCGTGCTTGATTCTCCGGCCATATGGATCGTACATGTGATATGAATCAATGGGGAGAAGAACGTCATTTATAGAACCCTTTATCCATGAATGAAAACTTTTGCGGCTTCCACTAGTTGGTCCATGACAGTTTTGAATCTTGTGACCAAATCGGGCAACATGAATTTCTGAGCATTCACTGAAAGACAAAACTACAGAATTCCTCACAAGTTCTATATAAATTAGGGGTTTTATCAATTCAAGGCTGGAATAATAAAATAGTAAAATTATCAATTAGGGGCTGAATTTTTTTTCATATCAATATAAGACCTTAAAAATAAGAAACTGTCAATTCGAGATTTGGAAAATAGAAACTATCAATTTAGAACTCATACTTTAAGACCATGTTTGACATCTTATGGTTTCTAGTTATCCAACAACATTTTTATATATCACAATTAAAATTTGTAATTCCTAAATTGATAGTTTCTATCTTTCAGACCACAAATTGATAGTTTCTTATATTCAGGTCTTGAATCGATAGAAAAAAACTTTAAAGTCCCTAATTGATAGTTTACTATTTTTCAGGTCTTGAAATGCCAAAATTCCTATAAACTGTCAATGGGAGAATGCTGAGAAATCTTCGAGTGCATTACCTACAAGCGTGGACAGGAATAACATGCAAGAGCTGAGCAAGCCCTCTAATTAAAACTTTCCAAGCATCAAGAACTTCATAAGCTACTGGAATAAGGTCAGGTACAAGTAGTCCATTTTTTGGAGGTTCAAGAGGTTTCTCAATCCCCATATCTGCCAGCTTTTTATCTGCTCGTGCTGCTTCCTTAATCTTCTTCAGAGGAATGGGATACGGCTTCTTTTTGTTCTTTGGCAGAATCGGTGGAAGTTCCACATTCTGGGGTAATATTTCACGTTTCTTCGGGTTATAACGGTGATTAGGCCTTCTATTTGTACAGCAGAAGATTTTTGGTCTTATTCTGGATATAGCACTGCTATGCACAAGGCCAGCCTGCAACTACAAAAGCAGCAGTCAGCTTTCAGATTGTGAACTTGATCACGTTAGAACATGTACAAATCAGTTGCACCATGCAACTAGTGTGCATTTTAAATGGTACTCCCTCCGTTCCGGAGTAAACTTCACATGTGGGAGGGCACACATACAAGGGTGTATTGGGCTAATTTCTCAACGCAACAAAAAAAGGTAATACATGGAGAAGGTGTGGCTTAAAGTCATGCTTTTTTCTCATATAATTTGCAGCAGTGTCACACTCCATCATTCAAAACATAATTCTTCGCACTGTGCAACACTGCAGAAAATTTCACAACTATATCTACTGATTATTAGTTATATTCTTATAAATGTATTTGATGTAATTTCAGAAAATGCACACACATATGTATACAGGTGTATTTTGACTTGGACTTGGATTTAAGTCACATCTTTGATATATATGATTGTGTGTATCGCTACTTTCTCAAAAAAGCAAAATATTATTGACTATTTACTCACTTTCTCGACAGATTGACAGTATCTGTGCAATGTTCATTGCTAATAGCAATATCCATAACACATATAAAACCCTACTTCTAAATTTCGTCAAAAGATAGAGTTCTTACTATAAGTTAATAGAATCTGCCCATTTTGAAGGGAGTGGTGTCAATGAGCAATAAGAAGGGAGTAGTGTCAACAAGCAATAAGAAGGGAGGGAGTAGTGTCAACGAGCAATCAATGATGGAGGTGCTAAATATTTGAAGAGTTGATGTAGAATGCTTGTTTAGGATCTCCCTTTTGCTTTTATCAAATCATGAGATAATATTTAACAAGGTGGCACAAGTTTTAGAGCAAACATGTTCTAAGTCATTAAGCTCCTATAAACAAGAGTGAAAATGCAACACAGATTTGATTTAACAGAAACACCGGTAATCTAAATTGGCTGAAAATGAACCTCTAGCCCGCAGAAACTTGATCTTGAAATTGAAATCTGGGACATCTTAAATTCCACAAGGCCAAGTGAAGCGCCTGGAAAAACAAACATGCATAAAACAGACATAGTATTATAATAATACTCAGTTTTAATCCAAAAATGAAATAGACTGAAGAAACCTATATGGCCATAGATATAGACTTAGGTAATAAGTTATCAAAAGCTTAGAGATAAAACTTGATAGGAATACCCCTGTCTGATGGAATCCATGGAACAAAAGCACCAGCAGATGACCATTGGAGCATTTACCTCCTGTAGGTTTGCTTTAGAACCAGAAGAAAACGGACTTTAAGAGCTGCAACCAAAATGACAAGACGAGTACTTCAATTTAGGAAGAAAATAGTAAAAACAATAATGAACAAAAGAGCATATCCAGAATATATATCCATGTTCACATTGATGGCACTGCTTCATATTGCTAGAGAGACAATTCAATACACTACCGTATACCAAAAATTAATACCATGCTTTGATACATTACAATTAACACTTAAACTCATGGATAAGCATTACAAACCACGAGTACTCTGAGGCGCGCCTCTTGAGCTGGTGATTTTTTAAAAAATAATATCATAGCCTTATAATTTGAGGAATATGTCTCAAACTCAACGCGCGGGATATGTAGAAATCAGGTTCTCAACAGGATAAGATTCACAAAAAAAGTAAAAAAAAGAGAGCGAAAAATACAGCGCGAGAAGGGGCGGTGCCGGAGGCTGTGAGAATCGACTGGCGGAGGCGCGGCGGAGGTCGGAATATGCTGGGCAATCGAGATTTTAGAGGAACGAGTTATTTTATTTTATTTTAACAAAGTTTTCATTAAACCCTGTTACAGTATGTTGTTTATATTTTCTTTTATCTCCCTTATTTTTCCTTCACAATTTTTCAGCCTTTGTCCAAAACGTGTTTTATATTTTGCTGATCGACGATTTTATGAATTGGGGTGGTGAACTTAAGAATGCGTACAATCGAGCTACACAGGCCAAGATTAAGGTGGCGGCCCAAGTGTAGAATTAGCCCATTGTTTATATTCTTTTTATTTGTCGCATTTAATTATAAAAAATAAAGGATAATTCCTCGCTATTTTGATAATTATGATGAAATGGCTCGATCCATAATGTTTCATTCCCACCTTCTAATCAAATTTTGGTGTTATTCCATTCTGATTTCTGCTCACATAATCAATAGACTTCCAAGTTCTGTTTTGTCTTGAAAAACTCCATTTGAAATCATTTTTGGCCACACCCCTGATTATTCAAGTCTTAAACCTTTTGGATGTCTTGTCTATGCTACAAACACCCATCCTAAGTCTTCTAAATTCAGTCCACGATCTCATAAATGTGTGTTTTTGGGTTACATTACTGGGAAGAAGGGGTTTCACTTATATGATATTGAGTCAGAATCGTTTCTTGTTTCAAGGGATGTCAAATTCTTTGAACACATTTTTCCATTCATTACTTCATCCTCTTCTTCCACTCAAATACCTATACCTTTTCCTTCTCCTTATATTCCTCATTCTTCAGAAAATACTCAGCCTCATTTCCATGACGATACACCGTCTATTTCTCCTTCTATTCCTGCTGCTGCTTCTCCACTTTTAAGAAGAGGTCACCGGACTCGAATTCAACTTGCATGGTTACAAGATTTTGTTTCCAATACTACAGTAGTTCATTCTTCCTCTTATCCTCATACTACTCATATTGACTATAACATTGCATATGCTGCCTTCTTAAATCAAATATTTGTGGTAAAAGAACCTTGTTCATATGAACAAGCTTGTAAGTATACGGAGTGGCAGGATGCCATGAATAAGGAGTTGATGGCTTTGGAGGCAAATAAGACCTGGGAGTTGGTTACTTTGCCTAAGGGGAAGAAAGTCATTGGTAGTAAATGGGTTTTTAAAGTTAAACTTAATCCTGATGGTAGTATTGAGAGGTACAAAGCACGTTTGGTTGCCAAAGGTTTTTCTCAAACCTTCGGAATTGATTACAATGAGAGCTTTTCTCCTGTAGCCAAAATAGTTACTGTGAGGTTGTTTATTGCCATTGCAACTATGAAAAAGTGGCCAATATATCAATATGATGTGAATAATGCATTCCTCCATGGTTATCTTGATGAGGAGGTATACATGAAGATTCCACAGGGATATCTTGCTGCTGTCCCTGGTCAGGTTTGTAGACTTACGAGGAGTTTGTATGGGTTGAAACAGGCAAGTAGACAATGGAATCAAGAATTCAACTCTAAACTGATTGAATATGGTTTTCAACAATCATGTTTTGATAATTGCCTTTACACTCATAAGAAGGACACTGATTTCTTGGCTCTCTTGGTGTATGTGGATGATTTGTTAGTGACTGGTACAAGTCTCACCATGATAGAGCACTTAAAGACTTGTTTGGATGAGCAATTTACAATTAAGGATCTTGGGTTTGCTAAATATTTCTTAGGAATTGAAATTGCTAGAAATGATTCAGGGACATTTCTATGTCAAAAGAAATATATAACTGATATTGTACAGGACACTGGTTTGGAGAATTGTACACCAGTTTCTACTCCTTTACCATCAGGATTGAATCTTCAGGTTGCACAAGGGTCTGTTTTACCTGATCCAGACAAATATAGAAGGTTGATTGGGAGGCTGCTTTATTTGAACTTGACTAGGCCTGATATCACCTACTCAGTGCAACAATTATCTCAATTTGTTTCTGCACCATACACTGCCCATTGGGATGCAGCTTTACACACTGTGAAATATCTTAAGGGAAGACCCTCACTTGGTTTACATTTCCCAGCTGTTCCAAGTTCAGAATTGCATGCCTTTAGTGATGCGGACTGGGCTGCTTGTAAGGATACGAGAAAATCTATTACTGGTTATTGTGTTTTTCTCGGTGATTGCTTGATTTCTTGGAAGAGCAAGAAACAGTCCACTGTCACAAAGTCTTCAGCGGAGGCCGAGTACCGTGCTCTTGGTTCTACAGTTTCAGAACTTCAATGGTTATCTTACATTTGTTCAGATTTTGGTATTCATGTTTCTTTGCCTATACAACTTGAATGTGATAATCAGGCTGCAATTCACATAACTTATAATCCTGTCTTTCATGAGCGCACCAAACATTTGGAAATAGATTGTCACTTGGTGAGGAACAAATTTAAGGAAGGCTTCATTTCTTTAATTCATGTCACTTCCAAGCTACAACTTGCAGATGCTTTTACAAAGCTTTTGGGTGGAGCACGTTTGGAGTTTTTGATGTCCAAGTTGGGATTGATTCAGTTTGCCACTGCCCAGCTTGAGGAGGGGGTGAAAAAGTTGTAAATTGTTTATATTTTCCATCTTGTAAAAGCGTGAAAACGTTTTTGTTAGTTCTCCTTTCCCACTTTGTATAAATAGACACATCTGTTATCTTCTTCGATTAACAGTTCAGATTAATGGAAAATGTTGGTTTCTCAATAACCGTCTCTTTCCCTTTTTCAATTTTGCGATGAATTTAACTTCTACTTGCTGAGTTTCTACAAGTTTTCAAATCCAAATCATTTATTAAAAATGTAAAACTTAAACCTACTAAAATAAATTATCAGGCTAACAAAAGATGTTGAATGAAACAAACTTGAGCAACCAATATAAATGGGCTGGAAGCAGTGGCGGACCTACGTTATGCCCAAGGGGGCCCGTGGGCTCCCCACTAATTTTGTAAATTTGTTAGGGGTATTTTGGTAATTTCACACATATTAAAATTAATGCTCTGTTTTATAATTAGGCAAAAACTTATATGCAATATTGCATACATGCAATATGACTAATTAAGGTAAATTAGGTCAAAATTCGTGGGTCAACACGGGTCAACGCGGGTCAACACGGGTCAAAGTGGGTCAACCTAAATTAAAATATTTATTTTCACTCTAATATACTATTATTTTACTACATGACCAAAACTATGTTACTACAAGAACTAAATTTTGTTACTACAAGGTCAAAAGTGTATTACTACAAGTTCAAAAATATTCTGGACACTTATTTTTTTGGGGTAAAATTACTAAAATAATTTTGACTTATTCGGCTACTACATGACTAAAACAATGTTACTACACGACCAAAATTTTATTACTACAAGGTCAAAAGTGTATTACTACATGTTCAAAAATATTATGGAGACTTTATTTTTTGGTGAATTTTTCAGAATGTTTTGACATGTAGTATTAAATTTTTGGCCTTGTAGTGGTAATATTTTGGTCTTGTAGTAACAATATTTTGGTCATGTAGTAAACCACCTGTTTGCAACCAGCGAATTTTCTGGGCAACCCGGATCCAGGATTATGACCCGCGATTTTTTTTAAATTGACTTAATTTGACTTTTGGACTTAGGGTTTTGACTTGCCTAATTGGGATGAAATGCATGTATGCAATATTTCACATAAGACTAACCCTTATAATTATTTGCACACTTCTGATATAAAAATAATCCACAAAATTAATATATATCCGAACATTATTTTATTTTAAAATCGTCACTCATTTTGGGTCTACATTTTATCCTAAATTTCACTAAATCTATTTTACATGCTACTAAATCCTCCTTACACCTTATCAAATCACTCAAAATACGATTTCTTATTTGACTCTACACCACTAAATTCAATTGTTTTTTAAAGTGAATCGGTTAAAATGTGCAAGTTATCACGTGACGGAGGGAGTATTAACTTGTACCAAAACATAGCAAAAGTCAACTTATCCGATCAATTTAATTTAATGAAATGTGACGTGTTGACAATTTTATAATGTGAAAATTTTGATGAAAATTAGTACATATATATATATTTTTATAATAATGTTAATTGGGCTCCCCCTACCGAAAATTTATGGGTCCGTCACTTGGAAGTACTCTTCAAAATTCCTATGGCTCTGGCGGTACATTTTGCCTGCCATTGCAAGATATTGAAATTTATCCTCAACTCTCTCGGAATTACTGAGGCTTTTAAGGATTATAAATTATTCCAAAAAATATATATTAAATTTAGGTGAAATTTGTTCCTCAGAAATCTTCTTAAGAAGCAACTAGGGGAAAAAAACATAGACTGGATAAAGTAAATTGTAAATTACTAATCCTGTTGACATTAATTAATTATGATACTCTTTATACATTAGTTTTGCATGTAAGAACATGTAAGCGCATCTGGTGTAGTGGTATCATAGTACCCTCCCACGGTACTGACCAGGGTTCGATTCCCTGGATGCGCACTCTTTTTTTTTAATTTGATTTTTTAGTTATGCTAATTTGACTATAAACTCGATCAGTTTTAAGAAGGAATGTTAATTATTAACTAAACTACATTTTTTTCTATTCTTCACTCAAATCACATAATAAGTACACCCATCCCCATAAAATATAGCCTTTGTCGTCACCACTACCGAGTCGGCCCAACAATTTTTTTTCGATCATTTTCACCGAAAAAAAAAAGTCATGAATTTCGGGAAGAAGAGTTCCGTCACAAAAAAAAAAAAACACATGTTTCAGTAAAAAATTTAGAATAAATAAACTAAGTTTGGAAAAAATAACAAATTTTTAAAAATCCCATAATTTTAACTTTGCATGAAATAAATGTGGTAATTTTAGGTAATTAAAGAGAATAAATTAGTTGGACCTGCTCCGTTGAATAAATCATTTAATATATTGAAATGAAAGCAATAATCAAAATAAGATGATTAATATTTTAAAAGTGACAAGTAATTATTAGTGGCAACTTTGCAAAAGTGGTTAAGTCACATTTCAATCAATTATCTGTTGAGATCTTGAGAGATGTAGTATATATTGTGCATGGCTGCAGGCATTGGGAAATCGTGAATTAATTGGCTCCACCTCCATTGTTAGACCTTATAAACGTTGGATGATCAATTAGTGACAGCTCAACCCACACTTATAAATTAATTTGTATATATTAACACCAGATTAGTTCTGAGATACCCTTTGATCGATATAATTGAACTGGATTAGTATTTAATTAACAATGTCAAACATATATAATTAATTAAATAAAAATATCTGGCTAATTACATGAACATATGATTGAGAAAATATTCAATATATAGTAGTAGGTGTCATTGATTCCTCAGCTAGATTAGATACACATAAAAGGGGTGCCTGGCCAGTACTATTGGATCGACAAGGTTAGTGTGTTGTCACAAACTAACACGATTTAATTTAAATCTTCTTTTATTTTATTTTTATATAAATTGAGCTAGTCACACAAGAGTCGGTTTACTTCTTTTACTCCATATACTTTGCACGCATTATAATTGCATGAAAACTGAATTTACTCAAAATACTTGATCCAATTAAGAGTCTGTTTGGCTGAGTCTCCTTAATTAACTTTATATATAAGTTGTTTTAGATGCTTATAGGCTCTACAAATTGTTTTGATAAAAAAGAAAAAAAAAGTTGTAACAATTAATACTCCTAATTAATTTTTAAAAATTATACATAAATAGTAGATTTATTTTTTTAAATCCCCACCCACCCCATGCCTCGCCTCAACATAAAAAACTAAAAGTATAATTATATTGAAATAATAATAAAAAATTTAAAAAAATATATCAAATTGAAAAAGCTAGAATGTTTGTTTTGGAATGGAAAATTCAAATTTAAGATTTTGAAAATCCACTCATGTTCTAGTTTTGGATTTAAATTTAGAATTTCAAAATCATATTCTATAATTAAATACCTATAAATTCTACAAAAGTCAATCTTATAAATACCTACAAATCTCATATAGATACCTATAAAACATCTATAAACACATATAATTTTATACTATAAAGTTAAATCATTCTCTATTTAAATTTCAAAACAAACACAAAATATACAAATCATTAGAATTTCAAAATCCTCAAAATGTCAAAACAAACATCCCTAAACAGCTAAACTCTTGAAACAATTTATAAGATGGAGGAGTATAACAGTATAAGCTTATAAGATTTTTTTTTTTTTTTGAGATAAAGCTTAATTATAAGATGTTTAAATAAGCTAAATCAAACAAACTCTAAGTCTAACGTGACTTTCTTTGATATTTATCAAACAAAAATTTATGTGAATGCAAGTTAACATGAACTCATTTTTCAAGTTATTATGTATTCCATATCAAGTGTCACTTTTAAAATCAAGCATTTTTTTTTTAAAATAATGATACTTCATGTACAATAGTAACACTAAAAAAATGAAAGTTCTGTAAAACCGAATTCACACAAATGTTACTTTTTCTCCCATAGCAAAAACTCATTATATGATTTAACTTTAACACAAATAATTAGTCTTATAAATATTAGTAATTTATATATGTTGAAGTTGATTGCATAAAAAAATCAACATATATACACATCAAAAAGCATATACATGCAAGCAAAATATATAAAATACTAATAAGGGATGTAGATGTAAGATGATGACAAGAAACCTGGATTTGGTAAAGATTGGGTGAGCACTGCAGATTGCAAAAAATCGATCACATATTATGCTCCAAGGGCAGTGGAGTTAGTTGCCATTTTAGTTGAATTATTTTTTCGTAGTTTAATTCTTAAGTCACCATCAAGCTAAACAAAGAAACAAATTACTTTTTCACAATGCCAAAATCAGACATTATTAATTTCGTTAATGACATCGAAGTAGATAAACTCTTGTAGGAGTACGATTATTCAAATTAGCTAGTGTGTTTTAAATTTTAATAAAAAGCGTGTTTGGTGGTGGGTCACTATTGAAGGGTTGTTAGCAATTGGAATTAAATCATACACACTTAATATAACCCCCATAAAAGCTGGAGATCATGATATTAAATATAAGTTCCTTTATTCATGGATGTGTATATTTGTGCTCAAATAAGACAGTCAAACACTCAAACTTCATCAATTAGTTTAAATGAAAAAAAAAAATTAGATAGGAATTTGTGGCTAAATGGGTATTTCATCTTGTATTTCCTAGCATTCAACATGCGCTACGTGTTAATTAATTAACTAATGATGTTATTTCATGACATGTATTGATTATTTTAAAATACAAAATAAAATATAGTAAATCTCAAATAATGTTGAAGTGTATATATACTTAATCTCATGACCAGTCTCTCATAAAAAATATTTATTTGCTAATATGTTGATGCAGAGAAGACACCAATATTGTTTTAAATTGGAATAATCAGAATAAATTAGTGGCGTATGACTGTATGTTGTTGAATTATGGGGACCAATGGACTTAAATTCAATTCGATCAGCGATCGAGATGATTTTTTTTAATATTCTTTTAAATTGTATTTGAGATTGATAAGTTTTTTGGGTTGTCACTATATTCTTTTAAATTGTATATATTCGAGATGATTTTTTACTATTTTTTTAACTATAACAATTTTATTATAGATTCAATTATTTTTAGAAGTTGTTCATCACGGTTTGAAAAGAAGTAATTCTAAAAATTCTTATTTGTTGCAAACCCATCGTAAAGCCTTGTTCCACGGTTTATTTAATTGTTATATTTATTTTAAAGCTATTTAACTGTTGGATCGATCTCCCCAGCTGAGTGGATAATCTTATTTCCCTAACAAAATATAGGATTCATTGTCTCTTGTGGAAAATATAACAAATGGTTGTAAATATTTTAAATTACGTACTTTAAATAAATTAGTGTAAGTGGGAGATGATTAGTCCAATCAAAGAAAGATTCATTATATTGGAAAAGGAGATTAATTAAAAGGGCCAATTAGGACCCTTCAGGATTCTGGGCCCCGCAGAAAGAGTGGCAATCATTGGCAAATTGGAGTATTCAATTAGATTAATATAAGTACTACTATGCTCCCTAATTTAAAATGGGGGGTTTTGTATTAGATTGAGAAAAAGAGTTAGTGGAAAGTCATGACAATTCCACAAAGGTGTATAATTTAATGTTTTATTTCTCATCATTAGTCCATTAGTGTTAGCTAAATTGTGATCTTATAGGAAAGAGAGAACTAATTTTAGTAGTAGTATACAAGTTTAATTTTTGTAATAGTCATATTTAACCATATTAAATATTAGACTACAAATGTACTATTACGTAAGTGGACGGTGAAATTGATCCTCATATTAATTCATTCTTAAATCGGGCTAATATTGAGATATTAAAAAAAAGTACTACTACCCTTAAATGAAAAAAGTCAAATTTAGTGAGTGCTTAGTGCATTTTTCACTATAAGAATACAAAGATCTTAGAATAATGATTCACAAATAGAATCTTTTCCTAACACAACATGACTAGTACTACATACCAATCTAAAGGTTAAATGTATGACTATGCTATCAAAGTAATGTATCTATGTATGAAGAAACACTTGTCCATTTCTAACAACACTTGCAGCAATGTATATGAGGAATAATAAATATATCACTTGAGTATATTAGACACTCGATAGACAATACTTAATTACTTTTTACTATTTCTACACCTTCGAACTACGGTAACTAAGATCTTTATGCACACAATTTTCAATACTGAAGATTATTTCTTCAAAACTTAAGACTTTTCAACCACATCAACTTCAGGTTCTTGGAGAAAAATCTAGGTCTACAACTTATAGTAAACAACATTTGAACAAACGTAGTTAGTCGTTAGCAGAAATAACAAATTCAAATGGTGTTCTAAATACGACAACGTTCGAGGTAACATCAACATTCACATATTGAGCGTACTATACTCATTTTCATTATTATAGTAATCAACAAAATTTGTGTGAGATCATCCAAAAATACATATGTGACGACAAAAGAAATACTCCCTTCATCCCAAGATAGATGCATCATTTATTCAAAAGGCCAGTCCCAAATTAGATGCATATTATTTTCTAAAAAGATAATAAAACAACGCAATCGCTTTAAACTACACCCTTCAAATATCTTAAAATTAGAATATATGTCATTACTTTTCTCACACTAAAATAAAAAAAGACCATTCAGCCCTCACTAAAATCTGCAGTATTAAGTGATGCATCTATTATAGTGCATCAAAGGGAGTGTCAATTTTAAGAACAAAAAATATCACTTTAAAAGTAAAATGTATCACTAATAATAATAATAATAATATATATATATATATATATATATATATATTAACAATGATATGAAATCGATTATGATTTCTTATGGAATCCATCACTTGTATAAAACACTTGTACACTTTGACATGTACAAATATTTTGTACGAGTGGTTGATTTCATAAGAAACTCATATATATATTTCTTTAAAAAAAACTTTCTTAGAAATTGATGAGTTTAAGTTTAAGGTGTGAGATACTCAATCAAGATTTTTCATTGAATAATTGGGCATTTTGGAAAACTTTTTGTCTTCCTTTCATGTATGATGTTTAGTTAACGAGGAAGGAAGGTTCATGGTAATAATAATATTTAAAGCAAAAGGAACAAAAACAACATATATACTTAGGCATAGTTGCTAGATTACGACTTAATTAATTATTAATTATGTGTTCAAATAGACTCATGATTGAAAAGTCATATTTACTTTAATGATGAGTAAAGTGAGGGTACGTGCTTTATGATGCTAACATAACATAATCTTCTCTTTTCTGCACTCTGGAGGAGAAGAAGTACAAACTTTATACTCTTACAAAATGTTTTTTATGATGCCAAATGGATCGAAGAATCCTAACCGAATTGCATTATTAGTAGTGGAAAATAAAATGAAAAACACACATATATATATATATATATATATCATTAAAAAAATTATATAAAACGGTCTCATATATAAGACGAACTCTCATCATAAATAAATTATTCATAGGCTAAAAATTCTATCCGGATCATGTTTTAAAAGTAAAACTATCACTACAAGAAAATTTACTTTTATTGATATAATCCCTCCGTTATTATTTTTCTAGTTAAACGTCTTTAATATCAGAAATTGTCATTAAAAATCAATTTTTTCTGCAGTATATAGTGAAACTTCTTCTCATTCATAAGATTGTTTATGAATAGTCAACAAGGATCCCAAACGAAAAAAAAAAATGTCACTTTTACATGAGATAGTATAATGCTACATATTTAAATTAAATATATTTTAGAATTATTTCCCTTTTACTCAATTCTTTTTAAATTAATTGATAAATTTTATGGTCTCACTCTCATGTGAAATGGTGTTACGTGGAAACGTCTCTTATTTTTATTGTCACCATCAATTCTTCATTTGGGATTTTTTTTGGACATGATTTTGATATTTTTATTTTTTTCAATTGTTATTATATATTTCACTTTATGAACATTAATGAATGCTCACGTATAAAAAGATGGTTAGCCAATAAAAGAAAAATAGTGTTCCGCTTAGAACTTTTATTATTAAAATAATAATAATAATATTTAAAAGATAAGTATATAATATTTAGAATGAAAATTTCTTATATCAAATTCAAATTATCTTTCTTTCCATTTTTTTTTTTTTTTTTTTTTTTGGTAAACATCAAGTCAGATTCAGTCGAGTGAATTAAAAAGGGAATAAATGAAAGATTATCGATGGGAATATAATTATTCCATCATTTTATTAAAAAATATTATAGAAATATTTTACTCTAAAAATGTTCACTTCTTTTTTTCCAGGTGGGGATACATATATTCATACTTTCAAAAGGCTTAATTGAACATATAATAATACACTAATAATTGCTTCATTTTTGGGCGGTAGCTTAGGGCTGAATGCACGTTTTCAGTTATGAGACTAAGAAAAATAAATATTTGGTCCAATAAACGAACAAAACCAAACATAAGAAAAAAAAAAAAACACTATATATAAGTCGTTTAACAAAAGCAACAATATGGAAATGAAACTTTAGCAAAATTGTTTGTTCGTTTCGATCGAATACTGCAAATTTCACTATTAAAAATAACAAATATGTTTCAAAACCAGAAATTCAACCCCAAAATTATATTCCCACTTATTCATAATTTTTTACATTTCATATATTTTTTATAAAAAATAAAAATATACTTAAGAATAAAATGAGAAACAAATTATTTTCTAAATATATGTACAGATCCAAAATAACATAATATGGAGTTTAAATTTATGATGTGTCATCTTATGGTTAATTTGGCTTATGTGTCATTTTGTGGTTAATTTGACTTATGTGTCATAATTTAAGGAGGTTGTTATGTGTCATAATTTAAGGAGATTGTTAATTTTAAAAAGTATGATGTGTAATTAAGTTATTGGTTGAGTAAGATATGATTCATTAACTATTTTAAAATATTATATTCCTATTAACTATTGAATTTTCTTACTAATTAATTATTTATTTATTTAAGGTATTGAATTTTCTTACTAATTATTTATTTATTTATTTAAGGTGTTGTGGTTGATATTAAATGTTGAAATTTTTATTATATTAATATTGACTAATTAAATTAATTTTTATTTTATTTACTTAACTTTATTGTAATATTCATTTTATTCTTTAGCTTTGTTTATTTTTAAATGATTTAATGTACTTTTGAGTAAAATAAAATCTAAAATGTATTTTTATTGGTGTGTATTGAATTTTATTTTATAATTACTTTTATCTTATATCTCAATTAAAAAAAATTTGTAATTATTTTAAATTTATAAGTTTAATGTATTTAAAAAATAAAGCTCGAAAATATATATGTAAAACTTATTATATAATTTTATACATATTTATTATATAAATAATTATATTATTTTACAAGATTAACAAATTTGTTATATATACATAATACACTACTCATATAATATAGAATCCCCTTATATACTAATATACTAATAGGGAGTTTAAATTGATGATGTGTCATCTTATGGTTAATTTTACTTATGTGTCCTTTTGTGATTAATTTGACTTATGTGTCATAATTTAAGGAGGTTGTTAATTTTAAAAAGGGTTAATTGCAAATTAAATCACCACCTTTCGAACATTTGCAATCTAATATAAACCTTAAAATAATTGCAAATAAATCACCAAGTTTAAATATTATTGCAAATTAGACTTTTTAGAAGACTACTTTGTCTCTAAATCATAGCTTATGATATTTGGTTAGATTAAAAAATAATATTGTTTTATTAATTAAGGTGGTGTTATGTCATTAAAAACTCTAAATTATGTTAAATCCGAACACAATTGAAATTGTAAAAAAGACTAAATTGCAACAATATTTAAAGTTTGTGATTTATTTGCAATTATCTTAATGTTTTGATTAAATTGCAAATGAGAAAAATGTTGTGATTTAATTAGCAATTAACCAAAATATTTATTTATTTAAGGTGTTGTGGTTGATAGGGAAGGGTGACTTACCATTTATTAAGAGTTATTTTATTATTATTTAATTTTTTTTTTTTAATTTTATAATTTTTTTAAAAGTTATTTTCATATTTATTAAATATTAAAAATTAAATGTCTCATTTCCAGTGATGCAAAAATCGGCGCCTAGATGCTAGGCGGCAAAAAAAGATTAGTTTTTTATTAATTTGACCACATTAGGCGCTAGGCTGATTAGGCGGTCCTAGGCGGGCCTAGGCAGGTAGGCGGGGCCTAGGCGGAGCACCGATTAGGACGGTGCATTTTTAACCTTTTTTTTTTTTAATATACAAAACGACGTCGTTTTGGTTAAAATAATAAAAAAAATCAAAATTAAATTACGTAATTAAGTTAGGGTTCATTCATTTTGAATCAATTGATTCAATTCTGAAAAACAGAAAGTGAAAGACAGCAGCTGCTTGCACAGCCCACCGCCTCGCGTCGGCGACGCTCGCGTCCCCTAAGTTAGGTTAGACATTTAGACTAGTATTGTTTAATTTGTTTGAACGTTTGCTCTGTTTTACAGATTTTCTATTAGTTTGAGACTCGTATGCTCTGTTTTTCAAATTTTCTATTGTTTAATATTTTCATTTGGTATGAAGTACAAAACAAAAAAAATCGGAAATTCTAGGCGGCGCCTAGACGCCGATTAGGCGGCCTAGGCGCTAGGCGGCTGAAAACGCCCGCTAAGTGATTTCCGCCTTTTACAATACTGCTCATTTCATCTGTTTCTCACATATTTTAGTTGAAATTTACTTTATAAAATTATTTAATTATTTATAATATAAATATTTATTTTATTAACTTTTCAGCGTAATACGCGGGTGCTAATCTAGTTTTAAATATTACAGTATGAAGTATGTCCATAATCCCATATATTGCACAAAGCCACAAACGCTCATATGTAGTACTGTACATGTTAAAACATGTGTAATACTCCGTATGTCTTAATTTATAGTATATGTTTAATGTTTCTGATGGAGAATGATGTGTCAACGAAGTTTACTGAGGAAATAATTTGAGAGTATCTTTACAAATTAGACAGATTTGTTATTTTGGCACGTTTCCTTATAATTCAGTCATTTATATTTGGTATTAGTCCACGATAATGTTGTGCCTCATTGTTAGGGTTTTGAGATTAAGACTATTTATTTGTGTTTTCAGTATGTTTGAAGGGAGTGATTTGATTAATAAAAAAAAAACGAGAGTTTATCTCAGGATCTCTTTTACGGTATTCTGTGTGAATCAACGTATCTGAATTTTGCCACTTTTCCGGGTATTTGTAGAATCAACGGATAGTGTGTATGTTCTTGCGTGTTCTTCGTATATTTATCTTTATTTATACCCTTCCTCCGCTGCATCAGTTGGTAATCAGAGATCAGGTACGATTCTTGATGATGGTTCCAATTTTTTTATGAATATTTTGATGAAAATTATAGTTATGATGGACCACCAATTTTTTATGAATATTCTGATGACATTTGTGGTTATGATGTACCACCCATTTTCCATGAGTTTGTCAATATTATGGTTGATGGTGTTGACGTTGACGATATTGCCCCCACCCCCAATTTTTTACGAGGAAAATGAAAATATTTTTATAATTAAGGATGTTCATCCAAATATCCTTGACTCATCAATGAGGGTTGAAAAAAATTATTTCGTGTTATTTACTTCTGGTGATGGAAACAACATTGCTTGTGAGACGGAATGTCAAATTGTTATTATTTTGTGGTCAAAAAAGTACAAAGATGTTCCAGCTTGTCTTCGTACATTTACAGCGAGAGTGAAGCTAGTAGCGATTCGAGGACGGATCGTTTTCAACCGGGTGAGAATGATGGAGAATGATGTGTCAACGAAGTTTAGTGAAAAAATAATTTGAGAGTATCTTTACAAATTAGATGGATATATATGTTATTTATGATTTTTTAAAACCACTGTAATTACGACCATTTCGTTCTCCCTACTTTTTTTCTCATCCCTTTGTCATGAGCAATTAATTAAAAGTACATTTGACAAGAAATTAGAAAATTAACACAATACTACTTGTCTACACCGGATATATAATTAAATATTTTGTAATGTTGTTTGGTTTAGTCATACTTCTAATTTAATAGTATTACTTTTATATACAAGTATATATATGAGTATACCTATGTAAAATCTATAGGTGATGTTTGTTTTATTTTTAAGTGACATTTTATAGTACTTCAATTATATTATTGACTACTCGTATAATTTAAGTAAAGACTCAAAACTCAAAAATAAAAGTTATACAAAAGTCTATTTATTAGCAATCAAATTCGAAAAGCCAAATGTTTGTGTTTGTACATAAATATTATAGGAGTAGTTTGAAAGGGAAATAGCAATACAATACACATGTGGTGGGGTGGAAGTCGAACGTGGCGTGGGGGATTAATGGAGAATGATTGACCAAGTAGTAACTTTGTATCCCCACAAAATGACAGATTCGAGGCCGTTAACTCCACCCTCACGTGCGAATCATATTCTTTTTTTTTGTTACTAATTTCTTTTTTAATATATAAATACACCTCGCTCATTGTGCCACTTCCACTTGATTTTAATTTTTCTTCTAAATCCCCAACTCTGCCGATTCACCGGGACAAATCCACCGGTTTTATGTGGGTTGATGACCGTTTCTCCAATTATGATATACGTATTTAATTTTATTTTTTTCACTTTAAAAAAAAAAATCTACATTTAAATGATGAATTGATCTTGCATGTGCAATACTAAGGAACTAAAATAGGACCAATTGGAAATAGGCATGATCAAAGATCACATTCCATGCAATTTTCATTCTACTCTTCCAAATTTAACTTGTGTCATTCAATATATTCATATATGGTGATGGTGATCATTGTGGCTTAGTCATGTTGACTATATATTTAGGATAAAAGCTTTGTTTTGAATGTGCTTGATGGACTAGATTGTATAGAATAAGTCTAAGGACAAATAGAATGAAAATGCACGCACATACAATCTCTCGGATCAAAACAAACTATACACAAGAGCAACTTTGTGTTCACTTTGTTAAAACGATGATCTAACTCTTTACCTTGCAAGTCAATCACAAATTTATGACAAACAAATGTGAGTATGTGGCACACAACCGTTGAGAAGTTGTGGGGAGGGAAAAAAAACAGTAAAATTTTGAGTTGAAAATGATTTGATTACAACTTGTAGCTCGGAATATTTATAAAATATGAAATAAAAATATCTATTTTATTGATACTGTGATTGTGCATATGAAGAATGCGATAGAAAATGTAAATTTGTTTCATAAGGGGAAGCTATCTGATGGAGATGAAGCCGCATTGATGTTTATGGAGAAATTTGAGGCCATAAAATCGCTGAAGAAGAAATCTTTGATTTGATAATTATGAGAAATCTTGTTTCCTAATTTAGTTTTGTTTTTGCAAAATAAACTCCTATTATTGTGGCGTGATTTATTAGGGAGATTATATTAGCTCCTTATAAACAGGAGCTGGAATTGTAAGGAGGAGAGCTTTTGAAATTAAAATAAACTGAGATTTATCTCCAATTCGTGTTATCTCCGGCATTCTTTGAATCAACGGATTTGAGCACTTGTTCACAGAGTTCATTAGTTCTTGTAGAAGGCCGCGCTACATCAGTTGGTATCCAGAGTCACACTACGCTCCTGAAATGCCTCCTCGCCGTAACACCGTTGACGCCTTGGCAGAACAACTTGCTGCCATTACACCCCAACAAGGTATCATGATGGAGGCTATTGAGACCCTTCGTCGTGACCAACAACGGGATCGTCAGGTTCCTCCCCCGCCTGGTCGCGCTGCAGAACAATTCCTCGATGCCCCAGATCTAGATGCCGATGAAGAAACCCTCTCCATTGACAACCCATTCGCTCCCCTTGCTCCCGAGCGAGGTGCCAGACACCAGGATGACCGGCGTTGGGAGAACGGGTTTAAACTTGACCTCCCTGAGTTTACAGGTGCTCTTGATGCCTCTGAATTCCTCGATTGGGTACATACAGTAGAAGATATTATGGATTTCAAGGCGGTTCCAGCTAATCGACGGGTGCCTTTGATCTCCACTCGCTTTCGTGGTCGTGCTTCAGCGTGGTGGCAACATCTGAAAGCCGCACGCCAGTCACAACGGAAACCTCCGATTAGCTCTTGGACGAAACTTCGAAAACATATGGAACGAGAGTTCCTGCCGTACAACTATAAGCGAGTTCTCTACCAACAACTCCAAAACCTACGACAAGGATCTCGTTCGGTGGCCGATTACTCGGAGGAATTCTATAATCTTTTACATCGTGCCGATGTAATTGAATCTACGGACCAATTAATTTCTAGGTACATTGGTGGCCTACGAATTTCATTCCAAGATGCCTTGAATCTTATGAATCCAACCACATTGTCAGAAGCACATCAACGTGCTGTACTCTTGGAACAACAATCACAGCGACGAAATTCTTCTTACTCGTCCCGGCCCACGGGAGACCATCGTGCCCAACCATCGCTCCCGGGATCTTCTCGCCCACCTGGTCATACTGCCCCTCATGCTCAACCTCCGCCAACACATCCTCGGCCCATTCGATGTTACTCTTGTGGTGAGACGGGGCATTATCAACCGCATGTCCTCGTCGAACCGGGGGTAGAGCTCTCTTATTTGAGGAAGAACAAGATCAATTTTATGATGGCCCTCCTGTGTATGATGAAGAACCACCCATTCAGCTCACGGAAGAACTTCAAGGGGACGTCGGCCCCTTGCTTGTCTTACGCCGCACATGCCTCACCCCAAGGGGTGCGGACGGAGATCCTGCTCAGCGGCAAAGAATTTTTTAATCCACTTGTACCATCCTTGGCAAAGTCTGCCGTTTCATCATAGATTCGGGTGCATGTGAAAATGTGATTGCATCGGATGCCGTGGACAAACTCAATCTCTCCACAGAAAAACACCCGAACCTGTATACATTAGCATGGCTTCAAAGAGGTAACTCTATTTCTGTTGATCGTCGTGTTCATTTATCCTTTTCCATTGGTATGAATTACACAGATCAAGTATGGTGTGATGTGGTCCCCATGGATGCTTGCCATTTATTGCTTGGTCGTCCATGGCAATTTGACCGTGGGGTTATGTATGATGGACGTAAGAACACTTACACATTCACATTTGGAGATCGTAGAATTACACTCTTGCCAGGGGTGCCTCCTGCACTACCGTCCCCACCAAGTGATCGAGTTCTCTTTGTCGGTGAAAGAGAAATTCTTTCTACTGCAGCAGATACTAGATTTCTGATACTCTTGGTGGCACGAGAAACACATGACTTGTCACAAACTCCATCTGTTATTCAACCACTATTGGATGAATTCTCAGATGTTTTCCCAGATGCGTTACCTCCCGGCCTACCACCAATGAGGGCAATTCAACACCACATTGATCTCATTCCAGGTGCTTCTCTCCCAAACCGCCCTCATTACCGCATGTCACCAGTCGAGCATGAAGAATTACGTCGTCAAGTAGAGGAATTGTTGGCAGTGGGGCATGTTCGTGAAAGCTTAAGCCCATGTGCTGTACCTGCCTTATTGGTTCCAAAAAAAGAGGGAAAATGGCGTATGTGCACTGACAGTAGGGCCGTTAATCGTATAACGGTTCGGTACAGCTTTCCAATTCCAAGGCTGGATGACCTTCTGGACCAAATCTCTGGTGCACAAGTCTTTAGTAAGCTTGATTTACGTAGCGGCTACCATCAAATACGTATTCGCCCGGGAGACGAGTGGAAAACTGCTTTCAAGACGCGTGAAGGCCTTTATGAATGGATGGTGATGCCGTTCGGCCTCTCGAATGCTCCAAGCACCTTTATGCGGGTCATGAATCAAACACTACGACCCTTGATTGGAACTTGTGTTGTCGTTTACTTCGACGACATACTTGTGTATAGCAAGACTGTTGCTGACCATTTCACTCACTTGCGGAAAGTTCTCTCTATTTTGAGGGAGGAAAAATTCTTTGCCTCTCCTTCCAAGTGCCTCTTTCTTGCCGAGAGTGTATTGTTTTTGGGTTATCAAATTTCAGCTGCAGGAATTAGTGTCGATCAAGCAAAGATAGCAGTGATACGAGATTGGCCAACTCCATCCACCTTTACCGAAGCTCGAAGTTTTCACGGTTTGGCTTCTTTCTATCGGCGTTTTATCCATAATTTCAGTACAATTATGGCTCCATTTACTGATTGCTTACATGGTAAAACTTTTGTGTGGACTCCAGAGGCTGAAACTGCTTTCAATTGTATTAAGAAACATCTTACTCATGCACCATTGCTTGTACTTCCTGATTTTACATTACCCTTTGAAATACACTGTGATGCTTCGAAAGTTGGAATAGGGGCAATATTAAGCCAAGGGGGACATCTTGTTGCATTCTTTAGTGAGAAACTGAATGCTACACGGGGACGTTATAGCACCTATGATGTTGAATTTTATGCCATCGTACGTGCTATTCGACATTGGAGGCATTATTTATTCCCTCGTGAGTTCATTTTATTTACTGATCATGAGACATTAAAACACTTACAAAGCCAAGATGCTCTCACTACTAGACATGCTACATGGATTGCTTTTTTGCAACAATTTACTTTTGTTGTAAAACATAAATCTGGGGTTACGAACAAAGCAGCGGACGCATTAAGTCGACGCCAACTACTTATTACATAAATGCGTATGACTGTAACAGGGTTTGATGATTTCCGGCATTTATATGCTACGGATCCATTTTTTGGGACAATTATTCAACAACTTCACGTTGATATGTCATCTGAGTATGTTCTTCATGATGGATTTCTATTCAAAGGGGTGCAACTGTGCATTCCGGAGGGGAGTCTTCGACATTATATTATATCTGAATTGCACGCTGTGGGACATGTGGGGCGGGATAGAACAATTGATCTGGTTCGCCGCTCTTACTTTTGGCCACATCTATCACGGGATGTCGGTCGCTTTGTTGAGAGATGCAGAATTTGCCAAGTCTATAAGGGCACGGCGACGAATGCGGGTTTGTATTGTCCACAACCTGTTCCTTCTCGTCCTTGGGAAACCGTTAGTATGGACTTCGTACTTGGATTACCCCGCACGCAACGTGGAGCGGATTCAATTTTTGTGGTTGTTGATCGATTTTCAAAAATGGTCCACTTCATCCCTTGCAAGAAAACTACAGATGCCGTGAGTGTTGCTAAATTGTTTTTTCGTGAAGTGTTCCGACTACATGGCCTCCCATCGTCGATTGTATCAGATCGGGACACACGGTTCCTAAGCCACTTTTGGAGATCCTTATGGCGCATGGCTCAGACAAAACTTCACTTTAGTAGCGCTTATCACCCACAAACCGATGGTCAAACTGAAGTCGTCAACCGTTCATTGGGGAATTTACTTCGTTGCTTGGTGGGAGATAATACTCGGACGTGGGACATCCATTTGGGGCAAGCCGAGTTTGCCCATAACTTGGCAATGAACAGGAGTACAGGATATTGTCCCTTCATGGTGGTTTATGGTCTTCTTCCTCGCGCTCCCATTGATTTATTGTCTCTCCCAATCCATCCACGCACAGATAAAAGAGCAGAAGATATGATAGGGGATATTTATGCTGTCCATGCTGCTACTGAATCCAGGCTCCATGCAGCAAATGCACGCTACAAATCTGATGCGGATGCCCACCGTCGGAATGTGGAATTTCAAGTTGGTGACTACGTTTGGGCAGTTCTAACGAAGGATAGGTATCCGACCCACGAATATAACAAGCTTTCAGCCCGGAAGATTGGTCCCGTGGAAATAATCGAGAAGATTAACCCGAATGCGTATCGTTTGAAATTACCCAGCCATGTACGCACTTCTGACGTCTTCAATGTGAAACATTTGGTTCCGTTCCATGGAGATGAAGCCCCTCACGATTCGAGGTCGAATCGTTCCGACGGAGGAGAGAATGATGGAGATGAAGCCGCATTGA
This sequence comes from Galeopsis tetrahit, assembly GCA_963675135.1. Classification (NCBI taxonomy): domain Eukaryota; kingdom Viridiplantae; phylum Streptophyta; class Magnoliopsida; order Lamiales; family Lamiaceae; genus Galeopsis; species Galeopsis tetrahit. The sequence goes on along the minus strand of OY776125.1, from coordinate 13,436,904 downwards.
TGTTTATGGAGAAATTTGAGGCCATAAAATCGCTGAAGAAGAAATCTTTGATTTGATAATTATGAGAAATCTTGTTTCCTAATTTAGTTTTGTTTTTGCAAAATAAACTCCTATTATTGTGGCGTGATTTATTAGGGAGATTATATTAGCTCCTTATAAACAGGAGCTGGAATTGTAAGGAGGAGAGCTTTTGAAATTAAAATAAACTGAGATTTATCTCCAATTCGTGTTATCTCCGGCATTCTTTGAATCAACGGATTTGAGCACTTGTTCACAGAGTTCATTAGTTCTTGTAGAAGGCTGCGCTACATCACTATCCATATTACTTATAAGTTGTAACACCTAAGTATTTGAAAATCAACAAAGATGCGAAAGTAATTAATTGAAATGCGTAAAAAAAAAATGACAAAAAGAAAATGAGAAAATAGTAGCATTGACTATTGAAAATTGAAAATGAGATAAAGTAAAACATTAACTCACAATTTTCATATCATATTCAGAAATATATCTTAGTAGTAATAATTTAGCTACCCTCAAGTCATTCCAAACAAAATCAATCATTAAATAAATGGTTAATTGCAAAAAAAATCACGATCTTTAGTAGATTTATCAATTACAACATAAACTTTTTTTCTTTGCAATTCAATACACCAACTTTTTTAATTTTACAATTTAATGCACCAAAAAAAAATTTCGATCAATTTTAAAATGATGTGGCGCCAAAAATATTAAAATCGTCACATTAGCGCCAAGTAAAGCTGCCAACTAATTAACACTACAAAAACGCATGTTTTTGCCGACGGATTTCCTTTCCGACGGCTGTACCGACGGAATTCAAAGTCAGAAGACTCTGCCGACGGAATTCAATTTCCGTCGGCTTTCCCGACGGGATACCGACGGATATGCCGACGGACACTCAGAACTCTCTACACGGTGTCGTTTTTGGGTCACCGGCCGACGGATCGTTCCGTCGGTATTGTAAATATTCCGTCGGTAACCGGCCCGCATTAACTAACCGCCTTCTTGATCGACTCCCAAAATTAAATGTGGTCATTACCGACGGATATTTCCGTCGGTAACCGACCCGCAATAACTACCATAATTAATCTGGTCATTACCGACGGAAATATCCGTCGGTAAAGGCAATTTTTTTTTTGTATATAAACTGAAGAACAGATTACAGAAACCCTCCCTCCTCCCTCCTCCCTCCCCACTCTTTCCTTCTTCATCTTCATCGCGCGAAGAAGAGGCTCGGCCGAGGTGATCTCTCGACTCGATTAGAAAATCTATACGGTACGCTTTCTTAATTTGTTAGTAATTAATTTTTAAGTTATATATGTATTGCCTATAATTATGAATTAAATTGCATGTGTTAATTTAAATTGTTATATAGATTAATATGAAATTAATTGTTTGTAGTTGATGTATATAGTTAATTATTTTGAATGTATGTAGTTGATATATCTAATTAATTAGTTGATATTGTAAGTGGATAATTGCCTATATGTATAGCTAGCTAGTTGATGTATATAGTTATTTATAATAAATTGATGTGATTTGTTAAGATCGATATTGCATGTTTTGCATAATTGATGTTATATATATAATTGATATTATTGTTGAATTTGTATATACGTTGGAGTGGAGTTAATTACATAATTAAATTATGATATTGTACGTTATAATTAGCTAGATTAATATTGTTGATTTACTAATTATGAAATTATTGATTAAATTAGGGGCTTTGTTAATTATATTAGAAAATTGTTATTTTAAAGTTAGAAAAAATTGTTACTAAATTTATTAGGTTATAGATTGTTAATTAAAATAGAAAATTGTTAATTAAAGTTGAAAATTATTGAATAAATTAGTTGTTGTTGAATAAAATAGGAAATTAGTTATTGTTGAATAAAATAGGAAATTATTTATTAAAATAGGTTATTATTGATTAAATTAGGTTTTTATTAAATTTTAATTTATTAGATTATTGTTTTTTATTAAATTAAGAAATTTATTATTAATTAATTAGTATTATATATATAATTTATTAATTTAAATGTTTAAATTAAATAGATGACTGGAAATGGTGCTGGTGCCTCTGGTGGCTCGGGATCTCACGGGGCCTCCGGGTCACGTAGCCGATCGAGGAAGAGTCGATCCAAACTTAGACCCGAGGCGCCGGCGCCTACACTGTCACGAACACCATTATCGTCGCCTCCGCCACCCATTCCACACCCGTCGCCTGATCAGTCGTCGTCTCATTCGTCTGTCCGGGACCATCCTGCTGTTCCTGCTCAGGATGGTCGGGAGCGCGTTTGGGCTACAAGTGGAGGAGTGTAAGTAATTAAATACTTTTATTGTTTAATAATTAATAATTAATTAATTTCACATTCGTTTTAATTTATAATGTGTTTTGTTTGTTAATTAATGTCACAGATTGTTACCTGGTAACGAGGTCTCCAGGGCATGCACGATTGCTTTTGGCTCTTTACCGATCTCTGCGGGTGCATATACCTGGTCGAAGGTCCCAAAATCAAAAAAGTTGGCGTACTTCGAGGAATTTCAGGTAGTAATTAATTACTTAATTATTTAATTAATGTTTGTTAATTTGTTCAATAATAAACAATTTATTATATGTGCAGAAACAAACCACTTGGGATCGGAATATGTACTCAGACCAGGCTATGTTCAGGTATTTCTGTAAATCGGCGCAACAGCGGTATAAGGATTTAATGTACGAATGGAGAATGGCATGGCGGCGCGATGGGACGACGCAGAGCTTGGGTAAGGATGATAATGATGTTGTGTTGTGGGATTCATTGACGAGGGAGTGGCTGCATCCGGAGTACATCAGGAAGTGTGAGATTGCTAAGGCCAACCGGAGATCCGACGATGGGGGTGGGATGTCCAGGCATCGGACTGGAGCCCGGTCCATCCTTGAGCAGTCGATGGTCATTGTAAGTGTTTATTAATTTTTTAATTAATTTCAATAAATTTAATTATATATTTAATATATATAATACATAAATTAAATTATTAGGAACGGGATACGGGGCGTGTACCCACTCACTTGGACCGGATGAGCATTGCTCATCCGTTTAATGCTGAAACACAGCAATCCACATACGGGCGCACAACTAACCTCCACGTAAGTAATAAAATTGTTTAATTAAATACATTTTTTATAATTTATTCTATTAATTTAAAATTATTAATTATGTAGTTGGAGATGAACCGGAGGATTGCCGAGATCGGAACTCAAGTCGACCCTACTCAACCCGGAACCAGCAGTGCCCCTACAGTCGAGGAGGTGGACCGGGCTTATTTGGAAGTTGCCCCCACCACCCGCGAACGAGTTCTGGGCCTTGGTCGTATGAGCGCTGATGTCATTTCCGGCGCTGGTCCGTCCCAGACGGCATCGCAGGGTTCCGTATCTTCCACCCCAACTCCTGATGTGACGATGGCACAATTCAACCATTACATGCATGTGATGCATGTGAATATGGGTCGAGAGATGGGGTGGTCGGACGAGAGGATCGAGGAGGTTTATCGGAGAACCATGCAAGCTCCTCCACCGACGGCCAACGTGAACGTGCCTGTTCCCCCAGCCCCCGCAGCCCCCTCCCCCTATGTCCCGACCATGCAGCACGATGATGACGACATCATTGGTCAGTTCGTTGGCAACGATAACGACATTAATGATATATTCTACTATGGTCAATGAGTGACTTTGAATAATTTTTTTTTTATGTGTTTAACAATTTTATTTTTATGTCTCGTAGAACTATTTACTTTTATGTCTCGTAGAACTATTTATTTTTTATCTGCATTTTTGTTGAACTATTTACTTTTATATTTAAGTATCAGTTGTTTAATTTTAGTTATGTGTGTTTTATGTGTTAAGAATGTGTATATTTAAATTTGGATGTTTTATGTGATAGATAAACAACATTTTCATTGAAAATTGCCTTGAAGAAAGGCTGTTGTTGTGGTTACATTACATGCATACACTTAACATTACATAAACTTAGCAATACATATTAGAGACATAAACTTAGGATTACATCCAACCTATAAACTTGAACACATAGGGTAGAACACAGAATACTATGGCCACAACAAGAAAGTTCCTCTGCTTCTTTAGCTCTTCAACTTTTCCAGCTTCAAATCCTAATTCTGAGGTTAGTTGGTCAGATGTATCCTTATACATATCCCCAACTAGTTGCGCATGATTCAACTTGTTGTTGAGCTCTTGATTTTCAAGCAAAAGTGAGTCAATTCTCCTCACCATGCCCGGAAACATTCCGTGTGAACTCGTTCCTTGTCCGTGAATTTCGTGTTCATCGGCCCAAACAAAAAAGGAGCATCCATTACCATTTAGTGAATCTGGGCAAGTATAAAATAGTCTACCTCTGCTTCTTTCTTGCTTCGACATGCACACACGAGCTTCTTTTCCACAATGGCATACCACAATTTTCATGGATGTCGAAGATGAAGACATGAGTTTCTGTATTTTTTTAAATTTTGATGTTTGTGAAGAAGTAGGTTGTTTTGAGTGTGGTTGGAGTGTTAAGAATACGTAGTTAAATTTTTTTTTATACGCGTTTTTACCGACGGAAAGTGATTCCGTCGGTATTGAACATGTGTCAATACCGACGGAATTTCCGTCGGTAATGTAAATACCGACTGAAAATTGGTCAACGGAATCTGACTGATTTGACATACATTTGAAATATGTGTTACCGATTGAAATTATCCGTCGGTATTGGCAATACCGACGGAATTTCGGCGCGTGATATACCGACGGACTGACATTTCCGTCGGCATGTAGTATTGAAAAACATTCCAGAACCTCAAAACACGCGAAAATTTTTAGTGTGGAGCAAAAAATTTGGATTGGAGCGAAAATTTAAGGTATGTTTTTTAGTGTGTAATTTTAATTTGGTGTTTAGTTTTTTAGTGTGTAATTTTACTACATAATTTTTACTTTTAGTGTTTAATTTTTAGTGTGTAATTTTATTTTGGCCAAATTGTTTAACAGATGGAATTGCCGGATCGTCGGTGGATGTATTGTACTCCTAGGCTCGTTTTAGGAAATGTGAATGTTGAATTTTATGATAAACTCGTGTCATTTGTTGAATTTGCAAAGCTACACCCACATTACATGTGTGAGGATTGTATTAGGTGTCCGTGTAATGCTAAGAAATGTAGGAATAGATCATTTAAAAGCATTGATGAAGTCTTATGCCACGTTATTATGAATGGGTTCGTTGATAATTACTATAATTGGACAAGTCATGGCGAACAACGGTGGCCTTATAATTTTGATCAAGTCTTGTACTATTACACTACTGCAATTTATGAACAACCCGTACACGTTGAGCATGTCGGCACCAGTAACGATCAAGAGTTTGGGGTGGAAGAACCCGATATGTATCAAACAATGGTGATGGAAGCCGGTATGTCAAATATAGAGGAGGAACCAACGGATGAAGCATTTCAGTTTTATGAGATGCTCAAATTAGTCGATCAAGATTTGTACCCAGGGTGTGATTCTCATTCTCAGTTGTCATTTAATGCTCGACTTATGGCTATCAAGACGGAGAACAAGCTATCTAACAGAGCATATGAGCAAATGACACAATTATGCAGTGAGATTTGTCCTGTCGATAATAAAGTACCTACGACGTTTCATCAGAGCAAACAACTGATGAAGAATATGGGTTTGCCGGTTGAGAAAATTGATTGTTGTGTGAATGGTTGCATGTTATACTGGGGTGATGACGATAGCGATCTTCTTATGTGTAGAATGTGTGGCCATCCCCGGTACAAAGAGCCACGACGGAAGGGACCAGGTGGTCAATCGAGCAAGACAAAAAAGAAAGTGCCACACAAGAGGATGTATTATCTTCCTATCATTCCTCGTTTAATGAGATTGTTTCAATCTAGTGCTACAGCTCAACACATGACGTGGCATGCAAGAAATTCTGAAGATACTGAGGCTGGGGATATGAGACATCCGTCCGACTCTGAAGCCTGGAAACACCTTGATAATGTGTTTCCAGGATTTGCTTGTGAACCGAGGAATGTGAGATTAGGCTTGAGTACTGATGGTTTTGCACCGTTTGGGAGTTATGGAAAGAAGTATTCTTTGTGGCCAGTGATACTGACTCCGTATAATCTACCTCCATGGATGTGCATGAAACCTCAAACAATGTTTCTGACTGTATTGGTGCCTGGTCCGTCGAATCCAAAGCATAAACTTGATGTTTATCTCCAGCCTCTTATTAAAGACTTGATCTTCCTATGGGATAACGGAGTCCAAACGTATGATGTTTCTAGGAAACAGAACTTCACGATGCGTGCTGCTTTATTGTGGACCATTAGCGACTTTCCTGCATATGCTATGTTGTCCGGGTGGAGTACAGCCGGAAAGCAAGCTTGTCCGTATTGTATGGAATATTCTGAAGCTTTCAGTCTCCTGAAGAGTAGAAAAGTTTCATGGTTCGATAATCACCGAAGGTTTTTACCTCGAGATCATCCATTTCGAAGGAATAAGGTGGACTTCACGAAGAATAGAACAGTCACAAACAATCGACCGCCCCTTCGAAATGGTATTTTATACATTTATTTTAACATGTTTTTTTGGGTTACATTTATTCTAACATTTATTAATCGTACAGGACAAAGTCTGTTACATGAGATTGAGTGGACGGGTTTGAAAAAAACTACGGAGGAAAATGCAGAAGAACACAACAAAGGAATCCCAGGTAACTGGAAGAAAAAGAGTATTTTTTGGGACTTGCCATATTGGAGTTCACTATTGCTCCGACACAATTTGGATGTCATGCACATTGAGAAGAATGTGTTTGACAACGTGTTTCACACAATCATGAACACAGAAGGCAAGACGAAAGATACTCCAAAGTCCAGGGAAGAGTTGAACACTATCTGTCGCCGTGATGAGTTAGAACAGGATACCCGTACAGGTAAATATCCAAAGGCTTGCTACACACTAGATAAGGCACAAAAACAGGAATTGTGTAGGTGGATTAAAGAGTTAAGATTTCCAGACGGCTACGTGTCAAACATGAGTCGATGCGTAGACACAACAAAAGGTAAAGTTGCAGGGATGAAGAGTCATGATTGCCATGTTTTTATGCAGCGCTTGATACCTATTGCGTTTCGAGAATTTCTTCCTCTGAATGTGTGGAGGGCTGTCACTGAATTAAGTCTCTTTTTTAGAGATTTAACGTCTACAACAATCAAGGTTGATGATATGAATCGTTTGGAACGAGACATTCCAGTTATTTTGTGTAAGTTGGAACGTTTTTTCCCACCTAGCTTCTTTGACTCGATGGAACACTTACCTGTTCACTTAGCGTATGAAGCTAGGATTTGTGGTCCAGTGCAGTACAGGTGGATGTACCCATTTGAGAGGTGAACAATTCTATTTCTCTCATTTAATTAGTTTTTAGTATATGGAGCCTTATTTTAATTTGTTAACTATTATAATTTTAGGTATCTCCACAACTTGAAGCGCAATGCTAAACAGAAGGCAAACGTCGAAGCATCGATTGTTAATGCGTATTTGAATGAAGAGGTTGGCATGTTTTGTTCATATTATTTTGAAGACCATGTCAACACGAGGATCAGGAATGAACCACGTAACTTCGATGGTAGAGGTACGCAACAAGAAGTCGATGGCATGCTCTCTGTATTCAAGTCTAAGGGGCGACCTATAGGAAAAGCCACTGAACGATATTGGTCAACACACACAGAGTAAGTATTTCATATATTTATCATCTAATTAAATAGCACTAAACGTGCGTCATTTATCATCTAATTGTGTTGTGAATTATTAGGATGTATACACAAGAACTACGACATGCAGATCAAAACATCTCAGATAGAGACATAGATACTAGTCTTCAACGTCAATTTGCCCGATGGTTCCAACGTTATGTGAGTATCATTAATTGAATTTTACGTGAACAAATAATTGTTTTGATTAATGTTAATTTTAACTGTACGTATAGGGACAATCGCACGATTTTCAGAGCCGGTTCTTACAGGATCTCAGCAAAGGACCACTACGTCGTGTGAGGACTTACAACGGCTATATTGTGAAAGGCTACAGGTTTCATACATCAGAGTATGCATCAACAAGAACGACTAACAACAGTGGTGTTTGTCTTAGGGGTGCGAATTACAATGCAGATGCAAGTGATTACTCTGGGGTGTTGCACGAAGTCGTTGAAATTGAATATCCGGGATATCCAGTGAAAACCGTAATGTTGTTCAAGTGCCATTGGTTTGACACATCCCCTTTAGGAACCAAAATTCATCCGGAGTACAAGCTTGTGGATGTTAATTCGAAAAGGAAGTATAGCGGGGATGATCCGTTTGTATTTGCCTCTCAGGTATCTCAAGTCTACTACTGCACGTATCCAGGAGCTGGAAAACGTAATAGATCAGAATGGCACGCTGTTTGCAAAGTGAAGGCAAGGTCAATGGTGGAGGTTCCCCAAAAGGAAAACAACGATGAAGATGAACCTCCGTTTCAAATGGAACAAATAGAGAATCAAACTGAAGTGTTTGCGGGAGATTTTAATCTTTCGGCAGACTTGACGGCTGCAAATCCACAATTGATTGTTATTGAAAACGATAGTGGACATGAGGAGGAGGATGAAGAAGATGAGGATGAAGAAGATGAGGAGGAAGAGGAAGATGTGTCAAATAATGAAAATGAAGACGAAGATGAATATTAAATTAATGTAACCTAGCTATTTTATTTTGTACAATTTATAAGATTTCATTATTTATCATTTGGTTATAACTTATAATTTAATTATTTATCATTTGGTTATTTTATTAATTAACTTATAATTTAATTTAATTATTTATCATTTGGTTATAAAAATCCAATGGCGACGGAACATTTCCGTCGCTAACGGCAACGAGCCAAAGCCGACAGAAATATCCGTCGCCATTTCCGTCGCTAACGACAACGAGCCAAAGCCGACCGAAATATCCGTCGCCATTTCCGTCGCTAATGGCAACGAGCCAAAGCCGACCGAAATATCCGTCGCCATTTCCGTCGCTAACGGCAACGAGTCAAAACCGACCGAAAATTCCGTCGCCATTTCCGTCGCTAAAGACAACGAGCCAAAGCCGACCGAAATATCCGTCGCCATTTCCGTCGGCATTTCCGAATATAAATTCAACTTTCTCTCATTTCACGCGTATTTTCCCTCAAACTCTCTATGTCTCTCCCTCTCCCTCTTCCCCTCCCCCACTCCACCTCCACCTCCTTTCCGAATGTAAAGCCTCCTTGCCGTGGTCGCGGCCGCCGCCCATCCTCCCTACCTGCAGTCGTCTCCAAGAATGCCGTCGCCCACCGCCTCCTCTGTCGTCGCCCACCGCCTCCTCTGCCGTCGCCGTCTTCATATAAAAGGTACGTTTTTTTTGCCCACCGACGTCAACGTCTTCTACTGGACGAACGGTACTTGTTATTTTTTGTTTGATTTTAATATTTTCTCTTTTCATGTAAATTAAGATTATGACATGTGCTTTGTGCTTTGTATCTATATATGCTTTGTGCTTTGTATCTTAAAAATTATTTCACCGAATTTGATTTTCTTATGATTATGTTTTCCTTTCGATTTGGATCGATGATGCATTGTTGAAGGCCTAATCACTTGATAAAAAAATCAGTTTATCAGATTTTATTAATAATTATTCCTTGAATTATTGATTTATTTATTGTACTCTAAATCTCTTATCTTTGAACTACCAGCATGATCGAAACTATGCGAGCCTAATGAAGTTACTTGATTTCTGTTGAGGTATGTTCAATTTTTATGATAATTTAATTTATGTTTAAATCTATAAAATGACAATTGAATCTTGATTCTTTGGAATTGATTTTGAAATGGTAGGGATGGAGTCGAGTCAGCGAAGGACAATTTAATATACTCCACGGTACGTATTAATATACTCACATTCTTGTTAAATTATTTCTCATATAAGTTTTTGTTAATTTTTAATATATTGTTTTAATATTTCACAGAGCTTTTTCAAGCATTCTAGTGAGGGGTATAGTTGTCATAATAAGTAGCAAAATTCTATTTGCTTCTTACTTGATCGATCCGCTGCCAATTCTGGAACACCATTCGATGCCTTAGCACGATTTTGTTTATTCTATTGAATGTAATGTAGATGTAATGTAGATTTGTGTATTGAACTATTTAAGCAATTTTGATCGTGTATTGAATTTTGATCATGTATTGAATTTTAATCAATTATGTAAGCAATCGGGATCGGGTCGGATCCCGATCGCAAATAAAATTTTTTTTAAAAATTGTTGGTACTTACCGACGGACTATTCCGTCGGTGTAGCGTCGGTAATACCGACGGGCGAGCCGACGGAATTCCGTTTTTTTTAAAAACATTTAATACGTACCGACGGAAAATTCCGTCGGTAAATTAAAATAATAAAATTTAAGTCCAACATATACCGACGGATCTACCGACGGAATATTGATTTGGGATCCGTCGGTAAAGGCGACCCGGTTTGAAAACTTGGTTTGAAAACGGGTTGGCTTGAATGCCGACGGAATTGATTCCGTCGGTACAGGCGACCCGGTTTGAAAACGGGTTGGTTTGAATCCGTCGGGAATCCGTCGGTATATACCGACGGACGCATATTTTCCGTCGGTAACCACTACCGACCAATTCATCGACGACGGATAAAATCCGTCGGTATATCCGTCGGTAAGAGCCAATACCGACTGAATATCCGTCGGTATAACCGTCGGTAAAACACCTCTTTTTTGTAGTGTAATTATTACTATTTTTTAATAGAAAAAAAACAATTTTTAAACTCTGAAAAATACAAGATTAAACAAGCTCTTATTAATAATTATCCTAAACGCACACGCACACAAAAGACATAATTATATTCACTCAGAATTCGCAACCCCTACAATTACATGGAGTATTTTTATTTATTTTTTCTTAGGAGTATTTTCTGTTCATAGTGTCATTTAATGACTCTTTTAGGACTTATCAATAAATGTGATTTATGTTATTGGTGTGTTATTAGGAGAAATTAAATCAATAGAAAAAATAAAATTGTGTGATTAATTAATAAAATTAGTTTCTCATGCTCTCTTCCCAAATTTTATGGGGAATAAGAGCACCACAAATCTAAGCCCATCATAAACAAACAAATCGATTGAAAGATTGACGAATTGAAGAATGTGATTAAAATTTATGTGCAGCTTGTTTAATCTTTATTTTTTTTAATTTTTTTTTCATTAAAAAATAGTAATAATTAATCAGTTGGTCGTCTTACTTGGCGCCAATATGACGATTTTGATCTTTTCGGCGTCACATCATTTTAAAACTAATAAAAAATTGTGTCGGTGTATTAAATTGTAAAACTAAAAAAGTTGATGTATCGAATTGTAAAGAAAAAAAGTATATGTTGTAATTGATAAATCTACTAAAGGTCGTGATTTCTTTTGCAATTAACCCTTAAATAAAAAAGGATAAAATTTAATCAAATAACAAAAATAAATAAAATACATTTATGTCACAGTTGACGCTCTTGCACTAAAAAATGTCATAATAATTAAGATAAAATTAAACATTTCTTCTATCTAAGAATAGAACTATATATTTAATCAAATGCAAGTACAATATTAATAATAAAATGACTTCTACTTCGATCTTGATTCTCCAATAATTATACAATTTTTTACTCGTGAGATATTTTCAATTTGAAAAAGATTCTTCCATTTGTTAAAAATAATCAACCAATCGCTCAATGGTAAATCTGGAAAACTAACCTAGTCGAAAGTTAGTTACAGTACAGTTAAACGATTATATAAGTCCGTTAATAAAATAATAAACTGATTGACAATTAGGATTAAATAAAAAATAATATTCCCCCCCTCAGTAAAAAAAATAAAAATGTATGATTATACTTTTAATGAATCAAAGTACTGCTGAAAGCTTGCAGCCATTAAAAAAATGAATCACCATCAATCAATGACAAAGATATAATCCTATCGTAATTGATTCCCAAATCCCCCCATTTCATCATCATAATAAATAAAATTAAAAAAGAAAAAAAGGAAAAAAAAATCCCTCCACTTTCGCCCACCCCTCCACTCCAAACTATATATACTTTCATAATCTGTATCTATACCAATCCTGCAAAAGCTACAATAAAAAGCACATAGCCCACTGTTCCACTTTTCTAGTCTGAGCTTGTTGACTCTCTCTCTCTCTAAATTACATATCAATACGTATTTACTTTCTTCCATTGTTAACCGGACGCACACATTTTTGGCAACAAACTTTTCTCTCACACTTTTCAAAACTCAAGAGAGAGAAAAATGCTGGAAACTGTAAAGTATCTCTTCGGAACCGCCGGAGCCAGCGGCTTCTCTTCAAAGTCCACCGCCGACCAAGTCACCGCCCTATGCTCCGATCTCCGCCACCTCACCGCCATAATCACAGGTAACCTAAAAACATTTCAAAATTATTTACCAAAAATAACAACGGTACTTATTTTTTCCCGATCAACGTACCTTTGTCGATTACAGGTGCGACGTCGGGAATAGGAGAAGAAACGGCTCGAGTGCTGGCGAAGCGGGGGGCGCGGCTTGTGTTGCCGGCTCGGAGCCAGAAAGCCGCCGAGGACACAAAGGCTCGTATCCTCTCCGAGTTTCCTGACTCGGAAATTATAGTGATGAGCCTTGATCTTAGCAAACTCGACTCTGTTCGAAGATTTGTCGCCGATTTTGAGTCTCTCAATTTGCCTCTCAATCTTCTCGTGTAAACATTCCTAATCTTTTTTTTCCTAATTTTCAATAATAGTTTATTATCCGCTTTCTAATTACGTTTACATTAATTGTGTTTTAATTCCGTAATTAATATTTACATTATGTTCTAATTCTATATAAAAATTTAGCATATAAACTTATATGAAAAAAATTCTACAAATGTAAAATTTTATGAACCATGGTTGAATATTTTTGGAATAGGCAATTTATATTTCCCTTTCCCCCTTCTTAGAAATAACGCGGGCAAATTCTCGTACGATCATGGCGTTTCAGAGGATGGAATTGAGATGACATTTGCTACTAATTATTTAGGTAAGGTATCATATTATTATGTAAGTATATGTGAATGAAAAGATGTTACCAATATATTTAAAAAGATTTACTGTATATTAATTTGAACTTGTATTATATTATGCTAGTATTTTTTTTATTTTCAAATTTTGCATAATGTTGCATGTACTGATTTGATTTATTGTTTTTTTTTCTCCTAAATAAATGGATAGGTCACTTCTTATTAACGAAGCTATTGTTGAAGAAATTAATCGAGACGGGCAAAAATAGCGGTGTGCAAGGGAGGATAGTGAATGTGTCGTCAAGTATTCACAGCTGGTTTTCGGGCGATTTGATCCGTTATCTTGGTCTAATTACCAAGAATAAGAGGTTAGTTTACTAAATTAATTTATATTTTGTCGTTGACTAAATGATGAATTAGTATCTTTTGATTTTGCCACTAATGATTTAAAATCATAGTTTCTCATCTTGCATCTTAATTATTCTTCTATGTCGAATTCAAAATTTGTTTCACACATGCATCTCCTGATTTTTACATGGTTTTTTATTTCAATCGATAATAGCAGTGGATTTATGACGACCACTGCAACATAGCCAGCTACTAATATTGTATACCTCCTGTTAAATAATATTGAAGCCTAAGAATGGGAAAATTTCGTCTAATCCTTTTCTCATCAATTAATTAAAAGAAAATATAAACTAATTTAATACTCCGTAATTAACTTAGCAAGATACTCTGGAGAGTATATTAATTATCCGTTTGATTTTATATATTCGCATAAATAATAGTATTTTTTATTAATTAAGATAGTTTGGATCCTTATTTATTACTCTACTACAATTACAATAATATGGTGGTGAAAGAATATACTACTACATCCTATTTATCTGTTATACTTTGTTAATATCAAAACAATTTTTTTCCAATAACACCTCTAATAAATAAGAGAGTTTTTTGATAATTTAAATAATGAGAAAATATATTTGTGTGAATGGATTAAAATGAGACATATAATAAGGAATGAAGGTGGTCAGTGGATAGAACCAAGAGTATAATAAAAAGTTTATTTGTACATATAGATCTGAACTCTATAATTGGGTTACCATTTTTTTAAGAAAAAAGTTTACTGAGCATGTTTTAAAGAGATAAGAAAGACATTTATTACTGCATAGACTCTGGGATGAGAAGTGCCGAAAGTGAAAGAAATAAATGAGAAAAGAAGTTTGACTTTAGTAATTTGGTTGTTTGAGTGCAGTGAATACGACGGGACGCGTGCGTATGCTCTCTCAAAGCTGGCCAACGTTTTGCATTCCAATGAACTTGCCCGCAGACTCAGGGCAAGTCTCTCTTTCTCTCTCTCTCTCTGCCTCTCGAGTCTCCAGTATTAGGATTTCTGAAAAGTGTATTTTTGTTGCTTTCTCATTTTGTTTTTCTGGAATAAAATGGGATCAATTAATTAATTAATAAATAATTGTAGCAGGAAATGGATGCCAACGTGACGGCCAATTCTGTCCATCCTGGAATCGTGAGAACCAGACTCACTAGGGACCGTGAAGGCCTAATTACAGGTATTTCATTTATCTTATTCATTTTTCCAATAACACATGGAATTCAATGGGATTTTAAAATTCTTTTCAAAGCAGATTTGGTCTTCTTTTTGGCTTCCAAGCTCTTGAAGACCATACCCCAGGTAAACTCTAGCTTTCATGTTTTTCATTCAATCATCCACTTGCTCCAAAACTTCTATTGCAAATTGTTTTTAATTCTTTCAACATCAATATTTTATAAAATTATCTGATTGACATCACATGTTGAGTACTTATTTTTTATTTTGTTCCATAACTTCATAATTGGTCCGGTTTTTGTACCTTTTTTTTGCCGAATTTTAAACTTTTTTCGCAAAAGATTTCAAAAAAAACACGTTGTCCGTGGAATATCAGTGACCCTTGGACTGAAATCGGCCCAATTACAAGGTTATGAAACGAAATTGAAAATTTCGAATATCTTGAAACCTTTTGCTGAAAAGTTGAATTAAATTTGAACTCCAAATGTTGAAGATGAATGTGTTTATTGATGCATGCAGGCAGCTGCTACAACTTGTTACGTAGCGACAAATCCAAGACTTGTGGATGTGAGTGGAAAGTACTACTCGGATTGTAATGAAGCTTCGACTTCGAAAATTGGATCGAGCATGGCAGAAGCTGCAAGGCTATGGGCAGCATCCGAGGCTATGGTCTCCACAGATCCATTTAAACCTTAGTATGCCATTCCCATGAAAGCAAAGTAGGCCTAAAGAAAACATAAACATCAGAGAATATATTATATATGGAAAATATCATAGAAATTAAGACTGCACTATACAATCGAGAGTAGCACAATTTTTTTTCTTTTTTTCGAATAGCATGTGTATAAATATTGTAGTACAAGTGTAATAATATTATATGAATAATGTAGTACTCCATATGTTTATATTTGTGAAGTGATCCACTTTTTTATTATTATTATTATTATCTTATTATGGGTTGTGAATCTCTTGCGAGACGGACGGATTATCATGTACATAATTCATTTTTTCGACAAGGATTTAAAGTGAAAAAATATAGTATGAAATGTAATTTTCTATCTTTCAAGTTTTGAATTGATAGAAATAAATTTTTAGGTCCTAGTCTATCTTAATACTCTTTTTTATTTTATTTTTTGTAGGCAATACTCATTCATTTTAGCACTTAAACTCTGTTTAATATTTTTATTTATTAATTGCTGAATTTTGATTGGTTTGAAACAAATAATCTTACATATTAACTTGCCGGTTGAATATTTACGGTGACTGTAAATTTGTAACATAGGAATAGGATACATATGCATATGCTTGGGAGAAAGGGATTGAAAGAGTAAATAGTCAACAAATTAAGAAATAATGGAAGAAAACCGAGGTCAAGATATGCTATTAATGATGCATGCATGTATAAAATAATGCAGCTATTACTACTTATTCTTTGCCCATGAGATTCTCTAGCAATACACGATTAATTTTGAGAAGAAAATATTGAGTGGGAATCACTAACATGGTCTTTGTTGACTAGCACGTGGGAGTTCGATCGTTCAAAGCATATTTTTGGTTGACTTCTCGGGCCTATGTTGCATGGGACCTACTCACATGCATTATATGTTTAATCTAAGTTTAGTTATTAGGGAAAAAATATTACAACTAATTAATAATT
Organism: Galeopsis tetrahit; assembly: GCA_963675135.1. Taxonomy (NCBI): domain Eukaryota; kingdom Viridiplantae; phylum Streptophyta; class Magnoliopsida; order Lamiales; family Lamiaceae; genus Galeopsis; species Galeopsis tetrahit. The sequence continues at coordinate 13,420,534 of OY776125.1, read as the reverse complement.
AAGTTTCCATCTATCGACCTCTATTTTTAGAGATGTGTATTGTGATTCAATCTTAGGTTGATAACTCTACAATTAGAGCTATTAAAATAAGCTGATCAACGTCATGCTTAAAATAAGACTTGGACTAAAAAAAAATTAGCCTGCTTAAAGAAGGGTCTACACGAGTCGATCCTGTGTGAATTTTGGTGGACTAACCATTTTTATGTATAATATAAATGTAATATATTTTTATTAATTATATATATAACGATATGTCAATTTCATATAGTATATTTTTAGATCAATATAAATTGATAAACATGATATGAAATACAATATGACATTTTAATAAAAAAAATTCATATCAATATCAACCAGGTGAAAATAAATTTGTAAACATGCTTCTTAGATTTAATTTATTTATTCTTAATATAAATCTTAATTTTATGTTATATCTTTTAATATATATATATATATATATTACAAAATAATTTTTTATTTAGAATGAATCATCCCGTTCCACTACTTGTCCCGTAGAGGGTCATCCCGATCCGCCCCGTTTGTAGAATGGAGTGGATCCGAGTATTTGGGTATCCATTCGGCCTTGCCCCGTTTCAGATTTTTTTCACACTCTTGTTTTTTTTTTGTTTTTTATTAAGTATTACGAGAGTAGGTTTCTTAAGGAGGTTCACCTGCCCCTATTGTTTAGACTTTAGCGCCTTTGGTGTTGTGACATTGTCTTTTCTTTTATAATACTATTACCACATTTATTCATGATAAGTGTTTTTTAGGGATGGGAGTTGAGAAAATGGTGGGCCAAATTAGGGTGGATTGGGCCATTATCCTTTGTAGCCCATGTCCGCATATATTGGCCCATTTCACTTTTCAGTTCCTTTCCTCCACCACCATTTGCTTCCCACCTTTCGGTTTCTCTCCTCTACTTCACATATTTCATTTTGAAACCAAACTTTACTTGTATAAAAATGTCTCAAATTGTTGGCTACTTTTTATACCTACAAATCAATTTTTTCAATTAAATCTCATGACTTTTAAAATAACGAAGTATTATTTGAGTCCTATATTGATAAGGTTGTCGGAGTTTCATGTGAACTGAGTTCCACGTAGCAACCAAACCAATGACTTGGTGTCGCTTATGTGTCAATTAGAAAAAATTAAAAATCACAAATTAATTATGATCCTAAAATAAAAATTGCCAATATCAAACTAAAATTGCAACTTTTAAAAATTATAGGACTTAATTAAAAAAATTACTTCATATCCGAGATTAAAATTTTCGGTACACCCAATTGTACAATTATGGCGATAGATTATTTTATCATTATTATTTAAAGCCAAAGAGTATGTCCACCTCAGTGTTATTCCCATTTCTTTATTTTAGTGGTTATAGATTTTAATTTTCCTTAAATATTTTTTTGTGTCAACGTTGTGATATAACTAAACGTATCCAAACCTACCTACTTACAATGAAATGGAGATTAATTTATTAAGGTGAAGGGAGAGAGGATAGTTTGGGTAAATGACAGGGGTGAACTAATTAATTATCAAACCCCTTTGTCCCAAAAGCGCAAGTTTGGTAAACACGATTAACAGAAATCGCTGTTACTACGAAGTCTCAGGCTTCCCCAAGACCAAGAGCCCCCAATTCCCAACTGTGGCTGGTTTTCGCAAAACCCCGCACACCATTGTTGCTAAAACCCCAGGCGTTTGGGGCTCTCACCGAATCAAAAAATGGCTTCTCTGTTACCCGAAACCCTTCCAAAATTCACGGCCGAAACCCTAAAGCTCGCAGCGAAGCAATCTGAGCGCTGCCACATCGTCCCCGATCGCCTCCGCCGCGCAATCGACAACTACCTCCGAGGTAAAATTTGACAAAACGACGATGACACAGTAATCTGCATTTCATCTCCCATCTCAGTTTCGTCTAATTTGAAGGAAAATGAGAATGAAATTTTGATGTAAACTAAACAGTGATGCACATTTTTTTGTGAAATATGCATTTATTCCATGCAGTCTCTTTTGCTGTTTTTTGTTTTTCATGATACTTGCCAACGGCATAGTATTGTGGAGTTTAGTTCATTAAGTCTTAAGCATAACTGTTGACTTGAAATTATGAATTGTAGACCAAGAAGTAATGGATATGAATAGGAAGGTGCTAAGCTTGGCTCAATCATTTAATGGAATCAAGGAAGCAAACTTGCTCCTCCCAAGCTCAACTTCGAGGGAACTGGTGGAAGATCCACTCAAGTCTATGGAACGCTCTGGGAGGTGGAAAGTGACAAGTGCTTATGGAGATATTGGTCTTAGATACCAAGATGATCAAACTGTAGCATATGTTGCTGCTCGTATGCCTGCAGTCTACTCCGCTCTCCATCGAGTACTCAGTGAGGTATACTAGTGCTTCTCCAGTGTGACTGTTGTGTGTGTGTGTGAGAGAGAGAGAGAGTTTGGGCATCGTATGGCATGGATATCATGTTGGTATTTGTGATAGATTGCTTACATATTTATGTACGTTTATCATTCATTTTCTTAGCCAGTTAAATGACGTAATAATTTGCTATACTTTCATGCTTATTTGCTTGATTGAGGTGAGTTTGGTACTATGACTTAAAATTAACATTTAAGAATTGATTTGTGACTATAGGGTATTAACCTCTTTCAGGATGTTCATGGGATGTTCTTTCCGCCCTTTAGATTGTTGTTTCCACTTTCCATGTTTAAATAGTGATTTTATAATGTACTGAATCCTCTTGGTAAATTTTGTATCTTAGAGAAAATTGTAAGAATTTTGTTGCTTTCATACCAGATATAAATTGGTGATTAAATTGAGATTTTAGAATGATTGGGGAACTGTTATCTAAATATGAGAACTTTTTATTGATTTGAAATGAATTTATTAGGTGAAAAGAAGAGTTCCTGATTTTTCTCCAGCTAAAGTCCTTGATTTTGGGGCAGGAACTGGCTCAGCATTGTGGTAGGCCTGTCTGTTGGTCTCCTTATCAAGTTTATAATATGCATGTATATTTATATTATGAGCAGATTGTTTTGGTATATTTACAATTTTGTTTATCCAATTTTGTAGGGCGATGATGGAGGTCTGGCCTGGGGCTGTGGAGAAGATTAATTTGGTGGAGCCATCGCAATCAATGCAAAGAGCAGGACAGGGCCTAGTTAAAGGCAGATGCACTTGACCTTTTTAATTTTCTTGTCTTAATAAATAAGCTTTTTTTTTTCTATTGCTGCTATAGGTGACTTTTGAGGCTAAGTATATGTTCAAGTAATGCCAGCCAAACATAATGTCATAATGATTGACAAATATGTGAGCATGAATATATATTTGAGAGAGAGAGAGAGAGAGGTGAACATAGTTTTTTCTTTATTATGCATGTTGAGTATAAAGCATGTACAATTGGAGCTTCATTTTACCAGAAAGTTATATGAACTCAAACCTTCAGTAAGAATTCCATATACTGTAAACGTTGCAATAGATATTTAGGAAGATTTAATATGCTTAATGTATTCAGATCCTAATCAATGACACAGTTAAGCTAATTGTTCAAGTTTGAAGGTGAACTGAGTACTCGTGTCCTTTGGCTATGACACTGGTTTGGGTGTGGGCCTCGTGACAGATTCTTCTTAAAGTGGATACTTCACACTTTTAAACAGAATGTCGCTAAAGCTTTTCTGAAGTTTTTGATGCACCTTTTCTGGTTATCTGATGTCATTTTGTTGTTTATGTTACTGGTTTGGACTTAAAATTGTAATTTGATTGTTAATTGTTATAATTTGATTAATCTTTAACTTTAACATTTATACATGTATCTATTTATTTGTACTTTTAGACATATTCTTGTACACATTTCCTAATTTGGATCCTTATTACCTGTATGCACATATCCTTAATTTTAGAAATAAAAAGTTGGTCTCCTAGATATGTACCCGTATTGGATATCCATATACTGGTATTTGTATTATTGCCCTTACTAAAGGGGTAATTGACTACACTTCTATCTTGAACTAGTTAGGGGTAATTGATACCCAAGTAAATCCAATGAGAAATTAATAATCCTGTTATACAGAAAGAACATGACCACTTCGAAAGCTGACAATTTAGGCAAAATATGTCATAATAATGTATTGATATGTATTACTTCTGCATAATTTGGTATGTCTCTTTTATTTTGTAGTATTTTGCTCTTAGCATCCTTGATGCCACCTTATAATTTTTATTAGTTGTACCCATTTTTTTGGATATGCCTCTTTTGTCCATTGCAATATTAATTTCCATTCAAGTTCAACAGTGATGTATCATAAATCTTTTGACACAGTTCTGAGTTGTATTGTATCCTGGGTGAATTGTAGATTTAAAAGAACTGCCGATAATCGAAAGCTACAGCAGCCTCCAAGCATTGACTAAGAAAATAAACAAGTCTGGCAGACGACATGATCTGGTCATTGCTGTAAGTATCATCCATCTTAATTGCTCTTATAAATATTTGATTAGATTTTTTTTGTTGTGTGCTAATAGAATTGAGTTGATATGTTTTCTAAGTTGGATTGATCTTCTTGGATTGTCACTCAATACCGGTTATGTTAATTTGATGGTCTAGAATTAATATGTCCTCTGCTATTTGGGCAGTCATATGTGCTTGGAGAGATACCGTCATTAAATGATAGAATTACCCTCGTGCGCCAGCTCTGGGACCTTACAGGAGACATCTTGGTAATTCTTTGAACTCAATGGTTTATTTCTCATGTGCACATGTTACTGAGAGTGAGAGGGGACCACAATGGATTTGCAAACCTGTGGACTAATTACATAACATAATTATTCTTTAATCTGATTCTGCATGGCTGGGGATTTAAGTATGAAGGCAACTCTTAATAACATTGGTATTAATCACAGACTTAAGTTTTTCTATGATTGGATTGATTAATGTTTTCTTTTGTTGGCAGTCAATGCCTTGTATGATGTACAATGCATATTACTGGCATTTGAGATTAAATCAGTAATGTGTGAATGGCAATAGTTGCTAATATAATCAGAATGTACTTGGCCATGTTTGATTTTATTTCCCGCCATACTGGGTGATTAACTGATTATTTTGGATGAATGTATTTCTGTTAATGCGATTGGGTATTGGGTAATGTGGGAGGATGAATTTTCTGAAAGTTTTATTGGGGAAAACCAAAAATGACATGTATTTTTAGGGCAATTTTCAACTGAAGATATCTTGTCTATATGTTGTTGTGGTTAGTGATAACAATTTACATAATCAGATGAGGAAATTCTCTTGAATATTACATAATCAGAGTTCCACCCTCCATCACTTACTACCTGTAGAAAACCTTTTGTATTATTGCTCCTATGTACCAACATAATGATATATATATATATATATAGATTTTTTTTCCTTTTTCTTTTTAAAACTCATATAACCTGATCAGGTTTTGGCGGAACCTGGAACACCACAAGGATCAAATATTATATCTCAAATGCGATCTCACATCCTATGGATGGAGAAAAGGGTAACATTGTGGTTGTCTTTTTTGGAGTTATCTTTCTGTAATTTTTTCCTGAACTAATTATGTTCTCTGCTTTCTAGAGAAGCCGGAAATTGCTGAGTGCAGCCAAAAAATCCTCTAAGGATTTGATGACACTCGACACTGGTGCATTTATTGTTGCTCCAGTAAGTGATGGATTTGCTCTTCCATGTGCTTCATATTATTAACTGGATTCAACAAATATTTTATCAAAAGAGTGTGTGCATAAAAATGTTTGGTTTTGTTGCAGTGTCCCCATGATGGTATTTGCCCATTGCTTAATACAGACAAATACTGTCATTTTGTTCAACGTTTGGAGAGGACAGCTTCCCAGCGATTATACAAGGTTTTTTGCAAACTCCCTACCCTTTATAATGACACTTGCACAAGATAAAACCATAGATTGTCCTATAACTTTGGCTGTGTCCAATTTTAGTTCTGTATGTTTTTACTTTTTAAATTTTGGTCCTTTTGGTGTCATTTTTTGTCCTTTTTTGTGTCCAATTTTAGTCTTTTATGTTTTACCTAAATTGACGACAAACAGACCAAAATTGGAAAAGTAAAATATAAATAAAATTACAGGACTAAAACTAGACACGGCCAAAGTTATATGACCATTTGTGATTCTATCTCGAACTTACACCCACACAACTCTTGTATGGTCCCTAGATTTCAAGCATGGCGCCTTTGGTACGATTAACCAATTAATCAATCAGTGTAGCACAGGATTCGCCTGTTTTCTAGTAAAGTGAACTTATCATATGATTCACTTAATCAAACTCTATAGAGGAACCTGATATGTGTGAATAAGTTGCTAACAAACATGTTTCCCTATTTATCTTGGAACCAGTAGTTAATTGAATGTAGGATAATCTTATTCTAAGGAATGAGGGAATTTTGCTGCACGGGGCCTGTGGTGTCAGGCCAGCCCCCGTGAACTAGGCCAAGGTCCAACCTCAATTTACAAAATGCAAAAAATTTGAAATTTTTCCCTGATCATCTTCTTTCCTTGCCTCCACCTATGTCAACAATAAATACAATCACCTATTGCCATCATGAGCCAGTTGTTTCCTACATTACTCAGGGGTGTTTGCATGCTATTAAAATAGCCTAAGAGCACTTTTTTTTAAAAAAAAAAATAGTGATTCTGTGTTACTTTTAACTAATTAGATGATCACTTTGCAGGTGATTTTGAGATCCAATCATAGACCAATAACTTTACCTTGTTTAAAATTGATTTTTTATTTAGGACTTTAATTTTTAAGAAATACTTCCTTTTTTTTTTTTTGACCAATGAAACTTTATTTTTAAACACTGCCAACTTTAAATAAATTAATTTAAACCATTTCTTCGAAAGCACAATTACTTGTGTACACTCTGCATTGCTATTAGCCATATAAGATACTAAACTTCCTGTCATGTTGATTGAGCTGATTAAGCACCTGCGTTTCGGGTCTGTACTTGAGAGGGAAAGTCAGGGAAAATCAGTAGAATAATTCCAGCAAACTGATTTCTGATTGGGATAGTTAGTTTCACCAGATTAATTAGGGGGGCAAATTTAATAAGGACAATATAGAGGGCAGACTTGAGTAAAGCATTGTAATTGGTCATTAGGCTCCAAAGTTCTTTCATTGGGAATGATCTTGGAGTCTTTTATCCGTTTTTTGTTCATTCTCAATAATATTTAATCCTCAGTTTCTTACATTACGGCTCTCGTTTTGATCCGACCTGCTGAATGAGAATCCCCGCTCATGGTTAACAGTAGAATGGGTAGTCGTGTATATGTGGTAGAGCAGAGCAATAGTCAATATCGGTAGAGTTACACTAACAGCAGAAGAAGTTAGAAAAACTGGACAAGAATAGAAGAGATGATAGTCGATTATAGGGAACTCAACAAAGTCAATGTAACCTACAAGTATCCAATACTAGTAATTCGAGAGATGTTGGATGAGCTTAATGACGCTTGCTGCCTTAGTAAGTTGGACCTTCAATCCGGATATAATTAAAAAATCTGAATTACTTCAGAAGATGTCTCCAAAACTGCATCTTGGACTCATTAAGGCATTATGAGTTACTGATAATGGCCGTTACTTTCTAGGAGTGAGGCCATTATGAGTTACTGATAATGTCCGTTACTTTCTAGGCAACCATGAGTTCCGCCTACCACGCGGAGATTGGTGGTTGAACATAAGTTCTAAACAAGTGCCTTGAATTTTATATTTGTTGCTTCGCTTTGCACGGTGGAGAAGGATTTGGGTGAATTACGGAAGAAACAAACAGAGAATCTGTTAGCACAACTGTTCGACAAAGTGGAAAATCAACAGTCACGAATCACGATGAACGACGTGACAAAGGGTTCAAGTGGTGGTAGGCTGCGTAGCTCGGTGAAAGCATCGTTTTTTGACATTGACATAATGCTCGAGGTTTTGTTTTGACATTTGTGGAGCGGGTGGAAATGTTCCTGACATTGAAACATAACCCTTTGGAACGTAAATCCGAATACTCAACGTGAGATAATTGTTGAACTTCTTGAGTCTTCGAATGAGTATTCAAAGCCAGTGATTTTGCTGGACCATGATGAACTAAGGTTCCTCCTTGGCCTTGGATGATGCCTATGCCCTTGATATTGGGAGCAACAATAGGAGGATAGGAACTGCAGGCCAGGGCGTGTAACGGACTGTTATTAGGCTGAAATTCGCGTGCAGTAGGCTGCGACTAAGCTGTAACGCCTTGAGTTGATTCCATGACAAAAAGTTAAGTCTGATGCATTGTTAGAAGTAATGTGAAGTTTAATATAGGAATCCCTACGCAAATGCGCATCCGTCAAACTTGTTTTCCATTCGAGCCACAAATCCATCGATTTAGGCATTCACCAAACCCTGTTGTCTAGTATTCATAAATGTTTCAAATGGGTCATTGCGGGGATTCTCATCAAAACGCTTGAGAAGTTCTCCTGTGAATCGAGGCCACATCACGTTAGGGTTACGATGCAGAACCCTTCGATTTCAATGCCGCATGGCTCCCTCCGTGGCTGTGGTAGCCATGTAATCTTTTTCAGGACCAGCAGTTTGGTGAGCATAGAATAGAAGAACAACTTTACCTGGGAAAGCCAGTCTATCAGGCCTTCGTCGGAGAACGTCGGAGTTTCCATCTGAAGTGGATGTCCAGTTTGAGACCGATTGGGCCACCGCAGGGGAGTCAATCGAATTACATTGGATGTACGAAGTGGACAACTGCTGTTGAGCCACAGAGTCAATGGTTGAACACATAAATCAACGTAAATGAACACTATATTGAATATTGAGTGATCTAAGGAAAGGAATCCTGTCAAAACAATTAAACTGACTCTAACAAGATGATCCCTGGGATGATCTAGCGACATAAAATAATGCAATATAAATAAGACACAAAACCTAAACCCTAACATAGCCCACAAGCAATAAATCCACGGGCTGTTTATTAAAGACTTGATGAACTGTATTAGTTGTTCTTGTCATAGCGTTCAAATGAAAGATGAAAGAGACTTGATGAACCCTAACATAGTGCCTCTTTCAGGAGATTTCTCGTATAGTTTAAAGCATTCAACAATTTCCTATAGCACCATGATTCATCATCTCACTACCAAAAAGTGACTATCAAGTGACTATCCAAGTTAATTGGTTTGTAGTGTGCACCATGCCACCATCAAGTTATTTTAGTCGATATTACCTTTTTATTTACTAGCACATGATTCATCAAAGAAGTAGTGTTATTGCTCCTTTTGAACAAAGATATGTGTTCTTGTTAATTTTTTTTGTTTAGCATTTATCTGTCTGTTCTGTAAGGAAAATATTTGTTTGTTTATATTGTACTTATTTTGAACTGGGGGATGAGAGTATTATAATTTGTTGTCTCTGTGAATTTTTTGCAGCGATCCAAGGGACCTTTACGTGGTTTTGAAGATGAAAAATTTTGTTATGTTGCCTTCAGACGCGGAACAAGACCCAGGTTATTCTAGTATTTTAATTGTGAAATTTGAAATGGCATATATGGTAAAGGCACAATGTTATGATCCCACATCGAATCCACAAGCATATTGTGGATTGTTACTTAAGTCGGGAGTCAATCCTCCACTCTTGAGCTGGCTTTCGGGTGGGGTTAAGGCTTCTGGCTTGAGTACCTAACACACAAAATTAATGGTTTCTTGACATTATTATCTCCACATTTTATTTTAAGTGGTCATACAAAGAAAAAATCCAAGCTTTATGGTTATATCTAGGATAAGAACGAGAGAGGACCAGTGCTTCAGGTGGAATTGGGCATCATGCTTTGCTTTATGTTATTCAGGATACATAATTCATTTCTTTCTTGGGAAATTCAGTTGAATAAACAACTTGAAGATATTTCCATCACTTTGTTCAATCTCAGCAGTTAGCATATATTGATATTTCGGTGCTCATATTGAAAGCTTCGAATGTGAATCATAGTGCACTATTACGAACTGACAGTTCTTGCCTCTTGGTTTCCAACTTGAAAGATTTTCTTAATACACCTTCATACATCCTAGATAGTTTTGATATTGTATAAAGTGAATATCAGATTGTCTTGAAACTTTATGTTGAAGACAATAGTCACATTATTCAGGATTTAGATAGGAAAGACACCATTTTCCATTAAGGTAGCTGAGATTGGTTTTTTCTTTAATCATGCTCCTTTTGCTGGATGAAACATTTGATTCAGATAATATAATATTATCTTGCTTTAAATTCCTGACTTTTTTCTTGCATTTTATTTGCTGTCTCTCGTGAGAGCACTAACCATTATTCAGCTTTTAAGTGAATTCTTTATCTAGTTCCGATGAGTTTGTTAATCTTTTTGTATTCAAGAATTAACTTGTAGATGGGCATCTGAAGCTATGATTTCCTTTTCTTGAGCAGGGAACCTTGGCCCCTTGATGGTATGAAGTTTGAAACATTGAAAGAGATGAAAGCTAATAGATTACCAGAAGATTTGGAAATCGAGTTGGGTAAGTGGCAACTTTGCCATGCAATAAATTGTATAGTCTATATTATTTTATTACTTAATTGTGCCAGTTCCCCCTCTCCGTGATCCCCTATATTCTCAATTGACATAGTCATAATGCATCAATAGATCCCTAAACTATCAACTTTTGTTTTGATAAAGTCCTTCAACTGTTTTTTGTTTAATTACCCTTGGAGTACTGAAATTTTATTTCTTGAGTTCCCTCGAGATGAAGATCGATGGAATTTTTTGATTTATATTAATGGTCCCGTTAAGTAATATGTATGTTAATATGTGAATGTGTTCTGTGCAAGTCGTTTTAACCCCAATACTTCAGGTGATGGTACATTGGTACCTAGAAATAGAATGACCTGTGAAATGCTTTTGTATATAATTAAAATTAAATAAAACGTACGTGTACCTTATTTAATGGGAGCATTAATGTGAATCGATTTTTTTTGTCAAATCTCGAGAGATCTTATGATATAAATTAATGTGAATCAAATTTTATTTCTTTTAGAACAAAAATAGTTTAGGACCTATCAAAATAAAAATTGATAGTTTGTGGACTGTATGATGCATTATGCCACTGATATATTATCCATTGATGGATCTAGTAGAACTGACACTGAATCATTCTCAGATAGCCAATTTGAGAGTGAAGAAATTCAAAATGATGAGTACGAACAAGATTTGAACGCATTGGAAGAAACAGAATCTACTGAGAATGATAATAGCGAGGATGAAGAAGAAGGTCCTCGTGCAGACCTTGGGAGTGGTTGGGGAAGAATAATTTACATGCCGTTTAGAAGGGGCAAAAGGGTTGAGTTGGATATGTGTCGAGCAACCAATAGTGAAGGTACGGAGGGGTCGTTTGATCGTGTTGTCATAACGCAAAGGCAAAACCCGGCATTGCATCATCAAGCCCGGAGGTCTATGTGGGGGGACCTATGGCCCCTTAGGAGCGGAATTAATTCCAAATATTATATGTAAATACTCCATCATTTACTGGTTACATGTGAAAAATCTGATTTTGCAGTAATCGTGCATGGAAAATGGTATATGTCGTTAGTCATAGAAGGAGCAAACACGATATACATTTTTGTTATGTACTAATTATTTTATTCTAGAATTGGACCTACTTTTGACTAAAGTGCGTGCAGTGCTTTTAAGTGATCACATGAACATCTGTGGATCCTAATTAATACCTTGAACGTGAGTACTGTATTTTATGATAATGGTAGAAACAGTTGGGGATATGAATCCTAAGACAAGTTCTAAATTGATGTTGAAGTAATTTTGATAAGCCAAAAGAAAACTTGAATAATTTTTAAGTGTTGACTGATCTAGTCTAGTTATGTAAGTCGTTTTGAGCAGATCGATAGAGTGTATAAGTAAAGTTCATAAGTTAAGTTGAAAAGATAAGTATAAAAGAAAAAGACAAGTACAGTTTATAAGTACTTTGTATATTTGTTAGGATTTGTACTGAGCTAATTAATGATGTATAAAAGCTCATTAATGTTGTATATTCATTGTATAGATCTTAAGGTGACTAAGCTGAAATTATAAAGCTTAATATAATGTAATAGTTTTGATAGGATCAGGTGATAGGACTAGATAGGTTAGTGTTCTATATCGAAGCCTACTGCAGAAGACTAGTTGCGCAAGTCAAGTGAGAAGAAGATTGAGATTTTGTCTAAGTATGGAGACAAGACAGGTGCACAAGTTAGAAGAAATTCTTAAGTCAGAAACGCGTGTTGAAGATAAGGATTGAAGAGTTAGTTATGGAATAACTAATTAACTGAAGAAACGCGTGGATGGATAAGAAGAAGTTGTTAGAAGTCAGTTATCAAGAATTGTTGGTTACATAACAGAATGTTCTTGAAGATTGAAGCTTATAAATACCCCATGGTATTCTACATTTGAAGGCTACTGTTACAAAGAGAATTGAAGCATATTAAAGAGATATTCGAAGCAAACACACTCTCAGAGTTTGAAGTTCAGAAAGAAGCCAGAAGACAAGTGAAGAATCAAGAAGGCTACTACTGAATAGAGAAGTTTACTTTTACGTTTTTGTTTCAAGTCGCTAGTTACTTGTATTTAGCTAGTTTAGATCGAAGAGTCACTTGGTAGTGTTATCGAGAAGATCAAAGTCTTATATCTTGGGACTTAAAACCACAAGAACACTCGATTGAAAGAGTAATAAGAATTTCACGACTGGAGTTGTGAGAGTAGATGTAGACAAGTTGTCGAACCACTATAAATCTTGTGTTTGATTTACTTTACTGTTTTATTTGTGTTTGATTGATTAACTGCTTAATTGATTAATTACATATAAAAACTAGACTAGTGTTCATACAGAAGTTCGAATTTCGAATATAAGTTGAGTATAAACTGTTGGGCTCATTGTTACTTTGATTAATTCCGCATTACGTATTCTGATATATTGAAAGATTTTTAAAAGTCTATTCACCCCTCCCCTCTAGACTTTTATTAGCTTACTCAATATTATTAACTCAACTTGGGATCAACAGAAACTGAGATTTTGTGCAAGTCGACCCATGCGGGCAATGCCCTGTGTACTTTACGTGGTGCAACACATTAAAGATTGCTGTTCTGCATAGACTAAAGTCGAATCCAGTCAAATGTGTATATTTGTTCATGCTCAACTAGATTAGATGGAAAACTTTTTATGTTTGAAACTCGGTTTGAATTTGATTTAGTTTATTTTGATGGCTTAGACTTTGTAATGATGTTGATACATATGGACATGACTTGATTTGATGTAAATTATGATTAAAATTAGACCATATAGTAGAAGTTAGATATAATGAGACCAAACTTGTGACATATCACAATGTAAGGGACTAGTGAAGTTGTGGGCCAATTTTTTTCTGAAAATTCTTGAAAGTGAAATGCCACTAGAACCTAGAGACTAGAGTTTTTTTTTTTCGAAAATGCGTTGATGAGGTGTAGTATTTTTGTTGTCTGTGGTACTTTAACAACTTACATTCAAATGTATTATAATTAAAAGACTGTAGAAGTAACATATTTTATACTTGAAAGCAGTGGCGGACCTAGAAATTTTCGGTAGGGGGCCCGATTACCATTATTATAAAGATAAAATAATACGCACTGATTATTTTTATCAAAATTTCACATTATAAAATTGTCAATACGTCACATTTCCTTAAATTAAATTGATTGAATAAGTTGACTTTTGCTATATTTTGGTAGAAGTTAATACTCTCATATCCGTTCTGTGATAACTTGCACATTTTAACCGATTCACTTTTTAAAAAAAAATTGAATTTAGTGGTGTAGAGTCAAATAAGAAAGTGTATTTTGAGTGATTTGATAAGGTGTGAGGAGGATTTAGTAGAATGTAAAATAGATTTAGTGAAATGTAGGGTAAAATGTAGACTCAATGGGTGACGATTTTAAAATAAACTAATGTTCGAATTATTTTTATATCAGGAGTGTACAAATAATTATAGAACAAAGTATTAATTTTAATATGTATGAAATTACCAAAATACCCCTAACAAATTTACAAAATCAGTGGGGGGCCCACGGGCCCCTGGACACTGAGTAGGTCCGTTACTGCTTGAGAGGACTTTATATAATGTTTTTGTGATCTCAATTTAGAATAACATATTAAGTTGATTTGGTATAGTTAACTTCAATAGTTGAAGTAATCAGAACAATACTACCTAGAGTCACGAGGTCGTGAGTTTGAGTGGGGGTAGGAGTGGGAATTAAAAAAATTATTTAATAGTAATTAATGTTGTATTATTAAATAATATATTGAATAATAATAGAGTAAGGAAAAGAAGCAAAGTCATTTCATTTTTCACACTACAATAAAACATTGTACATATTTCTGAATTTTACCTATAAATTTTCAATTATGACCTTATTTAAAATGATCTTAGAATTGTAACACTTTATTTTTTTTCACACATCACAATAATTTAAAGTATTTACTAAGTAGGTATAAATTTGACATTATACACACTTTTAAGCAAAAAAAAAATATGAGACCATCATTTTATAAAGATCCTATTAAAATTTCAAACAAACACACTTCTACTGTTTATCAAGAATTTCAAACCTCAAAAGTTCAAAATCATGACTTTTTTCTACAGCTAATTAAAAAAAAAAAAAAACTCTAAATTCCCCGGCCATGGGAGTAGTCACATACATTACTCACATGGGAGGGGTACCTTTCCTCTCAGATGTGCATTGATTCTCCTCTCTAACCTATTGTAAGAAGTTGCATGCACGTTGCACGTGGCATCTTACCATATCGGTCTAATGCCTGTTCTGTTATGTTTAAAAATAATTAAATAAATTCATTACTTTCTATTTTCTTATTTTTCTATACACATCTCTAGGAATATTATATGATACCCCATTATTTTATGAATAATATTTTTTTATTGAATTAGCCATCGGAGTGCAGGGGCAAGTGGTGTATATTTAAATGATTAGTTGCAGCGTGAATCATTGAGCAGAATTTTCTTCCTGTAATTTAATAATTTATGAAGTCGTGCTTTAAACAAAAAAGAGTCTATTTCTTTCTATTAGAGTTGGTAGAGTACAATTTTTAATATTCCTTCTATTTCTTATTTCCTTTTTAACGTTTTCTATCATTGATTCTGTACGAATCTTGCTAGCAAGAGGATATGCGACTCTTTTTTGTCACACTGAAAAGATGTTAAATAAATAAAATAAAAAGAAACAATTGGTTTTCGAAGGAGCATGGAGAAAATTACGGTTTGTTTATATATTACTTGTTTTTACAGTATCACATACTCCTCCGTTTTTTTAATAAGATGTTTTAGAGAAATTTAAGGTTGTGTTTGGATGGAAGGATTTGATTTGAGGAGGTATTTCAAATGAAAGGATTTAAAAATGGATGGATTTCAAATGACATGCTTCTTTTTAGTGAGGATTTGAAATCTCTCACAATTTAAACTAAAAAGTGTATTACATAAATCTAAGTATTTGAAATTCACTATTAATCCAAACCATGTAGAATGAATTTGGATTGTGGATTTTAAATCCAAAAGTCCAAATCCATCCAACCAAACGCAACCTATTAGAATTAAGAAAGGGTATGTTTTGACAAATATAATAAAGAAATTTTTTAATTCCATTAATTTCATTCCATAAATTCATAATACACATTAAATTTCAATTCTTTTCAAAATTAAGGAGGGTATAATTAGAATAAATATTGTAAAAAATCTAAAACATCTTATATTTATGCATAAGAAAAAAAGTCTAAAACATCATATAAAAAACGGAGGGAGTATTTTTTCTTATAAATAATACAAAATCTAAGAGGTAGTTTTTTCGTGCTCATGAATTCTTACTCTAGAAGAATATTGACCTAAGATCTTTCCTTTAAATAATACATGAGGCTGCTTTTTAGTTGTGAAGGTTTAATTTTCGTTTTTAGCCCCCATCTTCTGTTATATGCATTACCTCATTAGGTTTTTAGTTAACGTTTTTTCAATAATTAATTAAATGTTGATTAAACTATAAAATATCGTCATTAAACTTTACATGATCGTTTGATGATATATTAAAAATTAAAACACTCACAACTAATGACAAGACCGAATGCACTTCCAAGTACTAAAAAAAACCCTTAAACGTGCCCAAAAATATTAGTATTATTTCAAATTATATACACTGTAGCTTTAACTTTTTAGTCACCTTTACGTGAGATCTATCATCGAAAAATTATTTAATTAGTATCTTAATTATTTTTTAGTTAAATATAGAGTTGTTGCATTATTATTGCATTTATCATAGAATTCAGACAATACACTTTACAGAAATATCACACATTAATACATGATCATGATTATTTTATTTTATTATTAAGACAACGACAAAAAATAAAATAAAATATAACGATAATGATAATGATGTGAAGGCACATAATATGTCGTCATTTAAATTAATTTTCAGTTAAATAAGAAAAAAGCCGCCCCAAGAACATGTGGGAGCCTCAGCTGTATCCCGACAAAGACGCCATACTAATTACAACTACTATTTAGAAGGTGAATTATCAATTTATTAATTAACATTTTAATCCCACATTAATCCCACTACACTTGTTCTACTCTTCACCGTTATGACAATAAATTGCAATAAAAAAAAAAGGAAAAAAAAAACATAAAACTATAAGTTCACAGGACGGATCAGAGGCCAGGTACGAAACGACACGCACGAAACATGACAACAAAAAAGAAAAAGAAAATCGAGGAATGACCACGACAGTAGAAGAAACTCGAGAGATGACGCGTGGGTGTCATGAGGTAACCGTTTCCATTATGATGTCCACTGGGACTAATATAAATTATTTTGACGTTTTAATAAGAAAAAATGATTTTTTTATTTATAGGCAGGAAGGGAGTTCGCACTTCCTGACAATGGAAAATCAATTAAAAGGAAACGTCGTTCACCTTCGCCACTATAAAAAAAGTCTGATTTTGATATCGAAATTTAGATAATTCGTCTCTAATAGGTACAAATTAGATATAAATTTATAAAAAATCAAGATTTGAAATCGAAAATAAAATTGTCTCTCATTATAAACGGATTAGATACGATTTACGATTTTTAGTTTCAAAAATTTTAAATATAAATTAGATATGGATACCACGTCTCTAATCGATCAAAATTTTATTTCCATCATAAAACGTGTCATAGTGTAAAATAATTATTTTTTAAATAAATATATAAAGTTACAAAAATATTCTTACAATATTTCTTTTAAAAACCCCAAAATTTATAAATGAATTATTTCATTTACATCCCGTAATTTAAATCTAATTCAGTTTAAGACCTTTAAATATTTTTTTTTATTTTTTTTAAAGTCTTTTTTAATTATAGTAACATTTTTTTAATTAAAAAAAAGTCGGGCAATTTTGACTCGATATTGGACAGGTCCGACTCGGCACAAAAAAGTGACACGACGGTCCAGCCCGAAAAATGTGGCCCGATTGACATGTTTGATAACTATAATTGCATATGTTATTTTATTATTAAATGTTTAACTTATTTAAATTTAAAAGAATATTTTTTTATCATGCATTTTATATTTATTGATAAGGCGAAGTTGTGCGATTGCACATTGCATAGAGCAAATGCACTATTGCAAAGTGCAATCATATACAAATAATTATATACGGTTGAATCAATGATCCAATAATATTTAATTTGTTTCGTGTTATTAGAAAGTTCAAAGCCTTCCTGTAATCCAAAAAAAAAAAACTCACTGCGTTTAATGTATATGTGATATGACATTTTACCCTTTTATTTATATACAAAATCACATAGTGCATATATAATGTTGAGTCAATTTTTATAGTTTTCTCAATCGATCCTAAATAGCTCAACCACTCCACACGTTGTCTTGTGCAATTCAACATCATACTGTATATACTTTATAACAAGAAAGATTTGATTCTAATATAGTTGAATCGGCTTCAAATCTGAATTAAATTTGCCAGTTGGTAGCTTTTATTATTCACAATTATTGATAATTTTATATCCTCCGTGGTATATATTTAATACTTCATCAATTTTCTCTCAAACTTTTTAGGGGTTTTCTTAGGATAGTCCAGGTGTCGTCTGAACTATTAATAGTTTGGATGTCAAATTGCATCGCTCTGTGTCGCCCTAACTTGATACTTGTTGCTTTTTTTTAATATTTTAAAATAATTATTTAAATTTTATTTTATTATTTACTATTTTATCCTTTATTAAAATTAATAATAATATTATTTAAATTAAATTATACTTAAAATTAGATTTTTTTTAACAGAATTAAATTATTATTTTATTTATATTTTATCTACACTTGCTCATTTAATTAGTTCATCCTCTAATTATTTTTTTACTACGATTATCTACATCGCTCATTTTATGAGTTCACCCCAAATAATTTTTTAAGCATGATTATCTGCAATCGCTTATTTTATAAGTTCACCCCAAAATTATTTTTTACCGCAGTTATCTGTACATGCTCAATTTATAAGTTCACCCCAAAAGATTTTTTTTAAATAATTACATTTTAAGGACTATATTATCCTTTTATTATTTTACACAAAATATAATAAAATCAACCTTAATTTGTAGGGTGATACTCGGGTACATGCAAGATACCGGAACACACCAATTTTAATTTTTTATTTATATTTTATCTACACCCACTCATTTAATGAGTTCACCCAAAAATCATTTTTTTACTACGGTTATCTGCACCCGTTCATTTTATGAGTTCACCCCCAAATAATTTTTTTTTATCACAGTTATGTGCACCCTCTCATTTTATGAGTTCACCCCTAAATTATTATTTTTTACCACGTTTATCTACACCCCTTATTTTATGAGTTCACCCCAAAATATTTTTAAAAAAATGATTACATTTAAAAGACTATATTATCCTTTTATTAATTTACACAAAATATAATAAAATCAACCTTAATTTGTATATTTACAATCTGTAGTCGAGTCATTACCGAGTTACCGTCGATTTACCATCAAGTCACCCATATTTTTAGAAAAAAAATCGTAAAACGTAATTTTAAAAAAAAAAAAACTATTGAATTAGGCACAAATCTTGATTTTTTTTCTTTCTAAGTTTTCTTCCCCTTCCTCTTTTTCTCCCATTTCCAGTTTTTATTCCAAACTTTTAATTTCTTCGTTTTTTTCCTTTTACTTTTTTTTTCATTTTCCATTTTTTCATGTGTATTTTTTTAAATTTTAATACAAAATAATATTATAGGTATGATTTTATTATAGTCGGTAATACAATAAGTAATAACGAGTAATACCATTAACAGTAATTAGTACGAATAAACACTTATCTTATTCAAAGTGAGATGGTCTCATGGCGACACTGTTCATAAATTAGTAGAAATATAACACTTATTTTTTCCAAAGTGTTAAAACGTCATTCTCAAACTATGTTTTGAAAAACAGAATTTTGGTGAAATCAGAATAAAAAAACATTAGGAAATGTGAATGGAACTATAGGAAAACGTCATGCTCAGACCATCGATTAGTTCTAAAAAATATGTGTCCATATAATGTTGTTTACGAACATTGACCTAAAGTCCGATTTGTATAATGTAACTAGATTGATTGTTATCAGACTTGAAAATTACATTATTGAGGACACATTTTTATTTTGGAAAAAGTTTTTATTCTGAGAATAATATTGAGTGTTTCGATGACACGACTCCCATAAAGTTTCGAATAAGATAATTTCTTATTCTATTGTCTTTTGCAATGACGATAAATAAAAGTTAAAGGTCGGTCTCTTTTCATGCTAGGTGTGTAGTGTGTACCTTCTGAAACATGTTCATGTATAGACAATTATATGTTGCAGCCTCAAGAGTTAAGAGTGGATTAAAAAATATTACCTAGATTCAAATGAATAACAAATTTACAAATTTATACTATGGAGTACATGTTTCAAATATTTTTTTAATTGACAAATTAAACTTAAAATATATTATAAATTTATTTGAATTCCTTACGGGCACTAACGGTCCTACGTTGCCCATTGTGACATTGTCCCTCCTTTACGTCAAAGAAAGAAGAAATTGTGATCGAGAGCAAATCGAGTAAGTGAAGACTTTTTGGGCCAACAATGTTAGCCCATTTAATTAAAAGTGGAGAATGTTTTGGGCTAGCATTTAATTAAAAGTGGGCAGCCCAATTGTTTTATCAAAGAAAAGAACAAAATTGACCAGCCCATTTCTTGAATTGTGCTTGAGCAATAACAAATATTAAAAAAATATATATAACAGAATGTTCTTTCAACAATTACAACTAAAAAAATACATCAATTTTTCAAAATAATCTCATCTTCATGTTGAACCCCTAAAATATTATAAAATATGCTGAAATTTTATCAAAATTATTCCACACCATTGATGTCTTTTGCCTTTTCTTTTTAATGACAAAATCATTGTCATTTTTATATTAGGTATTATTAGATGTAGTTGTGTCATTATTCTCATGTTGAGAAGATATATCTGCAAAATATACATTAAAAATAAAATTAATAAATGTAGAATTTTACTAAATTCATAAGTAAAATCCACAAATTTCAAATAAATCTCATAAATCAATAACCATATATATATAGAAATCATACAAATTTTATATGAATGACAATTGAGATTTGAGAATACTACGTTAATGTGATTGCAGGCCTTAGATCCTGAGTTCGGGAAAAAAAGAGATGGGTATTTAACTTTCATAAAAAAAATAAAATCAAAAGTTATGATTCGTCTAAGAATGAACAAAATTTTTTTGTAGATTTTCTCATCTATAGGCATAGTTGTTCCAGTTTTGTGATCTCGTATAATTTCTGCTGTCCAAGTCAATAGGCAATGAGAAACGGTTCAACATAATATAAATGAAAAGATAAAATTAAACAGCGAACTCCATTCAAATGTTTGTACACCTCAAAGACTATATAATTGGGCAGTAAAAAATAAATGTAAAAGGTAGTAGAAAATTTTAATGTCAAATTAATATTTTGAATACTGGATTCGAAATAGAATTTGTATAAAAAATCCAACTAAATTAATAATTTAACCTAAAATTCAATTCATTCAAATATCTATTTTAAACCCTAGATTTATCAAAACTAATTTGAGTAGAAAATATAGAATTGTTCATACCTGAAACTCTTCTTCAATGGAATTTTCGAATACCTAGATTTACCAAAACTAATTTGACTAGAAAATATAGAATTGTTCATACCTTGGAGCTCTTCTTCAATGAAATTTTCGAATAAAAGAAGAAAACAAGAGAACCGTATGTGCCGCCTAAGTACTGAATTCGAAACAGAAATTTGTATAAAAAATTTAACTAAATTAATAATTTAACCTAGAATTCAAATAAAAAAAGATAATTTATTGTTTATTATGATTATTAATGATATGAGAATTAAAATAAAAATTATATATTATCAATTAACTTTTTTATTAATCATGTGAGGATAAATTTGTAATTTTATAATTATATATTTAAAATTATAAAATTTAATTTAAAAGTGTGATAGGGCGATAAAAAACGATAATAAGTACAATGCAAGGCGATGAATTCTGCAACGCCAAATGCAACAGGTAACAGGTCATCAAATATAAGACATTAGATTTCAAATCTGATGGCTCAGATTACTGGACTGCTAATAGTCCAGGCGACACTGGACTGTCCTTAGAAGGCCCCAACTTTTTATTTACCTATTTTGTACGCTTATTATAATTTTTTTTTAAATACAAAATTTATTATTTCTTTCAATTTTTTATTCTATCAATCTATCTATCTATCTCTATCTATTTTTTTTTTCGGATTTATTTATACTATATATTAATCTCATGAAAAAACAAAAAGGGTGAGGAACGACTGGAGTATTTAATTAAATGCTCGTTGATTTGTTCTCAGTCTTCTGATATCAAATTTAATTAATGAGAAAAATTAGAGAGATCAAATTTAATTTATGTTTGATGTAGCACGAGTGGCGTTGCAATTTTTGAAGAAACGAGAGCATCCGAAGAATTTTTTAAGTTTTGGAAGCTGGAACTCGATTTTGACGTATGAGCACACTTTTTCGGGTGGAATCGATGCTACGAGTCAAACACGCAGCTTTGCCATGACGTGCGACGTTTTTTGGCCAAATTCCATCGTTTGAGTGGTCAAAAACGCGTTTTATTGCTTTTTGAGTGTTATTTTTGCAATTTTTTAATTGTTTTGGAGTTTTTTTGTAATTTCCTAATTCCGTACACTAGGGATTGGTTTTATCCCCGTTTTCCAAACATTGTTGGGCAGTTTTTTTGGATATTGAAATTATTATTGAAGAATTATTCTTCGTTTTATCAAGATTCGGGTATTCTGTGAATCAACGATTCTTGTTGTTCTTTCTTTTGATCACGCACGCTGCATCAGAGTGGTATCAGTTTTCGAACGATCCTGTCGATATGCCGCCTCGTAGACAGAATATCGATGCCCGTATGGAAGACGTTCGTAGGGATGAGATCGCACTGTTGCGCGAACAAGTGGTTCAATTGACTCAGCAATTGGCGGCCCTTCAAGCGCGGGCACCCAACGCCCAACGACATGATCTGGATGATGATGACGACGACGCCACCCCCGATGGCAATTCGTTCGCGCACCTTCGGGATCCTTCCCCTCGCGCCCGGATCGCACAAATCGTCGCTGGGAGACTGGCTTCAAAGTGGATCTACCAGAATTCCATGGCAGTTTGGCTGCGGATGAGTTCGTTGATTGGCTTACTACTGTGGAGGAAATCCTTGACTTTAAGGATGTTCCGATGGATCGTCGTGTTTCCTTGGTGGCGACACGTTTGCGAGGTCGTGCACAGGCCTGGTGGCAGCAAGCGAAGGCAAACCGTCTTCGATCTGGTAAGCCTAAACTTGTTGATTGGGGTAAATTAAAGAAACATATTCGTGCTGCGTTTTTGCCATATAATTATGAGAGAGATCTGTATCAGCGATTTCAGTTGTTGCGTCACGGTGTTAAGTCTGTTGATGAGTATACTGCTGAATTTTATCACTTGCTTGCACGTATTGATCTTGTAGAGACACCATTTCAATTGGTTTCTCGTTATATTGGGGGTTTGCGGATTCATTTGCAGGATGTTCTTAATATGTTTGATCCTGTTACTGTTTCGGAGGCGCATCAGCGAGCGCTACAGGCTGAAAAACAGTTGGCCCGTCGTGCCTCGAGTGGGTTTCGTAATACGGTAAACCCGTCCCCTAGCCCTGCTGCTCCTCGTGGTTCTGTTTCTCAACCACCACCGACTCGGGCTTCTTCCAGTGGCATAAAGTGTTTTAATTGTGGTGAATCTGGTCACCGTCAAGTGGATTGTCGTCGTCCTCGCGCTGACAAGCGTGGCCTTTTTGTCGATGATGACCTTGTTGATGACACCCCCCCTATTTATGATGAGGATATGGATGAAGTGGTCGAGGAGGAACTTGTAGAGGGTGATGTTGTACCTCTGTTGATGCTCAGACGCATATTTTTTAGCCCACGTGCGAACGATGACAATTGGTTACGTACCAATATCTTTCAGTCGACTTGCACTATTGGAGGAAAGGTCTGTTCTTTCATTATTGACACGGGTAGTTGTGAGAATGTGCTATCAGAAGTGGCAGTTACCAAGTTGGGTCTTGAAACTGAAGCTCACCCGAAGCCGTATAAACTGTCGTGGCTTAGTAAAGGTACGGATGTTACTGTTTCTCGTCGAGTTTTGATTTCAGTTTCTATGGGGTCGTCTTATAGTGATGAGATATATTGTGATGTGGTGCCTATGGATGCGTGTCATTTGTTATTGGGCCGACCGTGGCAATTTGATCGTGAGGTCACGCACGATGGTCGTGCGAATACATACTCGTTTCTATTCAGGGGTCGTAAGATTGTGCTGTTACCCAGCAAGCCTCGAGGCATTCCCCGGACGGATGCCTCCAAACCTGTTATGCTCTTATCTCGTGTGCCCTTTCAGTCTACTATGGAGGAGTCTGGGATTGTTTTCGCTCTTATTGCTCAGCCCACGGGTTCGCAGTTTGGGACACCTCCCCTTGCTGTCCAACCTTTGTTGTCTGAGTTTGCTAATGTTTTTTCCGAGTCCCTCCCGAATACATTGCCTCCTCTTCGGGATATTCAACATCAAATCGATCTTGTGTCGGGTGCAGCCTTGCCAAATCGCCCACATTATCGTATGAGTTCGAAGGAGCATGAGGAACTCCGTCGCCAGGTGGAGGAGTTGCTTGCAAAGGGCCACGTTCGTGAAAGCCTCAGTCCATGTGCAGTGCTTGCCCTGTTGACCCCTAAGAAGGACGGTACTTGGCGCATGTGTGTGGACAGTCGTGCCATTAACAAGATAACAGTGAGGTATCGTTTTCTTATTCCTCGGTTGGATGATTTGTTGGACCAGTTGGGTCGGGCCTCCATCTTTAGTAAACTGGATTTGAAAAGTGGTTATCACCATATTCGTATTAGATAATGGGATGAGTGGAAGACGGCATTTAAAACACGGGAGGGGTTATTTGAGTGGCTGGTAATGCCATTTGGTTTGTCTAATGCCCCGAGTACTTTCATGCGTGTCATGAATCAGGCTCTACGCCCTTTCATTGGTAAATTCGTCATCGTTTATTTCGATGACATTCTGATTTACAGTGACAACCCCGAATCTCACCTACAACATCTACGGGAGGTCTTATTGGTATTACGTCGGGATTAGTTTTATGCAGCCTCCGGAAAGTGTGCTTTTATGACTACTTTGGTACAGTTTTTGGGGTATGTTGTGTCTGATCAGGGCGTCTCAGCAGATCCGAGCAAGATTGAGGCCATTCGTTATTGGCCGACCCCTTCATCAATTACGGCGGTCAGGAGCTTTTATGGGCTAGCCTCTTTCTATCGACGGTTCATTCCACATTTTAGTAGTATTATGGCACCAATAATAGATTGCATGAAGGGGACCAAGTTTTTGTGGACAGAGGATGCGTCAACTGCCTTTGATGAGATCAAGCGTAGACTGACGACATCACCTATCCTTGTTCTTCCTGATTTCTCCCAGCCTTTTGAGTTACATTGTGATGCTTCAAAATCATGAATTGGGGCGGTTTTGAGCCAAGCAGGTCGTCCAGTGGCCTTTTTTAGTGAGAAGTTGGCGGGTTCCAAACTCCGTTTCAGCACATATGATGTGGAGTTTTATGCCATAGTCCAGGCTGTTCGACATTGGAGGCACTATCTCTTCCAGCGGGAGTTTGTTCTCTTTACTGATCACGATGCCTTGAAACATTTGGGGAGTCAAGATAAGATATCTCATCGCCATGCATCCTGGATTTCTTTCCTCCAGCAGTTCACATTCGTTATTAAACACAAAGCAGTGGTCTCTAACAGGGTGGCAGATGCTCTGAGTCGTCGCCATAATCTGATCTCGACTTTTCGGGTACATGTTCCGGGATTTGAGTCTCTTATTGACTTGTATGTGGAGAATCCTTTGTTCTCCAAAGTTCTTCTTCAGATCCAGCAGGGTGGTGGTTTTCCTTTCATTTTGGAGGATGGATTTCTATTTCGTGGCCTCCAGTTGTGTATTCCTGATTGCAGCCTTCGTCCCAAAATCATCCAGAAATTGCACAACAAGGGTCATGTGGGTCGTGATCGGACTTTTCAACTTGCAGCAGTTTCTTATTTTTGGCCTTCGATGCGCAAAGAGGTGGGCAGGTTTGTGACTCGTTGTCGTATCTGCCAGGTGTCGAACGGGGCTGCATCTAATGCGGGTTTGTATATGCCCCTTCCCATTCCGACGCAATCGTGGGTTGATGTGAGTATGGATTTTGTTCTTGGCCTGCCACAGACACAACGGGGGAATGATTCAATCTTTGTGGTGGTTGATCGATTCTTCAAGATGGCTCATTTCATTCCTTGCAAGAAAACAGTTGATGCTGTTAACGTGGCACAGTTATACTTTCGTGAGGTGTACCGCCTCCATAGACTCCCTTCTTCAATTGTCTCTGATCGGGACACTCGTTTTGTTAGTCATTTCTGGCGTAGTTTATGGCGTTCAGTGAACACGTCCCTTAATTTCAGTAGCGGTTACCATCCCCAAACTGATGGCCAAATGGAGGTGGTTAATCGTTATTTGGGTAATTTGCTTCGCAGCTTGGTTGGTGATAATCCCAGATCTTGGGATTCGAAGGTTAGTCAGGCTGAATTTGCTTACAATCATGTTGTCAACCGTACTACCGGTTTTAGCCCTTTTCAGATTGTTTATGGTGTTGTGCCCCGTGGTCCGCTTAACTTGCTACCTTTGCCTAGAAAGGTCCCTTCCCATGCTAGCGCAACGGATTTGGTGACACAGATTCAGCAGGTTCATCGTGACACTCATGCTCGGATTGTTGAGGCTACTTCTAAGTATAAGGCACATGCAGATCTGCGTCGTCGTCGGGTTGATTTTGAAGTGGGTGATTTTGTGTGGGCTATTTTAACTAAGGACCGTTTTCCTGCCCGTGAGTATTCTAAATTGACTGCTAAGAAAATTGAATCGGTTGAGATCGTGGAGAAAATCAACTCGAATGCATATAGACTGCAATTACCAAGTCATGTGCGTACGTCGGATGTCTTTAATGTGAAGCACTTGATTCCATTTGTAGAGGATTCGTCGTCCAGTGATGAGGCCGATTCAGATTCGAGGGCGAATCTCTTCTACCCGGGAGGGAATGATGTAGCACGAGTGGCGTTGCAATTTTTGAAGAAACGAGAGCATCCGAAGAATTTTTGAAGTGAGCACACTTTTTCGGGTGGAATCGATGCTACGAGTCAAACTCACGAATTTGCCGTGATGTGCGACGCTTTTTGGCCAAATTCCATCGTTTGAGTGGACAAAAACGCGTTTTATTGCTTTTTGAGTGTTATTTTTGCAATTTTTTAATTGTTTTGGGGTTTTTTTGTAATTTCCTAATTCTGTACCCTAGGGTTTGGTTTTATCCCCGTTTTCCAAACATTGTTGGGCAGTTTTTTTGGATATTGAAATTATTATTGAAGAATTATTCTTCGTTTTATCAAGATTCGGGTATTCTGTGAATCAACGATTCTTGTTGTTTTTTCTTTTGATCACGCACGCTGCATCAATGTTTCTCTCCTCATAATTTGTGTCATTCTGCTGTACACTGTTTCTTCGAGAATTTTAAATAGCTTGCTACACTTGTACTCATTTTTAATGAATTTTTCTGACTTTTCTTAAAAAGATTTTTTTTTTTTTAAGAAACTAGTAGCTTCCAACTAATTTTAATTTAAGAAAATTTTAGGACTAAATTGAAAATTTTGTCGTTTCTTTTACTCTTGCATTTTATTTAATAATTTCAGACAACATATATGCATTGGCAAATAAAGTTATGGGTAATGAAAAAAAAATTATAAGCTCACTATTCGAACTAGAATGACTTTGATGTCATTAATCTTGTTCGGAAAATTTTT
The DNA here is from genome assembly GCA_963675135.1 of Galeopsis tetrahit. NCBI lineage: Eukaryota > Viridiplantae > Streptophyta > Magnoliopsida > Lamiales > Lamiaceae > Galeopsis > Galeopsis tetrahit. The sequence goes on along the minus strand of OY776125.1, from coordinate 13,392,952 downwards.
CCTTAAAGATAAAATCTGAGGATAAAAAAAAAAAGATATACCCCTTTAAATCAAATAAAAACGAAAGCAACCTGAAATTACAAACCAAGCCTAAATTGATAAAAACAAGAAAATAAATCATGTCTCCTAAAAGGACACAAGACATCACGGCGGATTGAGAGCATCACTCAATCGTCCCTTATATGAGGTACAAAGCGAATTTCATTAATAAAGAATGTCGAAGAATCAACAATGAAGATCTTTAAGGTAATAGCGTTAAACTCATCAATAACAAATGTCCAATGCTAACAATTGTGATGCAACCACGTACCTTTTTTTTTTTTTTTTTTTTTGAGGAGTAAACAGCAATGGTAAAAGTAAAACAGTTATAGCACTCCATTGTCTTCAAAGTTCCACTCCTGAAAATTCCTCCAAATCAATCTTGAGATCTTGGAGAATGAACTGCACTCCGCGCTAGCACATGAGCACGTCGGTTAGAGGTTCTAGGCATAAATATAATCTTGCATTCTTCAAAGGTAGCCATAGTCCTCCAAATTTGCTGCAGAATAATTCCTTCTTCTCTTCTGATGTCTTCTTTTTTAAAGATCAAGTTAACTCCCTCTAGACAATCTGAACAAACGCGAAGATGTTGCACATTATTCCTTTGGCCAACCCTTAATCCTTCCAGAATAGCTCGTAACTCCGCCCCCAAGATGGAACCTGGATTGGGAATTTTCTTGCAGAATTGTTCAACCGTTCCCCCAGCCTCATTGCAGAGCAGACCTCCAATACCAAACGAGGCCGTGCTCTCCTGGAAAGCCGCATCCACCCAGACCAGCTGACCCTGAGTTGAATCTGTCCGGAGCAGATCAACGCGTGAGGGTGCAGTTGTGCCCTTTCTCTGGCTTCGCCTCCCATCTTGGAAATCATCAAGATAGGTGACCGCCCACTGCATATTAGATAACTTTCCTCTTCTTCCACCTTTCCCATCATCTGCATGATTAAGTTTACACACCTCTGTCCAAATACCCCACGCGATCATAACAACACGCTCAATATCATATTTGGCCAAATTTTCATACAGACAACTCACAAATTCACAAATAGGCAGATTAACTCCTTTCTTCAATTTATCCCAGTAGCCCCAATTTTTCCAGACTTCTTTAGCCCAGACACAATGAAAAAGAACATGTAATGTAGACGCAAAATGAAATCCACAATTATCACAATCAGGATAATTTTTAATATGTCTACGAAAGAGATTACCACCAGTAGGGATAAAATTATGAGTTACCTTCCACCAGAAAATACGGACCTTTGGGGGGACTGAGAGATTCCAAGATGTTCTCCACAGCTTCCTCGTGCGGCTGGTGTCTGAGCTTCCGATCAAATCCTTCTCATTTTGGTTGGCCTCCATTGCACATTTATAGCCTGATTTGACACTATAATTTCCCCTCCGATCATACTTCCAGAAAAAGTCATCATCATGGTCACGTCCCCCAATTGGGATTTTCAGAATTGCATCTTTTTCAAATGGGAGAAAGGCTTGATTGAGTAACTCTTCATTCTATCCTCCTTCGTTGTCAATATATCGACTCACTTTAGACCCCGAAGCAATCCGTGAAGCAATACGACCTGACTGAAGAGTATTGACCCACGCGTCCTTAAAAATATGTATATGGTTTCCATTGCCTATCCTCCATCGCAAACCCGAGTCAATGACTTCCCTACTCTAACAAAGGGACCGCCAAATAAAGGACGGATTCGACCCCACATCAGCTTCCATGATGGTAGATTGTTGGAAGTATCTCCCTTTGAACACCTTGGCCACTAAGGACAGTGGGTTACTGAGCATTCTCCACACTTGCTTCGCCAAAAGTGCTTGGTTAAATTGGACCAGATTTCTAAAACCCAAACCCCCGTTTTCTTTAGCCGTACATAGCTCACGCCATTTCCTCCAATGAATTTTTGATTCTCCCACTTTCGAGCCCCACCAAAATCTAGCCATTGCTTTTTCAATATCAGCACAAATGGAGGTAGGAATTCGAAAACACCCCATTGCATATGTGGGGATAGCCTGCAGTACTGCTTTGATTAAAACTTCCCTTCCCCCTAGAGAAAAGTCCTTAACTTTCCATCTATCAATCCAGCTGTTAATTCTATCAAGCAGATATCCAAATTGGAGTCTTTTACCTCTGGCTGTAAAGGTAGGAAGCCCAAGGTAAAGGTCGTGGCCTTGATTCATTCGAACCCCCAAAGTTTCTGCAATGCAAATTTTCCTACCATTTTGGGTATTCGGGCTAAAAGTGATGGCTGATTTTTGAAAGTTGATCATCTGACCCGACACTTTTTCATATTCTGCCAGACCTTCTTTTATCTTGAGACATGCTTCCAGGTCAGCTTGGAAGAAAAACAAACTGTCATCTGCAAAAAGGAGGTGAGATATAGCAGGGGCAGCTCTAGCAATTTTGATCCCCTTGATGTCCTCTTTGTCCACTAGGTCCTTGAAAATGGCCGAGAGACCTTCCGAGCAAAGAACAAACAGAAAAGGAGATAATGGATCCCCTTGTCCCCTTTCTGGAATTACTTTCCCTTGAATGCTTCCATTGTACTTAAATTCATATGTGACCGTAGTGACACAATCCATAATAAGGGTAATCCACTTTTCTGAGAATCTTTTTTGTTGGAGAACAGCTTTAAGAAATCCCCACTCAATACGATCGTAGGCTTTGCTCATGTCCAGTTTGAGAGTTGCATAACCCGTACGACTTTTATTGTTCCTCATCCAATGCATACATTCAAAACCCAAGAGAACATTATTCGTAATCAGCCTTCCAGGAGTAAAGGCACTTTGACTCACATCCACAATCTCATTTAGGACATTTTTCATCCTGTTAGCTATTGTCTTAGCCACAATGCGATAGCTTACATTGCACAAGCTAATAGGACGGAATTCTGAAATCAATGTGGGCTTCTTCTTTTTTGGAATGAGGGAAATCAAAGTATCATTCCATTCCCTAATGGAGACCCCATCATTTAGGACTTGGAGTGCTTCTTGAACCAAATTTTCTTTAATTACTTCCCACCCGTTCTGAAAAAATGCTCCTGGGAGACCATTCGGACCTGGTGCCTTATTGGGATGTAGGCTCCACATTGCCTCCATCACTTCCTTATCCGTAAAGGGATTATCAAGCTCATTTCTCATTTCTGCACTAAGAATTCCTTGTATGTTAGAGGTAACAGAATTGATGTCCTCAAGGGATGGGTTTGTAGAAGTGCTTATACTGCTAAAATGTTTCGTAATGATACTTGTGATTTCCTCTTCAGAGTTGCTCCATACATTATATTTATTGAACAAACCCTCAATTCTATTGATTCTTTGTCTTTCCGAAGCAAACCTATGGAAATACGAAGTATTTCTATCCCCTTCCGTGATCCAATTGATTCTTGATCTTTGGAGCCATTTACACTCCATTTGGGAATTGAGTCGTTGGAGTTCAATATCCAATGCCCTTGCTTCCCTTCCAACATCTACTCCATCCTCCTTTTCCAGAACCTCGTCCAAAGCTTTTTCCACAGTCTTTATTTTTGAGGGTAGACACCCCACCATTGTTTCACCCCATTGAGATAAAGAGCTACTGCACTGTTTGAGTTTTTTACTAAGGCTCCACTGCTCATCCAAATTCCCCCAGTTTCTTTTTAAAACTTCTGAGTAATCTGCTTCCAATAACCAGGCCTTTTCAAAGTGAATAGGTTTTCTGCCCCCTCGATCCCCAATTAAAAGCGACACAGCACGATGATCAGAACCATAGAACTTTAAGTTCGAAGCCTCCAACACTCTATCTTTCTCCCACCAGTCTACAGAAGCCACAAAACGGTCCAATTTCTCTTTGATAAAAGCTTCTCCCATTCTCTTGTTTGTCCAAGTAAAAAGAGGCCCAAATGCTTTAATGTCTCTCAATTCCAATGCATTTAGGGTATCTTTGAATGCCAAAATTTGCTTAATATGACGTTGATTCAGTCGGGTGCCCCCTTTCATTTCTTGTTGAGACAAAATTTCGTTAAAGTCTCCCCCTATAACCCACGGCAGCCTTGGTAATTCTTCATGTGTTCTAGCAATTGAGTTTAAAAGTTGCCAAGAAGTATGTCTTAGGTGAGTTTTGGGCTGACCATAAAACCCCGTAAACCTCCATTTTGAGGTGCCATCAAACACAACACAATCGATATGAGATGAAGAGTAAGAACACAACGAAACTGCAATTTCATTCACTGAATACAAAAGTAGACCACCGCTATAACCGATGGCATCAACACCAATACAAGAACTAAAATTTAGGATAGATCTTCTAGCACAACCTAACTTCACAGATATTCTAGATTCCATAACAAACAAAAGGTCAGGTTTAGCTTCCAAAACGAGGCGCTGCAAATTATGGAATGCCCGGCTACCTCGTAAACCTCGAGCATTCCAAACCACACATCTCATGGCTCCGGGCGGTCCTGAGTTGAATCAGGGACCGCCGGATCTTCAGCCTCTTTGGCCTCTTCATCACTTTTGGCTTTTTTAGGGTTCTTCACCGGAGTAGTGTTGCAGCTTTCATTCGTTACCAAATCCACCACCTCTTTTTTCTCTTTAGTAGGGGTTTTTGTCACCTGTCGAGCTCGCTTCTTTGAGGCCTGAGCCACAGTTTGTTTCATTCGAGCATATTCCACGGGGTACAGTTGCTCAGCCAAAGTTTTTGCCGCACTTAAATGTTGTCTGGCTGGATGGTTCATCTCTGAGCCTGTCATCTTTTCTTTCCCTTTGTTTGAGGGACCACTTGAGCTGCTGGCACCAACACCCGGAACAAAGTAAGGCTGTTCAGGAAGAAAGTAAGGGTACATACCATTGTTAAAGCTCATAAACCTCGGGTTGCCCTGGTACATCATGGAAAGTTCCTCATATAGCTGAGCTTCATTAAAAGTCGGGTTAAAGGCATTCGGGCTCTGATTGGCATCTCTCCACACCCCAAAGTGAGTCAATGGATGTGCATGTTGATCCAGACTTAATGTAGCAGCCTGAGGTGGGTGGTTTTGTAGAGTCATATTTCCAGTTTGGTTAGAGGTGGCAACTATTTGGGCCTGGGGCTGAACAGCTTGCTGAACCTGTTGGATTGGTGCTTCAGGTTCCTCCCTTCTAATAATGAGTTGCTCCATGCGATGAACCTCTTCAGTAGGGACCCCTTTCATTCCATCCGCTCTCAGCCAGACCGGGAATCTTTCCGCCGGGAGCTGCATGTTATCCTCCAACCCAAATTTCACCGGGCACTCCTTTTCCACATGATCCATAAACCCACAAGTATAGCAGAAGTCTCCTAGTTTTTCAAAACGAAACAGGATCATAAGGGGCAGATCATTAATTTGTATGGTAGTACCTCTTTTGAGTGGTCGGTTCAGATCTAGGAGTATGCGAACTCGGAGACACCTTCCGATCGCACATGCATCCGCTGGAATGTCAACTTCTTGGACCTCTCCAACAACTTTTCCTACCTGACGACCTATGGGCTCCGTCATCATCTGTAGTTGTAACCCATGCAGCCGCACCCAGGCAAGTGCTTTTTCCACCTTGATGGAAGCAGGAACCTCCATTCCAGTGAGTTTGGCTAAAACCAACCAAGCTCCATTGATAGTCCAAGGCTGCTTGTGGTAAATCTTGTTTCTTTCCACTAGGTCCCCGAATCGGAACACGAACATATCTTCTCCCATTTGAGAGACCGTAAGGGTGTTCTCCGGCCTCCAGATTCTTCGGACAGTGTTTGCTAGGTCGGTCGCACTGAACCTCCTCTTCATCGTAAACTTTCCTACCAGTAGATGGGTAGGGGCAGCCAGTGCAACATGGTTGATCGGGATTTGTTGATTCATCTCCTCAGCGAGTGAAAGACAGCCATACATCTGGTTCAGCTGGTCACCCATGGTTAGGGCCTTAATAGAGAAGGGGAAGGGGTAATAAAACTCTGCAACTATGAAAGGATGAGAGTAAGATGTGTCTAAATCAAACCCACCGTGGGGGATTATATACTCATAGTGACCGGCCAGAATGGCCAATCCCAGGAGGAGAACAAACATCGATAGTCGAGATACTCAAAGCCTACGAGGTCTAGAGGCCGGGAATTTGTTAGACCATCTCTGATGGCACTCTATTTATAGAGTTTAACTTCAAAAATGAAGTTTAAACCGTACTCTATTTTAAAGTTTTGAAATAGAGTTTTGAATAGTAAACTTCATATATGAAGTTATATGAAGTTTACTATTCAAAACTCTATATTTTATATCTATTATTTTATTAATATTTATAATTCTATATTAATAATTTGTTAAATATAATTACAATTCTATTATTATACTAATTTATAATATAATATAATATTTGTATGTGTGTATTATTATTACTAAAAAAAAAACGTAAAATACACTAAAACATACATTATATATTAAATATGAAATACATTACATATTAAAAGGGACATGCATGCATTACCTCTAGATATAACACCGACATATTAAAATAAGTGAACATAAACTGAAAAGAAATACAAATACAAATAATAAAAATACGATATACTAGTATGGCGAATGTTGAATCCAATGGAGAAGTTTTATTGTTGTAATATTTAATTTAAAATTTAATTTAAATTTTAATTTACTAATTGAATATTTAATTGTATAAATTAATTTAAATATGAAGATAAATATATTATTTAATGATTGTAATATATTGAAAATGAATAAAATAATAAATAGAGTAAGATATAGAGTTTTATGGTTGGAGAAGGTTTTTCAAATAGAATTTGAAAAAGTGTATTTTAGAGTTTAGAGATCTTCATTTTAGAGTTTGTGGCTGAAGATGACTTAGACTTCTTCAAAATAGAGTCAGATTCAAGGCAAATGGTTGCTTTGAGACCATCTCCAACAAATCTCTATAAATGAAGTTTAACTTCACTTATAGAGTTTTGCTTCCTTCAACCGTACTCTATTTTGAAGATTTGAAATAGAGTTTTTAATAGTAAACTCTATATGAAGTTTACTATTCAAAACTCTATATTTTATATCTATTATTTTATTAATATTTACAATTCTGTATTGCAATTTTATATTAATAGTTTGTTAAATATAATTATAATTCTATTGTTATACTAATTTATAATTTAATTTTAATTGTGCAATTAATTTTTTTTTTTTTTGTGTATTATTATTACCTACAAAAAAAATAACTTAAAATACAATAAAACATACATTATATATTAAATATGAAATACATTACATATTAAAATGAACATACATTCATTACCTAGCTACATATAACACCGACATATTAAAATAAGTGAACATAAACTGAAAAGAAATACAAATACAAATACAAATAATAAAAAAACGATACATTAGTACGGCGGAATGTTGGATTCAAATGGAGAAGTTCCCCTAAAAAAACATTGTGTTGTAGTATTAGATTATACTCACGTGTATCCATGTATCGTTTTACGTCATTATGTGTTTCGTAATTTTATATTTAAATAAAAGTATTATTTGAAAACTACAAGTTTATTTACATTTTATGATTTTGATAAAATCAATAATATTTAATTGTATAAATTTATTTAAATACAAAGATAAATATATTATTTAATGATTGTAATATATTGAAAATGATTAAAATAATAAATAGAGTAATATATAGAGTTTCATAATTGGAGAAGATTTTTAAAATAAAGTATAAAAAAATATATTTTGAAGTTTAGAGATCTTTCACTTGAAAATTTGTGGTTGGAGATAGTGTTAGAGTTGATAGTAGTATGCTTCACAAGTGATATCAACTCCATGGTGTCTTGAAAATTGGAATTACGTTATCTAACTCCAGTGTCACTTACGCTCATAACTTTAAGGTGGTGTTTGGTTTGGGATTGATTTGGATTGTGGTGGATTGGATTGTGATTTGGGTCATCCATGAATAGTAAATTGTGTGTAATTTGTGTTTGGTTAAGGATTGAGAATTATGAGTAGATTTAACTTTATGTCACATCAAAAGTGATCAAAAGTGATGTTATAATATTTTATTATTGTTAATAATGAAAGAAAAGTAAGAGAGAGAAGAAAGTAGAAGAAAGAATGAGTGTGTGAAATAAAAGTAAGAGAGAGAAAAAAGTAAGAAAGAGAATGAGTGATTTGATTGTATAAAAATAGGTGTATAGATGTATTATAGGAGTGAATTAATATTTGTATTTATATTTGAATTGAGATAGATTTAAAGAGATTGGATTGGGATTGAGCCAATCCAAATCCGGATTGTACAATCACAAAACCAACACCACCTAAGTGATGCATATTGCCTTTTGTTCATCCTAGTGTCATTTGCTTGATTATATATGTTAGCTAGGTTCATTTCACAGGGCAGATATATAGGACGATTTTATATACATGATTAATTATTTTTTCGACGCCTCTATTATCATATTGGGTAGATTTTTTTTTTTTAAAATTACACTTAAATAATTAAATAAATTATAAAATACTTCGTATCAAAATTGAAATAGTTGATTAACTTGGATAAATTAAAATTGTTTGAGCATGACATAGTTAATGGTGATTTTATTGGTCAAAATTGTTTTCTTTTTCCCTAATATTGTGTCCCCGAATAGTTCATCTAATGGTGTAAATTTGAGATTTACGAGTGTGCTCCTCTCTAGATTTTAAATTTAAACCTTTTAAAATGTACTCCCTCCGTCCACCAAAAGTGTGCTCATTTCTTTTTTTGAGGTCCACAAAAAACGTGCTTATTCTATTTAAATAGTTAACTTTTGAATATTTTTTCTACTTTACTAACAAGATTGAGTATCTATCAAATATATTTTCTACTCATTATATTAAATATATTCTTTATAATTAAAATAAAAATTTTTTAAAAGCGCATATAAAAAAAAGTGAGCACACTTTTGGTGGACAGAGGGAGTAAATAACTTTTATAGAGTCATAAAATTTTAACTTTAAACAAAACCAGACAAATGAAACGTGGAATTGATTCCCCTCGAAGAGGATGAAGACTACACTGCTGCATTATCCCTCTCCTTGCCTTGTCCATATATGTTGTTAAAAGAAAGTCGTGGCTTTTACTGGATGAGTTTTCCACTATACGGTGACACGTGAGGCGGTGGTTGATGACGTTACCTTCTCTGTTTTTGTCGTTTCTTGTCAGCTCTATTTATTTTTATTATTATCATATTTGTTGTTGGGCCTATAAAGTAGTAATCATGAATCAACCTGTGGGCTGTGTGTGGCTGCTCTCATAAATTACTACTCTAGTCTATCGTGTCTTTCTCTCTCTCTCTCTCTCCTGCCTGCTGAGAGAGAGAAAATGGGAAGATCCCCTTGTTGCTCTAAAGTCGGATTGAAGAGAGGGCCTTGGTCAACACAAGAAGATTCCCTCTTATCCAATTTCATTCAACAAAACGGTGAAGGCCAATGGAGATCTCTCCCTAACAAAGCTGGTATGTATGTATCATATCATGTCATATGCCAATCACCAAAATATGGTTTCATATTCTAAACTGAAAAGTAGTGCAGGGCTGTTGAGATGTGGGAAGAGCTGCAGATTAAGGTGGATGAACTACCTAAGGCCGGGGATCCTACGTGGCAACATCACCGAAGATGAGGAGGACTTAATCGTACGGCTACACGGCCTTCTCGGTAATCGATGGTCGCTGATAGCCGGCAGATTGCCGGGTCGAACGGACAACGAGATAAAGAACTACTGGAACATTCATCTCCTTAAGAAACTCCACAACAAGGGCCTTGACATTAAGGACAAGAAAAAGAAGAAGAATAAGCCCCCCAAGAAAGTGGTCAACAATAGCGAGAAGCAAATCGGGGATCCTCCAAGGACTAAAGTGTATCTCCCGAAGGCGATTAGAGTTTCAAGGAGCAGCAGCTACGACAGTACCGACAAGGCGGCGGAGTGCTCCCCGGCGGTGGAGTGGCCGGCGATGGATGACTTCATTCTGCCGATGCTCAACCAAGATGGTAACATGTGGGACAAAGTCTACCAAGAGTATCTCCAACTTCTCTAACTTAAATTAAATATTACTCCTATGTAAAATAAATCCTTTTCTTCTCTCGTTTTCGTACAATAGACTACTCAATATGAATCATTTGCTTTCAATGTTTTAGTAATTAATATTCATGGTTTGGTTTTTATATATGTAAAGTAAATATGTGGTGCGAAATGACTAAATTATAAGTACTCTATTTTTATTATTTTAAAAATATTATACATATTAACATTAATTTTAAAACATACACTATATATTAAGTTTGAAAGGAATATTTATGGGCATAAGTTTGGAGTACTGTATGTATTTATGACTGTTTGACATCAAACTTGTGCCTTACCCTATTTTTTCTTCTTTTAATCATTCACCAACAATTCTAATTTCTGTGTAAAAAAATTTTCACTAGAATTGATTTAATAATACTCTTTACATAAACAAACTCGGATTTTTTAAGGTAAGATGGGTTTCGTCCCATTTTATAATAAACAATGCTTCAAATATCAATGATCCAACAAATAAATTTTGACAATATTTGTGTGTACTAATTACGTACATGTAACTTGTTACTATTTAATACAATTTTCTAAATGGGTGAATGTTACTCATAAGTTATGACAAATACAATATAATATTAATTTATATAGAGTATAGTACGTATTAGTTCAAATACAATATATATAGTATTAGCTCACATATTGTATAGTATTAATTCAAATATCAAAAATTGTATGTAACTAATACACAAGAGTGCAATCCATGAATTTTATGTTATATAATTGCACTTCACATTAGTGCGTTTGTTCAATGTAAAATGCAACACTGCATCTTCGTACTATTAAATAAATAAATAAATATATATCATTTTATTTTTTATTTTTTTATAAAATGATATATATCTCTAAAATTGTCAAATAGGTCGAATCGGTCTACATTGGCTCCACCGGCCTGGCCCGACCCATGACTCGTTAAGGTGTATGTTTCTCTTAGATTGGACCGGGCCCATGTCCCATTGTGGACGTATGTTTCCCTTGGATTGGGCCGGACTTTCTCTCAGGGCTCGTGATCTGCAGTCCAACCTGGTTTGAAAAAAAAAAACTCTTGGGAATAATTTTTAACATTTTAAAAAAGAAAAATTATAAGGATATTTCAATAATTTTATATGTTATTTTATAAAAATTAGATATTTTTTCTTATTCTTTCATTTGTTGTTCACTCTCCCTCTATCTTACTCTCTTTTTTTCTTCAATTTTTTACTTCTACTCTGTAGGAGTTCTTCTACCCCATTTACACTCTCTCCTCTACATAAACACTCCCACAACCCTTTTTACCCTTGTTTTGAGTTAGAAGTAGGAATTCATATGAGACTTCTACCCTCATTGTAGATGCCCTAATAAATCTCTGAGTAGGTAGAGCGTGAGTGTCTAGCGGCACGGGAGAAACAGGTGTTGCGTTAGGAGATACATTACTTCTCTACAAGTTTTGCTACAAGAAATTTGACTTTTAGTGACAACATCCTCTTATTATTGCTTCTCTAGCTAAAAGTCTTTAGTGACAGGAATTTGAGTATTAATAACAGGACCTCTCACTAAAAGTCAATTACCGTCACTAAAGACTTTTAGCTAGAGAAGCTATAATGACAGGAATTCTGTCACTAAAAATCATTTTTCTTGTAGTGTTTGAACTTTTAGATGAGTTTATGTATTTGAGTCACATGTCTTGGTTCAATTTCAAGTGAAAATAACTCCACCCATTTAAATTTAGAACTGAAAACCATGATTGAATAAATTTAATATCAAAATTTAATATAAATAGAGATAATTGAGAATCACAATTAAAAGAAATTAAGGGTGATAATGCTTGACGAAGAATCCTAGTAAATCCGAAGGGCTGCGATGGACAAAAATCTTAATTTGGAGGGTCACAATGAAGAAATCTTTTTAATAAAATTAAATAAATTGATTAAGTAGAGGTGGAATGCTACATCATAGTTTTAGCACCCTATCAAAAGTCATAACCGATCTCTATATGTGTCGCATTGCTAAAAAAATTTAATTAAATGAATATATAAGTACATATATATATTATGAAAACCATTTATATATCGAATGAATCGTGTAACCTACAAGATCCAGTCTGGTTAATGGCAAGTGTTTTATATTATTTGATGGTGAAATTTGAGAGATGTAGTGGCAAAAAACAAATGGTTGTTTGACATTAATATATACTCCCTATACAAATTAGAAAACAATATTCAAGCTTTATTGTTACATCTGGTCTAGGTTAAGGGAGATCGAGGTGTCATTGCATGTAATCGTTTAAAGTTAAAGGTTACATGTGATGTGAAAAATGGTACTAGCAAACAAGAAACACGTTTTTGTTATAATGTAATTATTTTATTCTTGAATTATCAGACTTCTGGCTAAAAGCTGCACTGCTTTAAGTGATCAAATAATGAACATTGTGGATAAATTATTGCCTTCAACGTGAGTAGTGTATGAATCAAATATGTATGGTAATGTACCTATAACTTATAGCCATGGCCCATGTGTACCCATAAATCATTTCTTTATAATTTAAAAATATTAATGTGAATTTTCTAAATACTTTTAGGGGGTGTTTCTTTTGGGCTTTGGGTGGTTTTAAAAATCAGATTTTTGAAATTCTGATTTTTGAAATCCCAATGAATAGTGATATGGGTGTTTCTTTTGGGTTTAGAATAGTGAAGGATTTAACTTTATGTCAAATCAAGTTGGAAGATTGAATAAGTTTGTATTATTATATTATTGTTTGGTGAGATTATAATGATTAGTTGATTAAATGTATTATATTATTGTATTATTATATTATTGTTGAAAAAGAATATAATGATTGGAGTAATATTATATAGATATAACTTTATGTCAAATCAATATGTTTGATAAGGGTGGTTTTGAGTGGATTTTAAAAACCGATTTTTAAATCCCGAAGTAAAACGGGTTTTGGATCTTGAAATCCAAAACCTGATTTTTAAAACCAAAAGGAAACATCCCCTTAGCTTTAGCTTGTGACACAATAATAATAGGATTTTGGCATTAAATGTCAATTCTTTTTATAGTGGATGTGATGTGTGACAAAAAACATTAAAACTCGTGCGCACTTCCGTACAGAGCCCCCATTAAACAAAATCGAAACTAAGCTTGAGTCAAGTCGAATCCAGTCGATACATAATTATCACTACTACATATTTGGCCTTGGAGAGCTTTTAAAAGAGCTCTCCAAGGCTAAATATGTAGCAGTGTATGCTCAACTCGACTAGTTGGAAAATTTTATGTTTGAAACTCGGTTTTTATCTAGTTTATGTATGAGCGTGACATGATTTGACTCAATAATTATGTAAATTATGATTAAAATTAGATCACACACCACAATTTAAGTGAGATATAATGAGACCAAAGTTATGAAAAAATTCAATATAGTTAGGGAACTTGTGGAGTTGTGGACGCCAATCTCTATTTGAAAAGTCTTAATAAGGTGAAATGTCACTCGAACCCAGTGTTAGTAATGTATTGATTAGATGTAATATTTTTGTTGTATGTGATATCACTTTGAAATTAGCATACTAATTAAGTTGATTTGGCATTATTAACTTCATTATTCTTGAAATTTTATCTAATTAACCGCTGTCCCGTTTTAGATTAATCTTTTGTAAAAGAGAGACTAAAATGAGATGTGAATAGCAAAATCGTAAATTCATAATTTTGATGATTGTTGTTGGTGATTAAATTCCGAGGCTGTGGGACTGTGACTACACAGTACATTGTCACATGGGAGTAATCTTTTGTCCTTTCAGATTTGCTTTGATTCTCTATCTCTAGCCTATTCTGAGTTGCATGCACGTTGCACGTGGCCTCTAACCTATTGGCCTATTGCCTGCTCTAGCTCTCTGAATTCAAATTAAAAAGAAAAAAAAAACCATTACTTTTTTTTTCTTTCTATACATATCTCTAGGAATATTATATCTTAAATTTATTAACAATATTTATTGATTAGCCACCGGAGTGCAGGGGCAAGTTGTACATTTCCACGATTAATTACAGCATGAATCATTGGGCAGATTTGAAAAAATGTTAAATAAATAAAATACAAATTAAGAAGTTCTTGGTTTTAGTCTTTTAGAAAACCATGGAGTAAATTAGTTTTTTTTTAATTTTTTAATAATTAGTCTTTAAAAAATATTCAAAGTATTTAGTAAACGATTTTTTTTGAGATATTCACATCTCACATTCAAATCTAATATGTGAGAAAATTACCTCACATTGTTGATGTTCAAAGATCAGAATTTCAATGATTTTAATATGATTTGAATTTATTATTCTATTAATAAGTGACACATCAATAACGAACATTATTTCTTGTCAAAATAAAATAAAATAAAATAAAATAATGAACATTAGTTACTTCTTCTCTTAAGAAAAATAAAACATTAGTTCGTGGGGCCGTGTCCACATTGAATACGTAACAACCATGATACGAGTGACCATGCCTAAAGTTCTACTTCCTCCATTTTTTTAATAAATGATGTTTTAAACATTTTCTTTGATATTCAATTAAATAATATTTTAGATTTTTTTATATCATCCTTTAACTTTAGAAAACCTTCTAATTTCTAATTTATTTTTATTAACTATGAAAAATGTGCATTAGGAAATTAATGTGATTGGAATATTTATTTATTATTTAACGGTATATATGTCAATACACATACTTTCTTAATTCCAATAAATTTTACAAAAACATCATTTATTAAAAAAAGAGGGAGTAGTATTTAAATATTTAATTTTAGAGGGACCCATGGATTATGCAGAGTGAATGTTTTGTAATCTTAAATTGAAATATCTTGCTAACAATTTTCAAATCCCTAATGTGCTAACAATTTTTAAGGGACCAGTTTATACAGAATTTTACTTTCACTTTAAACGGAGTACCTATAAATGAACAATAAAATTGGTCCTCTAAATTAGTCGATCTTTAACTGAATACCGAAACATAAAAAAAGATGTACAATAAAACATCTATAAATTAATAAGACTAGGACCATAAAATTTTATTAATTTAAAGAGATATTAATATATCAATAAATTAATATTTTATTAATTAAAAGTGACCTTTTAAATTTTGTATATATGTATTGAAATAATATCAATTCATTATATACAATTAACTATTAAATTTATGGGAGCATGTATCAATCAATTCATTAGAATTACTCTTCACAATTTTTTGTTGCAGCTAAAGAACTCTGATACAGAACTTTTGATTGCAATTAAAAAAGTTAAGGATGAAATTCAATTAAATTTAAATTTTTAAGAAAAATCAAGTAACAAATAGATTCATATTTTAGCAAATTACCGTAATATTTATAATTGTAATATTTATGGATTAATAATTTAGAGTTTTAATAGGACCTAATATTTATAAAGAGATTTTTTTTAAAAAATATTATCTTATTATCTTATCGAATTTGATGATTTTTTTATAAATGTTTAAATCGGGACCGAAATATTTTATTATTTTAGAAGGTTTATTAATTTATAGAATATTAATTTATAGTAACTTTTTCATCAAATCTTCCATAGGGGCATTGTTGTATAGTGATGTAGGTGAATCGGCAATTGTAGCACTTTATAGTTTTATAAGAGATTTCGATAATATTAAACATTTAACACCCTATTCTTCCTTTCACTGTTTGATTATTTGTAAAACTATATTATAACAATTGAGTTACATTATTCTTCTTATTTGTAGAAATGATGGTCGATCGTCTCTTTACCTCTTGTTCATGCCTTTTTTAAGTTACAAGTTCTTTTGGTTTTTTGTTAAAGTTTTGTATTTAAATAGTGTTTTAATTATTCCCGTATGATATTAATTTATTAGACAAATGTTTTTAAATCTCAGCTTATTTTACAAGATCCCCTTTCTAAGCTTTATCTAATATCAGTGATCAGTACCATTTCGTAAAAACATCAGTAACATATACCGAGTCGACTACGATTACAATTTTTTATTTAACTAAGTACATGAATAAAAATAAAATATTCAATTAAAACAACTCGACTATAATAAATCATTAATCTTCATAAAAAATAGAGCAAAATAAATCAATATTAAAATCACAATATAGTAATACACAGTAAATACTTTTAAAATTGAAATGTATGGCTAAAAAGACTTAAAGATACTTTAAATAACTTTCAGGCCATTAAAAAATGCATTAGAGGTAATAAATCAGTTTTGAATTTAGCTACTATAATCGTATTAGGTCCAATTTTTTTTTTTAAAGAGAATCACAACCCTATTCAAGTACATTTGGCAATTGAAGATCCTATCTTCGAACATTAATTTATAACTTTTTTTTAGCATTAATTTATTTCTTTTTCTTTCTTTAGAAAACGTGACATAAATTTGTATGGACCATTTCTTTTGTTGTACAAACTTATAGCCTAAAAGATGATGAGATGCTTTCAGTTCCCCAAAACTGTGGGGATCCATATTACAGTAAATTCACATGAACTGCTACCTAACACATTTATGAATTATAATTTGTTTATTTCTATTTTGTTTTATATGTTACTTTTGTAACAACTACAATTATTTTTTCAATGAATTTGCACCGTCAATTTTATTTTTATTTTTTTGAAAGCTCCGTCAATTTATTTTGAAACAAGTCATATCTAGTATAGTACTCAGAATTCAACCGCTACACATTTTTCATGCCAATATTATTTATGTATTATTATACAAATGATTGTACTTCTTGACTTATTTTTTGAAATTATCGCGCAATTTTCGCATTATGTTTCTACTTGCTCATTTCTTTATTTTTGCAAACACCAATTATTTTGAGAAATGTGAAGTAATATTGAAAGCGTAACTGCAAATTGTTTTTTTAAACAAATTGATAAAAAAAAATTGGATTTATTAAAACAAGGTAATATAAAGGGTTTGTATAAGATTATCTCGAGATGAACCATTAATAACTAACGCAACTTAATAATTTAATTTAAAAATATAATTGTCTAATATCAAAAATATATATATATATAATTGTCTAACCTTGCTTGACTATTTGCTTTAAAAACAAAAAAAAAACTTGCTTGAATATACTCTTTAAGTCACATATATACGAAGTTGCTTTTTAATTAGTTGTATATATAGGTAGGGGTGTAAGTGAGTCGATCCTACTCGCGAGCTACTCGTGCTCGACTCGAAAAAAGATCGAAATCGACTCGAAGTTAATCGAGTCGAGTTTCGAGCTACTCGAGTAGTTACCGAGTTCAAGTTTGAGCTTATAAATACTCGTCTCGAAAGGCTCGCGAGCCTAATCGAGCTTGAACAATAATTACTATTTTGCCATTAATATATAAATTATATTTATATACGAGTAATCGAGTCGAGTCGAGCTCGAGTTTATTTTAGAAAAAAATATGTTTTAAAATTATATAGGTAATCGAGTCGAGCCGAGCTCGAGTTTATCGAGTTTCTTATCAAGTCGAGTTCGATCTTTAAAATTTTAGACTCGACCGAGTCGAGTCGAGTTTCGAGTATAACAATCGGGTCGAGTTTCGAGCTCAGCACTACTCGGCTCGTTTACACCCTTATATATAGGTTTTATCATCATTAAACTTTACATGATTGTTTGCTGGTGTATATATCAAAAATCTGAAGACCCTCAACTAATTAGTGCTTTATATTAGATTAATTAAATGATATATATAGTTTACTTTCATGAGACAAAGAAACGGTCCATAAACATAATTTTTTCGCACCGACAATTTTTCTCATTTATTAAGATATTAAAATATTTTTTACATCTTTATTTGTTAATATAAGTCCACGATATTCTATTATTTCTTAATTATTGATGCACATTAACTATATACTCTCGTATTTATTAGGGACGTTGTTGAAAAGAAAATAAAAGGCAATTTTGCATTTGTATTATGATGCAAGGACTGACATACTTACATCCATCAAGCCCTTGGGACCAATTGAAAAGGATTCTTTGGTCATTGAAAAGTTTATACCCCACGTCCGATTATGAGTTATTCCCGTACCATTAAAAGCAACTTAAATTTTTCTTTTTTTTCATTCCTACGAAAACTATTTATTTATTTTTTTGGTAAACTGTCATCTCCTACATTTAATTATATTATTTTCTTTCAATTACATACATTACCTATAATAGGATTAAAGTTTTTGTAGTAATTTAAGTTGAATTAATTTTGAATTTGATTCTAATAGAATACACAATTTAATTTTAATCTAATAAGTTTATCAAATTTTGAATTCAGTCTAATTAACTGTCATTGCAAGTAAATAAATCGATTAAATGCATTAATTATATTTGTAGAGCAATTAACCGATACAAAAGAAATAATAAAGTATATTCGATCTTCGACCAACTTAAACGTGCATGCCCAAAAGTATTACTCTATTAATTTAAATTTACACTGTAGCTCTAACTTATTAGTCACAGCGGTTACATGAGCTAGCTAGCTCTATCATCGAAATATTATTTAATTAGTAACCTTAAATTTGTTTAGTTAAAACAGTGCTTTTGCATAATTATTGCCTTTATAATATAATTCAGACAACGCACTTTACAGAAATATCACACCATCAACACATCGTTATGATTATTTTTTTTATTAAGATAATAAAGAATAATGGTTTTATAACGATAACGATGTGAAGGCACATAGTTTTAAATTACTTTATTTATTAACTTAGAAAAAAGCCGCCTCCTTTCTTGTCAGCTTGCGAGTTCATATCCCGACAAATACGCAAAAATAATAATTACAAGGAGAATTATAACAACATTTAAATAAGTACTCACTCCTATTCAAAATATATGTTATCCTAAGCTCATGTACATATATTAAAAAAATAAATTATTTTTTATGTTACCCTTAATTAATGATGGTACATCTCATAAAAAATAACACATTTATGTAAACATTTAATAGTCTTAAAGTTAAATTTGGAAGAAATGCAATTAATTTACATTGAAAAGTGTAAAACGACATATAATTTACAAAGAAAACGAAAGGTCAAAACGACTTATAAAAAGAATAGGGGAGATTAAGATTTATATTGTTATACCATTATATGACATGATTGGTGTGATGGAATGAAAATATGAATGAATGGAATAAATTCATAAGTGAAATGAAGGTGAAAAAAGAATGAAATAGGAATAACAATTGTTATGATTGGTACGGACAAGAAATGAAAAATTAATGTTGTGTAAAATTATCTAAATTATTATTATTAAGAAATATTATAGTATTATATATTAATATATATTATTATTAATATATAAAAAATACTCGAGTGTTTAAATTACTATTATCAAATAATAAATATTTTCTTAATTTAATGGTATATATTATTAATATTTTTATAACTATTATATATTAATGTATATTTAATTTTTAAATTTATTATTATTATTGATTTTTAAAATTTTATTATTGATAATAAATTATTATTTATTTAATAGTCGTAGTATTAAACATTAATTTTTAAATTTTTTTAAAATTATTATTATTGAAAGTGAAAAATAATATGTGAAAATTAAAATAAATAATAATACTTTATATAATAATAATAAAATTTATTCATTACACCATTGAGTACATAATACCATAGGAGTATGGAAGGAATGATTATTCCTTAATTTTTGTTAATGACCATTTCTTTTTTTTTTTTTTTTTTTTGAGGGTTACAAAGATCACTTCAAATCAACAAAACACTAAAGTACAAGATCTTTAAAACCGGGCGGATCATCCAGAAGGTATCGTTGTCCCCTCCAATCGTGAGAAGAGGAAAAACGTGTGTTCCCTTTGTCCACAATGACGCTCTGGTCTTCATTCTCAAAACCGAGACAACCCCACACTAAGGTGTTCTCATGTCCAAAAAAGAAAGACAAAAAATTGAACAAAGTTCCACTAAACCTGACCCAAGGACTATCAAGTCCATCTCCAAATAAAACCCATCCAGGGCGAGGAGAACCCATCAAGGGCGAGGAGTCCCAACAAGGGGAAAAAAAAATACGCACTTAGGCGACATACCAACATGCCAACAACAAAAACCAAGACTAAAACAAGAAAAAACAGTAAAGCAAGAAACAAAAACTAACTAAGAACACTGTAAACAGAGATCAACGGATAGTTTACCGAACGGTGACCGTAGCTCCGTTAGGGAAAAACTATCCATCGATCCCCAACTACACGCTAAGAGGCCCTACATAAACTGCGAGACTGATGCTGAGAAAACCTGGTCGGGGGCGGCGGCGACGGCAGCGGGTGGGGTGTCGGCAGTGGCGGTAAAGACAAATCGTTAATATCTCGTAGATCTTTCTGTCTTTTATTTTTGTAGATCTATAAAAATAACAAGATCGGACAAGGAGGGCCGTGGCGACGGCGCCGGCAGCGCCAAAATCGTGACCTTGAGGCCGATCTACATGGTGGAGGAAAGTTGTAGTGGTTAGTGTAGTGGGGAGGGGTTGCCGGCGGAGAGAAAAGAGGGAAGAAGGGTTTCTGTGGGTGATGAGAGAGAAACTCTCCTAGAGAGAGAAAATGCTGTGGAGTAGTAGACGTTAATGACCATTTCATTTGAAATTGAAATGATCATTCATAATAAATAAATTCTATCTATTCATAATTTATTCTTACATACCAATCATGCCCTTAATCCATTATGTTGTCCACCATAAGTAACATTTATAGTATTATTTAGGAAAATATATATAGTTTTTTTTGAATCAAGAAAAATAATTGTATAAGACAGAATCAGGCGCTTTTTTTATTAAATATATGTTCATCCATTAAATTTATTTTTATCTATTTTATTTGTCCTTCCAATAAATTTATTCTTGTAAGTTTTATGAAAATTATTATTTTATTTTTACATTCTAATTATAATTTAATTACTTAAAATAATATCATTCAACTTACTTACAAATAATTATTTTATTCCTAATGATCTTCACAATACTTTTATAATTACTTTATAGAGTATACTTTATTTACTTTTTTTTTTAAACTTATGTTAATTTTAATGAAAACAAATATTGTGAACATAGAAGTATGAATGACAAATCTAAAAACTAACGCACAGCTTTGATACGGCCACACTGGTCACCCTATAATTACACATTCTCTCCATCATCACATTCTCACTTTTTTTTTTTTTTTTTGTTAATTTCATTGTTTTCATTTAATAAATAAATAAAATATTAACTCTACTTTATATTTCACCATATTCTCAACCTAACTACGGAGTACTCCCTTTGTACTAAAATAATAACCATTTTTTTATTTTTACAGGTACTTATCAATAAAACATTATTTGTTGTATCTAAAATTTAGTATTTTACTTATGAAATTCCAAATATACTCTTATATATTGAACATTATGACAATAATCATTCATTAAATAGATATATTTTTAATATTTATACATTTTCAAAAAAAAAAAAAGAATATTTGTTGAGAAAAAAAAAACAATCTTTTTGAAAAGAAATAAATACTCTATTGTTACGGTAATAAGTTTCATAGGTAAATGAACATACATATTAAAAAATATATAATAATGAGTGAAATTTAGAGAAATAATTTTTGTAAACCTTTATTTACTTATCTCCAACCACTCCACACGTTTTTTATAATAACAAGAACATTTGAATCTAAAACCTGAATCTGCTTCAAATCTGAATTAAATTTGTCAGTTAAAATGCATGTACCATGACTTGTGTTGTGTTGACTGTTGAACGATAAAATGTATAACAAGACAACTTCGGAAAATTCCATTTTATGTAATTTGGTTTAATTTAGTTTATTTTTTTTAATTTATGTTATACAATGTTCAATTTATATTATTTTTTATTCAATTTATAAACTTTTATAGAAAAAAATTTAAATTAAAAAAAAATGTGTAGAATAAATTGAGATTCCGATCAATTAGTTAAAATAAGTTTTTTAAGTTTGAAAATTAAAAATTTCTAAAATACTCATAGAATTTATAAAATAAAAATTATAAAAAAATTAAATTTAAAAATTCTAAAATTCTAAAAATGTGTAAAATAAAATTGAATTAAACCTAAGTTAATTTTTTTTAAAATTTAAAGAATATAAATTGAATTAGATCTAAATTAATCAAATTGCGGTAGCTTTTATTTACCATTATTGATTTAATTTATATCCTCCCACTCCCATCATATTTCCGCCCTGATTTGAATAGATCGAAATCGAATCTCATAAATATTAGAGAGATATCAATTTTAATTTCTATTTCTCTCCTCATGATTGTGTCATTCTCCTCTACACTATTTCCTGGGTATATTTTTAATTTTAATTTCCAACTAATTTTAATTTTAAGATTTTTTTTTTGGTCTAGGATTTTTGGGTCTATTATAAATTGGAATTAAATTATCAATGCATGTGTTACTTAAACTCATATTCTTGTTATTGTTAGGTTCATTTCATATGGTAGTTATAAAGAACGATGGTTTGTAACTTTGTATACATGATTAATTGTTTTAAATCCTGCTTTCAAAAAAAAATAAAAATTGTTTTAAATCCCTAATGTATTGATGCTCGGTTATGAAAAAAATACACATTTTAATTTTATAAGTTGATCCAAATTTTGAATTCAATTCAATTACTATCATTGCATGTAAATGAATTGATCAAATTCTTAACTCGTGTGCAATTCAAATCAACGGTGAATAATAGTTAATTTTCTCATGTAAGGAGTACACAAGACTTGAGATTAATCATTTCTCTCTGTAAACTGGACTTCTATGCGGTGCACAATTATCATTTAATAATCAATTTTTTTTTTGTGGTCTATAATGTGCACCAGTTACACAATATATCGAGGTATAACGATGATATGTGTAGATTAATTATTATAACTAGAACGTACACTAAATTTGACTAAAAAACGTAAAAGTAAAATGTATAAACTAATATAATTAAAAGTTAAACGTGTAACGAATACATTATGCACTAACTGCATTTAATACTAATTATATACATTAATGTTTTTTAATAAAAGTAATATATTTTCTTAAAAATATATACCAATTGGACGGCACAATTAATACTCCGTATATACTAGTACTAAACTTTGCTTTCATTATTTTATTATTATTATTATAATTGTTGTTACAAATAATTAAGAGTCAAAGTCCAAGAAAAGTACTCGTAGAACGTGAGTCTTTTATTTATATATGAATGCGCACAAGATTGCGAATACTATAATGATTTAAGTAGTAGAAAGTGAGTCGTTTATTTCTATATATATTTTCACACCAAAACAAAACTCGGAAATTGACTTATATTGTCCTAAAATATGCAATCTAGTCTAGAAGATATTTTGCTTACCACATACTACTATACATTAGATTAGATGTTTAATTTGAGTTGCTGTCCCCATTTTATGTCATTGTTTATTTATGTTAACAGTTGTACCGTTCTAATAAGAGGCATTTCCTCCGTCCATAATTAAATTCTTAAAAACACAAATATTTTAAAATTACACCAAGTGTGTGATTACTTTTTTTTCACATAAAAATACATTGTTTTTTGTCTTATTATACTGATTTGGCTAATGCATCTCTTCAACAATTTTTAAAAAAAATAATATTTATAAATAATTCTCACATTAAATTATGTGTTCAAGTTAAAGATTGTAATCTAATAAAAAACGGAGAAATTAAGTACTCCCTCCGTCCCATACTTGAAGGCTCAAACTGGGCACGAGTTTTAATGAATGAATTACTCTTATTAATATTGTGTAAGATAAAATGGGGGTAGTAAAGACTTTTCAATTTTATAAATAGTAATAAAGTTACTTTTTAGTGTAATAAATTAGTGATATTTGTTGTAATATTGTGATGTTTTAAGGGGAGTGTTTAAAAGTGTTTTTTTATTTTAGGTAATGTGCCTTCAAATATGGGACGTCCAAATTGGTAAAATGTGCATTCAAGTATGGGACGGAGGGAATATATTTTTATACTAAAATGTGTATTAATTGATTAATATTGGAATAGTTATTTATTATAAAATTAAGGAACATATTTTTTTGACATATTTATCCCTAATTAATACTCCCTCCGTCCGCCTATAAGTTTTCCATTTTACCATTTTGGTCTGTCCGCCTATAAGCTTCCCATACCCTTTTTGGTAAATACTTTTTCTTACACTTTACTTTATATCTTACTTTTTCTCTCTATCTCTCTCCTTCTTCCAATCACATCATTTGTACTATATGTATTATTTAATCACTTTTCTTAATCTTTGTGCCAAAAAGTAGCGGAAAGCTTATAGGCGGACGGAGGGAGTAATTATCTTTTTCATTAAAACAAAAATTAATATAATAAGAATAAAATGTCAACTTACCTCTCTTCGAGAGAAGAGAGGGAAAAGAGGATATATTAATATATTTTCAATACAAAAGAGTTATTGTAGAAATTAAATAGGAGTAGTTTAGGGAGATTCGTGTTAAAAATAGTAAAAACGATAAATTTTTTAAAATAAAAATAAAGACCAAATGGAATAAACTTTATGAAATGGAGAAAATATTAAACAATACGGAGTATTGATTATAAACTAGTTGAACAGTACAATTAATACACTTTAGACGTTACTTTAGATTGTGACGTAGTACTCTTGTGGCAATATTTTAAAATAAGTAGAAATTTTGAATAATCAGAAATTAAACATAACAACACAAATAATTTAAATAAATTAATATCTAATCCTTAATTAAGTTCAAAGTACATATTTTTTTTAATAAATAAAAATATCATTAAATGATACTCCAATTCATTCTTTCGCCGCACAACTAGTGTAATACTACATCACTTATTCAATTCGCTAATATCATTATGATTATAAACTAATATCACAATATTTTATACGCATGAACACGTCGGAACGGTATAAAAAAAATGTTGTGAAATTAATTTATAAATATTGTTATATCAGTTAATATGTAACATGATATTAAAGATTATAAATTGCAATTGTTCATACAAAAAAATTGCCTAAAAATTTATTACAACTGGCATTTTTGTATTATATATGACAGTATGTCATGACTTTTCCGAGATAATGACAGAATAATCTCACACAAAGAATCCATCCTAAAGTACGTAACAAAGTTTTATTTGTTTACAAATAAATAAATAACAAAAAATATCCTTTTTTAACATTATAATTATTGAAATTAAGTAATGATAAACCCATACATATAGTATATATAATACAGTCTGCTATATTAAATGAATAATTTAAACTACATACTGTATATTTTACTCACCTATTTTTTTTTTTTTTTTGGGAGTGGGTACTCACTTAGTTTTTTTTTTACTCTTATTCAATTTACAAATCAACTATGCTATTAAATTTTATTCATATTTTATGATTAATTAATTCATCAATAGTAATTTTTTTATGCCTCTTAGAATGTAATTAAATCCAGCCAATTCAAATCTTAAAATGTTTAAATTTGATTTGTTTATACTTTAGCTGAGGTTGAGCTTAGTTATTGAATTTATTATTGGTTTACAAGTTTTTTAATTTGAACTTAAACGAACTTAATAATATTAAATACTAATCAATTCATTAAAAAAAGAAAGGTATTTTTGCAACAATTTTTTAATTAAGATATTATCAAAACCAGAAACACGATTGTGTTTTTGGTTGCGATTACAAAAGTAGAGATATTCAGAGAGAAACCACTCTTCTTCCTTTAGAACTTTTTTATGCTTCTTTCTTCTAGATCCTTTTTCTGGCTTGCATTAGCAATTTCTTTTCCACCTTTTTATTCTTTTCAGGAATTTTCTCATATATGGCGCTGATACAGTGGCCATTTGAAAGGATGACTTGTTTGATCCACTTTTTTTATTTTTTATTTTATTTTTTTGGTTTTTAATTTTTTTCTCCTCTCCCTCCAAATTTCTATTATAAAATTTTCTTTTGTACATCCGTTTTTTTTTTTGTGCATTTATGTTGATATAATTACAATATACTACGGACTATTTTTTAAAATTTACAGTTTGATACATGAAATAATTGGATATACCACACTAATTTCTGGTGTGACTAAAGATGACGTGATAGCTGAAATTTTTGCCTAGTGTATGTTTAGTAAAATATTAGCCTGGTGCACGGTTGAAAAAGATGCGAGAACTTTTAATCAAGCCATAAATTAACCCGGCGCATCGTATTTTAATAATTAATTAATTTAATTGTAAAGTTAAAAATATATTCTTTAATCGATAAACATTTAAAATAACATGATTTTTTTTACCATTAACCAACTATTAATAATAATTTGTACAATTCAGTTTAAAATTTTACTAAAGAGCTTTTTCAATATGGGTTAAATCGTGGACTATTATTGAACCAATTGAAATAAAACACTTTAAAAATAAATCAGAATAGTTGGTGAAAGATTAGAGTTAATTACCTAACTGTATGACGTCCGTGTGAATATGAAGAGACAAATCTAAAAATAGAGTGACATTGAAGTTTGAGGTCTTGAATGACTCTCTCCCAAAATAGTTGGGAGTAGTATGAAAATGAGAAAGAAAATATTTTGTTAATTTTATGACTTCATCTAACCTCTCTTGAGACGGATCTTGTGTTAATGTTACTTTCTGAGTTTAAAATATATTTCTGACTAAATAAATCAATTACATCCCATATATTTTTTCCATTTTATTTATTTTCATATGTTTAAATATATAAAATATATTTAATGTTTTAATTAAAGTAATTTTAAAAATTCGCGGGTTATAAGCCTGAATTCGAGTTGTTCAAAAGATTTGCGGGTCAGAAACAGATTATTTGCTATATGACCAATATATTTTTACTACAAAAGTTAAAGTATTACCACTACAAGATCAAAATTGAACTATTACATGTCAAAATTCTAAAAAAATTGCCCCGAAAATTAAGTGTTCAAAATATTTTTAAACTTGTAGTAATACATTTTTTGTTTGTAACACTATTATGGTCCTATAGTAACATAATTTTGGTTATAATAACATAGTTTTTGAGTCGATCAAGTTGATTTCATTTTATTTTTTCTCATCAATATTCGACAAGTGTTCAAATTGAGCTCGAACTTCAAGTACAAAGCTCGACATAAATAACTACTCTTAAAGACAAAGTGAATAATTGTGAAACTAGATCGGATAATTAGCAATAGAGAAAATGATGATGGTAGGCAAGGCAACACAACAACATAATTAATTTATTCATTTACATTATTATTGCTAATATTTTAATATTAATTTAGTCTAATTAAATTAAAGAAGCTGGAGATACTCATCGTAGACTTTCTCCCACATGTTGACGTCACCGGATGAGTCGTTGAGCACCGGCAGAATTAACCCCCCACCCACAAACAACTCATCCACGCCGCCGAACTCCATCGCCGGCCACTCCACCGGGAAGTAATCCGCCGCCTTCTCGCTGCCGTCGCTACTCACCAAACTGTCGTAGCTATTAGTCCTCGTTACTCTAATCGGCTTCGGGAGATACACTTTAATCTTGGGAGGATCGCTCTTAATTATTTCCTTCTCCTCAACGTTGACCACTGCTTTCTTTTTCTTGCTTGTTTTTGAAGGAGGCTTGTGGGGCTTTGGCAAATCTTTGCCGGAGCTCTTGAGTTTCTTAAACAAATGAGTGTTCCAGTAGTTCTTTATCTCATTGTCCGTTCGACCCGGCAATCGGCCGGCTATCAGTGACCACCGATTGCCGAGAAGGCCGTGCAGCCGTACGATCAAATCCTCCTCATCTTCGGTGATGTTGCCACGTAGGATCCCCGGCCTTAGGTAATTCATCCACCTTAATCTACAACTCTTCCCGCATCTCAACAGCCCTGTTTATTTTTTTATAAATGTACATTAGTTATTTAATTTGCACACTTATGTAAAATACAAAAGAATTCAGTATGTACCGATACAGTTGGTATCGGTAAATACTGAATTTTAATAAATTGAGGGAGGGGCTTACCAGCTTTCTTAGGGAGAGATCTCCATTGGCCTTCACCATTCTCTTGAATGAAATTAGTGAGAAGAGAATCTTCTTTGGTTGACCAAGGGCCTCTCCTCAACCCCACTTTAGAGCAACAAGGGGATCTTCCCATTGTTTCACTTTGATGAGTTACAAATTATCCTAGTATTAATACACAACACACACACTTTTGTCTCTCTCTCTCTCTCTCTCTCCGCAGCAGCAGCCACGAGAGAGAAAGTTACAAATAATTTAGGTAGCTAGGAGAGCAGCCACAAGTTGGGGTGTGTTTGATGAATGTGGCAGTTGCTTTATAGGCCACCACCAAATGATAAATAAAAAAAGGGTGAAAAGAAGAGGACAAAAACATATACACTAATAATCAATTGGTTGTTATTTGAACGCAAAAAATATGTGCAATAGATTTATATTACTACTTAATAATTACTAGTAGTACGTATATTTGTGGTATATTATATATTTCCATATGGATCCAATTACGTGCCGACTGTGTACCAACTTTCATTTCTCCTCTCTTTTTATTTGCTGGATCCGATCTCTAGTCAACATTCAATGCTTCTACTCCATTATTTTTTTTCCATCTTCTACCATTTTCATCCTACTTAGTACTTAAGTACCATGCATTTACTGCTATATATGTTTGTTAATCATATGTTTCTATCCCGCTCAATTAATTCTCCACCTCGATCTCTACAAGTTCAAACTTTTAGACGTGCCGTGACAAAATTCTTTCATGATATCAGAGTCTCGGACAAATGTCCTAAATTCAATTCTGGTTAAAAACGGTTCCACTCATCTAAATTGTTCTTCAAATGTTAGTGGTTGGGGGAGATCATATTAATTAGACCATTAATATAAATTAATTAAAACACCCAATTCAATTTTTTTTTTTACATCTTGGAGCGGTGGGGTATTAAATCATATGCACCTATACACTCAGTCTTGTTATGGTTACTGACAAAATATCATCTTAAGGTACGAAGATATAGTGTACAAATTCGTTGAAGAACCCTATTTAATGTAGTGTACAAATATCAGTGAGTTGGTTGGGAGAAATAAATAAATACAATAACCTAATTATTTTTATTTTCTATCGAGGATTTTACATAGTATTCAATTTTAACTAACTAAACACAATAACCTAATTTATAATCACAAAAGCATAAATTATCATGGAGGTTAAGTTACTACAAATTTATGTCCAAAATATGTACTCCAATATTTATTATCTATAAAGTCTTAGAGGTGACTTATTAAAAATGTAGAATCTTATACTCAAATTTTGTCTATTATGATATTTGGGAAGTCAATGATATTTGTTCTCATAAAAATTGGGGGCAAGTTTTAAGGAAAATTAGGTAAATATATAAAAGTAAGAGTATTATGGGTCTATTATTTAAAAAAAAAATGTTTGTAAATAAAGTTAAAAGAAAATTTAAATATTTAAATGATAGTTGATGATTTAAAAAAAGGTGTATGAAAATAAATTTAGTAGACACATGAAAACCGTCTCTAATTTATTTAATTTTTGTAGTGATATTTTTTTCCCACTGAAATGCATATGGTCAAATATTGAAGGAGAAACACAATAATTCTAAAACATCAATCATTCAATTCTCACATAAATAGAAGAGCTTTACGGACTTTAATTTGGATATATTAATAAATGAATTACTCCTATTAAATTTAATGACCAACAAAAAAAAATATTGATTTTCATAATGTGATAAAAAATGGATATTTATTCAACCTCAAAATTATCAAAATAATAGTACCTCCATATGAAGTGTGCTTGTCTTGGATTGTTCACTTTGTTTCATTTTTTGAAAACTATACCCTATGTAGTAGCTCTATCATACTCACTTTATCTATTTTATTTATAAAAAAAATAAAAAATTCTTGCATCATGTGTAAAAAAATTATGTGGACAGAGAAAATATATCATTATATGTAATGTACAGTAAGATAATGAACGTTTTCTTATCATCGGTTAATAATCAATATTTTTCTTTAAAAAAAAAGACACGTTTTTGATAACCAAACACTTCTTCTCACGCTTAACTTAACCATATCAATAATACGTGCTGCAAACTTGGATGCATTAATTGTTTTTCTAGCTTTTACTTTTTAAAAAAAAAAAAAAATAGGTCAACACAGTTCATTTCAAAACGTGTACAACAAACAACTTGTATACATGTTAAATACAAGACCAGAATACATGTTTATGTTTTTCTTAAATGTGTTTAGTTTGGAGATGTATTTTTAAGTTCAACTTAATTGGATGAATGACAATGAGGTGTGGCGGATAATTGAAGATATAGACCCCCAGATCCCAAAAGGTTAATTTAATATATTAAAACAAAATTCAAAGAAAAAAATATTAAAAATATAGAGAAGTTTGATGATAAATATGGTGTCATAGGTAGACACGCGCAAAACCGAACCGCCAAACCAGCCAACCGGCCAAATCGCCGGTTTTTAATCGCCGGTTACGGTTTGAAAACCGAACCGTAACCGAAAAATGACGGTTCGGTTACGGTTCGTCATTTTGACAAACCGCAAACCGCCGGTTTGGCGGTTAACCGGCGTTTTGCCGGTTTTTTATTAAAAAATAATAATAATAATTTTTTTAATACACAATTCCTCTATTTTTAATGTATAAATTTAAATTATATAATTTTTATTCAATTCTAGTAATGTATTTTCTAAAAAATGAGTTAAAACGAATAAAATACGAACAAAAATGGAGTGAAAACGAGCGAAAACGGAGATAATATTTAAAAAAAAAAAAAAGACAAACCGCCAAACCGGCGGTTTTCAAACCGAACCACCGGTTTGAAAACCGTAACCGCTGGTTTCTAACCGAAACCGGCGGTTTGGAACCGTTGCCCATGTCTAGTCATAGGTGAGACATATCTCATTACTATGTGGGTTTTTCTTACAATAGTCAAATTATATAAATTGACTATCGTAGTCAATATATCGAATTGTGCCACGTGACGTCGTACGTGTCGTATGAACTTGCTATTTGTTATACAAATTTAAATTAATTAAATTATTTTTTAAATTATATTTTATTATTAATTATATTATTCTTCTTTAATATAAATAATTTTTATATTTTTAATTTATAAAAAATTACTATCCTACCCTTTTAATACAAATTTCATTAATTATTATTTTAAAATTAAATACATACCATTCCAACAAAAATAAATTAAATAATAATACATTATTCAAATTGAAAATATAAATAATAATTGAAATTAGGGTTCTTCTCATATTCCCCTAATTCCATCGCGTGCGTGCAGATTCTCTCCGGTCTTTAACACTGTCAAATGGGCTGGCCCATTGGGCCAAACGTTTTTTCCGAGCCGAAAAAAAAGTCAAGCCGACCTAAAAAATAGGGTCAAGCCCAGTCTGAGACCAGTCGGCCCGCCAGGTTACTCAGGCTGGGCCAAATCGTCTCGATTGTTTTTCGGGGCACTATAATTACAGCCCACTAGCCCAGCCCATTAGTCGGGTTGGGTTGGGCCCATTTTGACAACTCTGTCTGTCTTCTCTCTCGTCGTGTGACAATTAATACTGATTTTTTTTAGTTTAATTTGATTTTGTCTTAATTTTATTAATAGATTTATGTGCAAATATGTAATTTTAACATTAAATATTTTAATCAAATTAATAAATCTAATAAAATATTTTATTGCATAAGAATAAAAATGTAATTTTAAAATTATTTATTTTAATTAATTATAAAAATAAAAACGTAAAACACCATACATATGATACATACATATATCACATTATACAAAAGAAAACAAGTCATAAAATTTAATTAAATATTAAAATTTTAATTTTAATGATTTAAATTTAATTGACCACATAGTCATTACTACACCATACATATGGAGCCTCAACCCAACCATGTTGTAAAGGTAAGTATAACTAATTTATTAAAGTGAAATTTTGTCACACTCATACGTTTGGTGACCGTTTCACACAAAGTCTCAATAATTTAATACAAAATTATTTTGTAAATTAATTTTAAATGAAAATTCAGTACACAATTTTAATCTATAATAAATTACATCGACTCCATCGATTAATGAAAAGCTTATACATTTTTTTATTATTTCAATTTTGTTACATTTATTTTTTTAGAATGTAATTAACACTTACTAAATAAGTGTTGCTAATTTCAATATTACAATTTACAAATGATATTTTCTCAATTATACACAGATCAAATCTTTTAATCTGGATCAAATGTTCCGATCACTGTTTCAATGTTATCAAGATCAATATATTTAACTAATATTAAACAGACGACTTAAAATAAAGAAACAATATTCAATACAGAGAATACACCAATGGCAATGCATATTAAACTTGTGACCCCACCCCATCTTCATAAGGGCCGAAAGCATATTGAATTAGGATTTAGGATCCAATGAAAAACAGCCCATACAATATATTCTTTAATTTGACAAATTTAGCTACAAGTTTATTTCTTTACTGTTATTACAAGATTATTACTATAAATTTTAGTAAAGATTTTGTTATGAGATATGCATGTATGTATAGATAAAAATATTAATTATATCCCTTAAAAGCAAAGATGCTCTTAACATAAAAATAATAAATAAATCAATTCTTCCATAATTAACTTATTGTAATGGATAAATTAGTCAAATCTTCCTCTAATAATACTTACTTATTTCCTTTGTTTAGTTCTTTTAAGAATTTTTTTTTTGGTCGAGTAGTTCTTTTAAGAATTAAAATTAAAACTAGTTAGTGATATATCGAGACGGACACCTAAGCAGAAAAAACCTCAAATTATTCCCTCCAATTCTATATAAGGACCTAGACATTTTGACTCTTCATTTCATTTGCAATTTAAATGACATTTTACATTTTTTTATGTTCATGATTACATTTCTTTCTGATTTACACTGCAATCTATTAAAAATATTTTAGATAGTAGTAGTAGTTTTTAAAGTCTTTTTATAGAATTTCAATGCAATTAATTAATGATATAATAAAAAAATAATTATTTTTTCATATGTATGAATAAATTCAAAATGGCACATTTTTTGAATTGAAGGGGTATTTTAAAATATGATTTGCATTAGAGAAAAGTCAAAATTATATTTTATAGAGTAGAAAAAAATAAAAGAGAAATGATACATTTATTCCTTTATATGTCAAAAAAAAAACTCTCAACTCATTTTCGTATGCCAGTGGGTATATTAATCATGATCCTGGTCCTTCTTAGTATTCAGCACGAGTTTCGGGCGAGTGGTCCTAATTTGTGTTGTCGCTGTACATGTATTTAAGGTTTAATGTATACATGAACGATTAGTATATCGTCAAACCCCACCACCACCAGCGATGGAACTTTGACCCCGTCCCCTAGTTTATTTACTAGTAATATTATTCATACTTATAACTGTTTTTTTTTTTTTTTTTGAAGTTCTTCATACTTATAACTGTTAGATCTTCAATCATTTGTCGGTTACTAAAATCAGCTGAGTCCCTTTTTTAGTGTAGTTAAATTTAGGCAAGTTAGTTCAACTCAGTGAGCCAAGTATTTTGTATAGGGGGCCAACAGGCAACAACATTACTCTAACAATGAAATATATAATATCAAAATATGTAACTTTTATTTTATTTTATTATAGTATAGTCCGAACATCTCAAACTATATTAATATTACTATAATATATAAAATATATACTTCCTCCATTCCGTGATAAATTGCTTACTTTGACCGACTCGGTCATTTTTTTAAGAAAAGACAATAAAAAGGTTTTTAGATTAAAAAAAAAAGAAAAGATAAAAGTCATAAGTTCACAAGCCGAAACCAAAGGTCGGGTTACCATCGAAAAATGGTACACCCCTAAAAACAACCTAGCAATAAAAGCGATGATAAATTACGAAAAAACTACTCAATCTAGGAATTTGGAATCAGGTGAAGGACTATGGAGGGTCAAAGGCATCGCCCCTACTGCCCTTGAACTTGGAGACGCGGGTGAAGTCATTATCAAGCCCTGTAGGTTGGCTGACAGAGTAGTTCGTGCAGGTTCTTCTGGCCTCGAATTCATTGAATATCCTTGCCTCAGGCATCTTGGGGCTACTACGTTTCGTCTTGGAACGGGTCGAGGCTGCTCGAGTAGGGGATGAGACGTCGTTGGCAGAGACCTCCAAGTTCGGACTGTTGTTGGGTCGTTGTAGCCACGGGATCCTCTGAAGGTTCATCCGTGCTAAGACTGGAGAAGGAGTTGCTCACTAGGACCGAATCGACTTCAGTATCCGACGAAGGGTTCTGCGGGGGCGCTCTAGGATGGAGGTCTGAGGGAGAAGACGTCGATCGTCTTCTGTGTTGGGTCCTACCACGGGAGTCGTTGCGAGGAGGCGGCGGGGCCTGTCCCATAGCGCAACGAGCAGACACGTGTCCAACTACCTTGCAGTGGCTGCAGAACTCCGGAAGCTACTCATAAACAACCTCCACCGTCACCGAATCGTCCTCACATTCAAGGACCAGACGCTCCAGAAGAGGTTGTTTCATATCCACCTCAACCAAGAGTCTAGCATACTGAGCCATGGTCTTGGCTGCTGTATGACCGTCCATTTTAATGAGCTTGCCAATCGCTGAAGCCGCAGCCGAGAGAACCGTGGACTGCCAAAGTTCAATCGGGAGGTCGAGGAGGCGTACCCAAACTTGAGCCATCGAGGTCGGCGCTTGATTCGGATTGAAACCGGGAGACAATTTTTGAAGGCGGATGGAACCTGGGCCCAGTTGCCAATCACGTCTTCTAAAGATACGGTCGCGCTCTTCCAAAAGGTGAAACTTGAGAATAACAAATCCTTTTCCGATTGGCACAACAGAGAGGTTCCCATGGAGGGACCAAGACTCGACTAGCCTCTTCGACAACTCAGCATACGGTATCGAGGCTTTTCCACGAGGGGTGATTAAGCGACCAATCAAGGCATCCTTGAATTCGTTCACTCCAGCCTGTAACGTGGCATTATATATCGAGATGGTGAAGTAATCCCCCTTCTTACATGGGCGCATGTGATCAGGAAAAACGACTGGACTCGTGGAGGAGATGCCAGCGGGCAAGTTGGGCATCTCGGAAGAGGGCGGAACCGAGGTGCTTTGTCCGACCAAGGCAGACATGAACGAGGTGGGAGACGGCAGTTCAGGTAGAAAGCCAACGAACGGTTCGAGGAACTCAGTAAACCCAGGAAAGTGCTCCTCTAGGGATGGGAGGTGGTCACCAATGGGAACTGACTGATCAAGAGATTTCAAAAAGGTGCCTAGTCCCGGGAATCGAGGAATAAGAAGCTTAGCCAGAGCAATTTCACCAGGGGAGAAATTGGCTAAGGACAGAGGAGTCGTCGGAGATGGATCCTGCTCGAGTAAGGGTTGCGTGCTTTCAGGCGGCACTAGGTGAGCCTCCTGCTCCCGCAAGGGCTGCGACGGAGGACTAACAGGGGAGGGGATAGGCGGCGGCGGACGGTCAGGGGTGGCGTGGGGCGGCCTAGGAGGGCGGGGGGCCGTGGCACGAGACGGCGGCACTCTTCCGCGAGGGAGCGACGACCATTCCGGGCCTAGACGATCGGCATTGGTCGCCGCAGTGGGAAGCGACCGAGGAGGCAGTGGGGGAGAGCTTATCGGCGAAGCGCCGTCGAGCTCGGGGGCGTCGTCCATGGAGGCGGATGGAGGTCCTAGGTGGACGTCATATGCGTGTGAGAGCAGGGTGGTGGACCAGGCGGCGACCTGGTAGCTGGCGGAGGAGGAGGAGAGAGGTGGAGGGCGGCGGGACGAGGCTGGGGGATTTGGAGGGTGGTCGGAGGTGGGGGAGGAGGGAGGGGGGTGGGCGGCGGGGCACGGCTGTGGGATGGTTGGTGGTGGGGGAGGGGAGAGAGGGGTGGTGGTGGGAAGTGGGGCTGAGGGTGAGAGATGGCAGCGGCGGGTAACACCTCCACTGTGTGTAAATCGCACACAGTGGGAGCTCATTTTTTTTAAGAAAAGAAGATTTAGTAGTGTGAGGTCAAATAAATGAGGGATATTTTTTGTGATTTATTGAGATGTAAATGAAATTTAGTGAAGTGTTAATATGTTGGTACAAATTGAGTGATAATTTTAAAAATAAAATGATGTTGTGGAGATATTAATTTTGTAGATTATTTTTATTTTAGGAGTGTACAAATATTATTGGAACGTCCCAAAAAATGTGACACCGTCATTGGTTCAATTTTAAGCCAGTTGAAATCAACTAAATTGGGTCAGTAGAGAGGTAATTCAGTGGAGATGTATAAGATGATTTAGTACGGAGTTGACAGATGAGGGAACATCTGAGATTTTGTTAGCTGTATTCAAATCGACTGAATGTTCAGCTGAAAAATGAGCATGGTTTGAATCATGCCCAGGTGTTGGTGCTGAGGTCTAGGTTCGAACCAATCCGTCTCAAATTTGCGGCCCTAGGCCATAGTAAATTGTGGTAATAATAAATAAAAAAAGGAATGGTTTAAAATTATCTCAAAAGAAAATTATAGGTGACTGTAATTTATTTTTTTATTTTTAATCCACATGTATTTATGATTTCTTTGTTTTGATTTAGTTTTGAATTATTTCTCCAGTATATTACTTCCATTTTTTTTTTTTAATGAAGTTGAAAGTTTGCCCAAAAAAACAGTAAGACAGGTTGTATTTAAAATAGTTATATTAAAAATATTTGTCATATTAATTTAAGCATTATTTAATGTCTAAATGTTTTTTTTTGAAACATTCTATTGATCTTAGGAGGAAGGGGCCCATATCCACGTGAAAATTACCTTTCATACAATTTCAGAAAGGAGGGAATCTTATGGACATCCCGACACCCATACTTCGGAACCTCTTCCGGCGCCGGTGGTGTCAAATCTGCTGTGCTGGCCATTTAGTTTCTGATTTAATTTAATTTCAATAATAAATTTACATTCTATTTTTCAATAAACAATAGCGGTAGTTATAAATAAAACTCAAAATGCAACTACAGA
The DNA here is from genome assembly GCA_963675135.1 of Galeopsis tetrahit. Classification (NCBI taxonomy): domain Eukaryota; kingdom Viridiplantae; phylum Streptophyta; class Magnoliopsida; order Lamiales; family Lamiaceae; genus Galeopsis; species Galeopsis tetrahit. The sequence continues at coordinate 13,355,754 of OY776125.1, read as the reverse complement.
TGCATATAATCTAGGAATTCAAGACGAAAATTGGAAGCAACTGTGAGGGTAACGGTTGAGTTGAATCGAGTGTGTATTAATTAATTGAGAAGAATAAAATAAAAAAATGTTTTTATGTAAAAATAATAATAACATTTTGTGAAATTTTAAAATATTTGATATAGATAATTTTTTTTTTTTTACCATTTTAAAAAGAAACAATTTAATAATGATAAATTGAAATGGAAAAAAAAGTCAATCAAGAGGAAGTAATACTCACTATGTTTCACTGTGACGGACCTATGTGAGAACAGGGGGTACAAGAAATGAAAAAATTATTGTATACTGATAGGGCATTATTTATACTAATGTATCCTATACCCATAGGCGTATTTGCAAAAATTCAAATTAACAATTGGGCCATAGTGCTAATGGGCTTAATTCTCAATTTTGTCAAATTATAAATATTAAAATTTTAAATTTTAATATATTTAAATATTACTCTCTTCAATTTAATTATTTTCATTCTTTTTTTAAAATAATATTATTCACACTATTTTATCTTCACTGTCCAACCATTACTTATTTGTTCAAATTATAATTATTTTTATTCATAAACATCTATTTTATCTATTGTTTTATCGATAAGTAGCTTCCACAATACTCAAGTATACCTCTAAGATATATACTTTATATATAAATTAATCAATATTTATTAAAATTCATTCATAAAAAAATGAACATAATAAATTTGGACGAAAATGGTATGATTTTCTTATAAAACTTATCGTGTTAGCCAAATATAATTTAGTATATTTTTACTCACGTGTCTATTTATTTACTACTTTTTTCTCTTTTTTTTTTTTTGAACAATTTTGTAAAATATTCCTTAGTTGGGACTAGACTCAATTTTGAATAGGCAAAGCATCAATAATTATATATCGTACCCCCAAATTTAAATTTCTGAGTCCATCACTGATATTTCATAAAATTTATTGCATTTGATCTTAAATTATGTTTTAAAAGTTTATTGCTTTTTCTATTTTTACCAATAATTTCCCTAAAATACCCAATCTCTACCCCGCCTCTCTCTCTCTTTTTTTTTTAAATATATTAATAGTCTTTTTTTAGAAAGATTAAAGGAAGATTGAAAAAGGAAGACAAAGAAAGAAAAGAAAAAGAGAAAAAAAAAGAAAAATTAATAACAAAAAAATTTGTAAAAAAAATTAGTTCTTAATTCTATATAAAATGAGAAATGCTACAAAATTTTGAGTAAACGTCTCTCCGATTTACCTTACCTCAACCTCTAAGCCATTACCACTCCAATACCAATCATCAAATAAGACTCATTACTGGAGTTGGCTTTTTTATTTAATTTAAAGCATATTGTATAGTATTTTCAAAAAACTATAATTTCTGAAATGTGACTAGTACACTATGAAAAGTGTGCTTATAATTTTTTATATAAATTTTTTTTTTAAAAAATGGAGTGAATTACTCCCTCCGTTTTCTAAAAATTTTTATACTTTCATTTTTAGTTTGTCCCTAAAAAGTTTGTATACTTCAAAAAAGAAATAATCATTACAATCCGCATACACATATTTACGCTTCATATCATTACTTTCAACACATATGTCCAAAATTCTTCGCAAACTTTTCGAAGACAAAGGAAGTAGTTTATTGGTTGTTCTGCATGTTTTCCGACAAACCTGGTACAGATTTATTACAGGCCCACATCTCAGAATTATTGTACTGCAAAACAAAAGTCATTGAAGTCGATGAGCACGATCATTGCCCGTTAAGGGGCGTAATCACATCAATGGCCCATCTACTTTAATGGGGCCTTTTCCAAATGCAATAAACTCAGGCACATGCTGTATTAATCATCACGTGATGAAGCATCAACTTTAGTGTGTGACAAATCAAAGAATCTTGTACATACTACATACAGTAATACGTTTCACCATTACATCAATCACAATTGTATTATACTACAGGTATGTATATATATAACCTTACCTACAAAAAGAATACGTATTTATACACACACCCCACCCCACCCCACCCCACCTCAAGGGTGGATATACAATTGAGAAAAGATTCAAAATTTGATAGGCAAACCATAATTAAGGAATGTTCTAATGCACCCATCCCATCCTGCAGTTACAACCACAAGTCCCCACGAATGAGGAGAATTGAATGCATTCATCCAAGCATTCCTCAGAAACTTAAAATCAGATTTGCACACTGCAGGCTTAACTGGGGCCGGGTTCGATTTCGGGAGTTTCTCCTCAGGCCACGTAGGCGATCCTCGGTACAGTGCGTCCAAGAAATAGCCTAGGCTCATTGTGAAACAATCGGGGAAAGCTGCATGAAACTTTTGGAGCAATTTCTCGTCAAAATGCCCGTTTCCAAGTATACTTCCCGGTATTGCCCCTAGCTTATTCTTCAACCCACACCAAGGAATAGCAATGGATGCATTACGCGATAAGAAGCTCTCATACGAAGTTTTCTTCTTTATTCGCGATGATTTTTTCTGGTCATGGTTAGAGTAATTCCAGAGACGAACACTGGAGTCCTCTGTGGCTGAAACAATGTGTTCCCCATTGGAAGTGAATGCAGCAGGCGTTTGGCTTACTGAACTTCGATTACCTGATGCATGAGAAATTTGGTTTGAGAAATATAGAGAAAAGACAGGAAGGCAAAGAGCAACATGAAAGAAGTTAACAAACTCGGCAACAATTTTGTTTTAGGATTGTAACGAGGGTAGCGATTGTAGGACAAGATGTTTACAAGCTAGCAAATTTAGGCCACTAAATTTATTTGGCACATTTAGCCCCGTAAGTTTTAATTTTGGCACGTTTAGGCCAATTGGGGTTTTCGGGCTGGCAAATTTAGGTCATTATATTTTTTATTTTCGCGCTTTTAGGTCAAACACGTAAGTAGAGCTGTTATTCGAGCTGAGTATTTGAGGTTCGAGCTCGACTCGAGCTCTTATCGAGTCGAGTCGAGCTCGGTTCGATAACATTGCCGAGTTAAAAATTGAGCTCGGCTCGACTCGTTAACGAGTCTAACGAGCTTAACAAGCCTATCGAGTCGAGCCGAGCCTAATGAAATTTTTTACAAAAAATTAGTTATCGAGCCTAATAAGTCAAGCTCGAGCCGACTCGTTAGAAAATCGAGTATCTAACGAGCTCGAGCTCGGCTCATTAAGCTAAACGAGTCGAGCCTTAACGAGGCTCGATTCGAATAACAGCAGTACACGTAAGTAACACGTGACATTTTATCCCGAATTGGGGTGTTACGGGCCAATTTTGCCTTTATGTGAGAAAATTATAGTATAATGTCCTAAATGTGAGAAAATTAAAAAATAATGGCCTAAATGTTCCAGCCTGCAAATACCCACCCCACACCCCCTAAGTTACGTTACTAAAAAAAAAATTGTCCAACAAATTAAGAAGAAACAGCTACCTTTGAATTTACAGATGATATTGGTCCCACAAAGTATTTGAACTTGCGAATCACCAGAAGTGACCATTACTTTGCTCGAATCACTTGGACAATACTGAAAAAAGAACGTTCACATATATGATGTGTAAATGTATTAGGAAGTCAGGTTTCAACACAAATGTTTTGTGGTTTTACATTTATATATATACATACATATTGTTTGAAGATCAAATATAATGAAATATGTATATGAAGATCAAAGTATCCTGAAAGTTAACCTGAAATCCAATTATCTTTTTGCCAGGCAACTTTTTCTTCACATTCAGGCATATTGAATCCCCCAATTGCAGACGATTATCTATATGAAAAAGGTTTTCATATCGATTACCCGATCATGTCAAAGAGTAAAGAGAAGGGCACATATACTAGGCAAACAAAACCAAACATCAGTATATAATGGGTTGAATGTAGATCACTGCACCAATCAAGCAATATAAATTACAATATTATACGGATAGTGAAAAAAATGAAGATGCACTTCCTTATACAATTCTTAAAATTAACTTATAATGGAACTAAAGATTGTGCGCATACACATTCATGAATATGGACATATGACAGAGAATGAACACATTAAGACTACTAATATCAAACAGATATAACATGTTTCTCGAGCAGGACTTGCAAATATGCAATGATATAAAACAAACAAATCTTCTAATCTTCCACAGTCCTACGGAATATTTATCTTCTGTTATCGAAAAATGTTGACAATGAATCACTATAACATCACTGATAGTAGCATGGAAGCAGATATAAAAATATTTTTTTTCGAAAGACGGGGAGACCCCATATTAAACACATAAAGTATACCATTCCCAGAGATTGATATGTTTGGATGAAATAACGCTCAAGCTCATCCAAGACCAAGTCACCAATTACATGAAAATGCCTATTAAGCTAACCATATTTTGTTAAGCTAATTTAATAAAAGAGACTCCAAATCTGCCTTATATTCTTATCACATGACACATAAATAAGATTTTATTGTTCAGTTAGATAAACAGGAAATACCAGTCCTTTTTTTACTAAAACTGATTCGATTAAAGAGGCAGACTCAAACCTGCATTTAATTCTTATCACTTTGTTAAAATTAATATACTTAAAGGAGGCAGACTCCAAACGAGAATTATATTTGTATCGAATGGTTTACTTTTGTTTTAAATATTTAAAAACTATTCTGTTACCTGAGCAAAGCACTACTCGAGTAGGACAAGAATGCAAAATAAGACTTATGATTTGTACAGATAGGAATACCTGTAATATCATAAAAACTGCAAGTGCCATTCATGGAGCCAACAACACCTCCCTGAATCAACAGAAAAAACATATTGAAGAAACTCCAGGGATATCTTCTTAATATCATCAACCATAAAATAAATTTTCTCAAACCTTGCCATCAGGACGATATACCACAGCAGTTATAATTTCTCTAATATCAATCCAATCAACAACTCGTCCACCCTGAACTTCCCAAATTCGTAATTTCCCATCTATTGAACCACTAATAAAATGATTATCATCCACGGGATTGAAATCGACACAGGTTACTGCATCGAATATAAAACAAGAAGTTATCATTAATAAAAAGTCTGCACAGTCTATATTCATATGTGATGTAAAGTTGCAAACCAATCACATTGTCAGGAACTTACCATAATTATTATGTGAGTAAACTCCAAGGCAGTGTTCATGTCCCACTCTCCACAAGCGAGCAGTTTTATCAACTGAGGACGAAAGTAATTGCTGCAATATAAACAACTAAATCATATTCCCAATCGCAGAAAATCATTTCTAAGAGGGCACCCCATTCTCAGAAAAAGAAAAAAACATAGGAGAAAAGGAAAATAATACTACTAACCCCATTTTTGGACCATGAGAGAGCCAACACCTCCCCTTTGTGTCCATGAAACTCATGAAGGGGTTTCTCAGATAGCTGAAAGACCTTTGGTGGAAGAATCACACAAGCCGAGTCTGATGATTTCTTCAAACTTTTCACTTGATCATTCCTCTCTTTAGCAGCATCAAGTGGAGCTAACTTAAAGAAGTGATTCAAGGAGAAGTATAAACAGGAAGGATCAATATCTTGAGCACTGAATTTGTTTACAAAGTCATCTTCGAGGACCTTCCAGACACGCACAACACCATCCTCCCCAGCACTAGCCAGGTGCATACCATCGGGGCTAAACTTCATTGTCAAAATAGAACCCTCGTGTGCTGGAAATTCTTGCCCTGTGTAAAGTGATGATAATTCTTTTGAGTTTTTTTTACACACATTTACACGAACTCTTTTAGACCCCGTCTCTTGATCGATCTCCAATTTAGAAAGAAACTCCTTTGCCCTATCCACAATACGGTTCCAATTGCTTTTCTTTTGTGGATCAACTATACTCAACCCCTTTGACTCTTTTCTCAAAAGCTGCCGCACCAAAGACGATGAGCTAAGTCTTTTCTGAAACTCATCAAAAGATATCATCTTATCTGAACTCAAGTCAATAGATGAAGTAACAGAGCCATCATCCGCTAGATCAACCATGGCAGGTTCAGTTCCATAGTCCTGATTCTTAGTTTTTGAAGTAAGACTCTCCTCCACGTTACCACCTTTTAGTAAATATGTGGCATCATATGACTGATAAGATAGCAAAGAACGAGATGAGTAAAACTGTGAATTGGTATCCAAGTTTGCTGGCACTGCCTCTCCATCATCCTTCAATCTGTCAATAATATCCCATCTCATGCATTCTGGAAATGAATCCTCCTCTTCAACTTCACTAGTCCTATGTCTATCCAAACTCACACCCATCCATCTCAAAAACCTATCACGCCTTTCATTAACACTGTCTGGTTCTTTAGTCCAAAACTCATATCCCAGAGCACAACTCTCATGCCCAGAATTAAAACAAACGTCTGTGCAGTCAGAACTGAATCGAGAAGAAGGGGTGTCAAAGAATTGATCTTCTGATTCACTAAAACTATCCATCACACCCCCGAATTCAAGTCATACAAACCTATCCACCAAACAAAAGACTTAAATCAGAAATCACTATCTAATCCTTCAAATCAGAATTCTAATTCAAAGTGATGAAGAATAGAACCCTAAATCAAAACCAGAAAATCACTACAATTCATTCACAAAATTTGACGCCAATAAAACATGAGATATTATTAAACTATCACAAATCAATAGTCATGGAAAATATACTACGAGTTAAAAAAGGCGATCGCACCGACAAAAATTAGAAATATACCTAAACTCACAACCAAGGAAGAAAAAAGAGCATCGGTTTGAAATTCACAAAAAGGAAAGCAACAAAATGATAGCAAATTAAAATTCTCAAAATTATCAGTGAAGAAAAAAGATAATTTCCGAACCTCCTGGGGTATCAAAAAGTAGAATTCCAGTCGCAGCAGCATCAATCAATCAGTTAGCATCAGCAATTACAGAAAAAAAAAAAAAAAAGATTGAATTCATTGAGCAGGCATTTTTAAAGTGTGAAGAAAATAAATATGGGAGTAGAAGAGAGAGATTCGAAGGCTGTGAAATATGAATTGAAGGGGGAAGGAAACGTCATAAGGTGGTTATGTATGTGTGTGTGTCTCTCTCTGTAGAGTCTTTCTTCTTGTTGTTCCACCTTTTGTTTTCCTTGGGAATTTTCCCTTTTTTTCCCACCTACACATGGTTTTATTGGAGCAAAGAAACCACACAGATTCTTAAACAATAAAAAGGGTAGTTTGACGGTTTTGCCCCTTCTTGATGCACCCGTTCAACTAACGGCTGTATGATCCATGACTTTGGAAGGTGCCGTGTCGACGTGAATCGTGATGTCTTTCATATTTGACGTTAGTATTATTTTATCACCACACACCCCCTCTGTGTTTTTTTTTTTTTAAAAAAAAAAAATCAATTTTAAAAAATATACTTTTTTGGTTTAATAAATACGAGTAACATACTTTCATTAAATACAAACATCATTTGTTTCATTTTTCGGCAAGGTTTCATAACGTCAATTTGTGTTGTGTTAAGAATTTTTTAATTTTTTTGTTATGCTAAGATATCTGTTCCTGGGTTAGTTATTTTATCTTTTTTAAATATCATCATTAAATGGTAGAATCCAGCGCCCACGCATGCCACACGCCTTATTGTTTGTTAAAATAAAAAAAAGTACGGAGTATATCTTAAAACATTGATAAAAATCGAAAAAAATTGCGGTAAAATTAATCGCTTGGTCTACCTTTTAAGGGTGTGTTTGTAAATTATATTGATTGATTCAAAGTGATTAAAATTGATTTTTATAATAAAATTGAAAGTTGATAGTGTTTTAAAATTAAGCACTTTAAATCAATTGTGTATATGTTGTAGTGTTTACAAAACAAATCACTTTTTTTATAAATTTACAAAAAACACTTTTATTACATTTGGATAGATAATGTGTAAAGATGAAATATTATTTAAATTGTGAGGGTAAAATTGTAAAATTGATTATTGTAATGATGAGAAGCACATAGAAGCTATTAGAAGTAGGTGGAGGGGTGCTTCATCAAAATCACTTCTAACAAATTAACTTAATCACTTGGTTGTGTTTGAAAACACTCCAAAAGTGATTCTATTTGAAAAAAAAGTGCTTTTAAGCACCTTATAGTGTTTAAAAACACCCACTAACATGGACTCTCAGTTAGTATTGGTGAGGAATGAAATTTTAAATTAAATTAACGAATAAGATGTGAGTATTTAATTCAAATCCATGATACTATAAATTAAAGTTTGCCTTTAGATGAAACAGAGAGACAAAATCGACCGAGGTGAGGTTTTAATATTAAATATATTTGACTTTATTTTCATTGATTTACTACCATTCAATTTCAATTTACGAATTTGAAAAATTAAAATCTTTCATTTCTACAACCTACTCCTTCCTTCCGTATAAGTGGAGTTTTAGTTTTTTTTTTTCCTTGTACATAATTAAATGATGTTTTAACATTTTTTACATTATTTGTTTCAATTATACCCTTCTTTAACCATAGAAAACCTTCTAATTTCTAACTTACTTTTATTAATTAAAATTAGTTGTATGTGTGAAAGATTTTTTTTTATATAGTAAACAAAAATTAGAGAATTAATATGATTTGAGATCTTCTTTACTAATTAGGCTACACTTATCAATTTATATTATTTTTTAATTTCAATAAATTTTACGAAAAACTTCACTTATTCTAGAAAAAATGTGATGGAGAATGAAGCTACAATCGAAGAGTCATTTTTTATTTTCTGGAACATATTTATTTAGTCAAATTAATTCATTTGAATCCTTTCAAATCCATTTAATTTACTGTCATTTAATTGTTTTAACTAATACTTTGTAAAATTCTTTAAATAGAATATGTGGCAGTGTGAAATGAAATTGAGAATTATATTAAGAAAATTTTAAGGTTTCATTCTTAATCAATATTGTGTTTATCCAAATATTTTTTTATTGAAATCAACTGTTCTCACTTCAAATACGATCGACGTTTCCGTGCATCAGAATGGAGTATTAATTACTCTACTAGTATTTTTGCTAAACGAATTGGATACGTATCATAAAAGATGATGTATTTGGTCGCCTAAATAAAGACAAACTATATATATATATATATATATAGTACGGAGTATATACTATATGGAGGTTTTACTGATTTAGTTCCATATAGTGTTTTAGTATTTGTTAATCTCTTTATTAGTGTTACTGATTTAGTTCCGTGGGGTTTTCTACTTTGTGAAATAATTATTTTATAGGAAAGTAAATTTTATTATGCAAGTGCAAGCTCACAGTCTCGAATGGTTGACAATATACTATAAATTACACACACATCTATAGTATTATACTCCTACAATTTATACTTCTTCCATCCAAATCACTTTCAAAATTAGCTCATGTGCCACCATCCACTATAAATATAATTAATATATTCATTAGTTTGAAAATTATGTTTGTAAATTTTTAAATGATCGAATTGTATCTTAATTAGCATATCAAAGGTGGGAGCACATAAATATGTGTATGAGATGTTAAAAAATAAATCCAAAGGAAATAATTAAAAGGAAAATTAAATTATATTTGAAACATCAAGTTAAAATTTAGACATAAAATTAATACAGTAAGCTTAGGAGAGAAAAAACAGTTTCACAAAGTAGTAGTTAATGGTAGTGACTGAAAAAAGTTAAAGCACATGCAAAGTTAAAAACAGTTTTAGGCTTTTAGCAATCCTTTATCTCTTTTTGAAGAAATTATAGATGACATTATTTAAAGAAGATAAAAGATTTTTTGAAAAAAACATGAAATTAAAATTAGTGGTACAATGTAGAGAGGTGAAATTGCAAAGCATGATTCATGAAATGGTGGTCCAATGTAGTCGAGTGTAAAGCATGAAACGTTACATGTACTCTTATTAAGAATTTATTGCATACGCTGTTATTATAGTTCAACTACTTGCAAAAATATTAGGTGTACAAAATTCAACAATATTCAATCCGGCCAGCACCTCCAAAAATATTGAGAAACTCTCATAAATTTTCCCAACCCCTCCCATGATGCCATAAATATATCAGTTTTGGTGTACATTTTATATCTCACTATCTAATTTGTTAAATAATAAAGACCCGACACGTGTTAAAGATTCAGGAGAGTGAAACACTATATAAAACGGATGAATTGATCTACTCTCAATGTCCATGATCTTATAATTTAGATAGTGACACTATAACCACGCAAGGTATCTCACTTCATAATAAAAAAAAAATTTGACGTATAAAATTACGTACCAATATCTCATTGAAATTTCAGATAATATCTTACTAAAATTTAAGTATATCGATTTATTTTTAATGATATGATATATCATTTCATGTCGAAATTAGTTCAAGTGAAATAAAACCATTTTTTACTAACAACTATATATATGATCATCAATGTTCTTAATTATTGGTTAAATTCAAATGAATTGAGTGGGATTATGAGTTAGTATATAATTGGAGCTATGATGACGTTCATTATCATATACTATGAAGAAACCTTCCCTGCTTAAACAATTGGGGATTTATTAAAGGCTATTTTGGTAAAAAGAAAAAAGAAAAAGAAGAGACAATTCCACAACCGCGTAAAACATAGGAGGAGTTTTCATTAATGATTATTTTTGTGGTGATAATATATGCGACCGCGTCAACTGCGGCCGGCCTTCCTTATTAAATTAGGCTGTTTTTCTCTCCCGGACGGGGATTCAACCATCTCTCTTTCTATTCAAATTTTTCATTTAAATATTTATAGAGGTAATATATCTACACTTTTATTTTTATACAATTATAATATCCCTCTTTATCTTTTATACTCTTTTTTACTCATTTCTTTTTACTTATCTTTCACCCATATATTTCCTCTCTTACCTTTTTTCTACCAATTATTATTCTACCAGCTTCGACTTTAAAGAGGTTCTCGTAAGTGGACAGTTAAATTAATTTTTCGGATTGATAGTTTTTTAGAACGAATATCGAGACTTTAAAAAAAATTCTATCAGACAGCTACGTAATAATAATAAAATAATGCATAATTATTTTTAATTAATTTAACATAAAGTTAATCAAATGCCTACTTATTTTTTATACTTTATTACTCCATCTACCATCTAGCACCATCCCATCCACCATCACCTCTTGTCAAACATAGCTTTAATTATTTCCAATCTCTATTTGTTCTGAAATTTGGGACCTTGAGTCATTCGGGTTGAAGTTTTTTGAACATCTTACAACAACAAAAACCCAACAAATTATGCCAACGTCTCATATGCACATGATGCGTGAATCTAGTCTAGTGTTATTTTAATCAAAGTTAATGCCATGTTTCAATTAAATTAAGTTACCATCACATTTTTTTTCATTAAGTATTTTATATAAACTAATTGATCATATTCAATTATATTCATTTACTTATTGCATGGTGCAACTGGTGCACAAAAAACTGACTAAAAAATTATGAGAGAGTTTTGTGTAATGAGATAGTTTCATATGAGTTAGATCGTAATAGTATTATATATATACTATATACAGAGTATATTTTAAATAATATGAGATCCTATCACCTACGTTGACATTTTTGTTTGTCATGTCTTACAAAGTTTTCGTGGGTCATATACAGATATACTTGTAGTTAGTAGTTGGTGGTTAGTATGTAATTATATATAATTTTTCTTTGTTTGGAAAAAAATTGGTTCTAAGTCAATTTAGTCCGCTCAGAATTGAAAACAATATTAAGTTTGTTTAGAAAAAAAATTTATACTTCAAATATGATTTACGATATTACCCTTTTAGGATGACTTTGCTTTACTAGGAGGAATCTTTTTTTTTTAGAAATGAGGAGGAATCTAAATACAGCTAGAAAGAAAGTACGGAGTATATCTCTTGTAAATACTTGCATAACACCATTCACAACAATTAAGATAGGTGAACTTCACGGGTCGACCCGCACAAGAAACGGGTCATACTAGCAAGTATATAATTTTAAAAAAGTTGATCCCCTATGAACCTTGGTGTAGAAGACTCGTTTAAAAAATAAAAGATTGGACAACATTATTTATATATTAAAAATTTCGTCAATTGTATTAAAGATTTTTTATATGCTAATAGTTGGATACGTGTAAATTCACTGTCAAAACTCTAAAATAAAGGGTTGAGATCGACTAGCCAGACTAAATTGGTGCATTGTAACACTATTGGAAGGAAACTTATCCCCATTTGTGAGATTAATTTGATCCCCCATGCCATTTCATTGAATACACTAATGACAGCTCTTATGTTCGATCTCTTTACTTACCTCTCATTTTAAGCATTTGATTCGAGCTCTTTACTATTTATTCGTGTGATAGTTTGTTAGTTGAATGTTACTCCGTAATTCAAAGCCACATTAAACACTCAATCCAATTCGACAAATGAATATCAAGACCAAAAAAGAAAAAAAACACGACATTTTCTTTTCAATTACAATATTTATTTTTAAATTTTACAATTTGAAACACAAATTTTCAAATTGTTGTTATTTTAAGAGATTGTGATTAAATTGAAATAATCATAAAATATCAAAAACGTAAAAACCTTCTAGTATTATTTAGTTTGACTCGATTCATTCACCGCATAACTCTAAGATCTAATTATTTTTATATTATATATGATTAGGATAATATATAAGATTAGAGAGGGATTAAACTTTCTCCGCGAAGTAAGGATTGAAGAACATAGATTTTTAATGTTGAATTTATTGTTTAATTTGGTGGAATTTATTGAATGATGACTTATTTTGGTGGGTTTCGTCATAATTATTACATGCAATTTGAGACGCCATAATTTAATTAATTAATTTGGTTTACAATTACTTTTATGCCTGCATATTAGATCACATTTCAACCAAATTAAACTCGATAGAAAGTGACATTTTGAACTTGTCCTTGTCAAAGGAAGACAATATTCAATACTAAAACTAATTAAACGTTAATTGCAGATAAGAATTTATGATCCTTTCACGTTATATCATTAATTTTATCACGAGTTTTAAAATTTTAATATTATGATATTTTTTATATTTTACAATTTGTCACAAACAACCTACTGATGACATTGTAGTTGGAACTATTTGAAAGCCATATACGTACGCAAATAAATTTATGGCATTTTGATATTATTTCATTTTAAACCTGACATTTTTTTCTTTTATGCATTTTGCAATAATTAGTGCATGGAAATGCACGAAAATGTAATTTATAAAATTATAAAAATTTAAAACACATGATAATTTTTGTTTAAAAAAAAAAAAAAAACTAATACAGCACTAAGCTATCAGCTATAGATTTCTCGCAAGTTGACGATCGTCATGTTCCGACACACATTTCATGTGGAATACTTGAAACGCAATACAAAGTGTAATTTAGATATACAATAGAACCTCTATAAATTAATACTCTATAAATTAATAACCTCTCTAAAATAATAAAATTTTCCGGTCCCAATTTGGACCTTTGTAAAAAATCATCAAATTTTGGAAAATCTCTTTATAAATATTAGGTCCCATTAAAACTCTAAATTAATAATTCATAAATATTACCATTATAAATATTATGGTAATTTGCTAAAATATGAATCTATTGTTACTTGATTTTTCTTAAAATTTAAATCTAATTGGATTCATCCTAACTTGACCCATTTGATCATTCATGGATGATTTTATGATGTCTTTTAGATGAGAAGACATAGTTGAGTGTTATGAATTATTTTATTTTCATATTGAGATTTATATAATAGTATATGTTTTAATTCATATGCATGAACATATTTAAATGCAACGAATTAATGTAAACACGTATACAATGAAATGAATTAATATTATACATGATTAATGTATGGATATAATCAATGAAACATATATGAATTCATTTATTTTTAATGCATATGTAAATTTGTTGAATTTTAAAAGTCTCTCTTTTAATTAATAAATATTAATTTATCTATAAATTAATACCTCTTTAAATTAATAAAATTGTATGGTCCCAAGGTTATTAATATATAGAGGTTTTACTGTATATGCAATGATGCATGATGCATTCTCCACGCTTTGCAGTTTTACAGTTCAATTTAATACATGCATGTTTTAGACTTTAGTTATATTAATTTGCACGCTTCCGTCGTTATTCTATTGCATGATGTAATTGGTGTACAGAAGATTGACAACAAATTGTACGTTCAATTGCATATCATCATCTCTGAGTTATTTGGCTAAAGATGGATTGGGAGGGAGGTCTAAATTAAATGCATTTTCACCCTCTAAATTTACTTATTTATTTATTCACTAATCTCTACCTAATTTTTATTACTTAAATATATTTTGATTATTTACATGAAACCGGTTTCACGTGACGGTAACTCATATTGACAAATTGTACAGATGCATATTAATGATTTCAAAGGTAGATAAAGTAATATGTGTATATTCCACATTGTACACCATTAATATTTCTTCTTTCGTCCTTAATATATAACTTTTACATTTTCATTTTCGATACATTTAAAATGAAAAACTCTTTATAAGCTTTATCTTCATAATATTTACAATTTTACACAAAATGTCATTATTTTTTGATCCACATACATATAAATTAACTAATTTATTTACTTTGTATAAAAATTTACAAAATTACTCTTTAAAATCATACACATTAGTGCACGTACTTAACATGTGTGCCACATACATATGAAAATTTTTATGGAGTAGAAGAAGTATTACTTAATAAAAACTAATACATTGATCAAGAAAATTAATACTATTAGAAATTACTATACAAGGATTAATTTTCCACATCTCTACAAGATCGGACTTTTAAATGAGACAAAATTCTTTTATGGTATCAGCCTGATCAAATACTATTATCATTTATAATAATATTATTGTTCAAGATATACTGTGGACACATTGTATATAAAATATTCTTATCATAAAGGTATTCGGTTGAATTAACAACTTTTTGGTGAGCCTTTTTTAGTTCAATTATCTTCTATTGTCATGGGCTATTAAGAGAAGTATAAGATTCGTAAAAATGGGCTTGCTGCAATAGTAGCCCAACCAAACAAGTAAATCTTAGCCCATAAATTTAATTTCTTTACCACAAGAATGCAGGCACAAGAGGTAAAAGAGCTTCTATAAAGAGTGATGCTGAAGCTGTCACATCCCACATTTTAAGGCAATTTATTCTTAATATTAAAATAACTTTATTAGCACATAATTTGTACGACAATCCCACTTTTTATTAGACCTGATATACTTTTTCAAATTTTGTGCTACGGAGTACTTGAATTTTAAAAGTAACACAAAAATCATACAACTTGTTCCTTTCTTAAATATGATTAATATTTATTTTTTTCTTATTTGATACAAGCACCTTAAATTTAAGAATAAAGCCTCATTTAATGCAAAACCAAGATGATTTATAAATATTTCTAACATCAAAGGAAATTAGTGTCCCATGCCTCTTATATAAGATTAGGACGGTAACTAAACTTTATAAATTTTAAAGAATAAATATCTACCCTTAATCTAAGTTATCAAACAACCAATAAAAATGATATATAGTTAATTTAAGTTTAATCTAATCTATCAAACATGCCTTTAATCCTCTAATTCGATCTTAGGGATGATGCATCCTGCAGTTACCGCCAGTTAATGCCCTTTTAATTTGAACAAATGCAAGTAAAAAAAAAAAAATGCATCCATTTTGCCCATCAGTGTTTAAACTTGCATTAGATGCAATCAGGCTATTCTCATTAACGAAGTTGTACTTTAATGTCCTCTTTATATCTCTCCATTAATGTTGTTGTACGTAGGGGTGAGTAGAACTCGGAAAAAACCGAAAAAAATGAAATTTTAATTTCGGTTCGATTATGCTCAACGTCATCTAGTTTTCGGTTCGGTACGGTTAACTCACACTCACCCAATTAAAGTTGATTTGACCGAAAAAAACCTTGTTTATCATCATATATAATAAAGCAAAAAAAAAATCTGGTTTCTTATTTTTGTGGTCAAATCACGGTGAAAATTGATCCTGAACAGATGCATTATATTTTAATGCGTCTCACAGTCTAAAAATACAGTTTTTCATATATAAGAATTAGTTTGAATAGTGGATAGTTTGTGGGAAGGTTATGAGAAGGGCACAACACAATACATACACACAAGGTGCTTGACACTTCTCCACGCGTAAAGCACATAGAACGTTCATAAACCATTTCAAACATTCCTTTTCTTAGCTTTTTAAACCACTTGCAACAAAGCATGCCCTTTTTTACTTCTTTAAAAAAACACACACACACAAACACACACACTCTCTCTCTATCTCTCTCTCACTTCCATGGATACATCTGCTCAATGGCCTCCTCATCAGGTACACACAGATCCATCACCTTTTCCTCTGTACAAGATTGTTTTCATCTTAATTTGTTGATAGATATATGCTTTTGTGAAAAGATAATAGTTTGTTTCCCTTTTTTAATTTTAATTCTTTGAACTACTTTAATTCTCTCTTTTCCTACTTCTAAAGGATTGAATTTGTTATTATTCATATTTTGTTCCTTTGTGCCTTGTTTATCATCTTTGAAAAAGTGTAAAGCAGCTGATTTGTTTGTCCGTTTCCATCTCTGCTAAAAAAAAAATGTGGTTCCTTAATTAGTTTGATCTTCAACTTTTAGGCATGTCTTTTATGCAAAATTAACAAATTTTTTTTGATAAAATATTTTTGTTTAGGACATAGTGGTGAAACCTATGGAAGAGATAGTAAGTTGTCCAAAAGGATCTTCGGTGGAGAGAAAAGCAAGACCCCAGAAAGAACAAGCTTTGAATTGCCCTAGATGCAATTCCACCAACACTAAATTTTGCTACTACAACAATTACAGCCTCACACAGCCAAGGTATTTCTGCAAAACATGCCGGAGATATTGGACAGAAGGGGGATCTTTGAGAAACATCCCAGTTGGTGGTGGATCAAGAAAGAACAAGAGACAATCAGTAACTCAAAACCCTAGTGCCACCTCATCATCCAAGAAACTTCCAGATTTGGTACAAAACCCTAAAATTAATCAAGAAACTACCCAAGATCTCAACTTAGGGTTTTCAATCCACCACAATAATAATTTCCAAGTCCCTAACTTTCTTGAAAACACCTCAAACAACAATTCTTCTCCATCTCATAATCTCTCTCCACTTGAGCTCTTAACTGGATTCACAGCTTCAAGGGGCTTGAATTCCTTCATGCCGCCGTCCACCTCCTCCGATTACTCATCAGGGTTTCCTAATTTGCCTGATTTCAAACCCTCCCTTAATTTTTCTCTTGATGGGCTTGGGAGTAATTATGGAAGTTTTCAAGGGGTACCACAGGCAAATGGGAAACTTCTATTCCCATTTCAAGATTTGAAGCAGCAGGTTTCAAATGATGATCAACAAAATAGACAAGATCTTAATTCCACTGGATACTGGAATGGAGTGATAGGTGGAGGAGGATCATGGTAATTAATCAAAGTCCCAGGAATTAATTAATTATATCTATATTTGTTTTTTTTTTATAATGTCTTGTGGTGGGGAGGTTACTTTGTTGAAAAAAGAAAAAAAGAACTAACTTTGAAGTATAGGGTTTCCAGAATCTTCCTCTCTCTCTTGTTTTGGAATTGGAGGCTTTTTTTTTTTTAGATATGGCTTCAGGTTGCAGTGATGAGATTTGAAGATATGAAAGCCCTGGTTTTTGAATTGAAGGGCAAAGGAGGCTAGGGGAGGCTCAGTTACAAGGGTATCCAACCTGCATGTTTTATGTGTCATTTTGTTTAGTAATATAAATATTATATAGAGGAGTATCATTTAATTTTGTATAACCCAACTCGTGTATTCAGAGTTTGTGACCAAAGATTTTCATTCTATCATGTGTTGTAATTTTTGGTTAATTTGATTTTTGTTATTTTGTTATACATGCATTTTAAATGTATAATGTTTAATTTAATTTCAAGATGAATGAAACCTAATACTACTCTCTCAGCAACGGACAAGTTTGTTGATTTTCATGCATGGTGTGTCTGAATCTTGGTTATGAGATCAAATCTGAGTGAGTAAGCAGTAGGTGTGCAGCTAGTGTTTTGTGTACCTACTCTTTCTAGTTGTGTTATTTTTATTTAATCAAGGCCTGAAGTTTGATAAAGACTTGTTCAATTCAATCACATTTATCTGCCAGTACAAATTGTTTATTCTTCAAAGGGGTAATGATGACTTTCCCATGCCATGTTCTTGAAATTAGTCATCCACTGGCCCCCACAAACATTCCCCTAGACAAGTGTGCTCCTCAGGAATAATCTCCCCACTAACTCCAATATCATTCTTACCTATACAACTCATTGTATAAATACACATATATACATATATAGGTATACACCGTTTTTTTTTTTTTTTTACTTCAGTATCATATGCAACTAGTAAAATTTCTTTAAATTGTGCATTATGTTTAAAATAAAATTAATGTCACATAAACTAATAATGTTAACTTATACTTAACTTAATTACACATTTTAAACAAATTGGTTTGGTGCCCATGAGAATGACCCATATCTTTTATGGTGGGGCAATTTAAAGGCAATATAATTTTGGTTTGGAAATGTAGACCATTAATTTGTTTTTTTTAGCAAATATAAGTCATTATTCACACACTGACATATCTTTATGTGTGCAGAAAAAAAATACGAGACTACATATTTGTGTGAAAAAATATATATTATTAATTGGTACACATTTATCAAAATGGAAATTTGGCCTTAAATTATCACCCAATAATTAAGAAAAAAAAAAAAACATTTTTTCCCATATACATGTAACATGTTATTTGCTGGAAGGCACTATGTGGGGTGGGGGCATAATCACGAGGCAGTACCACCATTGATGGATTATATATATTTGGGGTGAGGTTTTTGAATTTTATTTTATTATATAACTCAATTATTCTTTATTCCTCATTTGGTGATTGGATGATGGAAAGCTGATGCACCGCTCCATCATTTTCACTTAAACCCCAATTATACAATTCTGGTCAAAATCAATTTCTATTTATATAAATCAAAACACATCTTTTTAAGTTTTCTGCATATAACACCTCTTGTAACTTGCAATATACTTTTATAATCTACTGTAGTGGGCAAGGGCAACTAAGATAGTATATTTTATTTTAAGGTTCCTTAATTTATTTATTCCTGGGTCACTATATTTGATTTTGGTCTTCAAATGGTGATGATCTTTCAATTACGTACAAATCAATTATTTGAATTGATGTCGAAATTTTACTTTTTAATAGAATTGGCCATGAGTTTGAAAAATTCATCTATCGAAATGCAATCAACTGTGAGATAGTCACGTACGAGAACTTGTCAATATTTTAATATTTCATTTTATCTACGGATTTGTACAACCACATTGTCCAAAAAATTATAGACTACCAACGATTTAAAATAACTTTAATTATGTGTTCCGCAGTAATATAAATGATCCCAAAAAATATAAATATACGAATTTAGTCTTAATTACTTCTATATGTTAATTTCATTTCAAAGTTATCACAATTCTCATCAAAACGATATCGTCCTTTTTTGTCATGTGCTCGACACTGCACGTACGGTCGATTCCAACGACGTTGTTCCGAGGATTTCGGCAACTTTGAAACAACATTGACACATATAAAAAAATGGAATTAGATTTATATATACATTTATTCTTTTTAGACCGTTTTGAAAAGGTCCAAAAGGAAGTAAGTTATAGGACAAAAAAAATCCTATCCCTAAAACAACATTAGAT
Organism: Galeopsis tetrahit; assembly: GCA_963675135.1. Classification (NCBI taxonomy): domain Eukaryota; kingdom Viridiplantae; phylum Streptophyta; class Magnoliopsida; order Lamiales; family Lamiaceae; genus Galeopsis; species Galeopsis tetrahit. Next base: position 13,335,883 of record OY776125.1, on the reverse strand, counting down.
GCAAACAAAATCTTGAGAATCTGGAAAAGGAAAAGGAAAAAAATGTAGCACTAATTAAGTGAGTACGGATGGCGATGGGTTGAGTTGGCTCACGAGTCGTTACTCGTGCCAAATTTAAAACTACTCGAGATTAACTTATTTTTAATCGAGCTCGAGTACAAGATCAGTAATACTAGGCTTGTCAAGCTCGCAAAGCTAATGAGACAATGGAGCTCACTTAATGTAAAGAACAAATTAATGAGATGAGTCTAATTCAATAATGTCAGGTTCAAATTCGGCACAATTAAAAAAATCGAAACCAAAACAACTCGACTCAGTGAGAAACTTGTTAAATTCAATCTCGAATCGATAACTTACCCAACTAAGAGTAATACTTTAGTTTGACAATTTACATAATTAACTCAGAAATTCGACTTGGCCTGATGAGAATAGCTGCTTTGTAAATAATGAGTGTAGTAATGGTATACTCGTAAATGACATATTCATACATATAAAAAAAAAAAAAATAAGACTATGATTCATACATTTGTCACTCTATTAAAAAAAAAATTCCATTTTATATAAAATGATGTTTCTTTTTATTTGTCACTCTATTAATACCATACAAATTTTGATATAAAACGTCTATCTAATTACATTCATTTGATATATCAAAATTTCTTGTAATCATATACATTAATTAATTAATATTCTTAACTTTGAATATTACTAAACTTCCATCAAAGAGAAAATTCAGCTTTCTATCTTTGCTAGTGGTAATCTCATAATTGGGCCTGTACTGCGTATTTGGGCCAACAATAGTCTGAAGTCATTTAACCATTCGTATGGCCCATTCAGCTTTGCTCAATCTTTAGAAGACTATAATAATAATATAATTTTCATTACGAATTTTAGTCAATTGTATATTTTACTATGCATTCTATCACATATTGTCTTATTGTAAACCCAATGTTTATATGTGCGTATATGTGACAATAATATTGAGTCTGTTTAAATAATAACATTCGTGCTACTCACCAACTAAACCAACCTATATTTTTCTTATTTTAAATATCTATTTTATTTAACACTTGGTATTAATCTTGATTTTTTTATATATATATAACAAGTACACATCGATTGTAAAAATAATATTATATTTAACTACAACCTATAAAAGTGTATTAGATGTTTTGTAGTAATTGCAGCCCTTATATTTTGTCTAATTATAGTACTCTACCTCACATCGAGCTAATCTTAAGCTGTCATATCATCTTTAGCTATTCACAAATTTATTCGGTGCATCAAGTTACTATAACTAATTAATTCTAAATTGTAATTTTAAAATACATGTTATAAATTATAAACATTACGAAATCGTGAATTTTATACAATTAACAAAAAAATGTGAAATAAGCCGGGGGTAAGTCCATTTGGGCATGTTTAATACTCCCTCCGTCCGTCTATAGTTGTTACGTTACTTTTTGGCACAAAGATTAAGAAAAGTGATTAAATAATAGATATAGGGGGTGTTTTTAAACACTACTAACAACTTTCAGAATCACTTTTTTTAAAGCTGCCCTCTCACAGCTTTTACTTTTCAGAAGTGCTTTTAAACTGTTTATAGAGTTTGCAAACACCCCCATAGTACAAGTGATGTGATTGAGAGAGGAGAGAGATAGAGAGAAAAAGTAAAATATAAAGTGAAGTGTAAGAAAAAATAGTTACCAAAAAATGTATGGAAAACTTATAGGCGGACGCAGTGACGGACCCAGAAAATTTCGGTAGGGGGGCCCGATTAACATTATTATAAAAATAAAATAATACGTACTCATTATTTTCATCAAAATTTCACATTATAAAATTGTCAATACGTCACATTTCATTAAATTAAATTGATCGAATAAGTTGACTTTTGCTATGTTTTAGTAGAAGTTAATACTCCATCCGTTCCGTGATAACTTGCACATTTTAACCGATTCAATTTTTTAAAAAATTGAATTTAGTGGTGTAGAGTCAAATAAAAAAACATATTATTTTGGGTGATTTGATAAGGTGTGAGGAGGATTTAGTAGGATGTAAAATAGATTTGGTGAAATGTAGGATAAAATGTAGACTCAATGAGTGACGATTTTTAAATAAAATGATGTTCGAATATATATTAATTTTGTGGATTATTTTTATATTAAGAGTGTGCAAATAATTATATAACATAGTATTAATTTTAATATTTGTGAAATTACCAAAATACCCCTAACTAATTTATAAAATTAGTGGGGGGCCCACGGGCCCCCCTGGGCACCGTGTAGGTCCGCCACTGGGCGGACGGACCAAAATGGTAAAATGGGAAACTTATAGACGGACGGACGGAGTAGTAAAGATGGATTATTAAGATTAGAATGATAACTAAACTTTATAAACTTTAATGTATATTAATTTAAATTATCAAATAATCAATAAAAATAATATACTCCTATATATAGTTAATTTAAGTTTAATTTAAACTCTAAAAAATGGTCTTATTGTGTTACTAATTTAAACGCGTGAGTAGCATCTTTGTGTAATTCCCTGCAAAAGTCATGATACAACCCAATGACGTGGCAGAATGAGGCTTCTTCTCAAATAGGCCCCACACTAAAAAAAAGCTGGAGCTGCTATTCAGTACTTGCCGCCCTAGCTACCGACATTATGCTCCCTCGAATTCACCACCGTCAGATTCGACACGTTTATCTCCATCTACGGCTCTGACCACTGCTTTGCCTTGAAAACAGTGACCTCCACTCAAGATTATCTTTCTCTCTCTTTTTTTTTTTTTAAATGCATTGATTAATAAATTTGATACTCCCTCCGTCCCCCTATAAGTTTCCCACTTTCCTTTTATGGATGTCCCACAATAAGTTTCCCATTTCATATTTTTCAATTTTTGGCATATGATTTTCTCTCTCCCAATCACATCACTTAAACTTTATCTATTATTTTATCATACTTCATCTCACACTCATCTATTATTTTCTCTCTCACCATCACATCACTTGTACTACATCTATTATTTAATCATATTTCTTAATCAAAACAACCAAAAGAAAGGGGAAACTTATACCGGGACGGAGGGAGTATTAGACATAGTAATTGTATAAAATTGAAAGAAATAACATAATAAAAGAGTATAGAATGAAGTAGGATAAATTAATATAATTTTTTTTATTATGAAACATCTACGAAAAGAAAGTGAATAGAAGAAATGTAATGGAAAACTGGTAATTGAGATTTGAGAATTCAATTAACGATGTACAAATGAGTCAAGGTACTGTTAGGGGCTCGATTCAATAAAATGTGTTAGAATTCGTTAATATAATATGAATAAATCCAACTCACTTATGGTTTTCACACTTATGCAATTAAATTTATTTAAATAAATGGAGTTATAGAGTTTAATAGATACTATATATGTATATAATTTTTTTTATTTTGTAATGAGTTAATGAATAGTTTATTTCGTGATTGATATTTATTAAGCTTGTTCGTGAATCAATAAAATTTCTTATAAATAAAACTCAAGCTTGACTTGATAATAAATAAAATTTGTCATTTACTTGGAGTAATATTTAGATTTAGATTTTCATTTTTTTTTAATTGTCAAGCGAGTTGAGCCATTTTATTACTTATATTTTCTTTAAATAAGTATTGATAATAATGTTTTTTATGAAATGATAGTGAAATCTATTTGTGTTTTCACTGCCTTGCATATATATATATATATATATATATATATATATAACTTATAGGACATGTTTAATTGATAGTTATCTAAGAATAGGATGATAACTAAATTTTATAAATTTTAAAGTATAATTTATTCTTAATCTAAATTATCAAACAACCAATAAAAATGATATATAGTTAATTTAGATTTAATTTAAGCTATCAAACATGGTCTAGGAGTATAATTTATAAGTATTTCTGCACATTACCAATATTTTTCTAAACAACAAGGGATATTGGGGGAGGGACATTAATATTTCACTGATTAATGAGTTTGGGAGAAATTTCAATTTCACAATTTGGGAGAAAATAACGAGGAATTTGTATGGATAAAGTGAAATACTGTGTCATTCCACATTGAAGCATTGGTATCTTAACTTTATTTCATCCCCGTGCAGATTGGATTTAAAAAAATCCCTACTTCCACAGCCCTATCTAGGGGTGACAATTTTCGACACGACACGATAGCACGATACGAATCCGACACGAAAATTGCGGGTTAGTGTTTGGCCTTATCAGGTTCGTGTCGTTATCGGGTCGACCTGATAACGACACGAAAATTTCGTGTCGGGTTCGTGTCAACCCGTTAAGCACGATAAAATTAACAGGTAACCCATTAACCTGTTAACAACCCGTTAACCTGTTATTTACCTGATATGACACGACACGATAATGACACGTATCTGATAATAACATGATAATGACACGATAATTTATTATATTTATATAAATATATTATTTTTTATATATTTAATACAATTTTAAATTGATTTATTTTCTTATCATGTTGTTATCGTGTTACGTGTCGTTATCGTGTCATGTCGACACGAAAATTATCGTGTCGTTATCGTGTCGTGTCGTGTCGACACAAAAATTATCGTGTTCGTGTCGTGTCGACACAGATCCTTATCGTGTCGTGTTCGTGTTTGGCCTTATCGTGTCGTGTCACTATCGTGTCGACACGAAACACGGCACGATAGCACGAATTGCCAGCCCTAGCCCTATCCACCATTATCTTTAGTCCTTGGACTGCAATTATATAAGAACAAAGAAGGGATAGTGGATCCCCCCTATCTTATCTAAGTTCCCTCTCGAGTTTAAATTCGTTCGACGAGCTGCCATTTACTAGAATCGTTGCACTAGCTGACGAGATGCATTCCATCATCCAAGCCCTCCATACTGGTGGAAAATCCACCTTCCACCATGTTGTCCAGATACGCTCATTCCACCGAGTCATATGCTTTTGCGAAGTCGACTTTGAACAGAGCCCTTGGTTTCCTTCGTTATTTTGCCTCATCGATGGCTTCATGAGCAATAAGTATATCGTCCATGATTTGACGCCCTCCTATAAACGCCGATTGATAGTCTGATATTACCATTTCCAATACTTTAGCTAGCCCTTTTGCCAGTAATTTTGCAATAATCTTGTACAGACTTTCAATCAAAGAAATAGGTTGAAATTCCTCAAGTGTTTTAGCTCCTGATTTTTTGGTAAAAGGACGATGAAAGAAGGATTAATTCCCTTGTTTCCCATGACGATGGAATTCCGACGTCATCTTCATAATCTCCGTTTTTACAAGTTCCCAATTATTCTTGAAAAAGTCGAGGGAGAAGCCATCCTGACCCGGGCTTTATGTCGTTTCGCAATCCCAGATTGCCGCTTTCATTTCACTTTATGAGAATTATGTTGTTAGGAAGGTTCGATCACATTCCTCTAGCTTCCGTTGGATCAGTGAGTGGGAGATCTTTGGCCTGCTGAACCCTTTAAACTTGAAATGTGTACTAAAGTACTGAAACATCTTCCTCTTCACCTCCTGAACTTCATCCGACCACCTTGATTCGGGGGAAATTCACACATTTTAGATGCACGTGTGAAGCGTATTTTCATGAGTTTTTCATTGAATTATGGATTGATTATGATGATTTGAGCCAAAATGAGGGAAAGGTTGTGTTTTGTCGATTTTGTAGGAAATACGATAGAATTTGGAGTAAAACACCAACCATACTTCACTGGATCAAGAATAAGAGTGCACCATTGGGTTCGTCTCGAAAAACGGAGTGGAATAGCCAAAAGAATCGAGTCAATCGGACCCCCGAGGCGAAAGATATGCACGAAACAAGAAATGGTTGAAGTCGACCGAGCGAGCACGCCCGAGACGAGGGCTCGAGATAGAGCTCCTCGAGACAGAATTTTGGGGCGCCAAGCGAGCACGGTCGAGCTAGGAGCTCGGCCGAGCTACTTCTCAAGCCAAAATTTAGGCCACGGTCGAGCACCACGCACGGAATTGGGAAGCCCGAGACAGCAAATGGAGACCACCACATGCCTCGGCTGAGCAAGGAGCACGACCGAGCTTCACCTCCAAGCGAAAATCAAAGGCCTCGGCCGAGCCATCATCTCAGAACAGGTACAATAGAGACAAAATTTTGGGCCAAGGACATGGCACGGCCGAGCACCATTCTCGGCCGAGCTCGAGGAAGCAGGGGCGCTACATGCCACAGTTGAGATGTTGCCACGACCGAGCCTCGTCCAAACCTTCAACGCGCACAGCACGGCCGAGCCGCCTGTTCGGCCGAGCACCTGGAAGGCCAAAACATGATTTTGCACGGCCGTGTTATCCCCATTTTCGGTGCCTTTTCCCTATTTTTGCCATTTTTTAGGGACTAACTTGCAATTCTTGCACCCAAACCCTACCCCAACACTATATAAGCCCTCATTCTTAAAATCAAAAGAACTCTTCTCCAATTCTTTAATTCCACACATAGAAACACACAATTGGAGGTGATTTGACCATGACTTCTTCAATTCTTCATCAATTCATGCAAGGAAGGCATCAATAGCTTGGAATTTTCATTCCCCATCATATTTTAGACTAAACTTTCTATTTCTCTCTCTTTTTATTTAATTATTTCTTTGGATTTTGTTAATTTGATTATGTTGTTGATTGACTAGAACACTTTTGGTTCTAGAGCCTTGTAAATACTTTTGATGAAGTTTATGAATTAATGTTTTTCTTATTTGGTGTTTGTGTGGCTTAATTCTATTTGGATGCTTGATTTTCATTGCAAAACATGTCATTAGTGTACAATGGTGATATGTTAATCTTAGTTAATTGAATTAGGTTGAGAAATCTATTTTGATTGATTGATTGCAAGCATTTGACCTAATTTTACTGTGAGATTGAAAGATGATCAATGATTAGGAAGATGTGTGATGATCCTAGGAGCTTGATTGAGTTCTATTGTGCAATTTAGGTAGAGATACTAAGTTGTGTGATATTTCCTTTGGATTATTTGGATTGAAGAAACTTTTAATTCATTATTATGTGATCAATCTTATAGACAAAGCATGAACACCACTTAAGTAGTTAGTTAATCATGGATGGATTCATTAGTATTGCATGTGCTTTGGAACCTACTTTCTCATCTTTGAGTTTACCCATATTTTCTCTCATTTTGTGATTTGCATGAGCATTCATTGATCGATTTAATATTACCCTTTTATTGTTTATTTGTGACATTTAGTAGACAATTTTAGAGTAATTCACCTTTCCACTTTAATTGATCACGTCTATTTAGAATTCAATTGACAAACTCCACTTTTACACTACACCTCCTCGTGGGATCGACCTCGTACTTATCACGCTACGATAGACGCCGTATACTCGCGGTCGTGTATTTTAGTGTTGCATAATACGTGAATCACACCTTCCTTATAACTAGACCGTTTATAACATTGCCTTTTCTTCTACTATTGATGGCGCGATGAAATAGCTTTGTGTTGAGATCACCCTCTTTGAGTCAATTCAACTTTGCCATTTGGCTCAGTTGATTTTCTTTTGTTCTCAAATCATTTTGCAGACCGGCCAAGGTTTCCCTTCTCTTCATTTCTTCGTGTTCCTCTAATCCGAAGATGTCATCCATCACATCTAACCTTTCAATCTGTCTTCTACCCTCTTCAATTCTTGATTCCAGATTCCCGAAGGTATTCTTATTCCATTCCCTCTGGCCAGCTTTTAACAATTTAAATTTTTCTTTCAAAATGTATCCACTCCATCCTAGTAATTCATATGATTCCCATTTGTTTGCCATGAATTCTTTAAAGTTTGGATGTTTCATCCAAGCATTAAAAAAATCAAAACGGTTTGGGGCCCCAATCTTTTCTTTGCGTTGTTATGTATATGGGGCAGTGGTCAGAAATCGAGCGTCCCAGCCATTTCAAGGTTGCTTCAGGCCCACTTTTCCATCCATACCTCATTCATTGAATCACTAGTACCCTGTCCAAGTGACTCTTGCACGTTTCGTCCGGCATGTATCATGTAAATTTCCTACCTAACAGTGGGATGTCGATCAAATTTGTTTGTACTATGAACTCATCGAATAACTCCTTATCTCTTCTATTTTTCCTCTTGCCTCTCCCGACTCTCTCTTTCGTGCATCTGATGGGGTTGAAGTCCCCGGCTATGCAGACGTGATCCTCTTAATCATGTTTCGCCACCCCTTTCAAGGTTTCCCATATTTCTTTTTTTATGTTCCCATAGCAAAGCGCGTACACATTAATCAACACACATCTTTTACCATCCTTTTTCCAAATGTCGTTCATAACAAGGAACCCTCTATTGTGCCACGAGCTCATTTTTGTGAATACAGCTTCATCCCAAATTGTGAGTAAACCGCTTGATCTTCCCTCTACCGCTCGGCAATCCCATCCCAAATATGTATTCATCCATAATTTCTACTTTCGTTTCCTATAAGAAACATATCTCTATGTAAAAAAAAATCACCATCTATTTCACCTCCTTACGCTTGTCCTTCCCTCTCATGCATCTGACGTTAAAGCTTAGTACCTTCATCAATTACTTATGGCATGTCCTCCCTTCAACTTTTCTGCAACTTTGATAGCTTTACTTTTGGCCTTTCGATCCAATTTTTCTAGCCTTTTGATCTAGTTCTCATCTGATTCTGCCCTGAGGATCCCAATTTTTTTTCCCCAGGTTCCATGTGTTTTCTGCCTCCCTTCTGATCAACCTTTCTTCTTCCATGATTTTTCATCTTTTCACTTTACAACTCTCCTCTTCGTCCTCAACAAGTTTCGTGTCGATTTCTTTTCTCGGTTTTATTTCCATTCCCATCTCAGGTCTTTTCATTTTCCATGGGTCTCGTGTCATGTCTTCTCCCCCAGAGTCTAGATTGGCTTCATCTGTCCCCTCTGACTCAGCCTCGTCCATGTAGCTAGGGCTACTGTTGTGGATTACCATTTTCCCGGTTAAATTTGCTTGGCCCAAGTGATTCTCCACATTGTCATATGATTGAAATCATCCCATATCATCTTGACTTTGGGCCTCAACCTCCCCTTCACTACTTGGCCCACATTCCTGAAATAGAGTATTTAGGTCGAACTGACCTGGGCCCAAAAATACCTCATTGTCTTGATCCACTGCCTCTTTCCTGATAAGGGCCTCGACTAATGGGCTTTTCCTAAGTTTATTTTCGAGTCCACTTTCTGACTTTGTGTACTTTGGACCCAGATAAAGGCCATATAAAGACTTTTCCATTGCCACTTCAATTCTTGAAAATAACTCCCGATAACTTGGGATCTTCCCCCAAGGTTCTATCATAAATTATTTTGGCGTTTTCCAAGATGAAAAGCGGCGGGTACATTAATGTCGACATTCTCTCACTTTCGATGACGTCATGCGCCCTTCCATCCGTTTCGAGTTCCTTGCCTTCAGAATTTTCCGACGCCGGCATTGCCGCCATAGTTTTCATCCTCTCTCATTCCTCCTCTTCCAACGCTATTATGCCCTTTGATTTATCATTCCACGGATCCACGTTGAAGTCTTCATCCTCTTCTTTGATCCTCATGCTGTGAATTCAGCCGTCAATCTGGATTTTGATTGGACTTCTTGTGATCTCGCGATATGAAGTTCTCAAGAGGATTCTAGCAAACTATAAATTGCTCTTGTTAATGGTATCTTCGTCTATGTTAATTATGTTGTCGCATTGGGTTGCTACCAATCTAAAGAACTTCTTGTTCCAGGCTTGTAGGGGCACATCGTACCAATTTGTCCAAATGACCCGACGACTCGATACCATTCTTGGATCCCAAACGCCCACCCCTTCCAGCCACCTATGTACCCAGTCTAAATGATCGAACTCAGCGATGTCATGCTCGAGCTCGTCTATGGGACTTATCAGTATCATGTCACCCCCGAGAGTTGAGATTCTCCAACTTTTGTCACACTCCTTCATCAGATCCTCTCCCACCTCTGGCCAGGAGTAATTATCCCTTATCTTACGCAGAAAACAACCTTTTAGCCATTTTCTATCTTACTCCGATGATTCATAAGTCATGCCTTTGAATCTGTTAATATTGTTATCTTGCCCGTCTTTTGTCCTATGTGTTGTATGTATCTCCCTTTGTACTGATCCTTTCCCCATATCGGTCCGATGTGTCTTGATTATGTCTCTTTCTTTTAAGGTATCCGTATACGATGCCTCATCCTTTCTTGTGCCATTTTCCCTTCTACTATAATAAATGAATTTGGTTTCAGAATTACGTGTCTTACCTGACCTCCTTCTTTTGAGTCTTTCGTATTTGGTCGATCTCTCAAATCTTGAAAGATTTTCCCTTAGTTTGTACGACCCGAACTAGATGTTATTCAATTTTGTCTCTACGTATGCCAGATTGACATCTTCACCGAACCTAACAAAGTCGAATCTCACCCCTCTTTTGTCTTTCTTATCTGCAATGAAACAAACAGTCACTAACCTGTTCCACCGCGTTGATCCTATCCACCAATCTACCTTTGTTGCAGCTGTCTGGGAAGTTGCATAGGAAGAAAGTCACCTCCGATTTTTTGACCCACCCATTTTTCGCCATGTTTTCCTTCCATCCTGTTGTCGTGTTCCTTGCGGTCCGCCACGCCGGGGATTGATTTGGAAGAGCCGGACTACAAGAAAATTATTTTTTAGTGAGAAAATCTTCTCATTATTGCTTCTCTAATTAAAACTCTTTAGTGACAAGAATTTGATTATTAATGACAGGACCTCTCACGACAATTTTTGTCATTAAAAAAAATTAGTTAGAAAAGCAATAATGACAAAATTTTTGTCACTAAAAGTCAATTTTCTTGTAGTGATATAATTAAAGTAGTGTGATAGCTATTTGTACCTTCTCATCAACACATCTGAAATGTATAAACACACCAAATTTATTGTTCTCCACCTTAGCATCCGGTGTATATCTTACAAGTAAAATATAAAAGAAACAAGATTTTCTAAAACTTCCATTTTAGATTTAATTTGTCACTTTTATAGTAAGCATTTTTTTAAAAAGTAAAATATAAAAGAAACAAGATTTTCTAAAACTTCCATTTTAGATTTAATTTGTCACTTTTATAGTACGCATTTTTTTTTAAAAAATAATGTGATAATATATAAGAGGCAAAAGCTGAAAAAATAAAAAAGACTCTCTAGGATGCCGTTGACATAATCCTCAACGATGATGATGAGGCATGTGGTGTTGAGAGGCGACAAAATTATAAACAAATGTGTGGGCTAAACCACAAATAGAACTAATATATGCATGGTGGTAAATCTTCATTCACTTTGCGCCTACATCAATTTTTTGTATTAAACGTACAGGTTGCATTGTTAGATTGATTTAAATTCAATTATATTTTACTCAATACTTATTCAGTATTCCAACTAAATTTATTATTATTAATGTTTGATGGAGTAATTTTTTTACTCGTGATGTTATTTAGATAAAATTCCTAAATTTAAATCTACATTAGTCAAGACTCGATCAATTCAACACCTGAAATTACCGTAAACACAAAATAGATTGATACTTGGTATTATAAAAAAGACTAGTTTTATTATGGTGTGTGCAAATTATTGGTAGATATTTATCTCTTCTCTAATAATATTGCATTCATTCTTATATCTACTCGTAACTCGTCAATACAGTAGCTAATGAACCGATGAGAAATGATAATCAGGATCTCTTGGAACTTTCAGATCATGATCCCATCTATGATCAAATTAAATGGCTATATATATAAAATATATAAGGGGACCATATTTACAAAATCATTGATAATTAAAGCATGCATCATTAATCTTATAAAAGAGGATCCGATCCGCCAAAAAAAAAAAGAAGATTGATTAGGATGGGCTGAGAAAACATAAAAGTCAATCAATAAATGGTATCTAATTCTGTAATTAATTAGTTTTGGTATGAGAAACTGTAATCCTCTCTGTTCCAGATTAGTTTTAACAATGATTTGAACACAAAAATTAAAAAATTAAAAAGTTAAGGTAAAAAAAAAAAAAAAAGATATTAATGTTCTTTCAATTTTATTAAAGTTATAAAGTAGGTGTATTGTAACATAGTGGACAAATAATTAAGTGAACATTTTCATGGTAAAAGTTGTAAGAAGTCTTATTTTTAGAGTGTGAAAATTAACATGGAATATACGAAAAAAAAAAAAAGTGTAAAAATTGATTTGAGATAGATAAAGTATTTAGACACATACTGAGAAAAAAAAAAACTTAATGAATATGTTGACCATAGACTCCACTTGAAACAATCTCACACTGTTAAATTGAAAGGGAAAGATCATATGCACAAAATAAAGTGGTAATAATTAATAAACTGATTAAAATTAGGCAAACATTAACATTTCGGCGTGCAATAAGTGTAATTTTGATTCACAAATTTCAATTAAATAGTTTTTTTTTTTGTGTGCGTGTGTGTGAAAAATAGTTTGTATATTATAAAATATTAAAATTGTTTAACATATAAATTAATATTTTTCATTATGTAAACTAATTGTACCTTTATATTTTTGTTACAATAAATGTATCAATTGCTTTTTAACCTTAAAATAAAAGGGAGGGAGGCAAATTAAGGTTAAAGAAGAGTGGGTAAGTCAAGATTGTCATACTAGATTTATATTATGTGCTGTTTTCACATCCTCTCTTAATATATATGATGACATATTATTATTGATGTTCCTCGTCAATATAGGGCAATGGACCTCGGATACCCTACACCATAACAATGGCAGCTTTAATTAAAAAATTCACTTTATACTATATGTGCTGGTGGGTGACTTTCTATATTTATTTCGAATTTTGGCCATCTATCATTACTTATTATTTCAAATATAGTATTTGACACCTCATATCATAATATTTGTCTTTTTTATTATTTTATATAAAATTAATGAATAATCTTGAAAGCAAGAGAAGAAAACAAAAATACATAAAATATATTTTCAATTAATTAAAATGATGAATTAAACGTAGAAAAAATAGTGATAAACTTTTAAATTAGATTTAAAACCAAAAGCTACAACCAATATGATAAATTTTAATGAGAATTAAGTCATTAAGCAGTGATAAATAAATATTTAGATTTTAGATAGCGACTTAATTTCATGCGTCAATATTTTAACTGTTCGGTTAACTGTCAAATTAAAACACAAATCCTGCAATATTATTAATGAGATCTATATATGTTGAGACTCTATGCTTGCAAATATATTTTGTCTGTAGGACGTAGAATTCTTCAACTTTTATGTTTAACAACTAATTAATTGGGTAAAGTTTATAAGAGTTTTAATCATGTCGAGTTCAATAATTTGATACTTTTACACTAGTTTATCATACATTATTTCACTAATAATCAACTTTATATTCTATTAAACATAAAATTATTTTTAAATTTGTTTGATGTCTCTACCAATTACCAAACTTCGAACAAAGCATTTGAATATGCGTTTCAAAATTAAACATCAAATTATCTCGTTCTCCTGCTTGCAATTTGTTCTCGTGCATTTTATTTTTTTTAAAAATAGAGAATGTAAGTTTTTTGATCAATAAAAAATATACGACAAAATATAAAGCTTATCTAGCAAAAAACAAATTATCGAGAGAAGAGTAAACGAAAATAAAAAATCAACCAATCTCTAAAAAGCACTATATATAGAGCTAGTCTTGGGTGAGATCGTCTCACGAATCTTATTCTGTGAGACAGGTCTCTTTTGACTCAATATAAAAATGTGATAATGTTTGAGTAAAATATGTCAATATTTAAGTAAAAAATGAGAGCTACTTTTGTTAAAAACATAGTATCATATTTTTTTTTGCAAACATAAAATTTAGGGGAAAAAAATGAATTGTCCAACCCAAAAGTTTGGAATATGAGTCAAATGAATGTATCTCATGAAAAAAGATCCGCGGAACGGTCTCACACAAGTTTTTGTCATATATAGAGTGTATATTTTTTTAACCCAAATGCGCTCTATATTTATACATATATATATTTTTTTTATTTTACTAAAATCTATACTAGGAGTATTAAAGTAGTAAGGTAGGAGCACTGCACAAATATAGTTGTTGGGGGAATCTATGATTGAATTGGAACATTGTAACAACATGAATAAATGATGTCTCAATTTATTATGCCCTGAAGTAAAAAAAATTATTAGTATATATCAAATCATTGGTCCATTTACTCCTATGTTTGCATGACAAAAAATATTCGGACTCCGAGTCCGAGTAATAACTTTTCATTTGAACAAAAGGTTGCAAGAAAGTCTATTTGACTAATTGTTCTTACTCCATCTCAATGAAAATATTGGCCGGAAATTGGTCGCATGATTTCAAATGAACAAAGATGTTTGGTATACTTAAGTGACCATCACACCAAAGAAAAAAGTAGAGAAAAAAAATTCCATTAATAGATATGATAAATTTTGTTTGAAAATTAATATAAATGAACTAATTTCACACCCTCTGACAAGTTCAAATTTTTGAATGAAGTTAAATTTTTGGATGAGATTAGAGTTTGAAACTCGACCACGTTCTGAGTTAAAATCTCACTAAAAGCAGCTTCACTTATATTAAATTGTCAACGAGTTCTTTTTAAGGGGTAGATATGATAATCTGGTTCACGAGTGAAAAAGAGTGTTGAAGGATTACGAGTGATAAAGAGTGTTGAAGGATTGATAAAAATGAATTATGAGGTTCTAAAAAGCCCTCATGAGGAACTCACCATGATCATCTCGTATAATCATACTCACTCCTGTTTTTTAAGAGTCTTTATAAAACGTTGCATCCACATTTATTTTAAAGGAATCTAGTTGTGGTTTATATCATTCACTACTAGAGCTGTCAAAATGGATTAACGGGGCGGGCCGATCCACAACCCACTTTCCACGGCGGGTTGCGGGCTAGCCCACAGGCTTTTTCCTTATTTATTATTTTTTTACTTTTTTCACATTTATTATTATGTATATAATTACTAAAAAAATAATTAAAATAAAATATAAATCATTTGGGATAATCTTTGATTAAACCCACACATTTCATGTTAATAATTTTAATCTCTTATAATCAGAGAGTAGACTTCAAATATATATTATTAAACTAAAATTTAAACCTTCAAATTGTTTAAATCTTTATTGCCAAAGGGGTAGAATTAGTATATAATATTCAATGAAAAATTAATTAACAAATCAATCCAACAACTATTAGTAGCAAATATCAATTTGTGAATACACGTCTCACCACACACTCTCTCAATCTACTAATGATAACTATGCTCTTATAAAGAAAAAGTAAAAAAAGAGATTTAAATCTACATTAATTATTACGTCTCTCCTGAAGTCATGTGAATACATGGACGACAATGGTGTATTCTCATTCTCAAATCTCAATTTTGTTTAATAGTATAATATTTTTTTTGATTTTGAATCTTGATTTAAAGTTGAATTGAATTCATAAATTTCTAGTTATCACATTTTTATTTACAATTCAACTTAAAAAAGAAAACATTATTTCTTCATTCAATCTTTAAAAAAAAATATTTTTTTTAAAAGTCCACGGGCCAACCCGTCAAAATCCAAGACCCATGTGGTCTGGTCCATACGGACCCACTTTTTAAACGGGAATGAATTACTCAATTCAACCTACATTTTTTATAGATGGGGGCGGACCGATCCAACGGGGCTAGCCCATTTGACAGCTCTATTCACTACAAACTCTATCTCACGTTTGAGAAACACTTCATCGTTTGTATCTGCTCGAGTTTTTGGAGGAGTCGAATCAACTAGAATGCTACATAATGCAAGTTCATCAATTGACTTGATGTGCGTGTAGATCTCGAATTTTTTATAGGATTAGTTTGTTCTACAAGAACATGAGGTCATATAAATGGATTAAGAGAATAGTTCATTACTAAAATGACATACTAGACTAGATAACTGAATTAAATTAGAAACAATCAAGTAATTATTAGTGATATTGTAAATATTGTGTATATGTAGTCTCTTGTTATCCCACATCGAAACGTTCATCATACTTTCAGAGTGTAGATTGTATAAATACCTTTAGTCAGTATGAATAAAATATCTTTTGACTTATCTTTAACATGGTAACCAGAGCTTAATTAGGCACCTGCCTCTTTTTTTTCGATCCTCTCCTTATTTTGTGGAATTACTCCTACATTATCGGATCTCCGAGGCCCAAAATTGCCTCTGCATCTCAAAAACCCTAACCTCTCGACCACTTCTCATCGGTCGTTCCCACCTCCCGCCTCACGCCCAAATTGCAGTTGTCGACCTCACGTCCCTGCAACATAATGCCTTCTGATTCAGAGCCCCGTGTCGTCAACGCCGGCTCTGCCTCCGCGACCGAGTCCTCCGATCCCGCCGTGCCTCACCTTGTGGCCTTCAATTCTGCCTCGCAGGCACCCCTCAAACTCACCTCCACAAACTATGTAGCCTGGAGTCTACAATTTCGCACTCTGCTCACTGGCTATAACCTCTTCCGCTTTGTAGACGGGTCGCACAAGTGTCCTCCCTCCACCGTTTCTGAAGGAACAGTCACCACACCGAACCCGCTGCATCAATTCTGGGTTCGTCAAGACCAATTAATATTCAGTGCTCTCCTTGGTTCGATAATCCCCAATTTAATCTCGTTTGTTGCTGCTGCTGTAACTTCCCATGATGTGTGGACAACCCTTGCATCCACCTACGGGAAATCATCTAGGGGACGCATCCTTGCTCTCAAAAATCGCATTCACAATCCGCTCAAAGGTAACCGTTCTATCACTGAATTTATGCTTGAAATTAAGGGCGTCGTTGATGAACTAGCCCTACTCGGTTTTAAAACGGATCCCGAGGACCTTGTCCTTAAGGTCCTTAATGGTCTTGATGACTCCTTCAAAGAATTAGGCAACGCCATCCAGGCCAGAGATGCCCCCATTGCCTTTGAGGAATTGCATGATAAACTATTGAGCACTGAAGCCCAACTTGCTGTCCAGAATCACGTCCCGTCCTCTACCCCTGTCACTGCACTCAATAGGAACAGACAGCCTGGTCCCTCTGGCAACCGACCGCATGTGCAGCTTCCGCCCTGGCCGTCCCACGCATCAGCCCAACAGGGCCGTTTCCAGCAGCACTCGGCCGGCCCTCCATACACCCATTCCAGTCGCTCGGCTACCCAGTCTAGGCCATATATGGGGAAGTGTCAACTTTGTGGCACACCAGGCCACTCCGCTCGTCGATGTCCCGAAATTCAATCCTATGTGCCATCTCCAAGAGCCCCTGCTTCGTCAGGCTATTCCACTCCCTCTGCAAATGCGGCCTCTTCTGCCCCAGCCCATTCGGGGTGGATTATCGACTCGGGCGCCTCTCACCACATCACTACAGACCTGGCTAACCTATCCCTGCATTCTCCTTATGGTGGCGGTGATGACGTGGTGGTTGGTAATGGTAAAAGATTAAATATTTCGCATACAGGCTCCTTATTTTTTGAGAATTTAGAGTTTCTAGCATTTTCGGATACCCTTGTTGTTCCTTCCATGTCCATAAATTTACTATCTGTCTCTCAATTATGCCGACAAAATAATGTTCATGTTTCGTTCTCTGATTCTGGTTTTCAGGTGATGGAGCGTCCTTCGGGGGGTGTTCTTCTCCAAGGTCCGTGCGTTAATGGGTTTTATGTTTGGCCTGCTGGTGTCTGCTGATCCTCTCCTCCCACTGCCCTCACTATGTCCCGTCAGCCCGTCCCCACCTGGCATGCCCGGCTTGGTCACCCATCATCTCGTATTTTGAATTTTACCTTATCTACAAACAATTTTCCTTTCAATAAATTGAGTCAGCATACTTGTGAGTCTTGTAAGTGCATTAAGAGTCATAAGTTACCCTTTATGGATTCTTCTTTATCATCTACTATGCCTTTAGAATTAATATTTTCTGATGTTTGGACTACTCCAATTTTATCGTGTGATGGTTATAAATATTATGTTATCTTTGTTGATCACTTCACTAAGTATATATGGCTTTATCCGTTGAAACGTAAATCTGATGTACTTCCAACGTTTGTTGCGTTTAAATCCCTCGTTGAAAACTACCTCTCCACCAATATCAAAACTTTGTACTCTGATAACGGTGGTGAATACCTAGCCCTATGCTCCTTTCTTACATCTCATGGAATCACCCACCTAACAACTCCACCTCACACTCCAGAGCACAATGGTGCCTCTGAACGCCGTCATCGCCATGTCGTTGACACAGCTTTAGCCCTCCTCCATCATGCTTCCATGCCCCTAACCTTTTGGCCCTATGCTGTCTCCACAGCCACATACCTCATTAATCGCCTACCTAAACCTGCCCTTGCCATGCTTTCTTCCTTTGAGAAACTATTTAGCCGTCCTCCAAATCTCACCAAACTCCGAGTATTCGGTTGCCTATGCTTTCCTTGGCTTCGCCCCTACACCGCTCACAAACTTGATAACCGATCTACACCTTGTGTGTTTGTTGGTTACTTCCCCACCCAAAGTGCATATCTATGCCTCGATCGTTCCACCAACAGAATCTATGTCTCTCGTCATGTGGACTTCGTCGAATCTGTCCTACCCTTCGCCACAAAACCTAATCCCAAAACCCCACCACCTCCATCCACAGACGATCACCCGGTCCCTAACCCCCCACCAATACAGATCACAATCACTCCTTCTGCGGCACCACCAGTGCCCTCGCCTACGCCGGCACCCCCTGCTGCTCCTCCATCACCGGATTCACCTGTGGCTCCTACACATCACCATCCCATGGTTACTCGCTCTAGGAACAACATCATCAAACCAAATCCGAGGTACTGTCTAACCGTCACTTCTTCTATTGATGTTGAACCAACTACTGTTACATAGGCCCTTAAAGATCCACACTGGCGCACTGCTATGTCTGAGGAGTATAATGCTCTCCTGCGTAATGGTACTTGGGATCTTGTACCAGCGATTACTTCGCAAAATGTGGTTGGCTGCAAATGGGTAATCCGTATCAAGAGAAAGCCGGATGGATCTGTTGATAAATTTAAGGCTCGGTTGGTAGCCAAGGGGTTTCATCAGCGACCGGGTATCGACTTCTTTGAAACTTTCAGTTCGGTTGTCAAGCCGGCTACTATCCGGATTGTTCTTAGCATTGTTGTCTCTCGTAACTGGCCTCTCAGACAGTTTGATGTAAATAATGTCTTCCTTCACGGCACCCTTAATGACGAGGTCTATATGTCTCAACCCCCGGGTTTCTCTGACTCTGATCGTCCCGGCTTCGTTTGCAAGCTCCGTAAATCTATTTATGGCCTCAAGCAAGCCCCACACACTTGGTATAATGCCTTACGGACCTTCTTAATATCCATTGGCTTTGTGTGTACCAAGTCGGATGAATCCCTCTTCGTTTATGCTCATCAGGGTGTTCTGGCTTATTTTCTGATTTACGTGGATGACTTAGTTCTCACAGGCAACAGTGACAGTTTTATGAGTACAGTGGTTTGGCAGTCTATCGTCAGGTGTTTTCTTGGGGTGGAAGTGCTTCGCACTCGTGACTCTTGCTTTCTATTTTCTGTTAAGGATCTCGGCTCCTTATCCTATTTTCTTGGGGTGGAAGTGCTTCGCACTCGTGACTCTTGCTTTCTATCTCAACACAAATATATTACGGATCTACTTGCTCCTCACAACATGCTTGATGCTAAGCCTGTTCAAACTCCTCTTGCCACGGGTGTCCCTCTTTCTCTTCACGATGGTAGTCCTGCTTCTGACCCCACTGTCTATCGTCAGGTGTTTGGCAGTCTTCAGTATCTGCTCCTCACTAGACCTGACATTGCCTTTGCTGTGAACAAACTCTCTCAATTCATGCACGCTCCTTCTGATCTTCATTGGGGTGCGGTCAAAAGGTTACTTCGTTATTTGAATGGCACTCGTCATTTCTCACTTCACCTGCAGCGCCACTCTCCCCTCACTCTTCACTGTTTCTCTGATACCGACTGGGCTGGTGACTGTGATGATAGAACCTCCACAAGTGCCTATGTCATATTTCTGGGTGCAAATCCAGTGTCTTGGAGCTCTCGTAAGCAGCGCTCTATGGCTCGCTCTTCAACTGAGGCCGAATATCGAGCCATTGCTGCAGCAGCAGCCGAAATGCAGTGGACCTCTTCCATTCTCTCTGAACTCCTAGTTCCGCCTCCTTCGGATGTCCCGTCTCTATACTGTGATAACATGGGAGCCCCATACCTCTGCTCGAACCCTGTGTTTCACTCACGTATGAAACATATTGCCATTGTCTATCACTTTGTTCGTGACTTGGTAAAAACATCTTGTATCCGTGTTGCTCATGTCTCCTCTGCTGATCAACTTGCGGATGCCCTCACCAAACCTCTCTCTCGGAATCGTCTCAAATTGCTTATGGACAAGATTGGTGTCGTCAATCGCCCACCATCTTGAGGGGGCGTATTAGTGATATTGTAAATATTGTGTATATGTAGTCTCTTGTTATCCCACATCGAAACGTTCATCATACTTTCAGAGTGTAGATTGTATAAATACCTTTAGTCAATATGAATAAAATATATTTTGACTTATCTTTAACAGTAATAACTATGAAACCAACTAAAAGGGTGTGTTATAGAAAATAAAACGACACCTATAATATTATGGCACATGAATTTGCGAGGGCATCTCATTTTTATGAGAGCTCTTTTTGTTTGATGGATTCATCGACGTTTATGGTCAAACTATCAAATAGCATTTATTTTTATAATAATAAAAGCTAATTCTCTTTGCTTAAAAAAAATGTGGTCACACTTTGTATGTAACCATTATAAATTATTTATGGAAGACTTAAAAACATATTTGCACAAGGTGTAAACTCTTCGACAAACTTATTAAGTTTGTGGCTGCCTTCCGGGCGAAAAATATCATTAAAATAAAATTAATGATTATAAAAATTCGCAATATTATGAATTCAAAAATACTTGAATTGAACCCTTAACAAAACACAAGATTTCATATAATGTGTTCGATCTAAATACTAAGTGCACAAAAACACTCTCAAAGTACACAAAGTAATATGCCATGGGAAAATATCTATTTTGATCACCCAAATTAACCTCTTTTCAAATTTGGTCATCCACATTTAGTCACTATTAAAATTGGTCACTCACTTATTATTTTCTATTAAAATTGGTGATCATTGACTAACGGGGAGAAAGGGTTCTGAGTGTCATTTTCATTCCCAGCTTTTAATTCCTAAACGCTAAAGCCCAATTTTTTTTTGCCAAAGTCTTGTATGTTTTCGAGTACACCGTGTACTCTAGTCCAATTTGTACTCCAACCCAATTTGCTTACTCAGCCCACTTTCTTACCTGACCCATTAACCCAGATAATATTAAATTCCTTTCTTTCAATTTTTTCTTATTTTTCACGCGATCTCTCTCAATTCTCAATTCTTTTTTCACAATTCTCTCTTTCCACTGTTTGCGATCGCGTTCATCAATATCGACATCGAAAGTTTCGTCATCTTGAACACCGGAGTGTTATATTGATATCAAACGGTTTTCGTTTGAATTTTTGCAGAAATCGTCACTTTTTTGAAGAAAATTTGTTATGATTGTTGATTTTGATAAAATGTATTCTTGTTTTTATCTTCGTTTTTGTACAAATTATACTTTAATTCATCACATTTGTCAAAAATTGGAAGTTATTCTATTACTTTTTTCTTACTCTGTTTTTTTTTGTAGATATGTTTGCTGCTAATATTGAAGCTTTTGACAATACAATTGAAGATTGTTTTGAGTTATCTAATGAAGTTGAAATCCATAACAAAGTACTCAATGATAAATCAAATGAAGGTATGTGTCTGTGATATTGTTTCATCTTATTGTTTTATTTTTATAATCTTTTATTTTTCATTGTTTTTCTGTTTGAAACTGTATTTACAGTAAAACTTGTAATATATTTTACTATAAAGTGTACGTTGTTATATATAATAGTGTATATAGAAAAGTGTATGTTTTATATGGAAAAGGTGCATGTTCTATATATGAAAAGTGCATCTCTTTTATACTTAAAAGTGTTCTATTTTTTTACTTTTATGCTAAAGTGTATGTTTTATATTGAAAAGTGTTCTATCTATTCATCTCTTTTATATTAGAAAAGTGTATGTTTTAAGTGGGAAATGTGCATGTTCTATATATGAAATGTGCATCTCTTTTATATTGAAAAGTGTTCTATCTATTCATCTTGCTTCATTTTATACGACATTAATCTCCTGCAGAAATGAATTCTCCCCGCCCTCGACAAATTAGGCAAAACCTTCTCCCTCCGCAACCTCCTATCCTCCCATGGTGTCCACTCCATCGCGCTCAGTTCAACGTCCCTTCCTTCTTCCACGACTACCGCATCTCCAGCCAAAACGATAAAAAAATCGTCTTCTCAATCGACCTCCCCCTCCTCCACCGCGCTCTCCGCTCCATCCTCACTAGTGCTGTTATTCGAACCGAGCCTTAACGAGACTCGGCTCGGCTCGACTCGTTAAGGCTCGATAAGGCTCGACTCGTTTAGCTTAACGAGCCGAGCTCGAGCTCGTTAAATACTCGATTTACTAACGAGCCAGCTCGAGCTCGACTTGTTAGGCTCGATAACTAAATTTTTGTAAAAAATTCCATTAGGCTCGTTAGGCTCGGCTCGACTCGATAGGCTCGTTAAGCTCGTTAGACTCGTTAACGAGTCGAGCCGAGCTCAATTTTTAACTCGGTAATGTTATCGAGCCGAGATCGGCTCGACTCGATAAGAGCTCGAGTCAAGCTCGAACCTCAAATACTCGGCTCGAATAACAGCCCTAATCCTCACCATCTACGCCGACTCCAACTCCAACGGCACCCTCATCATACTAGTAAAAAAACTCCTCCCTCAATCCACCCAAGCCACGCCCTTTCTCACCCTCGAAGCCAAAGGCTACAAGTCCGCCATCGTTCAGGACGTCCCCATCTCCAAGCCTCTCTCACGCGCCGACAAGCTTCAATTGGCTCTCGAAAGTAGTCAAATGTCGGCCACTTTAGTGAGGGCGCCGGACCTGAATCTATTGCAGATCTCCGTTGAGGATGAAGCATCTCGGCGATGTTATGGCGGTTTCGGTAAGCAAATACGGGGACCTCCATTTGCAGATCTCAACTACGTTGATCACATTATGGGCGGAGTTTAGGAAGCTAATGGTTTTAGGGGAAAGAGTTGAGCCATTACTCATTCGTTTCTCTGTTTCCATTTGCAAATCTTTGTTTCCATTACTTCTTCATTTCTCCTTTGTACTCATTTCAATTATACATTTATACTCTTTATTTGTTGTTGTTAATATGTGTATGTTTTATATGTTCATAGTGTATTTTTGTATAATGGAATAGTGTATTTTTGTCTCATAAATGGTGTATCCCTAGTAGGAAAAATATGTGTGTTAAATTGTTTATATTTTTATATTTAACTGTTCCTAATTTTTTTTTTTAAATTGTTATTAAATTTACACATTTTCTTATTTAATCCTGCACGTATATGACTATTAAAATACACATTTTGGTTATTAATACTTACACTTCCATAATTCTTATTTAATCTTTCACTTTAATGACTATTAAAGATATACCTTTTAATTTTTTATTTTTTTTTGAGAGGTAATAATGGAACTTTTATTTCACGGGGGTGCTCAGAAACCCATTACAGCAGATGCAAAATTCTGGACACAAAACATTGAAAAAATAAGGTGGTTCGATTTAAACTTACACTTTTATAATCAAGATAAATTATTTCTAATTTTTTTATAAAAAAATTGTTATTAAATTTACATATTTTCTTATTCAATCTTGCACTTTTATGACTATTAAAGATATACCTTTTGGTTATAAACGGTTTCTATTTTATTTTTTAATTGTTATTAAATTTACCCATTTTTTTATTTAATCTTGCACTTTTATGACTATCAAAGATTCACCTTTTGGTTATTAATACTTGCACTTTTATAATCTAGATAAAGTGTTCCTAATTTTTAAAAAAAAAATGTTATTAAATTTACACATTTTCTTATTTAATCTTGCACTTTTAAGATTATTAAAGATACACCTTTTGATTATTAGCACTTGCATTTTTATAATCTAGATAAACCGTTCATAATTTTTTTTTTAAAATTGCTATTAATTTCACACATTTTATTATTTAGAAACTTGCACTTTTATGACTATTATAGATACACCTTTTGCTTTTTAGAACTTGCACTTTTATAATTTAGATAAACTGTTCATAATTTTTTTAAAAAAATTGTTATTAATTTCACACATTTTATTATTTTATCTTGCACTTTTATAACTATTGATCATACACATTTCTGTTATAAGTACTTACACTTTTATAATAGAGATAAATAATAGAGATAAATGAGTGCTAAAATATTTATTAGGTGCGAAAATAAATAAAATATTTATTAGGTGCGAAAATAAAAAAACAGTGATAAAATTAAATTTGATGTAGGTGGGTGGTAAAATATACAATGGGCGGCCACTAGGCTATAACAACTACCAATTAATTAAGTGTTCAATATCCTATTTATCCGTCTATTTGACCTGGTTTGCAAGTGGACTCAAGTACACCATGTACTTGAGTACACAACAGCCCTACTCTTTTTTTTTAATTGGAAAATAAGTATGTGAATGAGAAGGTTCTCAGGCTTAATTTTTTTTTAACAATATTTCAATGACTGGTTTTCATATTGAGACCCTCGTTGTGCAATTCTCTAATATTATCAATTTATATTAAAAATAGTTTGTATCTTTCATTAAGATCATTATTAATTGCAGATTTCTTGATACGTACGTTAGTCAAACATATTTCACTCAAAGTCACTCTATTTGTGGATTTTTTATTTCTCAATCACACACCAGTAATATTAAATGAAGATAAATTTAGTAAAAATTGAAAAAAAAAATTGGGTTTAGGATTTTTTTATCAGTAGAAATTGAAAAAAATGGAATTTAGGGTTTAGGAATTAAAAGATTAATTGAAGATAAATTTAGTAGAAATTGATTTTTTTTTTTTTTTTTTTTTGAAGTTAAGGGTTTAGGAATTTTTATCAGTAAAAGTAGGCGTTAGTGACAGAAAAAATAATAATAAGTGAGTGACCAATTTCGATAGTGATTAAATGTGGATGACCAAATTTAAAAATAGATAAACTTGGTGACAAAAAGTGATATTTTCCTGCCCATTAACCTACACCAAAGTCTATATAAGTTAATTCGAAATGTTGGTAGCATTCATAGATTCATAGTAACATACAAGAGAAAGACATGGTCTATCGAGTTAGTGTCGTATCCATATGAAATTTTTTTGTCTCATCTTACTTTCAAGATTAATCGAACCCAAAATGTATGAGCGTGAGAGGTTCTGATACCATGTCATCTAAAAATTCAATAAAGAAGTGGTACTTCCTCCATTTTTTTATATAGGATATTTTAGAGAAATTTATTAGAATTAAGAAAGTGTATGTTTTGACAAATAATGTCAAATATACCCTTAGATAATAAATGAGATTTCTAATTTCATTCCATAATACACATTAAGTTTGTATACGAAAAAAATTTGTGTTTTTATTTTATTTTTTTGAAGTTAGATTTGTCTTAAAGATTTGTTAATTAGAGTAATTTAGAATTTAAAAATTATGATTGTTTCGAAAGTTAAAGGGAGGGCATAATTGGAATAAACATTGTAAAAAATCTAAAACATCTTATATTTATGCACAAGAAAAAAGGTCTAAAACATTCTATAAAATAAACGGAGGGAGAATATATATATTAATTTTCTAATAGTACAAATGCAATTTATACCCATGTTATTGACACATATATAAGTATATTACAACTTCAGTAAGTTCGACTTAGTTTATTGCAAATTATAACAATAATTACCATATGCATTCCATTGATATATAAATTCTAAAAATTTAAGAAATCGGTTTGATTTCCATGTTTCACCTGTATTTCACTATGTTAGATTTTTTTCGAATGTCGTTTTTTAAATATTATAGGACGTTGATTATTTTTTAATATACCACATGTCAATTATTTATACAATAGAATAAATTATGGAACACGAAATTTGAAACCTATAGTCTCATTCGTCAAGAAATGCATTATTACTAATAGGGTTTGTCAACCACAATTAATTTGACTATATAAGTCTATATATTAACCATATATCTGTTGATTTTTAACCCGAAAGTCTAATAAGTTCTAAAGATCCAAATATCAATAGTACTAAATACAAAAGATTCTAACCATAGCTAGATCCATTGGTTCTTAACCAGGTTCAACATGATTTTTTTAATTAACCGTTTAGATATTCCATTTTTTTTTTCTTAAGTGTCTGATGATCTTAATTTACTGATTTTGTTACTATGATGGAGGTAATGAAATATTTAATGACGAATATTCATCATTAAATTTTTTAAGAAGAAGATATATTCCATAATGGCCAATTACTCAGAAGCAAATAAATTTTCAATAATACCAAGAATCCAAAAAAATTACATATTTATTTATTTGATCGTTTATTGTCCTGGTAATTAATAATTATTATAGCCATTATTATTTGTGGTAAATCTGTTTAAAATTTGGTTATGTTAAAAGGCTAGGGACCCTTTTGTTTTTAATTTGTCTGTAAATTATCTTTGCTACCTAGTTGTCATTATTGCTGAAATGGACCCTTGCCATAATATTTTGGCCACTACTAAAAATTGCAGAGTTTTTTTGAGAACTTTAGAAAGGGACATTATAGCATTGCTGCTCAGATGTTGGGCTTGCCTTTTAAACTACTACCAAAACATTTTTAATTCCATCATTTATTCCTTCTTTTCTCATTTCTTCAAAGTCAATTCCACTATTAACCAAGTATGATTTTAACTCTAATTTAATTATCACAAATTCTCGTGTGTAACTGTTATATAAGAGGTGAACTGAAATTTTATATTTAAGTTATAATGAACCAAGTGTTTTAGTTAAATATAAATTAGACCAAATGTTACTTACACAAGAGTCTAATTCATAATTTATTTATTTGCTTAGTCTAAGTGCAATGAGAAATTCTCTTGTACAGTAATTTAACTATTTGTCTAGTCAAAACTGAATAAGAAATTATATTGTAAAACTACATTATATGAGAATGAATCAAAATCCATCAATTATTTAATGATTTAATTGGTAAAGAGAAAAAATATATTTAATATATTAGAATAATTTAAATTCATCTTTTATAATAAATTTAAAAAAAATTAAAGCGGGTTTCAGCATTATATGTTGGGACAACACATTATACTAGAGCGATTCGCCATTAATTATTAACCCTACGGCATCATTAGTTAGTCAAACCTCTAAGTAAGATTAGAATATTCTCTATAATTTTTTAAATGCTAGTTTTTGTCTTATTCTTACATATGTTAAAACTCCCTCATCTATAAGGCCAAAAGCGTAAAAAAAAAAAAAAAAAACTGTGTGGCGATTCATGTCACATAAATTGCGAGATTAATTTAAATTTATATAACTTATTCATTACAATATAATATTCTAATCAACAGATGAATTTTGACATGTCACATTCCACATAAAACGATTTCACGTTACAATGACTTATATGTAATATTGTATGTACAATACTTTCTAAATATATGAAATTAAAATCTCATGGGTCAGAATTGCGCCTGACTTATCTAACTTATAACAATATTACGTGTGTTGTATTATTATTGTTTAGTTTGTTTAAAATAATACTATATAGACCAACACGTAAATTAAATTGTGTTTTTTTTTTTTTGAATACATCGTAAATTAAATTGTTAAGACAAACAAATATTACTGTGTTCATGGCCCGTCTCAACTTGTAATATTTTTTAACCCCGTGAATTTTATGACCAACAAGATTTTTTCCTCTCTAATTTTTTATTATACGATATAATAATGCACAATAGAGTAACTCCACGAGATTACTTCTACATATTCAAATAATTTTTTAAAAAAAATATCACACTTTAAAATATTATAATTACTATCATTGCTACGTTGCTAACTGTTATTTTTCCCCACCTACCTCAAATTCTAGAACACTCATAATTATAATCCTATCCAAAGTGAAAAAGAATAAAGGAAACGTAATTTTCTAAAACTAGTAGGAAAGAAATCCTAAAAAATAATAAAGAGTAGGTGTCTGGTGAATTCAGGTCAACGTGAATTCATAAAAATCAGGTTTACGTAAACTTTTTTTTTTAGTATTATTATCATGCATAAAAAATGTGATTATTGTATATACAAAGTGTCATTTAAAGAAAAAATGTTTAATTTTTAAAAAGTGTCATTTCATACAAAAAAAAAAAAATTTAAATTCATGGGGTTGATAAAAGTTTTGCCAAAAATAAAATGCAAAATGGTTGTAGTAGCTGAAAATCTTCCACAAAGATATTGTAAGCGATAAAGACAGAAAAAGAGGTCCATAAATGCATATTGCATAAATGTGGAAAATCTGTGTTCCCTTAATAATAAAGTTTTATCTGATTTGGTGTTTTCTTATGTTGCTATACATACAGGCCAGTACAATACAGTCTACAGACATACGTATGTATTAAATCTGCTTTAAATTCCTCCTCTATCTTTCTTGTCTTCTCTGAATTAAGTGGCCCCCATTATCATCGTTTTACCAAATTCAGTTTTGGTTATAAGTAGTTGTTTTTAAGCTTTTATGCATTTGGTTCAGACAAAGCAATATCCAACCGTCGTCTCTTTCCCACTTGTGTCCAAAATATTGTGTTTATTAACAAAGATCCAAGAAAAACACGATTTTTGGATTATTTATGTGCGATATGTATGCACAAAAGCGTGATTCAATGATAAAGAAGGCGCTCAAGAGTCTGTGCTGCAGTAATGGATGGTGCTATGGGATTTTCTGGGGTTTTGATCTGACTAATTCCTTGTGAGCTCTCTTTCTCTCCCTTTCACACTAAACTTCAATGTACTGAATTCAGATTTTCTCTACCCTACCTCGTAGGGCACTGTCTGTTCGTGCTTTGATGTGTTGTACCGTATACTTTAGTGTATTGTACAACACATCAAATCACGACTAGACAGTGCCTGCAGGGTTTGAATGCATGTGTGTTTTGAATGTATAGCATGGAAAAATCCGTAGTTTTGGAAGAATTTTGAACTCTTTTCTCACTTACGGAAGAGATCCATCGATTGAATAATTTAATATAGATTAAGTTATTTTTAACGTGATTTAAACCTAGAACATTATCAAGTCTATACCTGGAAAAAAAATCATCTTTCAAGGTGTTTATTTTAATAATAATATTATTATTTGTATTTCTGGCATAATGGAGTGAATAGGGCTGAATTTTTTATCCTTAGAGCTTCTCAAGATGAAAGCTTTAGATGTAATTTACCAAGGAATGTAATAAGTGATGAACACTATCTTGGGGGTCGAGACAAGTTGCAGAATTTAATCTTTTGACACAAGGAATATTATTTATTTTATTTTTAGAGAAGCATTGTTTCCTTTTTCTGTATGATGTCTAGAAAAGCACCTGACTTTTACCAATTTCTTTACTTTTCCCCAAACAAAATGTTGTTAAAATGGAGACTTTTACTGAATTGATGATTAGTTGTGTTCCCTACTATTCTAGCTTAATAATGCTCCTTCACACCATAAACAACTATAGGATCTGATGTTTTAATTGTTGCATATATGCATATTAATGCCCCAATTCTATATTGAAGTTAATTTGGCAATATAATTTATTTAACTTTTGTTGCATGAAATAAAGACTATTGACATTTAAAGAAGGCTACTATGAAGAACAAATGGGAGGCCTGATTGATAGTATGCTTCTGCAAGCACATGTCCTTGGAGGAGGGTAAGTTTGATCACTTGAATTTTTATTAAACATATATATTTTTTAAATAGTAAAAGAATAATTTATATAATTTTTATTCATCAGGGTAATTGGCCAAGCTGCATTTATGAAAAACCACCGGTGGATGTATTCAGATGCCCTTGATGAAACCCAGAATTCATTTGATAGTCTTGACCTTTTCCAGGTACCACTCAAACCCTCTTATGATTAAATCTATGTTTGGTTCAAAATTCTTCAATGAAAATAGTAATGAGTATGCATGAATCTCAAGTAATATAATTGTGGAAATAATAATAGTGTGATCTTTCTTCTACAGGAGGATTCCGAGTTCTTTTGGCAATTCCCTATGGGGATAAAGGTGCCTATTTAATTATTTTCTTTAGTTTCGGTTATATATGCACTTGAAATGTTTAGTGTCATTGTTTGATTGTGTATCATTGATTTGTTTTCAGACAATTTCTGTAATCTCAGTTGAACCCTGGGGAGTTGTTCAATTTGGATCCACTCACAAGGTTAGTATTGTTCTTAAAAGAAAATTATTCACTATATTTTCATGGTGTTCTTTTTTAATTGAATTTGCTTGTTGCAGAATCCTGAGACACAAGGCTTTGTAGATGAAGTAAAACAAGTTTTCAGAGAAATGGATAAATGCTCAGAGATTAAAATCATGGAAAATGAAGCTTATTCAGATAGCCAAGTTTTTGTTTCAGACACACAGCTTAGTTCAGGAGGGATTTGCAATGATTCTTTAGTCATTCCATCTCTATCATTTCCTTCTACTTCTACTTCAAACTTCATCTTTCCTACACCTGAAAACTCTTTTCAAGTAGAGTGTAGCACTTTATTTGATTGCTCTCCATCTTTCTCAAATCCAATGGATTATGAATTTTGGAGAAACTATTCGAGTTTGAATGCCCCTCTCGATTTCTCTAGCTCGTTTTCTCCTCAAATAACTGATCTTTCGTATGCTGATGGACTCGTGAGTAATTTGAGTGAAAAAAACAAGCTGGAGAGTCTTCCAGCTGGGAGTTCAGTGACGGATGCCTTTAGATCTTGTAATGAATTAGTTAAAGATTCAGAGCTGATAGATAGTTTTGGAATCGAACATGGCTGGAACTTGAACTTAGAAAAACGCGGTGGAAATAGCTTGTTCTCTCAATTGGGCATAGACCATCTTTTAGATGGTATTGCTAGTACTAGCTCTTCGTCCGCTGCTAAAAGAAGGAAGACTGACGACTTCTCGTGGAGTCATAACAACGTGAAGTTCGAAAGGGTTGCTAGTTTTGACAGGAAGTCGACGAATAACACTGAACTAGATAGTGAAGAGTTGACAAAGGAAGCACATTCATGTGTTGATCATAGTACTACATCGAGGGGGCAACAAGAACAAGCCAAATCCAAGAAGAGGAAGGCTAAAGCTAAAGCAGGCACGAGACCTAGGCCCAAGGATCGTCAGATGATCCAAGATCGTCTGTCCGAGTTGAGGGACCTCATTCCCAATGGTGAAAAGGTGAGTTCATTTTCAACTCAATTGTATATGTAGTATTGTTATACAAGTGCTTAATAGTGTGATTTGTGATGTCACAGATGAGCATTGACCGCTTGTTGGAACGAACCATTAGGCACTTGAACTTCATGCAGAGTCTCACGAAACATGCTGCAACTCTGAATCAAATTGATACACCAAAGGTAAAAAAAAATCATCTTTTTTAGTCTATATAATGTTGTCTCTTGTGGCATTTGTGTAATTTGGATAATATTACAGAGTGTGGAGGCAATAAAGAATCGGTCCTCAAATGGTGGAGTTACATGGGCATGTGAAGTTGGTGATCAGAATATGGTTTGTCCACTCATTGTTGAGGACCTTAGTACCCCTGGCCAAATGCTTATAGAGGTTAGAAAGATATATAGAAATATAACCAAAAGTCTGGTTTTTTTGGCAATATTTAAAAAATTGGTTATATTTGCAATTTGGTGATTATTTTAGTACTTTCCAATTGACAATTACTTCTTGTGCAGATGCTCTGTGAAGAACAGGGTTTGTTCTTGGAGATTGTCGATATAATTCGAGGTTTTGGATTGGTTATCCGTAAGGGAGTGATGGAAGTTCGTGAAACGAAGAAGCTATGGGCTCACTTCATGGTGGAGGCAGAGGTAAGCTTGAACTACGACATGAGCCTTTGAATTTTAGTTCGTTAAGTTGATTAATACCGTTTAAAAATGCATACAAATTAATTTCACAATGAAACTGATTTACACGAGGCTTTGTCTAGTTTGTTTAGCCGTGGTAGATATGTGACATAAGTTGTGGAAATGTTTCAGGGAAATCGGGGTGTCTCGCGTCATGAAATCTTCTCGTCGCTCATTCATCTCCTGCAAATGACAGGACAAAGTGCAGTGAATGCAAGTTATGAGAGTCATGATCATGGTAATGGTAATGTTGTGAGCTCAGGAATGGCTGCTTTCAACAATTTTGAAGCTTTCCCTATCAACTTCCCAGATGGTCTTCAATGTGGAAGTTTGTAACGATTTATAAGTGGGAACTACTAGTGGGAAATGAATTATTCGGCTCCACTTGTAATTTTGCTACCCCTTGTAGGTTATTATTCTTGATAAGGATGTTGGATTAGTGTGGTAGGTATACATATATACGTGTGTGTGTGTGTTTTTTTTTGGTCTTATAGGGGTTTGTGTGTGGACAACGTATCATTTGTAATGACTAAATGTTGTGTTGACTTCAAGGATAGGCTTATTAATTTATTGAAGCTAACAAATCAGTTATGTATCTTTAGGACCAAAATTTGAATATATGCACTTATATTTTTTTAACGTGTATACTCATTACGTTTTAGTTAAAATTAGTATTACGTTTCAATCAAAATTAGTATTATGTTTTATTTACTTGTTGTTCATATAAGTTATTATTGTTCGATTAGTATTAGCTTATATGTTTCAGTTAAAATCAAAATCACGTTTTAATCAAATCGATGTCAAGTTTCATGTTTGTTCTCGATTGCATAGTGCAGTTGGTGCACATGACATTGATTGTTTTTTACTCCATCTGTCCCGCAATTACTTTCGCACTATCTTTTTTTTAAGACATTTCACAATTACTTTCACATCCTTAGAATGAAAAACTCTTTATATACTTCATCCTCACAATATCCTCAAATTTGCATAAATGTCATTACTTTTTTTTCACACGTATATAAAAGTCAACTCATTTCTTTATTTTATACATAAAGATTTATAAAATTACTTCTCAAAATTCTGACTAGATTTAATTTTCTTATTTCGCATGACATTTTTGTATATTACGTTGATATTCCCTCGTAGTTGGGAAAGCCATTTAGTTTGAATAGTTATACTTGGTCGTGCATTTTTATTTTATTTTATTTTTAGAAGGTTCCACGGATCACATTTCATCCCTTCCAAACCCATTGGAAATATGTGGGCTTCTGCCAAGTCCGACAAGAAAGGGAGTGGTGGAACAACAGTTTGGGCCTCCATAACATTACGGCCTATGGATTTAGCCTCCTTTGTGAAAGCCCATTTGTTTGTGCCTCAATTATATTAGGACCACAGTAAAGCTCCTTTAGTCCACAAGATGAAAACAATTGTGTTGCATTTCTTTTTAGTTTAATTTCTAAATTTTTTATAACACATTTTATAGATATAAGTATATAACTTCTTTGCTCTCAAAAAAAATATATATATAACTTCCACATGATTTTTTTTCTAAGTGGTTTGAAATGAGTTCTTCAAATTCTTTTTAACTAGGAAAAATGATTTTCAATCTTTTTTTTTTCCTTTTAACATTTACGTTAGTAAACATATCATAAATAATTGAGTATTTATCTTTATTATATATACACGTATTTTTGGTTATGAATTTTTTTATCCTAAAATTGTTTTATAAAAATTAAAACTATCTTTTGGGAATGTGAAATTAATCAGAATGGTGTATTTATATTACCAATAAAAGGAAACATCAAAATAGAATGAGAATTAATGATTTTGTGAATGTTGAAAATTAAAATAAAAAAATACAAATGAGGAAAGTAAATAGTAACCCCACATAAAAATTTGATACAAAAGGAGGCGTTGAGCAATGTGAGAAAAAATTAAATATATTATATGTAATCAATGGAATTTTAAATGATTTTGATATATTTTCGATTGTACCCTCCATCATGCAATTGAGTGAATTACTCTTAACATCAAAATATAAAAATGTGAATGGAGTGGTAGTTGCTTTCATGAGAAAGCATGTTTTTACAATAATCCACCTAAACAAGGTTGACCTTACGTACCCCCATCTTCTTCATTAATTTGGACATACAATAGTAGTAGTAGTAGAAATTATTAAGGCAGCACATGCTACACGCAGCCAGCTCACGATCACAATTTATAACGTACCTTCAAACAATTCAATACACTAGTACTAGTCAAAAAAAGCATTTCCACCAATCACATCCAATTCTAGCTATGTGTTGATACTTTTACCAACAAAAAAACAGCCAATTTCTCAAGATTCATCACAAGAATATGGAAGTCGAAGAATCAGCCCCTCTTTGTACACAACTTAATCTCTATCTCTATACTAAACTGCATACTTATTAATCCTAATACAAATTAATCTTAATTAATTATATAATTGTGTTTAATTTGTAGTAGTGAACGAGAGGCATTTGATAGACGATGAAGAAAACTCGCCGATCGAGCAAGTGGCACTCACGGTGTCGACGACGGACGATCCTTCTCTCCCCGTTCTCACTTTCCGAATGTGGTTCTTGGGGACGCTTTCGTGTGTCCTTCTCTCATTCCTCAACCAGTTTTTCTGGTACAGGACGGAGCCGTTATCTATAACGGCCATCTCAGCTCAGATTGCGGTTGTGCCGTTAGGTCAACTGATGGCAGCCAAGATCACGGAGCGCGTCTTCTTTAGAGGGACACGATGGGAATTTACGCTAAATCCAGGGCCGTTCAATGTGAAGGAGCATGTTCTTATCACCATATTCGCTAACTCCGGCGCCGGCACCGTTTACGCTATTCATGTTGTGACAGCTGTCAAGGTCTTCTACGGCAAGCACATCAGTTTCTTCGTTTCCTTGATTGTTGTTATTACAACACAGGTATAGTAATTCATTTTGTTAATAAGATTAATTCACCATTTTACATATTAGATCATTTTTGTGTATGTGGTGGTTAGTTAATTTGTTTTAGTAAATCAGATTCGAAACTATTATGGATCAGATTTAAAATCAAATAGGTTAATTTAATTAATGAAAAAACACCCTGGTTTAAAAATGTTGAGCGAAATGCTTTTGTAATTTGAAAATTGTACGAAAAAGACTCCACAATTTTAAAAAAATGTTCTATTTCACACATCTTGTTTTTTCAAATATAATGTCTTGCAATTATACTATGAAGAACATGACATTCATCATGACATATAGATCGAGAATCGTTAACCCATTTTTATTTTTATTTTAAAAAGGAGATTTGCTGTATATATTGGAGTAAACTACAGAAACTTTCTTGTAATTTCTAAACAACGAGAAAATTGCACAAAACATTTTCAAATCACGAGGGAGTTTTACACAATTAGCTAGCTAGTCTGAATCGAAATTACTAATAGAGTTCAAGTTTACTAAAATTAAATAGAATTTCAAATTAATTTAAAAAGTCACTAAAAAAAAAAAAAGCAGTAGCACTTGCGTGAACTTCATTAAATGTTTGTCATTTTCAAAATAGCTAGGGATAACAAAATTTTGTACAAAGATCCATTTAGGTGTTATAGACAATACGTGGAGCTTACGGATCTTAGATCATTTTACGGAAACAAGGAAAATAAATGTATTTTTCTTCTAATATAGAAAATCAATTTCTTGAGTTAAATTAAGAATATATATAGTATTTTGTTAGGTGACATATGTGTGATGGTGGTTGAAATGGTAGGTGCTGGGGTTTGGATGGGCAGGTATATATAGAAGGTACCTGGTCGAACCAGCTGCTATGTGGTGGCCGGCTAATTTAGTACAAGTCTCACTTTTCAGGCAAGTTCATTCATTTCTCCACCCACTTTTCCTCATACCAAAATTAACATTACGAGTCAAGGCACGTCTGTATCGTCTAGTATTGCGGATGAGATCACTTGTTCTAATATTGATCAATATTCATCAAATAATTTTAAAAAATATGATAATTGAATTAGCGGGTAAATAATAAGAATAAGTATTTAATTTGAATATGTTTCCGAATTCAACTTATAGGTATCTCAAAAATATGATTAAGGTATGAAAAATATCCTTGTTTAAAGTATTACGAAATATATTATTGTTGTAATAATAAAATGTATTTGTCATTAAATTGTACCCCAGTCATGTCGCGATCACAATAAGTACAATAAGTGCAAGTTGGGCTGAAAACGTTAGATGCCTAAATAATGTAGGCAAACATAATGCAACATCAATTTGACATTATTGATAGTTCCAACTTTTTAATATATATAGCAAGATGTGTCATCACATTCTTCACATAATATAAACTCAAGTCACATATATATGTGGTCGAGCGAGATTTTTTTTTTTTTTTTTTTTTTTACAATAAATATATAGACCTTTTGATAAGTTGGTTATTTGATGTTTTTGCTAGTTTCTACTAACTTTTTCGATATTTTTGCACACACTTACCACTTTTAATTACTATTAAGCAATTATTTTAACAACTAATTAAAGAGGTAGTGAATTTGCAGGTTTTAGTTTATTAATCTTTATGAAAATTTTAATCAAAGTTAATTACAAATAATGAGGTTGTTAATTTGCAAGTTAAATTTATTAATCATTGTAAAAGTTACAATTAAAGAGGTGGTAAATTTTATAAATAATCACTTTATCTTAATAGTTTTTAATCGATCATTGTAAGTTTAATTAATTATACTTAAAGTTGTGAATATATATATATATATATATATATATATATACTAGCTAGTATGAGACTCGCATAAATAATTACACGAGATTATAAAAAAGAATAATTTAAAAGTTAAAAAAAATGTAAATTATAAAAAAGAATAATTTAAAAGTTAAAAAAAATGTAAAAAAGAGAAGTTAGAGGAGAGCGAAAATTAAGCAAACTGCAAGATAGAGGAAAGAGAAAAATATTTTAAAAAATAAATCAAAATTACATAATTTAAGAGATTGTAAAACGGAGGCTTTTTTAGAAGTCATAATAAGATTCAGAATTAGTATATAAGGGATACGTGAATTTGGATGACAAATTCACTACCTCTTTAATTTCGAAAGGGAAAGCAATTCATATATTAAGTGGCGCTGGAACAGCCAGCACTGATTGACAGAATGAAGTCCGGGACGGATGACCAGGACGAATTACGAGAAAAGTGAGACTTTGCATAAAAAGCTAGTTCATGAGCAACAATATTGAAACACCTTCTAACCCAAAATAACCCTAAGAGAGGGATGCGCTCCAGCCAGTATGTGATATCTTCCAAGATAGGGGATATATATATATGCTAATTGTAGTTGATTCTCTTATCTCCCCAACATCCAATTTTAAAAAGATTAATTTTATTAAAAATAATGTATAGTTTTACTTAGAGGGTGTACGTGAATTTGGATGACAAGAGACATGCATTTGTTGATATATAAGTTAATAAAAATAATCAATTTATTTGTAACTTTCAAGATGATTGAATTAATCTAAATTTTAAATAATTTATATATGCACACATGTCATGATCGATGACTTGAAGATAGCTAGCCTTGTATTTCATTACTTTTATAAAAATGACTATAGGAAAACATAATCCCTCCGATTCAAAATAATTGAATCAATACGCACATATTAAAAAAAGAACTGTATTTTATACCCTTAACTAATCACTTTAAAATTCTACATAAGTCTTTGAAAATTACTAGTACTATCTAAAATATTATTAATAAATTTAAAGATAAATTAGGAAGAAACATAATTAATAAACATGGTAAAATGTAAAACGTCATTTAATTTGCAAATAAAACGAACAGTCAAAACGTCACTTATATTGAATTGCAGGAGTAATATGATAATTTTTATTATGTGGGCGGTAATTAATTTGAATTATATATACTATAGGGCCCTGCATGAGAAAGACGAAAGATCCAAGGGAGGAGTAACTCGGACTCAATTTTTCGTAATTGCATTCATTTGTAGTTTTGCTTACTACATTTTCCCTGGCTATCTCTTTCAAATGTTAACCTCCATCTCATGGATATGTTGGATCTTTCCCAAAAATGTTCTGGCCCAACAACTCGGGTCGGGCCTTAAAGGCCTCGGAATCGGAGCAGTTGGGCTGGACTGGTCTTCTATTTCGTCCTACCTCGGAAGCCCATTAGCAAGCCCATGGTTTGCAACTGCCAATGTGGCAGTAGGCTTTTTCTTTGTTATGTATGTTGTCACTCCACTTAGCTACTGGTTTAACATCTACAAAGCCAAAACCTTTCCTATTTTCTCCGACGATCTCTTCACAAGTTCCGGCCAAATATACAACATCACTAGCATCATCGACTCCAATTTCCACCTCGACAGCGAGGCGTACGAGCGTCAAGGCCCGCTTCATCTGAGCACGTTCTTCGCCATGACTTATGGCGTTGGATTTGCGGCACTGAGTGCCACTGTTGTGCATGTGTTTCTGTTTCACGGAAAGGAAATATGGGAGCAGAGTAAATCAAGTTTCAATGAGAAGGAAAAGGATATACACACAAAACTAATGAGCAAGTATAGGCAAGTGCCAGAGTGGTGGTTTTGGACCATTCTTGTGGTCAACATTTTACTTACTATTTATGCATGTGAATACTACAAAGACCAACTTCAACTTCCATGGTGGGGCGTTATTCTCGCTTGTGTAATCGCCATTTTCTTTACTCTCCCAATAGGAATCATCACAGCCATTACCAACCAAGTAAGTCATCTATACATGATCAATTTCCAATTTTTGTTGCTTGTATTGTATATGTAAGTTTGATATGTAACATGACAAATACTTGTGTGTACCAGTTACTGGTACCACTTGATCCAATTTTCTAAATGGTTGAATGTTATCCATGAGTTATGACAAATACAGTATAGTATTAGTTCAAATGTTAAATAGGAACAAGTTACATATGTAACTGATACACAAGAGTGTAATCCATTAACATATGTTTGTACATGCTAAAGTGTACAAGTGATTTATGCGATATATAATTATAATTTACTTGTTAAATATACAGAGCCCGGGATTGAACATCATCACAGAGTATATAATTGGGTACATTTATCCTGGATATCCAGTTGCAAATATGTGCTTTAAGGTGTATGGATACATAAGTATGACACAGGCCATTACGTTTCTTCAAGACTTCAAGCTTGGACATTACATGAAAATCCCTCCAAGAACTATGTTCATGGCACAGGTTATCATGAATAATTTCTCGTCCACGTATAATGTGCTTGTTTCTTTTTGTACAGGTTTTAAAAAATAAAGTATCTATTTTACAGGTGGTGGGAACTCTGATAGCTGCATTTGTATACTTGGGAACAGCTTGGTGGTTAATGGAATCAATCCCAAATATCTGTGACACATCCTCTGATAGTCTGTGGACATGTCCTGGTGATCATGTGTTCTATGATGCATCAGTAATATGGGGTTTGATCGGACCACGTAAAATCTTTGGAGACCAAGGAACCTACGGAATGGTGAACTGGTTTTTCCTTGGAGGAGCTGTGGCCCCTGTATTGGTGTGGTTGGCAACAAAGGCATTTCCGAACCAATCGTGGATCAGGATGATCAACATGCCAGTTCTGATTGGGGCTTGCGGGAGTATGCCTCCTGCAACAGCTGTGAATTACACATCTTGGATCATACTTGGGTTTCTGTCTGGATTTGTAGTGTACAGATACAGGCCGGATTTGTGGCAGCGTTACAATTATGTTCTGTCGGGGGCGTTGGACGCTGGTTTGGCGTTCATGGGGGTGGTGTTGTACATGTGTTTGGGTTTGGAGGATGTGAATCTAGAGTGGTGGGGCAATGATCTTGATGGATGTTCTTATGCTTCTTGCCCTACTGCCCCAGGTGTATTCTTCCAAGGGTGTCCTATTGTATCCTGAACAAGGCTGAGAATTGTGTAATTATTGTACATGAATTCATTCTTTCAGTTGCTACATTTGACACTCATATTGGTGAAAATATTTGTGATTTGATGACAAAACAAGAAAAAGATTTGGTTTGCTAATTAACCAAAGCAAGTTGATTCATTCTTCAAATCATAGCACTTGTTATAAGTCTTAGAGTGGCAGAAGATCTAGGCCAGGGGAGAGGGCCTTTCCAAATTTCCCCCAACACAAAATTTAGCTATCAGCAATTCTCACTGCAGGTTGATTGATGACTATGGAGTTAAGAAAGTTCAAGTGATCCAAGAACAATATAATTGGACCATTTCTCGATTTACGCGTGTCATCCTTGCGCAGGGCCATGCTAATTGAACTTGTAACACATGTATGCAGCAAAAATATAAGAAGTGGTCTTTTGAAAATAGTTTTTAGAAGAGTCAACGGTAGTGAGTATGTGAAGTCTAGACTAAAACAAACTGTTAACTTATTTATGAAAACTTTAATGCAGCGTAGTGTGTGTATAAATGTAAAGCATAATATAAACCACACAACAGACTTTATAGTAGTTTGAAGGTGAAGGTGAATGTCAAATCCATTAAATTCAGATAATTACATTACAATTAATGAACTTATATACAGTAACTAGCTGAAAACTATTCCCCAACTTGCTTAACTCACTCAGAAATACGATCAAGTCAAATTAAAATCACATATATAATTTTTTTTATATTTCACTTCATGTTCCATTGTCTAAATTATTGACATGTGTCAAGTAAAAAATAATCGACACCTAATAATAATCATAGCCACATATATTAAAAATTCAAATAATGGAACATGTATTTAAACATAAAAAATGTCATAGAGAATTAGTAGTAAGCATTTGGGGTTTTTTTTTTTTCCCCTCTTTTTTTGTCAATCCGGAATTGTGAAAATCCATCCGAAAATTGGCTGCCATCCGAAAATTGGCTGGTTAATTATTGCTTAATAATACGAATAAAATAATCACATTTTTTAATATCAAAAGTAACAGACAGACAGCATCACGCCATCACACGTTGCCAGCAAATAATTGTTGCCAATTAACATTTAATTATAAAATAAAACATTAAGACATTATTGTTGACCTTAATTAAGAGTTTAAATAAGTTGAGTCGAGTGATCAAATTCGATTGGGTCAAATTTTCGAATCTTAAAATCTGTCTTAGAACTCGATTTAGCTGATAAGATTTTTCTTTTTTAATTCAACCTCAACTCAATGAGAAAAAACTTGATAGATTGGGGCTTGATTTCATTAAATGACAATTTTCAAATAATTCCACACACATTTTATTTAGGGCATACCTTGGCAAATAATTAACACAATAATAATAAAATACTCCGTAGTAAAACTATGTAAATTTAATTAGGCTCGAAAATTATGAGTAAAATATTACTCCATCTATTCCACATTAGATTTCACACATTTTTTGATACACTTTAAAGAAAATTTTATAAAATAAAAAAATTAGTTAATTTAAGTGTATGATTGTGAATATTAAGAGAATATGATTTACTCCCTCCTTCCTTCTTTGTTTGTTTCCAATTATAATTCACTTTCCTTTTACGTTCAACGTTTTTGCCTAAAATACATTTATTAAATGTTTGTTAATCAACATTAATGTTATAATGTAAGTGTAAATTTAGTATGTACAAAATATTTCATTGATAGGTATAAAAAAGGGAGGTGGACTATTTTTTTTTTAGTACTCCATGAAGTAATTTCCTTTTGCTGGTGCTAAAATTGAGTATAAATAGCTCATCAATCCACAGAGTAAAAGTAAAATAAATATTCCATCAAAATCTAAATACAAACATACCATTGCTGGAGTAATAATTACACAATAAAGAATTTCAAATAATATATAGCGGACAAATCCCTCGAAACTATTCCAAAGAATAATTCCACGTCTATGGATTACACTTTAAAGGCAACATAAAAATTTGAATATCCAAAGGAAAAAAGTGAAGAAGAAATAAAAAATTCCCAAATCCTTGTCTCTGTATTACCAAAAGCATAAAGATAGAATTGCAGCTGCTGCAGAAACCAAAACTGGAATTTGCAACAATGGTGAAGAAGAAGGCGAAGTAGAATTAGCTCCCTGAGCCGGAATAGAACCGAAAGCAGGGGTGTATGAGGGAGCATAAGCAGATGGGGCATCAGCATCATCTGAATCTGCAGAAGATCCATTTCCAAACACTGAAATGTGAAGTTTCTGATTCTTTTGACAGTGCCCCTCAACCCCACTTGTGAAGTAATAATTCCCTCCCTTTGTGATATTGAATAAGGAGTTGCCATCGTTCATGGTCAAGATTGGATCTTTCAGATTGCAGCTGTTGAATGAATCTTTTCTAACTTGGATCACTGAATCTTGGCTTGGAGGGTACAAGAAAACTGCAAAAGAAATTGAGGGTTCGTAATTAGTGTCAATTTTGTTGTAATGAAAAGAGGGAGTTTTGCATTTACTTACAGATTGAGTCTCCAATGGTGAGATTGTGAAACTGGGACCATTTGGTGTAGACTTGTGGATTTGAAGAAGAGGGAATACCCCATGCATCTAGATTGCCCACCTGGTAAGTGCTGCATAAGATCTTGCCTTGGATTGAAACAACAAAGATAAGGGTGCACCAAAATCTGCATTTGAAACTGTCCATTTCTTTCGACTCTTTTCACAAATCTAAAGGGGAAACAAAAGAAGAGGAAGATATATATATAAATGTCCTTCACATGGAAATTCGATTCATTCACACCGACATCTACATTAAAAAATACTACTACTAGCCAGATTGTCCGGAATACCCCTCATTTCAAACCACCTGCGTCTTAAAAAATTATATTTATATTTTATTTTGAGTTACAAATCCATTAACTATTTATTTCCACATATGAAAGACTCACTTTAATTCATTACCCAAATGATTTTATCAATCCCCTCTTCTAAATTTGA
Source organism: Galeopsis tetrahit (assembly GCA_963675135.1). Taxonomy (NCBI): domain Eukaryota; kingdom Viridiplantae; phylum Streptophyta; class Magnoliopsida; order Lamiales; family Lamiaceae; genus Galeopsis; species Galeopsis tetrahit. The sequence continues at coordinate 13,292,727 of OY776125.1, read as the reverse complement.
GTGAGATGAATGAGACATTTAAAAGGATGAGGGACACGTATATCCCTTAGAATAATGGCATGGGGCATGGTTGTCCTTCGTGTCTGAATCAGTAGGTGCTTCATTTATGAATTATGAGCGGTGAATGAAGGAATTTTTCCCTTAACTAGTAAGTAGTAATAATATTGGAGGACAAAATAAGGTCAATTATTAGAATAAAGAAGCATAGCACATGGTACAGTTAAGTGAACTGGATGCTGCAGCAGCATAACATGGGTGCATGCCCAACATTCAACTGTGGCAAATGAGACAGTTAATAGTGACAAGATATATGATATTCCTTATCTAAATTTTAATGCCCAGTGTATATGTTCAACCGGTTCTTGAGTCTAACAGGACGAATGCTCAAGTTCAAAAATTCATCATTTTTTTTTAATTCAAAATTATACATGTATATATAAAAATGATTTCAAAAAATTATACTCAATAGATGAAGAAGACTAGAAGACCCTTCATTTGTTTTTTGATGTTTATGTTTGGGGAAATATTTTTTTTAGTCCTATAAGTTTTAGTGATTCCAAAATAAATCCTTTAAGTTTTAACTTTACAAAATACATCCTACATCTTTTAAGTTATTAATATTAGTCCTTTTTCAAATCTATTTCAATCCTTTAAGTTTAAACAAACAAAATACTACAATAAAATACTACTCCAATCTACTAAAATCTAAAAATTAGATTACTAATTCAATAAAAAATATACTCCCCACCACGGTCCGACCGTGTTTTCAAAATAAAAAATAAATTGATAGATTTTCTATATTTGAATTTAGAAAATGTATTAATAAAGCTTAAATTATATATATTAATAAATCAAGAAAATTATAAATATATATTAAAAAGACAAAAAAAAAAAAAAAAATCCAACCTCGTCCTATCCCCTAAATGTAAATTATATTAATATAATGATCAAATATTCAAATTTGAATTTATTTTAAAATTTACTTATAGTTTACATTATATTTTTTAATTTATCAATATAATAAAAAAATTAGAATTATTTCATTTTTAAATTTTATATATATATATATATATTTTTTTTTTTAATTTAATATCTTCATAATATTTTTGGCAAAAAAAATCTTATTTTAAATAAAAATATTTTGTACTATTATTTTGCTAAAAATGCAGATTTATTTACGATTTATATAATAATTTTTATATTTTATTTTGTTGGTATTTAATTATTTTATTTTACTGAATATTTTTTATTAAATAAGTTATAATTTTATATTTTAAATAAATTTTTGTTAAGCTGAAATTTTGAATTAGTGAGATATTTAAATAATTTAAAATTGATATTTGGGTAGGGGCGTATATTCAGGTTTTAAATAAATAAGTTTTATAATTTCAGATTTTAAATAAATTATTTAGTTGACTTAAAAAAATAAAATTATTTAGTGTTTACTTTTTTATATATATATATTTTAATTACTTAAAGAATCAAAATTGGATATTTGACCGGAGCCACTAAACGACTTAAATTTTTTTTATTGAGTTTAAACTTAAAGGACTAAAATAGATTTAAAAAAGGACTAAAATTAATAGCTTGTAAGATATAGGATGTATTTTGTAAAGTTATCAACTTAAAGGATTTATTTTGGAATCACCTAAACTCATAGGACTAAAAAAAATATTTCCTCTTTATGTTTCAAATCTAGGCGGCAGCTTAAACCTACGTCATTTTATAGAATTATTTAAAGAATATTTTTGTTGTCAAAACAGTAAACCGAGTTGCATTTAAGTTATTATTTTTGAAATAGTGGTCATATCAATTTAAGCATAAAAGTGTTATTAAATAGGGTCATATCAATTTTTTGGATAATTTTGCAATTTAATTACTACTCCCTCCGTCCCGGAGGAACTTGCACCCTTTGACCGGCACACATTTTAAGAAATGTGTAATAAAAAGTGTAATGATTGATGTTTTGAGGGGTAGTTTTGTAAACTTTTATGAATAAAGTAAAGTAAAAAGTAGATTGAGTGTGGAAAAGTAATGACATATGGGTAAATATGAGTATATTTCAAGGGTGAGGGTTGTGAAGATATTTCCTTTTATGGAGTGTGCAAATTGGTATGGGACATCCATATATGAAAAGTGTGCAAATTTCTGGGACAGAGGGAGTACCTTTTTTCTCTTATAATAATATCTTTACGTTTTTTCAATTAAAGTCACATATTGATCAAATTACAATTTATATAAACAAATGTGTAATAAAATCTCCTCATCCTCATGAGAGCCCATCACGTGACAATGGTGACATAGAGAAGAATCCAGCCAACTAAGGCCCAAAATTAACACCTCTTCTTTTGGAGTTGAGCCTAATAACTTCGTCCTCATCTCCACTCATTACAACTGGAATTCCACCCACACTTAACAGTTTCGAATCTACACCATAGTAAAAACAGTATATTTTAAGTCCAGTTTTAATTATAAAATCTGGAAAACTTGTTATTATTTGTTTATTTAAAAAAAAAATCATCACCAAATTTAGTTGTATCAACATTGATCACCTCTTTTCAAGTCCAGTTTCAATTATAAAATCTGGAAAACATGTTTTTACATGTTTATTTTAAAAATTCACATTTAACACCTCTGCAAATAGAGTTGAAAATCAAACCAAACTATTTGATACACGATTTGAGATCATTCGGTAAAATTTCGTTCGAGCTTGATTCAACATGAATATCAAACAAACTTGAACATACATTTATGTTCTGGTCAATCTAAAGCTCAAGTTCAATAAGTAAAAAAGTTAAAGGTAAAACCAGTGTAAAGATGTCAAGCTACTCGAGCTCGGCTCAGTTAATTTATCAAACAAGATCAAACATGAATTTCAAGACAAATTCATGTACGCACAAGTTGCAGCACCTCATGCAACTGGTGTAATTTCTTGCCATTTGTGATATCACATAATCACATTACTAACTTATCAAGTAATTAAAAGGAATTGCATTGTACAACTAGTACGTGTAACAGTGCAAGTGTGACTCAGCTCGATAACATTTCAAACCAGCTGGAAATATAAAGCATTCGACTCGCCTCGACTCATTTCTATCTACAAACTTTGACCTTACTGTTAACTGGATCTTGAAACTGGACCATACACGCACTGGAATCCAATGATCCGATTTGAATTCCACACCATGATTGCAATTTCTTCTATGGACTGACTTTATTGGCACATACGAAAAAACAAGTCCGTCTAACATTTAGCTAAAGTAGTCTGTATCAAGGATATATCTAGAAGGAGAAAACCGCAACTTATGTGTTCAAACATTATTAAAGCTATATACAATACATGATACTTTCAGTTAACACCGTCACTAACCACTGGAATATAAGGATGTTTCTAAAATGACAGCACATGATACAACTATTGAGATAAGAAATAAAACAAGGATAGAGAATTTTGTTCATCAATTATGTCCACCCTAAAACTAAGGGAGTGCTTGGTATCGACTTTGAAATTATGGAATGAGAATGGAATAAAAGTAAGGTGTTTGGTGGAGGTAATGAAACCTTGAATAGTAATTTGAAATCCTAAAACTAATGAATGAAAGGTGGGATATGGGAGTGATTCCCCCAACATTTTAGGGGGAAATGAATAATGGCCAATTTGGAATGGTGCTTATGTTTCAAGTGCTCAACATTTTGAGGTGTCACGGTTTAAAAGAAACAGACACTCTCGTATACTTATAAACACCAATTAAAAAAAAAGTTCACCAGACCTCTCAGAAGTTTTTTGCCTACTTGTTTACAGACATATTTTCGATGGACGTGAAAATAAATTATCATATTGCTTTCAAAAGCCCAACAACGATTGCATCAAAATTGAAACATAAAACCAAGTTAGAGTGGGATACATACTAAGAGCAACTAAAGATTGAAGAAAGATGATTTATTATCCAAAAAAGTAGATTTACCTTTCATTCACTCCAGTATTTCTCCTCATCAACTGCACCATTTTCCTTCTCCTCCTCCTTCAAACTCGTCTTGAATTTCCTCACATCCTCCACCGCCGCACTTCTAAACAGCCCAATATCCGCCGCCCCCGCCACCATATGGTACCCTCTCCGCTTCAAATCCTCCGCCTTGTCGTGCGGCATCACAAACCCCGACAAATACGACCCGCCTCCTTTCAAAACCGCCTTCTCCGCCCCACGCATCGCCTCCTTCACCTTCTTGTGTCCTGGGTCCCACAAGTACCCCATGCTCGCGCTCAAGTCCAACGGCCCCATTTGTACGCAGTCGACTCCGTCGACGCCGGAAATCTCGTCGATTTTCTTCACCCCCTCCTCCGACTCCACCTGGCACATGATCAGCAGCTCTTCTTCGTAATTAGTTAAATATCCTGCGTTGATGCCGTACTCGGAGGCCCGAACGATTGTATGGGCCGAGCCGCGGACGCCATTGGGAGGGAATCGGCAATACGAGACGGCTTTCTTGGCGGATTTCGGGCTGTCGATCATTGGGAACATGACGCCCTGGGGACCGAGATCTAAGGCCTTTTTTGCCCATGCGGCGGAGGACTCCGGTAGGCGGAGGATTGCGGCGGTGTTGGTGGCGGCGAGGGCGTGGAGGCAGGGGAGTGCGTCGGAGATTCCTCCGTGGCCGTGCTCCATGTCCACGACTGCGAAATCGTAGCCTGAGAGGCCCGCAATTTCAGCGATAGTTGGGGAGAAAGTGAGGAGGAAGATTCCGTATAGTGTTTCGCCATTTTTGAGGCGGGATTTGAGCGAGTGTGGAGAAGGGACAGCTGTGACGGCGATGGAGTCGGCGGAGGATTGAAGCGCCGTGGGTATGCGATTAGGGGATAGGGTTAGGGTTTGAAGTTGGGAATTAGAGGGTGAGAACGAAATTTGGGGATTTCGGTTTGAATAAGCAGATTTTCTGAGGGTCGAGAGTGAAGTGGAAGAAGAAGAAAGAGAGAGAGAAGAGTGTAGCAGTGAAATGGATGTCATTGCTCAGTGAGGTTATGGCTCTGGGATGCAATGGAATGGAATGGGGTGAATAACTTGAAATGGAGTTAGAATCAGTTTGGGCACCTGCAAATGCCGGTACTCAATATCAATTTAATAAGTGAAATAAAATTATTCGAAATTTGGTTTGGAAACATGCAAAACAAATAGAAAAAGTATGCATGTACGTACGGGAAAAATACTACTCCTTCCGTCCTATACTTGAAGGCTCAAATCAATTGGACACGGATTTTAATGAATGAATGGTTGAAGACTCAAATCATGAATTGGGCACGGATTTTAATGAATGAATGGTTGAAGACTCAAATCAATTGGGCACGAGTTTTAATGAATGAATTGTTTATATATAATTGAAGGCTCAAATCAATTGGACACGGGTTTTAATTAATGAATTGTTTATTAATATTGTGTAAGATAAAATGGGGATAGTAAAGACTTTTCAATTTTATACGTAATAAAGTAGTGACAATTGTTGTAATATTGTGATGTTTAAAGGGGAGCGTTTAAAAGTGTTTTTGTTATTTTATTTTAGGTAATGTGTCTTTAAGTATGGGACGTCCAAAATGGTAAAATGTGTCTTTCAAGTATGGGACGGAAGGAGTATATGTTAATAATATAAGGTATTGAAATAGTTAGTGTTGAGTGTCAAACAATTGTTCCACATCTAATTAGCATTGAAGTATCATTGGGTATAAAGGGGGACTAGTATCTTCATTAGTATGTGTCCTTTTGGAGAAACTCAAAAGCAAAGCTGTGAGAGTTTGACAACAAGTCCGAAATCCAGAAGAATCATAACAATTGACCTTGTATGTGGAAAAACGAACCCAGAGCCATAATTCGGACAAGTCTAAAGAAATCAAAGAATGTTGCTACATCAACAAAATCGGTACAAAACACGAAAAAAAAAAGTAAAATTACTGCATATAAGTTTTTATCGATTTAGAATACGCTATTATACTTTTTATATATAAATTTGAAATTCTCTCATGCAATACACATTTTTTTTTTTAGAGTAGAATTACATATAGGGAAATAAGAATTACATCCGCTTTCGCTCACCTATCTATTAGAGAGAAATTCTACCAAAGACTTATAACTCCAAACTCAATCTTGAAAGAGTGGAAAGTCACATAAGCAAACCAGCCTGTCCTCCACGAGGTGCCTCAACCAAGAAAGATAGCAAACCTGCTCCGAGGAACAAATTATCGCACACTACGACTCGCGCTACAACTTTCCAGATCATAGAAGACGACCCAAAGAACAATCGGTGTCAATCAAGCCCAACCATCAACACAACAAGGACCCACAAAGGGAAAGGAGACCCAAACTAGGGAAGATAACCCAAAAAGGGGAGAAAATAAAAGGGAAAGGAGACCCAAACTAGGGAAGATAACCCAAAAAGGGGAGAAAATAAAACACGTAAAAAAACGCAAGAACTGAAACAAGAAAATATGATCTAAAGCAAAAACTAAAGCAAGATAGGAAATAAACTAACCCACATAACAATAAAAGTAAAGACGGAAATTTAAACGGGATCAATGGATAACTCACCCGAACGGTCACCGTGGCTCCGTCGGAGAGAATCTACCCATTGATCCCAACTAAAAAACTTAAAAATCCCTATATGCACCGGAAAAATTGAAAACGAGGATCGACGGCGGTGGGCGGTGCGGCTTGTGCTACTCTAGAGAATGGAGTAGGAGGAGGAGTGATGAAGACGGCGGCAACAGCAGCAAACGCACCGAGATCGACGACTTACAACCTGTCTACATTAGAGGAAGGGGGTGAGGGTCTCAGCTGGTGGTGGGAGATTTTTCCGGTGGAGTAAGAAAAAGATGTGAAAGGGGATTTTGGGGAGGAGGGTTTTTAGAGAGAAGAATTCTCTTACAAACTTAAATTTAAATCAAGTGATATAAATTTGAAATTCTCTCATGCAATACACATTACACAGTGACAAACTATTATGTTTCCAAGTGATATAAATTTGAAATTCTCTCATGCAATACACATTACACAGTGACAAACTATTATGTTTCCAAGTGATAGCAAATCATTTTATGCGTGCATGCACGCAAAGGATTGCAAATATTTGTCAAAATTCGAACTTCTTACTATGGACGAATGCAATCAGATTCGAACTGCTGTAATAAGTCAAAATTCTGCTCAAATTTGTTTTTTCAAGAGTTGCTCTCTACGGGATGCTTATTACTGGTGGAGTCAACAACTACAATCAATGAGCTACTCATCTACCTGTGGAATGCACGGCTAGACTTCGTATACAATCATGTATTGCCATCAACTACGATTACAACAGTTTTGATTTTAAAACTTGAGCTAACACAAAATTACATACAGAACAATGCAAATATGTTCAACAATTGCTTATTCTCTTATTCTTTTGCTATTCCAATGATAATTTCAAACAACTTCTCAGTTCGTCGTTGGGCGGAATTTTTCTGTTAAACCTGCTATTACACCCGTTGTATCCTGATAAACAAGCATCCTACAAATTCAACAACGCTGGGAGTGAACTACTTTGTTTTAAAGAAACTACATGAAATACAGGGCTCCACCTGTTATACTTATATTCCTGCCATCTCTATATACCCCTACAACAATAGACTTTCAACTAGGAGGTATGTATGCTGGATTTTAAAATTTTGAGGCATCCGTAATCTATATTCATAATTCAAAAAATCAAGGCAAATAAATTAAGGCTGTTATGGCTTGCCACCTCCATTGCCTTGTTCATCTTCACTCAAGATTTCTCGATCTTCTTGAGGTTTACGCGGAGCAGCCCAGTCCTGTATTTCATTTCTATCACGTGCAGATGGCAAATTGTTGAAATCCATTCTTTCCTCTTTCTGATAAGTAAATGGAGATCAAATACATAAAAGCTAAAACAGCATTATAAGATTCAATATTTGTCTCAGATCATCAGATGGTAAGGTACCTCTTTAGAATTTTTACTATTCTTCCTGATTGATGATAGATGCTTTGCAGCCTCATTAAATACTTGGAAGCCCTGAAGATCTCCATTTTTAATATTTGCTTCTAGCTGCAAGAAAAGGAGTTCATTGAATCAAGAGTTAGAGAAGTAGTACTCTCCTTAAAATGTCCAAACACAAAAATCTTCCACCTGAATATGAATGATGCACGGGAGAATGCTAGCAATTGGCAGCCAGCTTTCCTCGGGAGATATTGATAGATTCGACCTATCAAAGATGATTTTACTCAGTGCAAGTAACAACAATTCAGATGCTAGCAAATCAGCATAACTTCAACAGAGCATCTCCCATGAACAAAGTATGACAATCAAACACCACCAATTCAGAAATCAAGGCAGAAAATAGCAAAAATAAAATTTAAATTCATATGAAATTCTTTTTGTTATACTTTTATATACAAAGGTATGTCTTTCTCATCAGAGGTTGCATAGATCCTCAGATGAAGCATTATTAGGAAAAAAAATTGGACACATTTTGGGAAAATCAACTTCGATTGAGAAGAACCAAATTAAACTCTTTCTCGAAGCACCCTGACTGCAAAGGTACCAACTACCAAGCATCACAGGAAAAGACATAAAAGAGGCTAGTGATTATTACTTTATTAGCACTTTTATAACCAAAACAATCTCGTTCATTAACATGGCACAGGAAGACCAATATTACCCATTATGAAGTAATAGGAGTCCATTGGAAACAGGTTATGCATGTGTAAGCTTAAAATCTATAGGATGCTCAGTAACAATACCCACAACTTTGAATTTTGATATTTTTCAACTTTGTATGACAGTTTCCAGTATCACCTTCAACACCTTTTCTTTAAGAGAGACTCCTTGTGAAACCATCTCACATGAGACGGATCAAAATTCATCAATTAGTTAGAAATAAAAATTCACTTTATATCTATCAATTTCTTATCCAATAGTAAGCTCCCCTTGATTTGTAACCCGATAACCTATATGATATTATAATGTAAAGATTTTTGTTCTCCTAGGGGGGAGTAAAATCATAGGACTGTCCTGATCAGCGAATTAGTAAGTAAAATACAAAAATGCATTCAGTGTTGGATCATAATTTTTCAATGGTAATGGTAATGAATAAAAGATGATATATTCACCATCATCATTACTTTGTACATGAAACTAAACATAAGTTAATTATTACCCCCATTTTGATTAACTATTCCTCCTCAATCATTTCACCGGTCTTCAACTAAAAATCATTCTTTGTCTCACTTATTCCAATATTAGAACAATACACTAACAATGTAACCATCATTATCATTGTAATTCGTTATGGTTCTCATTACCATTTCCATTGAAAGATTTGAACCAGAGCACCCTTAATCTGAATACATCTTACAGACTGATTCATTCTAATTAAATGTTTTACTTTCATCGTTGATGAGTACTGCATCTTGAGATATCAAGTTTAAAAAGTAACCAAAATTCCTTAAAAGATATTCAGCACAGTTACTAACAGAGATCAAAATTGTAAGTCCAAACCTCACGTAAGGAGCTAAATAGACAATAGCATAGAAAGCATAACGCCTCTTTCCAGTATCCAACCAAGCAAACACCCAACTCTGCATAACAATTGAGATACCATAAAATCATAACAATTTAAGCCGAAACCAAAATGCCAAAAAATAAAAATTCCTTAAATAGAGAAAGGAAAGGGGGGCTACCATCCAATTGAAATAGGGAATGAAGCTAATGATTCCCATAACGGCAAATCTGGTGTCGGTCGAATCAATCAGAGATTCAGACTCAACATCCTCCGGCGGAGGAGTCACCGGAAAAATTAACGAGTTTAGAATGCAGGCGCCGATTGCCAGAGCCACCGGCGCGTCGGTCGAGAGTTCCGCCCTGCACTTTCCATTCCTCAACCTCCCCTAAATCAAAGCACACAAGGAACCTCATAAGATTCAGAAAAATAGTCAAAAGTTATGAGAAGTTAGGTATATGCCAAAACCTGTTGTCGGAGCTTTTTGAGTTGATTATATCGTGTGTGTATAGGTCTGAGGGAGGGTAAGTGTGGAGCAATTAGGGAGAGGGAAAGAGATGAAGAGGAAGAGGAAGCCATGGCGAGAGGGATCATTGAGTGAAGATGGACGGTGGTCGCATCTAACGTGCGCCAAAGGCGATGATCGGAGCTGCAGCGTCTTTATACTATTATTATTATTTTAATTTTATTCTCGAGGGTTGGGAGGTTTGAAAGACGTGCCATGCGAGGGGACTAGGGAGGACTGAGGTTTGGTTTACAGTTTACTTGAACTGCGTTTGCATAATTTCACCGTTAGGTAAATTATTTCAGACTGTGTTTGGATTGATGGGTTTGAGTCTATGGATTTGAAATCCATAGTCCAAATTCAGCAAGTTAGTGAATTTTAAATTTATGATATTTAAAATTAAGTGAGAATTTTAAATATATCCACAAGCTTAGTCATTTGAAATTTAAGAATTCTTAAATCCATTTATTTTCAAATCCTTTGAATTTGAAATTACTCTATCCAAACACAACCTTATACTATTAAAGTTTACAAATTATCTCTTTTAAAATCCTATTCATTATTACTTACTCTTTCAATTTTATTACGTCCACTTTTCGTACATGAATTTTATTGAATATTCATTAGTTTATGTATGAAGTAGATAAGTTGGAGGTATGATGGGATGTAGTGGGATCAATTTATAGATAAAATAATTGTTTATGAATAAAGTCAATGACAATTTGAGTAAATAAGTTATGGTTGAAGGGTGTAGATAAAGTAGTATAAATAGTAAATTTTTCAAATAAGAAATGAGAATAATAAAATTGAACGTTGGGAATACATTTTTTTAATATGTGTGTTTACCTACATATACAAGTTATTATGGAATGAAAGGAGTATTAAATACAGAGTAGTTTCTAAGACATTAATTCCATTTGAAAGTTCAAGAAAGACGGTATAAAAATTTAGTTCGTACTTATTTAAATTAATTTTATTGTACAACTGTTAAACCGGGTGTGACGATGAGATTACAACGATGAGTGTCGAATTTTGATCCTTGTAAGATTAAATTGCCTATTACTCACGTGTGAGTCAGCTTCTATCGACTTCTAATTGAGTAGTGACAACCTCAAATTCTATTGGAGATTATATAGATCGTGGCATCCTGCTCACGATCGATGAGTGTACAGGGATGAAATTCATGTGTCGCATTATACTGAAGTACTTGTGGAGTTGGATTTGAAGAAGAAAAGTCGAGAACAAGTTATGTTATAACTTATAAAGGGTTGACTACAATTCTTCTGCCCTTGTTAAGTACAAGGGAGGGGACTACTACATTATTGTACTGGTTGTGGGGTTATTGGTCACGACTCACGTGGGCCACAAAAAGACCATAGGATCGGGCCTTATATCTTGGGTATCATTCCCACGTTGAGATAAGACGACTCCATCAGGAATGCGTGTGTGAGGACAATGATCCTGTTAGTGAGATTGAGATGTCGATTGCATCTAACACGTTTATGATGGTAGACTTTGTGGCTAAGCACAATAAATTTGATTTTTTTTTTTTTGGAGGAAGGGAATGAAGCACAAGTTGGCTCTCAAGTACATTCACGACATTCAACAATTACACGAGTTATATATAGTGGAACTCCACCCCTTATTTTATTAAAACACTCTCCACAACCCTTGTTTCGCGATTTAGGCTGCTGCTCTCATTTTGCTTAGTTGCCAAGAATAGTCACAATGAATACTACATATTTGTGTAAATTGCTTTATTTCTTTTCTTTCTTTTTTGAATTTTTAAAGGAGTTTCATTTTTCTTGACTATAAATTGTATCTCTAATAAGAAATTTTTTCCCTATTAAGATTTTTCTATTTAGACATTCACGATACTTATTAAGGTCAAGTAGGAGATAGTTTGACTATGCTACTAGTGTTGGATGTGGACCCCAACACGCCTCCATTGGTTGACTCTAGCATAGTTCGCTTTTGTTGGTTGACTCTAGCATAGTTGAGCAGGACTGGTCCCCTAGTAGGAGGCATAGCTGAATGGAGAAAATGGATGAGTCACATGAGTCTAGAGATGAGATCGAGGACGATTGTTTGGGTATGCAAATGTGGGCCTACGATCCGTTGCACTAATAGTAGAATTATGACATTCAATTTCCATATGATTTGGGATTGACATGGGATGCCAAGTTTGGGTACGACACAATGTATGTCACGAGCAAGAGCAACAAATCATATAAGGACTCACTATCTATTGTAAAAAAAAAAAAAAAAATACAACAAAAAAGGAGTACAACCTAAAAAGCAAAATGAAGAACATTACAATTGAGCAGGTTGTAGACTTGATTTCCAAACAAACGTTTGTGTAATTTGTTTTGATAGATTCAGTTGTAGATGTTTACTCTTCATCTTATGCAAGAGACCGAGTATCGTTAAAGATGCATAAAGTTGTGGAATAAAAGACACCATATTAGTTTGTGATTGAGTTCTAGACTTAGCTAGATAATAAATGTGTTATTTAGTCTCATATATCTTTAAACTCATCTGATAGTGTTGTTTTTCTTTTCTAACCTATTTGGGCCTTTTTTTGTATGAGTCACTTTTAAGTCTACAACTCCTCGTTGCTTCGAGCCGCTTTTAGATCTCTGATTACTTTTTTTTTTTCTTTCACATTTTTAGATCTTACTAAAATAGAATTTCAAATGTCAAAATATGATGAGTTCAAATGATAACATTTTAAGTTTCCAAATTTCGTCTTTTAGTTCACATAGAAATAATTATTTATATAATTATTTATTATTATCTATCACTTGAATCCTAATTTCAAAATTATAGACCTGTGATTATTAATGAGTGTTAAGAAGGATATTTGTGTTGCAACTAGTTGCTCTAAGAAAAATGATATTTGTGTTACTACCAACTGTAACAACCTTAAGAAAACATTGTCGCTACTCACACCTTAAAATTTCTAATTATACTATAAATTTTAGTGGACGCGATCGAACAAAATGCTTATCGTATGACCACTTCGATCAAACAAAATGCTTAGTATACGGTTAAAATGTTTGAGTCCAACAATTTCTAATTAATACTTAAAAGGAATATATTGCCATTTTATAAATACCTATTTTTATCTGAAATTTACGGGGTATGCTTTAAAGTAACATATGAAAAAACGCATCGTCATTCCATGTAATGAAATAGTAAATTGTCTTAGTATGCCCAGAGAGGCCCCACAGGCTCACGTTCAAGAGCAAAGAAAAATTGGTTTAAAAAAAAACAATTATTTTTATTAAAGAAAGAAGATGTTGTAGATGGAAAGTAAGACTGCAAATTACAGAGAATCGCTACTGGCAACTTAAGAAAACTGTTCAATTAGAAAGCAAAATTAGAGGCAACTACAAATGTACATTATTTCAGAAGGAAAAAAAATCATTATTGATAGATCGAGGTAGTTGTGAAAATAATATTATTTCACATGAAATATTGCATCGGATCAAAAAGCGCACAATTGCACTTTTTTTAAAGGACTCACAAAATCATATTATTCATGTAACAGTTATGTCATGGATTTTCAATAAAAATTGTGAAAATAATTTTATGGTCGGAGTTGATCTCTTTTAAAGTAATACTCCTACTAAAAACTTTAAATATGTGTATTTTCATTATAAAAATAAGTTTTCCTACGTTTTTTGCTTTAAAAAAATTCAAGATAATCATATACGGACGAGTGACTCTCGTACAATATTTCACTATGATATATCCTAAAAAAAAAAATTTATCCTAATTTTTTTTCCCAATTATAGAATTTAAAGTCTAATGTAAATGAGAGTAAATTTGGAATTACCGGCATTCTAATAAAGTCTAGGAAATATTGCAGATCAAATTTATCAAAGACTATTGTAAATATTGCACCCACTACAAGTAAAAATGTAAAATAATGGGTACATCACTGGTTTCAATTCACCAGTTGTGAAATCGACAAATTCCTCGTAAAGAAAACTTCGGGAATAGCGGTCCCCAAAGTACAACACTAGCAATGCTATATTACTATGTATGGTTGTACTTCAATGCACAGTGGCCGTAGCTGATCCAATCCTTCTTTTTGCCGTGACCCTTGCACACTCCGGTCAACGGATGGATAATTCCCCTCCTTACATAATTACCCCCCACCCCCCATTTTTTTTTTAATAAATATAACTAAATGAAAGATAAATAACACAGATTTTGGTATAACAAAGTGCTGAAAAAATCTACAATATTTTTTTATCCTTGCAACTTTTATTATGAAAAATTTACCAATTCCAATTAATTTAACATGTATTTTTGTAGTATTTTTCGACCACACGAGTCTTACACGAATATGATCAATGTTATATAGTTCAAAATTTTGTGAAATATAGCGTCTTCCTTCTCTAAAATAGAAATTCTTAGAATTTAGCTAACCACAATTAGTGCTTTTTTTACTTTTTCATAATTTTGAAAAAATAAATGTTTATTGAAAAAAAAAATCAAACTATGTGATCAAATATAACTCTAGCTATAGGTGTACAAGAAAAATGCCACAAAAATAAAAATATAGTTGAAGTTAAATTGCAATCAGATAAAATATTTGTTTAGCTTCAAAATGGATAAAATAACTACTACAGATTCCAAATTAATAGTAGCCCTAATTTTATTTAATTATTAATGTGTTAATCTTTAAACCCCCCTCCCTTTTTTTTTTTTTGAATTATATAAAAATGATCCTGTAAGTGCGTGTTTCATTCAACAGTATGACATTAGTCATTAGCCCTTTCAAAAGAGGAAAAGACAGTATAATATTAACGTGTCAATTTATCTAAATTGAATGCATCATATCAGCTCAAACAAGTAGTCTAATTAAAAAAAATTATTTCTAATTAATGTGTTTTCATCTGACGCCAGAATCTTTATAAAAATAATACTATAAACGAAAAAAAAGAAAAAAGGAAAGGGATCAGAAAAACAGACCCAAATCTAAAAAATATCGCTAAAATTCGGAGCATTGTAACAGACAGAAAAAAGTAGAAAATTTCAGCAGACTTCCAACACAGTCCATATCTCATAGACTTTCACTGTCCAAAATCGGATTTTCATCATTCAGTAAACGGAGAAGAAGAAAAAGTGCATCTCTGAGGGGAGATTTTCTTCCTCTTCTAATTTCTTCAATTTTTATGCGAAATCGATTTTTCAGATTGATGGTTTCATCAGCGGCTGTGTGAATTAAAAAATGGGGAAGACTTACTCTGCGAATCCGGAGGATTACAGGCTTCTAGAAGAGGTGGGGTACGGTGCGAGCGCAACTGTTTACAGAGCGATCTATTTGCCTACCAATGAAGTGGTCGCTGTTAAGTCCTTGGATCTCGATCGATGCAATAGCAATCTGGTTTGTGAAGTTTCTCCATTCCCCATTTTCGTTGTGATTTTGTTAGTTTGTTTGATTTCCGCGTGAGTTTTGAATCTAATTTCAGCTTATTTTGTGTTCTGATGTTGCTTGTAATTTTGGAGATCCCGTTTTTTGGCTGTGAAATTGATTAAGTGGAAATGAATTTTGTTTAGAAGTTAAATCTTTGGAATTTGAAGTATTGAGTATGTTAAAGTTGATGCTAGTAAGAGAATGTTGAATGTTTGTCCTGTTTGGTTTCTTTATGATAAAAGGTATTTTGGAGATTGCCTTCATTGGCTATATGGGTTTGAAGATCATTTGTTTGTTCCTACGTCTTGTCGATTTGAGTAATGTTTTTTGGGTTAATTTTCATGCATGCAATTGGCCCTATCTGCATATGGATATTCAATGTAAAGGATGCTGGAAATTATCAGCTGGATTTAGTTTGAGTTCTATTGAAGTGTCGTTTATCTTTGATTTCAAGTATCATCACATTTTGTTAACTTGGAAGAATGATAGGACTATTCAGAATTCTGACTAAGGGCCATTTGATAAAATTTAATTCTCCCTGACTCTTCTTAACGAGTGTTAAATTTCTTAATGATCATCAGTTACTGTTGACAATAGTACGTGGAATGAGGGGATTTCCGAGGATTAAATCGTTACTCTTGATTAGTGCAAAGACTTTATTTTTGAATATGGGATATTAAACTATACGTCATCTATTGATTTAGTGTCGTTCAGTTTCTCTTCAAAAGGCAGGTTGCCATTTGTGCTCAAGCTCAAGCTTAAACTTTTATTTCTATGTTAATAAATGGAGCCCTATTTGTCTCGTTTTGGCTTAACATTTGGTTTGATAGTAATATTACTATTACACACAGTGTTCCTGTTATAATAACTAAGAATATTTTCATAAAATTGTACTCCCTCCGTCCCGTAAAAGTTTGCGATGAATCTTGGGCATATAGTTTAAGAAAAAAGTGTAATGATTAGAGTGTTGAGGGGTAAATTTGTAAACTTTTATATATAAAGTAAAAAAAAAAGTGGTTGGATTGAGTGTATGGTGGTCCCCAAAAGTAGTGGCATGAAGGGTAAATATGTATATATTGCGAGGGTGAGGATTATTTCCATTTTGGGGTATGCAAACTTTTGCGGGACAAACTACAAAGGAAAGTATGAAAACTTTTATGGGACGAAGGGAGTATTTTAGAAGTACGCACTTGCTAGAACCTAGAGGAAGGTGCAATGGGATCGATTAAGTTTTAAAAAGTTCAAATATGTTTGCAGCACTCATTTTTAAAATTTACTTTTTCTCTTAAATGATGAAATGTTGTCATGTTTAGTATTTGTAATAATTGTAAGATATTAAAGTTAACTTATTTAAAAAAAATGCATGATCCCAATAGATCTATATATATCCTGTGTAAATATGTAGGCATTTATATCCATAAACATAGATGATGGGTTTGAAATCATCATAATCGAGGCAGGTGAGCCAAAGTTTGACAGAACTCCTTTAGTGTATCAAATTAATAAATCCTGAAGTATACAAATAAGGCTTTCTTCTCATCTCAATTAGATGTTGTTCCCTCTCATGAATTGGTAATGGTATATTAACCCCAAAATGCTGTATCATTTGTGATTTTTTCTGCAATTATTTTCTAATGTCTATATCTTCTGTTTGCCATTTGCTATTTCTTGCTCATATATTATGATGTTAAGGAACAGAATTTCAGTACTGTCACCTTTTGGAAATGCATGAAGAGAATCTGAGAGAGTGTTTGCCAAAAAAAAAAACTATTCCTTTGAAGGAATGATTATAGATTGTGTAAAAATTTCTTAGTAGCCAAAATGGGTAATGCTTGAAGTAAGAAGTGGAATGCTTTAAAATAATTGAAATTGAATATTTGCTCTTAAAATGATCACTAATGACTTTTAATATCTAAAAGAATTTGGGGTGTATTTGATTTATGAGAAAAAAGGCTGGTTAAGGTAAAAAATTATCATACTAAAATTGGCCTTAGTTACAAAAAAATTAAGAGGCACTTTTAATATGACCTGCTAATTTTAGATATATATATATATTTTTTGCTAATTTAAGCAATAACTAAAATTAATAAACTTCTCAAACTACTAAATATGTGTGAAACACTTTTTTTTTCTGGCTTGTAAATCTGTTGTAAACACTCCCTTCACACAATCCCTTCACATATTCTATTCATTCTTTTTAATAGTTTGCTGCTTTGGAGGTTTATTGTGTATCGAAATTACTACGTGCACAAGAAATTTATGCAACTACAGTTTAACCTAATTATGTTGTTTTGCTCATGGATCATATTATATCATTGTTATATATTTTTTTAAAATATCACGAGTCATGTGGGGCTGTGCTCTAATTTTACCCTTTTGGCAGGATGATATTCGAAGGGAAGCTCAAACGATGAGTCTAATAAATCATCCTAATGTCATAAAATCATTTTGTTCATTTGCTGTTGACCGCAACCTTTGGGTGGTAATGCCGTTTATGGCTGAAGGTTCTTGCCTACATCTCATGAAAATAGCATATCCAGAAGGATTTGAAGAATCTGCCATTGGGTCTATCTTGAAAGAAACTTTGAAGGCTTTGGTGTACCTCCATGAACACGGTCATATTCATCGTGACGTCAAGGTATTCAATTATGAATTTATATGGGACAATATCATTTTGGTCCCTAAAGTTTACCCTTTTCAGTCTTGGCCCCTCTCTTTCACTTACTACCAAACTTGGTCCTGGGAGTACAATTTTACCCCCACATTTGGTCCCACTGGTAGTTGCGTCTGTTGACTGACTGAATCAACCATATTGTGGAAATATTAATTATATTTTTACACCCCCAAATAATTATTAATTACATTTAGCATACCCAAATAGTTGATTCAGTCAGTCAACAGAAGGTCAACTAATGGTGGGAGTAAATGTGGTAGTAAAAGTGTACTTCAAGTATCAAACTTGATAGTGAGTGAAATGTGTGGACCAAAAATGAAAAAGGGATTTAGTAACCAAAAGTGATGTTATCCCAACTTATATTCAAACTAAAGATTTGACATAGTCGTTGCATTATAGTATGCATCAACTGGGTTGGCTCACATTTTATATAACATCTATTTACAGGCAGGAAATATATTAATGGATACTGATGGTGTGGTGAAGCTTGCTGACTTTGGCGTTTCAGCTTGCTTGTTTGACAGAGGTGATAGACAACGCTCAAGGAATACCTTTGTAGGAACTCCATGCTGGTACTCTCTCTCTCTATATATATATATGTGGGTGTGTGTGTGTATGTGTGTGTCTGTGTTTTTATATATTTCTATCAGTCGATGCATACTGACTGCTATTATTTGTTTCATTTATGTGTTGTACAGGATGGCCCCAGAAGTATTGCAGCCAGGAACTGGATATGATTTCAAGTGGGTTCTATCCCATACTCTCATAATGTCTTGCTGTTTTATTACTAGTGTTCTATTCCTTCATAATTGATTAATGCATGAAATTAGTTATCAGTCTCTTTAATTGTGGTTGGGATATTTGGAATTACATGTCTTAGAGTCATACTAGGAATCATGGTTCAGTTTTGAGGTACATGTAAGATTATGGAGCTTCTTTTCCCCCTTAAAATTATTCTCAATTCGTAAGCTAAGTTACAATGAGCTACTTTTATCTATGATTGTGTTTTCATAACTGTGCATGATCTATCTGATAGACTAAACTAGCATTCAAACCATTTGATAAATATATTCTAAGATGTACATGATTTACCATAGTTTATAACTTTTTTGTTAACTTTACAGGGCCGACATTTGGTCATTTGGAATAACTGCACTTGAGTTGGCTCATGGGCATGCACCTTTTTCAAAATATCCTCCGATGAAGGTAAAAAATTCTTCATAAATTTCTTATCTTCTTTCATGGATGCAATCCCATAATTTTTTCCTCCACATTCCAATAGGTTTTGTTAATGACAATACAAAATGCGCCACCTGGACTTGATCATGAACGTGATAAGAGGTTCTCTAAGGTATTCTCGATATTATTAGGAGCACCATTTTAACTATATGCATTTGAAGGCCTATAAATTATAATAAAGCAATTTCTTGTTTTTGACAGTCTTTTAAAGAAATGGTTGCTATGTGCTTGGTGAAAGATCAGACAAAGAGACCGACTGCAGAAAAATTGTTAAAACACTCGTTTTTCAAGAGTGCGAAGCCTCCTGAACTCTCTGTGAAAAAATTATTTGTTGACCTGCCACCCCTGTGGAAGCGTGTGAAAGATCTCCAGGTATATCAGTGGAACTAGCTGGGTGTTTTAAGTTAAACTTTTCTTGAACTCTTGTTGATGTTGTGAATTGAATGCAGCTTAAAGATGCTGCACAACTTGCTTTGAAAAAAATGCCTTCAGCAGAACAAGAAGCTATATCTCAGGTTTGAAATACATGGAATCTTTATTTTTCCTATCAAATGGTCTCATGATATTTTGCTTTTGAGTAACACTTTATTGCATCACTTGCACTATACAACTGGTGCAATTTTGGCTTAAATCAAGCAGTTTTCTATATATTTTTCGCAAATCATAAAAAAAGCGATCGGAAAGTATTCGTTCATGTGAAGAAAAGTATCAGCTCATATGATGAAATGTATTAGTTGTATATTGAAAAACTAGCAAACAACCTTTTAATTTTTTTTTTGTATGAACAAATATTTTTCATCATGTGAACTAATACTTCTCATTGTATACTTCAGTTTTCCTTGTAAATAAGTCAAGCTTTAATCAAAATTGCACCAGCGTGGAAGTTTTTACCTTTGCCTTTTGGTTTTCGCATGGGCTAAAATGTGTAAGATAATGTATGTTTATGGTCTATCAACGGCCCAAATTTGCTTAATCACCTTTGGGGCTGAACAGATTGCTGACCAGGGGTCCTCTCTCCCTCCCTCCCTCCCTCTTCATTTTTATTTTTATTTTTATTTATATTTATTATTATTATTATTAATAAAATCAAGTGTTGCTGAGTGAAAAATACAAAATTCCATACGCTTGTGTGGTGCCAGTTACAAATTTAGAGAACTAGTACAGTTTCTTCTGTGTGTGTCTCACTCTTGATTTATAAGTTCTGCTTCTCTTTTTCAGAGTGAGTACCACCGAGGAGTAAGTGCTTGGAACTTTGATGTTGAGGACTTGAAGCTTCAAGCATCTATGGTATCTGAAGAGATCTTGATTTTGATTTTCAGTACGGAATAAACCATAAACATTGCAAGTGCTCATATTACTGTTCTGTTCTTGGCAGCTGCAGGATGAGGATGAAATACAAGAAATCAAAGAAGAAGAGGACAGCCAAAAAAATTATATGAGCCAAAAGGTTGTTGGTACCTTTTCTTTTCATAATTATCTACTTGTCATGGAGCTCCTGCCCATTTTCTTTTATATGCGCCTCTTCCATGTTTGCTAGGAAAGTAGTTGACAAATTTCTGTTTTCTGTCCATAGGTTGCATCTAATTCTGTGGTAAAATCAGTAATTGCAAGCAATGATGCTAGCAGGTAATTGTAGGATTATTCTATCATCTTTACGTGAATCCATACCTCTTCTTAATTTATTAATTTTTTCTTTTAAAATTTAATTTTCCTGATATTAATCTTTTAAGGTGAATTGCATGCAGAGAAAAAGCCAATGGTAATGAGGTGTTCGTATATGAGAGCCAGACAAATATGGGAAAGATAGGTGAAAATGATATAACAGAGTATGATAATAAGGCAACAACTGATCTAAAAAAGAGCGACTCTGAGCAGCCACCATCAATGGTAGAGAAAGAAGCAGCACAAGCCATGATTAAAAATCAGACATTCAGAACCCGTCAAACTCAAAGCGGACCTCTCATGCCCGGTGCTGTGCTAAGTCATTCACAGTCAGAAAGAACACGGAATTTTGAAAGGTTAATGATAATTTTTTTTGTGCTTCATCTGTCCTTAGTAGTCTTGTTATTCCTAGACAATAATAATGCCCACTTTTCATCGTTTTAAAATGCGCACCAAGGCACAAGAGGGGTCCTAACGCCTGAGGCGCAAGGTGCGTGCCTTAAAGGTGCCTCTTTCCTTTTTCACTAAACATTATTCATATATTTATGTAACATATTTGACACATTGTCCTACAGATAAAAGTTCAGTACCACATAAAATCACATAATAAAACCCAAACGTCAACTAATGAACATTAGAACTGATGTTAACATTAAAAACATCAAATGTAGCGAAGTCAACAATTAATCAGTAGTCTAGTTCTCATTCTCATCGTAACTAAAATTGTAGCAACAGAGATAAGATCCACAAAGAAAAAAGGGGAAAAGAACCTAGCGTATAGGGTCAGTAGTGTTGTTTCTCAGTTTCTCCTTTCTTTACCAATTTTTTTTCTAAAACCCTAGGCCTAAATTCAACACTGTTTTCTTGTTTATGATTTGCCTTTGTTTTCTTTCGAGCTGTTTTTTTTGGCAGAAATGAATTTTTATTTGAATTTTGTTTTACGCAAACCAAGTTTTGGTGTGAAGAAAATCTGAAAAGTACAAGAGGTGCACTGAGGCGTGTGCTTTAGAAACTGCCCCTGACTAAACACAAAAAGGTGCACAGCCTATAGCCTCGAGCCTTAGGCACGCCTTTTAAAACTATGTCAATTTTTACTTTCGAGAAGTTAAGATAGTTGATCCTCAGCCGTGATTTTTCCTATTATTATTAGATGGGAGTTTTTTTTCCAACCTTATTGTAAATTATTCATATTAAACCTTGTTGTTTGTTCAAAAAAGAAATAGTTCATTTTCATCTTCAACCTTGTTAAAGCTAAATTTGAAGGACTTTGCAGCAGGTACTTAGGTCTACACTCTGACATAACAAATTCCATTTTTAGCTCTGATGCTATTTTCATGCTGTAAAGTGCTCAAGAGAAGAATGTTAATTTGGAAAGAGAGTTTCATTAACTCCTGCCTGTGTACTTGGATATGAATATAAAAAATACGAGCAGATTTTAATATAACATTTTTGAGTAGGTCTCTTGTGAACCTGGTTCACATGAATTCTTTTCTCAAAGTATCACCTTTTAGTTTACGAAGTATCACATTTTATAAAATACTTGATTTTATATGTTACACTTCTCAAAATCACTAAACTATGATACTTCATATGCTAAACAATATTAGTTCGTATACTAAACAGTATTACCGAGTTCTTATAAAATTTCTATGAACTAGGTTCACAGAAGTTTTTGTCAACATTTTTTCCATGTTAGATACTAAAGATGTCAGTTATATGTATATGGTCATTTCCAAGCTTTTGCATGTTAGCAGGAGAATTCCTCTTCCATTTATATTCACTGGAAAATACAAAACTTGTTTCTCAGGAATGAGAATGAAAACCATCAAGTGGCTGAAAAGAGTCAGCCAGTGCGAAGAGCCCCAAGTTTTAGTGGCCCTTTAAACCTCCCTAACCGAGCTTCAGCAAATAGTTTATCAGCTCCAATCAAATCTTCAGGAGGTAACTATTTTCATTCAACTAGTCAATTCAATCATCAAACTATTGATATATTTTTGGGCTGCAAATCATGAATTCTCTTTGTTTTCAAGGGTACAAAGATTCCTTGGAGGACAAATCAAAAACAAACTTGGTACAAATAAAAGGGCGATTCTCTGTAACATCAGAAAATGTGGATCTTGTAAAGGTATAATAACATGGTTATGGTACTTAATTCTTTTTCATGAATGTTGCTAACTTAAACATAATTAATTAATTACTAGGATATTCCGTTATCCACAGTTTCTCGACGAAACTCTCAGGTAAGATGGAAGTTGCTTTGATTGTTTGAAAAGTTGATGTGGATTTTAGTTCTATATTAACACGTTGTTAATGTTGTTCTCAGGGGTCACCATTAAGGAAGTCTGCTAGCGTGGGAAGCTGGATATTTGATTCCAAACAAATGGTTTGTGTAATCCTCGTATTAATTTGACATTTAAATTAGCAAAGTCTGCGAGTTAAGTCCTGTTTGTTTCTTCGATGTAAGCTTGACTCCTTAGCTTCGTTGTTCTTGGTTTTCAGCCCCACACCCAGTCACCCAAGGAAATCGGCAACACTAATGGGCTTGCCTCAGTTCTCATGCCTCACCTTCAGAATCTCTTCCAACAAACATCAATCCAACAAGTAAGATAATTTCTAGATCCATCTACAGTAACACTTCGGCACACCGGTTACATCATGCAATTTTGACTAAAAAAATTCAATCAAACTGTTATTATATTTTTCCGTGAATCATAGAAAAAACAGTCGAAAAGTATTATTTCATGTGATGGAAAATATTACTCCCTCTGTCCATCAATGTTGTTCTCATTGAATTGGGCACATGTTTTAAGGAAAAATAGATAAAGTAAGGGTATTGTGGGGTCCATTATGAATAAAGTAATCGTTTGTGAGTAAAGTTGAATGAAAATTTGAGTAATTAAGTGATAATTGAAGGGTGAAGATAAATTGATGATTTCTAAAACAAGTATGAGAACAAATTTGGTGGACAGACAAATAAGGCAAGTGAGAAAAATTTGGTGGACGGATGGAGTAGTTCATATTGGAAATGCACTAATACTGTTCACTCTACAAATTTATACTTTTATTTTGTATGAACTACGGAGTAATATTTTTCTTCATAAGTACTAATACTTTTCATTATATAGTGTTTTTATGACTGAGTCAAACTTTGGTCAAAATTGAGTTAAAAGTGCACCAATTGTGTCAAAATTTGCCTTTTGCCTCTCATTATGCAATACTTAGCATGAATTATGCAGTTCCCTGCCTTTTCTTGTTCTCATTGCTTCACTGACCCCCAGGATCTTATTGTGAATTTGTTGAGTAGCTTGCAAACAGTGGAGGTAGAAAACGGTGCGTTTAAAACCTGATTATTGAACTGGGAACACATATACCTATATAATACTAATTCTATTTTTTATTCCTAATTTTTTCCTGTAGGTCCTCAAAATGGGAAGCTGCCTCCTTTACCCCGTGGTTCAGAAAATAATGGCAGCGTAAGTTCTATGCACTCTACTCTTCAGATAAGATGTTGATTTGCTGCATTTATGATTTATTTGTAATTGTTTTTTAGCATCAATTGCATTTTCTTATAAAAAGAAGTTTGAAAGGGTGCATTATTAAGACTGAGAATGGGTGATTCCTTAGAATTGGTTAAGTCTTGGGGGAAATGATAATTTGACGAGATAAAACAAATCACCTTTCAATTATTTATAAACAAAATTGAAGACACATTAATTGTATTAAATATTTCTTTAAAACCACAATCAAACATATTTTACAATTCCCCATGAAGGAACAGCACCCCAGACACAAATTCAAAGCGAACTCCAAATAGAGCCATGTTTGGCTTGCTTGACACAACAAAGAATATGAACTTTATTAGTTCTAATTGATGACATCGAGTTTATGAAGTGAATTAAGACTTGTAGGCAACATTTGTTTTTATTTTCCTGGGACTGTGTTTACTCTCTTCCAGATTCCAGAGTGAAATGCTTGTGAGTTTATTCTCTGATAAATGTTCTACTATTTCTCCAGATTTGAACTATATGCCAATGTTTCTTCATCTTCTCACCTGTTTTTTATATAATATAATATACATATTTAAATTTATTATTAAAATCCTAATTACCAAGGTTTATTTAAATGTAAAAACTAATTAATTTAAAAAAAATATTCCAACCCAGCTTAAATAAAAGAGGATTTGATATTCACCATAAGATTTATCCTCCATCGAAACAAAAATACGTATTCAGAAGACACCGAAAACTAAATAAACACAGCTGTTACTTATTTTTATTTTTTCTTTGATCTAATATTGATTTTATTCATGTCATGGAGAATATCAGATTGTCCATTAGGAACTGATTTTGTTATGCCTTAATATAGAGTGTTAAATGCACATGTTTGATTCTTAGGCTGAGGTATTAATCTATTTATTGCATTTGGAAGAAATATTTCATTTTTTGCTTAACATGGAGAAATCACATGTTTCATTTTATTTGAATGTGGAATTGTGCTATCAGATAAAGAGCAACCTTAGAGTTCATATGAAACTTTTATATCCATGCTGAAAATTGAGCCTGACATTCTTATTTCGGTTTTCAATCATCTAACGTTGGATCATAATTCTAGCCTTCATTTGTTAATGCCGCTCAATTTTCTGCCTACAAAGTTTCCGAGCATTTGGAGCGGTTTTTGCTTGTTTCTGTCCTTAGTTTAAGAAATCAAATAAAAACTTGTTTCTGTTTTCCTTCCACTTATGGGTCCACATTATTTACAGGTTGAGTCAATTATTTCTGAAAGGGAACGCATGCTTCTTATGAAGATATCAGAACTTCAAGCTAGGTGAGGGATCGGAGGAACAAGCTCAATAAGCCACAGTATTAAAATTTTCTGTTTTTCCCATAATTTTCAAAAAAAGCTCAACCCTCGTTTTAAACAAGTGCAGGATGAATAGCTTGACTGATGAATTAACTACAGAAAAGCTTAAGTACATGCAAGTAAGTTTTTTATGGCATTTTTTGTTATACATGTGAATATTGATTGTTTCGTGGTTGGTTCATTTCAGTTGTGTGGTTATTGATTATTCAAAATCTAGTTGGTATGAAGTAACATGGAATATTAAACCATTGGACTTCAGAATTCTCATTTATGCCCTCATAATGACCGTGCTTTTCTTATGTTGGCAGTTACAACAGCGAATAAATGCAGTGTCGCCATGCGAAGAGGATGGAGATAGAAGGGGAGGTGATTCATGATTTTCGAAAGATGTGGTCGGGTATTGTTAATTGATAGCACCTTGGAAATTCAGGTAAGTACTCTAATGACACATAATACCTTGGTTAAACTTAGGGGGCGTTTGGTTCAAAATTCAATTGAAATGGGGTAATTGTGGTGGTTAGTGAGAATAAAAGATGATCAATTCACATTTTCATCATAATTCATACGGGATAATGAAACTCAAAACAAGTTAATCATTACCACATTTTGATTAACTAACTCCTCTCTTATAATCATTTCTCTTCAGACATTCCACTATTCCTCAACCAACAATCATATTTCTGTCCCCACTCATTTCAAGATTAGAGCAAAACACTAACAATGAAACCATCATTTTCACTGTAATACACTATTCAATAATTCTCACTATAGTTCCAATTGAATAAGGCAAATACTTGTATTCACCAGTTGTACCATGCAACTGATGTGTATTCTTAAAAGGTATTAGTTAAGTACTTCACTAAACACCATTTGCTTGTTAGTATTAGTTGTGCACCAGCTGCACCCAAGTGTTACTCATTGAATAATTTAAACCGAGCATCCCCTTACTAGTTTGTAATCGTTTTGTGTATTTTCAGGGTGAAAATGTAGAAACAAGTGGAGGAAATATTGTTCTTGTATCTGGAATCATGCTTGTAAGTCAGGTGTTGAATAAAACCGTTAAAAAGATTCCAGGTTTGTACGGAAACTAATAAGGGAAAGTTGAGAAGGAATCAACCAATCAGTTAATTTATTTGGTGGGTGCAAATGGAGAGTAGGTCTCTCCTTGTGCAGATGGCGTTGTGATCTATAAAATCGAATGTGTATTATTTGCTTGACCTTCAGTTTGAGTTAGAAAACCACAGGGATATTTACTGTTTTCTGTAGATTAAATGTGTATGTTTTAGCTTGAAATGCCATATGAAGCTGTAATTCTGTGAATAGATCATTTGTAACACTATGCGCTAGTATATAAAGCTGGCCTTATACTCAACTCACCTACGAAATATGTTGTTTTTAACTGCAAGCTTTGTTTTCTTATTATCTGCATCCTTGAAATAAGGTGGAGAGGGATTAGATTTAAATAGACCTTTTGCCATCATATTACTAAACCCAAATGGGAGATTGTATATGTAATTTAATTTATTTTGATATTGTTATGGTGCATGTTTTTCATTTTTAATATTTAAGGGGCTGCCTATGTACTTGAGAAACGTTTTTTCTCACTATTAACACTCGTAAAATTATTCTATACACCCACTTTATAGTTTTGTTTGAGTCTCGCAAACTCCAATTCCATCACTGTATCTTCATTTTCTTTCTCGAAGATGAGGGGAAAATATGACGATTACATGTAAGCGGTTAACTCTAATATTGGAATAGGTGTGCAGAATGAATGTTTGTAAATTGAGAAGTAGTTGAATGTTTTAGGGTTAATTATTATAGGGGGAAATTGGGCAATAAATAAATAATAATAAAAAAATTATAGGGGGAAATTGTAAATAAATAATAAAAAAAAAATTGATTCTCATTATTCAAGGCATCTTTCATTCATATCAATTTGGGTTTTTTGGCTCCATATTTTGATGTGTTATCAAATAACAAAAAAGTTGGTTGATCCACTTTCATTTGAATTAATCAACCAAATTACCATTTGTCCATAAATATAATTAATATTTTAGTAATGTACAGGAAGATACGAGTCAATCATATTTCACTAGTATTTAGATAATTGTTTTTGATTATCAGTTGATTTAGCAGCTATATAATAGAGTGCGTGCATTTAAATTATTTTAATATATTTTTAATTGAATTTTTGATCCACTCTATTAAATTTAAGTTCAAATTATGATCAAATTGCACATTTGAGTGCAACAAGTGTGACTCAATTCAAATCAATTCTTGCAATTGGCCCAATCAAATTATGTCATGTGGTGAAGTAAAGAAGAAAAGTTATTGGTCCTGCACGTATAATTAGGGTTCTCATTCATTCAAATTTACCAGAATCATCTTCAAGAAGAAAAAGAAAACTTTAGAATACCTAGTTGAAAAAAATCCAAGTATTCTGTAATTTCTCTATGAAATTAAGAATAACCACCTTCAATGATCAAGGTGATAAACTGACGCAGCGCAAGCTTATGATCTTATTAACGATCAAGAACAACGAACACATAAATCGAAGGGACAAAACCATCTATTTTATTAATCAATTCAACTCCTTCATAACATTCTAGAACTCATCTATTTATAATATGAAATATACTTGGAGAATAAGAAACATATAAATACTAAATATAATGAAATCAAAACAAATCTCCTAAATATAATGATAAATATCTAATCAAATATTAATATTGATTCTCATCAATATCTTCATCATAAACCACACCATTAAGGGTTCTTTAAAACAAATTCAAAGGTTGAGTTGGTTGTTTGAATGACGTTCTTTCACAAATTTAATCATTGTTTACCTCAGAACTCTCAACAAGTGACATTCAATTCTAATCAAGGCGATGCACCCTTAAATTAAGGGTCATAAACCTCCAAATACAAGCTCAGACGAGATCAAGCTGAAGATACTAGCTCACCAAAGTCAAGGAGAGGTTTAAAGAGAAGAATTGAAGGCTATTAATTAGAGATTGTAAATCATAAATTATTCTTGGCTTAATCTATAGAAACTTAAGTTGTATTGTGTTCTATTTATTCGTAAAATTTGTTGTTATAAATGTGATACGCACAGTGAGACTATAACTATCTCTCATCTTTTCTCTTTGCAAAGATCCAATGTTTTAGCTCTCGTTCTTCATCAACAACCGTGGGTAGGGGGGCATGTGTCCCATATTTTTTTTTATCACTATTTTTGTTTTATAAAAATTATACGGAGTAATTGTTACTAGTTAATTCTCCAGTTGCCAATGCTATAGTTGAATGATCAATGGATGAATGAAAAGGAAAATGCTTTCAATTTGGTACATTGGAAATAATATAACTCATTCTTATATATACAAAATAAAAAACTATGATCCTAATTCTTAAGATTACAAAATAGTCTAAACAGCAGAACCCCATTAAAAACCTTGCTTAGAGAAACGGGACAAAACTTTTCTTCAAGGAAAAGGGAACTCCACTAAACTCAAACTAAGTAAATCTGTTATAGCCTAATTTTTTCGTTTGTTTAGAGTAATTAGTTCATAATTTTTATTTTCTAAATATACAACATGAAGAAGTAATATACTAGTAAACCCTACAAAAAAAAATTAACTCCAAATTCTCAATTTCTTTCTTCTCAATTTCCTAGAAGAAGCACTAGAGACCAAGTATCCAACCCCAAGGCACACAACCCAAACCCCCACATCCACCGCCCAGTTCACCCCCTCGGCCTCCATCTCGATCTCGCAATCTCCGCCGTCCATATCCTCCTCCACACGACACTCACTGCACCAGCACACACCCGATACAAGCTCCCCCTCCCTTTCCCTCTCCTCAGGAATCTCCTCCAGCTCACAACCCCTCCGGCGCTTCGCCGCCACCAACTCCACCTTCTCACTCATCACCTCCACCACACCCTCCGCCGCCACCGAGACCTCAACATCCTTAATCCCCTTAACGACGTCGTTTACCGCGAGCACACACTTGCAATCCATTTTCCAGAAATCGGCATCGTCTTTTCTGAAAATCCCCTTCAACACCTTCACATCGCCGACGTATATCTCGAATTTGGCCCCTTCGCAGAGCACGACGCTCTCTCGGGTGCCGTATGAGAAGCCCCGGCCCGAATTGGATAGGATCCGGTGGAGCGTGAGGAAAGCGGGGGAATCGGGTCGAATATTGGAACCGTTAATCTCGAGGAAGCTGCCGTTAATGCGAGGGAGAAAATGCAGAGTGAGAAAATCGGGCAAAGTGGTGGCGTTTTTGGCGCATGGAACTGATAAGTTGGTGTAGAATGCTTTGGTTTTCAAGGTATCTCTTTCGTTTGCTATAAACCCTCTACACATATTTGTTTGGTAATTATTTGTGTTGGTTGAAATTGAAAATGAAAAAGAGAAGATGTTTTATAAAGAGGGGGAAGGAAATGGTATTGAGAAGAAATCAAGGGGTGAGAAGATAGGAATAGGAAGACAGCACACGGTTTCCTTCCCCCAAGTTATTTATATTTATACGTACTTTTGCTATTTTGTGCATATTGCCAAAAGAGGTTGCGAAAAAACCCACGGCACCGGCCTCATTAAAAATGATACTAGCTGGAGTTTATATTCTATGGGTGGCACAACTTCCACGCCCAATATTATTATGGGGAGCAAGTCTGTGTATCCTTAAATTGGTATTTCTAAAAATACCGCCTGAAAACAAAGCACAAAACACGCCCCGGACTTGTGTTACTATAAAACAAGTAACACATAACTTTCATTTTGTCCGGTATTGAAAACTGTATTACTATACAAATACAAAGATGTTATTGTACTAAGCAGTGAAAAAAGAAAAAAAACTTAGATGTAATGGGATGAAGAACAAAATAAGAAAACATAAACATCAAATGAGAATTGAATTGTTACAAGAAGTGGAATGATGGAAACAAAACAAAGTTGGCGCGAAGAAGAAGCGCTGGACGAAGAAATAAATTGCGTTGTATGTATAAGTCTTTTGTGGAGTTATTAAAAACTCAACCAATCTGAGCCTAAGCTAATTCTTATGGAAAACTGTTTATTTGTTTCTAGTGTCTACACTACTCCACTTGTTATTTGATGGGGATTAAACTAAAAAACACTTGTTTCTTAAATTACTTCATAATGAAAAATGATACCCCTCCCAAGATTCCTTTCGATAATGAGTGGAGTTTTAAAAGTTGATTTTGTAAAATTTTATGTATAAAGTAAATAAATAAGTTGACTTTTGTGTATGTGTGTAGAAAAAATAATGACATTTGCAGGGATGAGCACAAAATCGAAAAAACCGAATTTCCAAACCGACGATTTTCGATTTATTTGATTCGGTTGAAATATTTTTTAAATTTCGGTTTGTTCGGTTCGGTTCTGTTTATATTTTACAGGGAAATAATTTTTTTACGTCCCATAACTTTTCAACTTTTTCAAAAATGTCCCAAAAAAGTTAAGTTTCCAATTACGTCCCAAATTTTAGCTAACTTTTTCAATTACGTCCCAAGTCGCCGGAAACATTAAAACGACGTCGTATTACGTCATGATTACGACGTCGTTTTGATGTTTCCGGCGATTTGGGACGTAAATGAAAAAGTTAGCTAAAATTTGGGACGTAATTGGAAAACTTAACTTTTTTTAAACTTTTTTTTAAAAATAAAATAGTTATGGGATCTAAAAAAATATTTTATTGAAATTGTTTGTATATGTTTATATACTTTTTTAAAAATTTATATATTTGATATTTATATACTTTTTAAAAAAAAAAATCTTTGTAATATGTAAATCTAAACAAATTAATAAATTTACTTATATATTTTATTATCGGTATATTATTTATATGAATAAATTAGTAAATATAGTTTTTGGATAGTACGTATTAAGTAGTAAGTTATCACATTTATTTATTTTATAATAATTTTAGTCTTTATTTTTTTCAATTTTAGAATATAAAATTATACTAAATAGAATTACATGATATTTTGTTAACATGTTATATTTATGGTCATTAATATTAGCATAATTCTTTATAATTATTATTAATTTTTAT
Source organism: Galeopsis tetrahit (assembly GCA_963675135.1). Classification (NCBI taxonomy): domain Eukaryota; kingdom Viridiplantae; phylum Streptophyta; class Magnoliopsida; order Lamiales; family Lamiaceae; genus Galeopsis; species Galeopsis tetrahit. Next base: position 13,260,743 of record OY776125.1, on the reverse strand, counting down.
ATTTATTGTTTTTAATTTTTAAAAGTTAAATCGATTCATAATTTTTAATTAATACGGAGTATATGAAATTTTATTATATTATTATTTATTTATTATAATCATTATTTTAAAGTAAATGATTATAATTTTAATATTAATTTATCTTATACCATTCAAAAAATTTAACTTTTTATTTCGTTCAATTTTAGAACATAAAATTATACTAGTAGAATTACATTATATTTTGTTAACATATTATATTTATGGTCAATAATATTAGAATAATTCCTTATAATAATTATTAATTTTTATATTTATTGTTTTTAATTTTTTAAAGTTAAATCGATTCATAATTTTTAATTAATACGGAGTATATGAAATTTTATTATCTTATTATTTATTTATTATACTCATTATTTTGAAGTAAATGATTATAATTTTAATATTAATATATCTTATACAATTAATTCAAAAAATTTAACCTTTTATTTCGTTCAATTTTAGAACATAAAATTATACTTAATAGAATTACATGAAATTTCATTAAATATTATATTTATGGTCATTAATATTAGCATATAATTTCTTATGATAATTATTATATATATTTTATTAAGTTAAATCCATTCATAATTTTAATGTTAAATCGATTTATAATTTTTAATTAATATGGAGTATATGAAATTTTATTATATATTTATTTATTATTACTCATTATTTTTAACATATTATATGTGTATGTAATAATTCAGTATTATACAGAGTATATAATATTGTCATGTTTATTAGTGTTAAAAATTTATTAGTCCCATATTTTTTTAAAAAATTTAAAAATAGTTAAGTTTTCCAATTACGTCCCAAATTTTAGCTAACTTTTCCATTTACGTCCCAAATCGCCGGAAACATTAAAACGACGTCGTAACCATGACGTAATACGACGTCGTTTTGATGTTTCCAGCGATTTGGGACGTAATTGAAAAAGTTAGCTAAAATTTGGGACGTAATTGGAAAATTTAACTTTTTTGGGACGTTTTTGAAAAAATTGAAAAGTTATGGGATGTAAAAAAATTATTTCCCTATTTTACAAAACCGAATAAATCGAACCGAACTTCTTTATATAAATTAAAAAAAAAACTTATTTAATCAATAAATTATATGAAACAATATGTTATTTAAAGTATGTTAATTTATTATGGTAAAGTCTAGTATGCACTCAAGTGCATGTTGTGCACCCTAGTCCATGTGCACTTTTCAGTTTTAATGACTTACACTTTTTGGTAAATGGTGTTGCACTTTTCAATTATTACTAAAAATATTATTATACAGTTTAATAATTGAAAAGTGCAACACCATTTACCAAAAAGTGTAAGTCAGTAAACTGAAAAGTGCAACATGGACTAGGGTGCACAACATGCACTCGAGTCCATAGCAGACCAACCCATTTATTAATATTCAATCTCAATTTTTCAATTCAACATTTGTTGTCTTCTTGCTCCCACTAAAAAATAATTATCTCCCTTAAAGATGAATTTCACTGTGGAAAATGCAACAAAATGATTCGGGTGGAATTTACACTATTTGGATGCATATTTGAAGCTCATTTGATGTTGATTTCATTGAATTATACATTGAATATGATTGTTTAAGCCGAAATGAGAGAAAGGTTGTGTTTTGTCGATTTTGTAGGAAATACGATGGAATTTGGAGCAAAACACCAACCATACTTTACTGGATCAGGAAGAGGAGTGCACGGTTGGATTCGTCTCGAAAAATGGAGTGGAATGAAAAAAAGAATCGAGTCAATCGGAGGTCGGAAGCTCGAGATACGAAGAGACGAAAAAGCATACCCGGGTAGAAACGACCCGGGCGGGTCACTTCGACCCGGGCAAGGCAGAATTTTAAGTTGCTTCGAATTTCGCCCGGGTGAAACCCACCCGGCCGGGTGGTTTCGACCCGGGCAAGGCCCCAACATGCATTGCTTCGTCTTTTGGCCGGGTGGCATGCCCGGGTGGGAGCCACCCGGCCGGGTCACTTCATTTTCGGGGTTTTTGGCCCATTTTCTCCATATTTCAAGGGCCTAATTGCAAAATTAATTCAAGACTTCTACCCCAACTATAAATAGACCAAATTTGAGTTTTAAAAAAGGAGTCTCTTACTCCTTTTACAAGCAATTCCACACACACATTCACATAGTTGTAGGTGTTCTTCATTTTTAGTTTAGATTCTTCATTAAATTAGATAGATTAGTGGTTTTTACTTCAAATCAAGCTACGATTATCATCGGGCATCGTCTATTACATCGTTTTGTAGCTACATTTTCATGATCAAGGTGATATTAATCTATTTTGCAATTTATTTTGGTATTTTCTTAATTTCTTCAATCTCTTGTTATTCTACTATGAGTTTGATGTTATTAGTTGTTTTAACCATGAAATTCTCTTCTAGAACCATGGGCTAAGCTCTTATTGCCTTGGGTGTGAATGTTTTGATGGGTGTTTAGTGTAATTATAGATTAATTGCATGATTAGCTTAGGAATTGGGTGTATATGTTTCTAGTGTTGTAATTTTCATGATTCAATTGATTAATTCACCCTATTAGCTATCATTGTTAGTTTTGTTGACTTCAACGACCGTATTGGGTTGCATGATTAAGAGTGTGTGTATGAGCTTGAATTAATCAATGAGAATTAACATAGTAATTAGCTACACCGACCGGGGGTTGATTGCTTAGATCGACGACACTAGACACTAGTCGATTAGAGGTCGTCTATTAGATTAGTGAGAGGGCGTCTCATAAACATTAGTAACCGTGTTGAACGTGTTTATGAGACACTATCTTAGGAGCTTATGGTATTGATTAGACTATATAATTGCTAATCGATGCACGTGTTCACCTAAGCCTCACAAGGGATTGGTCTACACACACGAGTGATAGCCTTTAGCTTAATCCAAAACCATAGTTTAATTCATGCAATTGGTTCGTTAACTCATTGAATTACCCACAAAACGGAAACACCCGAGGCAATACCCTTCCCTTGCGCTTTCCAACGAAAGTTAGATAACTTGTTATTTTTGTCACTAGTTTTCATTACTTTAGTTAATCTAGTTTAATATTTTTGTTCTTATTTCCAAAAATCCAAACAAACACGTGTAGTTACTACAATAACATGCATTCTCGTAACTTTAGGGATTCACTAGCACTCAATTAGGTCCTTGGAACGAAATTTTACTTGGTATACTTATCGTACTACTAACGAACCCATACGCTTGTGGAGATCGTATAGTTGTAAAAAGTGTGCAAAAATATATCCAAGTTAATGGCGCCGCTGCCGGGGATTTAAGCGAGTGTTATTAGTGAAACTTAGAGTTTGTTAAGTGTTATTGGTAGTAGCATTTCTTTTTGTTTAGTTTGTTTTTGTTCATCTTTGTGGGCTTTGACATTTTCCTTTTGTAGGTGCATGATCACAAGATCACGTGGAGGAAACCTTGAACCATTAGACCTTGAGATCGAAGCACACGCAAGAAGAAGGAATCGAAGTAGAAACCGTCAAAGAGTCATAGAAGAACCACTAGAGATGGAAAACATTGAAGAGATGAATCCTCCACCGAATGGAGAAGATGAGCTTCAAAGGGAGAATCATCAAGTTGGAAATCAAGTTGGAGGGAATCCACCTCAAAACCCAAACCCACCAACAAATCTCCAAGTTCCACAATATCCACCCCAAAACCACTTTCCATATCAAGGATACAACCCTTACCCTTATCCTCCTCCACAACAAGCCTACTATCCACCACCTCCACCTCATCCATATCCACTCAATCAACACCCATACCCTCCACTTTACCAATATCCTCCACCTCAACAAATCCAAGAAGAATACGTTCCTCCACCTCAACATATAGAAAAACCTCAACGTGTGTACCATGGAAGGCCAATGAGGGAATATTTTGAGCCTCAACCTAGGGAGCATTACGATGGGTTGGCAAGACCAAGGGTGGAGGCAAACAACTTCGAGATTAGTGCCTCTTTATTAAGGATGTTGAGGGAGAGACAATTTGAAGGAAGGACGGAGGAAGGATTTGAGGAAGACTCGAATGAACATCTTGCTCAATTCTTGGAGATAGCCGACACTCTCAAGAAAAATGGAGTGTCGGAAGATGCTAAAAAGATGAGGCTATTTCCGTTTACATTGTCGGGGAAAGCAAAAGCTTGGGTACAATCAAGCATTCCCGCCGGAGAAGTGAGGACGTGGGAAGATTTGAAGAAAAGATTCCTATTGAAGTACTACCCTCCTTCAAAGACGATGGAAGCCAAGCAAAAGATCTCTACGTTCAAACAAGGTCCAAATGAGGGAATCAAAGAAGCATGGGAAAGATTTACGAGTCTTCTCATCACATGCCCCCATCATGGTTTCCCAATTGAACAAACAACTTGTTGGTTCGTTGGTGGGTTGCGATTGGAAGATCAACACCACATTGACGCTTGTGCGGGGGGTTCAATTTGGATGAAATCGGTGGAAGAGATCAATGACATAATAGAGGGGATATCAAGCAATACTTTCAAGATGAGAGTAGACCGTGGAGCACAAAATCGGGTAGCCCAAGTGGATGCTAATGATAGCATAAGAGCAATGATGTCTACACTCATTGAAAAGGTAAATGTTTTATCTCAAACAAGAGATAATCATTTATCCGTTGTGCAAGAAGATCCTCAATTGGGACATATGGAAGAAGTGCAATACATGGGTCAACAAGGGTATCCACAAAATTTTCAAGGGAACCGACAATATCAAGGCCAACCACCATATCAAAATCGTGGCCAAGGATATCAAGCTCCTCCTCAAAACCGATTCCAAGGGCAATCTTCATCATCTCAAGGACAAGGGGGACCATCCCCTCAATACCAAGCCCCTCAAAACCCGAATTTTCGGAGGAATGAGAATTTGTCATATTCGAATCCTAAAGGTGCTATTCAATATCCTCCCGGATTTGATCCCGGAGCAAAACTACCAAGTGGAGAAGGGAAATCCTCCACGGATGAGCTTCTTGCACACCTCATGAAGAGGATGGATATGAGTGATAAGAGATTTGAAACAATTGAGAAGAAAGTCGAAGCAACCGAGTCCATCCTTGCTCAACTCTTGAGTAATCAAAAAGCGATGGAATTCCAAATGGGACAATTGGCAACTTCCATTGGATCTCAACATACAAAGGGTAAATTGCCCTCAAACACCGAGGTAAACCCACGTGAGAATTGTAATGCTATTACAATTTCAAGTGGTGAACATTATGGAGTTTCTTCAATTGAATTGGAAGAGGGTGAAGTGTTGAAGGAAAAAGAAAGGGAGGAAGAGGATAGAAAAAGTTGGAAGTGGAGAGGTTGCTCCAAGAATTCCAAAGTGGAGAATTGCAAAAGATTTGAAGAAGAAGAAGCTTGAGGTACCTTGTGATAAATGGGGGGTGCCCATTACATATGAGCCACTTCCATACCCGGGAAGATACATGAAGAAAATGGATGAGAAGTTTGGGAAGTTTTTGGATATCTTCAAGAAAATCCACATTGATCTTCCACTTTCGGATGCTTTAGAGCAAGTACCTCATTACATGAAGTTTCTAAAGGATGCAATAGCAAACAAGAAGAAACTAGTGGATGATGAGAAGATCAAGTTGACCGAAGAATGTAGTGCTATCCTTCAACGAACTCCTCCCGAAAAACTCAAGGATCCGGGTAGTTTCACTCTCCCATGTAAGATTGGTGATGGTCCCATGATGAAAGCTCTTTGTGATTTGGGAGCTAGCATAAATTTGATGCCACTTTCAATCTTCAAGCGTTTGGGACTTGGAGAAGTAGTGCCCACATCAATTACTCTCCAATTAGCGAATCGTTCCATCACCCATCCTAAAGGGATCATTGAAGATGTATTGGTGAAGATTGACAAGTTCATCATTCCGGCCGACTTCGTGGTGTTAGATATGAAAGAAGATGCAAATATTCCATTGATTCTTGGGAGGCCGTTTCTTGCCACGGGGGGAGCAAACATCAATTTGAGAAAAGGGGAGGTAACATTGGAGGTGAATGGAGAGAAAGTGATTTTCTCCAAGTATGGCTCAATTGAGAGTTCCCCAAGAAAGAAGGAATCCCCCTCCATCCAAGAATGTGACATTTATGTGTAAGAGCCATTACCAAAAGTCCCATTGAAAGATCCGGGAGATGATAACAAATTGAAGCAAACTCCCAAACTTGAGCAAAACTCAAGTTTGGGGGAGTTTTATAAGGAGAAGAGTTTTGATAAGTTCCTTGAAGGTAGTGAAGGTGAAGAAGGAAGAAGAAAGAGTTCAAAGGAGAGAAAGATTGAGAAGGGATTTGAAATTGGAGATACGGTGGTATGGGGCACCTTGGGAGTGATGGAAGTCCTTGGAAAGATGAAGCTCAAGGAACGGAAAATGTTGGTCATGAAGAAATTGGTCTATGGAGGAGGCATTGCGTTGGAAAGTGAGGAGGATGAAGTGTTCATCACCGATGAGCACAATGTCAAGTACTATCATCCTCCATTCAAAGAAAGAGAAGTATGAACTTGTTAAGCTCCGTCCGGCATAGGACGTTAAACCTAGCGCTAAATGGGAGGCAACCCATTTTTACTTGCTTTATTTCATTTCTTGCTAATTTTATTTGCTTTGTTAGTTTAGTTTGATGTGTTTGTGAGTTTTCATGTTAGTTGGAGAAGCTTGGATCGAATGGACAAGTGGATCGAAAGTGGTGCCTCGTGCTTTGAAGAAGGTGTAGCTATAGCAATCGAAAGAGGTACGCCCACTCCAAACTTAGGAATTGCATAGCAATTACTAAGTTTGGGGGGTAGTGGAATTTATATTCTTGTTCATGACATTGATTGCTTAGCTACTCTTAGTGTTAATTGATGAGATAGTGGCCCATGTGTGTAGATTTGTATGGTTAGCACTTGGTGTCAATATCAATGCAACACTATTTTTCCAAACTTTTAATTGCTTTGCAATGAAAAAGTTTGGGGGGGTATGTTCGTTTTTACATTTTCTATTGACACCAATGTGTACTCTTGTGTATGTGTGTAATTTGAGCTTTAATGATCATTGAGACACATTTGATGGTGATTTGTTGTGAATTTGATTCCTTGAATGTGTACACGATTGGAATGAATCATCTTGTTTGTGTTGTTGTCATCTCGTTGCCTATGGATGTTTTGCATGCACAATGAGTTATGTGTGATGATGATTGATGAATGATTGAGTATTGAATGAACCGGTGAGAGTTGAGCTTTGAACCGAACATTAATCCGATTTATTTCATTCTTGAGTGGATCAATTCATTGCTTGTTTTTCTAGAACTTGCCCAAGTCCTTGCTTGAGATCATACTTGTGTGATACTTTGAGATATGATGTAGGCCATCTTTCGTACTACAAGTCACTTAGCCATATTTTTCCAATAACCAAAGAAATCTTCCGTAGTTAGCCCGTTTGAGCTTGAGTTCCCATTCTCTTGGCAACCTACCATGTTTAACCATTTAGCTTTGTGAGCCTTTGATGTCCAATTCTAGTGGAGAACGAAAAGAAAGTGGTAAAACATATGCTTAAATGCCTTTAGTTTGAAGAGAAAAATTGGCAAGGGTGTGAAACGAAAGAAAAAGATGGAAGTGATGAGAAAATGAGAAAATAAAAAATTGAGAAAAAAAAGAGGGACAATGAGCCCCAAGTGCTTGAGAAGAAAATAAATTGAAAGGTGAAGTGATTGGCTAAAAAAGAGGAGGAGATGATTGCATGTGAGAAATTTAAATGAAAAGTGAGAATGAAGGTGTGTAAACCTTATGAGCATAAGCTTGATGTGTTGAAAAACAACTTTCGTTCTCCACTAGACGAGTCACTTCCTCCATATTCATCATACCCCGTCCAAAGAGCCAACGTTACGTCCTTGGTTAAGACCTATTGATCTCATAGTTGAACATGTTTGTGGTGGAAAGATGGTAGAGCTTGGGCAAGCTTATGGCAATTGCAATGCGTGATTTGATTGATGAGTGTCTATTGTCCTTAATTTGTTTGAGTGTTTGAGAGAAACACTATATCTTGTGAGTTGAACTTGAGCATTTGGATATTGTCATCACCATCACTTGTTATTGTATGTTGAGCATGTGTGAGGTAATTAGTTTGATTTTCAATATTGAACTTGTGATCATTTTTGAGAATGTATCTTGAGGAAGAAGAATTCATTTCATGTCATTTGATACGTGGGATCTTTCATTGATCATCTAGTTGTAAATTTCACCCTCACGTTGTAATTCTTTCGTTGCTCGAGGACGAGCAACACTTTAAGTTTGGGGGAGTTGATTCGGGTGGAATTTACACTATTTGGATGCATATTTGAAGCTCATTTGATGTTGATTTCATTGAATTATACATTGAATATGATTGTTTAAGCCGAAATGAGAGAAAGGTTGTGTTTTGTCGATTTTGTAGGAAATACGATGGAATTTGGAGCAAAACACCAACCATACTTTACTGGATCAGGAAGAGGAGTGCACGGTTGGATTCGTCTCGAAAAATGGAGTGGAATGAAAAAAAGAATCGAGTCAATCGGAGGTCGGAAGCTCGAGATACGAAGAGACGAAAAAGCATACCCGGGTAGAAACGACCCGGGCGGGTCACTTCGACCCGGGCAAGGCAGAATTTTAAGTTGCTTCGAATTTCGCCCGGGTGAAACCCACCCGGCCGGGTGGTTTCGACCCGGGCAAGGCCCCAACATGCATTGCTTCGTCTTTTGGCCGGGTGGCATGCCCGGGTGGGAGCCACCCGGCCGGGTCACTTCATTTTCGGGGTTTTTGGCCCATTTTCTCCATATTTCAAGGGCCTAATTGCAAAATTAATTCAAGACTTCTACCCCAACTATAAATAGACCAAATTTGAGTTTTAAAAAGGAGTCTCTTACTCCTTTTACAAGCAATTCCACACACACATTCACATAGTTGTAGGTGTTCTTCATTTTTAGTTTAGATTCTTCATTAAATTAGATAGATTAGTGGTTTTTACTTCAAATCAAGCTACGATTATCATCGGGCATCGTCTATTACATCGTTTTGTAGCTACATTTTCATGATCAAGGTGATATTAATCTATTTTGCAATTTATTTTGGTATTTTCTTAATTTCTTCAATCTCTTGTTATTCTACTATGAGTTTGATGTTATTAGTTGTTTTAACCATGGAATTCTCTTCTAGAACCATGGGCTAAGCTCTTATTGCCTTGGGTGTGAATGTTTTGATGGGTGTTTAGTGTAATTATAGATTAATTGCATGATTAGCTTAGGAATTGGGTGTATATGTTTCTAGTGTTGTAATTTTCATGATTCAATTGATTAATTCACCCTATTAGCTATCATTGTTAGTTTTGTTGACTTCAACGACCGTATTGGGTTGCATGATTAAGAGTGTGTGTATGAGCTTGAATTAATCAATGAGAATTAACATAGTAATTAGCTACACCGACCGGGGGTTGATTGCTTAGATCGACGACACTAGACACTAGTCGATTAGAGGTCGTCTATTAGATTAGTGAGAGGGCGTCTCATAAACATTAGTAACCGTGTTGAACGTGTTTATGAGACACTATCTTAGGAGCTTATGGTATTGATTAGACTATATAATTGCTAATCGATGCACGTGTTCACCTAAGCCTCACAAGGGATTGGTCTACACACACGAGTGATAGCCTTTAGCTTAATCCAAAACCATAGTTTAATTCATGCAATTGGTTCGTTAACTCATTGAATTACCCACAAAACGGAAACACCCGAGGCAATACCCTTCCCTTGCACTTTCCAACGAAAGTTAGATAACTTGTTATTTTTGTCACTAGTTTTCATTACTTTAGTTAATCTAGTTTAATATTTTTGTTCTTATTTCCAAAAATCCAAACAAACACGTGTAGTTACTACAATAGCATGCATTCTCGTAACTTTAGGGATTCACTAGCACTCAATTAGGTCCTTGGAACGAAATTTTACTTGGTATACTTATCGTACTACTAACGAACCCATACGCTTGTGGAGATCGTATAGTTGTAAAAAGTGTGCAAAAATATATCCAAGTCACAAAACCATTAATTATGTGTGTGATATTTTTATGGTTTGTAATTTTAAATTTTGAGGAACTTGTTAGTTTGAATTGTGAACTCTTGAACTTATAATTTGAATTTGATTTTTAGTGTAAAAAATCCTTGAAAAATAATATTTTATACAATAATTTCGGTTTAAACCGAATCAATCGAAATTTTAATCGGTTCGGTTTCAGTTTGAATTTTTAAAATTTCGGTTTTTTCGGTTCGGTTGAAAAAAGTCCAAAACCGAACCAAACGGGACCGAATGCCCACCCCTAGACATTTGTGTAAAATTGAGGATATTGTGAGAGTGAAGTTTATAGAGGGTTTTTCATTTTAAGAGTGTGAATGTTATTGTGGGACGTCACGAAAAGGAAAGTGTGAAAGTAATTGTGGGAACGAGAGAATATTATTTTCATTTCAATCTCTCTTTATGTGCATTGCACGTTGTACGTAATCTACCCACTCTTCTTTATAGTACTCCCTCCGTCCCAGGATTGTTTGCACCAAAAATGGGGCACGCAAACTAAGAAAAAGGTGTAATGAGTGGAGAGTTGAGGGGTAATTTTGTAAACTTTTATGAATAAAGTAAAGTGAATGATTGGATTGAGGGTAAAAGTAATGGCATTTTGTGTAAATATGTGAATATTGTGAGGGTGGGGTTTATGAAAAAGTTTCCTTTTTGGGTAGTGCAAACAATTGTGGGACAGACGAATAAGGAAAGAGTGCAAACAATTGTGGGACAGAGGGAGTACTATATTTCCTTTGTTTTCTCATATCTAAATTTTCTCGTGTCAAATTCTACAATCACAAACCACATACCCAACATTCAAATTGCTGCAATAGGATGGTGGAGGGGTGACAATGCGTAGAGCTAACAAATATCTAAATATTCAAATTTGTTCTGTGTATATTCGCATCTGCCCTGCTATGCCCCATGCTCTATTACGGTCTTACGGGGCAATATTTTGAGCTCTGCCTTGCTCTGTGCAAGAATCTGCTCTGTCTTGTGCTCGATACGAGCTGAGACAACATTTTGAGCCGAGCCCCGCCCTATGCTCCCTAAGTGAAACATAACCCATTTTTTTATACTGAATTTAAATGTAAACATGTTACTATGTATATATTTGGGAAAATTTTAGTTTTAGTCCTATAAGTTTGATACATTTCAAAATAAATCCTTTAAGTTTCAACTTTACAAAATACGTCATTTACCTTTCAATTTAATCATTTTTTACATCAATTTTAATCCTTTATCTTTCTAATGAATTAAATGCTGCCGGATTCCGGTGGAATGGGCTGACTTGGTACCACATTTATTTAAAAAATGCCATGTCATCTGCCACATAATTATCTCTGATTTTTATATACTTAAAAATCTACGTAATTAATTGAATATCTATTAAATTTTCCTGTAAACTCTCAAGTTCAATTAAAAACAAAATTGAAATATCCTCCCAAGTTCAATTAAAAACAAAATTGAAATATGCAAAACAATTCTATAATTAAAAATAATTTTTTTTGACAAGATAATTAAAAATAAAATCTTAATTATATATATTTGCAAACATTTTTTACAGCCACGTGGCGCTCATTCATTGGTCTACCTCAATCTCTCTCTTCTTAAATCACTCTATTTCAAAATCCCTGAATTCTCATTCATTCTACAATTTACTTTTAATCTCATCCATTCATTTTAAAACTTAATCTTGACCCTACATTCTTAATCGTATTTACTATATAAATCCCTCATCTCAATCCCTCATTCTACAATTTACTTTTAATCTCATCTTCTCAAAATCCCTAATTTCTCATATCCCTCATCTCTCTCATCTTCTCAAAATCCCTAATTTCTCATACCCCTCATCTCTTCTTATACAATTCATCTTCTTATACAATTCGTCTAATTTTGAAGTGGTTTGAAGATTGTGAGTTCAAAGATTGAAGATACAATTTGTGTAAAAGTTCGACGATTGAAGATTTTTGTAATACAATTCGTCTAATTTTGAAGTATACAATTCGTCTAATTTTGAAGTGGTTTAATTTCTCATACCCCTCATCTCTTCTTATACAATTCATCTTCTTATACAATTCGTCTAATTTTGAAGTGGTTTGAAGATTGTGAGTTCAAAGATTGAAGATACAATTTGTGTAAAAGTTCGACGATTGAAGATTTTTGTAATACAATTCGTCTAATTTTGAAGTGGTTTGAAGATTGTGAGTTCGAAGATTGAAGATACAATTTGTGTAAAAGTTCGACGATTGAAGATTTTTGTAATACAATTCGTCTAATTTTGAAGTGGTTTGAAGATTGTGAGTTCGAAGATTGAAGATTTTTGTAATACAATTAGTCTACGAATTTTTTTTTTACAATTATATACTTATTTGACCAATTTTGCATTATTTGACCAAAAGATTTTTGTAATACAATTCGTCTAATTTTGAAGTGGTTTGAAGATTGTGAGTTCGAAGATTGAAGATACAATTTGTGTAAAATTTTTGAAGTGGTTTGAAGATTGTGAGTTCTACGATTGAAGATTTTTGTAAAAATCTAACTTAAATAAATTTAATCTATCTTAATAATATATTCGTTTGACCAATCAAAATTACTTATCCCATGAAAAAAAATGTAAAATTAAAAAATTAATATTAAAAAACACGATTTTCACGATGATTGGTAAAAATAATAAATAAATTTAATCTATCTTAATAATATATTCGTTTGACCAATCAAAATTAGTTATCCCATGAAAAAAAATGTAAAATTAATATTAAAAAACACGATTTTCACGATGATTGGTAAAAATGATATAGGGTCATTTTTTGTTTAAATCTTAATAATATAATAATGAACAATATTTGGTTACAATTAAAAAATTAAAATTAAATTTTAATAATATATATATACACGATTTTTTTTAATATTAATATTAATGATATTCAAATATAAATCTTACAAATATTATTAAGGATTCAAATATATCATCTTATTTGTTATCTTCGTATAAATCTTACAAATATTATTAACGATTCAAATATATCATCTTACATAAATTTAACATTATAATTTTAATAATATTAATAATATTCAAATATAAATCTTACAAATATTATTAAGGATTCAAATATATGATCTTATTTGTTATCTTCGTATAAATCTTACAAATATTATTAACGATTCAAATATATCATCTTACATAAATTTAACATTATAATTTTAATCTTATTCCTAAAATTACTCCAACAATAAGATTTGATTTATTTTTTCCTAAAATTACTCTAACAAACAATAATAATATATATATATACACGATTTTTTAACATGTTTACGTATATATTAATATTAATATTCTTTATTGATTGTTCATTCTAATTTTATATTTATTTTTTTTATCCATTTATTTATTTTCCTTAATTCTTTTTTTTATTCAAATTCATTTTTTTACTTCATTTTTGTTGCTCCTCTTAATTGTTTGTCCTTTCTTTTACATTTTTATCAATTTATCAAATTTATATATCATTAAAAGATAATTTTTTTAATTCGATTTTCATACACCTACTATAGAATAAAAATAAATCTACAATATAAATTAAAATTTGTAATAATTTTTTTTCTTTAATTAGACAATCACTTAAAATTTAACTATAACATTTTAAAATTAAGACCTTTATTTTAAAAAAAATCTTAATTAATAAATAAAAAATAAAATATATTTTAACTTTTTATCAACCCCGCGTAAACGCGGGTCTTACACTAGTTTACAACTAAATTAAAACATAATAATTTAAAATATATGAAATTATTCATATCAATTGATTGATGCTTACAATATAATAAAGCTATATTTCAATCTTTCCAAAAATTAACATTCCACCTAAAAAAGCTTGCCAAAGTTATCCACTAAAACAACCAAATTACCTTGAACAAGTAAAATAAACAACAAGAGACAAAAACCATTCATGTTTAAAATGCAAAAACCAAAGTTCACAATTTTTTCGTTTCTCTTCTTCGTGATATTACTCTCTCTGTTGAGATAAGTCCATAAAAAATGGTAACTAAACTCGAATATTGCTTAGAACTGTATTATTTATACACATTCTTAAAATAAAATTATATGTAAATTTTATTGAGAACTTTTTAAAATATTGAAAACTTTTTAGAACTTCTTAAAATATACCTCTAGTCAATTGATTTAAATAGACATGTAAAAATATATATCATAACAAAACTAGACAGTGGCCCTATTATTTAAAAAAAAATTTAAATAGACATGAGAAAAAATTAAAGATAGGATGATGGGTTTTTTAAATAAATGTAGTACGTCGTCAACACATTCCACCGGAATCCCAAATAATTTAACCGCCTAAATTAAAAGGAGAATATTCAGACATCATTAATTCATTAAAAAGATAAAGGATTAAAATTGATGTAAAAAATGATTAAATTGAAAGGTAAAGGACGTATTTTGTAAAGTTGAAACTTAAAGGATTTATTTTGTAATGTATCAAACTTATAGGACTAAAACTAAAATTTTTCTTATATATTTAAACATTTTAAAATGAGTAGAGTTAATTTGAAGGGAAGTGAGGAAGAAAGGAGTGGGCTTGAGCAGCTGTACAAAATATGTGTATAAAATTTGGGTTAATTAAATTAGTATATACTCCCTTCATCCTTTTGTAATTGACCAATTTTGGGGTGAATAAGAGATGTTTGAGGGAGTCTTTTAAAGGAGTAAAAAATTACTTTTTCCAACTAAGGAAATGTTCAATTAATAATGAGGCATACGATTTTTATCAAATGTTCAATTAATAATGGGACGAAAGGAGTATAATCGTATATGATAAATAATTTTTTCATACTAAAATTTTGATATATGATATCAGTATTAATTTTTTTTTTTTCAAACATAAATCAGTATTAATTTCTTCAATACCAAAATTTTCAATATAAAATCGGTTGGGTACCATACTGAACCACCCTACCTGCAGCTGTGCACTTAATATATAGCTGGGCTGTTGACTGCCGATAGTAATTAAGTATGTTAGTGATTAAGTATGAATAATTATGTTAAATTATACTATTTCATTTTCGGTTATTACAATTATTTTGTTATCTCATTTTATTTTAAAGTATTTTATTTAGTATTATTTTTTCGATTTGATTGGATAAGGAATATCTATTTTGATTACACAAATACAATGCACAACCTTAATGAAAATATCTAGCAAAATTCTAGAAGGTAGCTTGGTCGGGTGGTATTGTATGATTGCATTTAAATCATGTTGGTCAACAATGACGACTAATTTTGTTGGACCACAATTTTAACCTTTTGTTGTGGGGCCGGCCCAATAAGCGTATTTGTACATTCATCTTTTTGGACCACAAATTTTTTCTGGGCTGAAGATTAAAAAGTCTATGAAGGAAACTTTATGCCCACTTGGTTTCAATTTAATTATCCCATTCTCATGTATTAATCAAATTTTATAGAATTTACATATAAATATATCAATTATTTTATTGTATAAAAGAACAAATATATTCAAATTAGTTGTGTTGCTTTATAATTTGGATAAAAAAAAACTGGAAATTTCAGATTCGATTTGAGTTTATGAATTTGAAGATGAATTAAGAGTAATAGTATGTCAATTTTGGTTTGGATTTAAGGGTTTTAAGTACTGAATTTGAACTCCATCATACTTGTTTTAAATTATTTTTGTAATTTTAGTAAATAAATTTAAAATTTATCATAAATTTTTACAGTTTAAAGTGAAAAAGCAGCTAAAATTGACACAAAATAATAGTACTTGACTTAATTATATATAAAGTAAAACTTTTGTTTAATATAGCAGATAATACGTTCAAAGCAACTGAATGATAACTCTAATGAACAATCTTAATAATACATTTTACACAAAACATAGCATAGTTTGATTTAAGTATTTATTTAAAGTAAAGCCCCTAAGATATTTTTTATTGCACACACAAAAAAAAAAAAAAAAAACTATTTAAAAAGTAAATTAATAGTTAAGAAGAAAATATAAAGGACACCTTAATTTTTACATAAGATTTTGAGTTGATTAGGTTATTTCAATTTTCAATAAATACCCCTTGAAATTGTGCTGTTCGATATTACTAAAATAAAAAAATGTATATATGGTGGAAATAGGAGGAGAGCTGCGTATGGACTGGAGTTTAATGATAGATTATAGATAGCTATAAGCATGATTAGCAATACGTGTTAATTTGTAGTATCAATTTCCACCACATCACTTGTACAGTTGACTGGAAAAACTAACAACTTCTCCCAAGTCAATGATGGAAAATAGAGTTTGAATTTTCGAGAGCACTGGTGCCAGGTAAAAGTTATGGTAACTACAAATTAGCACAAGTTTTATTTGTAAAGTTGCTTATGTTATATACGGGAAAATTTTAGTTTTAGTCCTATAAGTTTGATACATTCCAAAATAAATCCTTTAAGTTTTAACTTTACAAAATACGTCTTTTACCTTTCAATTTAATCCTTTTTTACATCAATTTTAATCCTTTATCTTTCTAATGAATTAAATGCTGCCGAATTCCGATGTGGGATGGGCTGACTTGGTACCACATTAATTTAAAAAATGTTAGGCCATCTGCCACATAATTATCTCTCATTTATATATATTTAAAAATCTACGTAATTAATTGAATATCTATCAAATTTTTCTGTAAACTCTCAAGTTCAATTAAAAACAAAATTGAAATATTCTCTCAAGTTCAATTAAAAACAAAATTGAAATATGCACCATTGATAAAATAATTTTATTTTTTTGACAGGATAATTAAAAATAAAATTTACAACTAAATTAAAACAAAACAATTTAAAATATATGAAGTTGTTCATATCAATTGATTGATGCTCGCAAAAACTTATATGCAATATTGCATACATGCAATATGACTAATTAAGGTAATTAGGTCAAAATTCGTGGGTCAACGTGGGTCAACGCGGGTCAAAGCGGGTCAAAGCGGGTCAAGCTTAATTAAAATATTTATTTTCACTCTAATATATTATTATTTTACTACATGACCAAAATTATGTTACTACAAGAACTAAATTTTGTCACTACAAGGTCAAAAGTGTATTACTACAAGTCTAAAAATATTCTGGACACTTATTTTTTTGGGGCAAAATTACTAAAATAATTTTGACTTATTCCGCTACTACATGACTAAAACAATGTTACTACAAGACCAAAATTTTATCACTACAAGGTTAAATGTGTATTACTACATGTTCAAAAATATTCTGGAGACTTTATTTTTTGGTGAATTTTTCAGAATGTTTTGACATGTAGTATTAAATTTTTGGCCTTGTAGTGGTAATATTTTGGCCTTGTAGTAACAATATTTTGGTCATGTAGTAAACCACCTGTTTGCAACCCGCGAATTTTCTGGGCAACCCGGACCCAGGCTTATGACCCGCGAATTTTTTTTAATTGACTTAATTTGACTTTTAGACTTAGAGTTTTGACTTGCCTAATTGGGATAGAATGCATGTATGCAATATTTCACATAAGACTAACCCATTGATGCTTACATAAAGCTGTATTTCAATCTTTCCAAAAACTAACATTCAATCTAAAAGATTGAATATTGCTTGCTTAGAACTGTATTATTTATACACATTCTTAAAATAAAATTATATGTAAATTTTATTGAGAACTTTTTAAAATATTGAAAACTAGAACTTTTTAAAATATTGAAAACTTTTTAGAACTTCTTAAAATATACCTCTAGTCAATTGATTTAAATAGACATGTAAAAATATATATCATAACAAAACTAGACAGTGGCCATATTATTAACAAAAGAAAAATTTAAATACACATGAGAAAAAATTAAAGATAGGATGATGGGTTTTTTAAATAAATGTCGTACGTCAGCACATTTCACTGGAATCCCAAATAATTTAACCGCATAAATCAAGAGGAGAATATTCAGGCAGCTTTAATTCATTAGAAAGATAAAGGATTAAAATTGATGTAAAAAAGGATTAAATTGAAAGGTAAATGACGTATTTTATAAAGTTGAAACTTAAAGGATTTATTTTGGAATGTATCAAACTTATAGGACTAAAACTAAAATTTTCCCTGTTATATACTCCCTCCGTACCGAAGGTGTTTGCACCATAAAGTGGACACACTTATTAAGAAAAATGAGTGGAGTGTTGATGGGTAATTTTGTAAATTTATATGAATAAAGTAAAGAGGGTGGTTGTAATAAGTGTAAAAGTAATGACATTTTATGTAAATATATGAATTTTGTGAGGGTGAAGTTTATGAAAAAGTTTTATTTTTAGCTAGTGCAAACAATTATAGAACATACGAATAATGAAATAGTGCAAACAATTGTGGGACAGATGGAGTATAAATGACGACTTTTTACATGAGACTTTTAGTCGATTAGGTTATGGAGTATTTATTTAAATAACCACCCCTTGAAATTTGAACTTATCATAAATGTTGGTTTGAAGGAAAATGATCATTTTATGTATTTGTATGATGAAGTGTTAATTTTCCGTTGACCCATGCACAATTGAGTTCTTCATTTTTGTATATAAAGAAAAATGTGCTATAATGATTGGGATGTTAAAATTGTGCTTTTCGATATTACCAAAATAACAAATATGGTGGAAATACGAGAGGTGCGTATGGACTATGGAGTTTGATGATAGGGAAAGTCCACCATTTCCCCCTCATTTTTATAGTCAATGTGTTTGAATTTTAACAAGTTTTGATAATGGGTTGATTAATTTTAGATGTCTAAATAGGTGGTAAGTTTATTAAAATTTAGTACATGTATTAATATCTTGAGTAATTCAATTAATTTTTATTTTTTTACTCAAGGTGGTTATTTATAATTCTTGCAATAAATAGTGAAAAACATGTTATTTATAATTCTAATTATCATAAATTAAACTATATAATCAAAATATATTAAAACTTCAAAGCTCACACTATATATTAACATGAGTGTAGTATGTTGGTGGGGTGATTTATGGTTAATTTAACATATGTATCATTACATATATTGAGTTTTAAGAATTTTATTATGATGGACAAACTAATATATATATATATATATATGTGTGGAGTATATATTTTTTTTTGATGGAGTATATGTTATACATAACGTTGTAAATTTTTTTATGAATTGAACAAAATCGTGTAATACGCGAAATCTTATCTAGTAGTATTAATTTCCACATTCCTTTGTACAATTGATTGGAAAAATAGTAACAAGATCTCCCAAGTCAATGATGGAAAATAAAGTTTGAATTTTCAAGCATCGGGGTCAGGTAAAAATTATTGCAATACTTGTGTGAGACGGTCTCATTGTGAGATCGTTCATAAATTGACATAAATTTATACTTTTTTTTAAAAGCGTTAAAGTGCAACATTCAAATTATGTCATGTTTCACTGTTCTCACACAAAACCTCTTAAAAAATTATAGCCAGGAAGATAAAAAAAATGAATGTGAATAAATTTAAAGTGGATGAGGTAACTCATTTTCTGATACTTTTTTCAATAAAATCCCTATTAATGAACTGATTGTAATTATCTTATTCTCTCCATCTTACAAAGATAGTTAATTTTCATATTTTACACTGATCAATGAACATTATTTATCGTGTTTAAAATTTTGAATTTTATTTCCTGATATACCCTTATTTATTAAAAATGAAAATTTGTATTTCAATTATACATTAAATATGGGCAAGACAAATTATACCTTTAAAAAGAAAAGTGACTAAAATTTGGAAAGAATTTTTTGAACTATTTTTATGAGATGGGGAGAGTACCAGTTAATTAGTTATTGCATTTTACCAAATAACATAATTGTTAAATTGCATAAAGTTCATTTGATACTATTGTTCATAAAAAATTGTTTGAACTTGATATCAATATTAATATATATCGAACAAGTTTGAACACATTTTAAAATTCGATTAAGCTTGAATTAGTTCGTCTCTCGAATAAGTAAAAAGAAAAAACAAGTATAAAAATATCATAAGTTGAAAGATAAATATCAAAGTTGAGTAACATTAATTTCAAATAAATGTAAACATGACTTATATGTTCGGACTTGATTCATTTACATCCCCACACATCTCTCCCTTATTTATTTGCCATTTTCCCAACCAACTTGTGAAACTAGCGCTTAATGCATTGATGGCAACTATAGTGATAAGACATATACAATTCATTCATTTTTCCAACTTGTTTCAAAATAGTACATTGTAAAAGTTTCCCCCTATTACTCTCGTGTACGTAATATCACCCCACTATATATGTAAGTTGCAACACTTGATCCTCAAATAAGCCAAACCCCCATGTGCAGATAAAACCATTTGCTACAAAATTAATAGAGTAAATTAAGAATCATGTGAAATCCCCTCTGCCTCTCTCTGTCTCCAATTCTTGATTTCTAATTTTCGACCGACATGGACATTGTACAGACTGCAGGAAACGAGCACGTAGAGGATGACGAATCGAAACGAGTAGTTCCATGGAACAAGCAGATTACTGTACGGGGGCTGGTTGCAAGTGTGTTGATAGGGTCCATTTTCAGTGTGATTGCGATGAAACTGGTTCTTACAACTGGAATCACTCCACACTTCAATGTTTCAGCAGCACTTGTTGCGTTTATCTTCATAAAGATATGGACGAAAGGGCTTCAGAAAATGGGAATTGATTCACCTCCTTTCACTAAGCAAGAGAATACCATCATACAAACATGTTCTGTTGCCTGTTACAGCATTGCACTTGGAGGTATATAATTCAATCTTGTCATGTTTTCTATTGTTAAACACTTTTAGTTAGAAAAGTTATAATAATGACAACGTTTATGTTCTTATGTTTATTAGGGGGATTTGGATCTTACCTTCTGGCAATGAACAAGAAGACATTTGAACAGTCGGGTGGAACAAGTATTGGTGGAAATATCCCAAGCAGTATCAAAGAGCCTGGGATTGGTTGGATGAGTGGTTTCCTCTTTTTAGTATGTTTCATCGGCCTTTTCGTCTTGGTTCCTCTCAGAAAAGTGAGTCCTTTACTTGTTTCAATGTTCGTACTTAGGTCCACGTGAACTTTTTTTTTTCAAGTGTCACCGTTATATATACAAATTGTTACTAAACAAAACATACGTGAGAACCGTTATACTTGAAAATAAAAGGGTCACATAATCTCGAATTCACAAAAGTTTTTCCTGTAGAGAGATTTCATTGGATTTGACCATTGAAATTTAGTATATGTATGTAGGTTTCATTTTCATGAACAATATGTGTTTTGGAAGTGCACATTTTGTAGAATTCGGTAGTTTGTGATTTTGAAAATATAGGTAAGTGAAGATAGATTGTGTATTGAAAATTGTACCCAATATAAAATAGGAAAGAGAAAGTGTAAAGTTAAAAAAAAAAAAAAAAAAAAGAGTAAAGAGAGTACTGTTGAGTTGAATGTATATAAGTAATAATTATACTCACTCCCTCCGTCCCACAAAGATAGCTACGTTTTCCTTTTTTGAATGTTTCAAATTATAGCTACATTTCCTCTTTTACTTAAGTATTAAATGCTTTATTGACAATTTTACCTTTAATTAAACTCACCTCATAATTACTCTTAAGACCCAACTGCCTTGGAATTTACACCAAATTTATGGAATATCAAGGGTAAAATAGGCATATTAGTTAAACTTTAATCTGTGTGTAAAGTCAAATGTAGCTATCTTTATGGGATGGAGGGAGTAATAAACTACAAGTTGACCTTTCCAAATTGCAATAAATATACTTGTGCTGACTTGTAATTGATATTCATTCAGATCTTGATAATCGACTACAAGTTGACCTTTCCAAGTGGCATGGCAACTGCGGTACTTATTAATGGATTCCACAGCACTGGTGACAAAATGGCAAAGTAATTACAAAACGTTATTCATCTTTGTATATAAAGCGTGTTTTTCATAATACTAATATTATTGCCTAATACTGTTTTTAATTTTATGAAACTGTGAAGGAAGCAAATTAGTGGTTTCATCAAGACATTTTGTGCAAGTTTCCTCTGGGGTTTCTTTCAATGGTTTTACACAGCAAAGGAACAGTGCGGTTTCTTACAGTTTCCCACTTTTGGACTACAAGCAAGGAAGCAAACGTACTAACTATTTTTATTCATTTAATTTTAATGAAAATTCACCACATTTTGATGTCAACTTATCATTTAATAATTACCAATTCTATATATAAACTAATTAGTAATTTGTTCACTTTGATGCACCGGGCTAGTTTCCACCGTCACTAGATAATGCAACCGTAAAAAATTAGTCCAGTGAAAGATTGACAAAGGCATGTGAAATAGCCTGTGGTGCATCAGAATTGCAACAATAATTTAGTTCATGTATCGAATTGCGTGAAGTTGTAATATTTTATGCAAATAATCCTTAAATTTCTTAATTTATTACATTTCTTCCTTTTAAGAAATTTGATCTAAAATGACATAAGAAAATTGATCTAAAATGAAATAAATTTGTTTCATTATAACCTTTTTTTTTGTTGAAAGTCTCTAAATATTAATGAATTTTTTTTTTTTTTAAATTTTGCAGATTTTATTTTGATTTTAGCTTAACATATGTGGGAACTGGTATGATCTGCCCCCACAGTGTGAACTTATCATTGCTTTTTGGAGCAGTGGTTTCATATGGTGTTATGTGGCCTCTCATTGAAAAAAATAAAGGAGATTGGTTTCCATCAAATGTACCGGAAACTAGTATGAAGAGTCTCAATGGCTATAAGGTCTATTCTTCTTCTTAATTTTCTACTCAAATTAAGCATTTTTACATTAATTTACCAATATACATTTTTTTTTTGGGGGCAGGTATTCATTCCTATTGCTCTTCTTCTTGGTGATGGACTCTATAATTTCATCAAGATATTTCGCATTACACTACTTAATATGCACACTAGGTACAATCGCAAAAGGCAAAGTTCAGGTAATTAAATCTCTAGCATGTTATAAAGATGTCATAAAATGAATAAATGGTCACTTGATCCCTCAAAATTGTGAATCAATTGAGAAAAGAAAAGAAAAACCAGTTTTTTATCTTATAAAGCTTTTTATTCTTATTTCCTGTATATTAATCTTGCAGCATCTGATGAGGAGAAGTCAAGGAGTGATCTTAAAGAAGACTCAGCGTTCGTTAGTGAAAGCATTCCTGTATGGTACGCTGTGGTTGGTTACATAATCTTAGCCATACTATCAGTTTTCACAATTCCCCTCATTTTCCCTGAGCTCAAATGGTACTTAGTCATCTTAGCTTACATTATAACACCACCTTTAGCCTTCTGCAACGCCTACGGAGCCGGCCTAACCGATTTCAACATGTCCTACAACTACGGAAAAGTCGGCCTTTTCATCGTTGCTGCTTTATCAGGCAAACACCACGGCGTCTTAGCTTCCTTAGCTGCGTGCGGTCTATTCAAGTCCGTCATCAACGTTTCCTGCATTTTGATGCAAGATTTAAAAACGGGCCATCTCACCTTGTCTTCCCCACGAGCGATGCTGCTGAGCCAAGCAATCGGGACCGCTTTAGGCTGCGTTATTTCGCCTTTCACCTTTTTCTTGTTCTACAAGGCCTTTGACATTGGGAATCCTGATGCAGAATTCAAGGCCCCTTTCGCTATTATATATAGAAACTTGGCTCTTATTGGAGTCGAAGGCTTTTCTGCGTTGCCCAAGCATTGTTTAGAGCTTTGCTACGGGTTTTTTGCAGCTGCGGTAGCAATCAACTTGGTGAGAGATTTCTCGCCCAAGAGGGTCGGGAAATGGATGCCGATTCCAACGGCTATGGCAGTGCCGTTTTTAATTGGTGGGTATTTTGCAATTGATATGTGTGTGGGGACGTTGGTGGTGTTTGTGTGGCAGAAGATGAAGGCGCACAAGGCGGCAATGATGGTTCCGGTGGTGGCTTCCGGCTTGATATGCGGGGAAGGGCTTTGGATACTTCCTGCATCACTTCTGGCATTGGCTAAAGTTTCCCCACCCATCTGCATGAATTTCTTGTCTTCCTAGCCTAGACACACACACTCTTCTTTGTACTGCCTATATTGGTAATTTTGAAATATATATATAGCTAGGGAATCATAGCATTTATCATAAATATTTATCCTTGCTCTTATACACATGCATGATGCAAGTTTCCATTGTATTAAACAAACAATATATACCAAAAAACTCATTGTGTCAAAATTATAAGGGGAGAAATTAGTTTCCATTGTATTAGACAAACAATATATACCAAAAAACTCATTGGAGAAATTAACAAAAGTTAAAATAGGTTGTGAGTGTGTTTAGAATAGTTTCATTGACATTGAAGGTGACCTAAATGTCATGCTTATACATGAGAAGAAGTAACTACTCTAGAGTAGTTATCAAGAAGTAGTTGAAACTAATTAACTAATCAAAACAAGTAGGGCTAACTAATTATGTTGACACCCCCCTCAAGCTAGACGGATGGGAACATACTCGAAGCTTGGATCTGAAATATTCGAATAAAGGACGAGGAAGGGCCTTTGTGAAGATGTCTGCAACTTGTAAGTTGGAAGGGACAAATTGAGTAGATAGGCGACCAGCAACAACCAGCTCCCGAACGAAATGGTAATCAATGTATATATGTTTGGCCCTTTTATGTGCAACCGGATTTTGACATAGGAAGAGAGCACTTTTGTTGTCACATAGAAGGCGAGGAGAATCAGTGGGTAAGGCATGGAGTTCGCGAAGAAGAGATGTAATCCAGATCAGTTCGAATGCAATATACGCCATTGCTCGATATTCAGATTCACAACTTGATCTGGAAACAGTGGGCTACTTCTTAGCACTCCATGATACGAGATTAGGGCCGAAGAAAATAGAGTATCCATACGTAGACCGACGAGTGTCTAAGCAACGGGCCCAGTCTGCGTCTGAATAGGCGAGGAGATGATTTAGTCCTCGAGAGAAATCAGGACCGTATTGGAGAGTGACTTTGACATATCGAAGGATACGTTTGACCGCCTGGAAATGGTCGACTGTTGGAGAAGATTGAAATTGGCTTACCGTGTTGACATCGAAAGAAAGATCTGGTCGCATAATAGTAAGATATTGAAGAGCGCCGACCAAGGAACGGTATTGAGTGGTGTCGGGATGAGGAGTGTCGAGGATGCGGAGATGGTCGGTTGACGAGAGAGGAGTGGAGATAGGTTTTGAATCTGTCATATGGGCACGAGAAAGAATGTCGCGAGCATATTTGGATTGGCTGAGAAATAGACCTGACGAGGTGTAAGTAATTTCTAAGACAAGAAAGTAAGTGAGTTTATCTAGGTCTTTGATGGCGAACTCCTTTTGAATGCGAGCGATTAAGCGAACAATAAAGGAGTCGTCATTTCCTGTAATGATGATGTCATCAACGTAGACGAGGAGATAAATTGTTGTCGACGAGAATATTTTTGGTCCATTCATTATTGACGAAAAAAAACCCTGCTTATTGTCGGCTGAGGCTGAAGGTTGTACGACGGAGGCTGAAGGTTGTTGCAGAAAGTTAAAAAAGAAAATGAGGGGCGGCGCTGGACTGGACGGCTTGGAGTGTGGCGACGGTAGCGTTGGAGGCTAGGCGAAGAGCGGCGACGGTGCTGGGCATACGGAGGACGGACGACGTCGCCGCTGTTGTAGAATGAATTAAAAAAAATGAGCAAAATGGACAGTGGCAGGCGATCGAGCGGGGTGACGGCTTGAGGAAGATGGGCGGCTTGGGCATATTTCGTATCAACTTTATGATCCCCTCTGTTTTGTATTTTTGTATTTTCCACGTGGGTGTCCTTATCCCACGGTGTGTGTACTCAGCCAGTGGATGTCCTCAATAGGTCGGTGTGTGTGTATAACTGCGCCCTCTTATATGTCAGTGCTGTGAGAAATGAAGTGATTATTTGGCAAATTTATTCTCGGTGTGGGGTATATACCACTCCAGCTTTGTTTAGTGCACTCCCCCTCCATTTTTTTAATTAAATATTCATGCAAAATATCTATTTTGTCCTTTAAGTAAAATACAAGATAGATACACTCCCCTAAATACTAACCCTAATTCTAATCCTAACCTTAATTGGAGATGAAGAAGTTGTCGCTCCAACTTCGGCAACCACCGTCGTCCACCTCCGACAACCACCACCAACCCAAATAAAATTAGAAATTTAAAAATAAAACTTAGAATTAAAAAAAAAACTTATTTTCGATTAACCAGAGTCGATCAAAAACACTATCGTTAACACTGGTTTGTCGACAAAAAACATTCATGTCGACCAAAAAAAAAAAAAAAGTGAATTTTTTGTCAATAATGAATCGACCAAAAACATCTCGTCGACAAATTGTTGTCGACGAGAATGATTTTGGTCCATTCATTATTGACGAAAAAAAAACTTGCTTATTGTCGGCTGAGGCTGAAGGCTGTACGACGGAGGCTGAGGCTGAAGGCTGTTGCAGAAAGTTAAAAAAGAAAATGAGGGGCGGCGTTGGACTGGACGGCTTTGAGTGTGGCGACGGTAGCGTTGGAGGCTAGGCAAAGAGCGACGGCGACGATGGGCATACGGAGGACGGACGTCGTCGTTGCTGTTGTAGAATGAATTAAAAAAAACGAGGAAATGGGTGGCAGGCAATCGAGCGGGGCGACGGCTTGAGGAAGATGGGCGGCTTGGGCGAAGGGATGCGTCGTCAGGCAGCGCTTTGCGGCGGCGACAAATTTGAGGAAGAAAAGAAGTGTGAGAGAAAGAATGAAGTGGTGAAGAAGAAAATGAAACAAATAGGATTTTGATGTGAAAATTAGGGTTTTTGCGAGGGTGCATTTATCATAGAGAATTTAGAAAGAAAAAAGTATAAAAGGTAATTTGAGGGGAATACATGTATCTGTATCTATCTGGGAGTGCATTAAACAAAGCTGGACCCCACTCCTTTCTTCTCTTGTTCAACTATATCATGCTAGTCAATTTTTCAATATTTGTTTGGGCGTCCATTCATTCAATTTGAAGGTCGGCCCATGAAATGAAAGAGGGAGAGCTTGCTAGCCCAGACAGGTTACTAAAACAGTGGCCTGAGAGTAGAAGAAAGAAAAGAGGGGGCACGACAGTTTTTGGAGTGAGCGAAATTTAGATTGAAATTGCTAGGTTTTGGGTAGGGGCTATATATACCTCCAACTTTGTTAAATATACTGTTCCATACCATTTATTAATTTAATATTCATATAAAATGTCAAATTTACCCTCTAATATATAATATGTCAAGATAGATACACCCTTCAAATTTAAACCTAACCCTAATTGTAACCCTAATTGCAGGGGTAGTGACTTGATTCATATTTTTGCACTTTTCAAACAACAATACGATCCCCACATAGTAGTTTTAATTGAGGGGAGGGTAATTTTGGGATTTTCAGGTGGGTGTCCTCATCCATTTTGTGTGTACTCATCGCGTGGGTGTACTCATAGGAAATCGGGGTGCCTTTAGCCGCGCCCATTGCAAAATCAATTGCCTTTTTTTTTCTTCTTTGAATTCACGCCATCAAAATGGGCCATCATTCCAAGTGCATTTAATTAAAAAGGCCTGCGAAGTTGGGGCCAATATATTGGGCCTCTCAACTTATATTTGTTTTTCTTCCTTTTTGAGTACATTCATTTTTTCCACTTCTCGATTTATTCCTTCGATTAACTCCACAATATAATCGAGACATGCTTTGCACAAAAAAACCTCATTTTTCCTATAAAAACAGTAAAACACATACCTTCCTCCAAATCAAGAGCAATTAGTCAAATTAGTGTAAATAATGCACAAAATCCTATAAAATTATGCAAATTAAATACATGAATTTTAAGCAATTTTCCCACTAATCAGGTAGCAGCCGCCGCCGCCGTCGACAACCTTCATCCCACCTCCGACCGCCGTTCCAACATCAAAACAAATTTAGAAATTAAAAAAACTTAAAAATCAAAAAAAAAAAATTACAAATTTTCGACAAACCAGTGTCCGTTTGACGACCAGAAGGTATATTTTCGACTATGGATTGTCGACGAAAAACATCCTTGTCGTCAACAATTTATCGAAAGAAAAATTAAAAAAAAAAAAATATTTTTTAGGACATTTTATCGAAAAAAAAAAAAAAACAGTGTTACGTTTAGGGTTCAGGCGGCGGCGGCTGAGCGAGGAAGGGGTGCGGCCTTGGGTGAGGGTGGCGTAGTGTCGCGACATAAATTAAAAAAGAACGAAAAAAATGAGGCCTTGGGGGACTTCTACTTTGATGATGGTTTACATTTTTCTCGGGCCTTTGTCTTCAGGTTTATATAGATTGTTGAGGACATCCTCGCTATTAACGTTTCTAGAGGTCCAGAACGTTTGGTTTGGGCTTCCTCCATATGATAGTCGAGTATGGCCTATGATTTCCTTAGACAGCCGCTTCCTCGGGTCAGTTGGGCATCTTGGATTTGGAGCAGCTTTATTCTGTTGTGTCATTCGACTGTCATATGGAGAGCTATCTGGGGTAAGCTGTCTACTGTTGACTAGTAGCAGCGATTTGATCTTCTAGATCCCACCATGTGCCCCTCTACGTCTGTGCCTTCACTCGTCTGGTTTTTTTCACTATTGGTACATACTTTCGGGTCCCTCTTTACTTTGAGTTGGGTTTCCATAATAAGTTTTTTTTAGGCCCTAGGGATGTCTTTTAGCCCTCAGGTTTCAGAGCTTGGAGAATGGCTTTTACCACTGCGGTTTGGGCCATATGTCATGTCCGCAATAGGGCGGTATGTGATAAGCAGGTGCCCTCATTTCATAGATGCATGGCCCTGATTCTTTTCGGCATTCGTGAGTCATCCGTCCTCTCCCACGTCTGTAAGGATGGTTCTATTATGGACCTAGGGGTGTGCCACTCCTTGGGGTTCTTGTCCTCCCTCGAGCCCCGCGAGTTTCGATTTCGGTCCAATCAATGGCTCCCTCTGGACCCTGGGTGGTACAGGGTGAATTTGGATGGTAGATGCCTCTCCTCCCCTGGTACTATCTTTGTTGGGGCATTAATTCAGAACTCGGAGGTTTCTTCGTCGCTCCCTTCGTCCGGGAGGCTGGTTGGGAATTTCCTTTAGAGGCAAAGATTGCGGCTGGTCTTTTACTAGGGATGGAGACATCAGGGCCTCTGTAGCACAGCCCGACACTTTCTAGGAGACACGTCTGTCCGCTTCATCCATATATTTCGAAAAGCGAACCAGGCAACAGATACCATTGCGAAGACCCGGGCCACCTCTTCTGTTTGGAGAGGCCAATGGCCGAACTTTATTTTACCTTTCATCTCTAATGATATGTATCATGAATACTTTCGTTTTTAACAATTATACTACTTAGAGGGGTGTACCTTTTACCTTGACCCGAGTTTTGTTCCTAAGGAGAGTTATTCCGGGTAAGGTTTTAATGGCGCCCCGACCTATGGTCCGACATGTGAACTTATTATTTTATATGTTTTTTCTTTTTCTTTTTTAATATAAAATCTTTATTTGCTTAGTTATACGACTCATACCTTTGTAAGTGAATTCTTTGTACCGAACTAGCTCAGTTTGATATTTATGTTCCATTTTTCGTGTTTCACTGATATTTCACCCTAATTAATTTTAAACGCGTGTCGGCTCCACATATTATAAGATGTTGATTATTTTTATAAAGAAAAATATGCTATAATGATTGGGTTGTTAGAATAGTGCTGTTCGATCGATCGATATTACCAAAATAAAAAAATATGGTGGAATTGTGGAAATACGAGCGAGTTTGATGATAGTGATAGTCCACCCCATATATAATATAGCTATAAACATGATTTGCAAATCGCAAAACGTGACAATTTGTATTAATTCCCACCTCACTGGACTGGAGAAACATGCTAACAAGTTCTCCCAAGTCAACGATGGAAAATAGTGTTCATGTTGTAACATTCTAACGAAATATTTAAATTTTACCTGTCTCATCTCTCACGCAAAAACTCTTAAAAATTTATAGTTAGGAAGATAAAAATATGGAGATTGATAAATTTGAAGTGAAGTAGATATTTAGGAGTAGTTTAGCCTGTTTCAAAGCTTGTAATAAAGTGAAATAAGTTATTTTCTGATATTTCTTTTAGGAAATTTATTCTATTATATTAAGGGATTGTAAATTTGTAATTATCTAACTCCCTCCATTTTATTAAGATAGTTCACTTTTATTTTTTTATACTAATTAATAAAATTATTTATTGTACTTGAAATTCACCCCACTTGTTTGGATTAAAAAGTAAATGAATGAATTTTAAATATTTATATCTTTTTTAGTTAAAATTCAGGAAATTTTAAATTCTCACTCATTTAAAATTTCATGGAATTTATGTGTATTTTATGTGTATTAGATAGAGGTCTTGGAATTTATTTTTTGATTGCCTGGATTTCTTTGATGATGTAAGTGTGTACTGAAAGGGTATACTATCTTATACCCAAGTAATAAAATTTTGGCTAGTCTTTTGTGAAATATTGCATATATGAATTTCAGTCATTCACACTCACATTCTTTATAAATACACCCAGACAGTTCAATCCACATTTTTTATAAATACATCCACTGACAGTTCAATTCACACTCATGTTTTTTATAAATACACCCACTAGCAGAAATTGTACTTAGTCGTCTTCTCCGAGCAGTTTTCGACCACCCGAGGCCGCGACCGAACGCTGCAATTTACGACGGCCTTAATCTTTAAATATTTTCGATTTCTTTAAATATTCTTTAATTATTATTATGGATCGAGGTTATTTTATATTACTACATGCAATAATATATGTTACTATATGTTATAATGTGAGTTACTTAATCAATAAAAATTCTAGAAAAAAAAATACTACATAAAAGAATCGGTATTACTATATAAAAAATTATATGTTACTACATACTTCAGTTTGAATTACTACATTGAATATGTGTTTGTTACTATATGTAACTATATCAAATGATTTGCATTACAACATGGTTATTGTATTTACTACATGCGATAGTATATGTTACTACGTATTATAATGTGAGTTACTACATTAACAAAAACACTAGAAAAAAACGGGTTACTAAATAAAAGAATTTGTATTATTATATAAAATAGTTTGTGTTATTCCTACATAAAATAATGTGTGTTACTACATATTACGATTTGAATTACTACATTTAATATCTTGCGTTTGGCAATAAAATAAAAGATAAAAAAATCACAGAAATTGACAAAATAAATGGGTTAATTTTTTTTGTCAAAACTAGAACACAAGCGGACCAGTTGACAAATAAATTAAGAATTAACCCAAATGAATTAATGGTGGTCCAATAATATATATTTTCAGCCCATTGAATGTATTTAATTTAAAATAAATAATATAAATAATTTCTTCTACCTCGTGTTACGTCCTGGTAATAAAAATGACAGAATAAAAAATGGGATTATAAAAATATTGATACAATTGCAAACATTAAAAAATAATGATATACTGTAGTTGGCATTAGTAATAAGAATATAGAAAAAAAAAAGGACTAGAGCTGGCAGCAATATTTTTTGTCCGACAACTGCAAATCAGCACAGTTTTATATATTAATATAAAAAATAGCAGCAAAACAACGCTGTTTTGAATTGATCAGCACCATCAGTACAGGACCCTGATCTGCTCCTCCAAAATATTGTCCAATTTTATAATTTTCAGTTCTCTTTTTTATTTCTCAATTTTATAATTCTAATTTCTTAAAAATGAAATATTACTTCACTCACTATTTTATTTCTACTCTATCTCTCTCTCGTCAAACCTTTACATTTTACATAAATAAACAATTTTCTTTAAAACTCATGTACAATTCAAATGGACATTTTAAAATTGGATGGAGGGAGTACTTCCTCGATTCCTCCTCATTTCCACTATAATTTACCGTACTTAATGTTCTACAAAAAAAGTTTCTCTTATTTTATTTTTTTCAATAACGTCACTATTATTTTATTACGGAGTATATTTTATTTTATACTCAGTCTATTTCTTTTATTATATTCATTAATCACAAAACATTCAAAAGCAAGAAAAAATATATATCATATACTCCCTCCGTTCCAGGGAAAGCTTCCCATGATCTCCAGACACGAATGTTAAAAAATACTAATATAACAAGTAAATGTATTAAAGATGATGCGATGGAGAAAGAAAATATTATAATGAGTTTGTGTGAGATTATAGTTACCCAATAGATTTACTTATTATATTAGTATTTCTTATTATATTAGTATTTTTTAACATTAGTGTCTGAAGCTCATGGGGAGCTTTCCCTGGGACAGAGGGAGTATGAAACAAGGAAGTACCCTACCTTGTTACCCTATTTTAATATCACCATTGTATAATTTCAAATTGGTGTGTGTTATAATCCCAAATTATCTTGAAGAAGTTTTAAGGGACAGCCTTGTTTGTGTCTACCACTATATATATGTAAGGGGCAACACTTGATGTTCAAATTAAGAAGTCAAACCCCACGTGCAGATAACAAGATTAATTAGAGTAAATTAAGAATCATGTGAAATATTTTCTCTCTTTTCCTCACTCTTGATTTCTAATTTTGGATCGTTCCACGTACAGGCATGGACATTGTAGAGAGTGCAGGAAACGAGCACGTAGAGGTGGACGAATCGGAGCGCGTAGTGCCATGGAACAAGCAGATTACTGTACGGGGGGTGGTTGCAAGTGTATTGATAGGGTCCATTTTCAGTGTGATTGCAATGAAACTTGTTCTTACAATTGGAATCACTCCACAATTCAATGTTTCAGCAGCACTTGTTGCGTTTATCTTCATAAAGTTATGGACGAAAGGCCTTCACAAAATGGGAATTGATTCACCTCCTTTCACTAAGCAAGAGAATACCATGATACAAACATGTTCTGTTGCATGTTACAGCATTGCACTTGGAGGCATATAATTCAATTCAACATTTCTATATTGACATGAAACAATCTTGTCCTGTTTTATGTTCGTTAAACACTTTTAGTTAGAAAAGTTATAATGACAACGTTTCTGTGTGTTTATTAGGGGGATTTGGATCTTACCTTCTGGCAATGAACAAGAAGATATTTGAACAATCAGGTGGAGCAAGTATTGGTGGAAATATCCCAAGCAGTATCAAAGAGCCTGGGATTGGTTGGATGAGTGGTTTCCTTTTTCTAGTATGTTTCATCGGCCTTCTCGTCTTGGTTCCCCTTAGGAAAGTGAGTAGTCACTAATTACTTCTTTCATTTTTTTTTAAGTACATTAAATACCCCTCTCTTTTCCCCTCCCCATGACTCGAACCCAGGATCTAAAGCCTAGGTAGTGGTGCTCTAACCACTTGAGCTATCCAACTTCGTCTACTTCTTTCATTTTTATCATAGAGTATACAGAGCATTTTGTGTTTTTAAAGTTAGTGAAGTGTAATTAAAAAAAAAAAAAGTATAAGAAGCTTATAGACGGACGGACCAAAATGATAAAATGACAAAATGAAAAGATTACAAGCGGACGGAGGAGGTATAGGGAGGTATATATGTTTCAGTGTTAAAATAAGAGATCTATGTTTTACATTGGACGTTTGTTTAGAGTTTGGTAAATACTTGTATGAATTTGGATTCACGTGAACTATTTTTTTTAAGTGTCATTGTAATTGTACGTATAAAGTGTTACTATTGTAAAAAAAAAAAAAAAATTGATTATTAAACAATGACACTTCATATTAACAACCGTCATACTTGAAAATAAATTAATTATAATGAAAATTGTATTCAGATCTTGATAATCGACTACAAGTTGACCTTTCCGAGTGGCATGGCAACTGCAGTACTTATTAATGGATTCCACAACAGTGGTGACAAAATGACCAAGTAATTACAAAACTTTATTCATCTTTCATATTTGTATATCTAAAGCGTGTTTTACATAATACAGTAATATATATAGCCTAATACTTTTTTTTAAAAAATTATGAAACTGTTGTGAAGGAAGCAAATTAATGGTTTCATCAAGACATTTTGTGCAAGTTTCCTCTGGGGTTTCTTTCAATGGTTTTACACAGCAAAGGAACAGTGCGGGTTCTTACAGTTTCCCACTTTTGGACTACAAGCAAGGAAGCAAACGTACTATTTTTATTCTATTAATCTATTAATTTTAGGGTTAATTGCATGAAAATTCACCACATTTTGGTGTCAATGTGCATGCCTTTTAAGAATAAGCAATTCAATACATGAACTAATTAATTTGTTCACTTCAATGCACTGAGCTAATTTTTAACGTGACTAAAGATGATGTAAAAATTGTCAGTGAAAAATTAATCCAGCAAAAAATTATCAAAGACATGTGAAGTAGCCTAACACATTGAATTGTAAATTTTATTAGAAAAATGGTAATTGATAAAACACCAAAAAAAAAAAAAGTTTGTAAATTTTTATGCTATTAATCCTTAATTTTTACTCATTAATCCATTAACCTGTTTTGGATTTTTTAAAATTAATTTTGATGGTCCAATAAGAAACTATCTCATAGGAGGGTTGGTACAATTTTTCACTACAACAAAATTGATCTGTAATGACAGAAATTGTCGCATTATATAATTTCTCTACCTAAAAATCTTTAATAGCAGGAAATTGAAAATAATGACGGAATTTTTGTCATTACAAGTTAATTTTGTTGTAGTATTTTAAGCTAAAAGTTTCTACGATTAATGATTTTCTTTTTCTTTTTGCAGATTTTATTTTGATTTTAGCTTGACATATGTTGGAACTGGTATGATCTGCCCCCATAGTGTGAACTTATCATTGCTTTTTGGAGCAGTGGTTTCATATGGTGTTATGTGGCCTCTCATTGCAAAAAACAAAGGAGATTGGTTTCCATCAGATGTTCCCGAAAGTAGTATGAAGAGTCTTGCTGGCTATAAGGTCTGTAATTCTTCTTAATTTTCTACACAAAATTTTAAGTATTTTAACATTAATTTACCAATATACTCCATTTTTTTTGAGGGGTGCAGGTATTCATATCCATTGCTCTTTTTCTTGGTGATGGGCTCTATAATTTCATCAAGATATTGCACATTACAATAATTAATGCACGCAGTAGATACAATCGCAAAAGGCAAAGTTCAGGTAACTCTATAGCACGTTATAAAATGAAAAAAAAATGTCACTTGGTTTGGGGGAGGCTATTTGCACCCCTCAAAATTGCTGCATACACTTATAATTAGGTCCTATCTATCTCCTAAAAAGAAAAGAAGTAGTTCAAATTATTTTATATTCTATAAAATGTTCTTAAAATTTAAGCTAGTTTTCCTCTAATTTTTTATTTTGAAAATCAAACAAATAAGCATAGGCTCTTCATGATCGAAAATTGAAAGAAAAAGAAAAATGAGCCTAGAATAAAAGATAAAACATTTAAAAAATACAAGAATATCTTTTAGGATATAAAGTCATCTAGAAGTACAATAAATTTTTTTAGTGAATTTGACCAGATTTGATCTATATTTACTTATTTAGTAATTCCGGATTGAAATATATAACCGTTTAAAGTAGGAAAAGCCCAAGATATATTCTTGTCAAAATCTTATAATATAAACTAATTTTACTGTTTAACTGATTTGCATATGGGGTGTATTTTACATAATATCACTTGTTTCATTAAAAAATATTAGCAGTTTGTTAGTAAATTGTTGTTTCTTTTAAAAGTATTAGTTGTTATACTAAAACTGGTTTACATAAGTCCAACCCCAAAACAAAAACCAGTCTTTTGAGCCTCTAAAGCTTTTTATTCTTACTTCCTAAATAACTAGGTGTATTCTTGCAGCATCTGATAAGATTAATGAGGAGAAGTCCAGAAGAGAAGACTCAGCGTTCGTTAGTGAAAGCATTCCTGTATGGTACGCTGTGGTTGGTTACATAATCTTAGCCATACTATCAGTTTTCACAATTCCCCTCATTTTCCCTGAGCTCAAATGGTACTTAGTCATCTTAGCTTACATTATAACACCACCTTTAGCCTTCTGCAACGCCTACGGAGCCGGCCTAACCGATTTCAACATGTCCTACAACTACGGAAAAGTCGGCCTTTTCATCGTTGCTGCTTTATCAGGCAAACACCACGGCGTCTTAGCTTCCTTAGCTGCGTGCGGTCTATTCAAGTCCGTCATCAACGTTTCCTGCATTTTGATGCAAGATTTAAAAACGGGCCATCTCACCTTGTCTTCCCCACGAGCGATGCTGCTGAGCCAAGCAATCGGGACCGCTTTAGGCTGCGTTATTTCGCCTTTCACCTTTTTCTTGTTCTACAAGGCCTTTGACATTGGGAATCCTGATGCAGAATTCAAGGCCCCTTTCGCTATTATATATAGAAACTTGGCTCTTATTGGAGTCGAAGGCTTTTCTGCGTTGCCCAAGCATTGTTTAGAGCTTTGCTACGGGTTTTTTGCAGCTGCGGTAGCAATCAACTTGGTGAGAGATTTCTCGCCCAAGAGGGTCGGGAAATGGATGCCGATTCCAACGGCTATGGCAGTGCCGTTTTTAATTGGTGGGTATTTTGCAATTGATATGTGTGTGGGGACGTTGGTGGTGTTTGTGTGGCAGAAGATGAAGGCGCACAAGGCGGCAATGATGGTTCCGGTGGTGGCTTCCGGCTTGATATGCGGGGAAGGGCTTTGGATACTTCCTGCATCACTTCTGGCATTGGCTAAAGTTTCCCCACCCATCTGCATGAATTTCTTGTCTTCCTAGCCTAGACACACACACTCTTCTTTGTACTGCCTATATTGGTAATTTTGAAATATATATATAGCTAGGGAATCATAGCATTTATCATAAATATTTATCCTTGCTCTTATACACATGCATGATGCAAGTTTCCATTGTATTAAACAAACAATATATACCAAAAGACAAGAAAAAACTCCTTCTGTCAAAATTATAAGGGGAGAAATTAACAAAAGTTAAAAGAGGTTGTGAGTGTGTTTAAAATAGTTTCATTGACATTGAAGGTGATCTAAAGGTCATATTTATACATTAGAAGAAGTAACTACTCTAGAGTAGTTACCAAGAAAT
Source organism: Galeopsis tetrahit (assembly GCA_963675135.1). NCBI lineage: Eukaryota > Viridiplantae > Streptophyta > Magnoliopsida > Lamiales > Lamiaceae > Galeopsis > Galeopsis tetrahit. The sequence goes on along the minus strand of OY776125.1, from coordinate 13,223,480 downwards.
AGTTGAGACTAACTAACTAATCAAAACAAGTAGAGCTAACTAATTATGTTGACACACCCCCTCCCCCTCAAGCTAGACGAATGGGGACTGACTTGTCTCGTTTTTCAACACTTTTTAAGTACTTTACAATTCGAGCCCCACAAGCGTATGGGTCCGATTGTAGTACGTAAGTACGACCAAGTAGTTTGTTCGATCCAAGGATTTAATTGAGTGCAAGCGAATCCCTAAAGTTACGAGTATGAATGCTATTGTAGTAACTAAATGATGTGTTTGGATTTTCGGGAATAAGCACAAAAGTAGTAAACTATATTAACTAAAGTAATAAGAACTAGTGACAAGAAATGACAATCTATCTAACTTTCTTTTGGAAAGTGCAAGAGAAGTGTATTGCCTCGGGTGTTTCCGTTTTTGTGAGCAATTGAGTGAACTAGTGAACCAATTACATGATTTTACGACAAATTTGGATCAAGCTAAAGGCTATCACATAAGTGTGCAAACCTCCTCGAAAGGCATAGGTAAACATCGTGCATTGATTAGCAATTATAGGATCTAACCAAATACCATAATCCCCTGAGATAGTGTTTCATAAGCACTTTCAACACGGTTACTAATACTTATGAAACACCCTCTCACCAAACTCCTAAACGACCTCTACTCGTTTAGTGTCTAAGGTTGTCGGTCTAGCCATTAACACCCCTCTCGGGTGAGCTAATTACTAATTAACTTCTATTCAATTGATCAAAGGTCACACTCCCAATCATGCTACCCAACTCTCGTTGTAATAAACATAATCGAACATGCTTGCTAATAGGGTTGATCAACCAAATGAATCAATCAAAGTACAACTCTAGAAACATAAAAACCCAAATTATAAGCTAATCATGCAATTAATCCACATTTACACTAAATTCTCATCAAAACATCAGCACCCAAGGCAATTGAAGATTAGCCCATGTCTAAATTAACAACTAGAATAAAACTCATGTAAATTAAACTACAAGACATGAATGAAAATGAAATTACCAAATTAAAATTGCAATAATAGAAAAATATCACCTCTTGTCTTCAAAATCTTCAATGCCACAAATAATAAAATGAAACTCTAAATTTAAAACTAGCTAAGAAATTAAACTAATCTAATCTAATGAGTGAAAGTGGGGAAGTGTGGGAGGAGAGGGAGTCTCCCCCAATGGAGTGATGCCCTGTTTCGCCCCAATTCTCGCGTCTGTATTCCCCCGTGCCTTTCTGCTTAATGGCTGAAGCTAATATATATAAATTGGGCCCCGCGTCGGTGGCTTCTTAATTGAGTTGCCATCAAAATTGGGCCAACTCCCTCTCAATTGTTCACGCCTGCCTCTCCACACTTTATGGAAAAATGGGCCAACTGAATATTTAATGAATGTTGGGCCTACTTCATATGTAAATTGGGCCCAATTAAAGCTGCATCCTTTTTTTCCTTTTAAGGGTTGAGGTATATACCCCTCCAACTTTGTTAGATACACTCCCCTTCCCATTTTATTAATTAAATATGTAGGTAAAATACCATATTTGCCCTTTTAGTCCTTTTAGTAAAATTTTATAGATACATACACCTCCTTACTTAAAACACTAAACCTAATTTTATACAAAACCCTAACCCTAATTTTGCAGCCGCCGTCGCAACTTTCCGACAGCCTCCACCTCCACTGCCGACACAACCTCCGGCGTCACCCATTCAGAAAACTAAAAAAAAAAAAAAAAAAAAATTCGACCAACCAGTGTCGATCGACACTGGTTGGTCGATCGTAAAATATATCGTCGACTAATTATAGTCGACGAAAAACTCCCTCGTCGACTAATTATAGTCGACGAAAAACTCCCTCGTCGACAACATTGTATCGATAAAATTAAAAAAATTAATTTTGGACAAGAAATGTCGAGCAAAAACATTACGGTGGACAAATTGCTGTCGACCATAATTTTTTTGGTCGATATTTCTCGTCCAAAATTATTAAAAAAAAAAAAAAAAGAAACAGAAAGAAAAAAGTTGGAGAAAGAAAGAGAGAAAATGGGGGAAAAAGGGAAAAACATTATGCGTAGGCGGAGGCTTACCGTGGGGAAGACAGTTGGGGAGAGAAGAGGGCGGTGGGGAGGAGGCGGCGGCGCCGCTAGGCGAGAGGGGCGGCGCCGCCGCTTGCAGAAATGAAAAAAAAAAAAAAAAAAACGTACCTGTTTCAGCGCGGCGACGGAGGGAGAAAGGAAGGAGTGAGGAGGAGTCGGGGGAGAAGGTGAATATAACGGTTTGGGTCGGTGGGGGAGGAGGCGGCGACGGCGCTGGGCGAGGGGGCGCCGCCGCCGCCGCTGGTTGCATAAATGAAAAAGAAAAAAAAAAGAGAAGGGCAGGCGGCGCTGGAGGCGGACGGCGAGAGAGGGGCAGGCGGCGCTGGAGGCGGGCGGCGGTGGCTTGGGCGGCGGCGGCGATCGTAGAAATGAGAGGAAAAGAGAGAAGAAGTGAGGAGTGATGGGGAAGAGATGAGAAAATTAGGGTTTTATGAGGGGTGTGCATTTATCATACAAATTTTTAAGATAAAGGGGTAAAATAGACAATTTGGGGGGAGTGCATCTATCTCAGATGTACTTTAATGGGAGTATATGTATCGGGGGAGTGTATCGAACAAAGCTGGAGGGGTATATACCCCAACCCTCCTTTTAATTCTCAAATTTTGCCACCAAAATGATACAGCACTTTAATTGTATGGGCTGCCTGGATTCTGGCCTTCGAAATTGATTGTAAAATTGCCTCAAATTATTTCTTCTCGATGTATTCCTCCGATTGACTCCACAATATTATTGAGGTGTGCTTTGCTCCAAAAATCCTCATTTTTCCTTTAAAAGTAACAAACCACACACTTTCTCCAAATCAAGTGCAATTAGTCAATTTAGTGTAAATAATGTAAGAAATCCTATCAAATTAAGAAAAATAAATCCATGAATTTCAAGCAATTTTCACACTAATCAACCCCCCAAACTTAAGGTGTTGCTCGTCCCCGAGCAACGAAAAAAATAGAACAAGTGGGAGAATTGTGAAGGAATTCATTCAAGACAAGATAGATTAAGTAATTGTCAAGTTATCTCAATCTAGTTAAGGCAAGAGGTAGAAAAATCAACAAGCAAGTTCACAAGATATGCTCAAATCAATGCAAGATTAGGTGCTCAATTCACAATTCCTCTCAAGTGAGTGTATCAACTCATCACTCAAAAGTGTATATCGAGGAAGTGTATACTCTCAACATCAAATCACACAAGTGCACTTACCATATGCTTGCCAAATATCTAAGTTCTCCACCACATGTTATGTGCTCAATCAATGAATCAATACGGACTTCACATTTGGTTGTAATGTTGGCTCTTTGGTTAGGGTATGGAAGATTTTGATAAAGTGACTCATAAACTAGTGGAGCAAAAAGGAAAGTTGCAATTGATCAAGTTGCAACTCAAAGTTCTACATCCCACACAATTTACTTGCTCCTTTTCTTTTTAAGCTCATTACTCACCATCAACCAATCAACACTTTTGAACTTCAAGCTCTACCAAATTCTTGTGCATAAGAGAGTTTTCTTTTTTTGTTTTTCTTTTCTTACATCAACTCAATCTTTTTTTTTCTGCACAACTCATAATTCATCTTTTTTTTTTCTTTTCAATCTCTTCACTTTCCAACCAAACAATCCACCAAATTCACATTTACTCAATTCAACCTCATTGTCAACATTCAAGCTCCACTAGTTCATAGGGAAAATTAGGCTCATACAAGATGGACAAATAGGCTAAATTTGTGGGTTGCCAAAGAAAATGGATCAATAGGCTCAAAGTGGTTAACTACGGAGAAATTTCATTTGGTATGGAAAATTTGGCCAAGTGACTATTCAAAACAAAGATGGCCTTATATCACTTTCAAAGATTTCACACAAATAGTAGTCTCAAACAAGATAATTGGCAAGTTCTAGAGCACACAAGCATAAATGATACTCACATGAAGGAAAATAGACCATAGTATATGAAAGTCTAAAGGCTCTAAAGCTCACAAGCTTGTCTAATCATGAATTGAGAGCACCAAGCCAAGCACAAATCTTCACAAAATCAAGTGAACAAGCAAGCATCAATCAATACCAACAAGCTCAACAAAACTTCAAAAACCAACAATCACCACCAATTATGTCTCAAACACCAACAATCCACAATAAATCTCATCCAACAAAGTTACACAATATAGTAGGACAAATGGTGCAATAAGAATGAAGGTAAACACACAAAATCACCCCCCCAAACTTAAATGAAACTATCGAGTTGAATGCAAAGTTTGAGAATGAGTGTGTTACCTTAGAATTTTACCACCAACCAAGCTCACCAAAGAAGCAAGCTAACGTCACCAATTGTCCATTGGACCTTTAGCACCGAAGCACCACTACCCTTGAGCTCCACCATGCGTATCTCTCATCCTTGACCACCAACACAACACTCAACCTACAAAACAAAAACTAAACAAAAGATCAAACAAGCTACAAATCTAAAAATAAAAGAAAGTAATAAAGAATGAGTTGCCTCTCATTTAGCGCTAAGTTTAACGTCTTCAAGCCGGACGAAAATAAAAGAACTCATCGGAAAGGCCATGGATATCGGTCTTCCTTCCCATTGTATTTCAACCTTTGAGCTTCAAACTCAAGAAGGCTCTTATGAATGGAAGACCAAGCATCCACATGTTTCTTCCATACTTTCATCGATGAATGTTCATTTTGCTCTTTCCACTGCTTTCCTTTCTCCTCAAGAATACCTAAACTCTTCTCAACTTCCTTTTTTGAATCAAAGTGATTAAGAGGCAAAATAAAATCAATAGAAGCATCAATATCAAGTAAAGTGCAAATTGAAGAGTGTAAAGGTTTAGAAATGCTCATTTCGCTCTCCAACTCATCTTGTGATGCTTCTTGATTTTCTTGTTCCTTGTAGCTCATGTCCATCAAGGGACGTTCCTCTTTATCATCTTCTGCAATCACCATTAAACTCCTTCCCGTGCTCATGTCTTCAAGTGGATACCCCTTTTTATCCTCATCCTCAATTGGATCCTCTTCTGCTTTCATAGCGATGACCAATGCCCCGATTGTTGAGTTCATCCGCTCCATTCCATTCAGAAGTGACTTGAGTTGATTCTCTCTTTCTTCCATTCTCTCCTTCATGTGTGCAATGCAGAGTTTTTCGATAGTAGTCCTACCCTCATTGTTTGGTGGCCAAAACTCATTGTTTTCCCGAATTTCATCCAAAGCTCTTTGAAATTCATCTTCACCCATATAGTTTTTGAATGCTTCTATAAGAACGGGTGAAGCTTCCATTTTTCCCCAATCATGATATTGATAATGAGAAGGAACTTGTTGCATTTGATGATCGTATTCAAAGCTCCTCTCACTATCATAACAATTTCCTTCTAGAGCTCCATGGAATTCAAAGTGAGGTTCTTCTATAGGTGGAGGAAGAGGTGGACGATACTGCTCTTCAGGTGGTGGAGGAGGATATGGATATGGATATGGTGGATAAGGGTGTTGAGGAGGAGAGTATTGATGTGGATGTGGAGGATAATATCCTTGAGGAGGAGGTGATGCTTCTTCATTCCTCCAATCTTGATAATAGGAGGGAACTTGTTGCATTTGATAATGGTGATCAAAGTTCCTCCAATCATCGTAGCTCACATCTCCATGTTGTGGAGGATAAACCATACCATTTTGATTATAGCATTGATTCCATTGGTATTAGTTGTATCCATCCATCTAGGCAATGAAGTTCACACCTACACAAAAACAAGTATCAAAGCCCACAAAGAGAAACGAAAAACAAAATAACGAAAAAGAAATGCTACTATCAATAACACTTAACAAACTCTAAGTCTCACTAACAACACTCGCTTAAATCCCCGGCAGCGGCGCCATTGACTTGTCTCGTTTTTCAACACTTTTTAAGTACTTTACAATTCGAGCCCCACAAGCGTATGGGTCCGATTGTAGTACGTAAGTACGACCAAGTAGTTTGTTCGATCCAAGGATTTAATTGAGTGCAAGCGAATCCCTAAAGTTACGAGTATGAATGCTATTGTAGTAACTAAATGATGTGTTTGGATTTTCGGGAATAAGCACAAAAGTAGTAAACTATATTAACTAAAGTAATAAGAACTAGTGACAAGAAATGACAATCTATCTAACTTTCTTTTGGAAAGTGCAAGAGAAGTGTATTGCCTCGGGTGTTTCCGTTTTGTGAGCAATTGAGTGAACTAGTGAACCAATTACATGATTTTACGATAAATTTGGATCAAGCTAAAGGCTATCACATAAGTGTGCAAACCTCCTCGAAAGGCATAGGTAAACATCGTGCATTGATTAGCAATTATAGGATCTAACCAAATACCATAATCCCCTAAGATAGTGTTTCATAAGCACTTTCAACACGGTTACTAATACTTATGAAACGCCCTCTCACCAAACTCCTAAACGACCTCTACTCGTTTAGTGTCTAAGGTTGTCGGTCTAGCCATTAACACCCCTCTCGGGTGAGCTAATTACTAATTAACTTCTATTCAATTGATCAAAGGTCACACTCCCAATCATGCTACCCAACTCTCGTTGTAATAAACATAATCGAACATGCTTGCTAATAGGGTTGATCAACCAAATGAATCAATCAAAGTACAACTCTAGAAACATAAAAACCCAAATTATAAGCTAATCATGCAATTAATCCACATTTACACTAAATTCTCATCGAAACATCAGCACCCAAGGCAATTGAAGATTAGCCCATGTCTAAATTAACAACTAGAATAAAACTCATGTAAATTAAACTACAAGACATGAATGAAAATGAAATTACCAAATTAAAATTGCAATAATAGAAAAATATCACCTCTTGTCTTCAAAATCTTCAATGCCACAAATAATAAAATGAAACTCTAAATTTAAAACTAGCTAAGAAATTAAACTAATCTAATCTAATGAGTGAAAGTGGGGAAGTGTGGGAGGAGAGGGAGTCTCCCCCAATGGAGTGATGCCCTGTTTCGCCCCAATTCTCGCGTCTGTATTCCCCCGTGCCTTTCTGCTTAATGGCTGAAGCTAATATATATAAATTGGGCCCCGCGTCGGTGGCTTCTTAATTGAGTTGCCATCAAAATTGGGCCAACTCCCTCTCAATTGTTCACGCCTGCCTCTCCACACTTTATGGAAAAATGGGCCAACTGAATATTTAATGAATGTTGGGCCTACTTCATATGTAAATTGGGCCCAATTAAAGTTGCATCCTTTTTTTCCTTTTAATTCTCAAATTTTGCCACCAAAATGATACAGCACTTTAATTGTATGGGCTGCCTGGATTCTGGCCTTCGAAATTGATTGTAAAATTGCCTCAAATTATTTTTTCTAGATGTATTCCTCCGATTGACTCCACAATATTATTGAGGTGTGCTTTGCTCCAAAAATCCTCATTTTTCCTTTAAAAGTAACAAACCACACACTTTCTCCAAATCAAGTGCAATTAGTCAATTTAGTGTAAATAATGTAAGAAATCCTATCAAATTAAGAAAAATAAATCCATGAATTTCAAGCAATTTTCACACTAATCAGGGACATACTCGAAACTTGGATCTGAAATATTCTAATAAAGGACGAGGAAGGGCCTTTGTGAAGATAGGCGACCAGCAACAACCAATTCCCGAATGAAATGGTAATCAATGTCTATATGTTTGGCCCTTTTATGTGCAATGGGATTTTGACTTAGGAAGAGAGCACTTTTGTTATCACATAGAAGGCGAGGAGAATTAGTGGATAAGGCATGGAGTTTGCGAAGAAGAGATGTAATCCAGATCAGTTCGGATGCAGTATACGCCATTGCTCGATATTCAGATTCACAATTTGATCTGCAAACAGTGGGCTGCTTCTTAGCACTCCATGATACGAGATTAGGGCCGAAGAAAATAGAGTATCCATACGTAGACCGACGAGTGTTTAAGCAATGGGCCTAGTCTGCGTCTGAATAGGCGAGGAGAGGATTTGGTCCTCGAGAGAAATCGAGACCGTATTGGAGAGTGCCTTTGACATATCGAAGGATACGTTTGACTGCCTGGAAATGGTCGACTGTTGGAGAAGATTGAAATTGGCTTACTGTGTTGACAACGAAAGAAAGATCTGGTCGCGTAATAGTAAGATATTGAAGAGCGCCGACCAAGGAACGGGATTGAGTGGTGTCGGGATGAGGAGTGCCGAGGACGCGAAGATGGTCGGTTGACGAGAGAGGAGTGGAGACAGGTTTTGAATCTATCATATCGGCACGAGAAAGAATGTCGCGAGTTGATTCACGTATTCTACAACACTAGAATAAACGACCGCAAGTATACGGTGTCTATCGTAGAGAAGTAAGTACGAGGTCGATCCCACGAGGAGGTATAGCGTAAAAGTGTATTTTGTTAATGAAATTCTATTTAGACGCGATCGATAAAGTGAATGTGGTGAATTACCCTAAAATTGCCGACCAAGTTGTCACAAATAAGCAATAAAGAATAATAACGAATCGATCAACTAACATGCAAATCAAGAAAACGAGAAGTAAAACGGATTAAAACTCAAGTATAAGAAGGTGGGTTCCAAGGCAATTGTAACACTTAGATATCCGTTTATGAATTGTTACTCGTTCAAATGACCATTAAGGTTGTCTTCATATAGGGTTGATCACAAAAGAAGAATTAATCAATCTCTCGATCTAACTAATCCAAAGGAGCATGCGACATAAGTTCGTATATCTACCTTACAAACATCACACCACTTAAAATAGCCCCAAAAATCATTCAATTCCCTCTCCGATAACTAATCCTCTCTCGAGCTCATAATAATACCGGGTTGCATGATTGCATACAATTAATGGAATAAATCTCTCAATCTTATCCCAATTAACAATGAATTAAGCAAATCATCATGGCCAATAACAACATGCTTCCAAATGAGAATTAAACATGCAAATAAGAGACAAACACCATTTAAATCAAGAAATTAGTTCATAAACTTCAATCCAAATAATTACAATGCCTTAGAACCACAAATGTTTAGCCAAGAGCTAACATAATAAAATTACAAAATCCAAATGAAATAGCTAACTAAAAAAAGAGAGAAAGAGGAAGCTTAGTCTAAAATGTGGTAGAGAATGGAATTTCCAAGCTATTGCATTCTTCCTTGCTTGTTTTGATGGAGAAATGAAGAAGATATGGCCAATTCACCTCCAAGTGTGTGTTACTATGTGTGGAATTTGAGGAATTGGGGAAGAAATTTCTTGGATTTCAAGAAAGAGGGCTTATATAGTGTTGGGGTAGGGTTTGGATGCCAAAATTGCAAGTTGGTCCTTAAAAAATGGCCAAAATAGGCAAAAGGCACCGAAAATGGGGGTAGCACGGCCGTGCAAAACGGCATTGGGCATGGACAGGTGCTCGGCCGAGGCATTGAATCTCATCTTGGCAGCAGCTCGGACGAGAAGGGTGCTCGGCCGTGCCCTCTCTTGGCCCCAAAATCCCTGTTTCGAGCACGGCCAACTCGAGCATGGTGCTCGGCCGTGCTCGCTCGGTCGACTTCGGTTCCTTTCTCGTTTCGTGCATAACTTTCGCCTCGGATGTTCGATTGACTCGATTCTTTTGGATATTCCACTCCGTGTTTCGAGACGAATCCAACCGTGCACTCCTCTTATTGATCCAGTAAGGTATAGTTGATGTTTTGCTCAAAATTCCATCGTATTTCCTACAAAATCGACAAAACACAACCTTTCTCTCATTTCGGCTTAAACAATCATATTCAATGCATAAATCAATGAAATCCACATCAAAATATGCTTTACATGTGCCTCTAAAACGTGTAAATTCCACCCGAATCAAACTCCCCCAAACTTAAAATGTTGTTTGTCCTCAAACAACTAAGCACTTAAAAACAATGAGGGTGGAATGATCACAATGGAATATTCAATGCAAATCACACATGCAAAGTAAATTGTAGTGATATCTCTTTCTCAAAGTGCATTTCTCAATGAAGATCATAGGCTCATTATTGCAATTCACACTTATGAATCAAAGAATGCACAAACACACAACACATTGTGAATGGGAAACATAATCCAAATGCTCAAGTCCTCTACTCACATGACAAAGTGTTTCTCTCAAACACACAAACAAATTGAGGATATTAATGCACTCATCAACCAAGTTATGTTATGCAATCACTATATGCTTGCCCAACTTCTACTTTCTACAACACTCAAATGCTCAAGAATGTGATCAATAGGACTTAATCAAGGATGTAACATTGGCTCTTTGGACAAGGTGGGATGAATTTGGGAATTTGTGACTCTTCTAGTGGAGGACAAAGCTTGTTGTTTTACAATGTGTGCTTTCACTCTCAAAGCTTACAAACTCCATTCTCACTTTTCATTTTCCTTTCTTTTTCAAGCATTCATCACCTCATCTTTTGAACCATTTTTCTTTTCAAGCTTTTGGGGCTCTTTGTCCCTCTTTTCTTTTCACTTGATTTTCTTTTCATCTTTTCTCTTTTTTTCTTTCAACTTTTCCAATTTCTCCCTTCACCAAAGATATTCAAGCACATGTTTATCCACTTTATCTTTTATTCCCCACTAGATGTAGGTATCAAAGGCTCAAAAAGGCTAAGTGGTTAACATTGTAGTTTGCCAAGAAAATGAGGAATTAAGCTCAAGGGGCTAACTACGAAAGATTACTTCGGTTTTAGGAAATTTTGGCTAAGTGACTCTTTTAGAACAAGATGGCCTATATCATATCACAAAATTTCACACAATCATGCTTTCAAATAAGAACTTGGGCAAGTTCTAGGATCACTATCAATAACCTAATCCACTCTCAAATGAATCAAACCGGATTACATGCTCGATTTATGGCTCAATTCTCACCGGTTTATTCAATAGGACTTTCACAATCATCAAATGTTCCCAAACAACAACACATCATGCACTCATGCCATCAAAGAACACAAATGTGAACACAACATGATACTACTATCCATCACCAATCATGCATACATTCAAAGCAAATAAACATCACCACAACTACTCAACCATGGATTCCAATGATTATTCATGCTCACATTTCACCATAAATCCACTACCCAACATATGATCAAAACCAACTCAAACAACAATAAGCATATGAAAGCAAAGTGTGTGCCGGTGCAAACTATACACAAATGAAATGACAAAACGGTGCAAAGGGTAACAACTAGTAGAAAAATAAAAGAAAAATAACTCCCCAAAACTTAGAATTTTACTATGTAAAAATTCTAAGTTTGGGGCTACAAGTTGTTACCTCCCTCCTTGCACATCCAATGCTCTTCAAAGATCACCATTGCAACACTTGCTTCCCCTCTCCAAAGTTGATTTTGCTTCCTTCTTCATTCTCCAAGATATGATGTCCATAGTGTTCTTCATCCATACCTACAAAATAAACTAAGCTATCAAAACTACTAAAGCAATAAAAACATGAAAGCAATAAAACCTTGGGTTGCCTCCCAAGAAGCGCTATTTTTAATGTCCTATGCCGGACGGTTCTTTCTTGAGATGACTATCAAGTCACCCCCTTGTCATCCTTGTTCTTGACCTTCTTTCCACATCCAACCTTCTTAAACCCATTGAAACATCCATAAGCTAGCCCATCCGGCTCTTCAATCATGTCATAGGAAGTTGACGCCTCATTCACTCCCAAACTTTCACAAGTAGCTTTTCTTGATTTGGGGGAGTTTTTGAAGAAAACTCCCCCAAACTTGGCCTTCTTGTCTATCTTCAAATCTTTGTCTTCCACCTTGGGGTTCTCTTTCACAAAATTGATATTGGGCTCTTTTTCAATCTTCTCTTCCATAGGCCTCGAATAATGATCTCCCTTGGAATACACATACTCTTCCTCCTCATCCTCATCATCACGGAATCTAACGGCTTTATAGATGTTGAATGAGACTTTCTCCTCACCAACATGTAGTTCAAGCTCTTCGTTTCGTACATTGATGATGGCTCCACCCGTTGCTAGGAACGGTCTTCCCAAGATCAAGGGGATTGCCCTATCTTCCTCCATATCAAGTACCACAAAATCAATAGAGAATATGAATTTCCCAACTTTGACAAGCACATCATCAACCGTTCCCAAAGGATAAACTATGGAGCGATCCGCCAATTGAAGATTCATGGTAGTAGGCGTCAATTCTCCCAAGCCAGGTGATTTGAAAAGTGATAGTGGCATGAGGTTTATGCTTGCTCCAAGATCACACAAAGCACGATAAGTTCCCTCCTTGCCAATCACACAAGGCAATGTAAATGAACCAGGATCCCTAAGCTTTGGAGGTAGCTTAGCTTGGATGATGGCACTACACTCTTCGGTGAGGTTCACGGTTTCAAATTCTACCATCTTTCTCTTGTTGGACATAATCTCCTTAAAAAACTTGGCATAGTGAGGCATTTGCTCAAGGGCTTCCGCAAATGGGATGTTGATGTGTATCTTTTTGAACATCTCCAGGAATTTGACGAACTTTGCATCCAAACTCGTCTTCTTGAGTAGTTGAGGGTATGGGATTGGAGGCTTGTATGGAAATGGAGGCTTGTATACATCATTCTCTTTCTCACTTGTTTTCTCCTTCTCAACATCTTTCTCTACAACTTTCCTTCCTTGTTGCTCCTCTTCACCATCTTCCTTTGGCATCATGGGGCCTTCATATCTTGTACCACTCCTCAACTTAATTGTCTTGCATTTCTCTTTGGAGTTCAATTCCGTGGTTGAGGGGAATCGACCCGACTTGTGTTAGTTTCCAACCATGTTGGCAATTTGGTCCACTTGAATCTCAATGGCTTTCACATCATTTTTTATTCCCATCACTTCATTTGCCAATTGACCAATTTTCTCATCTTGACTCTCAATCTTTTGCCAAGTCTTTGTCATGAAACTCTTCGTCTCTCCCATGAATTTCTTGGTCTCTCCCATGAATGTTATAAACATTTCTTCCATAGTGAGCTTTGACGAATATTCTTCTCTCACACCATCTCGTGCATTGAAATTTGACGGTGGTTGAATGGCATTGTGTGGGTTAGCATATGAGAAATTTCCATGGTTTCTCAAGCCGGGATGGTATTGGTTTGGATTAGGAGGGTGATAGTTCACATGGGTTTGTCTTTCTCCCCAACCTCTTTCTCGAAATTGCCTATCTCTTTGATTGTTCATGTAATGGGCTTCTTCGAATTACTCGTCACTTGGCCCCACTAAAGCTTTAGCCGTCATCAAAGAGATCAACTTATCCACTTTATTGGATAAGTTAGCACTTTCTTCCGAATTTTGAGTGGAGGTTACCCTTCGACTTTGCCTTCGTTCGGATGACCATTGATTGCCATTCTTAGCCATCTCCTCCAAAAGAATATACTCCTCTTCTGTTGTCTTGACCAACAAAGAACCTCCTCCGACCGAGGCATCCACCATACCTCTCGTACGATGATCCATTCCGTTGTAGAAGTAACATATCAATTGATCTCTTGAGAAGCCATGTTGTGGGCAACTTCTAATGAGGTCCTTAAAACACTCCCAAGCCTCGGCCAACGACTCATCTTCATCTTGTTGAAATGAAGAAATCTCTCCTCGTATCTTGATGGTCTTACTCGGAGGGAAGTACTTCATTAGGAATGCATCAACAAGGTCGGCCCAATTTTCAATGGTCCTCAAGTCAAGAGAGAAGTACCATTGCTTTGCTCGGTCCCGGAGTGAGAAGGGGAAGAGTTGCAAGAGGATGTAGTCTTAGGGAACACCGTTGATCTTAACCGTTCCACTTATCTCGAGGAATTGAGACAAGTGGAGGTTAGGATCCTCCTTGGAAAGCCCACCAAATTGGTTATTTTGAACCATGACTATTAAGGCCGGCTTGAGTTCAAAGTTATGTGCATCAACGGGTTCCCTACCCGCTCCTCCATAAGGTCTTGGGATGGGACGGAATTGATCTCTCAAGACTCTTTGTGGTTCCTCATCCTCCCTTGGCCTACCATCTCTTTCCACACCAACATTTTCTCCAACTCTCCGGTGAAAGTTGTCCATTAACACTCTTTGAGGTCGGTTACCTCCATTCCCATTTGGTTCCTCGACTCCTTCAACCCCTTAGTTTTCAACCTCCTCATCGACCTCTTCAACAATCGGATTTTCCCTTCGATTCATACTTTACAACTCAGTCCTTCTTCTTTCGGCGTTCCTTCTTCGACAATTTGTTTCGATCTCCGGATCTAAAGGCAACACTTCTTGTTGATTCCTCCTAGATCGTGTGGTCATAAACCATATCTATCAAAGGATCAAACGAAAGTGAGAAGTGCAAGTAAGATCAAGTAACGAACACAAATATTTTTTTGGATTTTTGAGAATAAGGAAAACAAGTAAAATGTCTAAACTAAAACTCTATTAACCTACACTCTAGAGCTATAAAACCTCCTCGGCAACGGCGCCATAAACTTGATTCACGTATTCTAAAACACTAGAATAAACTTTCGCAAGTATACGGTGTCTATCGTAGAGACGTAAGTACGAGGTCGATCCCACGAGGAGGTATAACGTAAAAGTGTATTTTGTTAATGGAATTCTATTTAGACGCGATCGATAAAGTGAATATGGTGAATTGCCCTAAAATTGCCTACCAAGTTGTCACAAATAAGCAATAAAGAATAATAACGAATCGATCAACTAACATGCAAATCAAGAAAACGAGAAGTAAAACGGATTAAAACTCAAGTATGAGAAGGTGGGTTCCAAGACAATTGTAACACTTAGATATCCGTTTATGAATTGTTACTCGTTCAAATGGCCATTAAGGTTGTCTTCATATAGGGTTGATCACAAAAGAAGAATTAATCAATCTCTCGATCTAACTAATCCAAAGGAGCATGCGACATAAGTTCGTATCTCTACCTTACAAACATCACACCACCTAAAATAGCCCAAAAGATCATTCAATTCCCTCTCCGATAACTAATCCTCTCTCGAGCTCATAATAATATCGGGTTGCATGATTGCTCCCAATTAACAATGAATTAAGCAAATCATCATGGCTAATAACAACATGCTTCCAAATGAGAATTAAACATGCAAATAAGAGACAAACACCATTTAAATCAAGAAATTAGTTCATAAACTTCAATCCAAATAATTACAATGCCTTAGAACCACAAATGTTTAGCCAAGAGCTAACATAATCAAATTAAAAAATCCAAATGAAATAGCTAACTAAAAAAAGAGAGAAAGAGGAAGCTTAGTCTAAAATGTGGTAGAGAATGAAATTTCCAAGCTATTGCATCCTTCCTTGCTTGATTTGATGGAGAAATGAAGAAGATATGACCAATTCACCTCCAAGTGTGTGTTACTATGTGTGGAATTTGAGGAATTGGGGAAGAAATGTCTTGGATTTCAAGAAAGAGGGCTTATATAGTGTTGGGGTAGGGTTTGGATGCCAAAATTGCAAGTTGGTCCTTAAAAAACGGCTAAAATAGGCAAAAGGCACCGAAAATGGGGGTAGCACAGCCGTGCACGGAGCACGGCCGTGCAAAACGACATTGGGCATGGACAGGTGCTCGGCCTAGGCATTGAATCTCATCTTGGCAGCAGCTCGGCCGAGAAGGGTGCTCGGCCGTGCCCTCTCTTGGACCCAAAATCCCTGTTTTGAGCACGGCCAGCTCGAGCATGGTGCTCGGCCGTGCTCGCTCGGTCGACTTCGGTTCCTTTCTCGTTTCGTGCATAACTTTCACCTCGGGTGTCCGATTGACTCAATTCTTTTGGCTATTCCACTCCGTTTTTCGAGACGAATCCAACCGTGTACTCCTATTCTTGATCCAGTAAGGTATGACTGATGTTTTGCTCCAAATTCCATCATATTTCCTACAAAATCGACAAAACACAACATTTCTCTCATTTCGGCTTAAACAATCATATTCAATGCATAAATCAATAAAATCCACATCAAAATACGCTTTACATGTGCCTCTAAAACGTGTAAATTCTACCCGAATCAGTAGAGAAACCATGAAAATCTGGTCCAAGACCGCGAAGAATCCAGTGGGATTTATTAGTGTCGTCAAGAACACATCCCATGGAAGAGAGTTGATCGCAAATATTTTTGAAGAGGATACCGTACGCAGCAACCGTGCAATGACCTTTCTTGATGGTTTGAAGCTCATCTTTGAGACGGATTTCGCGAGCTTTGGATGGTTGATTGAAAGTAGTGGCAAGATTTGACCATATCTCCGCCGAGGAGCGGTATCCAACAATAATTGCCATAGTTTCTTCCGTTAGAGTGGAGACTAAGAAGACGCGAACGATTTGGTCTCGAGCAGACCAAGAAGCATAATCAGGATTGGGTTCGGAGTGGTTGTCTTTGGTGATGGTGAGCGGTGGTGCCGGAGATGTACCATCAACGAACGAGAGGAACTTTTGTGTGGCCAATAATGGATGAATTTTTGCGAACCACATATGATAGTTGGTCGATTTGAGTTTGACGGTGATAAGATGCGTCATAGCATGTAAAGTAAGGATGGAATCGAGAACAGAAATTGCAGTGGTGGAGGGCGACGGATCCGCCTTGAAGAGAAAAGAAGGAGAGGAGGGTAGAGAGGGTTTTCGCCTGTTTTTAGGTTGATACTATGTGAGTGTGTTTAGAATAGTTTCATTGACATTGAAGGTGACCTAAAGGTCATATTTATACATGAGAAGAAGTAACTACTCTAGAGTAGTTATCAAGAAGTTGTTGAGACTAACTAACTAATCAAAACAAGTAGAGCTAACTTATTATGTTAACAGAGGTAATGGGAAAATCCAAGGTTTAATTAGAATTTTAAAAAAAAAGTGAAAGTTTTTAATTAGTGTGAAAATTTCTTAAAATTCATGTGTTTATTTCACTTAAATTTATAGAATTTCATTTATTATTTGCATTGACTTATTGAATTTGATTTGAAAAAAGTGTGTGATTTGCTACTTTTTTTTTTAGAAAAAATGAGTGTTTTTAGAATAAAATACACCTTAAATATGTTTAGGTGTCGATCAAAGAAATAAATTGAGGAGATGAGAAAATAATTAAACTCGAAAAATGAAAAGAAAAATCAAAGGCCCAAATTAATTGGCCTTTTAAATTATTTTTAGCTGCCCAATTAAACATTTCACTCCATTTTATTTTTGGGTGGGACTATTTACACCTCCATTTGTCAGATTAACAATATAATAATAATGTAAAAACTCGACAATACTCTTTGAGTAATATTACACTACTAAATGCGCCCCCCACTACTAATTACACCCCAACTCAACCTTTGAACCCTAAATCTAAAATCTGTCGTCGCCCACCGCGGACACCAACGCCGCCGCCGACACCAACGACGTCGCCGACACCACCACCAACACCACAAAACACTACCATTTTCTACAGAAAATGGGAAAATGGACAAAAAAAAATTCAAAAATTTCATGAAAAACTTAAAAAAATCTCAAAAACTTTTTTTTAAAGATTTTCGACAAACCAGTGTCGACCATATACACTCTCGTCGACAACAATTTATCGATGAGAGTGTATATGATCGATCTACAAAGGTCGAAAAAAATTTTAAATTTTTTTTAAAAAAAATCGACAAACCAGGGTCGACCATATACATTCTCGTCGACAACAATTTATCGACGAGAATGCAAAGGGTCGACCCTGGTTTGTCGATGAAAAGAAAACAAAAAAAAAAAAAATTACCATCCTCAACAGCGCCGCACACTGTTTTCTTTTGGGAGGTTGGGGTTGGTGGCGAGGTGGGTGGGCTGGGGATAAGGGTATATGATTTTATTTTTTCTACAGCTGGGTTGGAGGGGGAGGAAGAGTGGGATCGGGATGGAGGGCAGAAACAATACGCAGGAAAAAAAAAGAAAAAGAAGGGAGAAAGAGAGAAAGGAGAGGGAGGGGGTGGTGCTTGGCATCTTGAATCGAGGTGGGGCAGCGAGTGGGTTGGGGGGGAGGGAGGGGGGACGACAATGGGTTGGGGAAGGGGGAGGGGGAGGAGAAGGAGAAAAGGAAGAAGATGAGAAATTAGGGTTGAAATTAGGATTTTTGGGGTGGGGTGTGTCTAGTAAATAGTTTTTTAAGATAAAAGGGTATTTAGGACAATTCGAGTGGGGGTGCATCCATCCCGACAAATTTTAGGGGGGTGCATCAATCGGGGGAGTGTTCTAAACCGAAATGGAGGTGTAAATAGTCAGACCCTTTATTTTTATATGCCAGTGCTCTGAGAAATGAAGTGATTATTTGGCAAATTTCTTCTCTTGGTCAACTATATTATGCCAGTCAATTTTTCAATAGGCCCTGGCTATATACCTTCAGCTTTGTTAAATATACGCCCCCTATCCATTTATTAATTTAATATTAGTGTAAAATATCAAATTTATTTTTTTAGTAAAATATAACAAAGATAAATACACTCTCCCTAACTCTAACCTTAACCCTAGAAAAAGTGGCTGCCTCCATCAGCCGTCCCTCGGGCAACCGCCGCCGCCCCCTCAAATAAATTTAGAAATTCAAAAATAAACTTTGAAATTAAAAAAAATAATCTTATTTTCGACAAACCAGAGGCGACAAAAAACACTCCCGTTGACACTGATTTGTCGACCAAACACACTTTCGTTGGTAAAATTTAATCGAAAGAAAATTAAAAAAAATTGAAATTTTCGACTAAGGTGGATCGACCAAAAAGACTCTCGTCGACAAATTCTTGTTGACGAGAGTGTTTTTGGGCGATTGATTATTATCGAAAATTTTTTAAAAAAAAGAGAAATACATACCTCCATCTCCGACGGGAAGACGGCGGCGTGCGGGAGGTCGTGGCCAACGGGAGGGGCGGTCGCGTGCAGGTGGGGGCCATGACCTCCATGGTGGAATCGAGCAGAAGAAAAAAAAATGGGTGGGGCCGCGCGAGGGGCGGTGGAGGGGGTTTTTTGCAGATAAAAGGAAGAAAAGAAAAAAGAGTGGGTGCCGCCGTGAAGGGGGTGACGGCGCTCGGCAGAGGGAGGAGGAGGCTGGGCGGCGATGCTGGTGGGGGAGGCGGCGGTTTGATGGAGGGAAGGGGGAGAGGAATAGTTAGTTTTTGAGTTTTTTTAAAATTGAGGAAGAAGAAAGAAGAAAATAAGGAAAATGGGGAATAAGGGTATTTAGGGTATTTTGAGGGGAGTACATCTAACATTTGCCACATTGAGGGGAGTACATAAATCAGGGGAGTATACTTAACAAGGCTGGAGGGGTATATAGCTAGGGCATTTTCAATATTTGTTTGGGCCCATTCATTCAACTTGAAAGCCGGCCCATGAATTGAAAGAGGGAAAGTTTGCTAACCCAGACAGGTTACTAAATAGGTCTGACTATTTATACCTCCATTTACTTACGATGGATGCACTCCCCTTTTATTTAATTAATATAATAATTATGTAAACAATAAAAAATATCCTTCACTAAAATGCAGCATACTAAATGCACCCCCTATTGAATACACTCCCTATTATCATTCCTTTCACCTTTCTCCTAAATCACTACTTCCGACTGCCGCCGACACCATTTTCGGTGACCACCAAACAAAAAAAATCCAGAAATTTCAAAAAATACTTAAAAAAATCACTTTTTTTTTTATAATTTCGACCAACCAGTGTCGACCATATACACTCCCGTCGACAACGATTTTTTGACGAAAGTCTATATGTTCGACATAATTTTGTTCGAAAAAAAGGAATTTTTTAAAATATTTTTGACCATATAATGTCGACAAAATACACTCTCGACGACAAATTGGTTGTAAAAAAAATGGGGGGCGGATGCACAAACCTGGGGATGGGGGTGGCCGACATCTTGAACAAGGAGGCGGCGGCGAGTCGATCGGGATCGGGAGAGGCAGGTCACGCCGCACGATCGACACAAGAAATGGAGGGGACCGCGCCACGCAAGAAATGGAGGGTGCTGTACCGGAATCGAGGGAAGAGGGAGGAGGGGACAAAAAACACAGGAAAAAATGGAAGGGTTGCGCCGTGGCTGGTGTGGGTTGGTGGGGGAGATGGAAAGAATGAAGATGAAATTAGGTTTTAGTGGGGGTGTGTGGATAGTAATGGGAATTTTATGGAGACAAGGGTATTTAAAACAATTGAGGGGGGTGCATCTAGCTATCTTAGACCGGTTTTAGGGAGGGTGCATGTATCGGGGCAGTGCCTCCATCGTAACTGGAGGTGTAAATAGTTAGACCCTACTAAAACAGTGGCCGAGAGTAGAAGAAAGAAAAAAGGGGGCACAACAGTCTTTGGAGAGAGCGAAATTTATATAGAAAATAACTAGGTTTTGGGTAGGGTCCAGGCTATATACCCCTCCAACTTTGTTAAATATATTCTCCCTTCCCATTTATTATTTTAATATTCATATAAAATGTCAAATTTACCCTTTCAGGATAGATACACCACTCAAATTTAAACCTAGCCCTAATTGCAGGGGTAGCAACCGCCGCTGCTAACAACTTTCATCCCACCTCCGGCCGCCGTTCCAACATCAAAACAAATTTAGAAAAAAAAAAACTTAAAAATCTAAAAAAAAAATTACAAATTTTCGACAAACTAGTGTCGATGGACACTGGTTTGAGCGACACTGCTTTGTCGATCAAAGAGTATATTTTTTACTATGGGTTGTCGACGAAAAACATCCTTGTCGACAAAAAATTATCGAAAGAAAAATTAATATATATATATATATATATTCGACAAAAAGTCATCGAAAATAAATACTATCGTCGACAACAATTTGTCAACGATAATGTTTATTTTCGAGGACTTTTTATCGAAAAAAAAAAACAGTGTTACGTTTAGGGTTCAGGCAGCGGCGGCTGGGTGAGGGAGGGGCGCAGCCTTGGGTGAGGGCGGCGTCGTGCTGTGACAGAAATTAAAAAAAATGACATTGGGTGAGGGCGGCGACGTGCTGCGACGACTCTAGGTGGGTGGAGGAGGGGGCGTCGGCTATGGGTGGTGGAAGGAGGGGCCGCTGCTATTTGCAAAAAAAAAAAAGAGGGGGGGCGACGGAGGGTGGTGACCGGCGATTTGGAGTGGTGGTGGTGGTGGGGTGTGTTGAGGAAGAAGAAATGGGAGGAAAATGAAGAGAAAAATAGGGTTAGGAGGGTACATGTATCCAAATGTATTTTAGGGAAGAATGGTATATTAGGTATTTTCGTGGGGTGGGGGTACATCTAACATTTGCTACATTCAGGGGGTACAAAAATCGGAGGGGGGGGGGGTATATTTAACAAGGCTAGAGGGTAATATAGTTAGGGCCTTTGGGTAGCCCCTAAACTCTTATTGTTTTGGGTGTTGAAATTATGGATTTAATTATTTGATTAGCCTATATTGTATCTTAAGTTAATTGTTTCTATTGTCGTGAATTGTGTTAATTGGTCATTTATATTAGCTAGCATTTACGGTTTTGTGAATTGCAACGATGGTTGGATATGCATGATTGTGATGTGTGTGAAAAAACTTGATTAATTAATTTGAATTTAATAGTAATTAGCTTAACCGAGAGAGGGTTAATTACTAGATCAATAACATTAGACATTAATCAAATAGAGGTCGTGTAGGAGATTAGTTAGGGGGCGAATCATAGGCATTAGTAACCGTGTTGAAATTGTTTACAAGTTCACTATCCTAGGAGCTTATGGTATTAATTATATGGACTAATTAGTGCACGTGTTCACCTAATCTTGAAAGAAATTGGTCTACACATTAAAAAGTGACAACCCTTAGCACACATCGAGTCATTAGGCATAATGTTGTAGTTAATTCGTCAATTCATTGGAGATTCCACATAAGGAAGACACCTGAAGCAATTCTCTCACTCACACTTTCATATTGAATGTTAGTTTAATTGCTTGCATTAGTTGTTTATTTTCGTTATTAGTATTTGCTTAATTTTCTCGTTTAACCTCTATAACACCATGTCTACGTATAGTGTTGGGGTTCCACGCTCTCCTAGGTTCTATGTCGATACTACTTGGTCGTATACTTGAAATATTATAACCAACTCATATACTTTTGGGTAAGTTATTTTTGTGCTATTAAACGTGCAAAAATACAAAAAAGTCGGAATTATATGAAAAAAATGGAGAAACTCATCTAGTTTACAGGGGTCTCTCACGGACTCTCTAGTTGGTAAGGTGGGGGACTTCTACTTTGATGATGGTTGACATTTTGCTCTGGCCTTTGTCTTCGGGTTTATAGAGATTGTTGAGGACATCCTCGCTATTCATGTTTCTAGAGGTCCGGATCGTTTGGTTTGGACTTCCTCGGTGTCAGAAGAGCTTACTTCGAGTATGGCCTATGATTTCCTTAGACAGTCGCTTCCTCGGGTCAATTAGTCATCTTGGATTTGGAGCAGCTTTATTCTGTTGTGTCGTTCGACTATCATATGGAGAGCTATCTGGGACAAGCTGCCTACTGTTGATTGGCTGCAGCGATTTAGGATTCTGGATCCCACCATGTGCCCCTCTACGTTTGTGCCTTCACTCGCCAAGTTTTTTTCACTATTGGTACATACTTTCAGGTTCCTCTTTACTTTAAGTTGGGTTTCCATAATATGTTTCTTCAGGCCATATGGATGTCTTTTAGCCCTCAGGTTTCACAGCTTTGGAGAGTGGCTTTTACCACTGCGGTTTGGGCCACATGACATGTCCGCAATAGGGCGGTATTTGATAAGCAGGTGCCTTCATTTCATAGATGCATGACCCTAATTCTTTCCGAAGTTCGTGAGTCATCCGTCCTCTCCAGGGTCGTAAGGATGGTTCTATTATGGACCTGGGGCTGTGCCACTCCTTGGAGGTTCTTGTCCGCCCTCGAGCCCCGCGAGTTCCGATTTCGATCTGATTGATGGCTCCCTCCGGACCTGGATAGTACTGGGTGAATGTGAATGGTAGATTCCTCTCCTCCCTTGGTACTATCTTTGTTGGGGCATTATTTCAAAACTCGATGGGGTTCTTCGTCGCTGCCTTCGTCCGGGAGGCTGGTTGAGGATTTCCTTTAGAGGCAAAGATTGCGACTGGTCTTTTGCTATTATGTTCGCCCACGGTCAGGGATGGAGACATCAGGGCCTCTGTAGCACAACCCGACACTTGCTAAGAGACACATCTGTCTGCTTCATCCATATATTTTGGAAAGCGAACCAGGTAACAAATACCATTGCGAAGACCCGGGCCACCTCTTCTGTTTGGAGAGGCCAATGGCCGAACTTTATTTTACCTTTTATCTCTAGTGATATGTATCATGAATACTTTCGTTTTAACAACTATATTACTTAGAGGGGTGTACCTTTTACCTTGACCTGAGTTTTGTCCCTAAGGAGAGTTTTTCTGAGCAAGGTTTTAACTGCGCCCCGACCTATGGTCCGACATGTGGACTTATGATTTTATATGTTTTTTATTTTTTCTTTTTTAATATAAAATCTTTATTTGCTTAGTCATACGACTCATACATTTGTAAGTGAATTCTTTGTACCGAACTAGCTCAGTTTTATATTCCTGTTCCACTTTTCGTGTTTCATTGGTAGTCCACCCTATTTGATTTTAAACACGTGTCGTCCCCAATATTATAAGACGTTGATTATTTTTTAATATAATAAATGTCAATCATCCATATAGTGAAATAAGACGTGGACAAAATTAAAACAGGTGATCTCATTCGGAACTAGTTTAGAACATTGCTATTTTTTTATTATACTAGTAATACTCCCTCTTATTCATATTATAAGTTGTTTTGACCTTTCGTTTTCTTTGTAAAATATAAGTCGTTTTGCACTTTTCAATGCAAAATAATTGCATTTATTTCAAATTTACCCTTAAGATCAATAAATATTTATATAGATGTATTTTTTTTAATGAAAATTACAATCATTGATTAAGGGTAAAATAAATGATCAATTATTTTCTTAATATGTGTGCATGGGCTTAGGATGACATATATTTTGAATAAAAGGGAATATATATATATATATAAAATTTCATCACTAATTCATGATGTTAGCGACGAAAAAACTAGACAAATTTTTTTCCAGCTAATTTTCCATGTTCTTATAGTGTCATTTGGTTAAGTTCATAATTTAAAATTATTCTTATGGGTAAGGTGAGTAATTAATTGAATGGGTAAGGTGAGTAATTAATTGAGAATTAAAGACGGGTGTTAGTTATTGTATTGTCAAATTTGACCTTTAAAATTTTTGATAAATTTTCATGTTTTATTTTTTACGCATTTAAAAAGTAAATTTTGATGAGAAAATTAAGAAGTTATACTCTAATTCAATAAAATCATATATTATACCTCATTTTATTAATTATTATTAATTTAATAAATTATTGCACAAAATTTATATTTTTAGAGGAATTAATATTAATTTAAACAAAAAATTATAAAGGACGACTTTTTACATAAAATTTTGACTTTATTAGGTTATTTAAATAAACACCCTTGAAATTTTAACTTATCATAAATGTTGGTTTGAAGGAAAATTATTACAGTATATTATATTTTTGCAATATTTGTGTGATGAAGACACTGTTTTTTTTTTTTTTCGAGTTCGATTTTATTTTTATTTTTACGTTGATCCATAATTGAGTTCTTATTTTTGTAAAGAAAAATATGCTATTATGATGGGGTTGTTAGAATAGTGCTGTTCGATCGATATTACCAAAATAAAAAAATAGGGTGGAATTGTGGAAATACGAGGAGAGGTGAGTTTGATGATAGTGATAGTCCACCCCATATATATATAATATAGCTATAACCATGATTTGCAAATCGCAAAACGTGACAATTTATGTTAATTTCCACCTCACTTGACTGGAGAAACATGCTAACAAGTTCTCCCAAGTCAATGATGGAAAATAGTGAGGGTCATGTATAAATGTTAGCAAACACTTCGTAATGTTCTAACGATGAGACCGTTCATAAATTAGTATAAATTTATATTCATTTATTTTAAAGTATTAAAACGTAATATTTAAATTTTACCTGTTTCATCTCCCCCCAAAAACTCTTAAAATTTATAGTTAGGAAGATAAAAATATGGAGATTGATAAATTTGAAGTGAAGTAGATATTTAGGACTAGTTTAGTCTGTTTCAAAGCTTGTAATAAAGTGAAATAAGTTATTTTCTGATATTTCTTAAAAAAAAATTATTCTATTATATTAAGGGATTGTAAATTTGTAATTATCTAACTCCCTCCATTTTATTAAGATTCAGTAGATGATGTTGATTTCGAGTTTGAATGGCGATAGAGTCGTCGACATGGTTACCGGAGAGAAGGCCGCCGAGGGGACGACGACTGGGAAGGGCAGGGGGGGAATGCATGAAAGGAATGCCTGCAAGAAAATAGGAAAATAATAGGTGAATATTATATGCATGGCTATTGATGTAGATAAATATGTCGCTCTCTGAGAAGTCGACACGTGGAAACGGGATAAATTATGATAGTTGTGATTAGGTCAATATATTGAAGAAACAGGATTAATACACCCCTGGGCTTAAGCAGGGAAATCAGAGAAATCAGGGTGATTGGGCCTTTGGCCCATATTTGGAGAGATTAAGACCCCTTGGGCCTGAAAAGGATCTAGCCCAAATATGTAGCACTGGATCAATCTTTCTTAGTCAAGATGAAAGATTGAGTCAAACCCATAAAAAGAGGAGCCGATAAGCTGAAGAACCAAGTCTTCAGGGAGATAAGCCGAGTCCTTAGGGATTTGAGGCCGGATTCCTAGGGATATGCCGAGAATTCAGGGAGAACAAGTCTTTCCCTCTCCGCAGAGAGGGGCCAGGTATATAAAGAAGGTTATTTTCATGTTCTTGATTACATTCTATTATGATACATACATTTTTACCTATTATACACACGGTCATACGAAATATACACTGATTGGAGAAGAAACTCCACGATATTCGCTGGAATTTCCCTAAATATACAGGGGAATTCCTCTTTGATTTCGCCTACGATAAATTCTGACTTGAGCGTCGGAGCTTCTACGCCGGAGGCCCCCTCCGGTGTACTTTTGCAGGTCAATTTCGGATTTACGAGAAGATTTATACGAAGATTGCTAAAGGCGAACAAGTGATTGAGATCGTGATTAATAGTGCTCGTAAGGGAACGGCTTATATCTGTAAGCGTTCTTTTTCGACGCATCAACTGGCGCCGTCTGTGGGAAATCCGAGCTAAGGCGTGAGGATTTCCAAAATTTTGGGGGAGTTCTCCCGAAATCTTCAAGTTCAAGAAATTTATTTTAATCTGCGCCGATGCTCCAAAAAGGCCCAAAATCCCAGAAATCTTCCAGAAACTGAAGAATGGAAAAAGAAGCACCGCATCACTTTGTTGTGATGAATGGTTGCTGTGCAAAGGAGCCCACCATCTGAGCGTGAGTATCTCGATTCTTCGGCTAAAGCGTTGCCCGTCTGTACCAGTGGCATCATTGCCTCTAAATCGCCAGCGGTAAATACTTTACTAATCGGCACTGGAGTCCGCACTAATGCCGTGGTAAAATTCTCCATTATTGATGGAGAAGAAATGTGACTCCAATGCAAAAGCCTAGAGCACTCACGCAGGTTGTCACTCTGACTCTTATGGATGGAGGAATGAATATCAATGTTTTGAGAACAAAAGAATTAAGGACAGTGACGTCTTATATATGTGTTTTGAATATATGCTGCCGATGCCGCAACTAACTATAATTGTTCCATATTGGTGAGAGTTGTCTGCAAAATTCCTTTTGTAGTCTTAAATTCTGTAGTAATTGCATACATATTTATGATTCGTTTGATTACTGCAATGTTGGTACATGGTGTTAAGATTCTTGTGCTTTGAGGTTGCATAGTGTATGTTTTAGACATTATAGCTAATCAACAAAGTCGGATTTGTGTAATCGATTAATGATATAAGATACAATGCACATTGAAGATTATAATTCAGAACAAAGGTGATGAAGATGCTCTTCCGGAATTTATGTTTATCTGGCATTTCTTCAAACACAATGGTGATATTTGGCACATAAGTTGTACATACGAGCTTATTGGGCAAAACGAAAAGGAAATAGGATTCGCTTGCGTTTATGCAATTGATCAAATTTTCAGCAGGATAATATATAGAAAACCAATTAAAATAGCAGCAACCTTTTTCATTCTTCTTTGCAAACTCCATATCTGTACTGCATAATGGATTGATTGAGACATCTGATGTGTTTCTTATGGGATTTGACCAATATGGTTTGGCCGTTTCTATAATAAAATCATTATCAGGTTACTATAAAACGATTATCATAAAGTGTCGAGTTGCGAGACAAATTAGAGTTCAATATTCTACTAGTTTTTAGTTCATTATTGTTGCATATTTCTGATAACGAGATTCCTGCATTAGATTAGCATATCCGGCTATTTCATTTTAGTGTATTCTTTGTGAATAGTGCCTCATAAGATCATAATTGGCTCTCTGATATCTGCTAGAAATGGTCAAGGACTTTACAAGTGTTTGGCCAAAATGTAGCTGACCTTTGGCTCAATTTCATATGAAGTAGTCATGCTACGTGTTGGAATAATAATTATGAAAAGAGACAAAAAGAGTTTTGAATATAAAGTTTCTCCCGAGGGAAAGGAAGGTTATCCCCTTTTGTGTATTATTGCAACTATTTGTGACTGATGTGTAGTAATTAAATTTGTATGAATTATTTCACCCAAATTAGGTTCACTATAGATGTTTTTGTGTGTATGGCAACCTGCAACACACCTTAGATGAGTTGGTGAATTGATAAAGTTGCAGTGCTAATAAAAAAAAAAGGGAGGATTTGTGTATTGAATTTGAATATGTCTAATGAATTCTGGATTCAATTATTGAAATGCGAATTATTTAATCACCCAATGGTTCAAATATTTTTTCTGAGGAAAATGCACGCGACTCTCGCATTGGAAAACACATCAATGTTCAAGAGGAATGCACAAAAAGATGAATTTCACTCCACGGAGGATGAAAAGGCAAACAATTCATGCTTGAAAATTTGAGAGAGCTTGCGGAAGAGAAACAATGTTTTAGGCGAAAGGAGAAGAATTTCGCTTCACAAAAAAGAGGGGGGAATGGATGCACTCAACCGATGCATACTTGGCAACTTAAAGGAGGTATCTCTGTATTTTTATGTGAATCGAAAATTGTAATATTACTTGAAGAAAGAGAAGTGATTGAAAGAGAAGTGATTGCTGAGGAATTAATCCGTGAAGGAAATACTAAGTAACATGCCATATCTTTGCTAGTAATTTATACTAGTGTGAAATATAATACTTATATGATGCTTGAATGAAACTTGTTGATATGCATGAATTTGAGTGAGAAGAATAATTCACCTGTGATAGATAGAATCGTGGTAAACTATTATATGTTGTGATTGGCATAAATGACTACTTCTTAACTAATATGTTGTGGAGAATGATTTTAATCTATTTAGTTTGGCGTGGATGTTAATCGTTTCAATCGATATGTTGCGAAAATATGAGATGTATGATATATGTGGAAAGATTCGCATGAGAATACACCTTTTATTGAATAAGCACTAGGATATTAACAAAGCCGACACCAAATCTTGGTACAAATTGCTATTTAACCTTTTTGTTGTGAGAAACTTTGAGAAGGTTTAGCTCAAAAACTTTCAAGAACTCTAGGAGTGCTGAAAACACAAGAGGTTCTGAAGGAGTATTCTGGTCCTCGAGGGCTGGCAGAGATAGGAAGTATTCCAGTCCCCAAGGGCTGGCAGAGATAGGAAGTATTCCGGTCTCCGCGGGCTGGCAGAGATATGAAGTATTCCAGTCCCCAAGGGCTGGCAGAGATAGGAAGTATTCCGGTCTCCGCGGGCTAGCAGAGATATGAAGTATTCCAGTCCCCAAGGGCTGGCCGAGATATGGAGTATTCCAGTCCATGAGGGTTACCAGAGATATGAACATGAATTGGCCAGGACCTAAGAGCCCAGGTCCGTGAGGGCTAGCAGAGATATGTTGAGTACATTAGTACCACTGGTTAGTACAAGTGTTAATTCTTGTAGATATTATTATGAGCATGTCTTTAAGAGATTGACATATATGATACGAGGCTACTCTTTTCCGTTGAATTAAGAAGGGTCCCCTTAAGCTTACACGATTGATTTATGTAAATATTTTATAAATGATATTGGAATTGAGAATTACTTGAAATCTTAGAAGCATGAGTAGGTGATTCATATGTTGAGTTTTGTGACTACTTTATGTGGGAGAATTGATGACGACTATGGTTCTGGAAACGAAAGCTAGCATAACTATCTTCAAATTGTGTATGATTGACATGTTTCTATACTTTAGATATAATTATAAATTATAGATTGAGCTTATTCAGGTCCTTGGGATCAAAAAATGAAAAGTGCTACTTCTTACCTTTTGATCTTTAAACAATGATATGTCTTGAGTTATGTCCTCGCTTAGGACCTTGAAGCTTGCGTGTACTAGAAATACTCATTTATGATGAAACGTGGAGAATTGAATATTCATTGTAATTTTCATTTGAAGAGACTATTTGAGAGAGCATGATCCACTTATTTTTTACTTTTAGAGTGGGAGTTGATTTGTTTTGTTGTTTCGATGCTATGAAGTTTTATTTCTGAAAAGATAATGAATTTTTAATATTGCATGAGATGATTCTTTTAGAGTGATGAAACATGATTAGAACGTTTTGAGGTACTCAAGGGCCAGCAGCCCCAAATGAGTGAAATAATAAGCCTGAAAATTAGAGTTGATAAATGATGATCCTATGAGGAGGAGTTGGAGATTCTAGAGGTGCTTGAGTAGCCCGAGGGAGCAGGATTACAAAAGAGAATAAAGATTGAGTTCAGGGGAACCTTGGAGAACCCTCATATTGTTATGAGATTTGAGATCCTAAAGAGCGAAACCAAACAACGTTGAGAGGCTGGAGGTTCAGGAAGAGACCATGTGCAATGAAGCTAAATCTCGACCTGCTCGAGGAGCTGTAGACGTACGAGAGATATGCACAACTGCGAAGACGAATATTGAGGTAACAAGTTAGTTCATATTACTTGTGATTATTATGTTCCGATAGCCAGGAAATTGGTGGCTAAAGTGCTAAGACAAAGATGGAGAATACTTGATTGGCTATGAAGTCAACTTAATATATCTGTGGGGCAATACCCCTGAACGGCCAAGGTCAAAGACCATATCCCTGGAGGACTGAAAGTAATATCCCTGAAAAGGGGACAGAATAAACCTACAGGTACCCTAATTCAGGAGCGAAAGACATTCTAAGACCACGAGGCCAAGAGAAGTTAGAGAAAATGCGAGGTTTACCTCACCCTGAGGAATTGCGAGGTTTATATAAACCTCACCGGAAGAGGCAGCGAGATTTACACCAACATACGAAGATTCGAAAAGGAAACACCTAAAGTTATGTGATTAAAGATCTTCATCCACGATATCCTCTAAAGCTAGGGGGAGTAGGAGATACGGAGGGTAAGATATTATTAATATGCCAATTACCAAATGATTAATCATTTATTTGTTTTGTTGTTAAGGGAAACACATGTGGATCATATCCTATTAAACCTCAGTACGAAAGGAGCCTGGATCAGAGAAGAGTTAATGCACTTTATTACGGGAAGAACTCTTACGAGTATAAACTAACTCTTACGAGTATAAACAAACTCTTACGAGTATAAACAACTTAAGGGAGAGTATAATCCCTAAACATTCTAAACTTCAGGGAGAGTATAATCCCTAAAAACTCTTACGAGTATAAACTAACTCTTACGAGTATAAACCAACTCTTACGAGTATAAACCAACTCTTACGAGTATAAACTAACTCTTACGAGTATAAACCAACTCTTACGAGTATAAACCAACTCTTACGAGTATAAACCAACTCTTACGAGTATAAACTAACTCTTACGAGTATAAACTAACTCTGACGAGTATAAACAACTTAATGGAGAGTATAATCCCTATGAATTCTGATCTAGGGGAGAGGATAATCCCTAAAAACTCTGGCGCCCAGAGAAAGGCTAGAGACGTTAGCAAAATCACCAAGTAAGTACAGGGATATAAATCCTATCTCCTCATTAAGGTTCCTCTAGGAGCTTTAGAGCCTTTACGTGTCCAGAAAATGTCGAAAACATGCTAACAGATACCACACCTTATAACAGAAATAGAGATGTATATGTATATATGCATGCCAAATAATAAATGTGCAGGTACGATATTGAACGAAAGAGAAGCAGGAATATTCGAGACTTAAGGCACCATGCCTAAGCCCTCCACAGAAAAACCCCGGAGTGTGGAGTCTCCGAAAAATACCAAAAGGGCTTTAGAGGCCTTAACAAAATAAAAAAGTGTCTTAAAGTACCAAAGTGTTATCAGGGAAATGAAGTTATGAAGAGAGGAGAACATCATTCTTCCCCTCGGAACCCTCTCCTGCCTCCTCAGCTCGCCTACTGGAATCGCCACCCTCTGCCTTCTCCATTAGAGTATCTGCTGCCACAGTAGCCACTGGAGTTGGGTTGTCCACATGGACAGGGAAAGCCATATCCTCTGCCGGTGCAAGATCATCCAATTTCAAGGCAGCATCCTTCAACTCCAGGATCGCCTTCCTCATCCCAGGTAACCACCAGGGAGTATGGATGTCTTCTTTAGCATCTCCAGGGAACTTGGGGGGAGTGTCCAATTCTTCTAACCGGAGGGCACGAGTATATTGACCGTTAAATCCAGGGGCAGAATGTTCCGCTACAGCGTTGGAAATTCCATGATCAATGAAATGAGGGATATATGACCCTAGCCCTCCATAGAAAAATTCAGAGGTATAAAAGTAGGATCAGAGTTTCTTACAATCGGAGAGTGACCACAAAGCTGAGGGGAATTAGAGAACCCCTCACAATTCTGAGGTTCAATGATGAGCTTGATTTGAAGCCATGAGGTCAGGTTATTAAGTGAGAGCTCCACTCCTGATAGGCTTTAAGGCATGGGGGGAGTAGGGGTCGTGCTAAGTTGTTAAAACTATCAAACTCCAAACAAGGGAAGGCCAAGAAAAGGCATATGAAGAGAAAAGAAACAAGGGAAGTTATGGAGAGGGCTAAGAAAAGCCTCAAGTGATACGCTTGAAGACACACCTTCCAGGGTTATACAACATGCTTCCTAAAATTGAAAAATGATGTTGACCAGGGCAAGGGAACATTCCGCTTAATTCATCTTATCTTCTCTTCCTACTCTCAT
Source organism: Galeopsis tetrahit (assembly GCA_963675135.1). Classification (NCBI taxonomy): domain Eukaryota; kingdom Viridiplantae; phylum Streptophyta; class Magnoliopsida; order Lamiales; family Lamiaceae; genus Galeopsis; species Galeopsis tetrahit. The sequence goes on along the minus strand of OY776125.1, from coordinate 13,191,115 downwards.
AAAATTACAAGCACTTTTACGAGAGTAGGGGGGAGTGGTTGATGTAGATAAATATGTCGCTCTCTGAGAAGTCGACACGTGGAAACGGGATAAATTATGATAGTTGTGATTAGGTCAATATATTGAAGAAACAGGATTAATACACCCCTGGGCTTAAGCAGGGAAATCAGAGAAATCAGGGTGATTGGGCCTTTGGCCCATATTTGGAGAGATTAAGACCCCTTGGGCCTGAAAATGATCTAGCCCAAATATGTAGCACTGGATCAATCTTTCTTAGTCAAGATGAAAGATTGAGTCAAACCCATAAAAAGAGGAGCCGATAAGCTGAAGAACCAAGTCTTCAGGGAGATAAGCCGAGTCCTTAGGGATTTGAGGCCAGATTCCTAGGGATATGCCGAGAATTCAGGGAGAACAAGTCTTTCCCTCTCCGCAGAGAGGGGCCAGGTATATAAAGAAGGTTATTTTCATGTTCTTGATTACATTCTATTATGATACATACATTTTTACCTATTATACACACGGTCATACGAAATATACACTGATTGGAGAAGAAACTCCACGATATTCGCTGGAATTTCCCTAAATATACAGGGGAATTCCTCTTTGATTTCGCCTACGATAAATTCTGACTTGAGCGTCGGAGCTTCTACGCCGGAGGCCCCCTCCGGTGTACTTTTGCAGATCAATTTCGGATTTACGAGAAGATTTATACGAAGATTGCTAAAGGCGAACAAGTGATTGAGATCGTGATTAATAGTGCTCGTAAGGGAACGGCTTATATCTGTAAGCGTTCTTTTTCGACGCATCAGCTATGAATGTCAAGTGTTCTAACAAGTCCGAAGGTGGAATACTTGGTGGTGTACACATAATTAAAACAAATGTAATGTAAGCGATATTTTGGAGTATTATTTTACTTTAGTACGTCCTTATTAATCTATTATTTATAATTAATCTATATTATATTACAAGGTTTCAAGATTTTGAGATTTTTCTTTGATCTTTGCATTTTTTATATATTTTATTAATTGCTGTCCACTAATATTAATTATATATTTCGGCACAAGCCACAAGTGTCAATATATCGTGGTACTTGGAATATCAAACACAAGTCTAGTTGAAGACAAGAATTCTAAAATAAAAAGTCTAAGGTCATCTCCAACCACAAACTTTCAAATGAAGATCTCTAAACTTCAAAATACACTTTTTCACACTCTATTTTAAAAACCTTCTCCAACCATAAAACTCTATATCTTACTTTATTTATTATTTTAATCACTTTCAATATGTTACAATCATTAAATAATATATTTATCTTCGTATTTTAATTAATTTATATAATTAAATATTCAATTAGTAAATTAAATTATAAATTAAATATTATTAATTTTATCAAAATCATAAAATGTAAATAAACTTGTAGTTTTCCAACATTCCGCCGTACTAGTGTATCATTTTTTATTATGTGTATTTGTATTTCTTTTTAGTTTGTGTTCACTTATTTTAATATGTTGGTGTTATAGCTAGGTAATGCATGTATGTCCGTTTTAATATGTAATGTATTTAATATATAATATATGTTTTATTGTATTTTACGTAATTTTTTTGTAGGTGATAATAATACACAAAAAGAAAATTAATTACACAATTAAAATTAAATTATAAATTAGTATAACAATAGAATTGTAATTATATTTAATAAATTATTAATATAGAATTGTAATACAGAATTGTAAATATTAATAAAATAATAGTTATAAAATATAGAGTTTTGAATAGTAAACTCCATATATAGAGTTTACTATTCAAAACTCTATTTCAAATCTTCAAAATAGAGTACGGTTGGAGGGAGCAAAACTTCATAAATGAAGTTAAACTCCATTTATGAAGTACCGTTGGAGATGGTCTAATTGAAGACAAAATGAAGTTCAATGCTGAAAGTTGATAAAGACAAATAACAGTTGGATTCCTCTGTGTCACTTTTCGTGTTTCACTCGTGTTCCATTCTACTGAATTTTTAACACGTGTCACCCCAATAAGTTAATTATATTTCTTTAAAATATAATTAATGTATTTAATTTAAAATAATACTACATCCGTCTCTGAAAAGTCTACATTTATTATTACGAAGTTTAAAAAAATGGTGTAATAATTATAATCTTAGAAATAATTTTATAAACTTTTATATATAAAAGTAATAAAGTAGTTGAATTGAGTGTATGATAAACTTCAAATGTAATGATATGAAGGTAAAAAACGTGTATATTATGAAGGTGAGCATGAAAGCATTTCAGAGATATTGAAAAGAGTAATATAAATAATTTCTTCTACCTCGTGTTAGGTCCTGGTAATAAAAATGACAGAATAAAAAAAGGGATTATAAAAATAATGATACAATTGCAAACATTAAAAAATAATGATATAGTTGGCATTAGTAATAAAAATATTGAAAAAAAAGGACTAGAGCTGGCAGCAATATTTTTTGTCCGACAACTGCAGATCAGCACAGTTTTATATATTAATAATAAAAAAATAGCAGCAAAACAACACTGTTTTGAATTGATCAGCACCGTCCAGTACAGGACCCTGATCTGCTCCTTTTTAAAATATTACTCCATTCTTCTTCTGTTTCACAATTGTTTGCACTTCTGAATTTTTTCATAAATTTACCGTCACAAAATCACATATTTGCATAAAATGTCATTACTTTTACTCTTATTTCAACCACTCTCTTTACTTTATTCATATAAGTTTACAAAATTACCCTTCAACACTCACTCATTACACATTTTTCTTAATAAGTGTGTTCACTTTGTGGTGCAAACACTTCCAGAACGGAGGGAGTACTTCCTCGGTTCCTCCTCATTTCCACTATAACTCACCGTACTTAACGTTCTACAAAAAATTTCTCTTATTTTATTTTTTTCAATCACATCACTGTTATTTTATACTAGGCTATTTCTTTTATTATATTCATTAATCACAAAGCATACAAAAGCAAGAAAAAATATATATCATGACAAGATTAAGAATCATGTGAAATCTTTTCTCTCTTTTTCTCATTCTTGATTTCTAATTTTGGATCGTTTCACAGGCATGGACATTGTACAGAGTGCAGGAAACGAGCACGTAGAGGATGACGACGAATCGAAACGCCTAGTTCCATGGAACAAGCAGATTACTGTACGGGGGCTGGTTGCAAGTGTATTGATAGGGTCCATTTTTAGTGTGATTGCGATGAAACTGGTTCTTACAACTGGAATCACTCCACACTTCAATGTTTCAGCAGCACTTGTTGCGTTTATCTTCATAAAGTTATGGACGAAAGGCCTTAAGAAAATGGGATTTGATTCACCTCCTTTCACTAAGCAAGAGAATACCATCATACAAACATGCTCTGTTGCCTGTTACAGCATTGCACTTGGAGGTAATTCAATTCAACCTTTCTATATTGACATGAAACAATCTTGTCCTGTTTTATGTTCGTTAAACACTTTTAGTTAGAAAAGTTATAATGACAACGTTTCTGTGTGTTTATTAGGGGGATTTGGATCTTACCTTCTGGCAATGAACAAGAAGATATTTGAACAATCAGGTGGAGCAAGTATTGGTGGAAATATCCCAAGCAGTATCAAAGAGCCTGGGATTGGTTGGATGAGTGGTTTCCTTTTTCTAGTATGTTTCATCGGCCTTTTCGTCTTGGTTCCCCTTAGGAAAGTGAGTCACTCATTACTTGTTGCATTTTTACCATAGAGTACACAGTACATTTTGTGTGTTTAAAGTTAACCTCTATGCCAGTCTATAAGCTTCACATTACTTTTAGGCATAGATTAAGAAAAATGATTAAATTATATATACAGTAATGTTATTGAAAGAGATAGAATGAGATAGAAAGAAAAAGTAAGATATAAAGTCAAGTGTAAAAATAAAAAATTAGTAGTATATTTGTCAAAAAAAAGTATGAGAAATTTATGGACGGACCAAAATGAAAAATTTACAGACGGACGGAGGAGGTATATATGTTTCAATGTTCCAGTAAAATATATATACCTAAAAAAAAATGTTAAAATGGGAGATAATATACATTGGACGTTTGTTTGGAGTTTGGTAAATACTTGTATGAATTTAGGTTCACGTGAACTATTTTTTCAAGTGTCATTGTACGTATAAAGTGTCAATATTGTAAAAAAAAAAACTTGATTATTGAACAGTACTGACACTTCATAATGACAATAGTAATACTTGAAAATAAAAAAATTCAAGTGAATTCAAATTCACATAAGTGAGTGTTCAATTATATACATAATAATAATGAAAATTGTATACAGGTCTTGATAATCGACTACAAGTTGACCTTTCCAAGTGGCATGGCAACTGCAGTACTTATTAATGGATTCCACAGCAGTGATGACAAAATGGCCAAGTAATTACAAAACGTTATTCATCTTTCATATTTGTATATCTAAAGCGTGTTTTACATAATAATATATATGGCCTAGCTAATACTTTTTTTAATTATGTGAAACTGTGAAGGAAGCAGATTAGTGGTTTCATCAAGACATTTTGTGCAAGTTTCCTCTGGGGTTTCTTTCAATGGTTTTACACAGCAAAGGAACAGTGCGGTTTCTTACAGTTCCCCACTTTTGGACTACAAGCAAGGAAGCAAACGTACTCTTTTTATTCTATTAATTTTAATGTCAACTTGCCATTTAATAACTACCAATTCTATATATAAACTAATTAGTAATTTGTTCAATTTGATGCACCGGACTAGTTTCCGACGTGACTAAAGATGATGGGATAGTCGGAAATTAGACCGGTGAAAGATTGACAAAGGCAGTGAAATAGCCCGGTGCATCAGAATTGCAACAATAATTTAGTTCATGCATCGAATTGCTAGAAGTTGTAAAATTTTATGCAAATATTCCTTAAATTTACACATTTACCTATTTACTTATTTTGAATTTATTTATTTTATTAGTTTTGATGGTCCAATATGAAACTGTCAGGTTGATACACTTGAAAATTGACTTATAATGACATAAATTTATTTCATTATAACTTCTATAGCTAAAAGTCTCTAATTTTGTTGTAGTGTTTTTAGGTACAAGTTTCTAAATACTAATGATTTTTTTTTTTTCTGAATTTTGCAGATTTTATTTTGATTTTAGCTTGACGTATGTGGGAACTGGTATGATCTGTCCCCACAGTGTGAACTTATCATTGCTTCTGGGGGCAGTGGTTTCATATGGTGTTATGTGGCCTCTCATTGCTAAAAATAAAGGAGATTGGTTTCCATCAAATGTACCGGAAACTAGTATGAAGTCTCTTAATGGTTATAAGGTCTATTCTTCTTCTTCCTAAGTTTCTACTCAAATTTTAAGTATTTTTACATTTTAATTTACCAATATAAATTTTTTTGGGGGGACAGGTATTCATTCCCATTGCTCTTCTTCTTGGTGATGGGCTCTATAATTTCATCAAGATATTTCGCATTACACTACTTAATATGCACACTAGGTACAATCGCAAAAGGCAAAGTTCAGGTAATTAAATCTCTAGCATGTTATAAAGATGTCATAAAATGAATAAATGGTCACTTGATCCCTCAAAATTGTGAATCAATTGAGAAAAGAAAAGAAAAACCAGTTTTTTATCTTATAAAGCTTTTTATTCTTATTTCCTGTATATTAATCTTGCAGCATCTGATGAGGAGAAGTCAAGGAGTGATCTTAAAGAAGACTCAGCGTTCGTTAGTGAAAGCATTCCTGTATGGTACGCTGTGGTTGGTTACATAATCTTAGCCATACTATCAGTTTTCACAATTCCCCTCATTTTCCCTGAGCTCAAATGGTACTTAGTCATCTTAGCTTACATTATAACACCACCTTTAGCCTTCTGCAACGCCTACGGAGCCGGCCTAACCGATTTCAACATGTCCTACAACTACGGAAAAGTCGGCCTTTTCATCGTTGCTGCTTTATCAGGCAAACACCACGGCGTCTTAGCTTCCTTAGCTGCGTGCGGTCTATTCAAGTCCGTCATCAACGTTTCCTGCATTTTGATGCAAGATTTAAAAACGGGCCATCTCACCTTGTCTTCCCCACGAGCGATGCTGCTGAGCCAAGCAATCGGGACCGCTTTAGGCTGCGTTATTTCGCCTTTCACCTTTTTCTTGTTCTACAAGGCCTTTGACATTGGGAATCCTGATGCAGAATTCAAGGCCCCTTTCGCTATTATATATAGAAACTTGGCTCTTATTGGAGTCGAAGGCTTTTCTGCGTTGCCCAAGCATTGTTTAGAGCTTTGCTACGGGTTTTTTGCAGCTGCGGTAGCAATCAACTTGGTGAGAGATTTCTCGCCCAAGAGGGTCGGGAAATGGATGCCGATTCCAACGGCTATGGCAGTGCCGTTTTTAATTGGTGGGTATTTTGCAATTGATATGTGTGTGGGGACGTTGGTGGTGTTTGTGTGGCAGAAGATGAAGGCGCACAAGGCGGCAATGATGGTTCCGGTGGTGGCTTCCGGCTTGATATGCGGGGAAGGGCTTTGGATACTTCCTGCATCACTTCTGGCATTGGCTAAAGTTTCCCCACCCATCTGCATGAATTTCTTGTCTTCCTAGCCTAGACACACACACTCTTCTTTGTACTGCCTATATTGGTAATTTTGAAATATATATATAGCTAGGGAATCATAGCATTTATCATAAATATTTATCCTTGCTCTTATACACATGCATGATGCAAGTTTCCATTGTATTAAACAAACAATATATACCAAAAGACAAGAAAAAACTCCTTGTGTCAAACGTGTAAGAAAGCAAAGTATAAGGGAAAAATTTGGAGAAAGCTCTATATTTAAGCGCCTATAAAAACTCCATGTGCCCCCTTTGTGTTCGTTTAAAGCATATCTCATAATCTTACTACCACCTATAAGTATCTCAACTTCTGTAATTAAAAACAAAAAATACAAAATGGAATGGTGAATAAGCAAGAAACTAGTTAATCAATAAAATAATCGTGAAGAATGGCAACAAGGTGTGTAACCCTTTCCTCATTTGATAAAAATATTAGGCTAATTTACATGTCTACATCACTTCAGCAAACCATGAATGGTTCAGAAACTAATACAGTGTTCATGCCTCTAGCAGAAAAATATTTGCAATGCGATGCATCATAAAATTTACAGGTACAAAATTAGGCGGTTATTATACCAGCCAAAACATCGCTCTTACCCCGTGCAAAAATTGTGTAAACTAGTCTAATAGCATCAAGCCATCCATCCAAAGATTCCCAAGACTCAGCAACCTATAGCAGAAGAATAAAATTTATTAACAGGAAATTTAAATGCTTCAAGCTCTTAAAGGATACACAGGCCTGGGAAGAAGAAAAAATTACCAGGAAAACGGATCCGTGGATAGTGTCAATGCAGAGACCAGCACCAGGAGGCAATGTAAGATCAGCACATGCTGAGACAGAAACAATATCTGACACATCGACTCTTATGGAAGGTTTACTAGTTGGAGAATCTCCAGAGTTTGATGAGAGGCCAGGCGAATAATGTCTATGCTCAGGCTTAGTAATCTAACAAGAAAAGAAAAAAGATGAATTACATGATTCATTTTGGAAAAGTAGAATTTCCACAAAATACATGGTATTAGGGGTGGCAATTCGTGCTTTCATGTTGTGTTTCGTATCGACACGATCACAACATGACACGATAAGGCAAAACACGAACACAACACAATAAGAATCCGTATAACACAAGTCAAAAATTATGTGTCGACGTGACATGATCTGACATGATAAGGAACAGAGTAATTTAAAAATAGACTTTATAATATTACATGGATATGGCACGATACAACACGATAAGAAAAATACAAAATCTCCAATAAAATTACCAAATACAAAGTATTATATCAATCAAAACTTCCCGTACCTGTTGGAGGCCTTCATGATTGAGCACAAATTGAGAGCGTTTCCAGTCACTGTGAGGTGCAACTGGATTCCCCACAGGTGGAGCTGTCAGGTATCCTATCTTCAGATACGGCAGAGGTAGCTGTACAAATACAAGTCTTTACAGTCATATGATTGGAAAAAGATACACATAACTTAAAAAGAAAAAAACAAAAAGTACCTCAAGGTTTAACCTACTTTTCAGAAAAAAATCAATAATGCCACACTGACACGTGTTTCCATTTTACAAAATTAAACCTGTTGTGTGTGTGTGTGTGTCTCTCTCTCTCTCTCTCTCTCTCTCTGTGTGTGGGTGGGGGGTGTTGTTCTCTGAGAAATATATAAACTTCGAGCAGTATTTGTACCTGGGGAATTAGGGCTTTTTCTGTAAATAGGTCGGTCAAGCCTCGGGAAATATTTTTTTAACTTACACAATGAAATATTCTTTGTGCAGTCTTGCTTAGGAAGATAATTAGAAGTATAAAGTTTCCGCCTTTACCCAATTCCCAATTCCCAACCAAAATCCTATCTGCCCATTGATATATATTCCAGTTGTTTAACCCAAAATTTTAACTAAGAGAAAGAAACTGCAAATAAAAACAGATGAATAAACTCGATGGAGGAAATGGGGGCGAAACAAAAATGATGTAGCTAGCATGGACGATAATACTACTGCCCTTAAAAAATTCTGGTGTTAAGGAAATAAAGATGAAATGCTAGTAAAATCTGCCATAACAGACTTACCATAGAGCGCACAAGCTTTAAAGCACTAGTGTAGACCTGCATGACAACAAAGAAGAAATAAATAAGCCCTACTAATAACGGAAACACTCAAAGATTTGTTAACAGAACAGCTGATCAGGAGAGATTCACAATGGAAGAAAGGCCAGAAAAGGCAGTACTAGGAGACAAGAAAAGTATTTAATATAAAACAGAAAATGGGTAGGATGTGGAAGGAAAACAAATTGTTTTGCCTAAAAACATAATTTCTTACTGAGTAATTAGGCTTTAGCGCATGTGCAGCAGCAATATATAGAGCAGACTGGCTGTACAACTCATCAGGAGAGACCTCCTTCGAGTTTTGACCTCCAGTTCTTGATATGTCCTCTGCTAACCCATACTGCAATTTTGTCTCAATATATCACACACTTTATTTTTCCAGCTTTCTATTTTTCATTTTTTTTTTTTCTTTGATACACCTTTTTTTAATGGAATAGTAATTTATGCCACCAAATAATTGAAAGAAAAGCACATGTTAAACTTACTAGGACAGTTCCAAGATTGTAAATCGCCCTATGGAAATCAAACTGCAATTGTATTGCTGCACGGAACTGTACACAAACAGCATAGGTTATCACAGCATGAAGATTTTTACTCCACAAGCTCAAATTTCAAGCATCAAATGAAATTAATGAAATCCACACCTTGCCGATAGCAGTTTTCACTATTGTCTGTTTCTCACGTGCAGGAACAATTGCACTGAGTTCCTGATAATTTAAATTTGAGCACAAACCAAAAAGAAAAAGAAAAGCCTTGAGATGCAACATGCATAAAAAACTGAAAAAAAGTGCCATGTAAACCATGGTTGTCATTTTATGACAGCATTAACAACAAAGGAAAAGACAGGTTTGGTCAAATACTATTAATTATACCTGCAGAGCAAGTCCCCAATTGTTAAGTGCCTGTAAATTAATCTTAGAATAAGTAATTTTCACGAAACAAATCTAGAGCATTCGAAGAGATGCAATAGAGAAGATACAAAATAGTTAAGACGAGGGTTTTTCACTTAATCAACAGATTTAAAGTATTACCTGAGGACTGTTCCAGTTGAGTTGGACAGCCTTTTCATAATTATTTGTTGCCTGAAAATCAAGAAACAGCAGGAAACTACATTACTATAAAATAGCTATACAAGATTATGGATACCATGTCATGCGCTTAAGCATTTAAAATTAAAATAAGTTTTGTGTCGACAAATCTCATTATTAAGAAGGCAGGCGAAGTGCAACATATTTGGTCCGGGAATGCATAATTGCCTATTTTCTTATTTATTTTTCTGTCAGGCATTTTTTTAACGTTTTTTGTTTGTCTAAAACGTGGTTTATAGCTATAAAATTGTACATGAAACGTGTTTTGGGGGTGAGGTGATCTGCATACTACAGAGGCGAGCCTCGGGCACAGTGCCCACCTCTCACCAGAAAAGGCATAACTCAGCCTCATGTGCCCCACCCCTAGTGGCATGTCTCTAACAACTATTGTGGAATGTATGTTTAGATTAGTCCCTCTCTAGAAACAATAGCAAACTAAATTTAACAACACACAGCACCACATTAATATGGGGAAAGTTTTAGTTTTACATGAAACTAATTAATACTCCATATATGTTTTGTCCTCGCTGTTATGGTGTTTTTAAATTCAATGGGCAAGATCCTAATAGCATTGTATTTTGATTGGTTGTGCATCGTTATTTTTAGTGGACTATTTATATCTATCTTTATACCTATATATAGAATTGAATTATACTAACTGATGAATATTGGGTTGGTCTGCTATGGACTCGAGTGCATGTTGTGCACCCTAGTCCATGTTGCACTTTTCAATTTACTGACTTACACTTTTTGGTAAATGGTGTTGCACTTTTCAATTATTAAACTGTATAATAATATTTTTAGTAATAATTGAAAAGTACAACACCATTTACCAAAAAGTGTAAGTTAGTAAACTGAAAAGTGCAACATGGACTAGAGTGCACAACATGCACTCAAGTGCATACTAGACTTTACCATGAATATTTTATGACTGACTTGATTTACTTGTGAACACAATAGATCATCACTGCAAAAACATCAGCTATGACAATTACTATTATCTAAATAGGCCTCTAACAAGTACAAGGAAGTACATGCAAATATCTATGAGCAAAAAATGTGCAGAATGTCATTGAATACATTGAGTCGCCTAGTAAAATAACTTGCGTCACAATTAAGAATGAGATATGTCCCCCCTTTTTTTTCTTAGTTTCTACTCATTGCTACTAATCCAATGCTTCAACAGGTTCAAATCTCAAGGTGGATTGAAGCAAAAAAGAACAAATTACACCAGAATAACTATATAGCATTGAATCAAGAGAACAAAAAGAAGCATTTCAGCCAGAGTTTACAATGACCACAAAATTTATATCTTAGTCAAGCAATGAAAATGTTAAGCACAATAGAAAGAATATAAAAAGTGTTCAACCTGTTTCCAGAGTTCCTCAGCTTCCTTTGTGCGGCCACGCATTTTGGCCCGATCAGAGATTGCTATGGCCCAATTATAGTAAGCCTGACAAATGAGGAAATCTCACGGATCTTCATTTGTTCAACAGTAATCCAATTAAATTGAGGCAAGACATTATATTTTAAATTGTTTCAACAGATATCCAAAAAAAAACAATACTGAGAAGTCAGATTCAATCTCATAGGAAAACTCTAGACTAATCATCATCTAACTAATTTATCTTCAAGAAGATTATATACTATACATAAATCAGATATAGTCCATGTATAAGAGTAAAACATGGCAATAGCTAACATCAGAGCTGACACTAATTTCTTCACAAATGAACTAATGATCAGAGCTATCTTGCCACCACTGGTTTCTGATAGATTCACCCACAGTTCAAATGGTGTAAGTGTGTAACTCAAAGTTTATATTTTTCTGATTTATAATGTAAAATAATAGTATAAAATTTTATTTGCTAAAAAAATTTAAGAGAAAGAAAAGATATATCTACCAACAACAAGATGCATGTAACAAACTTTAAAACTTAAATAACAACATGCATATATCTGATATAATTGGATATCAAACCTAAAGCTTCTAAAAGTATAAAACAATATAAGAAATTCATGAAATAGAAAAGGAAAATTGTTAAAATAAAAAATTATAAAACTGAACTTGTCAAAATCGGTTTGACTAGAACTTCCAGCTTTGTTGACCGAACAGACAGGATCGAAAATCGGTTCTGGTTGAACTTACCCGTTCAGTCTATTCATGTATACATAGTAGGCACAATTAATTTTTAGAATGCCAAAATGGCAAAAAGTACTGTCTGGTATTCCTTGTTATTGATACTCTACCAACATAAATCAGAGTGTGTATTACTGGAAAACTAAAAATAGATAGCAGTGGCACATACTTCATTAAGCGTGGGGCAAAGGCGGGTAGCCTCCTCATACTTTTTGCAAGCCTCTTCAAGCAGAGCATCCTTGGAATGAGAACTGGATTCTGGATTTACATTATCAGCACTTTCCTGCATGCATATTGCAAATTTCATAAAATCTTATAAACACTATTAGGATGCAACTTCAAGAAATTGATTTTTATGTGATTCTAATCAAATTACCAAGTCAATTACTAATAATAGTAATTTGAGAATCCACATGATATGTTGAAAACAATCACATCATAGTGAATTCTAACCATCCAAAATCTTCATAAATGGCTTGATGTAAGACAGCTCATTCTAATTTTTCTTGCAGGCAAAAAAGATGTAAATGTGAGAAAAGAAACTTAAAAACCTGAAGAACCAGTGCCCAATTGTACAATGCATCATAATCCTCTGGATTTCTCTCCAGGGTAGTAGCGTATCTGCAAATTAATGTCAAAAGACGACGGTTTACTAAGGGCATTGTATTAAGCTTTTGCAAGCGAAACAATGCTTGACAAAAGTGGTTAGAGCCATAATGAGCTTGTCCTAGTGATTTTTCTTATGCAGATAAATCCAATGAGTAACATGGCTACCCTCAAAAAGTTACAAGCATGTTCCATGGACTTATGATCATCAATCCACATAAATGGACACAAATAGACACAAATAGACACTATACACTAATTTTTTTGATGCCACTGTATCCGGTCCAATGACCGACTAATCCAGGGGACCAATCCCACCGTCCACTTGAGGGGGCCCCATTTAAAGCCAGAGCTTTTGCGCTCTGTATGGACATGGTCCCATAGGAATTGTTTGCACCTTAGGAGTTTCGAACCTGAGACCTAGAGAGGAGCACACTCCTAAGTCCCAAGCCTACACCACTAGGCCAACTACTTGGGGTTACATTATACACTAATATAAAGCAGACTGTAGGAAATGGACAATAGATCATTTCAGCGAACAGATCATGTAGTCTGCCACCATCTCTCGTAGACTAACTGCTCCATAGGACCATAACGTTACAATGACAAAGGTTTTCACCACATCTGAATTTATGGTTTAAAAAAAAAGGATTTTGTTCTCTTCTGCCTTTCGTCAGATAACATTATAATGCTCCATTTTAGATGGGAATGCAATCAGTTGCGATAAACAAAGAAAAATGGATGAATGTGTGGAAGTTTCATTATATGATAGTTGAGATGAGATAACTACCTCCGAGCAGCGAAAGTAAGAACTCTTTGACGAGATCTACCTTCCTCATCAAGACCCGTGACACTATTAATTAACTCCATAGCAGCATTATTCTGCTCAATTTGCTGTTCTGAGTTCGCCAGACTGGAACATCAAAAAATCCAACCAAAAGATTATCAGTAGCATTTCATGACTGCAAAGCAAACCAAAATTCAGCCAAGCCAGTCCATGAAACATAATGGCCGTCAACGATATGCCTAGTCAAAGAAAAAAGAATCAACAGGTGGACAGTAAACTGAAGGGTTTACATTGCAATTTATATCCTTACAGTTCAACAAGCATAAATCTTTGTTGTGTTTGGATTATGGATTTCTATGTTTATGCATATCATAAAATTTATAGTAATAAATCAATACATTGAACTTGTTCAGATATTTCATTGTACAATGAATTTGACCTCCCATTTGAACAATTTTTTAAACCTTCTGTAGCAAATATAAGATCTGCTCAACACATTTCAAATCCTTCTATCAAATTCAAGTTCTTTCACGTGGCAGATTGTGATAGATGCCACAATAATATTAGATTATGAGAAACCCACAGGACGAGACCTGTTCCATCACTATTGCAGATTCCAAAACGATGACCCCAAGACTGCTCTAATCTCCCAAAACACAGTGTACTTAAGATTCCACATCCTAAACGTAACGGGCCTCTGAGGACAGGCCCAATAGCGGCCCAATAAATAAAAGACAAAACAGTAATTAAACACTAAAAAATAAGTAATTAATTAGCATCAAGTCTCGCTACCTCCCTCTTATGCATGCACTCGTAAACTCGTATGTTATCAGATTGAACCTGAAGTAATTTACAGTTATCCATGAAGAAATAAAGCTTCATATTTTACAAACAAAACCCATATCATAGATGCATGAAGATCAGCAAAAGCACAAAAGAAGAGACATGAAAAAAAAATGAAAGGAGAAGATGAAACCAACACTTTAATTGCCAAGTGTCAACCAAATGAAGAAGTGTATATCAATCTGACCATCTAAGTTGAAATTATAGTAAATATCATAAAGGTCAAAGTAGATTGTTGATGTTTAACAACAATGCTGCATTCATCACTGCAGCCCTTTGTCATATTTTGAGTGACGAATGAAGGCAATATCTAGATTAGTTTTTTTTGAGCTTTTGATCCAACATATTTAGGTCTTATAAAGAGCCAACTGAATCGCATTGTCACACTTAGAATTCCTTAGGGAATTCAGATTGTGCATAAGCTGGATATTCCCAACCAAGACCCCCGGAATTCAGATACTTATAGATCATTGAAGATTATAACAAACTTATGTGATTTTGAGTCTCATACCATCCAATTTACCCCATCGCTTTTCAAGCTTTCAAACACTATTCTTGCAACTGAAGAGTAGCACACTAACATAAAGTTAAAATAAAAACAAAAACAACATTCAGTTCACACAAAAAACTGTACATGAAAATTATTAACAAAAATTGAGTTTGTTGGGTCCTACAGTTCTATCCTATTTACCAGCAATTGGTTCCTTACTAAATATTTGTTATGCTTAAAAAATCGACCTTGTGATTGTATCTCATGGTTCTCAACTTTGGTCAGCTTTCTTCCCATGATTATGGCTTAGTCTTAGAGAACGCCTCATACTTCTAGCATTCATTTGTTTGTCACTTTGTCCTTACAGCAACAGCAGAAGTTGTTTTATCGATTTTCAAGGATTATAATTTTTACGTCTCAATGCCTAAATTATACACTTAAGCACCATGATTCCTTCAGCATTGCATATTTTCTAATTTGAATCACTTAAAACATCAAGAACACAGTCATTTAGTTCCAAAGATATCCGCTCAACAAAATCTAAGCTTCAGGAAGCACTTCATCACTAAAGTACTTTAACTGTTTTTGAGTTTGATCTCATTATTTTCTAACTTGAATCACCTAAAGGGCAAAGGACACAGCCAATTGATTCCGAAAGTGGCACTATAACATCAAAGAACGCAGTTAATTGATGCCCAATTTTCAGTTCAAACTTCAGCAGGGTCTAAGCTATAGGAAATGCAGTGTTTTACCACACATGCACTAATTTTTATTAACTATCCTAGCAACATAGATCACTGAAACCTAGTGTCACACAAAGACTCCTAAAATCCAATATATTTACAGAAACCTGATCCCACTATAACCAGTTTCACATGTGTTTAAAGCAAGAAATAAACAAGTCCCCTGCGAAACTACCACTGCAATTGACTGACCTATGAGGAGTATCGGCCTCTCTTTCATCATTGTCATTGGCATCACCATTCTTCAATTCATTCAGCAGTTCTCTCATAGTAAACGTCCGACTCCCCTCCAGCTTTGGATCGGTCTTGGCAATCTGACCCGACTCCACTGTCCGTGAATCCGCACCACTTAATTCATTCGAAATTCCTTCTTCCGGCACAGAATTTGACACCTCCGCATTGACTGGTTGCGCTTCTCCTGATCTTTCAGCATCAAGTGATTGGATATCGGTATCCTCGGGATCGGGGAGCTGAGGATCTGGATCGGCAGCCGGCGGTGCGGCTGCTGTAGGTTCGGGTTCGGATGATCCATTTACCAATTCGGAAGGCTCCGAATTCGTAGACATAGTGTGGGATTTGGAATTGGAAAGTGGGGAACAGAGAGATCTCCAATTCCCTGGAATGCAACGACTAGTCTAGTGAAGTTCTCGCTGATACGGTGGTGGAGTTGACAGATAAAAATCGTTAGTTTACGTTGGGCGTGGGTTATTCACTCATGGGCTTGTCTACTGGATTCTCATACAGCCCAAATCCTTTTTTTTTTTTTTTTTTTTAATTCTAACTTTTTTTTTTTTTAAATCTAATTTATTCCAACTTCAGTATATTTAACATGTATAATATATATATACACACAATTACACATTCTTTTGTGTTTTATTGTAGGGTGGGGAGAGTTTTTCTCTCTAGAGTTGCTTTTCCCCTACTTCACGAGCTCTCACCAAACGTCGTCGACTCATTGTTCCCGTCGTCGATCTGTCATTTCCGTCGACGTTTTCTATTGTTGTTGTTGTTCCACCGCTGCCATCTGCTCTCTTCGATTTTATAAGGGTGGTTAAATACACTCTTTATATACACCCTTTATATATATGCACTCCAGTTTTATATCTTAACTGATATAGTTAGTTGGACAGTTAATAAGTTTGTTAGATTAGCATTAGCAGTTGTTAATTAGATTAGTATTAGAAGGCAGAAAGGCTTCTTCATCTTCATTCGATTGATTCATCATTTGTAAACATTCATACTATGTATTCTACCCAAATTCTATTCAAATATGTTTTTGATTCTTTAAATCAATAGATTTTCGTCTTTTTTCAGTCTCTTGCGGATCAACGTATGAATTATCCCTAACGGAGTCACGGTAACTGTTCGGGTACTTTTTCGTTGATCTCGTTTACTGTTTTTTCAGAAAGATTTATTATGCTTTCCTAGTATAGTTTTTTAGTTTCTGTTGTTATTTATGTTGCGCCCTGTGCGGCTTTTCTCCCTTTATGGGACCCTGTTGTGATTGTGGTACTCTTGCATGGTGGGGCTCTATTGAGATCGACTAGAGAGTCCTTGGATGTAGTACTTGGTGAAACTTTGTCTATTTATTTTGTTTCCTATTCGAGTTGGTCTCTTGTGCATAGTGTGCACGTGCACACTATTTAAAGAGACCAGTCAAACCTTATATTTTAAGAAGGAAGATTTCAATAAGGTAATTGCTGATCAACCGATTAGAGTAGTGTTTTAAATGTTCAAGGTAAAAGGTTCGAAACCTGTGACTGAATAAATAATTAGTTGAATTTTTTTTTAAATTTAGTAAAAAAATACCACTTTTTAGACATTAATGAAAAATACCACTTTTCACCACCTGTAGAATTTGTAAATTTTTTTAAATCACACTTTTGAAATACATTTTTCAGTAAAAAATTTCACTTTTCAATATTACACTTTTCACTAATAAAAATTATCATTTTTTAATATTAAAGATTATTATTTTTCAATAACTGAGTTACATTTTTCACTAATAAAATTTACTATTTTTCAATAATAAGAGTTATATTTTTCACTAATAAAAATTAACATTTTCAACAATACAATTTGTAAGTAAAATAAACCAATTTTTAAATACACTTTTCAATAAACAAAACTTATCACTTTACAGTAATAAATATTACAACTTTTCACAATTTTAAAACACACATTTCACTAATAAAAATTACCACTTTTCAATAATGAGATTACCACTTTTCAATAACAAGAGTTACACTTTTCACTAATAAAAAAATGGTAAAGTCTAGTATGCACTCGAGTGCATGTTGTGCACCCTAGTCCATGTGCACTTTTTAGTTTACTGACTTACACTTTTTGGTAAATGGTGTTGCACTTTTCAATTATTACTAAAAATATTATTATACAATTTAATAATTGAAAAGTGCAACACCATTTACCAAAAAGTGCAACATGGACTAAGGTGATGCACTCGAGTCCATAGCAGACCAACCCTAAAAAAATTATCACTTTACATTAATGGAATTACCACTTTTCAGTATTAAATATTACCACTTTTCAGTAATAAAAATTAACACTTTTCGATAACGAGATTACCACTTTTCAAAAACAAAGAGTTACACTTTTACAAAAATTACCAGTTTTTAAATACAATTTTCAGTAAACAAAACTTACCACTTTACAATAATAAATATTACTACTTTTCACTGTTTTAAAAAACTTACCACTTTACAATAATAAATATTACCACTTTTCACAATTTTAAAATACACTTTTCAGTAAAAAAAAATATCACTTTACATTAACAAAAATTATCACTTTACATTAACAAAAATTATCACTTTTCAGTATTAAACATTACCACTTTTCAATAATAATAGTTACATTTTTCACTAATAAAAATAACCACTTTTCAAAAACAAAGAGTTAGTAATAAATATTACAACTTTTCACAATTTTAAAATGGGTACCGCTACTAACACCTCAAAACATGTTATACACACCCCATTATTTTAAAAATATAAATAGATAATTGTAAAATGACTAAACAATCCTTATACAAATTAAAGATAATTTTTTAAAAAAAAATTGAAAAAATCTTTAAAATTGTAATTAAAATCTGAAAAGTATTTTAAAAGATTAATAAAATCTTTAAAAAAACTTAATTTAAACAAATCAAATATTTTTAAAAAATAATCTGAAAAAATTAAATTATTTTAAAAAGAAAAAAATATATTATTCAAATAAAAAATTCAGAAATCAATTAAAAATAAATAAATTCGTAATTTTTTTAATAAATCGTAAAAAATAATTAATTAAAAAATTAATTAAAATTAAGAATTCGAATAATGATAAATAAAATCTAAAAAATTAAAAATCACCTAAATCTTAAGAATTAATTACAAATATTAAAAATATAATTGATTTGATTATTTTTTAAAATTTAGTTGAAATTTTTAAATTTTATTTAGCTTTATTTTATTTTTAAAGATTTTATTTTTTAATTTAATATTGAGTTGATTTTTCTTTATTATTTTATTTAATCTTAAAAAAAGAATCGTTAATCCTTAATTTTTTTTTATTTGATTTATTTTTCAGATTTTATTTAAATTTAATTATTATTTTTTTAATTGTTTTAATTGATTGTTCCAGTTTTAAACAATTTTTAAAATTTAGTTGATTTTTTTAAATATTTTCAACGTTTACACGTAATTTTATTGTATTATTGATTTTTTTTTCTGTTAATTAAATTTTAAATTTTATATGTTTTTAAAGATTTAGTTAATTTTTATTGGTTATGAGGGTTGAAGGGTAAATAGAAAATAATTGGGGTGTGTATAGTAATAAAAATTGAATTTTAAATTTTAATGGGGCGTGTTTAACATTTGAGGTGTTATTAGCCCCACCCTTTTAAAATACACTTTTCAAGTAAAAAAAATATCACTTTACATTAATGAAAATTACACTTTTCAGTATTAATAATTAACACTTTTCAATAACAATAGTTACACTTTTCACTAATAAAAATTACCATTTTTCACAATTTTTAAATACACTTTTCAGTAAAAAAATAATACTCAATACCACTTCATAGTAATGAAAATTACCACGCTTCATTGTTAAAGATTACTACTTTTCAATAACAATAGCTACACTTTTCACTAATAAAAACTATCAATTTTCAATAATGAGATTCACTCTTCAAAATAAAGAGTTGTCTTTTTCAATAACAAAACTTTTTAGTAACTAATACGAGCACTATTCAATAACTAATTGTAGAAGTTTTCAACTATTAATTCTAGCACTTTTCACTATGAAATTTTGTCTGCGCTCTCCCAAGACAAAAACCCAATCCTCAAAATAAACTAACCCATCAATGACCATTTGTTTGATAATTCTGTGAAATATTACATATCTAATTTTCTAAATATTGCATATTGCATCCCAATTTCAGAGAAAAGTTACAAATTCATCCAATTTTCTTGTTTATTTCAAACAAATTGGAAAAATTTGACAGAAACATAAAACAAATGCCTTACCAATTACCTATTGTTGCCCTAATCCAAGGATTTCAACTAATTTGCTAATTTGTAAAAACCAAAGAAAATACAAATTAAAACGAATTACATAAAACCAAATCGAATTTCTAAACGAAATCAAATTACCAGATTAGCGACGGCGGGGCACTGTTGCAGGCGGCGACGACGCAGAGGAAGCACAGTGATTCGGGTGGAATTTACACGATTTAGATGCATATTTGAAGCTCATTTGATGTTGATTTCATTGAATTATACAAGTGAATATGATTGTTTAAGCCGAAATGAGAGAGGTTGTGTTTTGTCGATTGTGTAGGAAATACGATGGAAATCGGAGCAAAACACATACCACAAGTGATCGGACCGGAAAGAGGAGTGCACGGTTGGATTCGTCTCGAAAAACAGAGTGGATTAGCCAAAGGAATCGAGTCAATCCGACATCCGAGGCGAAAGTTATGCATGGAACGAGAAGGGGAAGAGGCACTCGACCGAGTAAGGTTACTCGGCCGAATCTGCAATTTTGAACTTCACTGCGCACTCGGCCAAGTGAGCCAACTCGGCCGAGTAAGGTTGAATGCATAACTCCTGGAATCGGACATCACTCGACCGAGTAAGGTTACTCGACCGAATCTGCAATTTTGCATTTTACTCCGCACTCGGCCGAGTGAGCCAACTCGGCCGAGTAAGGTTGAATACCGTAGCTCCTGGAATTGAAGACCACTCGGCCGAGTGACCCTCATTCGGCCGAGTCTCGGCTGGAAAGAGTTGCTACACGCTTCTTAAGTGTTCCACTCGGCCGAATGACCCCAACTCGGCCAAGTCACCCCAATTTCGGTGCCAAACTCGTATTTTCTCCATTTTTGAGGGATCAACTTGCAATTATGCCATTCAAACCCTTCCCAAACACTATATAAACTCCCTTTCTTAAAATCCAGGGGGAACTCCTTTTACAAGCATTTTTCCACACACACATTCACATAGTTGTAGGTGTTCTTCATTTTTAGTTTAATTTCTTCAATAGATTAGATAGAATAGTGGTGTTTACTTCAAATCAAGCTACGATTATCATCGGGCATCGTCTATTACCTCGTTTTGTAGCTAAATTCGTATGATCAAGGTGATATTACTCTATTTTGCAATTCAATTTGGTATTTTCTTAATTTCTTCAATCTCTTATTATTTTATTATGAGTTTGATGTTATTTGTTGTTGTAGCCATGGGATTCTCTTCTAGAACCATGGGCTAATCCTCAATTGCCTTGGGTGTGGATGTTTTGATGAGAATTTAGTGTAATTGTGATTAATTGCATGATTAGCTTATAATTTTGGTGTTTATGTTTCTAGAGTTGTACTTTGATTGATTCATTTGGTTGATCAACCCTATTAGCAAGCATGTTTGATTATGTTTATTGCAACGAAAGTTGGGTAGCATGATTGGGAGTGTGAGTGTGAGCTTTGATCAATTGAATAGAAGTTAATTAGTAATTAGCTCACCCGAGAGGGGTGTTAATGGCTAGACCGACAACCTTAGACACTAAACGAGTAGAGGTCGTCTAGGAGTTTGGTGAGAGGGCGTTTCATAAGCATTAGTAACCGTGTTGAAAGTGCTTATGAAACACTATCTTAGGGGATTATGGTATTTGGTTAGATCCTATAATTGCTAATCAATGCACGATGTTTACCTATGCCTTTCGAGGGGGTTTGCACACTTATGTGATAGCCTTTAGCTTGACCAAAATTTGTAGCAAAATCATGTAATTGGTTCACTAGTTCACTTAATTGCTCACAAAACGGAAACACCCGAGGCAATACCCTTCCCTTGCACTTTCCAAAAGAAAGTTAGATAGATTGTCATTTCTTGTCACTAGTTCTTATTACTTTAGTTAATATAGTTTACTATTTTTGTGCTTATTCCCGAAAATCCAAACAACATCATTTAGTTACTACAATAGCATTTCTACTTGTAACTTTAGGGATTCACTAGCACTCAATTAAGTCCTTGGAACGAAATTTTACTTGGTATACTTATCGTACTACTAACGAACCCATACGCTTGTGGGGATCGTATAGTTGTGAAAAGTGTGCAAAAATGATCCAAGTCAATGGCGCCGCTGCCGGGGAATACATGGGTCAACAAGGATACCCACAAAATTTTCAAGGGAATCAACAATATTAAGGTCAACCACCATATCAAAATCGCGGTCAAGGATATCAAGCTCCTCCTCAAAACCGATTCCAAGGGCAATCTTCATCATCTCAAGGACAATGGGGACCATCCCCTCAATACCAAGCTCCTCAAAACTCGAATTTTCGGAGGAATGAGAACTTGTCATATTCCAATCCTAAGGGTGCTATTCAATATCCTCCCGGATTTGATCCCGGTGCAAAACTTCTAAGTGGAGAAGGGAAGTCCTCCACGGATGAGCTTCTTGCACTCCTCATGAAGAGAATGGAGACAAGTGAGAAGAAATCTGAAGCATCCGACTCCATCCTTGCCCAACTCATGAGTAACCAAAAATCTACCGACTCAATGCTTGCTCAACTCATGAGTAACCAAAAGTCCACCGACTCAATGCTTGCCCAACTCATGAGTAATCAAAAATCGATGGAATTTCAAATGGGACAATTGACAACTTCCATTGGATCTCAACATACAAAGGGTAAATTGCCCTCAAACACCGAGGTAAACCCACGTGAGCATTGTAATGCTATTACAATTTCAAGTGGTGAACATTATGGAGTTTCTTCAATTGAATTGGAAGAGGGTGAAGTGTTGAAGGCAAAAGAAAGGGAGGAAGAGGAAAAGAAGAGGATAGAAAAAGTTGGAAGTGGAAAGGTTGCTCCAAGAATTCCAAAGTGGAGAATTGCCAAAGATTTGAAAAAGAAGAAGCTTGAGGTACCTTGTGATAGATGGGGGGTGCCCATTACATATGAGCCACTTCCATACCCGGGAAGATACATGAAGAAAATGGATGAGAAGTTTGGGAAGTTTTTGGATATCTTCAAGAAAATCCACATTGATCTTCCACTTTCGGATGCTTTAGAGCAAATACCTCATTACATGAAGTTTCTAAAGGATGCAATAGCAAACAAACAGAAACTAGTGGATGATGAGAAGATCAAGTTGACCGAAGAGTGTAGTGCTATCCTTCAACGAACTCCTCTCGAAAAGCTCAAGGATCCGGGTAGTTTCACTCTTCCATGTGAAATTGGTGATGGTCCCATGATGAAAGCTCTTTGTGATTTGGGAGCTAGCATCAATTTGATGCCACTTTCAATCTTCAAGCGTTTGGGACTTGGAGAAGTAGTGCCCACATCAATTACTCTCCAATTAGCGGATCGTTCCATCACCCATCCTAAAGGGATCATTGAAGATGTATTGGTGAAGATTGACAAGTTCATCATTCCGGCCGACTTCGTCGTGTTAGATATGAAAGAAGATGCAAATATCCCATTGATTCTTGGGAGGCCATTTCTTGCCACGGGGGGAGCAAACATCGATTTGAGAAAAGGGGAGGTAACATTGGAGGTGAATGGAGAGAAAGTGATTTTCTCCAAGTATGGCTCAATTGAGAGTTCCCCAAGAAAGAAGGAATCCCCCTCCATCCAAGAATGTGACATTTATGTGAAAGAGCCATTACCAAAAGTCCCATTTAAAGATCCGCGAGATGATAACAAATTGAGGCAAACTCCCAAACTTGAGCAAAACTCAAGTTTGGGGGAGTTTTATAAGGAGAAGAGTTTTGATAAGTTCCTTGAGGATAGTGAAGATGAAGAAAGGAAAAGGAAGAGTTTAAAGGAGAGGAAGATCGAAAAGGGTTTTGAAATTGGAGATAAGGTGGTATGGGGCACCTTGGGAGTGATGGAAGTCCTTGGAAAGATGAAGATCAAGGAACGGAAAATGTTGGTCATGAAGAAATTGGTCTATGGAGGAGGCTTTGCGTTGGAAAGTGAGGAGGATGAAGTGTTCATCACCGATGAGCACAACGTCAAGTACTATCATCCTCCATTCAAAAAAAGAGAAGTATGAACTTGTTAAGTTCCGTCCGGCATAGGACGTTAAACCTAGCGCTAAATGGGAGGCAACCCATTTTTACTTGCTTTATTTCATTTTTTTTGCTCATTTTATTTGCTTTGTTAGTTTAGTTTGATGTGTTTGTGAGTTTTGATGTTAGTTGGAGAAGCTTGGATCGAATGGACGATTGGAGATCGAAAGTGGAACTTTGAGCTTAGAAGTAGGTGTAGCTATAGCAATCGTGAGAGGTACGCCCACTCCAAACTTAGGAATTGCATAGCAATTACTAAGTTTGGGGGGGTAGTGGAATTTATATTCTTGTTCATAATATTGATTGCTTAGCTACTCTTAGTGTTAATTGTTGGGATAGTGGCTCATGTGTGTAGATTTGTATGGTTAGCACTTGGTGTCAATATCAATGCAACACTATTTTTCCAAACTTTTAATTGCTTTGCAATGAAAAAGTTTGGGGGGGGGGGGTATGTTCGTTTTTACATTTTCTATTGACACCAATGTGTACTCTTGTGTATGTGTGTAATTTGAGCTTTAATGATCATTGAGACACATTTGATAGTGATTTGTTGTGAATTTGATTCCTTGAATGTGTACATGATTGCAATGAATCATTTTGTTTATGTTGTTGTCATCTTGTTGCCTATGGATGTTTTGCATGCACAATGAGTTATGTGTGGTGGTGATTGATGAATGTTTGAGTCTTTAATGAACCGGTGAGAGTTGAGCTTTGAACCGAGCATTAATCCGGTTTATTTCATTTGTGAGTGAATCAATTCATTGCTTGTTTTTCTAGAACTTGCCCAAGTTCTTGCTTGAAACCACAAGTGTGTGAAATAATGGGATATGATTTAGGCCATCTTTTGTTATTACTAGTCACTTAGCCAAATATTCCCATACCAAAAAGAAGTTTCCGTAGTTAGCCAATTTGAGCCTTAAAACTTGATATTTTGGCAACCTACAATGTTTAACCTCTTGAACTTATTAAGCCTTTGCCCTTTACTAGTGGAGGACAAGTGAAAAGTGGAAAAACATGGATTTTGATTGAAATGTGTATGGGGTGTTTGAGTAAAGAAAAAAGAGAAAGAAAAGATGAGAAACAAAAGAAAGGGATAAAAGAATGGGAGCCCCTAGAAAAGAGAGTGAAAAATAAAATAAAAAGAGAGAAGAGGGGATCTCCCAAAAACATGTGCTTAAGAGCAAAAATTAGACTCTTGAAAGAAACAAAGGAAGAAAATTCTTGAGAATGAAAAGAAAAGTGAGGATGATGGATGGTTTGTTTTGAATAAAATGAGAAAAATGAAAAGAAAAAAAAAATGGTTCGTTGTCCTCCACTAGTCGAGTCACATTTCCCAAATTCTTCCCACCGTTTCCAAAGAGCCAATGTTACGTCCTTGGTTAAGCCCTATTGATCTCATTGTTGAACATGTTTGTGGTGGAAAGATGGTAGAGCTTGGGCAAGCTTATGGCAATTGCAATGCATGATTTGATTGATGAGTGTTTGTTGTCCTTAATTTGTTTGAGTGTTTGAGTGAAATACTATTTCTTGTGAGATAAACTTGAACATCTTGATATTGTCATCACCATCACTTGTTGTTGTGTGTAGAGCATGTGTGAGTAATGAGTTGGATCTTCAATATTGAACTTGTGATCATTTTAAGAATGTATCTTGAGGAAGAAGAATTCATTTCATGTCATTTGATACGTGGGATCTTTCATTGATCATCTAGTTGTAAATTTCACCCTCATGTTGTAATTCTTTCGTTGCTCGAGGACGAGCAACACTTTAAGTTTGGGGGAGTTGATTCGGGTGGAATTTACACGATTTAGATGCATATTTGAAGCTCATTTGATGTTGATTTCATTGAATTATACAGTGAATATGATTGTTTAAGCCGATATGAGAGAAAGGTTGTGTTTTGTCGATTGTGTAGGAAATACGATGGAAATCGGAGCAAAACACATACCACAAGTGATCGGACCGGAAAGAGGAGTGCACGGTTGGATTCGTCTCGAAAAACAGAGTGGATTAGCCAAAGGAATCGAGTCAATCCGACATCCGAGGCGAAAGTTATGCATGGAACGAGAAGGGGAAGAGGCACTCGACCGAGTAAGGTTACTCGGCCGAATCTGCAATTTTGAACTTCACTGCGCACTCGGCCGAGTGAGCCAACTCGGCCGAGTAAGGTTGAATGCGTAACTCCTGGAATCGGACATCACTCGACCGAGTAAGGTTACTCGGTCGAATCTGCAATTTTGCATTTTACTCCGCACTCGGCCGAGTGAGCCAACTCGGCCGAGTAAGGTTGAATACCGTAGCTCCTGGAATTGAAGACCACTCGGCCGAGTGACCCTCATTCGGCCGAGTCTCGGCTGGAAAGAGTTGCTACACACTTCTTAAGTGTTCCACTCGGCCGAGTGACCCCAACTCGGCCGAGTCACCCCAATTTCGGTGTCAAATTCGTATTTTCTCCATTTTTGAGGGATCAACTTGCAATTATGCCATTCAAACCCTTCCCAAACACTATATAAACTCCCTTTCTTAAAATCCAGGGGGAACTCCTTTTACAAGCATTTTTCCACACACACATTCACATAGTTGTAGGTGTTCTTCATTTTTAGTTTAATTTCTTCAATATATTAGATAGAATAGTGGTGTTTACTTCAAATCAAGCTACGATTATCATCGGGCATCGTCTATTACCTCGTTTTGTAGCTAAATTCGTATGATCAAGGTGATATTACTCTATTTTGCAATTCAATTTGGTATTTTCTTAATTTCTTCAATCTCTTATTATTTTATTATGAGTTTGATGTTATTTGTTGTTGTAGCCATGGGATTCTCTTCTAGAACCATGGGCTAATCCTCAATTGCCTTGGGTGTGGATGTTTTGATGAGAATTTAGTGTAATTGTGATTAATTGCATGATTAGCTTATAATTTTGGTGTTTCTAGAGTTGTACTTTGATTGATTCATTTGGTTGATCAACCCTATTAGCAAGCATGTTTGATTATGTTTATTGCAACGGTAGTTGGGTAGCATGATTGGGAGTGTGAGTGTGAGCCTTGATCAATTGAATAGAAGTTAATTAGTAATTAGCTCACCCGAGAGGGGTGTTAATGGCTAGACCGACAACCTTAGACACTAAACGAGTAGAGGTCGTCTAGGAGTTTGGTGAGAGGGCGTTTCATAAGCATTAGTAACCGTGTTGAAAGTGCTTATGAAACACTATCTTAGGGGATTATGGTATTTGGTTAGATCCTATAATTGCTAATCAATGCACGATGTTTACCTATGCCTTTCGAGGGGGTTTGCACACTTATGTGATAGCCTTTAGCTTGACCAAAATTTGTAGCAAAATCATGTAATTGGTTCACTAGTTCACTTAATTGCTCACAAAACGGAAACACCCGAGGCAATACCCTTCCCTTGCACTTTCCAAAAGAAAGTTAGATAGATTGTCATTTCTTGTCACTAGTTCTTATTACTTTAGTTAATATAGTTTACTATTTTTGTGCTTATTCCCGAAAATCCAAACAACATCATTTAGTTACTACAATAGCATTTCTACTTGTAACTTTAGGGATTCACTAGCACTCAATTAAGTCCTTGGAACGAAATTTTACTTGGTATACTTATCGTACTACTAACGAACCCATACGCTTGTGGGGATCGTATAGTTGTGAAAAGTGTGCAAAAATGATCCAAGTCACACATCCAACTCACGGAAGTATACGGCGGCCTGGCTCAAGCACGAACAGAATCTGGGCTACGCGAGACAGCGGCGTGATGAACAGGGACGGCGCGACCCGCCCACAGAGGTGACGGCAACTAGCGGTTGCTAGGGTTCCGCCTACAGATACAGAGATCGGCGGAATCAATAGCTGAAAGAGACAAAGGAGAGAAGCAGAATCCACGGCTGAGACGAAGGAGAGAAATTCATTAAACGGAAGAGAAGTGGAATAAAACGAAGGAAAAACGTAGTTGTTGAAAAATAGAAAGGGAAAGGGGGTTCTTATATGATAGGGTAAAAAATCGTGTGCACCAAACAAGGATTGGTGCACACGGTGCATATAAGAATTTCTCTTCCTATTCTTGACATGAGAACACCTTAGTGTGAAGTTGTCTCGGTTAAAGGCTGGAGACCAGAACGTTTATTAAGGTAAAGGGAACACTCGTTTTTCCTCTTCTCACGATTGGATGGGACAGCGATACCATCCTCATTGGTTTGAAGATCAAGATCTTTAGCGTGAAATTGTATTTTATTTTGTTATGATCTTGTAAACCTTCCTAAAAAAAATAAAAATTACACATTCTTTTTACGGTCGTGCTTGGTTTGGGATTGATCCGGAATTGGATTGGTCATTTCCAATCCAATCACTTTCAATCCAAATACAAAATAAAATATTAATACACACTTATTTTTACATAATCACATCATCATCATCATCATTTTTATTACTAGTTCTTTCTCCTACTTTTCTTTCTATTCACTAATAAAATATTATAACTTCACTTTTGATTTAACATGAAACTACATCAACCCCTACTTCTTAATCTCTATCCAAACACAATTACTATTCAGGATTACCCCAATCCATTTTTTTCAATCTCAATTTTTGTCCACCACAATTTCTAACCAAACACCACCATTTGAGGCCAGCAGATTTCAATTTGGGATTTATAAGTCCCTAACAATTTATTTAAAGACGAGCAATGTGTCAACTCGAATTCACGTTAATTCTTTTATGTTAGAGGTACATTTACGCATACGAACTACTCCCCCGTCTCGAAATACCTTTTATATGTAAGTGGACACACTTTTTAAGTAAATGTAATAATGAGTAGAGTTTTGAGAGGTAATTTAATTTGTAAATATTTATGTATAAAGTAAATAAATGAGTTTACGTGTGAGCCCAAAAGTAATGACATTTTATGTAAAATTATGAATAGTGAAATTTATAAAAGACTTTATATTATAATGGTGTAAAATGTATGCGAATATCTCAAAAAAGGATAGTGTAAATTTAATTTTTTTAATTTTTTTTTTTTAATTTTTTATGTACGTTTCAATGTAAGTATGATAAAATGACAATTAATTATATGGAAACCACGACTCAAATTTGAGATTATGCGCATGGATGGTAGTTAGATATTATCACAAGAAAGGGATGTTTAAGATTTTGGAGTTAATAATTCTATCAATTTCAAGAGATAAAAACCCTAGCACCACACCTCTCTCCCCCGTGAGAGTTTGATCGTTTATTGAAGCCGTACAATGCTTCCGGCCATGGAGAATTTATCCCTTATGGACGACGAAGAAGAGGAGTTAATCTTGGGACAAGGGACCGTTCCCACAACCGCTGCATCCACAGACCTATGCCTTGTGGGACGTTTCTTGACTGACCAGCAACTCAATTTTCAGAGCATGAGGACGAGAATGGCTACGATCTGGAGACCGAATAAGGGAGTGAACATCAAGGCGATCGGGGAGGGTCGCTATCTCTTTTAGTTCTTTCATAAACTGGATTTGAAGCGAGTTTTGGATGGAGGACTGTGGTCTTTCGGGGATCATCTACTGGTGTCGCACCACGTGCGAGTGGGAGATCTCCCACTACGCGTTGACTTGAACCGTGTGCCGTTCTGGGAGCACGTATATGATCTGCCAATGGGCTTTATGACGGAAACTGTTGGGGAATTATTGGGAAACTTCATAGGAAGGTTCTTGGAGTATGACAAATCCAATCGAGAATCGGTCTGGAGGACTTATATGCGGATCAGGGTTGAGATCGACACAAATAAGGTCTTGAAGCGATTCAAGAAGATGAAGTTACATAACGGATCGACTATCACAGCGTCATTCAAGTATGAAAGACTATATGTTTTCTGCTATGTATATGGCCTTCTAGGGCATACAGAGAAAAATTGTGATGCCCTCTACAACAAGACCGAGGATGATGGAGTGCGTGGATGGGGGACCTTTTTTAAGGTACCCGAAAGAAGATTGGAGGCAACGAGGAACAATAAATGGCTCAGGGAAGAGGGTAGTCAGGCAGCGGAGAGTCGCCACAGAGGACAACCTAGAAACAAAGATGATGAGTCGAATCGATAAGAAGAGTTTCCTGGTCGAAATGATAACACATCTATCATAGTTAATCCCATATTTGAGGAAGTGGATCTGCGAGAATATGAAGTTATTGACACTTTTGAAGAACGCAAGAGGAAAAGGGGAAAATTGGTGGAGATTGAAGGGCCACAATCATTACACGGAGGAGGAGAAGGACAGACCACAACAACCGACCACACTGGTCATTTTTTAGGGACGGGCTCCGGTTCCGGGGTCTGTCGGAACCAATGAAGGTCTTAAGTTGGAACTGTAGGGGGCTCGGGCATCCTGCTACAGTTTCATATTTGTGTGAGCTCGTCAGAACTCACAAGCCTGATGCTGTTTTGCCTTTTGAGACGTTGGCTACTACTAGTAGATTAGAGGAGATTAGGGTTTGCTTGAATTTTCAATCTTGTTTTACTGTTGATTGTGTTGGCCACTCGGGTGGCCTTTCTATTTTGTGGCGTTTAGCCTATCATTGTACGTTGTTGAATTTTTCGCGTAATCATATCGATCTTCAAGTTTCGGATTATTGTGGGGTGTGGCGACTTACTAGTTTCTATGGATATCCGAATCGAAATGATCGCAAACTTTCATGGAATTTACTAAGGAACCTGGCATCGTTAAACTCTTTACCTTGGGTGTGTGTTGGAGATTTTAATGACATTCTAGAATCCAGAGAGAAGAGGGGTGAGGTGATGCACCCAAACTGGTTATTTCAGGGATTCAGAAGGGTTGTGGATGATTGTGGATTGAGAGATGTTGCTCTGTCGGGGTATCAGTTTACGTGGGCCAGAGGAAGAGGAACGACTCATTCGGTGGAAGAGCGCCTGGAGAGGGCAATGGGCACGCAGGGACGACATGGAATGTTTCCACAAGCAGTTCTAAAAAACTTGACTGCCCCAGTATCAGACCACAATCCAATCTTATTGGATACTCAAAGGCGACAAAAGGAGTTCAGGTTTGAAAACAAGTGGCTGCAAGAACAAGATCTTCAAGAAGTTATCCGCAGAAGCTGGAGTGGCTTTAAGGACCTAGAGGTCCCCCAACAGCTCCATGCAACAACAGATATTTTAACGATGTGGGGAGAACATAAGGCCACGGCGTTCAGAATGAATAAACAAGATCTAGAGCGGAAAATTAGTACACTCCAGAATAGGCGTGACTCAGAATCAGCTGCTGAATATGTGGAGGCACGTAGACAGTTGGGGAAGCTAATGGTCCAGGAGGATATTCACTAGAGGCAAAGAGCAAAAGTATTCTGGTTAAGAGAGGGTGACTCAAATACAATATTTTTTCATCGCATGGCAACGACGCGGAAGAAGAGAAGTAACATTTGCAAGATTAAGGATGGCTCGGGTAACTGGGTGGAAACGCAGACAGAGGTGAAGGCCGAGGTGATCAGGTATTTTGGAGAGCTTTTCGAGGCAAATCAGAACGATATCGACTTAGATCGAGAACTTAATATGCTACATCCTGTTATTACACAAGGGGAGAATGATAGGTTGGTTGAGGAGTTCAAGACTGCAATTATGCAAATGCACCCGGATAAGGCACCGGGACCTGACGGCTTCAATCCGTCGTTCTACCAGAAATTTTGGAGCATAGTCGGAGAAGATATCTTTCGGGAATGCAAGATTTGGCTCGACACGGGGCAATTCCCGCTGGGATTAAATAACACGAACGTGGTATTAATCCCTAAATGCGACAACCCGGAAACAGTGAAGGATCTACAACCCATTTCATTATGTAACGTGGTGTACAAGATCATATCGAAAGTGTTATGCAACCGACTGAAGAGGGTATTGCCACAGCTGGTAGACAAAGCCCAATCAACTTTTGTGTCAGGTAGAGCAATACAGGACAATATCCTCATCGCCTACGAAATTATCCATGCGATGAAATTGGAAGAAGAAGGGACGAGAGGGTGATGTGGCGTTCAAAATTGATATTAGCAAGGCATATGATCGGGTCGACTGGCGATATTTGGAGGGTGTTCTAACCAAGCTAGGGTTTTGCGATAAATGGGTACACTGGATGATGAGGTGCGTTAAAACAATGCAATATTGTTTTCGAGTCAACGAAGAGGTAGCAGGTCCAATAATTCTAGGAAGAGGTTTAAGGCAAGGCGATCCGTTGTCTCCTTATTTGTTCATATTATGTGCAGAAGGGCTCTCGGCATTACTTAGACGAGCTAATCAACTGGGGAATCTACATGGCATAAGGGTTTGCAGGAGGAGCCCGGTTATCTCTCATCTGCTATTTGCGGATGATTCATTTCTTTTCTGTCGGGCAAACAGTGGGGAGGCGAACACACTTAAGCAGGTCCTGAGTACATATAAACGAATATCAGGCCAGGCAATAAATTTAGAGAAATCCGGAATCCACTTCAGCGCTAATGTAAGCCAACAAACGCAGAGAGATATCGAGCAGATTTTGGGAGTTACAAGAGCACTAGACACGGGGCGTTACTTGGGACTGCCTTCTTTAATTGGTAGAAAGAAGAAGGCAATTTTTGGCTATATTCGAGAGAGATTATGGACTAAGCTGCACAATTGGAGGGACAAGAAAATCTCGAAGGTGGGGAGAGAGATTTTAATTAAGAGCGCTGCACAATCGATACCAACTTTCTGTATGAGTATCTTTTCGCTACCATCGACATTATTGGATGAATTACACCGCATGCTAAATTCATTTTGGTGGGGCAATGGGGTTGACCCTAGAAAAAGGTTTGAAGTGGTCAAGGTGGGAGGAATTATGCAAACCGAAGAAACGGGGTGGCATGGGGTTTAGAAATATGCATTTTTTCAATGCGGCACTTCTGGGTAAAATGGGATGGCGCCTCATAAATGATCCGAAAAGCCTGGTGTGTCGGATATTGAAGGCAAGGTACTTTCCGGATACGATTTTTCTAAATGCGGCAGCAAGTCGCAACCCGAGCTTTACTTGGCGGAGTGTATGGTCGGCAAGAGAGCTAGTCGGAAGGGGGATTAGGTGGAAGATAGGCTCGGGAGAGAACATTAAAGTATGGGGGCAACCGTGGATAAATGATGACGATAATTTCTTCGTAACCACACCTCCCAACGTTGAGCTCCAAGACATCACAGTTGCCGATTTGCTGATTCCCGAAACGAGGGGATGGGATGTTGAGTGCCTGGAGATGATTTTCTTAGAGGGGGACGTAGGGCGTATCTTGAAGACATCTATAGCGCCGCTGGGGTTTCAAGATAGGTTACAATGGTACGCGACGAGAGATGGAAAATATTCTGTAAAGTCGGCCTACATGCTGGCCAAGCGACTGATCCAGAATAGTGAAGCGGAGTATCCGGGAGACTGGTCTACAATATGGAAAATCAAGGCCCCGCCGAAAATACTTAATTTCACGTGGAGGTTGGGTCGATCGTTTTTGCCGATCAAATGGGAATTATACAGGCGCCATATAGCAGATAACACCACCTGCATATTATGCAACGACGGAATGGAAACTGAGTGACATGTGTTCGTCGTGTGCTGTTATGCACGCCAAGTTTGGAGGATAGCAGGGTTGGGGACTTTGGTTGAAGAAATTGCTAATCAAGTTGATGGGTTTATGAGTGGTTATGGCAATTTATAAGGAGAATCCAGGAAGAGAATGTTGGATGGGCCATGGGTCTGCTATGGAGAATATGGGGGGGGGGGGGGGGACAGAAATGCAAAACTATGGAGAGGAGTAAGCGAAGATGCTAGATGGATTCCGGCCAAAGTGAGAGCATATTTGGCCGAGTGGGAGCAAGCAAAAAGTCGATATACAAGTGCCGCTCAGTTCCGTGGGTGCATGGCTTGGCATAAACCCCCCATTGGGTTATGTGAAACTAAATACAAATGTTGCGTTCTTCAATGAACCATTGTCGACGGGGTGCGGGATGGTGGTTCACGACGAGAATGGGGAGTTCGTGTGTGGGAGAACCATGCTTATCCCGGGCCGCTATGATGTAGACGTGGGGGAGGCCATGAGCCTACATGAGGCATTATCATGGATTAAAGAGTTGGGGTTTGTCAGGGTATTGATCGAGGTAGATGCTACGCTGGTGCTCGATGCGATCAGGAGCAGAAAGGAAGTGAACACGGTGTTTGGAAATTTTATTGAACTTTGTATACGTGTTTTGGATTCTATGCCTTTCTTTTCAATTAGTCATGTTAATCGAAGAGCTAATTTGGTAGCTCACAGTCTTGCCAGAGCAGCTAGGTCGTTACCTAGTACTTCCAGTTGGGTCGAACCTTCAAGTTTTGTGGACGGTCTTCCGAATGATGTATGCTCTTGCCAATAAATGAAAAGAAATTTGGTTTAAATTTTTTTTTTTTTAAAATAGTGATAATTTATAAACCATATTTAGAAAAAGAATTTTATGTGAACTCGAATTTATATAATTTTTTACCTTATCTTTTATACTAACTCCCACCTTTTTCTTTTACCAGCATACATACAGTAAAACTAGAATCTATTTCACGATTTCCGAATGAGCACTCAAGGAGATTCTTTTGGTACATTTGGTTGGAATCCAACCACAAACTTTCCCCTTTCGCCGACCAATGGCGAGAGCCTCCCTCAGCATTGCCACCCCTTTCTCCGCCTCTCTCCGCCACCTAACTCATCTTCCCTTCCCTTTCACTCCCTCTAAACCCTCCCGTTTTTCTACTGTGGCAATGCACAGCAAGCTGCACCCCTCTCTCGAAGTCTTCGGTGGAGCCGTCGACACTTTCCTCCCCGCATTCCAAACTCTTCATCTCCCATACGCTCCTTATCCCTTAATTGCTTGGAATCGCCATGTTGAGACGATTTTCGCTGCATTTTATCGGTCACTGCCTGAGGTCAGTTTCCGTCGGGAGTGTCTCCGCGCTAGTGACGACGGCGCTGTCGCTCTTGATTGGGTTTCGGGCGACGATCGTTGCTTGTCTTCAGAGTCCCCCGTACTCATTTTACTGGTCGGTTTTTTATGGCTTTATCACGCATATGCTTTCATTGATGGTTAGGTGATCCCACTATTATTTGGAATATTTCGTATTAATTTGCTGATTGAAATTGACTTGGTTTAAGATTTTTTTTTGAATCCATGATTCTTTTGTTCGAAATAAGTTGAGTGCTCCAAGTAATTCCATGTTAATTTGGTTAATTCTTTCAAAACGTTGCCAGAGATAATCAGATAATCTCTTTCATGTTGCTTTGGAATAATTAGGAGATTATTTAGAAGAAATATAAGTGCTATATGGAGTATATAAATTGAAGAGAAGCTTTAGTTGCATTGCTATGTTAAGACGTTGAGTTTGGTGCCTAAATCAAAAGTATCAAACACTAGCGTAAAGAATACAAAATTTGTAATGAGCAAAAAAATATCCTCAGTGTTTGTTTGAAGTAAAAAATTCAAGAACCAAGTGTAGACTCTGTATCTATTTTTGTTGGTAATGAAAGGTTGTAAAAGTGCAACTGACAATGGGATGGTGCAGCCAGGTCTTACTGGTGGTAGCGAGGACACATATGTGAGGCATATGCTTCTGAGGGCTAGGAGTAAGGGATGGCGAGCGGTGGTATTCAATAGCAGAGGTTGTGGAAACAGTCCTGTGACCACAGCTCAGGTACTTCATGTTTGTTGTCCTCCTTTTGATTTGGGATTTTATGGATTTGAATTCTGAATTTCAAAATCTAGATAAAAAGTAATGGTATCTGTTTGTTTGAGATTTAAATAGGGTGGGATTTAACTTTATATCAAATTGATGTGTAAGAGTGTGATGTTGTACTATTATTTTATATTAGTATATCGTTGATTGTAATTGTAATGATTGTCATTGTGTAATAATTAGTGTGTTTTATTGAAAGTTGCAAAGTGAGAATAAAAGGTGTGGAAAGTGATAAATAAAATAAGAGGGGGAATAAAAAAGAAAAATTGCATTGATGAGTCACTGGAGAGAGGAGTAGAGAAAAATGGTATTTATAAGATTTATATGTATTTGTAGGGGTGGATGCATTGAGCTTTAAAAGCTGGATTCTAAAATCCCTAAGTATAATTGGATTTAGATTTTAAAATCTCAAATTCAGTTTTCTAACCACAAATCAAACATACCCTTAAATTTTGAATACTCTAAGAAGTTAATGTTTGGCTGTACATTTGCATCCTTATTAGTTATTACACGTCTTATACTTATAAAGATAGACCTTAGACAAATGGTGTCATGATTATCAATGTTTTGAGATGCTGCGTAACTTAAGCTGATAATATCATCAAATTTTGGTAGCTTAACGTATGATTCCTATCTGTCTCACTCAGCAGCCTACTATTCATTTCATCTCTGGCTAATCTTTGCAGTTCTATTCAGCATCTTTTCTAGGAGATATTTCTGAGGTAGTAGAGCATGTGGGCAACCGCTACCCAAGAGCAAATTTATATGCTGTTGGCTGGTCTCTTGGAGCTAATATTCTTGTTCGATATGTGGGTCAGGTAATTGAACCATATTCATATGTTCCATTCTTTGTTGGAGGTTCTAATTTCCTATGCGTGAAAAATGTGCCTGCTCATTTGTACAGCCTTATCTATCTTTTGTAAACCATATTTATTAAGTTAACCAATCTTCATTTAGAGAGTTAGTACCTGACTTGCACTACTAGAGAGGAGGTTCAGGTTTCAATCCATCCTCAGACCGGTTATCTCAATTTGTTAGAAGGCTTGAATTATTTTAATTTTTTTTATTGAGTTTATCATGCGTTATTCCTTCAACAACTCTGCTAGCTCATAATATGCAGTATATTAATTACACCTCTATTTCTTTCCTTTGCCAACTTGTTAAATCACATTGCGGCATCTGGCTGAGACATTTCACATAAAATTTGCTTGTTTTCACGCAGCTCTAAGATGTATAAGTATTTAATTAGAGTAAGAAAAGCCAACTCGGTCCCTTCAACTAGATACCTTTCTTTCTGGTGATAAGTATGTACTGTACATAAGTGTGTACTTGTGTCCTTTTATAGGTTGCAAAAGAAAAATAATGAGAATACAATTATTTCATATCTTCCGCATGGTATCAGAGACCTAATTCTTCGTACACCTTGAGGTTATTTTCCAGCCTTCATTGCTGAATCTTGGCATGTTCCTTCTCAGCCTTCTTTGCAACATTCTATTCTTTCTTCATCTCACTAAAGTTTCTTAGCTAACATGAATGCCATCCTGATTCTTGGCACCTCAACTGATGTAATATTTGTTTCTTCAGCATCTTGAAATTTTGTATTTCTTGTTTCATTTGAGATGTTTGATCTACAATAATATGGTTGAACTAAAATGCAATTGGACTCCTACACTCCTCTACATTCACTGATGTTGCGTATGATATGACAAATTAAAATGACACCTATGGCAACAATGCTTTGCATTTTCTTTATTCATCGTATATCATGGGGTCATAGTTATACGGCTTTCCGGATCCTAAAAAGATATTTGCTTGATCACTCTTTGCCTCCATAAACACTAAATTTGAAGATTTCCAAAAATTCATCAACTACGTGTGAGCTGTTCCTGGATATCTTCTGATTCTCGAGTAACAAGCTTTTCTGTGTGTATAGATCTGGGTGTCCCTTTTTAATGTTACTTTTTTATTTATTTTCCGTAATCCTGTCTCCCTATCTTATTCATATTTTTTGCCACAGGAATCTTTCTCTTGCCCTCTTGCTGGTGCCATTTCCTTATGCAACCCTTTCAATTTGGTAATTGCAGATGAGGACTTCCATAAAGGCTTTAACAACGTCTATGACAAAGCTCTAGCAAAATCACTCTGCAAGATTTTCAAGAGGTACCATTGTAAACATCCATTTTTTATAGAATAGAGAAAATACACTTTTCATATATATATGCCATTAAAAGAAACCACCGTCGGGCGTTATATCAAAATTGTATATTATATATATACATCATGTTCAGTGACTTGACTGTACAGCATTTTACTGGGATGCCTTATTTTTTCAGGCATTCTCTTTTATTTAATGATATTGGAGGTGAATTCAATATTCCATTGACTGCTAATGCCAGATCAGTTAGAGAATTTGATGAAGGACTCACACGAGGTTTGTATATGTTTATAGATGCATGAAACACTATCTATGGCCATTGATTGCTAACTACTTGGTTCTGTTGAAAATCTTAGTTTCATTTGGATTTAAATCTGTGGATGACTACTACTCAAACTCAAGCAGTTCAGATTCAATAAAGAACGTTCATATACCTCTGCTATGCATCCAGGCAAGTATTCTTTTATGGTATTTCATAGTAGCTGCAAATATTGAAACTATCCCAATAAATTGTATTTTCTTGTGGGCCGATGCTGAATTTCTTATTTCTGAACTTGAAGAAATTACATAATTTGTTTACTTTGACACTTCAAAATAAACAAAATTTGCTTATTTTCTTTGCTTTGGAATGATATTCAGGCTGAGAATGATCCAATTGCACCATCTCGGGGAATTCCTCGTGAAGACATACAGGTTTACTAATTACTACCTCTCTAGCATGTGGCCTGTGGCCTTATTTAATCAGTGTCTCCTGAGTATTCCATTGAGCCTTAATTTCATAAGGAGGATCAAGTATATTTATTTAAATCCGTATTGGGTCTTTAAGTTTCACATCCATACTTGGAAAATGAATAATGAAAACTTGGTTTTTGAATTATCTAATTTTTTTGTTTACCTTTCTAAAAGCAAGAGATAAAACAAGAGACTTTGTTCTTAATTTTTATTCTAATTCATTTTTTCTCTTAATCTATTCAACTTCCTACTAAACGTCTTTTTTAAAAAGATGATAGTTTCTGCTCATTACGTTTTTTGGATCCTGACTCCTTTCCTTTTGTTTCCTGTCTTGCTTTTGGAACTTTGTACTGCAGAAAAACCCAAATTGTATGTTGATAGTTACACCAAAAGGCGGCCATTTAGGGTGGGTGGCTGGTGGTGAAGCTCCACTTGGAGCGCCATGGACTGACCCCATAGTTATGGATTTCCTACAACACTTGGAGAGCGTTGGAATTTCTTCTGCAATTCCCAAGGATGTGAATAATGCACAGTCTTCACCACCCTCGGGTATAAACTTACAACGTGCACTCTGATATTTTACTTTGTAAAATGATTGTACGTGAAATCAAGCTTATCATACTACTTTAGATATATTATTATTAGGCTTAATTGCAAATAAAATTACAATCTTTTCGCAAATTGTTATTTAATCTAAACTTTTGAATCTGGGTAAACAAAACCTCAATTTTTTTATTTTTTTTTGCAATTCTATGTGTACCTACCTGGCAACGAATAATTAATAGTATTAACATGTATAGATTGGTTCGGATGATAACAGACTATTAATTGTCATTTCCGGGTAGGAGTGAATTTCCCCGCTGGTTCAAATCGAAAAAAACAAAATTAAGTTTTGTTTATCAAGATTCAAAAGTTTAAACTAGATTATTTGTGAAAATGTTGCAATTAAGCCTTGTTATTATCTATTGTTAGGTTTTCCGATACGTTGTCGGGGTATGATAAAATTTCTTTTTATGTGTATTACTCTTTTGTATTGGATTGGAACTTTTATTTGGCATATATATCAAAAGAAATATATATATATATATTGGCGGGGTGATGATATTTTTCTGGTAATATCTGTTGGAATATGTGTAGTTAGGGAAATTTATTCCGTACGCTTTTGTTGATTAAAACGTTTGGACGCTGCCATGGCATGGTTTTAGGTAATATTTCTTCTCTACCTAAAATTCTATTTTTGGTTTTACTATCTTGTGATGGTGCACGATCCTTTTCTTTTGTGATTGTGATGGTTATTGCAAATACTAGTATTTGGTTTTCCTTTCCAATACGTTTGTTTAGATCAATCAATGATGTTACCTTTGGTTTTGGTAATAATAGGTAATGAAATATTTTGTTGGAATAGAGAATATCTTGTTTAACATCACACATTTGTTTTGTTAGAGAGGTGTAACTTGATTTTTTTTTTAGGAGTAATCTTCTAACTTCATAATATTCCCAAATCAGCACAAGCCACACTGGCCCCAATGTTACTACTACTGAGCTATATATATGGAAGTGGCAAATAGAGTATAAGATCTAAGAAATCCTTACACTCCCAAACAAACAGAGTATACGTAGATCTAAGGAATCAATACTGCCCTTGTACTCCCAAGCAAACAGAGTATAGGAAGATCCTACTTCTAAGGAACCAATACTGCCAAACACTCCAAAGAATTCAAATACAGTATAATTTTTATTATTTTTCTTATAAATCAACT
This sequence comes from Galeopsis tetrahit, assembly GCA_963675135.1. NCBI lineage: Eukaryota > Viridiplantae > Streptophyta > Magnoliopsida > Lamiales > Lamiaceae > Galeopsis > Galeopsis tetrahit. The sequence continues at coordinate 13,150,722 of OY776125.1, read as the reverse complement.
TCAACATAGTTACTTGATTAACATAGAGAATTAAATCTTCTAGGCAATAACTTATGTGAACTCTCCTTTTTTTTTAATATTATTGTTTGGTATATTAAGTGACATTGTTTATTATATGGTGTTATATGGTGATAGAAGTGTTACTGTTTAGTGCACACAAAATCAACTTTTTAAAAAATAATAATTTCATATGTTAAATAATTACATTTTGTATATTAAGCTATGATAGTTAATAGGGAGAGATAACTTAAAGCAGAGTTGGCATAGTTGTATTGGTCCAAAAATCGATTCAACTTACAGCACATGTAACATATTGAGATTCATGAAGCAATGTTTGCATTTAAAAGCAACTGGCATTTTCTGAGATTTTTTCTTAGAAAGATAAATGTTAGTCGCTCATTTCATCATTGTGATTAGGAAGTGACTTGATCCATTTTAGTTCTACTTATGTAACAAATTTGTTTTCTTCTACCTCAAGAGAAATCATTTATTCAAAGAAAAACTTTGAAAAAAAGGAATATGCCTCTTAAACTTGACGTGTACGGTTGATGTCATTTTCTTTGTAAGTCATAACATTCAACATGTGTTACAATATTAATCTCATTAATTATCTAAGGAAATTTTCATATATATAAACTGAATCTTCAAATAAAATTATGATGAATTTAATTAATATTATACATTAAAATGCATCTAAAATTAAATTATTAATAATTGTGATTTCAACAATATATAAGCAAAATATACAATTTTGTAATTAACAGTGATATACAGAAATTAAGATAAATAATTTGTGTCCAGATGTTTGAATATATTACACAACAATGATGTATTACATAAGAATAAGATGAATTTAACATAAAAAATAAATAATAAAGTAAATATAAGAAGCTAGAATTGTTGTAGAGTATGTAAAAGGGAATAAAAATGAAGAAATAGAAAAGGAATAAATTAAGGATATGATAATCTCGGCTGAACTTGTGATTTCAAACCTCCTTTTTTATTTTTATTTTTTTATGGAAGTTAAATACTCATCCCTCCCCATGACTCGAAATTTTTATTTTTTTATGGAAGTTAAATACTCATCCCTCCCCATGACTCGAACTCAGGACCTAAAGCCTAGGTAGTGGTGCTCTAACCACTTGAGCTATCCCACTTTGTCATTTCAAACCTCCTTTATTTCGAAACTTAAAGTAAGAACTTTAAAATTCTATTAATCATATTCTGCTTTATTAACTACTGCGGAGTATTAGGGATATGATTAGATGGGATTGGACTGTTCACAAATTAAAATATTAAACTAATTTGTATGTTTGAATTGATAGACAAATAAATCCACCCACTCCCTCCCCTAAGATTAATAATCATGCCTATGAGGAAAAAGATGGGAAAATTTACTCGGACCCAAATAATTTCTCGGCCTTAATTTAGAAAACCAAACAATGAAAGGTAAAGTCTAGTATGCACTCGAGTGCATGCTGTGCACCCTAGTTCATGTGCACTTTTCAGTTTACTGACTTACACTTTTTGGTAAATGATGTTGCACTTTTCAATTATTACTAAAAATATTATTATACAGTTTAATAATTGAAAAGTGCAACACCATTTACCAAAAAGTGTAAGTCAGTAAACTGAACAGAAAATTTATAAAAAATGTCATTTAGACACCTAGCTTCTTAATAAAGGATAACTATTATAATCTTTTTAAAAAAGGACAAAAACGCATGTTAATAACCCATTATACCCTTATATTTAAATATGGAAATTAATTTATTAATTTAATAATTAAATAACAAGTCTTCATCTTCCTTATTTGTCGCCATAGATTCAACCACATACCTCTTCAATTGATTATCAACATTGGCAAATGTTACCTGATACAGGCGCTCATAGTTTCTGCTAGAATCCCATACGGGTTTCTTGGCCGGAAAACTCAAATCTTCAAGCTTTTTGGTTAATCCATGATGAATCAAACATAATCCCGCTACATCTACAAACGATTGGCCATAGATTTCAGATTGGTGAAGCAACAATCTTCGATTTCCTCTTGAAATCGAGGGATCTTTTTCTTCTTTTAGTTTCTGATTCAGTTTTGGGTGACCCCTCACGCCCAAAAACTGATTTCCGATGATTCTCAAAGTTTCTGCTGCTTAGAGGCTTGTTCCTCTCTTTCAACGACGGTCATGGCTATAAGGTCTCGTCTCCTTTGCTCTTCCATAATTGTTTCCTCGATCTGTTCTTTCGACTGCACATGATCAAGAGACTTTCCACGCGATCGTTTCTTTATATTACTAGGGGATTCAGACTTCACTGATTTCTTCATTATGGATGACGGACGCGAAGCCGCCGGAGATACAGTAGAAACTTTTAATTCCAAGGGTCAGATGAAGAGTTTTGCCAAGGGTATGATTTTTAATTCCACACGTACACACATAATTTGCAAAGAATTTAGGATTTTTTGAGATGATTTTAATTTAGGTTCAATTTGCTCAGTTTTCGTGTAATTGTGATGATTTACGTGCGTGTTGCTGAAATGTAGTTCATGATTATTTGTTATTGGTTTGGTCAAGGGATAATGCAGATCTTATTTTGCATATGTATACGTATTTTTGCATAATCACATTCTAATATGAAGACACCGTACTATTTTTTCTGCATTATTCATTTTATTATGCAGTTTTAGATTTCATTGTTCTGCATTATTCATTTTATTATGCAGATTTAACTTTTATATTACTTTTCCAACCATGGTCTAGGGAGCAAAATGTTCTTCTCACTTCTCACTTCGTCTTCTTCCGTACTTCACGGTTTCCTTTCTTCACAAATTGAAAAACCCCAAAATTTTGCACAAAATTAAGCTCTTATGACCGGTGTTAATTAATTTTAGGAAGGTTTTAATTAATTGCGTAATTCTTGGAATTAATGAGCTGATAGAGTCAGTTTTAAATTTCAAACATAAGGTTTTAATTAATTGCGTAATTCTTGGAATTAATGAGCTGATACAGCTTTAAATTTCAAACATTTAAAGAATTTATTAAATTTATCCATATTAATTCCGAATTTTATGTATTAAGGGCATGATGGTACATTTATGTGTCATTTTGTTCTTATTCTGAAACTATTTTGAATCATGTCTTTATTTAAAAAAACACTAGGTGAAATGACATTTTATGTGAAATTCCCTAAACTGAAAAGTGCAACATGGACTAGGGTGCACAACATGCACTCGAGTCCATAGCAAACCAACCCACAATGAAAAATGTGGGATAAAAAAGTTTTTCCCACCTCCTGTCTCAATACATTCATGTTATCTACATTTTTACCTTTCCAATATTCTTATAATATAACATCAATTAATATTTTTACCATCCTACCCTATAAAATTTCAAAATAATTTAACTATTGTTCACCGAATCACCGGCTCACTGTAATCCCAAACCAAAACACATGTGTATACTGTCTGACATGCCAAACAGTAATAGCAAAACATGTAGCATGACGCGCACTATTGTTTTCATCATCCTAAGAATCTTCTAGAGCTTGTTAGATAAGGGTATGATACGTAGATAAATAAAATCACCATTTTTTATTGTTTGGTTTTCTCATAGTTTTTTTAGATGATACGAATTTATGACCAGACTGGTTAAAATAGTAGTGTTCTAATTCCATTTAAATAGTCACTTCGTCAATTGTTCAGTTTTTTTTGACAGGATTGTTCAATTGTCCTTAATTAGTTAAACACAATATTAAATATTTTCCCGAATTTCTATATATGAAATGAACCTATCATACACTAATGCATCACTCGATTCACATCACTCCCCAACCAAACGACATCCAAAATTTTACAGGTTCGGAATTGGGATAAGATGTGTTTCTTTTAGCAGGGACATGATCATAAACACCAAACTAATATACTTACAAGGTATTTAATAGTAATTTTTAATTATATATGCTAAAACACATATGCATTATTTGAGATAAGATGAACTTGATGATTAAAAAGTGACCCACTCTATGGAGTGATGTTTTTGATCCACCATGATGTCTCGTGCCTCTGTAGAGAGACACCATAGTTCTTGTTTTTTGATATTTTAGGATTGATTAATAATTTCGAATTGATTTTATCTTGAACAGGATTTTAGTGGAATGGATCCGACATCTAGCTCGTCTTGTGAACTAATTATGGCTTTAAGTTGCTTTTTCATTTTATATGAATTAACTTTATTTGCCAAAAGATGAGGATTAGTCCGGAGGTGGATGGATAAGGCAATTCACAGGAAGTGGGAGGAGAAACGGATAGGCATGGGCTTTCATCATGTTCAATTCTTTTTTTCTTTTTTGACGGGACATCATGTTGAATTCTGACTACAAAATAGTAGGTCCATATTGTGTTATTTTTGTATTTCATCATTTTGTTGGATGAATATTAGTATTTTTTAAGATCGATTAAATTGGTTAATGTTTCAAAGTTAAAATATATAGGGATAATGCCTTTTGTAAGTGTCTAAGCTATTAATTTTTGTTTCGGATTCTTTTTAATTAATTATTATTTTGTATTAGAAAGTTCTTAAGCTATGAATTCTTACGTGATACTCCCTCCGTCCCATATTTGAAGGCTCAGATCAATTGGACACGGGTTTTAATGAATGAATTATTTATTAATATTGTGTAAGATAAAGTGAGGATAGTAAAGACTTTTCAACTTTATAAATAGTAATAAATTTACTTTTTAGTGTAATAAAGTAGTGACATTTGTTATAATATTGTGATGTTTTAAGGGGAGTGTTTAAAAATGTGTTTGCTATTTTAAGAGATTATTGCCTAATAAGTCCACTATTATAATCCATTAATCTAATAGAGACACCAATATGTATATTTTTCTAATAGAGTCAAAATAGAGTTTAAAATACAAGAATACCCTTATATAAATAAATAAGAATCCTATACTCATTTAATTCCTCCACATTCACCAAAAACCAAAATTAAAACCCTAGCCCCTCCCCAACATCCTCTCTGTCGCCGCCCCCTTTTCCCACCGCCTCCCTCTCTTGCAACCGCCCCCCTCGATTTCGACGCTGAACCATTGCCGCCGCCCACCAACACGACCGCCGCCGCCCTCATCACGACCGTCGCCTCCCAAACCAAGACGAAGCAGCACCTTGACTGTCGACGTTGCTTTGCCGCCGCACTGACCGAGGAAGGCAAAGTGGCCGAAGAAGAAAGCCTTGTGGCCACCGCCGCCTGGCCGTCGAAGATGAAGCGGTCGCCGATCTGCAACCCCCTCGACTCCGATGCGCCGATCTATCGGCCGCGAGCCATCGCCGCCTAGCCGAAGGCCTTCGCACGTTTGAAACGTCGAAATAGATCGAGTTTCCAGCCCCACTGCCGCCGGCTCAATTCAAAGCGATCCAAGGTTATGGTTTATTAGAGGTTCTGTTGATTTTGATTTTTTTGATTTTGAGGATGTAGTATTTGATGAGCACAACAGAGAAGTGGATGGTTTATGGTTTATAGTGTTTGTGTGTATAAGGCTAATTTTTGCAAGAATTCAACTGAACTCATCCAGGCGGGCTTCTAGATCTGATAAATCTTACTTCGTATATAGACTTAGTTCCAGAAAAGTAGTTACTAATTGGGTAAAAAAATAGTGGGTGGTGAGAACTCGGCGCTTCGGCTTAACTAGTGGGATTATTTCTCCTTCATCATATATAATATGTGATAATCAAGAATCATATGCAGATCATCCCCTCTTTTCCTTTTTCTCTTCAATATTCTTTTGCACGAAACATAATTTGTACGTGTTCAAAGAATTATAAGAAGAAAGTGCCTCTACTTGGATTGATTTTCGCATTTTGTCATCTTCTTACACCAATAACTCCAAATTCTTTTCATTTTGATTTATTCTTCTTTTCATTTATTGAAGAATCAAGAATGTATATTTGTTTGTACAAGTACGACAATCCGACGCATTCATATAATTTAGAGGTGTATTGTGAACATTGTTTTGCAGAATTAATGGATAATAGTGAGAATATACAAGGTGAAGTGTTGCAGGAAACAAGTTCTCCAAAGGGTGTTTCAGATTTGAGGTATATTATATAATTAATTACATATCTGGTTACTTCTCATCCTTTTCACTTAACTGATTTTTGAAACATTGGATTTGGACCTAATCAACAATGCTCATTGACAGATTTAGGACCGTAAAAGTGAGCAATGTTTTAGTATCAGTTTCCGAAAGAGATATATTCGAGTTTCTCACTTTTTCTGGAGAAATTCTATATATTGAGATGCAGAGGTCAGTGTTTGATCATTATCAAATAGTCCAGTTATGACTGTTTGGAATAGGAGATGAAGAAGATTGTTCTTCTCTTATCCAGGGAAACAGAAACAACTCAGGTTGCATATATCACCTTCAACGATTCTCTAGGAGTAGATTCAGCTGTATTTTTTGTGTTGATATTCAAGTAATTTGAATTCATATTTCTGTATTCTCTCTTGTATGTGCAGAGAACACTCGAGCTGCATATCCCATTGAGTATATCCCCAACGCTAAAATTCCATTTGTTTCCCCTCATCCTAAGAATGTCATACTACTTCACATCTATTCAAGGGTTCAAACATATCATTTAAAAAAATAAATTTGCTATCATTTTTTGCAGATATGGTTCGGGAAATCGTATCAAATTAGCGTACACCCGTAAAATAACCGATGCAATTCACTCAGGCTGCCTGTTAAAGGCAAGTTATAAGAAAACAGAGGTGTTCGGGCTTGAGATCCCGACTGAGGTTGAAGGTGTGCCATCAGATATATTGGAGCCGATGAACACTGTGAGTTTTCGAAGCCCAGTTTAATATATTTTGTTATATTTTTCTGTTGATATTCTTGTTTAGAAATCAACCGTGTGTATTTGTGAATGCAGTGGTCAGATAAAAAGCCCTACAAGGAGACACTCCTGCGTTTGGGAGGGCTTTTCAAGAACAACTTTCAAGGATTTTGTTGCTCACAAGATCGGCAAGGATGACAAGTTGACCGGTGAAATTCTTGTTGCCGGTCCTAATTTCTAAGAGTGTGTGTTGCTGAAGAAGAATAAACCAATATCTGCAAAAAAAAGTTGGAAGTATTTTGATGGAAATTTGAGTTACATTTTGCTATCATTATGTAAATCCATTCTTGAATGAAGAATGAAAGCAGATATTCTTGCTTGTTACTTCTGCAATGCATATTTATGTTCAAATTAATATAGCAGTTATTTTTTTGAACAGTCCAGTGCCTCAAAATGGATACTATTTTTTATTTTGATTTTGATTTTTTCAATTGAATTATCCATTAGTGATATGCAAAATAGTTATCATATTTCAATCGAATGCATTATGCATAACGTGATATGCAATATAATCATCATATTTTGGTAGTATGCATATACACTAAGTACTGCATTGACACATATCCTACATGTGCATTAACTTCTGCATTTGAAACATGTACAGACATGTCGACTCCTGTGCACAAACATATTCTACCGATATTTAAGTGTTTAAATGATATGCACCTTCTCACGCATATTATTATGTATGTACATGATATATGTCATACGGATATGCAATGTCTTAGTTGTTGATAGTTTACGTGGTTCTATAGTTAAAAGGTTACAAGTTCATATGAATATGCATTCGACACTGCATATACGTGGGTTGAAATGCAGATTTCCAAAATCCCTTAACTTAACGAAATAAATGGAGAGCCTTTTAGGAAAGTTTTTAAATTTTAGAAAGTAATAGATTTTCGGGAATTCAAAAAATTGCATTTAATAATTGATTGGATGTTTAGTTGACTAATAATTGTTTATTTTATAAATTCAAAATTTCAAAATATGGTGGAAGGGCACAATTGACAAAAAATTCAAATTTTGACTCTATTAGACAAGAATTTATGGTGTAGGTTTTATTAGAAAAAACTAGTAGTGAAATGACCTTATTAGTTTATAACCCCTATTTTAATTAATGTGCCTTCAAGTATGGGACGCCCAAAATGGTAAAATGTGTCTTCAAGTATGGGACGGAGTGAGTATGATCTTTTTTTTTCTTTCTAATTGTTCATCAAATCGTGGATATATTACAATCATATACATCACGACACTTACATTATTTGAAGAAGCACATTCTTAAGTCATTTTGAAATGAAAATTAAAAATTTTGAGACTGGTAATTAATATCATATTTGAATATAATAAAATTATTGGACATGCATTTTACTTATTAATGGATATGTTAAGATGACTCAACAAATCGTGGTGATCAATATTACAATCGTATGCATGTTAGAATCCCATTCTATTTTATTGCTTAATATAATCCATAAACTAATGATGTTATTTTATCCACATCATCGATGAAAAATATTTTAATTAAAAAACGAGAGTAATGCCCACATGTTCCACTCAAAATCTTTCATGGCCCGCCCAACTTTTACTTTAATTTCTTTATTTATTAATTGTCATAAAATATCCATCCCACTTCCAAGGTATATGGGATTAGAATGTACATTCATTCACACTTTTTTGGATTATAGTCGACTTCATTTTCGACATCTTTTAATTTCCTTTTTCTTTTCCACATATTTGATTCTTACTAACAAATATCAAGACACAATCATTAGTGGACAGTTTTCTTTACAAGATGATGGGATAAAAACCACGTAGATATCACGTGCCCTGGATAGAATTGTGGGGTTCTCTTCTTTTTTCTTAAATTAAGATTTAAGATAAGTACTTTGAGTTGTTTTTATTATTATTATTATTCGTTTTTATAGAAAATTTGATGATCGGAGGATATTATATACCTAACTCCCATTAGTGGTACCTGAATCTAAATTTAGTCTTATCTTTTTTTAGATGTCTTCGTGTGAAGACAATTTAGTTTGATATTTCACGCCATTCAAAAGGAGAAATTATTACAATTATCATTCTACACAGTTTAGGATGTTTGTTGAGAACATTTTAGTAATATTAAATTAGAGCACAAAATTCTTAATTTAAATATTAATATTAACCATTTTTACTAGGATAATAAATAAATCTCTAGGTCATGTGTATTACTAGTATAATTAATTAAAAGGTGCCCGTCTCAAAACTCACGATTTGTGACGGGTAAAAATCAATTGTACAGTATATTTACAATTTGAGTATCACAAATATATTGATTTTTTTTAATCTAGTATAATGAAATTTATTCCAACACCCACACTCATTTTAATTAGTTTATACTAGGTTACGGACTAATTAATTGATTAATATACATATTCCTCCTTTTTTATTTTAGTTGACTTATTTTAATTTTATTATACATTTATTTCAAACGAATCAATTATTATATCAAAGATAAAAATGAAACAACTCATCTTCACATATCCTGGTCACTCATCGACAATATTCATTTGCTACTGCTGCCGGCACCGTCGTGCATAGTCAGACACTGGCCCCAAAATCTGTCTCGGCCTCAATTAGGTCAATTCCTTTGTTTTATTTTCGTTTTCCACGCACTTGAATATTAATTAACACGTGTCATTTTCATTATTATGAGCCGTCAATAATTAAATACTAAAATGGACACACGTGTGATTTTATACATGCCTCTGCGTATATGACGTGGTGGACTAATTAAGCGACATGCAACTTGGGCACGACATTCCCATACTTCCGAATCTAAAAGATGAGTATCACCTTAATTCGGCCAATTTAAATGAATCTGGGCATATATACTATAGTTTGTCAATTGCTACATTTATCCCAAATTAAAAATTATATATATATATATATTTATAAGAACATTTTAAAAGTTTGGTTTTATATATAATAAGATCATCCCCGAGCCAAGGACTCCCAATCTTCCTTCATTTTAATTTGGAGATTTATGTACAGTCCATTGAGTCCAACTTACTCAAATTTAGAGCATGGTATATATATAATACAATGTTTAAAACTCTATAATCTATAACTAGTACTATTTTATTAAGATTTACAAATTCAATTATGCAATTAATGGAGAATATAATTACAATAATTTTGTTCAACAAAAAAAATTACATCTTTTGATTTTGATAAAAAATATCGATATATTTAAGTAATTTAATTAACTAATTGACTAACTATATAAATTAATCCTATTAATTAGCAGATTGAAATATATCTTAATTATTGTAATTTATTGAAAATTAATAAATCAAGTACATCTTTCCTTCCACAAAGTTAATCACATTTACTTTTTTATTTGTCACGAACTATAATAATTTTTTAATGAGATATCGATCGAAGTGTGTAAATTTCTTTAAATACTCTTAGTTAATGGATATTGAGATTAATCATCTTAATCATTGTAAAAGAAATCATTATTGCAACACGTGAGAGGAAAACTTTTTCCATTTAAAAGTTTTTGTGAATACAATTCTTTAATTTTGCCATTATTTTCTTGGATTAAATAAAGGATTAATTCTAAATAAATACACCATCTTTAGTTTCAATATCAATTTAATCACGACTTTTACGATTATGGTAAAAAACTCCAACCTTTCATTGTGTTGCAATTATATACACATTTTTTTTCTCCGGTCAACAATTGATGATGTGATTTCTGAAACTTGCCACGTCAGATTACACATATTCTTTTTTATTTTTTTATTTTCCAGATTACACTTTATAGAAATAAAAATAAAATTTTATAAAAAATAAAAATAAAACTCCCGTCCTCTTTTGCGTCTTCTTCCTACTTCTCAAACTCAAATTTTCTTATTTTCAAACTCAATCAAGTTCTTCTCCCCTTTTCAAAATCAAGTTCTTCTTCTCCCGTTTTCAAAATCAGTTCTTCTTCATCTTTCAAGAATTCTTCAATTATTGAATAATTTTCAACTAGTTTGAGGACTACAATTTATATGCTTTACAGGAGAGGAAAATATTCTTAAAAAATATTCTAGTAATTAATGTGTTTAACATTAATGATTACTGCAACAAAAATATTTTAGAAAATATTCTGAAAAAATATATTTTGCATACTAAAAGTCATAGTTAGATCATCTAATGTACACAACATTTACAATTGTAAGCTATAAGTATCCAAGTCACTCTCACTACCACTCATTTCACCTCTTATTCTACTCCTCACTGAATCGTCGTTGGAGGCTCCTTCCACCTCTTATTCTACCCCTCACTGAATCGTCGTTGGACTGGAAGAATGAATATAAAAATATAGTTATGAGAAATATAAAAATATTTAATAAAATAAGAAACTTACCCTCATATTATCAATACATTCATGACAAACATATAACATTGACATTTTTTTTGGAAGGAATAACATGACATTTTAAAGTCACATGACCATAAACACAATCTTACATGCAATTTCTATGGTGTTTTGAAGTCATTTGCACTAGGACAATTTTTTTTGTGGCCCACTACATTATATACAGATGTCATTTGTATCTTATATATCTAGAATTTCTAGGATTTTCCTCATGACCTTCCTCACTCATCTTCCACACCCTTCTACTATTTCCAGGGTTGAATGTCATATCCTTCTACCTAGAATTATTTTTTAGGATTTTTTACAATTTTTTTTTTCAAGGGTTAGGTTTTATGATTTTGATTTTTTAGGGTTAGAAGAGAAGAACTTGATTGAGTTTGAGGAGTGAGAAAGACGTACAAGAAGAATTGTATTGAGTTTGAAAAGTTGAGAAAGACGCGGAAGAAGCAAAAGTTTTATTTTTATTTATATAAAATGTAATCTAAATAAAAAAATAAAAAAGAATATGAGTAATCTGACGTGGCAAGCTCCGGCAAACCACATCATCCATTGTTTACCGGAGTAAAAAAATGTGTATCTATTTGCAACACAATGAAATGTTGTGATTTTTTACAATAATCGTAAAGGTCGTGATTAAATTGATACTGAGACTAAATGTTGTGTATTTATTTAGAATTAACCCTTGGTTTATCAGAAAATTTGGAAGGCGTGTCCTATTTTCAAGTACCATTAATAATGTTTTACTAATTTTTGTAAAAAAATTAGAATGACTTTTTTTTTTCAGCGGAGTAAATGATTTGAAAAGATTTTTGAAATAGATTACGTAAGTCTACTTTTTTTTCTTTTAAAAGTATATACTATAAAATATTGTATTTTAAAATATGTGGTAGTGCTCTGAACTTCTTGTTATGAACTTTCCATACTAATTCCAATTTCCAGCCTTTATATCATCGAAATCAGAGTGATAATTTGACTGAATCCAATTTGATTTCTATACATTTTTGTCATCAATTCACGCTCTACTAGGAGTATTGTACATTGGTCAGAATTCATATTGATTTTAAACTATTAATGTACCCCATTTTTACGCCAAGATTCATCATCTCAAATTTCTGAGTATTTGTGGTCAAATCGAATTAGAATTACTACTAGTATTTATTGAAATATCAACGCAAGCTCGAAGTTTGTGCATTCGTTATTTGATATGGATTTTTCCACAAGGAAATTGCAAAATAATTTCCATATATAAACTCTTAATACAATAATAATAATAATAATAATAATAATGTAACTTTAAAAAAAAGGTCTAGAAATTCCTGGACATCAATGTGTACTATTTAATTTGAATTACTAATTTTTTTAGTACAAGTTATTGTATAAATTAATGATCATAATGTATAATTTATTACATATATAAATTCCAAATTACATCTAATACTTCATGTGAGTTTCTTGAACATTATATTTAAATCTATTTATACATTAAAAGCATCCATATAAAATTCGTGGACCATGTTTGTTTGATTTGTATTACCGTTTTAGAAATTTTATTACATGAATCATGTGGGTGATGGTTTGAATATGATGTAGTGGAGGTGGCGGATTCCAACATATATGTCTTCATTGGACATTGATTTTTTTTTTTTTTTTTTTGAAGTCTTCATTGGACATTGATTGATACCAATTTTTTAACTTGGATACTTGGATTCTCCAATTTTTCACTCTACTGATTTTTTAAGACGTGTCCCATTAATATTATATAGAATGTTAATTATTTTTTAATATGAAGCATATCAATAATTCATATAATAGAATAAAATATGAAACACTAAAATTAAAACGGATAAGGAGATCAAGGCACACAATGACAATGGGCAAATGGTGGGCGACTGCAAAAAAAGTGTACAACATGTGGAGCAAAATAGAGAACAGTATAATAGAGAGATTGGGTATTGACAAAGATGTAAAAAAAAAAGGTGGAATCAGTTCCGCCAAACTATTTTGTGATTGAGTCCTAGACTCAATTAGATATCAATGTGCAATTTTATCTTCTATATTTAGACTCATTTGATAGTATTGTAATTTCCTAGTTTATCTGGTTTTGAATTTCATTGAGAGTCACTTTTGAGCTCTTTTTGAGTTAATGACTTGTTGATTCAGACCACTTTTGGACCTTTCATTGTTTTTTCTTCTTTCTCATAAAACGCCAAATTAGTAGTAAATAGACGAGAAAAACTTTAATACCAAGAAAAAAATTCATCTCATCTAAAGTCATGCACATTTAGTTAGAGATGGGGAAGTAGTGGTACATGGATTTTTAGGTTAAAAGTGATATTGTATTATTTTATTATTGTTAGTGAGATTTTTTTTTATTTGATGGAATTTGGACCTTTCATTGTTTTTTCTTCTTTCTCATAAAACGTCAAATTAGTAGTAAATAGACGAGAAAAACTTTAATACCAAGAAAAAAATTCATCTCATCTAAAGTCATGCACATTTAGTTAGAGATGGGGAAGTAGTGGTACATGGATTTTTAGGTTAAAAGTGATATTGTATTATTTTATTATTGTTAGTGAGATTTTTTTTTATTTGATGGAAGTTAAATACCCATCCCCTTTTTTCCCTTTCCATGACTCGAACCCAGGACCTAAGGCCTAGGTAGTGGTCTCTAACCACTTGAGCTATCCCACTTTGTCTTGTTAGTGAGATACTTATTTAGGAGAAAAAAAGTAAGAGAATATGTAGATAAAAGAAAAGTTGAATATAGAATGAGAGTGTGGGAATTTTTTTTTTAGTGAAAAACAAAGTAGAAATGCCAATAAATTGAAAATAAGTACTCCCTCCATTTTTATATGTCGTTTTAATTTTTAAACTATTTTTAAAATTTAACTACTTTACCCTTATTCAATTACCACAAATATTTTTCATAAATGAATACAATGTATAAATAGGCAAAAATCGTGAAAAATCATAATATTGTTTATAATAAAATTAATTTGATTTATAAATATTAGCTGCTCCGATCGATCCATTTTTTTAATAAATGTCACTTTAATTTTTTAACTATTTTTAAAATAAATGTGAGGATTCTTATTGATGTACCATAAGTACTGTTTATTACAAAATTAATTTGATTTATGAATACTAGCTACATTATTGACCACGTTCTTTATTAAACAAAATTTATAATCTTAATTTGTTGTAAAAAATCAAAATGATACTTATTAAAAAATGAAGAAAGTACATTTTTTGCCAAATTTTCTGTCAAATAATTTTTCTATACCAAAAATTAGTTACTCAATAGTTATAATTAATAAGAGTATTATAAACATAATTTTTTACAACCTTAAATTTTTGTCAAAGGCTAAACTAATGACATACATAAAAAATAAATAAAAACAAATGGAGAGAGTATGTATAATAGGAATGAGTGAGTAATTTGGATGAGTATTTACATATGTTGATCCAAAATTGAATGAAACATTATTTTTTAAAAAAAAGTCTAAAAGTTCAAAAAAAACAAAATTAATTCATTTTTTATATATGCAATTGAATTATAATGTTCAATTTATCCAATTCAATTTCAATTGTATAGTGTATTCCAATAAAGGGAAAAAAAGAAAAAAAAGGATTATCTCCTCCTATAAATTCAGAAAGCATCCTTCTTGCAAAAACACACATCCATCTCTTTCTCTCAAAATCAGAATCTCTTTTCTTGCACTTTGTCTCCACAAAAATGGCAGATGCAGCCTTCAATCGCGACATGATTAACAACAAGAAACGGTCCGGATCCGGCGCCGACGATCAATTCGCCGCCCCCAAGAAGCACCAAGCACTTATAATGACCAAGCACGAAGACGACCCCGCGGCGGCGCTCGCCAAAGCCCGCCACGAATTCGGCGAGCACGGCGGCGTAAACATGTCCATCGAGGCCTCCGCCACCTTCACCGTCATGGAGCCCGAAACCATGGGCCGGATGTTCTCCGGCGAACTCGGCCCGGACCGCGATTTCTTCATCTACAGCCGCTGCTTCAACCCCACCGTCCTCAACCTCGGCCGCCTCTTGGCCGCCTTAGAAGGCACCGAGGCCGGCTACGCCACCGCCTCCGGCATGTCCGCCATCTCCTCCGTCCTCCTCCAGCTCTGCAGCTCAGGCGGACACGTGGTGGCCTCACACACTCTCTACGGTGGGACCCACACGCTCCTCGCCAACTTCCTGCCACGTGCCTGCAACATAACGACGTCGTTTGTGGACATAAGGGATCTGGAGATGGTGAAGACGGAAATTGTTCAAGGCCGGACCAACGTGCTGTACTTCGAGTCCATGTCCAACCCCACGCTCACCGTCGCTAACGTGCCCGAGTTGTGCAGGATAGCGCACGATAAGGGAGTCACGGTTGTCGTCGATAATACCTTTGCTCCGATGGTGCTTTCTCCCGCCAGGCTCGGCGCCGACGTCGTTTTGCACAGTATGTCCAAGTACATTAGCGGTGGCGCTGACGTCATTGCAGGTATATATCCTATCCTCTCTATTCTTAGTTAATTCCATCTATTCGTTGTTATAATTTTGATTTGTTTTATTATAGTCTGTCAAAAATTTATCTAAATCACTATACATTCAATTTGCATAAAAAATTATCTTAAATGAGTCATTATTGTGTGCACTATACTACTCCGTCAAAAAACATAGGTATACTTAACTTTACACACAAATTAAGAAAAATTAATAAATGTGATCATATTTAACTAATATGTCTATTTATAAAATATTTAACTTAAGTAAAAGTTCTACTCCCTCCGTCCCATGATTTTATGCACTCTTTGACCAGCACGGAGATTAAGAAAATTGAATAAAGTGATGTGTAAGATAAAATAAAGTAGGGTATTATTGGTAATTCATTGATTAAAGTGGAGGAGATTTGACTAAAGGGAAGGAAAAGTAAAATAAAGGAGAGGTATTTTTGGAAAAAATTATGTGAATTGTTTCCTTTTTTGGAGTGTGCAAAAAATATTGGGACACCATTAAGAAAAGTGTGCATAAAATCTTGGGATGGAGGGAGTATAATTTTTGACATCCAAAAAAAGGAAAACATGATAATCTTTGAGGCATGGAGAGAGTAATTTTAATGTGAAGGTTAAAAATTCAATTTGAATAATTGAAAATATATTTAGATCATATAAAATTAAATTGTATATAAAATATTGTCAATCTTTTATTTTATTTCAGCGTTTCATCTTGTGTTTCAGTATTTAATTAGCGTTTTATTTTGTGTTTCGGTATTTAATTACTAACGCGTGTCATAAATTGACATTAAAAATCATCATTAATACTCCTAAAACTTATCATGGTTTAAAGATAATAAAATAGTATTACTAAATAAAACACTTAAAATGAAAAAAAAAAAAGTAATACTAAATGCTAGTATTTAATACACATTTCAATTAAGAATGCAGTACATATTCCCTATTCTAGTAGGATGTTTCGTCTTGTGTTTTACTGTTTTTATGATATATGTAATAAATAACATTTTAATTGATAAGATTGTACACTGTGTACAACCACAACCAACCCCTAATTAAAATTAGGGTACGTATCTAATAGTAACCTCCAAAGATATTGGTATGCATAAAATTAACATTTATTACAATCAGATAAATAATTAAAGAAAATATATAAAATCGAACAAAAAAGAATCTCAAATTATTACCCTCTGTTACAGTATTACTGCACACACAATATCATGACTTGCATATGTATTTTGGCATTGTATAATCATTGTGGCCTAATATGTGTAAAATTGTGATTTGATTGTTAAAAAGTTAGTGCAAGATGTTGATATATGGAAATGACAAATCACGGGCATGTTGATGGCATTGTTGGTATTTCCCTCTTACGGACAAGGGAATATCATGTGATGACAAAACAATCCACCATTTTTGCCCAGACATATAATACTTTGTACTTAAAGTTGGTCCCTTTATATCTATCGCTTTTTAGGTCCATTAATCATGTGATTTTCTTGATCCACTTCTACTTTGAAACAAACCAATACTTCCATCAAACTATATAGAACTAATTTAGGGGTATTTTTAAGAGTTTTAGGCTGATTTGAGTGTTTTATTTGAGTAGCTTTGACTATTATATGCTATCTTATAGGAGTACTAACTTTTATAAACACTAACCACTATTAATACTAATAAACAATTTGTTCTTACAATCACTAAATTGAATCACTCTTTAAAATCATAATATTACCCACTATGATTCTTGGACTATTTATGAGAAGATGTAAATGAGATTGATTGTGAGACAGTCAAATCAATCAATATATCCAATTTAGTTCATTTGCTAATCCAGTTTGATTTTTTCTTTTTAAACTATTGATGAATTTGATCTCTCACATGAGTTGGTGAAAGTGTTGTTATAATAAACTTGAGTGATGAAGTTGATGTATATGCAATTTTTAAACTAACTATATATGTGATGATATTTTGGAACAAAATGATTGAACAGGTGCGGTATGTGGTCCAGCAAGTCTTGTGAACTCTATGATGGATCTTCACCAAGGGACCCTCATGCTCTTAGGGCCTACCATGAACCCTAAGATCGCTTTCGAGCTAGCGGAGAGGCTCCCACACTTAGGCATTAGGATGAAGGAGCATTGCCATCGAGCCCTCGTTTTCGCAACGAGGATGAAAAAGCTCGGGCTCAAAGTCATCTACCCGGGCCTCGAAGATCATCCCGATCACATCCTTCTCAAGTCCATGGCTAACAAAGACTATGGATTCGGTGGAATTTTGTGCGTGGACATGGAAACGGAGCAAAAGGCCAATCGTCTAATGAATCTTCTACAAAATTGCACTCAGTTTGGGCTTATGGCAGTTAGCTTGGGCTACTACGAGACGTTGATGTCGTGCTCGGGGAGTAGCACGAGTAGTGAAATGAACGAAGACGAGAAAGCATTGGCGGGAATTTCGCCGGGGCTCATTAGAATGTCGATTGGGTATAGTGGAACGTTGGAGCAGAAATGGGGGCAATTTGAGAAAGCATTGGCAAGGATGCAGGATTTGAATTTGTTACAAAAGATGTAAGAAAGTGTGTGCGTAGTTAAATAATGGGGTACCACAATTGTTTGGTGGTATACTTGTTTAAAACTGGGTTCATGTTTATGCTTTATTATTGTGTTGGGCTAGTTGCTTTTCGTGTAGCTGCTACTATTAATTTTATAATAATCTAAATTGTGTTGAGGCCCAGTTGGAGCCCAATTCACTTTAGGTTTCTACTACAAACCCCTTTTTCAATATGGGTTGAGGTATATACCCCTCCAGCTTTGTTTAATGCACTCCCCCCTTCTATTTATTATTTCAAAAATATATATGAAATACCATATTTACCCTTTAATAAAATATATAGATACATACACCCCCATTAATCCTATTTTCATCTTCTTCCCCAATCACTCTACCGCCTCCCTCCCTCGATCTTCTCCTCTCCCTTTTTTTTCGTTTTCTACAGAGCCCCTCGCCGGCGCTCTTCACCTCCCCCATCGCCGTCGCACTCCCCCCTCCCACTTGCCTCGTTCGTCACCGCCGCTCTACTCTTTTTTTTAAAATTTTCTGTAACAAGCGGCGGTGCCGCCCCTCTCGCCTAGCGACGCCGCCGCCCTCCTTCGCCTCTAGCCGTCGCGGCCCGACGGCGCTCGCCCCCAGCAGTCGCGGCCCGCCAGCGCTCGCCGTCGCCGGCGAAGTACAGGTTTGTTTGTTTTTTTTTTTTTTTACCGACCATTATTGGTCGCTCAAGAACACTCTCGTCGACGATAGGTCGTCGATGAGAGTGTTTTTGAGCAATCAAGAATAGTCGAAAATTTTAATTTCTTTCGAAATTTGGTCGACAAACCAGTGTCGACCGGAGTGTTTTTGGGCGACAAACCAGTGTCGACCGGAGTGTTTTTGGGCGACAAATCAGTGTCTATTGGAGTGTTTTTGGGCGACAAATCAGTGTCGACCGGAGTGTTTTCGGGCGACTCTGGTTTGTTAAAAATACTAAGATTTTTTATTTTATTTTATTTCAGGCGGTGGTTATGGTGTCGATTGGAGTGTTATTGCTATTTTATTTTATCAAACATATTCATTTTTGTGGATGTTAGAATTTGTTTGTAGTGGTGGTGGCAACGGTGGTGGTGGCAAAATTCTAGGGTTAGGGTATTTAGGGTGCAGTGCAATGGAGATGGGGAGTGCAGAAAACGGAAAAAAAAGGGAGGAGAAGATCGAGAGAGGCGGTAGAGAAGTTGGGAAGAAGATGAAATTAGAGTCAGGGGAGTGTATGTATCTCTAACATTTATTAAGGGGTGGGGTAAATATGGTATTTCATATATATTTTTGAATTAATAAATGGAAGGGGGAGTGTATTAAACAAAGCTGGAGGGGTATATACCCCAACCCTTTCAATATTTGAAGCTCCATTATCTGCAGCCCATCAAACTCAATAATCATTACTGGTTATCGACTAATTAATTATAAATAAATATATGGAGTAATAAAAATACTATAGTAGCTTGCATAATAATTGGCGCCGAAAGTGCAAATGTTGTAGGGTGTTTATATATATTATATTGTGCTGGCAGGTTATAATTTTTTAATCCTCCTTTCTGTCATGTCACTACATAATACCCTACCCTGGTATTTTGTTTTTAAATTATGTTCGTCGAAATAATTTTTACATATATAAAATAAAAATTCTTTTATAAACACTATCATCACGATATTTAAAATATTACACAAAATACTATTACCATCTTTTGACTCACACATTATACAAACAATTCAACTCATTTATTTATTTATGTATAAAAATTTATAAAATTACCTTTTAAAATTTTAAAATCTAACTCATTATTCCAGTATCATATTTTGTGTGTCCAGACCCCTTATATAAGGTTTATCATTCAAACAAATCAATTTTCTAATTATGATATCGACAGACTCTTACTCCCTTATTAATTTATTTATATGAACCACAATTACAAGAAAAAAATTAGGATAATTGTAAAAAAAGAGAGTTACAATTCACGGTCCAAACACTAACGTATTACCACACAATGATACCACCAAAACATCATTTGTCTTAACTTTTTACATTTTAGATGTTTCAATTGCACCAAATTGATCTTTAGACAAATTTAAATTGAAAACTAAATCGTAAAAGTTAATAAGATCAAAATTAAAATAGGTGCAACCGTGCAACTTATATGACAAATAAATGAATTCCCCCTCCCCTCCCTTATTTCTACATCACTTTTTTCTAATAAAAAAAATTCACGTGGAATTTGATCGGAAATGTAACCTTCAACAATCGGTAAATGGACAATTTTAAAAAAAATAAAAAATTACAGGGCCAAAATCAAATCAAGAAAGTTAATAGAATCAATATTTAAATAGGTGTAATTTATTTCAAATAAATGCTTTTCGAGATAGAATTTATTTCGTTCCACAACTATTCAACATCTTTCAAAATGGTCCCTAAAAGATAGACATACGAAGGTAGTTCTAATTATTTTTATATGTACCAATTTTGTCTCAAACTTATCGAATTTTTAGAAAAGCGTCATTTTTTGCCTGTAACTTCATCGGAATCGGTCATCCACGTGTCCAGCATAGGACTAAAAAGGGCGTCGTTCTGAGGATTCTTACTTATTTGGACAAAATTGATACATATAAAAATAAATAGGACTATACTGATACGTTTATATTTTTCTGAGAACATTTTAAAAAGGGTGGAAACTGGAAAGTGATGAAACAAAAATAAAATATCCCATGTTTTCCTAATAGAGTTTTCATTCGTGCGATATGGTAAATTGAAGAAATACACTTCTAACCGTTTTGACCGGGTAAACCCGCAAGATTTTACCACTTCCCATAATTGCTTTGACAATGTTAGATGCTAATTTCACCATTGTGATTTGGAAGTGAGATCCATTTTCACTATAATAAAATTGAGTTTTTAATGAAGGAATCTTCCCATTAAAACATTTCTAGTTAAAAATATTTAATTACAGAAAATTGAATTTTAATAATAGGTCCAGTCAATAATTCTTAATTTCTGTCATTAATTTTTTATTTATTTTTAGCTAGAAGCTATAATGACATAATTTTGATCATTAAATGTCAATTTTCTTGTAATGTTTCTTATACTTTAAATTTGGTTTTTTTTTTTAATCTCCACAGAAATCAATTATTGAAAAAAAATAAAAAGAGAAAATTATTAAGTGATGTTTGCTTTGAGTTTTAAAAATTAAAATTAAAATTTTGAACATAGATCGAGATTTTAAAAACTGATTTTACTCATAAAAAACAACATCTATAAACTTGTTCTTTATATCTCACTTTACAAAGGAAAACTAAGATAAAATTTTTTAGAATTTCATAATCTCATAAATTTTAAAAATAATTTTTTAAAGTTACTTAAAATCGATCCAAAACAAACTATCACCTTAAAAATTTAGAAGATTGAAGCTGTTAAAACGTATGTGTAAGCTTGTCGTCATATCGTGGTGGTCATCTTCGATGTAGACAGGCCACTGATTTATGATACAGTTAGATTGAAATTAATTAAATTATTGAATTGGATTGGAATTAATTAAATTGTTGAATTGAATAAACGTAGGCTGAATCATATCTTAATTTGTAATTGTGCACCACACGTATTAATTATTGGTATTTTTTATTAAAAATGTTCAAACGAGCACAATGCAAATGATCAATGATAATTTTTTCGGAATTTAATACTTTGTTTTTTTTTATCGGTAAAAAAGAATTATATTAATGCTGGGTACAAGAAATACCTAAATAGTTTAGTATACAGGTTTTACATCAAGGGGAAAGCAATAAAGGTAACAATTTGCTAAATGGCTCAAATCATGCACTTGAGTGGGTTTGTCACCCAGGCTTTGAAGGATAAATTGGTACGAGTGGGGTCTTTGATTGTGAACCAACTCCAAAGTCTTGCCCTTAATTGCTCCTTGACCTTTGTGATCGAGAAGGTTTCGTTTCGGTAGAGGATTGCGTTTCTCCACTTCCATATTAGCCATACCACACATAGCCATATGCATGTGGCGCTCTTCTTTCCATTTTTTCCGCCGATAAGACCTCCAAATCCTAGGAGATGATCTAGTAATTCTGATGGTATCTTGAGCCAGTTCAGGCACTCCATCCAAACTTTGTATGCTTAAGGGCATTCCAGAAATATGTGTTTCTCAGTTTCTTCGCTCCCGCCACATAATACACACCTTAGGTCGTCATTCTGGTTGAGGATATTCCTTCTTCTAAGGTTGGATCGTGTTGGCAGTCTACCCCATAGGAGCCTCCATGTGTGGGCTTTGACTTTTGAGGGGACAAAGCTCTTCCAAGTGTTCTTGAATCCTTGAATCAGTCTGTCGTCCAGTCTAGTGTCTTGACTTTGGTTGAACAGGGCCGAGTACATTTCTTTTGTGGAGTATTTCCCCGTACTTGATGGCTTCCATCTCCACGCGTCCTCGGTTCCCTCTTTGGGTTGGAACCTGTTCATCATAGACAACAGATCGTTATAGAGTATTAGTTCCCTATCAAATAGTTCTCTTCTCCAGCCCCATGTCCATCTCCAGTTACCCCTCTCCCATGTACCCATTTCCCCCACTGTTTTTCCTTTGTCTAAGCTAAGCAGATATAGTCTCCTAAACCTATCCTTCAATATTCCCTCCCCAGACCAGTTTTCCTCCCAGAAGAAAGAATTTTTCCCATCCCCTAAGACCTTAGATAGATTTTCATGAAACCATTCCCCATTACCCTCACCTACCACTCTTAAGACATCTTTCCACCACAATGATACCTTCCCGACCCTCCCCTTTGGGAATAAGTTAAAGCCATCTCCCCTAACAGCCCCATATCTAGACCTAAGAATCCTAACCCACAGACTGTTCTTTTCATTTAGGAATCTCCACCCCCATTTCCCCAAGAGAGTTTTGTTGAAGTAACCAATATCTCTCACCCCTAGTCCCCCTAGTTGTTTCGTGTTACAGACTCTTTTCCAATCAATCCATGCTATTTTCTTTCCATTGCTCCCACCCCCCAAAGAAAATTACGTTGTAGCCTCACAATCTCACACATGGTTTTCTTAGGTATGTAGTAGAAGGACATATAGTATATTGGAAGAGAAGAGATAACTAAATTCAACAGTGTGATCCTGCCACCCATCGAGATCTTCTTATCGTCCCATCGTGCTAGCCTGTTTTTTATTTTCCCCACAATCGATGACCATTCCATAGTCTTTCTGTGATTTGATCCCACTCTCATTCCCAGGTATGTGAAAGGAATTATATCCACTCTGCACCCTAGAATCTCCGCCATGTCTCTAAGAGTGGTGTCTTCCACGTTTACGCCAATGACCGAGCATTTCTCAAAATTGATTTTTAGGCCCGACATCAGTTCCATATTTCTAAGAACCCGTCTCATGACCCATGCATTTTCCATGCTCGCGTCCCCCATGAGAATTGTATCATCTGCGAACTGTAGATGTGAGACCCTGATCTTTT
The DNA here is from genome assembly GCA_963675135.1 of Galeopsis tetrahit. Lineage (NCBI taxonomy): Eukaryota > Viridiplantae > Streptophyta > Magnoliopsida > Lamiales > Lamiaceae > Galeopsis > Galeopsis tetrahit. The sequence continues at coordinate 13,126,855 of OY776125.1, read as the reverse complement.
CTCGACCAATTTCTGCCGCTTTGTACATGCCTTCTTCCGTTTCCCTCTCCATAAGGATGCTCAATCCTTCCGCGGCGATCAGGAAGAGAAAAGGGGATAGGGGATCCCCTTGCCTTAACCCCCTCTCCATCTTGAACTCTCCAGATGGGCTACCATTTACTAGGACTAAGGCTGATGCTGTCGTCAGGCATTCCATTATCCACTTTCTCCACTTGGGATGGAAATTGAATCTCTCCATCATGAGTTCGAGATAGCCCCAGTCGATCGAGTCATAGGCTTTTGCGAAATCAATTTTGAAGAAGGCACAAACTATTTTTTCTTGTTTTGCTTCATCGATCGCTTCGTTCAGGATGACCACACTATCCAGAATGTTTCTCTTTCCAGTGAAGGCAGATTGTGCATCAGAGATAATGGATGGTAGAACAGAGCCGAGCCTTTTTGCCAGAATTTTTACTATGATCTTGTATATTCCCCCTACTAGGGAGATTGGCCTGAAGTCGTTCAGATCTGTGCTGACCTCCTTCTTTGGAATGAGCACAATGAAAGTTGGATTGAAACCTCTCACCAGTCGTCCATGGAAATGGAACTCCTCCATAAGTTTGGTGAATTCAGGTTCCAAAAGATGCCAGAACTCTTTTAGGAAGCCGAAGTTAAAGCCATCCGGTCCAGGACTCTTCGTGTTTTCACATGCACTTATGGCTTCTCGAATTTCTTCCTTTGTGAAAGGGGCTATGAGCATGTCGTTCTCTGTGGTTGATATCTGTCTCCGTGCAAAGCCTATTGCTAGGGTTGGTCTTATCATCATTTGTTTCTTGAAGTGGCTCTGGAAATGTTCGAACACCCCTTTTTTCACAGCTGAGACTTCTTCACTCCATTCTCCTTCCACCATGAGGCCCATGATTTCGTTTCTTTTCCTTCTTCTATTGATGTAGTTGTGGAAGAAGCGAGTATTGCAGTCTCCTTCCTTCACCCACTTGCATTTTGATTTCTGGTAGTTGATCATGCTTTTCTTTTTCAACTCTCGGATCAATAGAGCCGCTGCCCTATTTCTGTCAATGATCTCAGTTTCTTCAAGGCCAAACACTTCGTCGATTGTATCGAGCTTTTGGATTTCGGCTCGCTGTGTTTCTATGTTGCGATCGATGATGCCGAAGGTGTTCATGTTCCACTCCTTCAGGTCTGCTTTGAGCCATTTCAACTTCTCTTTTATGACAAAACCACCCCATCCTTGTACCTGGTAGCTATTCTATTTTTCCTTGACAAAGCTCTTGAATTCTGGATGTGTTGACTAGGCATTAAGGCTGCGGAACGGTTTTAGCCCCCAATCTTTTACCTTGATCCCCAAAAGGATAGGGCAGTGGTCGGAGACTGAGCGTCTGAGACCTCTTAAGTGTGTATTTGGCCACTGGTTCAGCCAATGATGATTGACCAGTGCTCTATCCAGCTTACGTTTGCATGATCCGTCAACCTTGTACCAAGTAAATTTCCTTCCGTGCAGTGGAAGATCTATCAGGTTTTCCCCTTGGATAAAGCCATCGAACGCTTGTGTATCCCTATGGTTTTGTTGTGCCCCTCTTCCATCCCTTTCCGAACCACACCGTATTGCATTGAAGTCCCCGACACAAATGCATGCCGCAGAATTTTGGCTCACAATCGTGTGTAGTCGGTCCCATAACTCAATCTTTTCAGGTAGGTTACATGGTCCGTAGATGTTTATAATGCAGCATTGAATATTTTCCTGCCCCCAAACACCGTTAAGTATAACTCCACCAGACATATGCCAGCGGCTAGAGCATCTAAAGACCTCTAGGTTCCAGATTGATATGATTCCCCCGGATCTCCATGTAGCTTCTCTAGAGTACCATTCCATATTGCCCTACCCCCATACTGCTCGACATGTTGCCTCCTCCACCTTTTCCAGTTTAGACTCTTGAATACAACACAAGTCCACCCCCTGGTTCTTTATGAGTTCCCGTAGTTCTTCTTTTTTGATCCGATTCTCCAAGCCTCGAATATTCATGGATAGTATCTTCATGGATGACACTCTTTTGCCACACCCTCCGCATTTGGTTTCTTTGACTGGCCTTGGTTTTCTATCTTTATGAGCTTACCAATTTCTTGAGCATCAATAGTATTGGTCTGTATGCCTAGCCTCTTCCCCAGCTCCCATGTTTTTAAGGCCTCGATCTCCGTATCGAGTGATACCGGGGTGGGGGGTTGCCGTCTGCCTTTCCCCTTTTTTGGTGCCCTGTTTTGCTCCGCTACCTTCTCCGACACATTTCCATTTTGCTGATTTTCTTTTTGGGTGGGTTTTTTCGGGGTTTGTATGTGGGTTTGATGTTCGTGTTTGAGAGGTGGGGAGGTGAGAGTATGGAGGGGTTTGAAGGGGTGTTAGTGTCCTTTTGTGAGAGGTTAAGAATAGGAGGAGGATCGGGGTTGGTGGCAGGTTGACAAGGGATATGGGGAGATGGGTGTATCAGGGGTGGATTTTGAGGGGGGGGGGGGTGTGAAAGGGGGGTGGGGTCGGGGTTATGTGTGTTCGGGTGGAGGTAGGTAATGGGGGGGGGTGAGGTATGTAGAGGGGGTAGGGTTTTATAGGTGTGCAGCAGGTTTGAAGGGGTGTATCAAAGGGTGTATCTGGTTTGGTTTCAGAGGTTTGAGAGGGGTGCGCCTGGTAAGGGTCAGCAAGGTTTGAGGATGGCCCATTAAGGGGAGTTTTGGGCTTAAGAAAGATTTGGGCCTGATTCTGGGAATAAGTGGTTGGGGAAGTACTGAACACGCGTACAATAAAGATACTCCCTCAATACAAATTAGATAGATTGGTTATCTCTTAACCTTAGACATGTTTATCTGAGCCGGGCTAACCGGGTCGATCCGTTTAACCATGAAAAATGCATCGTTTAGGTTCATGAATCATAAGTCTGTTTAAATTCAGACTTTTTTTATTCGGACCGATTAGTCTGTGGGCTAAATCGGGCCGGCCTGCTAGCCCGAGTTGTTATCTTTTTTTTTTTTTTTTAATAAATAACATGCGAACAAATTTTGGACCATTTGACCCATAATAATAACTATAAACATTAAGCAACCCATTACCATTCATACGATGAGTTTTATAATGGTGTTTAATTAATTAATCATACTTTTATTTTCTCAGTTGATCATTAACTAATTATATATTTTTCTATTTTATTTTCTTGTTGGACGTGTGATGCAGGCGGAAGCACGATACACACGTAAATCCGTTGATTCTACGAATACCCGGAAGATACGTAAACGAGATTAAAAGTGATAATCCATTGATTCAAAATGAATACTGGAAAAACACAAATAAAACACGTCAAAAGGGATAAAACCCAATATATATTTTTCTATTCAATCAACTCTACCCCTCTACAACTTTATTCTCCATCCTTTTATAATAAGGTGGATTAATTCACTAATTAATTTCCTTGCAATCATACTAAAATTAAGATATGCATAATTGATAGGATTTAGAACAGAGAGGAAATAACAATTAATTTTTCAATTAGTCGATTTCTTGCCACAATCTCTTCTTGATTTCGTCAAACTTGTCGGAAAAAGGCCAAAGGGGACATATCTCCATCATTCTCTCCCTCTTCGAAAATATTCGTCCTCGAATCTGCATGAATCTTATCTCTAGCAGTATAAAAAAAACCACTACGGGATCATCTTCAGAGAAAGCAAAATTAATTAACGCCTCAGGAAATTTGACGTCAAAAACATTATTGGGATGTGTTGTCTGATGGTGGTGGTCGTTGTCGATGAAAGTCGTCGACTGAATTCGTTGGTTGTGTAGAGATGTGAAACTGGTGGAATGAGTTTCTGGAACGGGGGGCGTCACTGTGGCGGCGGCGACAAGGGCTGCCAAAACTGGAGATGGTGGTGGCGCTGGCGTTTCCAATGCGGCAAGTTCGTCTCGTTGGCTGTAGCTGTCGAAAATTCCATCGACGGTGGCGGCCAATTGAGACCAGAGAAAATCAAATTTCTTATTCATATCGTAATTTTGCTTCATCGTTGATAAACGATAAACCCCACGGAATCGTTATGGCTCTGATTACCAACTGATGCAGGTGGAAGCACGATACACACGTAAATCCGTTGATTCTACGAATACCCGGAAGATACGTAAACGAGATTAAAAGTGATAATCCATTGATTCAAAATGAATACTGGAAAAACACAAATAAAACACGTCAAAAGGGATAAAACCCAATATATATTTTTCTATTCAATCAACTCTACCCCTCTACAACTTTATTCTCAATCCTTTTATAATAAGGTGGATTAATTCACTAATTAATTTCCTTGCAATCATACTAAAATTAAGATATGCATAATTGATAGGATTTAGAACAGAGAGGAAATAACAATTAATTTTTCAATCAGTCGATTTCTTGCCACAATCTCTTCTTGATTTCGTCAAACTTGTCGGAAAAATGCCAAAGGGGACGTATCTCCATCAACGTGTCAATTGGAACCTTTCATTTTAAAAGAAAAAAAATTATTGTAGCCCGTAACTGACCCGTTTAGCCCGTGACCTGCTAGGATTAGGGTTAGATCCCAACAATCGTAGAACCGTTAAGTATGAACAAATTAAGGCTCTAACTCGTTTAGCCCTTAATCCTGTAGGGCTGGCCTTATAGAGCTTTACACCATTATATATTACATATAATATCTACTCAATTTCGTTGAAAAACACTTTTGAGACGCTCTCAAAGAAGAACTTAGACACATCACTTGTCAATAATCAATCTTCAGTAGAGCTTTACACCATTATATATTACATATAATATCTACTCAATTTCGTTGAAAAACACTTTTGAGACGCTCTCAAAGAAGAACTTAGACACATCACACTTGTCAATAATCAATCTTCTGAAGAACAGTTGGTGTTGGAAGACGCTTTACAGTATAAGGGGGTCACACCCTGCTGGGGTGTCAACCGCATTTCACTCAGACGGTAGCCCGAAAGGCTGCCACTAGAGAATGATAAGAAAAGCGGTTACTCATTGATTACACCCCATTTCACTCAGACGGTAGCTCGAAAGGCTGCCACTAGAGAATGATAAGAACTACCACTAGAGAATGATAAGAAAAGCGGTTACTCATTGATTACACCCCATTTCACTCAGACGGTAGCTCGAAAGGCTGCCACTAGAGAATGATAAGAAAAGCGGTTACTCATTGATTTTTTTTTATGGAAGTTAAATATCAATCCCTTTTTTCCCCTCCCCGTGACTCGAACCCAGGACCTAAGGCCTAGGTAGTGGTGCTCTAACCACTTGAGCTATCCCACATTGAATTAAAAGATGGAAAACTACCAAATAAGCTATCTATGTATAAAATTAAAATTTTGATTAATATATAATGATATGTTTTAAATAACATATCATATTAATATTTTATAATATTTAATTTTATATTTATGTTGCATATATACTTAAAATCAAATTTCAGACCTCATAGGTTTTTTTTCAGTGGTCTGAAATTAATATTTATTCTGATTTAAATTTAAACTGGTATACATGTATAAATTTGACTATTTGTTATAAATTTGAAAATATGTGTTGAGTTCACAGAAATATAATTGAAAAACAAAAGGTATAAAATATAAACACCACATATAATTTAAAGTTAGGACAAATTAAGAAACCAGAAAAAAATTACTTAGCCTTTTTTTTTTTTTTGAAAATAAATTAGATATACAAAAGACAAAGCGTGCATTGCACTAGAAGTTGAAGTCTTATTCTAATTAATTAGTTGAAGTTACGTAGATTACCTTATTTGATTTGACCGCATAAATTAATCATACAATTCATCTGATCATTTAGTCGAAGTTATCTTATACTCCGTACTAATTTAACTCCTATTATTTTGATAATTTTTAAAATTTCAAAGTAAAATCGTTTAGGTATTTAAAACTCAAAATTTGATTTTTAAAATTATAAGTAAACATTATCTAAAATAAAAAGAAATATATTACTATTGAAGTTCAAGTGTATTGCTTCTTGTGAGATCACTTATGTAAATTTTATTGTTTCACTATTTAATTTATAGGCACGTAATATTTAAAAGATAATCAACATTTTATAATTATAGGATCAATATGTGCGTTAAAGATATAATGCGAGAAATATGAAAAGTAGAAGAGGGTAATATAAATTAATGTATGTAATGCAATTTATTCGAAGAGTCGTGTACATATTAGCCAGCGTGATGAGCAGAGTTATTTCACATTTTCTTATTATATATCCTTATTCCTTAGATGTTCGAAAATATTGTTTGGCTGACTTGATAAGGGTTTGATATGATAGATAGGTAAATCATCATTTTGAATTTTGAATTGATTATGATTTATGAGGAGTTGTTTGGTTGTACCCGACTGTGTGATGGGTAATCCGCACAAATATAAGAAGTTCTTTAATAAAATTTAATTGTGCTAAAACCTACTTGAAAGTTCTTTAATAAAATGTAATTATGCACGCGCACATTACAATATATGCATTATTTGTGATAACATGCATGAACACAATGGTGCAGGAAAATCATAGTAATATCATATTGCACTTAATATCCATAATAATCTATTTGAATAAAAAAAGTAAAAATGTAATACATGTGTCTTGTGAATTTAGGTGAAATTTTATAAAAATCCTTTAAAAGGCGTGGGTGATGACTGAAGCAGTCTTTAGTACTCCCTATGTTCCACTATAAGTTTTCCACTTTTCTTTTATGGACGTCCCACTATAAGTTTCCCATTCCATTTTTGGCATATTATTTTCTTGATCTCTCCCAATTACACCACTTACACTTTATCTATTATTTTATCATACTTCATTTCACACTCATCAATTATTTTCTCTTCCTCCATCACATCACTTACACTTTATCTATTATTTTATCATATTTCTTAATCAAAACACCCCAAAGAAAGGGGAAACTTATACGGGATGGAGGGAGTACTATTTAAACTTTAATATTTTTTTTAATTAATAAACTCTAAAAAACGGATGCCTAGAATCGAATCGGTTCTCTAGGCGGCATCTAATCTCATTTCCACATAAATATGACAATTTATAAGAAATTAAATCAGGTCGACCGATGATTGCCTAGCACTAAGCATGCATAGATGACTGTCTAGTTCGATTTTTGCATCACAGGATGAATCTTAAAGATTAAAGAGAGACCCAAATTTAATATTCTTTCCGTCAAATTTCATTATTTTCATTTTCCTTTTTTTATTGTCCAATTTATTTTATTGTGTTCACTCAATTTTTATCTCCACACTCCAAATCCAATCATTACTTATTTATTTAAATTATCGTCCACTTTATTGATAAAACCACCCTTTATTTATAAATAAAACCCACAATATTCTATCATGACCTCAAAATATACATAAAGTAATTAAAATGTTCACTGTCTGGCATAATAAACAATCACTTTAAATTGTCTTAAGATGTTAGAGCTTAATTACAAGATGTTTATATGCTCTTTGAAATCATGACCCAAAATTGAGCCAATTTTCCAGTAACACAATATAGCATGAAAATACCAATTGCATAAACTCGGATTTCAATACAGAAACAATGAAACAAAATCGAAACAATTAATTGCAGAAATAGATTTCGATTTCCAGATACTCCTATCAAATTGCAGAAATTAACTAATTATATAACTAAAAAAAAACTATTGCTCCTACAATTATTTGTAATACTACTGGAAGCAAGCTTGGAAACTAGTTTGGCACAGCACGATTTGGAATTAAGCTATGGAATAAAAGGAACGAGGCAGTCTTTAACGGGATAAGCTTCGACGAGGATAAAATTTTCGAAAGAATCAGGTTAGCATATTTCAAATGGCTTAAAGCCAAGTCCATGATTAATTTTTGTAACTCATTTGATGACTGGAGCAGCGAGCCAAGACTATGCATACGTTAATGGGCATTGTTTAGATATATTTCTGTAATCATTCTTGCTGATACTGTGCACTGTATCGTGGTGATGTACTTGAATTTATGACTTTTTTGAGGGCATCCCTTAAATATATTATAATTTATTTAATTATTAACAATATTATTATTGTTGAGGCTTCAAAAAAAAAATTATTGTTGAAATTATTAAATATTAAGATTTGAAATTATTAATATTATTATGATGATTTTAAATTTAGGAATATTAATTATTGAGTATTATTATGATTAATATCATTTGATTCTCAATAGAATCATACTGTTAAGGTCGGGTTAGCCACGTTTTTTTTTTTCTCTTTGAACGGATCGCAACCGTTGAAATTGGGAATCAAAATTGATCTGGATGGGATATGGAACAAAACTGAGATTAATTGAAGCTTAATTTGTCTTACAAAATGAGGTTTATCGGACGATTTCACCTAACACCATTTGATCTGACTGATCGAATATAAGTTGATTTCTATACATTTATGCTAGCTCTACCACGACAAATTTTGATTAGAAATTTAGAATCCATATATATATCCCCATCAAGAGTCATTATCTCAAATTTTAAAGAATTTGTTGTCATACCGAATTAGAATTAGTATTTATTACCACGTAAAAACTCCATTCTCACGATATTCTCAATTTTACATAAAATTTCATTACTTTTTGTGCACAAATATACACAAGTCAATTCAATCATTTATTTAGTTTATACAAAAAAGTTTATAAAAGTATCCCTCTAACTCTAGTTATTATTACACTTTCTTAATAAAATTTATTATGGAACAACGGGAATAAATCTTATCTATTTAAAAAAAAAAAAAACCCAGTGATTCTCACTGTTTGAGAATAATTGGAAAATAATCTCTTAAAGTCCAGGTCTCATCTACATTAGGGGCACAAATTAATAACATGTGCATCCATCAATTTACAGTTAAAAATAGTGTCATGTTTTATTTGTCTGCAATGGATACGTTTATAAGTCCAACTATATTTAAAACTAATGTTTCATTTTAATCAATTTTTTAATTTTATCACGTTTCGTTTACTTTGTACCATGTAATTATATGGAGTAGAAATGTGATTCAACTCAAGTGTGAAGCTCGTGCATATTGTATACGAATCTTTTGATGAATGCATTCATACCAATTGCTGTAGAAAAATATAAATTTGTAAGTCAAATGTTCGTATACGCGTCATCTAAAAATAATAATTGTGCGTATTAAATTATTTCTCTCTGTACTATTTTGGATGACGTCTATATATATATATATTTTTTAAGTTAGATGACGTTCTCAATTTATTTAATTTTTTTTTAAATCATTCACAATAACATAGGAAAACAATATATCCTGAAACATATATTCTGACCAACAAAATTTTTGAAAAACTTGGATCCAGACTTACTACTTGTGAATTTTTAAAAATTATTTTAATTAAATATATTTTATATATATAATATTTAACATAAGTGTTAGTTTTTTTAAAATTAATATTAAATAAATTTTCTCAACTTTTTTACAAGTTCAAAATTTTAGATTAGACTCAATTATTTCATAGTATTATAGCTTCAGACACACTTTCTGAATTCAATTCTGATCGAAAGCAACACTATCCAAATTAAATTATCCACTCGATTGACCTTCTCTCCAAATAATAGTTGATAATCTAACCCGACAAGTGAGGGGATAAGTATTAGGGAATTAATATTAAATAAATTCATTTTCAATCTCCAAATTAAAAGAGATGAGGAACCATGCACTATAGAAAAAATAGTTGGTCTTGGGTAGACTATATAAGAACTTGTGTTGATCGTTAACTTTTTACCTTTTTTATGGTTATTTTTTTGTGTTGCACTTTTCAATTGTAGTAACTTACACTTTTCAATAATATTTTCAGTTATGTTGACGTACACATTTTGGTAATATTATATTGCATCTTTTAGTTATATGGACTTACACTTTTCAGTAATATTGTGTTATATTTTATAGTTATAATAACTAACACTTTTTCATTAAATATTGTGTTGCCAGTTATACTGACTAGCACTTTTTAGTTATAATAATGACTTACAATTTTGATTAAAAATTGTATTGCACTTTTCAATTATAATGACTTACACTTTTTAATAAAAAAATTGTATTGCACTTTTTAATTGTAACAACTTACACTTTTCAATATACACATTTAAAAAAAATTACAAAAAAAAAAAAAAAAAATTGACTGTGTTACGGAATTGTATTCACAAAGCAACTCCTTACAAATGATAAATCAAGACAACAAGAAACGCAATGAATTGAAACGTATAAAGAACTCAAAGAAAGAACACGGGATTTACGTGGTTCGATCAAATGATCTACGTCTACGGAGGATAGAAGACTCTCTTCACTAATCACAAATGAAAGTTACAAATTACAAGTATTCACTAAGCTTGATCTCTCAAAACTCTCAAATTCAGTAACCCACAACCTATGCACTAGATGGTGTATTTATAGATGTACAATGCATTGGATAACCGCCACTAACCAACTAACTAACTAACAGAAAAACCAGAATTAACTAACTCTGAAATTCTAGACTTCAGCGGAGTTGTCTCAGCAGACTTGTCTAAGCAGACTTGTCTCAGCAGACTTGGCTAAGCAGACTTGTCTCAGCAGACTTGTCTTCAGCAGACTTGGCCCCCAACTCTCCTGAACTGACTTCAGATAACTTGTCTAGCAGAGTTGTCCAAACTCATAAGCAGAGTTGTCCAAACTCATCAGCAGAGTTGTCCAAGCTCATAAGCAGAGTTGTCCAAACTCATCAGCAGAGTTGTCCAAGCTCAATAATTTCAGATTAGTTGACTCCTAATAAGACCACTAAACCTTATCAGTTGAATTACTCCTTAACTCAACTTTGCTGAACTCCAAGATCAGAACAATAGCAACTCTTCTGATAGATAGAATTAGATGACATCCAATATTGCATTAATCCTAACAATTCTCCACCTTAATGCAAGATTGCCTTCTTCCCAGCCCTCCTCAAGGCTGTTTGTCCATTCTCTTCTTAATGAACATCCCAGGTGCTAAGGTTTACCAACTCCATGCAATGGTTGAACTTATTGCTTGGTAATGCCTTAGTTAACATATCAGTTGCATTCTCTTCTGAAGCTACCTTCTGAACTTCAACAATGCTCTTCTCCAAGATGTCTCTAACAAAGTGTAACTTCACATCAATGTGCTTTGACCTCTCATGAAACACTTGATGTTTTGCTAGATGAATTGTACTCTGATTATCACACAGCACAGGAACACTTTTCTGAAATATGCCAAAATCTCTCAGAATGCCCTTCAACCACATTGCTTCCTTCACAACTTCTGTTAAGGCTATGTATTCAGCTTCTGTTGTGGATAAGGTCACCATAGATTGTAAAACTGCTCTCCAGGTGATAGCAGTGCCATACAATGTAAACACATAACCAGATAAAGACTTCCTTGTATCTATGTTTCCAGCAAAATCAGAATCCACAAATCCAATCAAAGGTCTCTTGGTATCAACTGATTTTTCAAACAATAATCCTAAGTCTTCTGAACCATTCAGATATCTTAGAATCCACTTCAAAGCTTCCCAATGTAGCTTTCCTGGATTTCCCATGAACCTACTCACCATACTAACAGCATAGGCAAGATCTGGTCTGCTACAAACCATAGCATACATGAGACTTCCTACTCCATTTGCATAAGGAACAGTAAGCATCTGCTTCTTCTCTTCAGCTGTTTGAGGAGATTGCTTGGCTGACAACTTAAATTGCTGGCCAAATGAGGTACTAACAGGTCTGGACTGGTGCATAAGGAATCTTCTCAACACCTTCTGGATGTAACCTTTCTGGGACAAGAACAGCTTCCCTGCTTTCCTGTTTCTGAGAATATCCATGCCTAATATTCTCTTGGCTTCACCCAAATCCTTCATCTCGAACTTGCTACTCAGCTGCTGCTTCAGCTGGGTAATCTTTCTCATACTCTTGCTAGCTATTAACATATCATCTACATAGATCAGTAGATAGGTGCTCTCTAGATAATCTTGTTTACCAATATATACACATCCATCATATTTGCTTCTTAAGAAACCAATAGAAAGCATGAATGTATCAAACTTTCTATACCATTGTCTAGGACTCTGCTTGAGCCCATACAATGATTTCTTAAGCAAGCATACCTTACTTTGAGTTTCAGGCATGATAAACCCTTCTGGTTGATGCATATATATTGTTTCAGCTAGTTCTCCATGTAGGAATGCAGTTTTAACATCTAGCTGATGTAACTCAAGATCATCTTGAGCAACCTTAGACAAAAGTAATCTTATTGAACAGTGTTTAACAACAGGAGAGAATACCTCATTGAAGTCTATGCCTTCTCTTTGTGTGAATCCTCTTGCCACCAACCTAGCCTTGAATCTGATCTGCTCTCTAGCACCACCAAATCCAACTTCAAGCTTCTTCTTGAACAGCCATCTACAGCTGACCAACTTCTGGTTGTCTGGCTTCTCCACAAGGATCCAGGTCTCATTCTTCTCTAAGGATTGCAACTCTTTTGACATGGCTGCTATCCACTGCTCTCTTTCAGGACTGGTGATAGCTTCCTTATAGTTTCTTGGCTCATAATGCTCCACCTCTTCTGCTGTGATCAGAGCATATGACACAAGATCAGCCTAACCAAACCTAGATGGGGGGTGAATCTGCCTCCTGAGCCTATCTCTTGCAAGGCTGTAATTTCTCAGATCAGCAGGGTTGTCCTCCATGGCCTCATCTTCTGAATGATCTTCTGGATCATCTTTTGGGACCTGTTCTGGAACAACCTCATCAGGGGTGTTGTCTCCTGTATCAGCAAAGTTGTCTACCTCCTCTGGGGTCAACTCTTCTGATGTGGGAAACTCCACCTCAGCTGAGAAACTCTCTTCTGACTCATTTACAATTCTTCCATCTAGGTCATGGGAGTTTCCATTATGAGGATGTCCCATTACCTTCTCATTAAAATCAACATCTCTGCTGATTATCACTTTCTTATGACCAGGTTCAAGGCACCACAGTCTATAGCCCTTGACACCTATTGGATAGCCAATGAATATACATTTCAGAGCCCTAGGCTCAAGCTTATCCTGTCTAATATGTGCATAAGCCTGACATCCAAACACTTTAAGTTTTGAATAATCAGACAACTTGCCATACCAGATCTCATCTGGGGTTTTACCTTCTAAAGCATATGAGGGAGTTTTGTTTATCAAGTAACATGCAGTACATACAGCTTCTCCCCAAAAGCTTTTAGGTACTTTAGCATCAGCTAACATGCATCTGACCCGTTCTAGAATAGTTCTATTCATTCTCTCTGCTAATCCATTTTGCTGTGGATTAAGAGGGACAGTTCTATGTCTAGTAATGCCCTTCTCTTTACAAAATTCATTGAATTCAGCTGATAGATACTCAAGGCCATTATCTGTCCTCAAATGTTTTAAGGACTTTCCTTTCTTGTTCTCTATCTCAAGTAGCCATTCTTTGAATTTTGTAAAGGCCCCACTCTTCTGTTTGAGAATGAACACCCAAACTTTTCTAGAATAGTCATCTATAATTGACATGAAATACTTACCTCCACCAATGGTTTCAGTTCTTGATGGCCCCCAGACATCTGAATGAACATAATCCAGCAGCTCCTTGGTAGTGTGCTCACCCTTCTGGAATGACTTCTTCTTGGCCTTGCCAAGAATGCACTGCTCACAGAACTCCAGGCTTTTGAATGTCTTCTGGTGGAATGCCCCCTTCTTGGATAACTCCATCAGACCTTTCTCACCCACATGTGCCAACCTCTTATGCCAAAGCATAGCATCTTCAGAACTCATGGTAACATCAGCAGCACCTGTGATTGTCTCACCAATTAAAGAATATAGACCATTAGATTTCTTCCCTTGCATCACTATTCTATCAGCTTTGGTGACAAACAAACATCCTTTTTCAGTCTTGAATTCATAACCCAAAGCATTTAGTGTGCCAAGAGATATAAGGTTTCTCTTCAAATCTGGAACAAATCTGACATTGGTCAGGATCACATGTTTATCATTAAACATCTTCACCCTCACAGTGCCAATACCCCTCACATTGCAGCTTTCATCATTACCCAACAGAACTGATCCACCATCCATCATTTCCAGGTTTTGAAACCAAGATTTGGTGGGACACATATGGAATGAACATCCAGAATTCAACACCCATTCATTAACAAGTTTGCTATCTGTTATGCTCATGACTTCTGCACTATCATATCCTTTTGCCTCTGCTACATCAGCTTTGGCAGGATCAGTAGACTTCTTATGCTCAGGACAGTCTTTAATGAAATGTCCTTCTTTATGGCATTTGTAGCAAGCTCTGCTCTTGGCTACAAACCCATTCTTCTTTTGATTTGGCTTGACATGAAACTTCTTGCCTTGCCCTCCTTTCTTGTCATTCTTGAGTTTGATATTAAGACCCTCAGCTTGGTTCTTGGTCTTCTTGGTTGAGTTTGCTACATGTAAACTCTTAGTTTTCAGAATAGACAAGACTTCTTTGAATTTTGCCTTACCCTCCTTGGTAATCAGCAAAGCATCCTTGAAGCTATCATATGAAGGTGGTAAGGACTCCAAAAGTAGAAAAGACTTCTTGTGATCATCTAAGGTGACTCCAACATTTTCAAGATCATCAACAGCTTGCATGAACTCTAATAACTGCTCATCAAGGGTCTTATCATCAGTCATCTTAAAATTGTTGAGCTTCCTCTCCATAAACATCTGGTTTGACAAAGATTGTGTCAAATACAGATCATCAAGGGTCTCAAATACAACAGCAACATCCTTCTCCTTCATAACTTCCATGAACACATTGTCTCCCAAACTTAGAACAACAATGTTGTAAGCTTTTTCCATAAGCTCTTCTTTCTTGGCCTGGTCTGCATCGGATGCAGCAGGATCAAGAGGAGTGAGGGCCTCTTTCAGCCCATGGTGTGACAGCAGAGCCTTCATCTTGGCTTTCCATAAGCCAAAATCTGTCTTACCATTGAATTTCTCTATCTCCAACTTCACAGAGCCCATTTCTGATTCTTGACTTTATCTTCGACTTCCCACAGACGGCGCCAATTGTTACGGAATTGTATTCACAAAGCAACTCCTTACAAATGATAAATCAAGACAACAAGAAACGCAATGAATTGAAACGTATAAAGAACTCAAAGAAAGAACACGGGATTTACGTGGTTCGATCAAATGATCTACGTCCACGGAGGATAGAAGACTCTCTTCACTAATCACAAATGAAAGTTACAGATTACAAGTATTCACTAAGCTTGATCTCTCAAAACTCTCAAATTCAGTAACCCACAACCTATGCACTAGATGGTGTATTTATAGATGTACAATGCATTGGATAACCGCCACTAACCAACTAACTAACTAACAGAAAAACCAGAATTAACTAACTCTGAAAATCTAGACTTCAGCGGAGTTGTCTCAGCAGACTTGGCTAAGCAGACTTGTCTCAGCAGACTTGTCTTCAGCAGACTTGGCCCCCAACTCTCCTGAACTGACTTCAGATAACTTGTCTAGCAGAGTTGTCCAAACTCATAAGCAGAGTTGTCCAAACTCATCAGCAGAGTTGTCCAAGCTCATAAGCAGAGTTGTCCAAACTCATCAGCAGAGTTGTCCAAGCTCAATAATTTCATATTAGTTGACTCCTAATAAGACCACTAAACCTTATCAGTTGAATTACTCCTTAACTCAACTTTGCTGAACTCCAAGATCAGAACAATAGCAACTCTTCTGATAGATAGAATTAGATGACATCCAATATTGCATTAATCCTAACAGACTGGTCAACTCGGATCTATTTGAGACCATCCCAAGAAAAAAAGGAAAGAAAAAAAAGATCATTACGAATAATATTTGCATGCCATCCATGCATATTACTTTCATCCGTCCCCATAATTATTTTAACACTTTCTTTTTTATAATTTTTACATTCTTAAAATGGAAAAAACATATTCTTTATAAACTCTACCTTCACAATATCCTCAATTTTTTATAAATAACATTATTTTTTTTCACATATACACAAAAATCAATTAATTTTTATAGATTATACATAAAATTTCCCTCAAAATTTCACTTATTATTATATTATATTTTTTTAATATGTGTACCATCTACATATAAAAGTAATTTTTTGGAAGGGATGGAGTATAAAAAACCAAATTGGATAACACTTACATGTCATCCATTAATCATATGATATTATATAAGTTAGAAAGGAGTATCTCCTCCTATTATAAATTGGCAGTGAAGCTGTAGCAAAACTACATGCAGAGAGCTGAGTGAATTAAGTAACCCTAGCTAGCTCCTTCAAAATTAATCAGAATCTCTTTCTTAATTTGTTTTTGATATTCATAATGGCAACCGCCCGCCCACCGAAAGCAGAAGCTGCAGCAACCAACAGCTTCAAACAAGTGATGGCTGTTAACACCTCCTTCAAGCGACGATCAGAACAATTTGCCGCCAAGCTCATGAGCCAATCTATGAACAAGGCCGTGTACGAGGAGGACCCCGCTGCCTCCTTGTCCAGATCCCGCCACGAATTCGGGGAGCACGGCGGAATCAACATGTCCATCGAGGCCTCCGCCACCTTCACCGTCATGGAGGCCGAAACCATGCGCAAGATGTTCACCGGAGAACTCGGCCCCGACCGCGATTTCTTCATCTACAGCCGCTGCTTCAACCCCACCGTCATCAACCTCAGCCGCCTCATGGCCGCCTTGGAAGGCACCGAGGCTGCCTACTGCACCGCCTCCGGCATGTCCGCCGTCTCCTCCGTCCTCCTCCAGCTCTGCAGCTCCGGCGACCACGTCGTCGCCTGCCACACTCTCTACGGTGGGACCCACACGCTCCTCGCACACTTCCTGCCACGTGTTTCCAACATAACGACGTCGTTTGTGGACATCAGCGATCACGAGATGGTCAACAGAGAAATTGTGGAAGGGCGGACCAAGGTGCTTTTCTTTGAGTCCATGTCGAATCCCACGCTCACCGTGGCTAACGTGCCCGAGCTGTGCAGGATAGCGCACGATAAGGGGGTCACCGTGGTGGTCGATAATACCTTTGCCCCCATGGTGCTTTCTCCAGCCATCCTCGGCGCCGACATCGTTGTGCACAGTATGACTAAGTTCATTAGCGGTGGCGCCGACATCATCGCAGGTCTCCCTACCTCTATTTTAATTACTTTCCATTCAATGTTTCTAATTCCAGATTTTAATTTGTCTATATATACATCGAGTAAACCCTAGCTAATTCAATTCAATATTTTACTTTTCTAATTAAATTTTACGCTTCTAATCTGATTATAGGAGATAAGATCGTACACTATGTACAAAAGAAACCAATTTTTGTTTTGTGTTTTTCTTTTTTAGGATTTTAAAATTTAGTAGAACGTGAGTTAGATTTTAAAATCTTTAATATGAATTTAAAATCCCAAAACAAACCTGACCTAATTCAAATTAAGTAATCTCCAAAATAGTTGGTATATGCATAAAATAAGCATTTTATTAAAATTAAGATTTTACCTGCTCATCATCAGTACTTCTAATCAACCCAACCTACATAAAAAAATTAATCAATTAAAGAATTTTTCATTTTATAATATTGTTTTTCTGTTACTGATTTAAAAAAAATATTTTCCATTTTATATATGTTTTCAATTACTGATTTGCAAATTTTATTATTTGTTATGGGTAAGAAATCAATTACTAAAATTAATATTGACATATATGACTTATCGGGCAATATTTCACGATTAAAAAAATCTAGTTAAGTTGTGATTTTCCTCTAATTAATTGTGTGTAAAATTTTGTGATTTGATTGTTAAAAAGTAAGTTGAGGTGGTTGATGGAATAATGTGTTGTATCACATACAACACATTAAATCATCCTATAGTACTCTAACATAAAATAAACGGTAGGTATTTGCCACTAACGGACCAGGAATATGCATGCATGTGATGTCAAAGCATCTCACAGACTTACTAATTAAAGTTAATGATACCTTAATTCAGGTCTGTCGCTTTTTAGGTGAATAATTAATTAATCAAGGGATCTTTGAAACATGAGTTGACTTGCTGTTTCATTTTAAATTAGAACGAGACAAAACATTAGTAATATATAATTAATATATCGAGGGATTAATTATCTTGAATGAGTATACTTGCTCTTTCATTTTTTAATTAGCACGAGACAAAACAATAATTGAAGGAAAATATACTAATTTTAATAATTGTTGAAACTAAACCTGAGTATTTCGTTTTTAAAACTAATTGATGATTAATGAATTAAGTTGATTGTTACTTGTTAGCTAGATATATATACGTTAAAGTATGTATTTAATTAGTGCAGGTGCCGTATGTGGTCCAGCAAGCCTTGTGAACTCCATGATGGATCTTCATCAAGGAACCCTAATGCTCTTGGGGCCCACCATGAACCCTAAGGTCGCTTTCGAGCTATCCGAGAGGCTCCCACACTTGGGCATTAGGATGAAGGAGCATTGCCATCGAGCCCTCGTTTTCGCAACGAGGATGAAAAAGCTCGGGCTCAAAGTCATCTACCCGGGCCTCGAAGATCATCCCGATCACATCCTTCTCAAGTCCATGGCCAACGAAAACTATGGATTCGGTGGAATTTTGTGCTTAGACATGGAAACCGAGCAAAAGGCCAATCGTCTAATGAATCTTCTACAAAATTGCACTCAGTTTGGGCTTATGGCGGTTAGTTTGGGCTACTACGAGACGTTGATGTCGTGCTCAGGCAGTAGCACGAGTAGTGAAATGAACGAAGACGAGAAAACATTGGCGGGGATTTCACCGGGACTTGTTAGAATGTCGATCGGGTATAGTGGGACGTTGGAGCAGAAATGGGGCCAATTCCAGAAGGCATTGTCAAAAATTCAAGATTTGAATTTGTTCCAAGGGATTTAATTGACAAATGGGTTACTATCAAGTACGTTGGAAGTTGGACTTTAAATGTGTTGTTTGAAGCCAAAATGAAAAATTGTGTGCGATTAAATAAAAGGGTCCCACATCTGTTTAGTGGTTGACTTGTTTGAAGCATGCATTGTTTATCAATGTTCTCTAGTTATCTTGCTATTTGCTTTTGTTGTTACTGTTTCTTTAATGTAATAATCTATCTAATTGGTGTTCAGCCCGTTTGTTTACAGCTCAATTTAAATTGGTGTCGAAAATGCAGTATAAAAAAGTACTTATTTTTTTGTGTTTTGTCTTATAAAAAACTGAACGGTGACATATATGTTGTATGCTAAATAATATTTTTGTGTATGTTAAACCGTAGTTCACTATAACCCTTTAACAAACCACGTTTATAAATTTATTTATTACTTTAATATGTTAGTAGGGTGCTGACAGTTTATTAATTTTTTAAATCCTCTTACATACAATCACTTTGCTGACATGTTCAATTGAAAAACCTTAAGCAAATGAATTAGTATTGTTTTTTTGGGCTTATATTTATATATTAATTTTTTTGGCCAAAATTAAAGATTGAACTAATTAAAATTAGATTTGAGTACATGAATATGTATGTATATCTGTAAACACGGTGGCCCTATTATGAAAGAGTTAAAAGCTTTGTTGTAAAAATCACCTGCCCTAATCGATCTGATTTTGTCTCACCTGCATGATGTTCAATGTTTTTTTGACAAAATTATAGTATTATTTAAAGTGGTGAAAACAGTGTTTTTAAAAGAAAAGAATAGGTGACCTAGGTGCTAGGCGTTGTCAAAACGATTGACTACTGATTTTCGACTCTTACAATTTTGATTAAAAGAGATAGTAGACGTTGAAAAAAAAATACCCAAAATATAAAGGGGCAGGCTAACAAGTAACAAATATAAAAGCCCAAGTGGCTGGCCAGCTTAAAAAAGTCAGATTGCTAAACTAAAAGCCCAATACTTGACATAGAACTAAACATTTAAAAGCTCAAAAACAAACATGCGCATCACTGTAGGAACACTACAGCAATTTCATTATTCCCACTTTCCTTTTTTGGTTGTCCAATTTTATTATTGCCATTCCCTTTTTGGAAATAATACTATTCACACTACTTTATCTTCACTCTCCAATCATCACTTATTTACTCAAATTGCCACTAATTTTATTCATAAACAACCACTTTACCTATAAATGGACACCACAACATCCCATCATACCCCCAAACTTATCTACTTTATACATAAACTAATCAATATTTATTAAAACCCGTGCCCGGAGAAGTGGGCATAATAAAATTGGACGGAGAGAGTATTAAGTTTGAATTTGTAAAAGACAATTCATTTATAAATCAAACCATGCTTTTTATAAGTCTCAAGCTATTGTATTCATTCCATGCATCTTTTATTATTAACTCTACATATAGGAATGTAACTTGACTACACCAACATCAAGAAATCAGATTTTATGTGTATATTCTGTATGATTTATCACACTTAAATCAATCTAGAATTCCCACCAGAGTGAACTAGTAGTATCAAGAAAGGTACTGAATCCATCTTGAGGAATGTCAAAGACACCTGCTGCAACAGCTTCCTCTACTTTTCTGTTTTTATCGCTGAAACCCCTGCACTCTTCTCTGCTTTCCATATCTACCACATTAACTCCTCTGTTTTCTGAACTCCCTAATCTCATCTCATTCTTCTTTTCATTTTCTTCACTCATCTCTCTCAGTTTCTGCACCTGTCAATTCTTGAAAATAAGTTAATACTACAAGAATATCATGAGTTTGTATTAGATGTTATATATTCAACTTCAAAATTTATACTACATTCGTTCGCAACAAATGTCTTTTTAGAAAAATTAAGAAATTTGAACTTACACATTTTTTTCTTCAATTAACAAGGAGGAATAATTTATTGTATTTGAAAGATGTGGATTTGTGAGATGTAATTGAAGCATTAAAAGTATAATTGAGTAGAATTTTGAGAATAGTCATGTAATTTATGTTCACTTTTTTATCCTACCATATGCTATACAGGTAATCTAGCCGATAAAAATGGTGCGTGACACTGACACCTTCAGATTTTATTTATTTAGCAAAGTCTGATTAATCAATTGGATGTATGATATACCTATTTTTAAAAATTGAAAATTAATAAAAACAAAACCAAAATGTGGTAAGGTTACTAGACAAAAATTGTGAAAGCGCATTAACTAACTAATTATGTATAAGGAGGAGTTGTAGAGTACCTGGATGGCCAAACTCTGATTCTCCTTTCTGAGTGCTTCGAACTGTGAAGCCAAGTTATGATACTTTGATGTAAGGATGTTAAACTCTTTCTCCACTTGTTTCGATTTTGATCGAGCTCGTTTATTCTGGAACCATATCGCGATCTGTCGTGGGTGCAACCCGAGTGTGTCAGCGAGGTTCTGTTTCATGAGTAACTCGGGTCTTGACTCGGACTCGAACGTTGTTTCGAGTGACTTGATTTGGTCATCACTAAATCTTTTTCTTCCGGAATACTTTCTGGACTTGGTGGTGTTACTCGACATAATGTTCCAATTTGTTTTGTTGTGGTGGGCTGATTTATTTGGAGCTAAGATTTAACATCAACATACTAGCTAAGACGTACGTGTATATCTTGATCTTGATCTTCATTTCTTACATGGTGGGCCTCTATATACCACTTGTGCTTTAACATCTGTCCACTTTCTCCATATATAAAATCCCAGATTTTTGTCAAGAGTTTTAACCATACATTTTGCTGCCACTCGAATTAACGTGGATTCTCTTTTACAAGTACAAATTTATATATAAAGTATCATTGTTAGCAAACAATTGAATCACCGTTTAAAAAATAATTGATTTTATACATGAATTAAACAATGATATTTTGTACATGAATTAAACAAGGGAGTAAAATGATTCTTAGTATATACTTAGAGAAATTCTCATGTGAATCAAATTTATTCGATAATCTAAATTTCATTAGTATATAAATTATACGGATTCTATCCATTACAACGTGGACTGTAATCTTTTTAACAATTTAGTACATACACAATATTTTTATCGGATTCAATACTATGCAAAATTTACCTATTTCGATCAAAACTATATTTTTATGGTATTTTTCTATTACACGTGTCTTGCACACATATAACCAAGATTATATTTATTCATTCAAATAGTGTCTGACGTTTGGTTCAATCTGTTGTTAAAGATGATGATTATTTTACTTTTCATAATTTTGAGAAATTAACGTTTATTAAAAAAAATTAATCAATTTGAATTGATAAATATAACTTTAATTATAAGTAAGCAAGACACATGTGACCAAAAAATACCATAAAATTATAATGTATGTTGCTCAATTTCACTTTATTATATGTTACAATTGGATTTTAAAAAAAAAATGTATATGTACCAAATTGATAAAATTACTAGTAGATATTGTAAATGGATATTAATGATAAAATATATTCCCTCCATCTCTTGTAAAATTATAAATTTTACCATTATAGGTATTCCTCATTAAATCGAAGATGAGTGACTTTAGAAAAAAAACAAGAAAAGATGTGAAATGTGAAAAAGCATAATTCAATCCGATTAACACGTTGCAAAAAGACAAGAGAAGCGCCCTCCGCTGTCCTTGAAAACCCAATGGTATGGTGACAATGTGGCTCTCCATTAAAATATGTGGCCCTCTTCTTCTTTTTCAGATTTCATCTTTCAAGTGACATTTGGC
This sequence comes from Galeopsis tetrahit, assembly GCA_963675135.1. Classification (NCBI taxonomy): domain Eukaryota; kingdom Viridiplantae; phylum Streptophyta; class Magnoliopsida; order Lamiales; family Lamiaceae; genus Galeopsis; species Galeopsis tetrahit. Next base: position 13,104,087 of record OY776125.1, on the reverse strand, counting down.
ATTTCATATATGCTTTTCTTTATTGGTTTATACTTATTTAGATTGAGATTTATAATTTGGATTCTTTGAAAACAACGAATACTTGTCCAAATTTAGACAAAATCTTGTGTACAATTAGTGCATGGTTTAAAAATATGTGCAATTGATCACGATGCAACCAACTCATAAATCTAACATCACTATAGTGTCGGTCTAAACATTTCAAAAGCATTCGTTTTTTAAATTTTAAAATTCAACACTTGTTACTTTAATATTTTACGAAATTTAAAATCATATTCTATAAATCTTGGATAAATTTTATATAATCACCTATATACATTCTATAAAATGAAGTTACATTCTAACATATTTAAATTTCAAAACAAACCTATTACAAATATTAAAATTTAAAATCCACTAAATTTTAAAATTTAAATTTCAAAATTCTTAAAATTTCAAAACAAACATACTCTAAGTTTCCTATACATTTGTTATACATATCTTAGATTAGTACTGCACTCGCTCTACATGAATCATTTATATATTTTATTTATATCAGCTTACACATTTTAGTTGAATCTAATATTGTTTGTGATATAGTATTAATGTTCTTTTACATTAACTTATGCATTTCAATTAAAATTGGTGTCACTTTTCAGTTAAGACTAGTGTCATATTTTAGGCAAAGATTATGTCATGTTTCATCATATGACTGATTCATATTGTATCTTAGTTTTCGCACATTAACTTTTAAATATAATTTATTTTGTTTGAGACGGATTAAATAATAAATGAATGAAAATAAAACTCGAAATCGAATATAAAGAGCAAGTTGGGAAATATGAATAGTATATTTTTAATTTGTCCCTCTTATTATTGCAGAATAAAATTACGATAAGTGTCTAGGCTTGTTAATGTTGCCTTTAATAGCTAGGGGAGGTCCAATAAATTGTCGTACTATGTGAATATTGTAATATAAATTATTGATGTTATCTAAAATTAAATGAAATCCTATCATTCGTATAAAATAAATATACAAAGGGTTTACTGTTTTGGGGCATTAATAATCATGAGAAGATTTGCATGGGGTGGGGACTACACTAAGCCAAATGTACGGTGGCCAACGAATTCTTCCGTCCAAGCTGTAATGGATTAGATGTATGCCCCCCTATTACTACAATTTCAATGATACTGTTGTAAAATGTAATATACCTAACACACTCTTCACTACTGTACAATATTTTGTATTTTTGTCCATTTGCAGGGACGGACCCAGGTTTATCGTTTAGGGGGGCCGATAAATACTAAAATACAATTTAATATATACCCGAAAATAATAAAACTTGATATTTTATATTTGAATCCAAATATATTAATTTATGTAGTTTAATATCTCAAAATACATAATTATATCATGTTAAAACCTAGAACTCTCTCATGCCTATCATGAAAATAGTCAACAATTAATAGTTTATATATATATATATATATATATTTTTGCTATTTGTTTACAGATATATATAATAATGGGTTATCTAGTATTAAGACAAAATTGAGATTAGGTCCTTTAAAAAAAATGGCCTATTCCGATTTTAGAGGTTAAAATTGAACAATCTTTTTAATATTAAAATTAAAAATATTAAGTCATAAGGTAATATATTTTAAATTAAAATTGTAACGTAAACAAAGTATTAGGCTAACAAACTTTTTTACTCGATTTTCTTTATTACGTTTTTTTTTTTTTTTTTACATTTGACAATGAAAGAAAATAAATTGAGACTAAAAAATATTTACACTCAATCTAACATATTTAGAAAATAACTACTCAATAAATAAATAAAAATAAAATACTATCCATAAATTAATCAAATTATAATGCGCTTTTAACTTGGACGGCCCAATTCATTTTAGTTGGGTTTTTGTTACTTGGGCCAGACTAGAATTTCACAGGTTGTATAATAATACTAAAATGATTGTTGTATTAAGTATATATATTTATAACTATACATGCATATATAACGAAGAAAATGCAAAAAATTGAGGGGGTCAGGGCCACCCCTGGAACATGCGTAGTTCCGTCCCTGTCCATTTGAGTATTTCATATACTCAGCAATAAAGTGAACCACTTTGACTTCTCAAAAAAAAAAAATTAGTAGTAGTAATTAGAGGGTTGTGAACTACTTACAAGGAGAATAACTCTATATTTTCTAATAATTTTTTCTCATCGTTTTAATATAAATATATCATCACAAAGAGTAACAAATTAACAATTATTCACTAATTTTACTTTTAAGTTATCCTTGTGTACACTAAATTCTATGATAGAGTCGGTGCAATTAAGCTATTTTATTAATTTAATGAATTGAAAATTCAATTGAACAATCAGTATTATTACATAACTTAACTGTTTCAAATGGTTCTACATTAATTTATCTTTTTGGACTACTGCGGCTTATGTGGCGGTGGCGAGCTCAATAGAGGGAGGCGAAAGGGTAGAGGCTACCGACAGAGTTTGGGTTTTTTTTCAATTTATCCATTTGGTTAACTTTTCGGATGTGTCATATTTGGTGTTGGACTTATATGTTAATCATACTATTTAAATAAATACTCCAATTTCTACCGGGTCAAAATAGCTGAAATTTTTTGGTAAAAATATTAAAATTGGACGGTTGGGATAGTTGGGCCGGGTAAATCGGCCCAATTTCTTTTGGACTGTGAAATATGAGATCTTGATCTGACTTGAATCTAGGGCTGCATGGCTGGTTCTTTAGGCGGGGCTCAATTTGCAAGGGGGTTTGACTATATGCACCTCCATTTTGGAGAGATGCACTCCCCCTTTCAGTATATAAATAAAATAATAGGACAAAAGACTAAAAATACCCTTCATTAAAATACAGCATACTATATGAACTCTCCCTATGAACGCAACCCCCTACTGTCATTTCTTTCACCTTCCACCTAAACCACTACTTCCGACCGTCGCAGACAACATTTTTCGGCGACTATCAAACCAAAAAAAATCCATAAATTCCAAAATATACTTAAAAAATTCAATTTTTTTTTATAAATTTTGACCAACCAGTGTCGACCATATTCACTCCCGTCGACACATCGTTGTCGACGGGAGTGTATATGGTCGAAAAGATTGGTTGAAAAAAATAAAAAAATATATTTTTTAAAAATTCGACCATACAATGTCGACCAAATACACCCTCGTCAACAACAATTTGTCGACGAGAGTATATTTGATCGACATTACATTCTCGAATAGAAAAAGAAAAAAAGTTTTCTACAGAGAGGCAGAAAACTTAATTAATCCAAAAAAAAAACCCTAATTAATGTCGACCAACCTTGAATCGGGATCGGGGTGGATGGGACCGGCCGACGGCGGGGAACAGCCGGAATCCGGAACAGGGGAAAGGGGGAGCAAAAATACAAAAAAAAAAGGGAGGGGCCACGACAGCTGTGTCGGATGCCATGGTAGAGGCCGGACGGCGGAGGGGTGGCCGCAACGGGGAGAGGAAGAGGGAAAGAAGAAAAGGCGGGAGAGGGAGGAGCCGCGACGGCTGCGGACGGCGGGGGCTATGGACTGCGGGATCTGCGGAGGGAGGAGCGCGACGGCTGCAAAGGAGTTTTTTTTCCCTTTTTTTTGCGGCCAGACGAGGAGGCGGCCGGACGAGGGTGGCGGCGGCTGGCTGGTGTGGGTTGGGGGAAGTGGAGAGAATGAAGATAAAATTAGGTTTTGGGATGGAGTGTGTGGGTAGTAATAGAAATTTTATGGAGACAATGGCAATTAAGACAATTGAGGGGGTGCATCTATCTTAGACTGATTTTAAGGGACTGCATCTCTACGAAATGGAGGTGCATATTAATAGGGAATAATAATATAGAAATAATATATAATAGGAAATAATAATATAGGAATAATATATAATAGGAAATAATAATATAGGAATAATATATTTTAATTTAGTCCATATCTTTGTATATATGGTTGTTGTATTTACCTTAATTATCTCTTTATAAATACTCTTATAAATAGTGAATCATTCCTATCACTTCATTGACGGTGATCACATACCTATTCTCACATGGTATGAGTCTGACTCATCGAAACCCTAATTTTCTCTTTAAAGTCTCACGCTAAATTTCTTCCCTTCGCTCCTCATGGCGGCGGCGGCTCCTACTCCCCCCCACCATTCCTCTCAATGTTTTGGTTCATCTCTTGACAATCAAGTTGGCATCCTCCAACTACCTGCTCTGGCGTAATCAGGTGGTCCCGGTCCTGTCAAGTCATGATCTTATCTCTCACGTTCATGGCACGACACTCGTTCCGGTGAAATCGATCACCACATCTGGTGAATCGGCTCCAAACCCAGCCTACATTGCTTGGTTTGAGAAGGATCATAAGATCCTTAGTCTTCTTCTTTCCTCCCTTTCTGAAGAAGCCATGGCCGAGGTCATCGGCTGTGCCACCTCGCGCTCCGTTTGGGCCGCCCTCGAGGCTGCCTACAGTCACACCTCGGTCTCCCGTATTACTCAACTGCAGAATCAGCTCCTCTCCCTTCGTCGTGGATCCACTTCCGTCGACAAATTCAGCAAAAAGTTTCGTGCTCTTTGCGATCAACTCGCCTCCATTGGTAAGCATGTTGATGATGACGACAAGTGTCATTGGTTTCTTACAGGTCTTGGCCCCCAGTTCGCTGGCTTCTCTGACACTCGCATGGCTATGTCGCCCATGCCTGCTTTTCAGGATCTGATCCATCAATCCTTAAACTATGACCAGTTTACTCGTTCGATGGACTCCTCGTCCTCGCCCGTTCCAGCATTCTCTGTTTGTGCTCGCTCGGGTAAACCTTCTCGCCTTGGCCCCAAATCCCATAACTTCTCCCCTCGGAATTCTGGTGGCCAGGCGACCACTAGATCCTCGGTTGGTGGCTCGGCTTCTGCTCACCGTCCTCCTACCTGCCAGATATGCCGACAACAAGGCCCTTATGCAAACCACTGCCCAGACCGCTATGCTCGCCCTGCCCCCTCAGCGGCCAACCTTGCCCATGCTCTTGACTCTTAGTGTCACATCTCGCAGCCTCCGGCCTCTGATTGGTTCCTTGATAGCGGTGCGTCTGCTCACATGACTCCTCGCTTTGCTGATCTGGACAATCCTCACCCGTATTCCGGTAACGACAATGTTATTGTTGCTAATGGTTCTACTATTCCAATCACTCATGTTGGGTCGTGTTCGGTTAATAAGGATGTTCGTTTGTTAGATGTGCTCGTCGTTCCACATCTTACTAAGAAACGGTTATCCATCAGTAAGCTTACTTCAGATTTTCCTGTTGATGTTTTGTTTACTAATGACTCGTTTGTCATTCGGAATCGGGCGACCAAGCAACCCTTGGCGAGGGGTCGGCATAGTCGAGGACTCTATGCCCTGGAGCACGGTACTCCATCCTTGGTCGCTGCTTTACGGAACTCGTCGCTGAAGGCTTCTTTTGAGTGTTGGCATCGTAGATTAGGCCATGTTCCTATTTCTCTTATTAATTTGTTGAATAAAATGGGTTTGCTGTCTCTTACTTCTTTTTTGCCCAAACCGGGCTTATGCACTCCGTGTCAGTTGGCTAAGAGTAAACACTTATCTTTTGCAATAAATGAGAAGCGAGCTTCTCGTGTGTTGGATTTAGTTCATTGTGATCTTTGGCTAAGAGTAAACACTTATCTTTTGCCCCTGTTGCTTCGAATGATGGTTTTAAATACTATGTCTTATTTGTGGATGATTTCTCCAGATTCACTTGGCTTTATCCTCTGCACACCAAGTCTGATTTTTACGATGTGTTTGTTCGGTTTCACACCTTTGTTTGCAATCAGTTTTCCACTTCTCTTAAGGCATTCCAGAGTGATGGTGGCACTGAGTTTGTTAATGGTCGTGTTCACGGATTTCTTGCCGACCATGGCATCCACCATCGCATCTCATGTCCTTACACTCCTCAGTAGAATGGTCGCGCTGAACGCAAACATCGCCATGTCACTGAAACTGGGCTATCTCTATTATTTCAGGCGAGCATGCCCGCCCACTTCTGGGTTGATGCTTTTTCCACGGCTGTCTACATTATCAACAGACTGCCCACGCCTGTTCTTGGGGACAAGTCGCCCTTTCAAGTTTTATTCGGCTCTGCTCCGAACTTTGCCAACTTCAGTACCTTTGGCTGTCGGGTATTTCCATACCTTCGTGACTATGCTCTCCACAAGCTTGCTCCTCGCAGTGCTCCATGCATCTTTATGGGTTACAGTTCCTCTCATAAGGGGTTTCGGTGTTACGATCCGATCGCTTCCCGCTTCTACACTACTCGTCATGCTCAGTTTGATGAATCTGTGTTCCCGTTCTCGGCTTCTCATGTTCCATCCTCGCTTGTTGACTCTCTTGAGATCAGCTCATTCGTGGAACCATCGGCTGCTGCTCGCCATTCTCCTTGTGGTCTCTGCCCTGACCCACCAGACATGATCATGCCCCCTGCTCGCCCAGCAGCTCCGCAGCCTCCTGCTCGCCCTGCAGTTCAGCAGCCCCCTGCTCTCCCACTTCCTATCTCGACTCACCCCATGGTTACTCGTGCCAGATTTGGGATATTCAAGCCTCGACACATTGCCGACATTGCGACCACCGGTCTCCTGTCCGCCCTCTCGGTCTCTAATGAGCCTAAGGGCTTCAAATCGGCACTTAAGCATCCACACTGGTTAGCTGCAATGCAATCTGAGCTCGATGCCCTGCATGCTAATCAAACTTGGGAGCTCGTTCCTCGTCCTTCCTCCACAAACATTGTTGGTTCGAAATGGGTCTTTCGCACCAAATTTCATGCGGATGGTATTGTTGATCGCTACAAAGCTCGCCTGGTCGCCCAGTGCTTCTCGCAGGTTCCAGGCATTGACTTCTCGCACACCTTCAGTCCATTTGTCAATATCGTTACTGTTCGCATCATCCTGTGTCTGGCTGTTCGGAATCAGTGGCACATGCACCAACTCGATGTAAACAATACCTTTCTCCATGGAAAGTTGACGAACACTGTTTACATGGCTCAACCTCCTGGATTTGTTGATCCTCGCTTTCCCGACCATGTTTGTCGCCTCAAGAAGGCAATATATGGTCTTCGGCAAGCTCCTCTCGCCTGGTTTGTTCGCTTCAGTGACTTTCTGAAAACTTTGTGTTTTCTATGCAGCCGAGCAGATCCCTCGCTCTTCTACTTCAAACGTGGTACAGTCACTCTTTACCTCTTGCTTTATGTGGATGACATTATTGTTACAGGGAGCGACCAACATGCTATTCGGCGATTTATTCGCCGTGTCAACAAGGAATTTGCGATCAAGGATCTTGGTCGCCTTAGCTACTTCCTTGGCCTTGAGGTCACCCACTCGTCAACTGGTCTCTTTCTCAGCCAAGCAAAGTATGCTCGCGATGTCCTCTCTCGAACGGAGTTGCTCGACTCAAAGCCTGTCTCCACTCCCCTCGCAGTTGGGGAATCTTTGGTGAGCTCTGGGGAATATTTTGCCGACCACACTCTATATCGCTCGCTCGTCGGCGCGCTACAGTATCTGACGATCACTCGTCTTGATCTTTCATATGCTGTGAATCATGTTAGTCAGTTTCTACACTCGCCGACCACCGACCACTTCCTCGCGGTCAAAAGGATCCTCAGATATGTTAAGGGCACTATCAATTATGGGCTCTCCTTTGACCGGATTGGTGATTACTCGCTCGTTGGTTATTCGGATGCGGATTGGGCGTGTTGCACTGAAACTCGTCGCTCCACTTATGGTTACTCGATTTTCTTAGGTGGAATCTTAATCTCTTGGAGTGCGAAGAAACAACCAACTGTTGCTCGCTTGAGCTGTGAATCCGAGTATAGGGCACTCGCGAGCACAACCCAAGAAATGATTTGGGTTACTCAACTTCTTCGGGAGCTTGGTAAGCTTCCTTCCTCGGCTCCAACCCTGCTTTGTGATAACAAGAGTGTCTTGTTTTGGAGTCAAAACTCTGTTGCTCATAAACGAGCAAAACACATCGACATTGACTGCCATTTTGTTCGCGAATTGGTCTCATCTGGTCGCCTCATCACCAAGTTCGTCCCATCTACTCTTCAGGTCGCCGACGTCTTCACCAAGAGTCTTCCTCGCCCCAGTTTCGAGTTGTTACGTTCCAAGCTACGTGTTCGATTGCATCCACAACATCGCTTGACGGGAGGTAATAGGGAATAATAATATAGGAATAATATATAATAGGAAATAATAATATATTTTAATTTAGTCCATATCTTTGTGTATATGATTGTTGTATTTACCTTAATTATCTCTTTATAAATACTCTTATAAATAGTGAATCATTCCTATCACCTCATTAACGGTGATCACATACCTATTCTCACATATATAGTCAAACCCTTTGCAAGGTCTATTCCCTTCCCCAAAAATAAATTCAATCTTGAATACCTATGTTTTAGGGGTGGTTATATACCCTACTAGCTTTGTTAAATATACACCCTACTCCTCAAAGTGGCATATGTTATATGTACTCCTCACGAAATATCTAATTGCCCTTTTACAAATTAAATTTAAATTGTAGATATACTCCCTAAAGTTTCTCATCCGGTTCGGGACCTTTGGTTCACGGTTCGGAATCGGAACCGACCATATGCATGAACCGAAACCGTGAATTTCACGGTCGGGTTTCGGTTCTTTCTTCCCGGGTTTCAGGACCGCCGGTTTCACGGTTTGAACCGACGGTTTTGTAATTTAATTTTCTTTTTTTAGACACACATATATATCCAAATACCCAATTAACTCTTCTTTCAGGCCCAATTTTAAAGGATAAGACATAAAATATTACTCACCTTCTTCACTTCATGTTGTCATGCGTACTCACTACTCATCTTCTTTGCCCTTTTTCTTATTTATTATAGTTTTCGGCAGCGGCGGCGGCTCAGAGCCATCTTCTTCCTCTAGGATTTGAGTCTTTGAGTTTGAGGTGGCAGAGGACAGCGAGGAGGTGTGGCTCGTGGTCGTGTGCACCCTGCGGTTGGAGGCAGTTTGGGGCGTGGCGTACGAGCGTCGGACAGTAGACACGAAGGGGACGACAAACTGGAGGTTCTCGATCTCCGCCGTCGGCATTTTTAGAAAGAAGTGAGGAGAAGGCGTATCTATATCAGTTTTTTGTTTTGAGGCATTAGCAGGTAGGGTTTCTTTTTGGGCCTTGGGTTTTCAAATTAGGGCTTGAGAATCACACATATTTCTTCTTTATTTTTATTTTTTTTGGTTAAATCTATAAATATTTTATAAAAAAAATTGGTCAACGGTTCCGAACCAAAACCGTAACCGCCCCCACTCTTTAGTCGGTTCGTTTCCGGTTCACGATTTTCAAGCGGTTCTTGAACCATGGGCAACTCTAATACTCTCCCAAATATAAAACTCTAACCCTAACCCTATTTCCCTTCTCTCTCCCTCGCTCTCTCATTTTTTCTTAAACCATAAACCCCAACACCCCCTTCCCAATGTCGCCCGCTCCCATCCACCTACCCACCCACTAATCGACCGCCACCACCTCTCCTCCCATACATTTTCGCGGTCGCGACCGCCTCTCCCTCAATTCACGCGGTCGGCCGCTAGTCGCCGCCGCTTTTACATCCATTTTCTCGGCCACCTTCATTCTTGTGGCCAAGAGACCCTCCCCTCTCCTTCCTTATCGCGGCCAAGAAGAGCAGGTAGGTTTTCAATTTTGAAGAACCAGTGTCGAATAGATGTACTATTATCGATAATAATGCATATATTTGATCAAATATTGTCGAATTTTTTAATTTATTTTTATTTTTTGAAATCTTTCCGACAAACCAGTGTCGACTGTATGCATTTTTTTCAATAATAATTTGTCAACAATATTGCATACGATCGACACTGGTTTGTCGAAAATATGTTTTTAATTTTTAGTTTATTTTTTGAAATTTTTGTGATTTTTTTATTATGTTTGGGACTGTTTAGGTGTTAGTGTCGATCGATGGAGGTAGCGATGATGACGGTGGCAGCTGCTATTAGGGTTAGGGTTTAATAGTGGAGGGAAGTATATTTATCAGGGTTATTTTATTATAAGGGTACTTTGGATATTTTACATGAATATTAAATTAATAAATGGGGAGGGGAGTATACTTAACATAGTTGGAGGGGTATATAACCCACGCCATGTTTTATTATTCTGATAAAGCCACAGTTATACACACACAGGGTTATTGAGGACACCCACGTGGAAAACCCCAAAATACCCATTCTTCAATAAATCTAAACACCCACCTCATGTTTGATCAAAACCCTAATTTTCTCCCCTTCCCTCTCCCAACGGCGCCAGCATGCCGTCTGACTTCCCTCCCTCCCTTGTTGCGCCGGCAGCGTTGCCGCCGCTGGCCTCCCCTACCCTCGTCGCCGGCCTCTCCTCCCATCCACCATAAAAAGAAAAAAAAATCGCCCCGTCCAGCCGCCGCTCACATGCCTCCAAGCCAGTGGCGGCCGTTCGCACCCAACCGTTCGCGGCCGTTCCCCTTCGCTATCGTTCACGCCCCCGTCGCTCGCCGTAGTCTACTCGTCCAGATCCGTCTCAAGTGACGTGGCCGCCGTCGCCCCTCCTCCAAGCGACGCGTCCGCCGGTCCCCTTCCTCCTTCGAATGTCGCCGGCGATTCAGACCCTCCTCCTTCGAACTTCGAACGTCGCCGACGATTCGCACCCCTCTTCCTCTGATTTTGTGTATCCCATTTTCATAGTCCGCCTCCATCTCCCCTCGCCGCCCCAAGCCGTACACGCCTTGCCGCCGCTGCTTCCCGTAAGTGCCGCCGCCGCTTCCGAATTCAACTACTTTTTTCAAAATTTTGTATTTGTTCGAAAGTTTTTGCCGAAATCAGTTACTTTTTTCGATTTTTTTTCGAAATTTTTGTATTTGTCCAAAAGTTTTTGTCGAATTCAATATTTTTTTAATTTTTTCTGGAAATGTTGTTTCTTACAATTTTTGGTTATTTTAATTGTCGGTGTTTGGTTTTGGTGATATTATGGTGATGGTGGAGACAATTCATATGTGAAATAAATGGGTGGGTATACACATCTACAATTTTTATTTTTTTCAAAATTTCATTAAAAGGTATATTTGACATTTTACATTTTACATACCTTTTGTTGAATTTTATTTTTTTAAGGGTGAGTGTCCTCAATAAGTGTGTGTATAACCGTTCTGATAATTAGTCAAGCCCACCCCAAATTTTATCAGAGACCAACTTCTTGCAGACCATAATTAATTAAAATACTCATCAGTTCTTACATGATTGGGAGATGTCACCTAGATAACACTCACATGTATAGCCTTTCAAATTAACAAACTTTTATGAAATGGTTTCATACATTTAAATTGTGCTCTATTTAAATAATTAAGTCATATTTTTATTTTAAATATAATTGAATTGGATCCCTATAAACTTATGGCTCATACAGTATATAGCAAATGGAGTTCATTCATTTATAAAATTGTTTCACACAATTTTTTTTTTTTTCAAAATACATTCCAATATTTTATATTAATTATGATATATTTGAAGTATTTGAACTCTGATTACCTCAAGAAAATAAAAAGACACAAAGTATCTTAAGAATCACTAACGTAAGTTACGTAAGTGCACTATTAATTGGTAGTAAAAAGCTACCTTAGTTGATACGAAACTTGAGTGTAAGACTGTTTTTATTTTAAAAATTAATTATGATTAGGTTTATTCACTTCGATCTACATCTTTTAACTAATGAATTGAAAACACGATTTAAACATTGGATGCTAAAACTTTCAAGATCAAATCCTTCACCGACGATAAATCATTATAATCTCTTGTGTCATATGAGACAGATCACGTACTAATATAAATTAACACTCACCCCTTCTAAAGTTTTAAATATCGCTTTCCAAATTATTTTATGTTTCACAATGTCACTACTCTTTTATTATATAAGTTCAGAGTTTATGTAATTCACATCCCCAGATAACTTTTGCGATTATTCGTGTCAAAAAAGTGAAATACTTGCATTAACACAACTATTGTTTGCAACATAAAGCAAATTTATAGTACTCTAGTTAAATACAAATAAAATGTAGGTTGTTTATATTGCACCGACGTTCTTATCAATGTTAATAAATATAAATAAACACTCGATGAATAAAAAAATGTGCATCTTCAATGAAAATTGTGAGCATGCTGCAGTAATAAAATAATTAAATTGGAATGCAACAAATTGCAAAATGTTTAGCAAAATGGAACAAAAGAAATCAAAATTCAAGGCGACAACGGTGCCTTATGTTTTGGTGTTTTGCATATTTTACAGCTGAGAGCCTTTGTATAATTGTTATTTTTGTGGTTTGGTTTATTGTGTGGGAAGAATCTTGTTTGCCTCAATAAACAAAAGGCTATTAATTTGTGGATCATACTTTGGTTTGCGAAAAAGCTTTGGTAAACCCTACCTTTCCTACTTTTCAACTGCTCCAACCACCTTTTGCTAATTATTAGCACTTTTTTTTTTTTTTTAATTGAACTACTCCAAGATTTTTGAAACCATTTAATTAAGAAGATTTTCTTTTAAGAAGACGATATTTTAGATGGTTTTTAAATAATTTGAATTAAACGCGTTTTTTATTATTTACATACTAGATGAGTATCACCATATATGCTGGATGTTTGCAAAATTTAATTTTATAACATAATGTAATACATGTATATTCACTCCGTTCTCAATAATTCTCATAGGTGAGCACACATACATATTAGGAACATGTAATAATGAGTATGGTTTTAAGGGGTAATTTTATAAACCTGAATGTATAAAGTACAAAAAAAAAATGAGTTGATTTGTATATGTGTGTTGACTCAAAAGTAATGTCATTTTGTTTAAAATTGTGGATATCGAAGGTGAAGTTTATATATAAGTTTCTATTTTAATGGTGTGAGTTATTGTGGAACGTTTCGAATTAAAAAAGAAAGTGTGAAAATTAGTTAAGTTTACATATCTTGATTGGTTCACTTTTTAAGAAAAGTGAATTTAATTGAGTTATGATCTGAGGTCAAATAAATAAATAAATATTTTTTGTGATTTAATAAAGTGTAGAGGGGAGTTAGTTAAGTGTAAAGTAAAACCTGGACAAAAAATTCTAACAATTTTTTAACATGTGTGAAACTAAAAAGTGACAGATAAAGATAGTAGTTGAGTAAGGCAGGGTTAGTAAGGTCATTTGCACTTTTATGGCCCTCGCCCTCTACTATTTATTTATCCCCCCAGTTCTTTGTTTCTTCTCAATAACACAACAAAAAACCTCATTTCACGTCTCTCTTTTTTATCTCCAATCTGCAACCCTAATTTCGTCAAACATAGGAAGCTTACTTATTGAGGGGAATGTTGTCTGACTCGAGGCTCTTAACAAAATCTAATCTTTTTTTCTTGCAGTGCATATATATATAATTCCGATTTAATTAAATATTGATCATTATATATCATGGATCCTTGTGTTTTAGGCCTCGGACCAGGCTTCATTCCCCCCAATTTCTTGCTTCCTGGCAATATAATGTAGGGTTGACCGTTGACCTCTTCTTTCCCAAATATTTTCTTACATCGATCAGCAGGTATATATAGTAAATTTTATGGATTTATTATTTATGAGTATAAGGTTGGTGTAATCATTAAAGTTGACTTACGGGTTTGTTTGATTTGCTCATCATTGCTTCAATGTGTTTTTTCACACTATTCTAAAATGGGTTTTTTGTTATTATTTCAGTTTCTTTTTGTCTGTTTATAACTCGATCTCTCTGAAACTCCATCATTTACTCATAATGGCTTATACGCTTTATAATGCCTATATCACAAGGTAGTGTTTTTCAGATAATTAGATTCGTCTGTATTTTCTAATTTTCTTCTTTTTTCTGGTTCTTGGATTTTTTTAATTTGGGGTTCATCTTGTTCTAATTTTTCCAAACGTTGTCCGATTTGTACTGTTTTAGGAAGTATCTTCGGCGACATTCTCATTCATTATCAAGTGATTTCGACATTTTTTTTTAAAGGGTTGAATTGAGTCAATTAGTTTGAGTATCTCTTGTACCCTTCTTTTGTTGACTAATAAATTAAAAAAAAGTTGGAGCAATTATTCTATTTTCATTTATTTATTTATTTATTACTCCCTCCGTATTTTTTTTTGTAAGATGTTTTAGAGTATTTGACTAGAATTAAGATAAGGTATGTTTTGACAAATATACCCTCAGATAATAAAGGAGATTTATAATTACATTAATGTTATTCAATAACACACATTAGTTAATTAGAGTAATTTAGAAATTATGATTGTTTTCAAAGTTAAAGGAAGGGCATAATTGAAATAAATCGAGTAAAAATTCTAAAACATCATACATTTATGTACAAGAGAAAAGGTCTAACACATCTTACAATAAAAAACGGAGGGAGTATTAATCTTGCGTCTTTCTGTCTTGGGAAAGCCTCTATTCACTTTTGAGAATGGACCAATTACAACATCTGTTTAAGGATGATATGTTAGTTATTAGAAATTACTCGTATATGTGTAATGAATTGTTTAAATATGATCTTATTCCTTTATTCGAATGAATAATTTTAGAAGTGTTTTATGCATCTTAATAACAATCTCAAGTTTTGAGATCAGTTGAGAAAATTAAATAATTAATCAGTAAGATTTTTTGATATACAATTAATGTATGTAATAATTCCTCAAAACAGTTGATGTGATTACGTACCGTTCTGATTCTGCTACGGCCTCAAATCACTGTCATTCATAAATATGATGAAAAATAATTTGTCCTACTTATATGTCAATGGTCATTTTCATTTTTTAAAAAATACTAGCCAAAATAGAAAAAGTGGGAAAGTTGAGTATTTTCTTGAGATTTGTAGCACGTGGTTTCCAAGCTGGATAATGGTAATTATGTGTGAATATGAACTTTTTCTGTATGTATGATTCTACTTCTGTTGAAAACAGGAAATTATTTATATATATATATATGTGTGCATTACCTTTTTAATTTTTGTTTCTCTTCAAAAGTTCTCAACATAGTAATTGCAATTTTCTCATTAAATTAGGACGTAATTTTTAATTATATGCAACGAGCTGAAGTACGTCAACATCCAAATAAATGATGAATACAGATATTGAGAAACATTTTACTGGCATGGCGTGAGAATATATGACGGAGTAAATTTTTTCATCAATTAATTAATTAAATTTTCATATACACCTAACACGCATATATTTGTATTACAGTAACTAATAACTCATCACCAACATCTCTTCAGAATTTCCTCAAAACTCAAAATGAAGATACCATTTGGACTATGAAGAATTAATAATATAAAGAATATAAAGACAATGGTCAGCTTACGGGACATATATGCCATCCAAATTTTTTTTTTTTTACGGGACATAATTGTCTTCTTTTGAGTGCAAATGAAGTTCTCTTGAAGTTTAAATTGCAACAATTAATATTTAAAGGTGGTAATTTTATTTACAATTATTCAAAAGTTTAGATTAAAGAGAAAATTTATAAAAAAGGTCATTTAGACACCTAGCTTCTTAATAAAGGACAACTATTATAATCTTTTTAGAAAAGGACAAAAACGCATGTTAATAACCCATTATACCCTTATATTTAAATATGGAAATTAATTTATTAATTTAATAATTAAATAACTAGTCTTCATCTTCCTTATTTGTTGCCATAGATTCAACCACATACCTCTTCAATTGATTATCTCATTATCAACATTGGCAAATGTTACCTGATCCAGGCGCTCATCATCATCATTCTCAAAGTTTCTGTTGCGTATGGTAACGTTAGTTTATTGCATCGCCTTCTTCACAACGAAATCGTCTATTGCCTCAACGAACCCTTCCTTTTGATAATTAATTGCACTCTCAGAATCCAAATCAATGTTTAGATTTCCTGCACATTCAGATTCTTCGATCGTCTGCTTGTTGCTTTTAGGGATTGGAATCGAGATTAGGGCTTCACGATCGGCGGGGTGATGCTTAGAGGCTTGTTCCTCTCTTTCAACGACGGCCATGGCTATAAGGTCTCGTCTCCTTTGCTCTTCCATAATTGTTTCCTCGGTCTGTTCTTTCAACTGCACATGATCAAGAGACTTTCCACGCGATCGTTTCTTTATATTCCTAGAGGATTCAAACTTCACTGATTTCTTCATTATGGATGACGGACGCGAAGCCGCCGGAGATACAGTAGTCTTCCCCATCAATGTCCAGAATCCGGAGATGGCGGAGGTGGGCTTTTGGCGACGATTTTATCGCCTAGGAGTGGGGCGACGCAGCGTATGGTCCACATGGGAACCATTAATCCGGTCAGATGAAGAGTTTTGCCAAGGGTATGATTATTAATTACACACGTACACACATAATTTGCAAAGAATTTAGGATTTTTTGAGATGATTTTAATTTAGATTCAATGTTGCTCTGTTTTCGTGTAATTGTGATGATTTACGTGCGCGTTGATGAAATGTAGTTCATGATTATTTGTTATTGGTTTGGTCAAGGGATAATGCAGATCTTATTTTGCATATGTAGACACCGTACTATTTTTTCTGCATTATTCATTTTATTATGCAGTTTTATATTTCATTGTTCTGCATTATTCATTTTATTATGCAGTTTTAGATTTCATTGTTCTGCATTATTCATTTTATTATGAAGATTTAGATTTTATATTAATTGTCCAACCATGGTCTAGGGAGCAAAATGTTCTTCTCACTTCTCACTTAGTCTTCTTCCGTACTTCACGGTTTCCTTTCTTCACAAATTGAAAAACCCCAAAATTCTGCCCAAAATTAAGGACTTCTGTCCGGTGTTGTTTAGAAAGTTTAATTTTTGGAAGATTTTAATTAATTGCGTAATTCAGGGGAATTTAATGAGCTAATAGACTTGGCTTTAAATTTCAAACATTTAAACATTTTCTCCATATTAATTTCGAATTTATGTATTAAGGGCATGATGGTACATTTATGTTCCATTTTGTCCTTATTCTGAAACTATTTCAAATCATGTCTTTATTTAAAAAAATACTAGGTGAAATGACCTTTTATGTGAAATCCCCTAGATTAAATTGCAATTTAGAAAAATGTTGTGATTTAATTTGCAATTAACCCAATAAAGAACGAGAAGTTGCGAGACCAATACAAACTAATTAAAGGTAAAAAAAATAAAAATTAGAAGTAACATATACTTTGAAAAAATTAATTTCTTTCACGTAGGCTCGGCGTGTATAACTTGAAAAAAACGTACTCCCTCCTATTCAACTTAAATATCGTTTTGCATTTTTCAATGTCGTTTAAGTGTATTTTTTCCCAATTTACCCTTAAACTCATTAGTAATTACTTAAATAATAATAATTTTTAAAACCCTTAAACTCATTAGTAATTACTTAGATAATAATAATTTTTAAAATTCTATAAGAATCACAAAGTAATTAATTAAGACTACATTTGGATGGAGGGATTTGATCAATGGATTTCAAATCCCCCGTTCAAATTCACTCTACTTTTTTGGGTTAAAAAGTAAATGAATGAGTTTAAAATTCTAAGCATATTTTTTTAGTTAAAATTGACAGAATTTTAAATCCTCCCTAAAACCATGTCATTTGAAATCCATCTATTTTTAAAATCTTTCATTTGAAATACATTCTCAATTCAAATCCCTCCATCCAAACACAATCTAAGGGTATAGTAAAAAGTTAATATTTTTCTTAATATATGTACATAAATGACATATATTTTGGATAGAAGTGAGTATATTAAAAATAAAAAAAAATGAAATAATTAATACTATGGAACATCGTTATGACTCGCACTCTCACGTTGAAAATGTCGTAATTATTTTTTACTTAAAATTGTGTTTAATAAATGGGAGAGAAAGAGAGACAAGGGGAGGAAAAAAATAGTGAAATTTTGTAATTGAACTCCACAATGGAGTAGTATCATATACAGGCTTATAAATTTCTCATTTTGGTCGTCTGTTTATAAAGTTTTTCATACATTTTTTACAAGCACTTCGTATCTTTAAATTTTTTTTTCTTTCACTTTAATTTTTCTCTATACACATCACTTATACGATATATTTTACTTAATTATTATTTTTAATTAATGTGTCGAAAAAGTAACGAAAAATTTATATGGAAGTAGTGAGTATTAATTGAAAGAAAGACTATAAGAAATTAATATACAAGAATTAATTCTCAGCTACTCTATAAATTTAGACTTTTAGATGAACCGAAATTATTTGAATTAGAGTGAATGAAATGAAAGAAAAGAAGTTTGGAAAAGGGGAAGTGGGGCCATTTACAGACAAGAAGGTTGGGTTGACCAATTCAGTGGGTTGATGTGATGAGCTTCCTTCCCCTCATTGTGTCATCAATTGCTGATGCATCATTACCATCCCATTCAATGCCTCTGTTTTTTTACTCTATTTATTTGGTAGGTGTGAATTAGCATTCTTATTTCTCATAGTATTTCTTACCCATTTCTACATATATATATATATAGTATTGAACTCGAGTACAACAGTACAAGTGTATAGTGTAAACTATTCGTATTTGGTAAAAATCTGGTGTAATTCATTTCTATTTGGTTGAGTCGTATTTTCATATTCAATTATATAAAAAATCAAAATCACAAAATTATACTCCCTCTGTCCGTCCTACTTACGGTAAGTTTCTCACTTTTCTTTTTTCAATGTCCCACAATAAGTTTCTCATTCCATATTTTGCAAATTATTTTCTCTTTTTCAATCATATCACTTATACTTTATCTATTATTTTATTATAACTAACAAATTATGGTTATATTATGATTTTGATCATTCAACATTTTGTATCAACATATTGGGTTTCTGAAACATTTGATCAAAATATGGTGATTTTTTTAGCTTTTATCAGTATAAATGGATTAGCCATTACAAACGATTAATGTTTTAATTGCTTTTTATGACCGGAAAAAATTAAAATTGTTACCATATTTTGGTAAAGTGTTTCAAATAAGCACCATATTTTGAAGAGAAAATAAGGCTATAGCTGCTCTAACATGTACTCCAAATTTCGGTAGAGTTTTTTTTTTAAATCTGCAGATTTGCTGAATTATGGAGTATATTTTATACAGTAGTCTCCAATATATATCTGATACCACCAGTGTGTAGTCACTGTCGTTTTGCTTACAGCAACCTCAGAAATATTTTTGTCTTTATTTGGACAAGATCGAATACTCGCCGTGAAGAAGCTAGCAAATGTCGGCTTAATTAACTCCTGCAACTTCTTCTGTTCCCACAAATTCAGCAACCACGTCACTAATTTCATTTTCATTAAATCTGTACGTTTTTGTATATATATTAATATTTCATCAAATATGAAGCATGATAGTACATTATACTATCAATTAATTATATAGATCATTGAATAAATTTTAGATTTTTATCAACCTCCAAATATCTATTTTAATTTACTTTTACATATTTAGAATTCTAAAACACATTGGCAAGAATCAGGGGCTGATTCTGTGTTTAGAAACTAAACTTCATTGAAGAGCTCGATCTACCCAACCTACGCTACTAAAGAGGAGATATGTAGTGTTGTTAAGGGAATCGAGTTGCTCAAGTCCTCAAGATCATTTTGGCAAGCTAAAGACAAAAGTTTGAAGTTTAAGTACTAAGCTCGACTTAATAACAATTCTAGTCTTCTAGAGATATGCACACAATTGAATGTGTTTTTTGTATGTTAGGTAGAATATTTATTTTGGATTTGACATTTATTTTGGATTAATCTATCCTATCAAACTAGACACGATAAAAATGCGGATGGTGCTAAACATCCAGATCGAATCTGGATATCCAGAAAAGGGCAGTTTGGTAATTTTATGTTTTAAGTTGTGTTAAAATGACAAGCATACCCTTAAGTGTAAAAATCATATTTTTCGAATTAAATAATAAAATCTGACTTTATTCTCTCTCTCTCTTTGTGTTTTCAAGGTAGTAATAATTACACACACCAACTCATTTCAAATGTTGTATTTAATTACACTCCATCTCTATTTCCTTCTTCCTTCTTTCCTAAGAACTCCATCTTCCTCAAAGGAAAAACTCAATTTTTGTAATTTTGTGCTGGAAAAAAAAAACTTCGTCTTCTTCGTCAGAATGTATAGCGAATCGGAAAAAAATGTTGAAAAATTTTACGTCGTCTTCAAAGGCGTACGAGTAGGTATATACGATAGTTGGAGTGATTGTGCTCCACATGTCCTCGGATTCAAAGGATCCTTGTACAGATCTTACCGGAGTGAAGAAGAGGCTATATATCGATGCATACACATCCTTTTTCCAGCAGAGGTCGTATGGTGATGATTCTTATTTCCAGCAGAGGTCGTATAGAGATGATTCAATTTCGAATCTTGGATTAAATGTGAATGACGATGAAACGAAGGAGGCTGCTTCAAGTTCTTATCAGCCGACAAGAATCCGAAATGGCCTTATGCAATATTATCAGTCTTTAGCCATTCTTGTTCCTATACTTCTGTTTTTTTGTTTTGTTTTTGGAATTGTAGGTGGTTTTGCAAGTTTGTTTTTTTGGTGTTCATTCTATAATTGTAAAATGTAATCTGCATTTTCAGCCCTCAATCAAGCTATGCAATGTTATTTTTTAAAAGTGTGTTTATTGTTAGATTAATTTGATGAATTTACTGGAATTTGTTGGAATTTAAAAGAATCGACGATTGTTAGTGAAATTGGGGAAGATTACAACTTAAATTTTATTAATTCTGATAAGTGAATTCCTTTGATAAGAATTGGGGATTTTTCAGAAGATGTTAATTTGTATTAATTTGGTTAAGTTATGAAATTTTTCAAAAGATGTTAATTTGAGGATTTTTACAAGTGAAAGATGTTAATATGTTTCGATTAATTTGATAAATTTATTGGAATTAATAAACTTCAAACAAGATTACATCCAAAAATTGGTGTTAGTCGCTTTAATGGTGTTGTTAATTTAGTTATTTATCTTACAAAACACAATAAATAAAGAAAAACGGACTCATTAATAGCAAAATCAAAATACCATTTCATTACGGGACATTCGATTGCAAAATGGTGGGGAATATTACATCCCACAATGACAAAAAAAAAAAAAAAAAAAAAAAAAAACAAAGATAAACATAAACATAAACTTAAATTTAAACAAACACCTAATTAGTAGATAAACTTAACCATCATTCTAATCACCACCACCCTGAACGCTGTCTTCCATATCGCCTCCGCCTCCGCCGCTACGTCCACCGCCACCGACACCCCCACCACGACCACCGACACAGCCACCGTCACCGCTTGCAGAATTTTCTTGATCTCGAACAGTTGAATCAGAGAGCACAATGACTGAAATTTCCTTGACCTTATGAGCTTCAACAAAGAACTCATAAATCCTATGCAAGGGATCCTCGTCCAGGATCACATTGCTCAATGATTGTGGTGTGCAGTGAAACAACAATCTCTTCATAAAAAGCTTCACTGCATCTTTGAGTTCTTTGTGTTGCCTCTTTGTGTACTCGTACATGGACAAGAGACCTTTTGGGGAGGAAGGCACAAACTCTTGAAACTTACTTGACTTTGAAGGTGTTCTTGCCATTTGGGAGAAATTTAGAGTTTAGAAATGAGGATGGATGTAGGGATGAATGAAAACACAAATGGCTAAGGGTATTTATATTGTCATCCCAACAGAGCTTTGCAACCTTTGGCATCCCCCAAATCATCATCATGACGCATACCCCCATTCGATTCGACCATGCATTCACGCGTTCCAAAAAAAATTAAAAAATTATCATTGCCTACATA
The DNA here is from genome assembly GCA_963675135.1 of Galeopsis tetrahit. Classification (NCBI taxonomy): domain Eukaryota; kingdom Viridiplantae; phylum Streptophyta; class Magnoliopsida; order Lamiales; family Lamiaceae; genus Galeopsis; species Galeopsis tetrahit. Next base: position 13,082,170 of record OY776125.1, on the reverse strand, counting down.
CATAATTTACCCCATAATTTATTCATTAATTAACCGTTAATACAAAAACAAAATTAAACCTAAAGTTGTATTCACTTAATCTGAACAAAATTAAAATTAATTAAGATGAAAATAGATGAAATTAATTAGAGTATTACTAAATGAAAAATTAAGATGAAAAATAGATGAATTAATTACAGATTTAAGAAAAAAAAATTCTTGTTATATAATATTCGAATTAACTTGAAATTAGGAAATATTAAAGTTAAAGTTAAAATAGATGAAATTATTTCCATAATATTCGAATTTACATTGTAAAAATTTACATACTTATAATTTGACGAATTTACCTTGTCATATAATATTCAAAATTACTTAAAATTAGCAAATATTAAAGTTAAACTAGCAAAAATTATTTCCATAATATTCGATTTTACCTTATAAAAATTTTCATACTTATAATTTTTGAATATTATGTGGTAAGGATCAAGGAAATAATTAGTTTGTTTGTAATTCAAAATTTCCTTACTTCAATCTGTCAAAATTTCCATACCTTATAATTTGTTTGTAATTATAGACTTTGAAACTTTGTCAAATTTACCTTATAAAAATTTCTTATTTATAAACAAAATTGAACATTTATATAGTTGTGATATAAAATTAAAAGTGCAAAATTAAAATACAAAATTAAAAGTGCAAAATAAATTAATATACGCGTGGTTGATATTCACTTGCATAACAAAAGGGGAAAAAAATTTCAACTGATCAAGGGCTAGCTATATGCCCATACATACTTATATAACAAAAAAACATAATTAAAATACTTAAAGAGTCCATCATCCATCATACTAAAACATAAAAATAAAACATACATAAACAGGTAAAAAAAAAAAACAGCCCTTCACGCCTCCACCTTCAAACCCCAAAGCAAATTTTGTGTTATGCATCGTATGCAACAACAGCTTCATCCAGATCAACGTTCACCTCCGCACGTAGGACTTCATCCTCTATCTCCATGACCCTACGCTCCAGAGACTGACGAGCGTCGAGTAAACTTTGAAGCCTGTCCCAACGTTGCCTTAGAAAATGTCTCTCGGCTTGGTGCCTCAACCGCAACTGATGCACTTCACGGCGGTTGTTCTGGACAATTTCCATTAGGCAAGTGAAGTAGTCCTAGAAATACACAACAAAAGAAATCAATCAAACAACAAAATAATTAAACAATAGATATGTAGAAAATCAGCATATTGTGGATCGGAGGAATTCATCACAGAAACGAAAGAGAATGAGAGATTGATTTTGTCAAGAATCAAATAAACCCTACCACCCCCTTAGACATTAATTTTGGATGATGAATGTTTGAGAGATGAGAGATGAGAATGTATGTTTTGAGGTTGTGAGTGACCCAATTTATATTTGAAATGAAAGGGTTTATGAAAGGTTAATTTAATTTAAATCTTAATCGGACATTAAAACTAATTAAAATCGTAATTTAAATCTTAATTTAACATAACTTAAGTAAAGATAACATTAATTTAAATCTTAAACGAACATTAAAACTAATTAAAATCGAAATTTAAATCTTAATTTAATTTAATATAAGTTAAGTAAATATAATATTATTTGAAAGAAGATAATGTTAATTTAATTTAATTTAAGTTAATTTAATTTAATTAAACTTAACTTAATTTAACTTTAGTAAAGATAATACTACTCGAATTAAGGGTTTAGGGTCCGATTACTCGTTTCAATGTGTGGTTTAGGGTTTAGGTTTTAGGTTTTAGGGTTTAGGGTCCGATTACTCGTTTTAATGTGTGGTTAGGGTTTAGGGTCCGATTACTCGTCTCAATGTGTGGTTTAGGGTTTAGGGTTCGATTATTCGTTTCAATACAATTACTCTTAGAATTACGTTTAATGTCCGATTACTCGTTTCAATGTGTGGTTTAGGGTTTAGGGTCTGATTACTCGTTTCATGTGTGGTTTAGGGTTTAGGGTTTAGGGTCCGATTACTCGTCTCAATGTGTGGTTTAGGGTTTAGGTTTTAGGGTTTAGGGTCCGATTACTCGTTTCAATGTGTGATTTAGGGTTTAGGGTCCGATTACTCGTTTCAATGTGTGGTTTAGGGTTTAGGGTCCGATTACTCATTTCAATACAATTACTATTATAATTACGTTTAGTGTCCGATTACTCGTTTCAATGTGTGGTTTAGGGTTTAGGGTCCGATTACTCGTTTCAATGTGTGGTTTAGGGTTTAGGTTTTAGGGTTTAGGGTCCGATTACTCGTCTCAATGTGTGGTTTAGGGTTTAGGTTTTAGGTTTTAGGGTTTAAGGTCTGATTACTCGTTTCAATGTGTGGTTTAGGGTCCGATTACTCGTTTCAATATGTGGTTTATGGTCCGATTACTCGTTTCAATGTGTGGTTTAGGGTTTAGGGTCCGATTACTCGTTTCAATGTGTGGTTTTGGGTTTAGGGTCTGATTACTCGTTTCAATGTGTGGTTTAGGGTTTAGGGTCTGAGTACTCGTTTCAATGTGTGGTTTAGGGTTTAGGTTTTAGGGTCCGATTACTCGTTTCAATGTGTGGTTTAGGGTTTAGGTTTTAGGTTTTAGGGTATAGGGTCCGATTACTCGTTTCAATGTATGGTTTAGGGTTTAGGGTCCGATTACTCGTTTCAATGTGTGGTTTAGGGTTTAGGGTAATCGTTTCAATACAATTACTCTTAGAATTACGTTTAGTGTCCGATTACTCGTTTCAATACAATTACACTTAAAATTACGTTTAGTGTCCGATTACTCGTTTCAATACAATTACACTTAGAATTACGTTTAGTGTACGATTAAATTGAATTAAATGTTGTACAATTACACTTAGGTCTCCCAAATTTTCTTTCTTTTAAGTGTAGATTAAATTAAATTAAGTTAGATTAAGTGTAGATTAAATGTTGTACAATTACACTTAGGTTTCCCTAATTTTTTTTCTTTTAAGTGTAGATTAACTTAAATTACGTTAGATTAAGTGTAGAATTACAATTACACTTAGAATTACGAATTGTTAGAATTAAATTAAGTTAGATTGATGTCAATTAAGTTAGGATTAGGATTGTTAGGATTAAATTAAGCGGTAATTAAGTTAGATTAAGGCCAACCGACTCTGTAAACCCTTCATATCCCACTTAAGTTAGAATAATTCAAGCTGTAATTCAAAATTAAATCAAATCTGTAGTCAATCAAATCAATTACATCGCATTTAAACCCCTCTCTCTCTCTTGTCCACATTCAACCCCCCACACTCCTCCACGTAATTAATTACTGCGATACGTTTCCTATTCATGGCCGGTAACTGCAAGTTGTTCCATAGCCGCCATAATTAGCCCCGGTTTTCAAGGCGTAATCATTACAATTTCCATTCACGCAAGTTGTATTCACTCCACCGTTTAAAATGAATGATCAAGATTGGGGTGAACAGATTTAATCAACGACTGATATGAATTTGGTGAGGATCAAGGAAGATAAGTGATTATTTAGGGAGATCAAGCAATGTCTTTTAATCAACATGTCTAAACCCTAGAAATTAATGGCGAGTTGACAATGAACAAATTTAATCAACGGCTGAGATGAATTTGGTGAGGATCAACGGCTGAGATGAATTAGGTAAATTAATTAAAACTAAGTAATTTAATATTTAATTTAGATAAACTAATTTAAATCTTAATATAAAATACCCATTCTCGCTTCTGCCCTAAATTCGATTACATTCACACCCAAACACAACTCTTCACGCATACACTCCTATGGCCTTAAATTAATTCTAGGGTTATCACACAGACACACACATATGTTCTTGATCAACACTCTTCAACCCATTCAAATCTCAAACATGCCAGAAACAAGATCCGCCTCCAGAAAATTACGATTTACCATCGGAAACAACCCTAAGGAGATCGCCCATGAAATTCGACAGAATCTGCATAGATTTTTTACTGTCAAATGCAAGACAACTGAATGCCACAATCGTTTGGTATTTTGTTTCGCATATATTTCCATTACTTATTTTTGAAGGTATTCTTAACATTGATTTTTATTCGCATATTGCAGAACCTACCGAAGAATGCTCCTGACCTGTTGGGGTACGAGGGGAGGATGATCATAGTTTGTGCAGGGTACTCGGGGACTGAGTATCAGTGCAGGTACGAATTTCATCGGATTGACGAACGTCCAAGAGGAATTAGTCGATTGTCGAGTGGTTGGACCAAGCTCGCGGATACATTGAGAATTAGCCAGGGAGATACTCTTCACTTTGAGCGTGATGTCCAGGTTCCCTTCAAATTCTATGTATCTGTCGTCAAGCATGACAATGCAATTAAGGTGGAGAACGAGGGCTGGATTTAAAGTTTAGGGTTCAATATTTATGTGAATTTTTAAATTTTAATGTTATGGTATCGGATGTTTGTGTGAATTTTGGTACTGAATTTCAACGTTTTTTTATTTTGGTACTGAATTTTGGCATGACTTTTAATCTAGTATCAATTGAATTGTAAACTATGGAGTAGGGTTTAGCATATATGAATTTAGCGTACTGAATTTAGCATAGGATGATATGAATCTGATTTTAGGGTTTAGGATATATGAATTCATAAGTCATAACGTTACAACCCTTACAACTGTGTTCTGATACATTAAGCATAGGATGATATGTAAACATTAAAATCTTAAACTGTCTTCTGATACATTAAGATCATCATTTAAGTCGAAAAGGAATTCCTCGTTGTTGTCTTCTTGAATTGTTGATCCCCTTCCACGTCCTCTTCCCCTTGTAGCGGGTTCACCACGTCCCCTTCCCCTTGTAGCGGGCTCACTCCTTCCACGTCCACGTCCCCGTCCCCTACCACGTATTTCCGAACCTGACCTGTAACGATTAATTCTAGGCCTTCCTACTGTTCTTGCAACATGGGGGTTTAGTAGTGGAGCCCCCCTTATATCCAGACTTGGTGATCTCCTTGACGGACCATCATCATCATCATCCGTTGTGGTTGTAGGAGGGTTCCAATTAAGCAATGCATTTTTCATCTCATTACAACTATTTTCAACAAACTCCAACTTTGTTGTGTTCCCCATTGCCAAATCCGCAGCCTGTTGAAACAATTTTTCAATTTCTTGATATTTCTTGTACTCATCCGTCATGTGAGGATAACCTCCTCCGATAAAAATATGGCAATGTCGTCGGTACACATCTTTTTCTCCATCGATGTAACAAATACCTTTCGTTCACAGTTTGTATGTCCTTTTGTGACAACACTTCCATTATATGAGGACAAAATATCCCCTTAAACTCAAACTTCTTGCAATTGCAATTGATGTATTCTCCCATTGGCCTCCACTCAACCGTATATGTAAATTCCTTGACCTAGAAATTGTTCACAATGCTCCTTTCAAGAACCCTAAATCTTTCAATTCCAACATCATTCAAATCTTGAGCTGCCTCTTCGGCAGTCGGTGGAACTACGTGACAATAAATCATCCTTTTTATTTCTTCTTGAACACGATTGAAAATAGAATTCGTGTATGCCCGTTGAAATTGCTTCTCCCATTGAAACTGAGAGTGACACTTAATGACCCTATTCTTCGACTGGAAGTCAGCCATAAACTCCTTATGAAACTTATTACGGATAGCAATATCGTATTGTTCCATGAATTGTTTGAGCGTGCTTCTGGAGTGAACAAAATCATCAAAATAAGCATACATTCCCTCACTTTGTTGTGTCGAAATCATTCCAGCCCAAAACGTGTGGTGCAAGTAAACTGGAACTCATTTCTCTCTTTCTTTGTACAAACTGATTAACCATTCGTTATTTTCCAACCGGTATTTCACCAAGAACTCAGCCAATTTCCTCTCAAACATCTCGATGGTTATGCTGTCGTACACGAGGCCTTTAAATTCAACAGTACATGATTTAATATCACGAACCCTTTTGAACTTTTCTCCCACTTTTGATAAAATATGCCATATGCAATACCGATGAATAGTGTTCGGCATCAACTCCCTTATAGCTATTTTAATGGTTTCAGCTTGGTCCGTGATTATGGCAGTAGGGTGAATGCCACCCATTGCTTCTAACCAATTCAAAAAAATCCACTTATACGTATCTGCCCTTTCATTGCTCACCAACGCACACCCTAGCAAGATCGAGTGACCATGATGATTAACTCCAACGATTGTTGCAAATGACATTTTGTACCTATTTTTCCAAAATAAAATTATTTCAAAATGTTAACTTTAAACCCTAAACCCAAAACCAATCCTTAAAAAAAGTTAATGTAAACAACACAACCATAAAAACTCATAATGTGAACATTCTCAAAACAATTTTGATGAACAACACATATGCATGAACAACCAAAAACACCCTAAACCCTAAATGTTAATGTAAGCATTCGGAAATTAATTTTGTACCTATTGACGAGATACGTTGTGTCTAAACTCACGACGTCATGAAACTCTTCGTAAGCAGCTTTACTTCTAGAATGGAACCACAAAACATTGCATAGCCTATTATCATCGTCAATATCCATCAAATGAAAGAAGCTGTTATCCCTCACTTGAAGTTTAACAAACATCTTACGGATTGCTTCTGCGTCTCCCTCACCTAATCTCAGCCTTCTTCTTTGTTCAATGAAATTCCTACAATCCTTAGGAATGCACCCAATATTTTCTGGGCCACCCGATTGAACTTCACATAATCTTACATTTTTGCATGTCCTTATTCCCGCAATATCATTTGCTTCTAGTTGCCTCTTCATGTGGACACTCAAATGCCTATGAGCAGGCATTAACAGGGAGAAGACTGGATCAATTTCATGGTTGTGTTCATGCACCATTTTACTAACAGTCCAAGTTCCATCGTCGAGTTTTTTTGCATTCAAACGAGCTTTGCAATTAACTTTTTTCGACGCCTTATTTGCCTTAGAAACCCCAGCCTTATCACAAATCATCAAAGCATATCTGTATTGTGATTCATCCCCTTTCACCAATGTCCATTTAACAATGCTAAAACCCTTTCTTTTAGCATGTTCCTGATAAGCTTTAAACAACTCATCAATGCTCCCATAGACCATTCCAGTTTCTACAACAACTTCATCGTTGTTAACATTTTGCTCGTTGTTAACTGTCGGATGAGGTGGTGTTGAGCGACCTTGAATATTATCTTCGTCAACGGAATCATCGATGTTAACTGTCGGATGAGGTGGTGTTGAGTGGCCTTGAATATTCTCTTCGTCGTCGGAATAATCTCCAAAAATTGATTGAAGTAATTCACGATCAGTCATATATTGTTGAATGGAGGATGAAAAAGTTGTTTAGATTTCGTGTAGGGTTGATAATGGCGGAAGCTTAAGTTTTTTTTTTTTTTTTTGTTTAACAGACAAAATGGTGATAATGGTGGGAACTTTAATGGCAATGGCTTTAATGGTGGGAGAAAGAGAAAGAGAAAGAGTGTGAGAGAAGAATTAATCATCACATTAAATTAAATGCGCCGTCAAAACATTAAATTAAATGCAGTCCCAATATTTAATTCTATTAATTCTGACGCATGCAGTTTTAATTAATTTATTAGTATTATGACTAATTGAGGGTAGAATAGTAATATCGTAATTAATAAACTATTAATTAATTTAAAATCCAGAGGATACATAGCATTACCCTAAAAATGCACATTAGACTAAATGAGAAAGCAGGGTGGACAGTACCCTCTAAAGACTGGGAGATTATTTCGTAAAATGGATCAAATCATAAAGACGAATTCAATTGGATTAATAATAGATAAATGTATAAAAAAATCAGATATTACCCCATTTGACATGAATTTGTAAATAAAAATGCAACGTGAAATTGATTTTTTTTTTTATTAAAATTTCATTCTCATATGATGATATCATGTTAAAAGGCCATTAAAGCCCATACGAAGGTTACATATGTTTTATGGCCACGGATAAATGCCCCCTATTGATTATGTGTTCACCCTTCAGATGATTTCACCCCCCAAAATATGAGTTCACACTCCATAAAATACCACATATAACCTTTTTCTCTTTCCTCACAATTAATATACAATACAAAATATTTTGAGTTCACCCACAATTAAAAAAAACCCCTCTTAGAGTGAAATCGTGCAATTTCCGTTGTTATTGAAAATGATTTAAACTTTTAGTTGTTGAAAAAACTTGATTTTTGCACAAAATGGGGCATTAGGAGACGAAACGTCGAAAATTGATTTTTCTATTCCTTCTCGAGTCTGGTTCGTCGAGTTAGGTGACAAAACTCGGCCAAGACTTCCACATTTTTGCATAAAACTCGATGACAAACTTCCACATTGTTGCGCAAAACTCGGTGACAAACTTCCACAGTTTTGCACAAAACTCGGTGACAAACTTCCACATTTTCACACAACACTCGGTGACTAACTTCCACATTTTTACACAAAATTCGGTGACAAACTTCCACATTTTTGCACAAAACTCGGTGACAAACTCCCTCATTCGCAGATTTGCCATGCTCATCTTCATCATATTCTTCCTCCGTGTAATCTTCCTTACCATCAACCAATCTCTGTTAAACAAAAACAAAACAAAAATCTTAATTTGCTACTGTTTGAAAAAAATTCGGAAAAGTGATACATAATGTGAAACTATTTTCCGAAAATTGAGACATAATGTGGAACTATTGTTCGAAAATTGACACATAATGTGAAAGTTTTTTTCGACAATTTAGATATTATGTGGAAGTGTTTTTCGAAATTTGAGACATTATGTGAAAATTTGTTACGACATTTGGTACATTATGTGAAAAGGGAGGATTGCAAAGCTTTTTGTTTAAAGTGGTGAACTCAACACCTATGGATAGAATGGTCATTATACCCATTAATTCAAAAACTAAATTGGAGTGGAGGGTGAACACATAATAAATGGGTGGGGGGTTGAATTATCCGTGGCCATGTTTTATAAATAAAAGAAGTTGGGCCTAGCCCTCCTCCGGCTAGACTGAACCTTCGAAACAGAGAGACTGGGCTTTGTGCTCCATTGAACTCAACCAATCCTAATACTATTAAAACATTTATTAATTTTTTTAGCACGTGTGTACTGTGATTGTTATTAAAAATTACTTTTATTTTAAATATCTCATTCAAATTTGTTCTTATATATTTTATAAAAATCATCAACCTTCAACTATCAATTATTAATTAAATTGTCATTCAAATTTATTTACAAACAATCAATTTATTCCTAATGGACTCTATAATACCCTTTATTTTATCTAAAAAAAAATTCTTATGCCTATGAGAATCAATAGTGTATAGTACCGTAATGACATTTGTAAAAATGAAATAATTATAATTATATTGAAAAAAATGTTAAAAAAATATATGTTTGTTTGTGTCATTGTGATCTACCTTTTTATTGTTTTTATGTTTTTGCTACTTCTTCAGCTAATTATTATTCATTATTTTAGTGTTTCATTTTTGTGGATTGAGATTAATCATTAGTCATTGTAACATCATAAACCACCAACCATTTCTTCGGCGAAGCTTGTAAATTATGAGGCAAACATCTTCAACCTTTTCAATCAAATAAAAAGGCACCACCACAAAAGTCATGCAATAAATAATGGGGTACTGGTGGATGCAAACTTGTGGTGATCAATCTTTGGAATTCTTCTTAAATTTTTAACTAACTCTAACAAAAGTTGTACAACAAATAATATTAATTGGTGTGGAAATCTATCCTCAAAAAAAAAAAAAAAAAAATTGGTGTGGAAATCTAAGACGATGAAATAACGTTAATGATATAGGAATATTCCAAGGTGTAGGAAAAGTCTATTAGCACGTGAAGATATATATACCCTTGAAAAGTGTTTCAAACGATGAATACACTCAAATCAGTATTTAAATGAATGAAAAGTTAGGTTTCAAAATTAATGTTATGATAAAAGAATTTAAAAAAAAAAAAAAAAACATCGAAAAAATATCTTGAGAAAATGAGCATATAAGGTTGCAAGTCTTGGCACAAATTGGATTATAAACAATTTATTATGAGTAAGAGTTGAAGAAGTTGTAAATTGTTTCTATTTTTTCATCTTGTAAAAGCGTGAAAACGTTTTTGTTAGTTCCCCTTTCCCACTTTGTATAAATAGATACATCTGCCATCTTCTTCAATTGATAGCTCAAAATAATAAAAATGTTGGTTTCTCAATAACTGTCTCTTCCCCTTTTCAATTTTGTGATGAATTTAACTCCTACTTGTTGAGTTTCTACATGGTATCAGTAGTATAGGTTGTGATTCTACAATTTCCGCTATGACGTCTGATTTGAATCGGCAATGGCCGGCGGTCGGCACTGGTTCGCGGAGTGTTGGTTCTTCGCCAAACGTGAATGATCCTCTCTATATTTCTCATTCCGACAATCCAGGAATGATTTTGGTGAGTCATCCTCTTACTGATGACAATTATATTTCTTGGAAAAGATCGATGATGCTTGCATTGAGTTCTAAAATGAAGTTAGGGTTTATAACTGGTAAGGTTGCTCAACCTTCTGAGGAGGATACCTCATTTGATCAATGGAAACGTGTAGATGATCTAGTTATTACTTGGATTTTGAATTGTGTCTCGAAGGATATAGTCAATTCATTAATTTTTGCTGATACTTCAAAGGATTTATGGGATGATTTAGCTCAACGTTTTGGTGAGAGTAATGGACCTTTAGTCCATCAATTGCGTAGGGAGATTCATAGTATTCAACAAGGAAATGATACTATTGCAGCATATTATACTAGGCTTAAAGCTCTTTGGGATCAATTATCTTGTTTGAAGCCACTCATTGTCTGTAATTGTGCTATTAGACAGGAAGTTATTCAGAATGATCAGGAGAATAAGGTTTCCGAGTTTCTGATGGGTCTTAATGACACTTTTGATCCTATTAGAAATCAGATTCTGGTTATGGAGCCTATGCCTAATGTTCACAAAGTATACTCCATGTTGGTGAGGGTTGAGAGACAGAGATCTGTTGGACTTCAATTTTCTGAACCTATTGACAATGCTGCTATGATGATGAGGAGTGGAGGTATTGCTAGAGGTCATGCGTCTGGTAATCATTCTTTTGGTTCAAAATCTGGAGGTCGTGGAAGAGGATTTCATAGGTTGACTAAAGAGGAGAGGGCTAAGTTAACTTGTGATCATTGTTCTGGTACTGGTCATGAGTCTACTACTTGTTTTAAACTTCATGGAATCCCTGATTGGTTCAAGAAATACAAGGAGCAGCATGGAAGAAATTTTGCTAATAATGTTGATACAAGGGAAATTAATGCTTCCTCTTCCCAGAGCTCAATTCCTAAAGGAGGATCAATGGACATTTCTGCTCTTTTCCAGAAAGAATTAACTAAATTCTTTGGTTCTAAGGATACTTCTCCTTCTGGAGGTGGTTCGGGAGCAAGCAATGAAGATTATGTTCACTTTGTGAATTCAGCAGGTAATTTTGATCCCTTAATAATTCACACTGAATTATCTTTGCTAGTTGATTTGAATAAGGGTGCTTGGATTATAGATACTGGTGCAAGTAGGCACATGTGCAATGATATATCTTTATTTCATTCCATCAATCCTGTTTCTTGTCCAATTTCTGTTCTTCTTCCTGATGGATCCACCAAACTCATTACTCAGGTTGGGCAAGTTATCCTAAATGCCACATTCACCCTTCATAATGTTCTTTTCATTCCTTCTTTCAAATATAATCTTCTTTCAGTTTCTCAGTTGACTATTGAGTGTGCTGTGAAGTGTATTTTTACACCCTCTACATGTTTCATACAGGACCTGAAGAGTGGTAATCATCTAGCTGTTGGAAAGCTACATCACAAGCTTTATATTCTTGATCCTTTGTATGCCTCTATCTCTTGCAATTCTTCCATTGATGCATGGCATCAGGTGTTAGGTCATGCTTCTCTTAGCACACTTAAACACTTATCCTTTTTGAAACATTTATGTACTGATTCTCATTCAATAAAATCTTGTGATGCATGCTTCAAAGCTAAACAATCAAGATCACCTTTTTCACATTCTGAAGTGCAATCTTCTGTTTTATTTGAGCTAATTCATATTGATATATGGGGTCCTTGTAGGGAAGAAACTGTAACAAACACACCATTTTTTCTCACGATCGTGGATGATTTTAGCAGGGGTACTTGGGTATATCTCATGTCTCATAAATCCCAAACTTTCAGGCTTCTCACAAATTTCATTCATATGGTCCATACACAGTTTCAAAAATCTATCAAAATCATTAGAAGTGACAATGGTTTTGAATTTCTTACTTCAGAATGTCAAGATTTTCTTTCTTCTCTTGGCATTATTCATCAAACTACATGTGTCCATACTCCTCAACAAAATGGAGTTGTTGAGAGAAAGCATAGGCACATTCTTGAAATGGCTCGATCCATAATGTTTCATTCCCACCTTCCAATCAAATTTTGGTGTTATTCCATTCTGATTTCTGCTCACATAATCAATAGACTTCCAAGTTCTGTTTTGTCTTGGAAAACTCCATTTGAAATCATTTTTGGCCACACCCCTGATTATTCAAGTCTTAAACCTTTTGGATGTCTTGCCTATGCTACAAACACCCATCCTAAGTCTTCTAAATTCAGTCCACGATCTCATAAATGTGTGTTTTTGGGTTACATTACTGGGAAGAAGGGGTTTCACTTATATGATATTGAGTCAGAATCGTTTCTTGTTTCAAGGGATGTCAAATTCTTTGAACACATTTTTCCATTCATTACTTCATCCTCTTCTTCCACTCAAATACCTATACCTTTTCCTTCTCCTGATATTCCTCATTCTTCAGAAAATACTCAGCCTCATTTCCATGACGATATACCGTCTATTTCTCCTTCTATTCCTGCTGCTTCTTCTCCACTTTTAAGAAGAGGTCACCGGACTCGAATTCAACCTGCATGGTTACAAGATTTTGTTTCCAATACTACAGTCGTTCATCCTTCCTCTTATCCTCATACTACTCATATTGACTATAACATTGCATATGCTGCCTTCTTAAATCAAATATCTGTGGTAAAAGAACCTTGTTCATATGAACAAGCTTGTAAGTATACGGAGTGGCAGGATGCCATGAATAAGGAGTTGATGGCTTTGGAGGCGAATAAGACCTGGGAGTTGGTTACTTTGCCTAAGGGGAAGAAAGCTATTGGTAGTAAATGGGTTTTTAAAGTTAAACTTAATCCTGATGGTAGTATTGAGAGGTACAAAGCACGGTTGGTTGCCAAAGGTTTTTCTCAAACCTTCGGAATTGATTACAATGAGAGCTTTTCTCCTGTAGCCAAAATAGTTACTGTGAGGCTGTTTATTGCCATTGCAACTATGAAAAAGTGGCCAATATATCAATATGATGTGAATAATGCATTCCTCCATGGTTATCTTGATGAGGAGGTATACATGAAGATTCCACAGGGATATCTTGCTGCTGTCCCTGGTCAGGTTTGTCGACTTAAGAGGAGTCTGTATGGGTTGAAACAGGCAAGTAGACAATGGAATCAAGAATTCAGCTCTAAACTGATTGAATATGGTTTTCAACAATCATGTTTTGATCATTGCCTTTACACTTATAAGAAGGACACTGATTTCTTGGCTCTTTTGGTGTATGTGGATGATTTGTTAGTGACTGGTACAAGTCACAAGCTTTATATTCTTGATCCTTTGTATGCCTCTATCTCTTGCAATTCTTCCATTGATGCATGGCATCAGGTGTTAGGTCATGCTTCTCTTAACACACTTAAACACTTATCCTTTTTGAAACATTTATGTACTGATTCTCATTCAATAAAATCTTGTGATGCATGCTTCAAAGCTAAACAATCAAGATCACCTTTTTCACATTCTGAAGTGCAATCTTCTGTTTTATTTGAGCTAATTCATATTGATATATGGGGTCCTTGTAGGGAAGAAACTGTAACAAACACACCATTTTTTCTCACGATCGTGGATGATTTTAGCAGGGGTACTTGGGTATATCTCATGTCTCATAAATCCCAAACTTTCAGGCTTCTCACAAATTTCATTCATATGGTCCATACACAGTTTCAAAAATCTATCAAAATCATTAGAAGTGACAATGGTTTTGAATTTCTTACTTCAGAATGTCAAGATTTTCTTTCTTCTCTTGGCATTATTCATCAAACTACATGTGTCCATACTCCTCAACAAAATGGAGTTGTTGAGAGAAAGCATAGGCACATTCTTGAAATGGCTCGATCCATAATGTTTCATTCCCACCTTCCAATCAAATTTTGGTGTTATTCCATTCTGATTTCTGCTCACATAATCAATAGACTTCCAAGTTCTGTTTTGTCTTGGAAAACTCCATTTGAAATCATTTTTGGCCACACCCCTGATTATTCAAGTCTTAAACCTTTTGGATGTCTTGCCTATGCTACAAACACCCATCCTAAGTCTTCTAAATTCAGTCCACGATCTCATAAATGTGTGTTTTTGGGTTACATTACTGGGAAGAAGGGGTTTCACTTATATGATATTGAGTCAGAATCGTTTCTTGTTTCAAGGGATGTCAAATTCTTTGAACACATTTTTCCATTCATTACTTCATCCTCTTCTTCCACTCAAATACCTATACCTTTTCCTTCTCCTGATATTCCTCATTCTTCAGAAAATACTCAGCCTCATTTCCATGACGATATACCGTCTATTTCTCCTTCTATTCCTGCTGCTTCTTCTCCACTTTTAAGAAGAGGTCACCGGACTCGAATTCAACCTGCATGGTTACAAGATTTTGTTTCCAATACTACAGTCGTTCATCCTTCCTCTTATCCTCATACTACTCATATTGACTATAACATTGCATATGCTGCCTTCTTAAATCAAATATCTGTGGTAAAAGAACCTTGTTCATATGAACAAGCTTGTAAGTATACGGAGTGGCAGGATGCCATGAATAAGGAGTTGATGGCTTTGGAGGCGAATAAGACCTGGGAGTTGGTTACTTTGCCTAAGGGGAAGAAAGCTATTGGTAGTAAATGGGTTTTTAAAGTTAAACTTAATCCTGATGGTAGTATTGAGAGGTACAAAGCACGGTTGGTTGCCAAAGGTTTTTCTCAAACCTTCGGAATTGATTACAATGAGAGCTTTTCTCCTGTAGCCAAAATAGTTACTGTGAGGCTGTTTATTGCCATTGCAACTATGAAAAAGTGGCCAATATATCAATATGATGTGAATAATGCATTCCTCCATGGTTATCTTGATGAGGAGGTATACATGAAGATTCCACAGGGATATCTTGCTGCTGTCCCTGGTCAGGTTTGTCGACTTAAGAGGAGTCTGTATGGGTTGAAACAGGCAAGTAGACAATGGAATCAAGAATTCAGCTCTAAACTGATTGAATATGGTTTTCAACAATCATGTTTTGATCATTGCCTTTACACTTATAAGAAGGACACTGATTTCTTGGCTCTTTTGGTGTATGTGGATGATTTGTTAGTGACTGGTACAAGTCTCACCATGATAGAGCACCTAAAGACTTATTTGGATGAGCAATTTACAATTAAGGATCTTGGGTTTGCTAAATATTTCTTAGGAATGGAAATTGCTAGAAATGATTCAGGGACATTTCTGTGTCAAAAGAAATATATAACTGATATTGTACAGGACACTGGTTTGGAGAATTGTACACCAGTTTCTACTCCTTTACCATCAGGATTGAATCTTCAGGCTGCACAAGGGTTTCTTTTACCTGATCCAGACAAATATAGAAGGTTGATTGGGAGGCTGCTTTATTTGAACTTGACTAGGCCTGATATCACCTACTCAGTGCAACAATTATCTCAATTTGTTTCTGCACCATACACTGCCCATTGGGATGCAGCTTTACACATTGTGAAATATCTTAAGGGAAGACCCTCACTTGGTTTACATTTCCCAGCTGTTCCAAGTTCAGAATTGCATGCCTTTAGTGATGCAGACTGGGCTGCTTGTAAGGATACGAGAAAATCTATTACTGGTTATTGTGTCTTTCTCGGTGATTGCTTGATTTCTTGGAAGAGCAAGAAACAGTCCACTGTCTCAAAGTCTTCAGCGGAGGCCGAGTACCGTGCTCTTGGTTCTACAGTTTCAGAACTTCAATGGTTATCTTACATTTGTTCAGATTTTGGTATTCATGTTTCTTTGCCTATACAACTTGAATGTGATAATCAGGCTGCAATTCACATAACTTCTAATCCTGTCTTTCATGAGCGCACCAAACATTTGGAAATAGATTGTCACTTGGTGAGGAACAAATTTAAGGAAGGCTTCATTTCTTTAATTCATGTCCCTTCCAAGCTACAACTTGCAGATGCTTTTACAAAGCTTTTGGGTGGAGCACGTTTGGAGTTTTTGATGTCCAAGTTGGGATTGATTCAGTTTGCCACTGCCCAACTTGAGGAGGGGGTGAAGAAGTTGTAAATTGTTTCTATTTTTTCATCTTGTAAAAGCGTGAAAACGTTTTTGTTAGTTCCCCTTTCCCACTTTGTATAAATAGATACATCTGCCATCTTCTTCAATTGATAGCTCAAAATAATAAAAATGTTGGTTTCTCAATAACTGTCTCTTCCCCTTTTCAATTTTGTGATGAATTTAACTCCTACTTGTTGAGTTTCTACAAGAGTTATGTTTCCAAAAGATTTGAGCTAATAAGATTGTGATGTCACATTTTACTCAGATTTCAATTTTTACCCTTCCATTTTTCTTGCCAATAAGTATGTCATCCTGCAAATTTCAATTTACTTATTTTGAGATCAAATATAATTAATGATAATCTTTAATGTGTCTCGTTTTAAGTAGTGTCCCACTGTTAAAATACGTAGTTTTAATACCAATTGATTCGACTAAAATGGTATATAGTATTATTGGTGAGACACGGCCACACGGGTTCTGTTGCAAAATTGATTTTTGTTATGTCATGGGAAACACTTGAAATATTTTACATATGTCTAATTTCGTTTCTAAAAATTTGCGTTCACAAGCACAAATTCTAGTCGTTCAAAAAAGTTACGGATTGCAAACAACTGATTCGATATACTCGTGTTACTACCAAACTAAAATATGTTACTTAAGAGCAAATGTATGTTACTGTAAGAACAGTTTTTTAGTTAATTATAATTTTTGTCTATTTTTTGAAACATTCTTCAAACTTTGTTTTTTCATGTTTTCTATATTTGTTTTTCATCTCTTTTACCAAAGGTATATTTTTATTCACGTCTGTTCATACAATAACATACTCTTTCTCTCACGGTAACATCTTTTGTTTATTTAGTATAACATTAATATATTTTCATTCAAGTTGTGTTTGGATGCGGATTTAGTTATAGATTTTAAATTTATAATCTAAATTCACTCCACTTATTTGAATTAAAATGTAAATGAATGGATTATCATAAATGGAATAATGAGCGGACAATAAATTTGCTATTTCATATTAAGGACGGTAAATATATATTATGACGAATTTCCTCCAAAGAAAAATAAATAGAGTGAATATTAATTCAAATATATAATAATATTATATATGCTTCAGGTAATTGGGGTGGCTGTCTTTAATTTGCCTTTACAAATACTTTATACTGTACTAAAAAAAAAAAGCACATTTTCTTTATCACACATACACACACCTAAGTAATAGTAATTGGTGATTTATATATTTATCACGAGGCCTAATAAAACTTCACAATATATATAATAATAAAGAAAACTTGACAAACCCCAGTAATATTTCTTTAATTTATAATCCTCCTAATATTGTTGATCAGAACAACGCTTTCTTTCTTATATATTTGATAGTATATAAATTCACAATTTTCTTGGTTCTTCCATGCAGCTTATAATACTTTTATTTTGCAGTCAAATTAATAAATTTAGTGGTTGCATTCCTCCAAATAGCTTCGAGCTCCCGAGCAAACGTCGCCTGCCTTCCGACAACTATGGTTATGTGGTCCTTAGCCTCCACCACCTTAACGTGCGCCCTTGGGATTCTTGATTTCAGATTGTAACTACATTCAACTGGGATAAGCTCATCGTTTTTACCATGATATATTGTCACATCACATTTCAGTCGATTTTTCACTTCGTCTATGTATCCTTCTATTTTTCCAGCCGTCCCACACAGTATGTTGTGTAGCGTGTGCCACGCTGCATTGTGCGTGTGTAGGAAAAACCCCTCCATCAGGTATGTTCTTATCCTGCAGTAGTTAATATTATTCAATTTAGCTCAATGACAACATAATCTATATGATAGAGCAGCTCGACTCGACTCAACTCGTGAAAGTTTGAACTCAACTTGTTTATATAGATAAACGAGCTCGTAAAATACTCGACTTGCTATGAATCGCCTCGAGCTAGATTTGTTAGGCCTGATAATTAAATAAGATTTTTTTGTCATTTTATTAGACCCAACTCGATAGGTTCGTTTGACTCAATTGTGAAACGAGTTGAGTTTCCAGCTCGTTGTTTAAGTCGAGTTGGAATTTTAAGTACTCAACTCGAATAACATATTTAGAGCGTGTTTTCAACTTCTATTTAAACAGTTAAGACATAATTTTTTAAAATAAAAAGTCATTATAATTGAGTATATAATTACAGTCAAAATTTATCAATTAATAAAATGAATTTAATTGTCAAAAAAAATTGTGATGTGAGTCATGTGACTACACCTAGAACTAAAAGCCTCCGGTGGTTCAACATTTAAATGTAGCAAGTCGACAAGCATTTATATAAATGTGGACATAATAGTCCGTTCACGTATATATGACCACGTGTTTTCTTAAACAATAATTTTTTTTTTACTTAAAATAAACATATAGTAGTATTAAATTCTGGTAGATTTGATAGTTAGCAAAAAATTTAAGTATGATATAGTCCACCAAAATTAGTTGTTACACGCGCCTACACGCAAAGGATGGTAAGAGTAGGAGAGAAAAATTTAAACTAACCTGTTTCTGGTGAGGAGTTTGGTAAGAAATTCCCAAATGCGGTGATTCTTGCAGATCACAAGGCAGATGGTTCGGCTAACATGCTCGTACCAGCAAGCCAACGACGCGCAGAACCCGATCAATGGCCACACGCGCCGTGGGGCCAATTTCCTCATCATGTACTGCGTAGCCTGTTCTCCCTTTGGTGTTGGAAAATATGGCTGCCAATTTTTAATTTAACAAATTCAATTTTCATTTTTAGATATCCTACACACACACATATCTGGGTGTGTATATAAATTTGTGAAAATGATGGATGTGACATTTTTGTTGCTTAACTAACTCCATGCATGCAATTAATACTCATTGATGGTACGTAGCAAATGGATCTGGTGGTCACGATTTGCACCCTCATGTCTCACAATTTTGCATTCCTGGTCAACATTTTACTTATGCAACAATTGAATTAACATATATTCCCTTCATTTCATAAAATTTGTCCCCCTTTTTTTTTTTATAAATTTACCCTCCATTATCATTAAAAGTGGAATGAAAAAAAAAAATATAAGAATATGAGTAAGTACCTTGTTGCAATTATCAAGTAGGAGAAATGAAAAGGTACGTATACCAAAAGATAAATTGTAGAATTTACATAGGGGTAATTTAGGAAGAAACGTCTATAAAAATAGTTAAAATGAAAAACTTCTTAAAATTTAAGATCAAAAGCCACAAATAATATGAAACAAATAGAGTATAGATGAAAATGGGGTGTGGCGGAGCGTCTACTTGAAAACTTAGATTCTTTTCAATCTCTGAATAGACAGGGTGGAACGATCCATTCTACCTTAAATTGTATTGATACAATGATAATACATAAAATATTTTTAATTATTTAATAAAAAATTAAGTTTTCAATTTATAAAATAAATAAATGATATGGATAATATTTTCTTCTTTTAGTGATGTTATACTAATATAAATGCAATATATATTTTAAAAGTGAAATTTAAAACAAAAAAATAAAATTTAAGGAGGGAAAGTTATTGTAAAACTATAGAAGTCGATTGAATTACCGGAGCGAGTAAGGTCAAGGACTTGACAGAGTTGGGATGGTTGACGGCAAGAGCAAGAGCCAAAATGCAGCCGAGGGAATGTGCGACAATGTGGAATGATTTAACTTTGTAAGCCTCCAGAACTGAGGTTTCAATCATGTCCAAATGCTCCTTCAATGTGTAGAGAGAATCGGTCGGTTTAGGGCTCCTCCCAAAACCGAGCAAATCCACTGCAAAAAACCGGTACTTGGATTTTGCCGATTTTGACAAATTCGGGTAAATTGTCTCACTCCAAAATTTTGACGATGATATAAATCCATGAATGAAGACAACATTTTCTCGCGCATTTTCTGAAACAAATTCAACCATCATTTATTACTTCCCTCACAATTTTATAATACAAACAAACACACTCAGGAATAACATCAATCTGTCAGGTAATAGTATTTGTTTTTGAGTATTAAAAATTGAGTCACATCTACACGCATCATTGCATCATGCAATTTATTTTAATTTGTAAACTACATTTCTCAAGTAATGTTTTAAGCTTATAAAACAATACCATAACATTTTATATATATAAACACATCGAATTTTATATAAAACTATTGTGGTATTATTTAATAAGTGATGTAACATGCTAAATTAATTACACCAGTTGGTGCAAACAAGAATTTATCATTAAAAAATAGGAATTGAATTAAAAAAATTAAATTGGTTCTACTCCAATTTTTTTTAAATGATTTTCAAACTCTGAGAGTACACCTCTCCAAATAATCTAACCCAAAACAAACACACACACACCAAAAAAAAAAACTAAGAATATTAAGCCATCCATTTCAATGTAATAGTATCATTTTAAAAGTTAAATTTTATATCAAATTAAATATTCATAAAATACTTTCTTATAGGTTATTAATGGAAACGAAAATCTTGAAAAGAAAATATTTTAATTCCCTCGAAAAAGAGGAAAAAAGAAAAAGATATTTTACAAAAAAAAAAATCCCTTTTAAACTATAGTTAAAATGGAAGGGATGATGAATATTCATATGCCCCCGTCCAATTTCCAATTTTAAAATTGGGGAAAGATAATTGTAAATTTTGATTTGATTCGGGCAGAGTAAAAAACCATGGAAAAAAAGGGGGGAATCATACCTGCTCCGTCAACTTTGACAAAGAGAGATTGTCTAGAAGAGGAAGAAGACCATGATGTACAAGTATTGCAATCACAATCCGACCACCTTGGACTAGGGAGTGTTTGTCTCCCCCCAATTCTCCCCTGCAGCATTTCAATCACCGTCGAACTAACCGTGAATGTTCGTCCTCCTCTTCCTCCTCCTCGTCGAATAACTGGCTTGGAGGAATTTGAGAGCTCCGTGACCATAGAGTGGCGCGTGTAGAGCGTGTCGGAGATTTCCTCCAGCTGCAGCTTGGCGCAACTTAAACGCACGATCTTCGACTCCCCTGCCTCCGACACAAGGATCTTTCCCCTGCTCTCTTTGTATGTACAACAATAACACGGCTTCCATTCTGATTCCATAAAGAAATCCGCCACTTTGTACGCGTAGCATAGGATCATATCCGCCAGATCCAACGCACTAAACACTATGAAACTCACCACTTCATTCAACAATCCCCCCAACATTCTTAAAACCGATTTTATTCTCTCAATTCCCATGATTCTACACTCTCACAAATATAAAAAAGATTAATGGGAGTTTGTGCAATGTCCCATATTTATTAGTACTAATATGTTTCTTCTTCTTTTTCTTATTAGGAAAAAAGAAGAAAATTGGTAAGGGGGAATTTAGGCAATTAGAGGAAAGGGGGGCATGGGAAATATAGACAATGCAAGAGGCGGGTTCTTAAAATCAGAGAGAAGGATTTTAGGACACGTAAACAAAGAGATTGAATTCTTGATTGATGCATTAAAATGAGTTTGCTGGACAAAGAAAAAAAAGTTGGTGGTGGTTGAACCCCCTTGTTAGAAGATAAAAGCTTATCTCAAGAATATAGAGGTGTACGCAATAAACTACTACTTTTTTTTCTAATTAATTTCTTGCATTTTCCTCCCTACATATATATGTATGTTATATGCGACAAGTTTCCCTAAAGATCTTCACTCAAATTTATGACAATGTACTTTCTTTCATAGGTGATAAAAACAATATTGTTGCAAGTGCAAGTGCAACTATAGCACTTTTGTTTTTCTTCCACATATTTTTTCTATTGGAACAGTCAATTGCCGTAAAATTACTAAGTTGATATTAGTTTTAAGTTTTAAGTGACTTTAAAAATTCTAGAGAAGCTTCTCACAGTTTAAAAAATATAATAAATAGATATATATGATATCTTAAAGCAATGGGTATAAAATGTTGTATTATAATATTATTGTTGCGTTTGTAATAATTGATTAACTGTTGAGTTTTTAAAATTCCGATTTTAAAACTCTAAACAAACATCACCTAGATTAGACCTAGGAGAAAATATATGATGGACAAGGCAATCAACATTTCAATTTGTCCCCTCAATTTTATTTTATTTTTGCAATTTGTCACTTAAGGTTGGTTTGATTTTTTGATTGAGTTGTTGAACTCTGAACAATTTCACAAAAATCGGAGACAGTCTTATAAAAGAATTTACCTTTTTTTTTTTTTTAGAGGCTTACAAGAATTTACTAATGTATCCTAAAATTAATATTTAACAATTTTTGAAGTAAAATATTTGGATTGAGAAGACTTATTTAGAATAGAGACAATAATAATGTGGTGGGAGAGTATTAATTAGCAATGGTGTAGCAAAATGATACTCCGTAGTAATGAATGAGAAGAGAATTTTTCAAAGGTAGCAGGTCCCAATAGTCTCTTCTATTTATTGCTGGTTACTCAACCCACATGACTCCCACCTCTTCAACCTCTTATCACCGTCTAAAACACCCTTATAAATGTAAGAACTATACTCTAATTAATAACTAAATCTAATCCAAGAAAAATTGTATACTTCTTTATTGAATTTGGAAGAAATTGTTCATTTTATCCCCCATAACATCTGGTGTTTTAATTTCAAGGAGTTTAACTAGAGGTGTAGGCTAGGGACTTGGGAGTGTGGTCTTTTTCGCAAAGCTCTGACTTTAAACAGGACCCCGCAAATGGACGATGGAATTGGTCCCCAAAATTATACATCTGGTGTTCTATATTTTTGGATTATACATCTTTTGTAAAGACATTCTTTTATGTGGTTTTTTTACATAAACAAGACAAAAAAAGTACTACATAATTGTTTTGTCAAGCAGATTCCGATCGGTTAGACGTCTCCAATTAATTAGAACACTTGAATATAGAAGAAATAACTGCTCTAGGATAGTAATTCAGAAAAGTAATCAACGAGACAAACAACACACAAGAATTTAAGTGGTTCGATCAATGTGATCTACATCCACTGGACCAGATTAGTACTTCTTTGATTGATAAAGAATGTTTACACACTCTTTCACTCGAAATTGGATATTTCCTCACTTCACTCGTGAACTCACACAACTCAAAGAATACAATAACGTACTAAATCTCTCTATCCAACCTTTACAATGTACACAAACAAGAGTATATAAAGACCAAAGGTAGTTGCTGCTGTTAGGAACTGTTTTGAGTAGTTATCAACCATTTGCAACCGCTTGTAACAACCCATGTGCTCAGTTATTACCCAACTGAAATGGTAGTTATGCCCTCAAGTAGATGTAACTGTAAAACTGTTAGTTAAACTAACTAACTTCGAACCAGAAGACTTGTCCATAAAGATCAGATCACTACTTAGTGTTCTGATACTCAACTCTTCTGCTCTGATGATCAAAAGCTTACTCTGTTGATAGACTTCATACTGTGCTGATCTTAACTGCACTGACCAAGTACTGTGCTGGCCCAAGTATTTTGCTGACCTGGTACTGAGCTGATCTACTCTGCTGAAGTACTGATCTTGGTACACTCTGCTGAAGTACTGATCTTAGTCCAGTCTGCTGAAGTACTGATCTTAGTCCAGTACTGTGCTGATCCCAACTGTGCTGAACTCTAAGCATCACCTTCTCATCTGATTGAAACCCTTCAACTCATCTGATAAGGCCTAAGTCATCTTATCTGATCCTATCAGCTCAGTAGTTTACTGTGCTGATTTTGAGATTATGAGATAACACTCACAATTCTCCACCTTTAGCTCATAATCGAACTAATCTCCACCAAAAACAAAACACCAACACTATTCTCCTCAAAGAATAGCCTCCACTACTGATCTTCCGCCACAAGAACAGTAGCCTTCTCCTCAGAGGAATTAATGCAGTCCAATAAGTCTAAGACATAAGCCAAACTTCTCTTTTGGCAATGCCTTAGTGAACGCATCAACAGGGTTCTCCTCTGTAGCAATCCTCACTACCTGGACCACCCCCTTTTCTACAATATCTCTTACAAAGTACAGCTTTACATCTATATGTTTAGTTCTCTCATGATACCCCTGATGCTTTGCAAGATGTATTGCACTTTGGTTATCACAGAAGACATTCACACTTCTTTGTGATATACCAAACTCCTTCAAGATCCCCCTAAGCCACATGCTCTCCTTAACTGCCTCAGTCAAGACTACATATTCTGATTCTGTAGTACATAATGCAACTACGGACTGATGTATTGACCTCCATGATATAGCTGTACTAAATAAGGTGAATACATACCCTGTCAAGGACTTTCTTGTGTCTACATTGGCTGCATAGTCGGCATCAACATATCCCACAAGTGCTTCTCTCTCATCTGATATCTTCTGAAATTTCAGACATTTCTCAGCTGATCCTAGAACATATCTCATGAGTCATGACCCACTTAACTGTCTCCCAATGACTTAAGCCTGGATCACTCATGTATCTGCTGATTACACTCATTGCATGAGTTAAATCTGGTCTACAACACACCATAACATACATTAAACTCCCTACTGCACTGGCATAAGGAACCTTACTCATCTGAGCTCTTTCTTGGCTGTTCTTGGGACACATCTGATTGGATAGCTTCTGATGCTGACCAATTGGTGTAGAAACTGACTTAGTTTGATTCATCCTGAATCTCTCTAACACCTTCCTCAGATAGGTAGGCTGACTAAGCTGAATTGCTCCCTCAACTCTACTGATCTCCATCCCAAGAATCACTTTAGCTTCACCAAGATCTTTCATCTCAAACTCCCTTTTGAGAATCTCCTTAACTTGATTGATATTGTTAATAGACTCCCCAGCTATTAACATATCATCTACATACAGCAGAAGATAGGTAACTGAACTCCCAACTCTCCTGAAGTAAACACAGCTGTCATACAAGCTTCTTGCAAAACCAACTGAGCAAATGTACTCATCAAACCTTAAGTACCATTGTCTAGGGCTTTGTTTGAGGCCATAGAGTGATTTTCTGAGTAAGCACACTTTGTCTTCTCCATCTTCTATGTCCAACCCTTCTGGTATTTTCATGTAGATCTTCTCATCTAAAGTCCCATGAAGAAATGTTGTGGTCACATCCATCTGATGCAGCTCCAATTCATATTGAGCAACCATAGCCAACAAGATTCTGATGCTACAATGCTTTACAACAGGTGAGAAGATTTCATTAAAGTCAATACCTTCTTTCTGTGTAAATCCTTTAGCTACAAGTCTTGCCTTGTACCTAATCTTGCCACCTCTCTGAGCCTCCACCTTTTTCTTGTAGATCCACTTACACCCAACAAGTTTCTTGTTATTAGGCCTCTCAACAATCTCCCAAGTCTGGTTCTTGTTAAGAGATAACAGTTCTTCCTCCATTGCAACTAACCACTTCTCTTTGTCATGGCAATTGATGGCTTCTGTGTAAGTTTTAGGCTCCAAAGACTCCACCTCAAGAGATGCACATAATGCAAATGATACTATATCAGCTTGACCATACCTCTGAGGTGGGTGGACTTCTCTTCTGGTTCTGTCCCTAGTCAGCTGATAGTCATGAAGCTCAATATCACTATGAGTAGTTTCCTCCTCATCTGGATCAATCTGCTCTTCAGTTAGTGTTCTGATGTCACAATGCTCCACCTCCACCTGTGTCTCATCTGGTTTGTTGTGTGCTGTACTGGAGCTTGCCTCCTCTTTCAATGGCATTCTATTCTCATATAAGTTACATCTCTACTGATAATACACTTCTGCATTCCAGCTTCTAGGCACCACAATCTGTATCCTTTCACACCTGAAGGATACCCTATGAACACACATTTCAAGGCTCGAGGCTCAAGCTTATCTTGCTTGACATGGGCATATGCTGAACAACCATACACCTTCAAATTACTGTACTCAGCTGCATGGCCAGACCATAACTCTTCTGGGGTTTTAAATTGCACAGCTGAGGAAGGGCTTCTGTTTATCAAGTAGGCTGCTGTTGACACTGCTTCTCCCCAAAATACTTTAGGCAATCCAGAGCTGCTCAACATGCATCTAACTCTCTCAAGTAAAGTCTGGTTCATTCTCTCAGCTACTCCATTCTGCTGAGGTGTACCTGGTACTATTCTATGCCTCACTATACCCTTCTTCTTGCAGAAAACATTGAACTCTTCTGATATGAACTCTAGCCCATTATCAGTTCTCAAATGCTTTAGATTCTTTTCAGAAATGTTCTCCACCTCAGTGAGCCATTCCTTAAATTTTTCAAATACTTCTGACTTGGATTTCAGGATAGTGATCCATACCTTTCTTGAGTAGTCATCTATGATAGACATGAAGTATCTCCCACCACTTCTGGTCTGATTCCTAGCTGGCCCCCATAAATCTGAATGGACATAGTCCAAAATTCCTTTAGTAGAGTGTGAACTCTTCCCAAACTTCAATCTCTTGGATTTCCCAAGAATGCAGTGCTCACACAAATCAAGCTTTGTGATCTTGTCACCACATAGCAATCCTTGCTTACTTAGCTCAAGTAGGCACTTCTCTCCTACATGACCTAATCTTCTGTGCCACAACATTGAGTTGTCTTGCACCCTTGCCACATCTGATCTGCCAATAACTGTTCCCCCCTTAAGAAAGTAGAGATCATTTCTTCTCTCACCTTTAAGAACAGTAAGCTTCCCCTTTGAAACTCTGAGCTCTCCATCTTCTGACTGGAATTTATAGCCCAATGAATCCAGCATACCAAGAGATATCAAATTTCTCTTGAGTTCAGGAACATACCTGACCCTCTTGAGAATCCTCACTACTCCATCATACATCTTCAAGTGTACTGTACCTTCACCTCTGACTTTGCAAGCGTGATCATTCCCTAACAACACAGAACCTCCATTCTGATGCTTCAAATCATGAAACCACTCTCTTCTTGGAGTCATATGGAAAGAACACCCTGAATCTAAAATCCAATCTTGCTGCTCTTTAGTGGAAGTGATGGATAGGGACTGAGCTGACTCATAGCCTTTCTGTTCCTTATCATCTTGGGTTTGATTTGCTTGATTCTTATCAACAGGGTTCTTAGGACCAGATTTTCTCATAAGCTGTTTGTACTTGTAACAAGTACTCTTAAAGTGCCCAGGTTTGTTGCAGTGGTGGCACACTACTTCCCCTTGATTTGACACTGCTGATTTTCCCTTATCAGCTCCCTTGGGTTGACTAGACCCCTTCTTGGAGACAGATTTCTTCTGTCCTCCCTTGATTGACAATCCTTCCCCACTGCTACTTTTATCTCCTTGAGATGTTTTGTTATGTAACAGCTTGGACTTGATAGCCAAGATCACATCCTCCAATGTGATTGCTTCATTTCTACCATACAAGATGGTGTCCTTTACGATTTCAAAGGACTTAGGCAGAGCACTCAACAAGATCAGAGCCTTATCCTCTTCCTCTAACTTGACATCCAAATTCTCCAGATCATCAAGAATCTTGTTGAACTCATCTAGCTGCTCCGTAATGGGTTTGTCATCTCCCATTCTAAAGGCATACAGCTTCTGCTTCGAATAGAGTCGGTTAGCAAGAGTTTCACCATATATAGCTTCTCAAGCTTATCCCAAACCTCCTTCGCTGGCTTCTCTTTAGCAACCTCCCTCAAGACCTTATCTCCAAGGCAGAGTAGGATCGTGCTTCGAGCTTTCCTGAGCAACTTGCTCCTTTCAGCCGCAGCTGTTGCAGATTCTTCTGCAATCTCTTCGGATTCTTCGAGAGCTTCGAATAATCCTTGCTGTTCAAAAAGGGCCTGCATCTTGACCTTCCACAGCCCAAAATCTCTAGTGCCTGTAAACTTCTCTATGTTGTACTTGGTAGAATTCCCCATCTTAGATCTGCAGCTACTTCGGTTTCCCACAGACGGCGCCAATTGTCAAGCAGATTCTGATCGGTTAGACGTCTCCAACTAATTAGAACACTTGAATATAGAAGAAATAACTGCTCTAGGATAGTAATTTAGAAAAGTAATCAACGAGACAAACAGCACACAAGAATTTAAGTGGTTCGATCAATGTGATCTACATCCACTGGACCAGATTAGTACTTCTTTGATTGATAAAGAATGTTTACACACTCATTCACTCGGAATTGGATATTTCCTCACTTCACTCGTGAACTCACACAACTCAAAGAATACAATAACGTACTAAATCTCTCTATCCAACCTTTACAATGTACACAAACAAGAGTATATAAAGACCAAAGGTAGTTGTTGCTGTTAGGAACTGTTTTGAGTAGTTATCAACCGTTTGCAACCGTTTGTAACAATCCATGTGCTCTGTTATTGCCCAACTGAAATGGTAGTTATGCCCTCAAGTAGATGTAACTGTAAAATTGTTAGTTAAACTAACTAACTTCGAATCAGAAGACTTGTCCATAAAGATCAGATCACTACTTAGTGTTCTGATACCCAACTCTTCTGCTCTGATGATCAAAAGCTAACTCTGTTGATAGACTTCATACTGTGCTGATCTTAACTGCACTGACCAAGTACTGTGCTGACCCAAGTATTGTGCTGACTTGGTACTGAGCTGATGTACTCTGCTGAAGTACTGATCTTGGTACACTCTGCTGAAGTACTGATCTTAGTCCAGTCTGCTGAAGTACTGATCTTAGTCCAGTACTGTGCTGATCTTACTGTGTTGATCCCAACTGTGCTGAACTCTAAGCATCACCTTCTCATCTGATTGAAACCCTTCAACTCATCTGATAAGGCCTAAGTCATCTTATCTGATCCTATCAGCTCAGTAGTTTACTGTGCTGATTTTGAGATTATGAGATAACACTCACATGTTTAAAATAATAAGTTCAAATGCAGTTAGCAGTCCAGGGATAAGATAACTTTCTAAGAGATGGAGGGAGTACTATATGTATAGCACGAGTGGCGTTGCAATTTTTGAAGAAACGAAAACACTCGAAGAATTTTTGAAATTTTGAGAGTCGGAACCCAATTTTGGCAAGCGAGTACACTTTTTCGGGTGGAAACGATGTTACGAATCAAACTCAGTACTTTGTTGTGACATGAGACATTTTTTGGCCAAATTTTATCGTTTGAGGGGTCAAAAACGCGTTTTATTATTTTTTTTGGTGTTATTTTTGCAATTTTCAATTGTTTAGGTTTTTTTTTGTAATTTTCGATCTATTTCCACACACTAGGGTTTTTCGTTTTTAATGCCTTTCCAAACATTGTGGAGGAGTTTTTGAAGATTTTAATAATCTCGAAGACGAGTTATTCCTTTTCTCAAGATTTGGGTATTTTTTGAATCAACGATTCTTGTTTGTTCGTTCTTTTGATTCACCAAGCTGCATCAGAGTATCAGTTCGCTAACTGCAATAATTTAATGAAATAATTAAGGCTCCATTTAGATGGGGGATTTATAATGAATTTTAAATTCACAATCAAAATTCTCTGCACTTGTTTGAGTTAAAAAACAAATGAATAGATTTTAAATACTTGATTTTAGCCTATTTTATTTTTAGTTAAAATTGAGAGAATTTTAAATCCTTAATAAAATCCATGTCATTTGAAATTCATACATTTCCAACTCCTTTTATTTGAAATGTCTCCTCGAATCAAATCTTCTCATTCAAACACAACCTAATTAGTATTTTAAAACGTGAGTTATTCGGTGCACAAGAGATATAATCATGAAAATTTGATAGGTCTCATAAGATTGGTACCCTTTTTATACACCGCCAAACGCAAGTCAATCAAGCTAATTAAGAAAGAAAAAAAGTATCATAAATTTTGGGCATGGTTACAACCAAAATTTGTTCATGATTAATGGAGCAAGAAAAAAATTGCAAAACAAATTATGTGCGTATTGGGTGGACCACTTGCGGCTGGCATTGTGGTTGCCTTCAGCTTCTTTGGGGAGCACTGTGAGGGTGGCCGTGATTGGATGGGACCCAAATTTGAGTGGTTAGAAAATAAATTCATTTACTAGTTCTATTAGCTGATGTTCACTTCTGATTTTAAAAATCTGATCTAAATTTTAAGATTTTACATCATTTTAATATGCCTATTTCTTTTGAGTTTTTAAATAGGGCATGATTTAAATATATGTCAAATTAATGAGTAGGTCTAATAAAATCTTTTTTTTAAATCGATTTCATTGAGATTTTAAAAATTCAAAATTTCAAAAGCCAGTTAAAATTTGATTTGAATAATAGAATCATAAGCGTGCAAATCATTCATTGTGTATTTGATAGAAACTAGTACTCTTATGTATGAAAGAAAAAAAAAAGTTGTGTGAGACCGTCTCACTGTAAGATAATTATCACTTTTCAACATAAATTTATATCATGTCATGTCATTAATTTTATCTCATTTAATATTAATAAATAATTTTCACATTAAAATTTATACAAAATAAATAAATTAAATGTTCGGTTGAATTAGGAATGGAAGTATTATAACTTTAAATAAATTAATATTTGTGCTAATACGTTATCATATTTTAAAAATATTACTGGTTTCTCAATAAAGTATTACAAATTCAAGTAAATAGTTATTGTGGTATATTAATAGCATTATATTTTTACTATTTATTAATAGCATAATTTTAATTTTGATTTTTCTTGTATTGTTTCTTTCTTAGACTACTGCCTTCGATCAGATTGATGTTTGTATCTTTTGGGCTTTGAGCATCCCTTGTGCTCTCCATTATGAAGTACTCCAAACATAACTTCATAGAACCAGCATCATTAATTCGTTGTAATTAAATCGATTTTGAAAAGAAAAAAATAGTAAAAATTAATGGTTTGATGAAACACCTTCACCTTCAGTTTGGAGTGTGTATGAAGAATTACCGAAAAAAGGCTGAAATAATCAGATTTTACATTTATAAAGGAAAAATCACAATTTTATGTTTTTTTAAATTAATATGGGTTGAAGATTGAAATCAAATGTTACATCTTTCGAATATTCTATCTTATATTTAATAAATTATTTTATGATTTTTTCTGTACTTTACGAGTCAGTCAATCTCCGATCAACCGTCCGTCTAGCGATTTTCGACTATGTCATTTTCTTTTTAATGAGACTTTTCAAAGTTGAAGTTCGATTTGAGCACACGCTCCGAGCAAAACACGTGGCTTTGCCATGATGTATAACTTTTTTTTTTTTGTAAAATTATATTGTTTAAGGGTGAAAGCTGCATTTTTATTTATTTTTCGTCATCATTTTGCAAATTTTAATTTCTTCAAAGATCCCTTTGCAATTTTTTACTTTTGTTTATTAGAATTTCGTGTTCATTGCTTAAAAATTATAAGATAAAATAATTAAAAATAAAATTCTAAGCTGACGACTAGGCCCCAGACTAGCCGTTTAAGTTATAGGCGGTGTCAATCGCCAAACTAATGATTTTCTACTTCTACAACTTTTTACCCAATAAAAATGTTTTTTTTTTTTTTTGAAATGTTACAAAAAAAATATTAAATTATAAAATACTCCGTAATAATAATTTAGTTACTAAATAATTAGTCGAACGAAACAGATCCAATAATTATCAATTAGGCTATAAAACGATTTTTACGATTCAGTTCAATTTCGGTTTGAACTTTATAAAATCTTGTTTGAATTTTGTAGCATTCGATTTTGTTTTGAATATTCATAATCAACGTCTCATTTGAAGTGCAAAGAAACAAACTTGCTCATAAGCTAGGTTTTGAATAGAAACAGATATGTGAAAGAATTTTATCTAATCTAAAAAGTTGAAAATGCTGTTTTATTTAAATGTTATAAATTTCGTCTTATTTAAAATTTCGAGCTTGTAAAGAGTTGTAGAATTAATTTATATTAATTGACTAAGAACGCTCTTCCTTACTAGTAGGTGGGATTATATCACATTAAAATATGTTCTTTGACACCCATAACTTAAAATTTGCGATGTTTTGAATTATTTGCAAATATTCAAATTAGATTGCAGTAAAGCGAAAAGTAATCATTTAATTTACCGTTGAGCATGAAATACATCGAATTACTTTAAATAAGTAATGGACTAGTCTTGTGTGAAATATTGCATACATTACATGCATTTAAATTAGACAAGTTAAAACTCTAAACTCAAAAGTCAAATTAAGTCAATTTTAAAAAATTCGCGGGTCATAAGTCTGGATCCGGGTTGTCCAGAAAATTCGCGGGTTGCAAACATGTAGTTTACTACATGACCAAAAATTTAATACTACATATCAAAACATTCTGACAAATTCACCAAATAATTAAGTCTTCAGAATATTTTTGAACATGTAGTAATAATACACTTTTGACCTTGTAGTGATAAAATTTTGGTCTTGTAGTAACATTGTTTTAGTCATGTAGTAGTCGAATAAGTCAAAATTATTTTAGTAATTTTGCCCAAAAAAAATAAGTGTCCAGAATATTTTTGGACTTGTAGTAATACATTTTTGGCCTTGTAGTGATAAAAATTAGGTCTTGTAGTAACATAGTTTTGGTCATGTAGTATATTAATATTTTGGGTTAATTCTAAATAAATACACCACCTTTAGTCTCAGTATCAATTTAATCACGACATTTATGATTATTGTAAAAAACCCCAACCTTTCATTGTGTTTCAATTAGATACATATTTTTTTTCTCCGGTCAACAATTGATGAAGTGGTTTGCCGGAGCTTGCCACATCAGATTACACATATTCTTTTTTTATTTTTTTATTTTCCAGATTACACTTTAGAGAAATAAAAATAAAACTTTATAAAAAATAAAAAATAAAACTCCCGCCTCTTCTCCCTACTTCTCAAACTCAAATTTTCTTATTTTCAAACTCAATCAAGTTCTTCTTCTCCCCTTTTCAAAATCAGTTCTTCTTCATCTTTCAGGAATTTTTCAATTATTGAATAATTTTGTTATTTTGTTCAACTAGTTTGAGGACTACAATTTATATATTTTACGGGAGAGGAAAATATTTTTAAAAAATATTCTAGTAATTAATGTGTTTAACATTAATGATTACTGCAACAAAAATATTCTAGAAAATATTCTGAAAAAATAAGTCATATATAGTTAGATCGTCTAATGTACAAAACATTTACAATGGTAGGTTATAAGTATCCAAGTCACTTTCACTACCACTCCTTTCACCTCTTATTCTACCCCTCACGGGAGGCGTCTGGAAGAATGAATATAACAATATAGTTATGAGAAATATACAAATATTTAATAAAATAAGAAACATTTTTTTTTGAAGGAATAACATGACATTTTAAAGTCACATGACCATAAACACAATCTTACATGCAATTTCTCTGGTGTTTTGAAGTCCTTTGCACGAGGACAACTTTTTTTTTTGTTGTGGCCCACTATATTATATACAAAGCAAGTCATTTGTATCCCATGTCTTATCAATTTTGTAGAATTTCTAGGATTTTTCTCATGGCCTCTCTTACTCATCTTCCACACCCTTCTACCATTCAAGGGTTGAATGGCATATGCTCGACAGTGTAGTACCTAGAATTATTTTTTTTAGGATTTTTTACAATTTTTTTTTTTCTTTTGCCAAGTGTTAGTTCTATGATTTTGATTTTTAGGGTTAGAAGAGAAGAATTTGATTGATTGAGTTTGAGGAGTGAGAAAGACGTAGAAGAAAAATTGTATTGAGTTTGAGAAGTTGAGAAAGACGCAGAAGAAGGAAGTTTTATTTTTATTTTTATTTATATAAAATGTAATCTGATGTGGAAAATAAAAAAATAAAAAAGAATATGAGTAATCTAACGTGGCAAGCTCCGGCAAACCACATCATCAATTATTGATCGGAGTAAAAAAAATGTGTATATATTTGCAACATAATGAAAGGTTGTATTTTTTACAATAATCGTAAAGGTCGTGATTAAATTGATATTGAGACTAAAGGTTGTGTATTTATTTAGAATTAATCCTAATATTTTTGAGTGAAAATAAATATTTTAATTAAGGTTGACCCGCTTTAATCCGCGTTGATCTGATTTGACCCACGAATTTTGACTTAATATGCAATATTGCATATACGTTTTTACTGTAATTTGTATTGTATTTAACTCCATGAAAATCTCAGCATTTATTTACTTGTCGTAATTAGGGATTCATACTGATTACTTATATGGAATGAATTTAAACGTGGACGTTATTACCATTTAAAGCAAAAACATTACACGATGAAATATGAGCTATTAATTCCTTTGCCAATGAATTTGTATGGTTGGTGTTTCTTTTTGTTACTATTGATGAGTGCAAGTTACCAAATTTTGATACATATTTGCAGAAATCTCACAAGATGATTTATGATATTAGGAACAACTCATGAGATTGAGGAATTAGAGATAATGAAGATTTTCAACATGTGATATGTTTCTTCAATTCTCCCCCACCATCCATCTAACCTAACTTTTATTAATACATATTAATACACAATTAAAACTTTGCTTCCAAAATCTTCATTCCTGAAAATTTGGCAATTCTGGTGATTTTTTTTATCATATAGTAGTATACTATTGCTATCACCCGCATATTATGTGGGCAGGATGATTTTTCTTTTATTATATTAGATTTATTAAAATTTATAAACTCTTTTAGTCTTCATATAAATTTAAGTGTCGAAAATACATGTTAAAAGTAATTTATTATTCACATTATATATATTTAAATTGATTTTTTTATTCAAAGAACAAATAAATAATTATTTGACAACTCTAGAAAATATTATCAATTCCAAATAAGTTTCAATGTAAAAATAAAATTGAATATATTTATAAATATATTTCTAAAGATTTCTTTGAAAGCAACATTAATTTGTTGTATACTTACATGTCTTCCATCATAATTAAGACAAAATATTGATTTCGTGTAAAAACTAGTTTGAAAAGATACATGCCTACTGTCGACACTAATTAATTGACATTAACTTTTATATATTATCATCACAAAAGACAAAAAGATTGGAAATTGTCTCAATAACCAAAAAAGAGTTCAAAACAAAAACCAATTTTATAAAAATAAGAAGAGAAATATAAATAAAATAATTTTGAAGTCAATTGGAGCAAAAATTTAATGAAATGTCCATTAATAGAGTAACGCAATTGCGAATGCATTTTTTGGCCTAATATTATATATATTGTGTGTGTAGTCGTAAAACAAACCATCTACTAATTCTTTGGAGACCATTGTATATATGTGTATTCTGAAGTTGATTTAATTTAGATGAATCAATGCTGTATTTTAAAATTTGATTACCTAATTTAGGAAATTTTGCAACTGCAGTCATTTATTCTTTAATTATCCAATCACACTATGATCACTTTTGCTAACAATAAACAAATATGGCCTAAACGCAAGTAACGAATTGCAAATCATTTAATCCGGCCAACCTAGCTAGTACGTGCAACATTGGAATATAAAAATGTAGAAATAGTTTTCTTTATCATAAATTATTAATTATGTAAAATAGGGTTATGAAAATATGAATCCACAGCCTTTTTTTTTTATTTCTTCTATATATAATATGGCATTATTATTGGGAAAGTAGTTGGAAGAAGGGTGGTAATTTATACTTCAAAGTCAATGTATATGATACTTCCACAGTAGATATTGCTAAATTAGTCAACTGATGTCAGAGTTGTTGACTTTCTTAAATTTTGTGCATAGTAATTGTGTCTTGGCAACCACAATCAGAATCAGACTTCTCACAACAAAATGTTTAATTGTCATAAATTTTTTGAAAGTAAATTCGAAAACCCGATTTTTGGTCATTATTTTTATGAAATTGCCAACATTAACTTTTAGACGAAGTTGGATAGGGGTTAGAAATTGTATGGATAATTGAGAAATTTTTATATATAACTGAGATAAAAAAAAAAAGTTATACTGTTATTTGATAGGAAGTGTATAGTTACTATTCAAATCAAATTGTTGTAGGGATGGTGGTATTGTTATATATGGTAAAAAATGTGTTTTTCTATTGGTCACTATATAATTCGATTTGATCAAATACAACGAGGTTATGTATCAAACAACATATAAATTCAATAATTCATGTACTCACCTTATATTCCCTACCAAACACACTTTATGTATATATTGAAAAAAAATATTTTCCGAACCCTAAAAAAATGTTTGAGTAAACTCTACACCAAAAATTTAATGGACTACCCTAAATCTAAATATTCCAGATTTAATTAGAAAATATTATTTAATGACTTATTTCCATTTAATGAGTTTGACATATGTTTTAAAAAGGGTCGGTCTAATCGCTACTCGGTAAGCATGACGAGTCGATTCAATGTATTGTACCGCTCACCGCTTAAGATGTCCCCCTAAACGTTCAAAATCAAAACGATAAAACTCTATGGTCGGTCAAACAGGTGACTCGCTGATTCAACTTTTCTTTTTTAAGAATTTGATGATCGTGTTCTTCTAAAAAAAGATTTAATACATGTTTGAGAATTGAGAGAGATATACATTTACAATGTTGTGTTCATCTCTTCCACCATTTTATGACATTTTTTTCTTTTATCATCGGTTAAACTACTTTAAAAAAATGCATGTGTAGAGAATTCATGCATTTTTTGTCTATTCTTTTTTTTCTTCTTTCACTTGGAACTATATTAGTTGTGTATATTGCAATGTGACACTCAGTCACTCTCTATGAATGAAATGTATATTCTAACATAACTGAAGATTATTAGTTTATAGTTTATACTGAAATATTTTGAGAAAAACATCTCATTATTTTTAAACGAATTCAAGTGTAAAAATCAAAGAAACCAGAACGAATTCAAACTCAACCGGTGTACTTTTAAAAGAACGAAAATCAGAAAACCAAATTTATGAATTTAAGAAATTAATTGTATATATGTTTGTTCCGAAAGTATCCAATTTTGAATTGAAATCCAACATCGTTCAAAATAAAGAATATTGTTTTAAGTATGGGAGCGGCTAAATGCACCCGGATTTACTATGAGTACCCCCATGGGAAATTTTTTTTGTACCTAGGGTGGTGCGAAAAGACATTTTTACCCCTCCTGCACTTCTTTTAAAAAAAAAACGCCGGATGAGTACACCCATCTATTTCATTTCACATCTGATTCATCATTTCACACCCGAAATTATTCGGATCCCCACCATCACCACCAAAACATCAAAACTCCTAAAAATTCAAAATTTCAACAACAAAAATAAAATTTTAATATATTCGAAAATTTTACCAAAACAAAGTTGAGATGTCCGAAATTTTTACCAAAACAAACTCAATATGTTCGAAAAAAATTTCAAAACAACTTAAATTTGTCCGAAAAAAAAATCGAACATCTTGTTCAAATTTTTTTCCAAAACAAACTCAATATGTTCGAAAATAATTCCCGAACTACTAAAAACCCTAATTTTTTGGGACTGTAAAAATTGTAAAAAAAAAAACTTACCATCGGCGATGTGCGTGGGTGGCTGGGTGCGATGAAGGGGAGGGGGAGGGGTTGCGGCCGCGAAGGGGAAGGGAATGCGGCCGCGAACGGTCGCGAAGGGGAGAGGGAGGAGTTGCGGCCGCGAAGGGGAGGGGAAGAGGTTGCGGCCGCGAATGGGAGAGGGAAGAGCTGCGGCCGCAAAGGGGAGAGGGAAGGGGTTGCGGCCATGAAGGGGAGAGGGAAGAGCCGCGACCGTTCGGGGGAGAGGGAGGGGCTGCGGCCTCCGCGACGAGGTGGGCGGCGTGGGCGAAGTGGAGAGGTGGGCCGCACCGGAGGTGGCAAAAATGGAGGTGGGAGGTGGGTGTCCTGTTGAATAGAATGCTTTTAAGTTTTAATTAAGAAGAGGGTAATTTTGGATTTTCCACGTGGGTGTTCTCATCCATTTTGTGTGTGTTCTCATCGCGTGGGTGTACTCATAGTAAATCCGGGTGCCTTTAGCCGCGCCCTTTAAGTATAGTTGCAAAACAGGCTAACGGGGCGCCAGACCGATCTATAACTCACCTTAATCCATCATTTTACGGATTTTGACGGGTCGATCCACGATGAAAATAAATTGAAAAATACTCAATCCAACCCAACTCATGGCGGGCACAAATTTTTCCTTGTATATTTATTTTTTACTTTTTCACATGTATAATTAAAAAAAATTAAACAATATATAAATTAATAAATAGTAAAAAATAATAAAAATAAAGTAAAAACAATTTTGGATAATCTTTGATTAAATTCATTCAATTGACGTGAATAATTTTAATTTTTTATAATAGAAAAGTAGACCTCAAATCTTTTTTTTTTTTTTTTTTTTACAAATCAATCGAACTGAAATTTAAATCTTTAAATTGTTTAAATTCTTATTGTCAAAAGGGACAATCAATATATAATATGCAATAAAAGTTTAATTGACAAATCAATCCAACTATAAGTAGCAAATGTCAACTTGTCAATATATACACATCTCACCCTATATACTAATGTTAATTGTGCATTTATAAAGGTAAAGTTAAAAAAAAAATAAAAAATTGAATACATGGGCGATAACAACATAGGTGTATTTTCATTTTCAAATCTCAATTTTTTTAATATAACATTTTTTTTGAATTTGTATCTTGATTTAAAATTGAATTAAATACATAAATTTTAAATTATCACGTCTTTACTCACAGTTTAACTAAAAAAAACATTATTTCTTCGTGTAACCTTAAAAAATAAAAAACATTTTAAAGTCCGCGGAGCAATCCGTCCCTTCCGCAGTTCAACCTGCGCGTCAAAACCCACTACCCATACAATCTGACGCATATAAACCCACTTTTAAAATGAATTTATATTACTCTACCGGTCTACCCAACCCACTCTTTTAATAATTGAGTCGGACAAATTAAGGTCACAAAAAATTGAGAAAATAGAGTTGGAGCAGTGGCATTGAAAATTGAAATGAGGGTTATTAGAACATAAATGATCCATATACAGCTGGAACGGGTTCTCAAGTTCATGCACTGGTGTAATTGAGATTAAACTTATTTTTAAAAAATCATGAATTAAATAAATAAATATTTAAAGTAAAAAAATAAATCAATTAAACAATATTTCTCGTCTCTTGTTACTTTTTAATATAGATTAAAACTTGTATTTATTTTTTAGACTGAATAAGAGATTCTTTGTGGTTTTTTTTTTTTTAAATTCAAATAAGGTTAAATTCTATTATTGCAAATGCAAATAGACAAATGCAGTTCAACCACAAAGCTCAGTGGATCGACTCAAATAGAAATAAGATTGAAATGGTGGGATTCCCTTACCAAAGTATATGCTACTATATTAACACTATGTCTTGCTGATTCACATATTATGCAACACCAAAATATACGACCGCAAGTATACGGCGTATATTGTAGCGTAATAAGTACGAGGTCGATCCCACGAGGAGGTGTAGTGTTAAAGTGAAGTTTGTCGATGGAATTCTAAATAGACGTGATCGATAAGTTGTAAAGTGTGGCAATTACCCCTAAATTATCTACCAAATTGTCACAAGTAAACAATTAAACGAGTAATATAGAAATCGATCAACAATCATGCAAATCAAAGAAACGAAAGAAATATGGTTAAAACTCAAAGAAGGAAATGGAGGTTTCAACGCATATGTCACACTAAGGGGTCAATTTATGATCAAAAACCTATTTAAGTGATGTTGTGTTGATTACTATAGAGTTGATCACGAAATAATGAATTAAAAGTTCTCTCGATCCAATTAATCCAAGAGAAGTATCACACAAACTAGTATCTCTACCTAGCATGCATAATAAACCTCAAAAAGGGTCCTAAGATCATCTAATACCCTCCCAATAATTGATCCTCTCTCGAGCTCACAATAATATTGGGTAGAATGCTTAAATACGATTAATGAAAAAGATTTCTCAATCCAATTTCAATTAATAATAAATCAAACACATTATCATGGTCACTTACACATGTTTTGCAATGAAAGTTAAGCATTCAAATAGAAATAGCAACACAACCACCAAATAAACAAGAAATTAATTCATAAACATTATCCAAAATATAAACATAGCCCTAAAACCAAAAGTGTTCTAGCTAAGAACTAACATAATCTAATTAACCCTACTAAATTAAATAACTAAATAAAAAGAGAAAGAAAGAGAAAGCTTATGATGCGGCCTAAAAATGTCACTTAATAAGGAGTCGACACGTGTATAAAGGATAGGATAAAAGTGAAAGGATCAGATTATGAAATATGCTCTGAGGAGAAATCCTCTCGGGAGATCCCTTTGGAGGGAGCTACCGCCACAGAGAAGCTTCCAGAAGAATTGCTTTGGAGGAAGTTCATGAGCCTTGAACGTAGGGAGGTTCCGCTATTTTCGGCTTGGACTCGATAGAAGATGGACCTTATCCCCTATTATCCGGGGGAACCGAGTCAAATAAAGAGGAGATATGGCCGAGTCTTTGGGAAGTGGAGGAAAGAAGGCTTCGTCCACTTCGCAGGACCGAGTCTGGCGGGTAGTTCCGGAAAGGAAGGAAGGCTTGACTTCCTCTCCAACTAATATCTCTATAAATGGGTAAAATCGAGGAGATTTCCAGGTTAGACTCTCGTACATTACGCATTTACTAAATTAAATACAATCTACCTTTGGGAGATTTTTCAAGAACTGTTCTTTATATATCAAGGATCTCGAGATCCTTGGGAGAGATTAATAAGCCCTATACTGACTTAGGCATCGGAGTGTCCGCGCCGGACTCCCCTCCGGCGTGTTCTTTGCAGGTTCTTGAAGGTTTTGAACGAAGGCAACACACTTGGAGTGATTGTGCGTGTTCGAAGAGTGGGACATCCAATCCAGAGGACACGCAATCCTCTCGTGCAAATTTTAGCACATCAACTGGCGCCGTCTGTGGGAAAGAATTGAAAGATTTTCTCACGAATTTCTACCTGTTTGAGCAAATGGGTGGCGGAGACAAAACATCCATTTCTGGAAAGAAAAATCTTCCGGGTGAGAATCCCCCTTTGCCCATCGATCCCCTACCAATAGGAGGCCGGGGGAAAAACCCAATTCACGCGCCTTCTGGATCACATCATCCGTTGGCGCCCACTCCAGATTTAGGTGATGAGAATCATCCCTTATCGGTTCGGGAGGGAATAACCGGGGATCTTGAAACCCCCGAGCCCCAGACCGCAGATCCTCAGCGAGAGGATATTCCAGACTCAGGGACACTCTTGATCTCTCCCGATCAATTGAACGCCCTCATCAGACAAGCCGTAGATAAAGCCTTTGCGGATCAAAGGGACCAGATTCCCAAAGTTGCACCAGGGAATCCAGAGGTACCGCCCCATAGACCCCAGGATGAGG
Source organism: Galeopsis tetrahit (assembly GCA_963675135.1). Taxonomy (NCBI): domain Eukaryota; kingdom Viridiplantae; phylum Streptophyta; class Magnoliopsida; order Lamiales; family Lamiaceae; genus Galeopsis; species Galeopsis tetrahit. Next base: position 13,040,364 of record OY776125.1, on the reverse strand, counting down.
CACCTGGAACCTCCCAAGTGTTGTCCAAAGAGATGGGGATACGAATGGAAGAGGATGATAAAGTGCCCTCGCGCGCGGAAAGAAGCATTCCCCTTCGAAGCACTAGAAGGAACGTAGAGCCGGCACCCCGAGGGACAGAACCCCTTGAGACAGAAGAAAGCACTGATGATACCTACGGAGGGCCAGTTAGCGACCAGCTACAGGCTCTGCAGAAAGAGATGAAGGATATGAGGAGACAGTTGGACAACCGAACCAGTAGATCCGCTCACACATCCGGGTGCCAGTTCTCTCCTAACATATTACAGGATGAGTTACCATTCAACTTCAAACCCCTTAACTTTGAATATGATGGTACGGCAGATCCTTATGAACACTTAGTAAGGTTTGAAAACGCTGCGCTATTACATCGCTACGGAGAAGGAATTAAGTGTAGGGTGTTCCTGACCACCCTGGCCAAAGCAGCGCAACAATGGTTCACTCAGTTAGAACCTAATACCATCCGATCCTGGGAAGAATTCAGTGAGTTATTTCTCCATCAATTTGCAAGTGCCCGGAGACAGCCAAGGGCCACCTTGACCCTCTAAAATCTGAGGCAGGGGGAGAGCGAAAGCTTAAAAGCTTTTCTCCGGAGGTTTAATCAGGCAGCTCTGGAGGTCCCTACAGCCTCTCCGGAGGTGAAGATCAACGCCCTCACTAACGGATTACGAGATGGGGATTTCTTTTCCTCCTTAGCTAAGAAGCTAGTTAAGAATTTCGATGAGCTGCTGCACAGGGCTGAGAAGTACCTCACTTTAGAGGAGGTCCGTAAGGCCAAAAGGCTGGAGGTTAGGCCACCAGATCGAGAGAGAAGAAGGGAAGGTCCTTCCAGACGATCCAGCCCAGAGGTCCCTCGGACCTCTGGATCAACAAGAGATGCTAATCCCTCTGGAGGTCCCCGGTCTGGCCCTCGTGGGAGATTCGAGAAGTACACGCCCTTGAGGATTGAGCCTGCTGAAGTACTGGAGGTAGCTGGAGACCATCCAGACTTGAAATTCCCATATTCCAGAAATCGAGGACCTCAGAAACCCAAGTCTGACCGATTCTGTCGATTCCACAATGAGTATGGGCATGATACGAACCAATGTTACCACTTGAAGGACGAAATTGAGAGGATGATCCAAGCGGGTCATCTAAAAGAATTTATATTCAGAGATAGGCAGGGCCCTCGAGGGCAGAAGCGGAAGGATCATGAAAGAAAACCAGAAGAGAAGGAAACCAGAGAAGTAGCTGAAGATATGCCCCCTCCTCCACCGAAGAGAGGAATAATCCACATGATAGTGGGAGGGCCAGCCGATGGAGATTCTCTTCGGAAGAGGAAGCAAAATGTCCGGGCTCTAAGAGCAGAGCAAGGGAGCCAGTTCAAAGAAGTGGGGCGCATGACGGAGACGCCCAATATCCGATTCGGCCTAGAAGATGTGAAGGGAGTTAAGGAAGATCACAACGACGCTCTGGTGATCACTACCGACATAGCTGGATTCGATGTTGCTCGAATCTTCGTAGATACGGGAAGTTCGGCTGACATCATGTTCTTTGAATGTTTTAAGAGAATGGAGCTGAATGTGAAGCTGCGCCCTGTAGATACCTCTCTGTATGGTTTCTCTGGAGGAGCAATCCAACCTTTGGGGTCAGTGATGTTACAAGTAGGATTGGGAAATGCTCCAGCTCGGAAGGTCCACGTGGTGGAGTTCCTTATTGTTGATATTCCCTCGTCATACAATGTTGTGATGGGACGGCCCAGCCTGAATCTTTTTCAGGCAATTATCTCCACATTTCATATGAAAATGAAATTCCCTACAGCCACAGGGGTGGGAGAAGTGAGAGGAGACCAGTATCAAGCACGGAAGTGCTATGCAGAGTCCGTGAAAATGGCAGATAGAGCCCTAACTAGGGGCCTGGAGCGGGTGAGAGGAGATGACCCTGAGGTTAAGAGGAAGAAAGTAGAAGGAGTGGCACCTGAACAAGTAAATGTTAAAATAGACGAGGAACTGATGAGCGTGGAGCTCTTCCCAGGGAAACTCGGCTTTGTTACCAAGATAGGTACCCAACTGGGGCCTGAACTCACAGAGAAGGTAATATTTACATTACGTCGAAATTCCGATATATTTGCATTTTCTCCAGCTGACATGACAGGAGTCCCTCCGGAGATAGCAATACATTACCTTAATGTTGATCCAAAGGCAAGACCCGTAAAACAAAAGCTACGAAACTTCGGGATTGAGAAGAATAACATTGTGAAGGAAGAAATCGAGAAGCTATTGAAAGCAGGGCATGTGGTGGAAGTCCAATTCCTAGAATGGCTCTCCAATGCTGTGCTGGTGCCTAAAGGGGGAGGAAAATGGAGAATGTGCATCGATTTCAGGGACCTCAACAAGGCATGCCCTAAGGACCATTACCCGCTACCAAGAATAGATCAACTAGTGGATGCAACTTCAGGCTTTGAGTTGCTGAGCATGATGGATGCATACCAAGGGTACCACCAAATCCAACTGAATCCTGCAGATGTCCCCAAAGTGTGCTTCATAGCAGCCTGTGGAACGTTCGGATATGTTCGGATGCCATTTGGATTAATCAATGCCGGAGCAACATATCAGAGGATGGTCGATGCTGTCTTTCGAAAGCAGCTAGGGAGAAACATGGAAATATATGTAGATGATATGTTGGCTAAAAGTGTGAAAGCAAATCAACATATAGAGGATTTGGAAGAAATTTTCCAAGTAATTCGAGAAAACGGCATCAAATTGAACCCAGCCAAATGCTCTTTTGGAGTAAAGTCAGGGAAGTTCCTGGGATATATGGTCACTCAACGAGGTATAGAGGTGAATCCAGCCAAGGTGAAGGCTGTACTGGACATGCAGCCGCCAAGAAACATAAAGGAGCTCCAGACACTCAATGGAAGGATTACAGCGTTGAGTAGATTCATAGCTAGGTCTGCTGAAAAGAGCCATCCCTTCTTTAAAATTCTTAAGAAAGGAACCAAGTTTGAATGGAGCGAAACATGCCAAAAGGCCTTTGAAGACCTGAAGCACCATTTGTCTCAGTTGCCGAAACTGACGAAGCCTTCTCCAGGAGATACCCTTATTTTGTATCTCTCCGTAGGGGAATTCTCACTAAGTACTGCTTTAGTCAAAGAAGAGGGATCTCTGCAGCACCCTATTTATTATGTCAGTAAAATCATTCAGGGGGCCGAAAATCGTTACTCAGAAATTGAGAAGGCTGCTCTAGCTGTGGTCGTTACAGCCCGGAGGCCACGCCCATATTTCCTTTCTTACAAAATATTGGTCCGTACTAATTACTTGTTGAAACAGGTTATAGGACGAGCAGACCTCTCTGGAAGGATGGTGAAGTGGGCGATCGAGCTCCAAGAATATGACATAGATTTCGAGCCACGGAAATCTATAAAAGCTCAAGCCCTGTCAGATTTCATCCAAGAGTCGACTAAACCAGAGGAGGTCGAGGGATGGAAGGTGTACGTAGATGGCTCAGTGACCCTGAGCGGATGCGGAGCAGGGATTGTGTTGATAGGCCCCCGAGGAGAGGACCTACAATTCGCAGTGAGGTTTCAATTCATGACCTCAAATAATGGAGCAGAGTATGAAGCTTTGATCAGAGGGATGGAGATGGCATTGGAATTGGGAGCTCCAAAGGTAACCCTATACTCAGACTCCCAACTAGTTGTTCAGCAGGTGAATGGTGAATATGTAGCCAAAGATAGCAGGATGGCTGCTTATTTGGAGCGTGCCAAAGCGGTGATGGGCAAATTCCAAGAATGCGAGGTAGTCCAAATACCCCGAGAGAAGAACATGCAGGCGGATAGTCTCTCCAAACTCGCTAGCTCCACAGAGTTTGATGGACAGGGAACAATAACTCTAGTAGTTGCGGAAAGAGAGACTCTGGAGAACCCCATTGGCTCCATTGAAGAGGAAGATGATTGGAGAAGGGCTATATGGATAGAACTCACCAAGGAAGCAAATGCCCCTACCACCAGAGAGACCCGAGCCCTTCGGATCAAATATTGTATTATCGGAGGGCACTTATACAAGAAGTCGTTCACGCACCCATATTTGAGGTGCATATCGACTAGAGAAGCTATATACACACTTAAAGAGATCCACGAAGGTGATGCAGCCAGTCATGAAGGATACAAAGCGGTAGTGAAGAAAGTTTTAAGGGCAGGGTTATACTGGCCCTCCATGACAAAAGATGCTAGAGAATTTGTGAGGAAATGCGTCAAGTGTCAGAAAAATGCTCCATTGATAAGGACCCCTGCGGAAGAGATGGGAGCGATGCACTCTCCTTGTCCCTTCGCTAAGTGGGGAATCGACTTGGTAGGACCCTTCCCTCCAGCCTCCGGAGGGAGAAAATTTCTAATAGTAGCAGTGGACTATTTTAGCAAATGGGTGGAAGCTGCCCCCCTGGCTACGATAGATGAAGAAAATGTGATTAAATTCCTGAAGAAACAAATCTGCTGTAGATTCGGAGTACCCAGAATATTGGTCTCCGATAATGGAACACAGTTTAATGGCGAAAACGTCCGAGGATGGTGTGCAAGATTGAACATAGTACAGAGATTCACTTCTGTAGCCCATCCTCAGGCTAACGGACAGGTGGAGGTTACTAATCGAACAATAGTAGATGGGATCCGAACTAGGTTGACAAAGATAGGAGGAGGATGGGTAAACGAGTTAGATAATGTATTATGGTCATATAGGACTAGCCCGAAGACAGCAACTGGAGAGTCTCCATTTCAGCTGGTCTACGGAGCTACGGCGGTGATACCTCCAGAGGCCGTTTTACGATCGCATCGAGTTGCCCAATTTGAAGAACATCAGAATGAACGATTGATGAGAGAGGCTCTAGATTTGATGGAAGAAGAAAGAGAGATAGTCAGGGTACGTGTTGAAAGATATAAAAGCAGAATTAAAGCTGCGTATGATCGAAGAGTGATCCCGAGGTCCTTTAGAGCAGGGGACCTGGTGCTGAGAAGAGCGGACGCCCTGAAAAACACAGGAAAGCTGGAGCCTAACTGGGAGGGACCCTACAAAATCACACAGGTGTTGAAAGGAGGAGCATACAGACTGCAGAGTATGGAGGGGGTTGACATAGCTAGACCCTGGAACGTTTGCCATTTGAAGAGATTCTTTATTTGAAGACAGTGTAAGGTCTTGAGACCACCTATTACTTTTGTTTTGTGACTTTTTGCATTGATTCGTACTTTACTTGGTGTATTTTGTGGCTTCACCGGAGCTCTTTTTCCCTCTCTGCGGGTTTCCCCTTTGGGGTTTTTCCGTAAAGAGGTTTTTAATGAGACCGGCGTAGGTTATCTATGGCCTATGTTGAAAATTGACAATAAATCAATGAAGCCTTATCCCTTTTTGAAAAATGAATTACTCAGATTTATTATGTCTTGTTTATCTTTCTCATATGTGAATGTGCGACGTATGAATATAACTATAGTAAGAGTGTGAGACACTCAACGGCCTAGAGGCCGAGGTGCTCCAGAGAGCCCTCACTCTACTTGAGACCCAAGTGGGTTACTGAAATGAAAGGATTTTATGAATTAAAATCCTTTAAGAATAAGAGTGTGAGACACTCAACGGCCTAGAGGCCGAGGTGCTCCAGAGAGCCCTCACTCTACTTGAGACCCAAGTGGGTTACTGAAATGAGAGGATTTTATGAATTAAAATCCTTTAAGAATAAGAGTGTGAGACACTCAACGGCCTAGAGGCCGAGGTGCTCCAGAGAGCCCTCACTCTACTTGAGACCCAAGTGGGTTACTGAAATGAGAGGATTTTATGAATTAAAATCCTTTAAGAATAAGAGTGTGAGACACTCAACGGCCTAGAGGCCGAGGTGCTCCAGAGAGCCCTCACTCTACTTGAGACCCAAGTGGGTTACTGAAATGAGAGGATTTTATGAATTAAAATCCTTTAAGAATAAGAGTGTGAGACACTCAACGGCCTAGAGGCCGAGGTGCTCCAGAGAGCCCTCACTCTACTTGAGACCCAAGTGGGTTACTGAAATGAGAGGATTTTATGAATTAAAATCTTTTAAAAATAAGAGTGAGAGACACTCAGAGACCGAGGTGCTCCAGAGAGCCCTCGGCTTACTTGAGACCCAAGTGGGTTACCGAAATGAGAAGATTTTATAAAATAAGATCTTTTAAAATTAAGAGTGGGAGACACTCAGAGGCCTAAAGGCTAAGGTGCTGAGAAATAATTCCAAATTAGCCCACAAGACCAACAAGGAGGGGGGAAAGAGAATACACCTCCAACACATCCCTTGCTGATCTTGTACGCTGCTCATGCAAGAAAGAAAGAGACCATAAAGCATGCAACATTAAGCTAACACAATTACTACAAAAAGCCCCCACATATCCAGGAGTGTGGGGTCCCCTACAAAGTACGAGGAGCAAATGTTATGAGCAGAAAATAAAGAGTGTAGCAAAACAACAGAAAAATAGATTGTCTATGATGATCAGGAATATGATATTTAAACTGCTTTTTCAGCAGCAGCCTCCTGGGTAGCAACCCCCTCAACCTCAACTCCTTCAGTTACTCCAGCAGCGTCCTCTTCCCCAGCAACATGATTGCTAGATCCTCCACCTTCCTCCGGATCCTTCATACTCCCCATAGCATCAGCAGTGCCGGTCCCTCCATCCATCCCTGTTGCCACTTTTGGAACAGAAACATAAGGATAAATAAGTGGCTCCAGAGGCTTTAGCTCAGCCATACCTATCTTGGCAGCCTGCAACTTGGCAATAGCTTGGCCCATTCCGGGTAGCCACCAAGGACTGTCCGGACTCTCTTGAGGATCCCCCAGGAACTTTGGAGGGGTAGCGAGTCGATCCAGATGAAACTCACGAGAATAAGTCCCATCGAATCCTGGGGCTGAATGCTCGGCGATGGCGTTGCTGAAGCCGTGATCGATAAAATGAGGAATGTGCGGCCCCATGGCACAGAGAAAGCTCGAGCTCTTCAGGAAACTGGACAACCACTGAGTATGAAGAGTTTCTAAGAATTCTTGGCCCAAAGGAGAAGTGAATAGAGACTCAATACAAGCCCGCACCCCAACATCCGGCAGCTCCTGTTTCATCCGCCCTACCTCCTGCACCAGACGCTTGATCCTGACAGCATCCTGCTGGCTTTGGGTCTGCAAGAAAGACAACTCCTCGGATAGAGCCTGTGCTCGCTTATGAGCCTCCTCCTTTTCCCTATTAATATCCTTGAAGGACAATTGAAAGGAGGACACCTCAGCTCGGAGAAGCTCAAGTTCAGCCACCATCTCGACACCCCGGTCGAGTATCTTGGCATAGGTAACGCCAAACTACAAAGGAAAGGAAAATGATGTTGGAGATGTAATGAAAACAACGAACGTGAATAAGAAAAATCAAAATAGAAGATACCTCTGCGAAAAGATGAGCGCCATGGAGTAGTTGGTCCTCAGGAGGGGAGGAATCAGATGAAGCAGTAGCATGGGAAGGAACGAGACATCGGTCGATAAGACGATGGAGAAGTTCATATGGAGAGGAGCTTTTCTCGACAGGAGTACGAGGCGTTTTTCCCTTCTTTTTCTTAGAAGTCCCACAGTCAGCAAAAACGGTGTTGGCAGCCGAGCGGGTTCTTTTAGCAACTGAACCTGGGACCTGAGTGGAAGAGCTAGGGAGAGGGGGGATCTTTGAAGAACCCTCTGGAGCCGGAGTCTTAGCAGAGCTCTCGAGAGCAGGAGATGGAGGAGCCTTTGGAATGTCTTCTGGAGCGGATAATACAGGGGCCTTCACTATGCTGAGAGCAGGGGCATCTCGGGAGATATGAGTCAACCAACTCATTGCTACAAATAATCAAGAAAATTTTCAGAGTTCAGAAAAACAACCACATGCAAGAAATAAAATATAGCAATAGAAGATTTTTTACCATCTCGGGAACCTAAGGGAAAATCTTGAGGACAAAAGCCGAAGTGGGAGAGGATGCGAGGATTGTTGCAAATGGCAATAACATCGAAATAGTCGCGCAAATGGGTATGAGTGTTGAGATTATCCATAATGGTGAGATTGGAAACTGAGTAAGCTTTCAGGGGAGGAGGAGTCACTCCGGGATTTTGGAATAACCAATCCCCGTGAGGAAATGGCCAATCGGTAGGACTGGTAGCAAAGAAGTAGTAATCTCGCCAAGATGAGTCTTCCTCATGGAGTTTTTTCAGAAATTTACAAACACGGGACCTTCGACCACTAACATAGAAGAAGCCATCATTCACCTTGCATGAGTGTTGGCTCAGAAATAGTTCGGCGGATGGGTCACCCCCATTCCCCTTCACCAAGATGTAAAAACCTATCATAGTACGGATGGCATTCGGAGTAAACTGGTTAAGGGGGATCTGCATACGGGTGGATATGGCAGCCAGATAAGGATGAATCGGAAACCGTAGTCCGGCCCTAAGATGGGCTTCGAAAAAAGCAAGGGTCCGAGGCTGGGAAATATCTGGGCGTTCATCGGAGCGAGGAGCACGAAAGGCGTACTCCGATGGAAAGCCATAGGCGTGAGCAAGGTCGACTAAGTGAGTATGGTCGATTTGGGAAGCGGGGGAAATTCTATTATCTGGACTCCCCATTAGAGAGGGAGTCGCTTCAGAGGAATTTTGGCTGGTAACTTCCGGAAGAGAGGGAGGATTTGACATCGATTTACACTATTAATAAAAGCAGAACAAGAGAATAGCTGGGTTACCTTGAAGTAGAAGGGCTATGGAATCAGACGAGGCGGTTGACGACAGCAGAGACTCGAGGTGAAGAACACCGGAGAAGAAGGATGAAGACGACGAGAAATCTTTGGGAGGAGTGAAATTTGAAAAGTAAAGAGAGAAAAGGGAGATGGTTGCGTGAAGTAAGTGAGGAAAGATAGGGGGAAAAATCGAGGGTTTTCCTCGGGAGAATAACAGAAGAGAGAGAAAGATGATCGCGTGAAGTTCACGCGCGGAAGCTGAAAAGTCTCCCAGAATTTGAGGCGGGAAAGCCCTCGGAGAAGGACATTTTTGAAACTTCCTCTCCAAAAGCGGGGAAGATACACGTTTCTCCAGGAGGACCTTTGTAACAAGTTCTAGGAAAATTTCTCTACTCTCACAAAAGATGTCCCCCTTTTACGAGAGTAGGGGGGAGTGATGATGCGGCCTAAAAATGTCACTTAATAAGGAGTCGACACGTGTATAAAGGATAGGATAAAAGTGAAAGGATCAGATTATGAAATATGCTCTGAGGAGAAATCCTCTCGGGAGATCCCTTTGGAGGGAGCTACCGCCACAGAGAAGCTTCCAGAAGAATTGCTTTGGAGGAAGTTCATGAGCCTTGAACGTAGGGAGGTTCCGCTATTTTCGGCTTGGACTCGATAGAAGATGGACCTTATCCCCTATTATCCGGGGGAACCGAGTCAAATAAAGAGGAGATATGGCCGAGTCTTTGGGAAGTGGAGGAAAGAAGGCTTCGTCCACTTCGCAGGACCGAGTCTGGCGGGTAGTTCCGGAAAGGAAGGAAGGCTTGACTTCCTCTCCAACTAATATCTCTATAAATGGGTAAAATCGAGGAGATTTCCAGGTTAGACTCTCGTACATTACGCATTTACTAAATTAAATACAATCTACCTTTGGGAGATTTTTCAAGAACTGTTCTTTATATATCAAGGATCTCGAGATCCTTGGGAGAGATTAATAAGCCCTATACTGACTTAGGCATCGGAGTGTCCGCGCCGGACTCCCCTCCGGCGTGTTCTTTGCAGGTTCTTGAAGGTTTTGAACGAAGGCAACACACTTGGAGTGATTGTGCGTGTTCGAAGAGTGGGACATCCAATCCAGAGGACACGCAATCCTCTCGTGCAAATTTTAGCACATCAGCTTAGATAATGTAGAATCCACCATATTTGAAGCTCCAATGAAAAAAACACCTTTACTGTGCCCGCTTCCAAGTGCTAACCCCAATTCGCTCTCTGTTCTTTTCTGCGTGCCTCCTGCGACCAAATCCCCTAACAACTAAAATGGGCTGAAGAATTAAACAAATTAAATGGGCGCTGACTATATACCCCTCCAGCTTTGTTAAGTATACTCCCCCATTCCATTTATTAATTTAATATTCATATAGAATACCTAATTTACCCTTTTAAAAATTCATTAGATAGATATACCCTTCAAATTTAAATTAAAGTTTACATTAGCCCTAACCCTAATTTAAGTGCAGCCGCCACCGTCACGCATCTTTGGCCGCCGTCGAAGCCACATCTTCGGCCGCCACAGCCGCCGCACCAGAAATAGTTATAAAAAAAACTTAGTTTAAAAAGAAATATTTTTCGACACTGGTTTACCGACGAAAAGCACTCTTGTCGACACCTGTTTGACAACAAAAAACACTCTTGTCGACACTAGTTTGCCAACGAAAAACACTCCTGTCGGCACTGGTTTGCCGACGAAAAGCACTACTGTCGACACTGGTTTGCCGACGAAAAGCATTCATGTCGAAAGTTTTTTTTTTTTTTTTTTAAATATTAAAATTTTCAACACCTCTTGGTCGAAAATATACATTATCGTCAACAATTATTTATCAACGATAGTGTATATCGTCGACCAAGAGTTGTCGAAAAAAAAAAAAAGAAGGAACTGTTGCTGTTGCGGGAGAGAATGAAAAAAAAAGGATTGGCGGCAGCCGGCATCGCTGGGGAAGGAGGGGCGGCGACGCCGTGAGAGCGAGGAAGCGACGACGGAGGGAGGGGGCAGCAATATTAGAGAAGCTGTCGAAAAGAGAGAAAAGAAGAAAATAAAAAATTGCAGATGGTGCCATGGTGGGAGTGAAGGAGGAGGGGGCGGCGACTGTGGCCGAGAGAGGGAAGAGGGGCGGCGAAGGTGGCCGTGGGAGGGAGGAGGGCAGCGAAAATTTACAGAAGAAGAAGGAAAAAAAAAAGCAGTACCTGGCGGTGACGACGCTGTGTCTGGCGCCGCCGAAAATGAAGGTGGCGTTGTCGCCGACGGCTTGGATGGATGGTGGAGGAGGAGAGGAAGTAGGGTTTTAGTTTTTTTGAATTTTAAGAGAATGGGAAAGAAGAAAGGGGGAATTAGGATTTTAATAGGGGGAGTGCATTTAACATGTCATTTAAGAGAGAGAAGGGTAATTTGGGTAATTTTGGAGGAGTACATCTAACATATATCATTTTAAGGGGGAGTGTATGAATCGGGGGAGTATATTTAACAAAGCTGGAGGGGTATAGAGCCAGGGCCAATTAAATGGGCCAGAAAATTAAATAGAAATGGCCCATCTCCTTTCTTTTCTGCTGACCAAATTATATGCAACCCTCTTCAATTAATTTCAATGGGCCTAAGGAATTAACAAAGGCTGGCCCAATTCCAATTTCTTTTTCCCTTGATTGCTCGAAAATTGCAGCAGCATAGGATAGGCTGTTTTTGATTTGCTGAAAATGGGCCGCATAGAATTAATTAAATGGGCCACACAATTTAATTATTGGCCCAAATAATTTCCACCCACTATTTGTACTCTTTTTGCTCTCGATCTCAATTTCTTCCTTCAATTGACTTAACTAAAAATTAGGTGAGTGTTTTTGTTTTCAAAATAATCATTTTTCCTACAAAATACACAAAACACCATATTTCTCTCGATCAAATGCAATTAGCCAAAATTAAGCAATAAAAGCATGAAATCGAAAATTGAGCTCAAAATGTGTCATAAAAATATGCAAATTCCACCCGAATCACTTGTTGAGATAACTGTAACATTTCAAATTGAGCCAGTAAAGGTCTACATGCTAACTAAAAGAAAAAAAAAAAAGATGGCATATTAATTGGACTGATGTTATAGGAAAGGAGTTGGCCCAAATCTTTAAAAAAAAAAAGGAGGGTGGTGGAATTCAAGGAATTTGTTTGGGGTTGGCTATATACCCCTCCAGCCTTGTTAAGTATACTCCCAGGATACATGTACCCCTATTTTAAATGTAAAATGTTTGATATACTCCCCGTAAAATACCTATTATACCCCTTACACATCTTAAACATACTTATAGATACACTCCCACACTCAAGATAACTTTCCATATTCCACCAAATTCATTTCAAACTCGCGCCTGGAGATACACAAAAGTCGACGGGAACGGCACTGCGGCGGCACGGCGGGTGGGCACCTAACAGCGACGGCGGCGGCCTCGGTTTTGTAATAGAGCCGCGTATGGAGCCGCCCACTTCCAACCAGAAAAGTAAGTTTTTCATTTCCAAAGAAATAGGTTGTAATTTTTGCGATTTGTGGTAGTTATTGTTCTATTTAGGTGTTTTAATGTATTTATTTTAGTTTGAATGGGTTAAGTTTGAAGCATTTGAAGGTTTTAATGTTAGGGATTAGAATGTAGGGTTTTCTAGTATTAATGTATGGTTTAGTTTTTTATTTTGACATTGTATGAACGGAAAACCTGTATTCTTTCATTTTTTATTTTGACATTGTTCGGTGATGACGAACGAAAAAAAAAAATTGTGTTTGTCGACGAACCAGGGTCGACGAAACAATTGTTCATCGACACTGGTCGATCGACGGAAAGACTCTCTGTCGATAACGGGGTGTTGATGGACCCCAATTCCATCGATAACATGTGTTCGATGGAAACCAATTTCATCAATAAGATGTTGTCGATGGAACATACTTCTGTCGATAACATGTTGTCGATGGAACGTACTTCTGTCGATAACATGTTGTCGATGGAACCCAATTCCGTCAACACATGATTGTCGACTGAGACCTCTTTTGTTGGCATGTATGTGTTGAAAATAGTACTGTTTTGTTAATTTTCCTTCAAAATTGTTTATTGTCGACTGAAATATTTTCGTCTTCTTTTTTTGTAGAGTATAAGCGAAGGCCTACGACCTCTAATCGAAAGAGAAATGTGGAGGCTCTCTCACAACAAAACCCTCCTTCTATTCAAGAAGCACTTGAAGATAGTGAGGAGGATGGCGAGGAACACGATGAGGTTGAAGTAGATGGTTCAAAGAAGTTAGTCAATCCTCAAAGTCACGTGGCTAATTTTATTTGGATGGGTCAATAGCGCGGTGTGCTCAAGTGTCATAGCCACATCAACTGCAGACGAGACGATGCAAGTAATGCAATCAGCTTGTTAGACACTTCAGCCGCCACCGAACCCAACATCTTCATCTTCAAGGGTAGCAAGAGGCAGAGCACGGAAGAGAGGGAGAGATTAGATTGATAGTTTAGGGTATTTGCTAGGTTACTTTTGATGACATTTCTTATGGTATTTGTTAGGTTACTTTTGATGACATTTCTTATGGTATTTCCTCAACAAAAGTATCATGCATCATGAAATACATCGTTTTCCTCGACAAAGTCCGGATCATTATCTGAACCGTCTACCGAATTCTGAAAATAAAAATAAAAAGTTGTTAGTCCCTGTTTCAATTATACTTAGCCGACCAAATGACATTTCGTCGGCATGGTGATGTCGACCAAATACCTTCTCAAAGACATTACATTGTCGACCAAACATAGTTTTGTCGGCTAATGTATGTCGACGGAGAGCAGCTTGGTCGACGACATGCAGTCGACCAAACGTGTTCCCGTCGACCAACCAGTGTCGACGATTTTGAACGAAGAAGACGACATGTTCAACCGCGCGAAAATACCCACATTCCATTTTCATCTCGTTTTAAGTCCTAAACTACTAAAAACATGCAAGGAAGCTAAAACCAATAACAAAAACCCTAAACCTAGACTTGTATGCCCACATTTCAAAACTTAAAAAAAAAAGAAAAACACAAGGATAAAAAAACTCACGTATTTATTGCCCCCTTCACGTTTTTGTACCATTATTATGCACCCTTGCTCTTGGAGAAGAGTGAAAAATTTTTTATTCTCTTGCTCCCTCTCGTGAAAGAAACGACGTGATTTTTTTTTTTTTTTTTTTTTTTTTGGAATTCTGCTATTGTACATAAGAATGCAGACAGTCTAAAATATCAAAATGAGGGGGGAGTGTATCTATCGGCCATAAAGTACAATAAGGGCAGAATTGGTATTTTAAGTTATTATTAAATTAATAAATTTGGTTGGGGAGTATACTTAACAAGGTTGGAGGGGTATATAGCCAACGCCATTTGTTTCTATTTGTTGGCCCATATTTGGAAGAAGGCTTATTGAAGATGTGAAATTGGAGTAATAAGTGGATATGTAATACAAAAAGTTGGGGACCAATTATGTATTTTAATTATGTGTTGGACCATGAGTTTTTTTGTTTATTATTTTTTATTGGTTTTGTTGTTCTAAATATTTTATGATATAAATGATGTTCATGTAACATGCCATGTGAAATCGTATGTAAACTGTTCTAGGAACTATTTTGTTATATATACATCTACATTCCATTCTTCTCCATAACGAAATTATAAAATAAATGTTGTGATTAATGTTTGAACTAATTTAAGAATTAAAATAGTTATGGTTATATAAATTTATTAAAATCCATTTTTTCCACAAAAAAAAAAAAAAAAAAAGAAGCATGTGAGGTGGTCCAGGTGGATATTTAAAAAAAAACTGAATATAATAAGTTTAAAATCCTATTAAAATGGAGTGAATAAGTATTCGCGATTTAACTAAAACAAAAGGTTGGCTGTTAAATTCACAATTAGTTGTTAAGAAGAATATATTGTGCATAGTTTTATTATTTCACTAGTTGAATACTAAATATGAGTAATAAAAACAATAATATTATTAGAGGCTAATAAAGTTCAAAGTGGACATAAGTAAGGCCATCAATCCATTCTCCGGATAAGAAGAATGCGAAAGAGGAAACGCCACGTCATCCACACCACACGCCCCCATTTCTTTTCTAAGCAACATAAAAGCTCTCCTCCTCATACAAAATTAAAGTGAAAAAAAAAAGATTAAAATTAATGGTGGTTCTTCAGGCGGCAGTATTCAATTTGCCATCAGTAAGAGGGGTTGTCCGATGTGGGATAGCGGAGGCGTCGGGAGAGCCGGCGCCCATGGGGCAGAAGACCAAGTACAAAGACGGAGTGTTTGCCAAGGCGTTCATGACTCTGTTCGCCAGAAAGATGGAGAAATTCGGGAGAGATGATAATAGCAATGACAAGAAAGGGAAAAAAGGGTGGTTTGATTATGATTATGAGTCGTTTGTGGAAGTGTCAAAGGGAGTAATGCAGGGAAGGAACCGTTTGCAGCAGCAGCAAGTGGTTCGCCTCGTGCTTCTCTCCATGCTTCCTCCTGGTGCCCCTGCTCAAGTAATTACTTAGTTTTTGTATTTTAATATTTTGTTTATTGACATTTATCATATATAAAATGGATTGAAATAAAAAAAAAAAATTAAAAAATTGCTGGCTATGGGGTTCGAACCCATGCGCACTTATGTGCAGAAGATCTTAAGTCTTCCCCCTTAACCTCTCGGGCAAACCAGCTTGATGTTAACAATTCAAGTTTTAATTTATAAATATATAAAGGTTATTTTTCTTTGTTACGCAGTTTAGGAAATTATTTCCACCGACGAGGTGGGCCGCAGAGTTTAATGCAGCGTTGACAGTACCCTTCTTCCACTGGTTAGTTGGCCCTTCTGAGGTACTAAATTCTACCTCATTTAATATAATTAAAAAAAATATATATAGATATATTTAAAATTTGGGGAATTCAGTAGGTTGTGGAGGTGGAAATCAACGGAGTGAAGCAGAAAAGTGGAGTCCATATAAAAAAATGCAGGTACGTTCTATGAATATACAAAATCAATGTATTAATTAAATTTAATTAAATGTTTTTTTATCTATATACTGTAATTCATTATGTATGGTAATGGATTGTTTTAATTTCACATATCTTATTAAAGGTACTTGGAGAACAGTGGATGTGTAGGACAGTGTGTAAACATGTGCAAAATACCAACACAAGATTTCTTCACCAATGAGTTTGGCCTTCCATTAACCATGATACCAAGTATACATTTCCCCAACTATTACATTTTTCACCAACAAATTCTGTCTATATAATTCTTACATACGTTTTGCAGATTTTGAGGATATGAGTTGTGAAATGGTATACGGCCAAGTTCCTCCTAAGTTTGAGGATGACCCAGCAACCAAACAGCCTTGCCTTGTAAATTTTTGTAAGTCTTTTAAGCTTCACCAAATTGCCCGAAAAATGCAAATATTTAGAGGATTTTTCAATTTGGCTAATTTCTGTTAATATTGTTGAGGTGGCCTTCATTATAAAAAATGATGATAGCTCAAGTGAAGAGAACGCTATTACTTTATGATGGGTGGGGAGTTTCGGTCAATTTGAGATATTAGTTCATTGATATGATGGGTCTAGCTTCAAATCTTACCGGCCTCCAAATTTATATGTATGTAGAAAATAAAAATCCAGCGGTCTAAAAAACGCTTGTGGATCATAATTGGGTCGAATCAGATCATGTAAACAATATTACTTGTTTATTTACTAATTTACATAATGTGACGCTAAATAATTAGGCAATAAAATACATGCAGTATTACATGGTTATTCATTTAGTATTATTGTTAACGTAATACTATACGAGGAAACATGTAATATTCGTTAGGGTGAATAATGACCAGTCTGTCCATATGACCAGATTTTGAATTGTGAATTTTTTTATTAATATATTTTAGAGTATTGCATGGTGAAGTATAATACGAGAGTGGACTCTAAATGTTAACTAAACTATCTTTCTCAAAGGATACAAAACTAGTTTCCATTTGTACGTATGATCATGTGTGAAGTCCAATTCTTTTAATGGGCTAAATTAGTAAGTAATTTCTAAAAAGAGCTTTGACTTAATTTCTCTATGTATGATTATGCTAATTTATGAAACTTTTGGTTTGTTTGGAAGGCTCGATTGCAAATCCTAGCTCCAGTGAGTGTCCCAAACTACGATGATACAAAGAGGAAGCATAAGCATGATGATCGATGTTTACCTTGTCCAAACCCGACTCTTTCGTGGCTCTGATCATATATACGTACAATTCAACAAATTTTACCTGGTATATAATCACAATAATGATATTTTTTTAAGTACTCTTGAAACGCTTAAAAAGTTTATATCCAAATTTTTTGCTATAGTTGTAAAATTATCACAAAACAAATAGATATAGGTACATTAGTTGTGCTCCTTATGTAGAACATCCATTTTTCTATGTCCGTGATCTATATCTTTTTATTTTTACTCGATAAAGTTAATTTTTATTGCATAAATGAATTCGGCTATAAGGTATAATTCTAGAGTTCATCAAATTGAAATCATAAGATGATATTCAAAATAGAATTGAAGTTACATAACAAAATCTAAATTAAATCTAGGAACTTCCCTCCACTCTTCGAAAGGTCTGTTAATGAGTGAAGACTCCTTAACTGAAAGTCATCCCCATAGTCTGCATTTGATTTCCTCTACTACAGTACTCTCCGCCTTGAAATTCGAATTGTTAAAGATCACCGAGTTCCTCCATCTCCACAACAGAAACTACACACACCATACACAAATGGTAAATTGTAGGCATCTCTTACCATTTAGTAGCCCGATGTGGTGTAAAGAATTGCTCTATTATAGTATTATGCATGGCCGCCGAGACCTTCATCCATTTGTATATCTCCGTCCAAATTCTTATCGTGATTGTGCATTCCTTTTCAGCTCCACAAAAAGTGCATTTAGTCGTCGATGCTTCGTAAACCTCTTCTCTGAAGCAGATTATCACGTGTTGGCAGGGGCGGATGTACCTTGTGGGTGGGGTGACCATGGCCTCCCTCAATTTTTTATTTTATATATATATATATTAGTTATTAAATTAGATTATCAGTTAATTAGTTTGATTATTAAATTAACTTAAACATTGACTTAGTTCTTTATTGGGCCAAGATTTAATTGTTTTCGTTTTTTAAGTTACACCGACTTTATCCCAAATATTAATATTAATGATATAAATTAATACTAATTTATAAAAGCCAAACACCAAATATTAATATACATTTTAATTGATAAATTCTTGTCATATCATATAATTAGATTTTAAGTGATTTTGATATATTCTTAATTATTTAATTGAATTTTTGACCTGTCACAATAGAGTCGAGTCAAAACTGTGATCTAATTACACCATAAAATTGGATGCATGCAAATGTGGCTCGTTTCAATTTCTTATATTTTAATTATTAGAATTATGGATCATAATTTATTTTTCTAAGTTAAGTTTTTTTTTTTTTTTTTTTCGTCTTAACAAGATCACAACACAACTAGTCCACCAGTAGAAATACATACACAATTTGTATAGATTTCATATTCTCTTTAAAAATTTAATTTTTTTTATTTACCATTCATTATTATTTTTAATTTTCAACTCAAAGGATTATAAATTATATATAGAGTTTTACATTTTGATATTTTTAACTATGAATAATGATATAAACATAAAATATTTAAATTTAATAAACAAACATATAATAATGTCGAACAAAATTATTTTGGCCCCCTCTCACCGTCAATTCTGGGTCCGCCCCTGCGTGTTGGTAATTGATATCCTATCGCACAATACTCGTCGAGCTGTTGATGAGACCTTCACGGGTGCGTACTTGCTCTAGACGAGCTCGAATTTCAGTCCACTTTCTCCCTTGTTTGATTCTGTCCTTTTGCTAGCAATAACGTCTTTGTATACTTCTTTTGTATTGAATACTCTATTTCTTGTTGCCTTCCATTTCAACCTATCTCTTTCATAATCCTACTTCCTATGTCATTCTACCACTCCCCCCTCCCCCTCCACTTTCCTCTCTCATCCGATCCGTTACTAATTACATCTTTCTACCACCTCGACCACAATTTGTCCTTACCTCTTAACTCACAACCCCGATCCCCATGAACAGCTTACCATGCAATGATTACACAACCTTAAACCACAAATTCTTGCTCTCGTTGAATTAATGCAACTAGGGGTGTGCACCGGTTCAAAATTGGACTAGGACCTGTTAAACTACTCTCCTGACCCAACTCTCCTGATCTTTCCAACTCTCCTAATCGTGCACGCTTTCCAACTCTCCTGATCGGATCGTCCCAACTCTCCTGATCGTGCATGCTTATAAACTTCTGTATGTATAGTTAGTTAAAAAAGTTGTTAGGTTGTTAGACTAACTTGCCACACAAGATAGCAAATCTAGAAACATCTACTATCATGTATATAAGCCAAGAGCTTGTGATATTTCACTTATCAATGAAAACTCATTTTAAATTACTTAGCTTGTTCAACATGGTATCCTGCAGCCACATTCATTGATCTAAAACCGTTTTTTTTTTTTTCAGTTTCTCCTCATCTTTCTCTTCTCTCTACTCTCTATCTTCTGATTCTATCCTTTTTTTTTTTTTTACTTTTGATTCTGTGATTAATCATGCCTCAATCTCCTGAATCTCCTTCTGCTCTGCCTCGATTCATCACTCTTTCTCTTCGATTGGATCGAGAGAATTACTGCTTCTGGCGTACTCAGATTCTGGCCAGTGTTAAAGCTCATGGTTTTGATGTTGTGTTACTTTGTGATGCTCAAGCAATTCCGGCGGAGGACGATGAAGATTGGCATCGTCGCGATCAATTTCTGCTCGGATGGATGTTGAGCTTTGTTACTGATTCAATGCTTGGTTATGTGTCTCAATGCGAACATGCATTTGAAGTTTGGAACACATTTGAGGAGTTATTTCGTTCTCAGCCTCAAACTAAGGTGATGCAGATGCACCTTAAGTATCTTCTTCAAACTGCTCGTAGAAATGGTTTTAGTGTTGATGAGTATTTTCTTTCTCTCCGAAATATTGCTGATGGATTGAAAGCAGCTGGACATCCTATTTCTGATGATGATTTCATCATGCATTTGCTTGCTGGAGCTGGACCTGAATTTGATGCTGTGGTAGTGAATTTAACCACCAGAGGTGCCCTACCATCCATTTCTGAAGTGCACTCCATTCTCCAAATTCATGAAATGCGTATGCGGCAGTTAAATGTCTCTCAAGCCATTGCTCCTCCATCTGGTTTACCAATGGCTAATCTACTGCACAGATCCAGAGGTGGTGGTGGTTTTAGAGGCTGTTCCAGATTCCCCTCTAAGCCTAGGGTGATTTGTCAACTCTGTGGAAAGGCTGGTCATATTGTAGCAAAATGTTTCAAGAGATTTGATCAAGCTTTTCAAGGTCTGGAAAATGCACAACAACCTGTTCCAAATCATGCTTCAAGGCCTCATGCTCCTGCTCCTCCTCTTCCCATGGATTCTCAAGTGAATCATGTTCACTTCACTGCTCATACTCAGGCCTATGCAGCTCACTACTCCATGCCTTCTCATCATCTGGTAATGCATCACACTCTACCTTTTATGGTAATTCTAACACTGCTTCCTCATCTACTCAGCATCCTGTCTCTTCTCCTTGGATTGTGGATAGTGGAGCAACTCATCACATCACTCCATCCATTGAGAATCTGCACATCTTTTCTCCTTATCAAGGTACATCATCTGTTATTGTTGGTAATGGAGCTCCTATTGCTATTAAAAATTTCGGATCTATGTTTGTGCCTCTTAAGAATAGTAACAATTCTATTCTACTGTCAAATATTCTTCATGTGCCTGCAATAACTAAGAATCTTCTCAGCATCTCTCAGTTTTTAAAGGATAATCATGCTTATATTGAGTTTCACTCTGGTTTTTGTGTGGTTAAGGATCTGAGTACACACAAGACTCTGCTGCAAGGGACTCTAAGTGATGGCCTATATCAAGTGGATCTATATCAGTTTGATAATAAAGATGTTGCAAGTTTTAATTCCAGTTCCTTGCTCATGTGTAATAATGTTAGTAAGGTGTCTAGTGATCAGATGCTTTGGCATTATAGGCTAGGTCACCCCTGCCCCTCCACTTTATCATTTGTACTGAAGAATGTTAAAGTTCCATTTAAGAGTTCCTTACTAGATTTCTGTGAAGCATGTAAATTTGGCAAGATGCATCAAAGAAATTTTCCTAGCACTGTGCATCATACTAATGCTCCTTTTCAATTGATTCATGCTGATGTGTGGGGGCCTTCTTCTGTTGTTTCTACTGATGGATTTAAGTATTATGTTGCTATTGTGGATGACTTTACTCGTTTCTCATGGACTTATCCTCTAAGAGCAAAGTCTGAGGTTGCTACTGTCTTATCTCAGTTCATCATCTTATGTGAAAGACAGTTTACTACAAAAGTAAAAATCATTCAATGTGATAATGGGGGTCAATTCTTGGCATTGAGAAGTTTTTGTAAAAATATGGGGATCCTTATGAGGCACTCTTGTCCATATACTCATCAGCAGAATGGTCTTGTTGAAAGAAAACATCAGCACATGACTGAGGTTGGCCTCTCTCTTCTTGCTCGATCTTCTCTACCTTTCACATTTTGGTGGGATGCTTTTCACACAGCTACATTTCTTATCAATCAGCTTCCCTCTCCCATTCTTGCCAATATTTTCCCTTTCCAAAAACTCTATCACAAAACTCCCAACTACTCTCTTCTAAAAGTTTTTGGATGTGCCTGCTATCCTTTCCTCAGACCTTATGCCACATCTAAACTGCAATTCAGATCCTCAAAACGTACTTTCATTGGTTATAGCTCTTCTCATAAAGGCTACAAGTGTCTTGACTCTTCTGGCAGAATTTATATCTCAAATATTGTCTCCTTCAATGAATCAGAGTTCCCTTTCTCTTCACATTCTTCTGTCTCCTCTTCTCCATCCCAAACACTTCCTCTCTACACCCCATATAATCATCCAGTCAGAAACCCCTACTCTTCTGATTCCTATTCTACTGGTCCCAACTCTCCTGATCCCAACTCTCCTGATCCCAACTCTCCTGATCCCAACTCTGCTGGTCCCAACTCTCCCGATCTCAACTCTTCTGGTGTCAACTCTTCTGGTCTCAACCCTACTGGTCTCAACTCTACTGATCTTCCCAACTCTCCCGATCCCAACTCTACTGGTCTCAACTCTCCTCATCCCAACTCTACTCATCCCAACTCTCCTGCTCTCAACTCTACTCATCCCAACTCTACTCATCCCAACTCTCCTGCTCTCAACTCTACTCATCCCAACTCTACTCATCCCAACTCTCCTGATCTCAACTCTACTCATCCCAACTCTACTGGTCTCAACTCTTCTGGTCTCAACTCTACTGATCTTCCCAACTCTACAGATCTCAACTCTGCTACTCTCACTCCCCTTCCTCGTGTTCTTCTTCCCACTCACTCCATGATCACAAGAACCAAAGCTGGAATTTTCAAACCCCATCCTAAAGTACTTATTTCTGAGCTTCCTGATATGATTGAACCTGCCTCTGCCTCTCAAGCTCTTGCACTCCCATAATGGAAACAAGCTATGACAGATAAGTACTCAGCTCTTATGAAGAATCACACATGGGAGCTAGTTCCTTGGTCTGCTGATATGAATCTTATCACCACTGAATGGGTTTTTAGGATCAAGAAACACAAAGATGGCACTGTTGAAAGGTACAAGGCAAGGTTAGTGGCCAGAGGTTTTCAGAAAACAGCTGGGGTTGATTTATTTCATACTTTCAGTCCTGTTCTCAAACCAATCACTCTAAGGATCATGTTTGCCCTAGCTGTAACAAAGGGTTGGAGCATTCAACAGGTGGATATTAATAATGCCTTCTTACATGGCACACTTAAGGAGATTGTCCATATTGAACAACCTGAGGGTTTTGTTGATTCTACAAAACCAACACATGTTTGCAGACTGGTAAAAGCTTTGTATGGTCTCAAGCAGGCCCCAAAAGCTTGGTTTGACACTCTTATGGCCTTCTTATCTGCTCAAGGTTTCTGTCAGTCCACCTCTGATCACTGTCTCCTCTACAAACACTATTATGGCAAAATGCTTATGATTCTTGTCTATGTTGATGATATCCTTATCACTGGTGATGATTCTCATGATATCCAACTACTCATTCAGGCTCTTTATCTAAAATTCTCTCTGAAACATCTTGGTGAAGTCAATTATTTCTTGGGGATTGAGGCCCTTGTCACTCGTGATCAAATAACTCTCACCCAATCCAAATATGCAAAATAAATTCTTCTCAAAGCTGAGCTCCACAAATGCACTCCAACTCCCACTCCCTCCTGTCCAGCTATGAAACTGTCTCAATCTGACTCTTCTCCATTTGAAAACCCTACCTTGTATCGTTCCATTGTTGGTGCTCTCCAATATCTCACCCTCACAAGGCCTGATCTTACATACTCGGTTAACAAGCTAAGTCAATTTTTGCACACACCCACCACTAAACATTGGAAAGCTTGCAAAAGGGTGCTTCGTTACATCAAAGGCACTCTTTCTAATGGTCTTGTTTTTAGTTCTATCTCTGATTTCAGGTTGGTTGCTTTTGCGGATTCAGATTTTGCTGCTTCTTTGGATGACAGACGTAGCACTAGTGGTTTCTGTATCAAACTTGGTTCCAATCTTCTTGCTTGGAGTTCTCGCAAACAGTCAGTCGTAGCTCGTAGCAGCACTGAAGCTGAGTACAGGTCCCTTGCCTTGGCTGCCCCTGACCTCATCTGGGTTGCCTCCCTCTTCAAATAGCTCGGCCTCCCTTTGACCTCTCCATCGATCCTATGGTGTGATAATGAAGGAGCAATCAAGCTTTGTTGGTCCCAAAGTTGAGTTAAGATTGAGTAAGCTAGTAAAAGTCTAGAGGGGAGGGGTGAATAGACTTTTAAAATTCTTTCAAAATATCAGAATATGCAATGCGGAATTTAGTCTTCTTATGTACTGTACTGTGCTTACTCAGCTCAGATCAGTACTTTCAAAGCAATATGGGCCTTACTAGTTTATACTCAACTTTTAATCAGATCTTTATCTTTGTTAAATCTTAATGTTCTTAGTTAAACAATTCAAACATATATCAAACAGAAAAGTAAAGAACACAGAATTTTATAGTGGTTCGACAAATGTCTACATCCACTCTCACAACTCCAGTTGTGAAGTTTTATTAACTCTTCCTTCTTGAGTTTCTTGTGGCTTAAAGTCCCAAGATTAAGACTGTGATCTTATCGATTATACCTCCAGGTATATCTTCGATCTACTAGTAATTTTCCAAGTAACTAGCACACTTGTTTTACAAAATACAAACTTAAACTTGAAAAATAAAACTTCTCTTTGAATAGCCTTTGATTCTTCTCTTCAATTCAGTGGCTCTTCTCTTCTTCAATCTCCTTCAACTCTGTGAGTTCTTCTTGTGCTTTGTAGACTTAGATTGCTTGTGAATGCTTTATGATCAGTAGTCTAAGCAGTAGAAGATCACACAGTATTTATAGAACTTAGTATGACAGTTAGCAGTTTGTGAACTAACTCTAAAACTGTTTTTGTAACTTCTTCTTGTAACCGACTTTGTAACTTCCTTCAACTTCCAAGTCAGCATATCTTCAATAAATCTTCAGTTACTTCTTTAAATAAGTTTTCCAAACTTATTCTTCAATTTTACCAAATCAGCACAGTAACTTACTGTTCTGATTTTTACTGTTCGGATTTTTACTCTGCTGAGTCAGTCAGCACAGTAACTTCAAACTGTTCAAAACTTCTTCAGATTTCTTCTAATCTCTTCTTCAACTCATCTTGAAGTCTTCTTATTCTGAAGTAGTCTTCTGAATCCTCATTAGTCTTCTGATCTTCTTCTAATCTAGTTCTAAACTACTGCTCTGAACTTTTACACTGCTGAATACAATATAATACAACTTTACATATATAAAACCTATATATACATCAACTGAACTACATACAGATGAGTATATCTAAGTCCTATACTATAAGCTGTCTATACAATACAAACATCAGCTTAGACCCTAACAGTTCATATATCAGATCAGTAAACAATAAGATCAGTAAACACCTAAGATTAGTAACTTACATATAAGATCAGTAACTCAGATACAAATATCTCATATAAGATCAGTAACTTATTCTCAGTTTTCATACTCAGATCAGTAATCTTATTCCAGTATTCGTTAGTTAAGATCAGTAATCTTACTCTTACTATTACTAAATAAGATCAGTAAACTTATTTCACATATCATTAAGATCAGTAATCTCAATTTAAGTTTCTCATCAGATGACTTAGTTAAGATGACTTAGAACCACATATATCATTAACTTTAAGTTGCTTTTGGCCATCAAAACATACTTTCATCAATTAGAACATTGTTTCAAGGATTCTTATCCCAACAATTTCCCCCTTTTTGATGAAGCCAAAACTACTTTAAATGTTAATAAATCAGTAGTTAAGTATGTAGTCAACCATAACAGTTCATCAATTCAGAAATCATATCATATTCACAATCAGATTAGATATTTCACATATTACACATACTAACAAAATATGTAACACACAAAAATATAGAAATAAAGACTAAAGGATAAGAAATGTTATCTTGTGAGCTTGGTCCTTCATCTTCATTCTGTATCTTCAGATTCTGAATGCAACATACATCCTTGCTTTGATATTCATCATATGTTGATGATCAGTGATTCCTTCTTCTTTGATAATCTCAGCAATTATGTTGTTAATCTCCTTGTAATCTGGTTCTCCATTTTCTAGTCTTGGAGGTTCCCAATTTGGTTCTTCAGGACATAAGATCTTTGTTCCAGCACGAGCAGCAACTT
Organism: Galeopsis tetrahit; assembly: GCA_963675135.1. Taxonomy (NCBI): domain Eukaryota; kingdom Viridiplantae; phylum Streptophyta; class Magnoliopsida; order Lamiales; family Lamiaceae; genus Galeopsis; species Galeopsis tetrahit. The sequence goes on along the minus strand of OY776125.1, from coordinate 13,014,630 downwards.
GTGCTATGTCTTCCCAAAAATCTTTATCAATGTTCAGCATGAACTCTTCAAAATCAGCAAATTCAGCTTCTTTGCTCGAATGATCACCAAACTTCCTCACAATGAAGTTTGCAATCTGCCACTTCTTCTTCAGACTTTTCCAATGTTCCATATTTTCTGTTAGAACAATAAAATCCACAAAGTTCTCATCCTGAAAATTTTTATCAAATTCTTTTCCTTCAGCTTTCCTTTGAGCATTCAATTTCTTCTTCAAAGTAGCAACTTTATTATCAAATCTTGTTTTTAAGAACTTGATATCCTTTTCTTTCTTCTTTTTCAGCTCTGCTTCTTCAGCTTTCTTTTTCTTCAAAACTTCAAGTTTTTCTTGCTCTTCACTTGAAACACCAACTTTCAATTTGCTCCTTGATCTGGTAAGTCTACCAGTTTCTTCTTCTTCTTGTTCTTCATCAGACAAGACTAACTTTCTCTTCTTCTGAATAGAACTTTCAGCAATATCAGGTCTCTTCTCAACAATTTCTTGACCTTGCTGTTTCTGTTGCTTCCTCAGTTTGATTTTCTCATTCAAACTAGCAATTTCTTCTTTCAATTCATCTTGACTCACAACCAACTGAGCTTGTTGTGACTGAGTTTGCTCCATTACTCTTCTTATCTTATCTTCCCCCTTTTTGGCTTCATCATGCCACTCTTTCATGGGAGTTAAGTGTTGTTCCATCTTGTCATGCAACACTTTAGATAAGTTCTTCTCCTGAAGTCTATGGAGGTCATAAATCTTAGACATTGTATGCTCCATAACTCTGTCAACTGAATTTTCAACAATCATTTTATTCATTCTGTCAGTAGCTTCTTGGAACATCTTCACAGCATCTTCCAATTTAGCTTGAAGCTCTGCATTCTGCTTTTTCAACATCTCAAAGTCAGAATTGTCAGATTCCTGCTCAACAGGAACTGTTCTGATCTGTTCCTGCACATCCTCAGGAATGATAGGATCAGTAGAGTGTAATGGAATGCTTTCCATCTCTTCAGCATTTAACTCTTGATTCTCCAAGGCTTCGGTTTCTTCAATCACAACAGTGTTCTCAAACACTTCTGTTGCATTGTCAACATCCTCATCAATTTCCATAAAATCCTTTTCAGCAGCATTCTCAGCTTCATCAACACCCTTCTCTTCACTTTCCACAAACAAATCATCATCTGCAGTAGGAGTTGCAACCTTTTCAACAGAATACTTAATTCTTGTCAGCCTTTCAACAAGGTGAACTACAGATTCTGGGGTAACTAGCTCAAGAAATGAGTTAACACCAGCTGCTTGCATCTGCTCTGCTTCCCAATCATCAAAGATTGAAGCACCTCCCATACCTTCCATAATAGCCAAATTCTCTTTCAAAGTACTCCTCTTAAGATACACCCATGTGCCTATCCTAAGGAGTTTCTCAAACTCAACTGAGCTTTCATCCAGTCCAGGAAATTGCTTCAACAAAGCCAATCTCAAATCTATCCTGATTCTATCCTCTTTATCACAGATAGTATAATCCATTAAATCAGCAGGTTTAGGAGCTATAAATTCAGGTTCAGGGGATGATGAAATGTCAATTGGTACAGTAGAAGGCTCAAATTCATGTTCAGTAGAGTGATCATGAACCTGTATTGGGGAATGATGTGGTGAAGGTTGATGTGAAGTTTGATGTTGAGGACTAGAAATAGGAGTAGGATCAAAATTAGTGTTCTGAGGGGATGAATGGGGAGTGTTCTGAGTCACAGAAAAATAGTGAGTTGATTGTTCAGAACATGAAGGTTGAGGGTTTTGGGTTTCAGCTGGGCTTGGTTCAGAGTTAGAAGGGGTAGAAGAAACATCAACCAACTTCCTCCTAGCACTTCTCCTCTTAGTTCTCTTATGTAAAGCAATAGGACTAGGAACACTAACCTCTTGCTCTTCAGAACTCGATTGCACCACAGTCTCAACAAATCTAACTGTTGGCTCTGAGGCAGCTGTAGCAGACCTTCCTCTCCTTGGTCTAATACTGCTCGGATCATGCCTCGCCTTCGATCTAATCTCGGGTTGATTATCATCAGATCGGTACATTGAAGCTCCAGATTCTTGTGCTTCAGACTCTTGGGGTTGCTCCAAAGGATTTTCTTGTTCAAAACGAACAGACTCCTTCTTCATCAAGAATTTTCCATGATGGAATTTCTTGGGATTACTCCAATACGGCTTTTTAACCAACTGAGGCAACAAGAAGCTCAACTTGTTTCCGAACCCTAATTTCGATTTAATCGAAAATTCCATAGTATCCACATCGAACAAAACTTTGTCTTTCTCATTTAATAACCTTTCCAAGAAAAATCCTTGCCAATCACCTTGAACTCTGTCAATGATTGCAGCCATAATTCGGATCTTGGAACTTGATAGAGCATCCTGGCTATGATGTTGCCCTAACAAACATTTTCCGGCTATGTCCATCAGAAATTGAAGACCAGTAGGAAGAACATCCTTCTTCAGATTAGTCAAGGACTCGGTTTCAACACCTGACCATCTTCCTACACATTCCTTCTCTTCTCCAGCTTTGTAATTCATAATGTCCACTGGGCCTTGAGGCAAGTCCAACATGACTTCTAGTATTTCCCTTGTAATTGTGACCTTATGCCCAGAAAGCATGGAGTGGACACCATTGCTATCTCCTTTGAGTTGCAAATAAAATTCCATAGCCTCCGGTTCATAGACATTCAGTGGAGATGATTCCAGAAATTTCCTCAGCCCACACTCCTCGCACATTGTCAGAATCGCCTGATTTTCAGCATTATGTCGGCCATTGAAATATACAGCATTTTCTACAAAAATGCCCTTTTCGCGAACCCAGAAATTTGAATCAAATGTTCCTGCAATTTCGTTAGCTTCACTAATGATATTGATAATTGCCATTTGTAGAATTTTGTAGAGAATAGGTTTTTCCAGTAAATATGAGTTTATGAGCTTTCCAGAAATGAACTCGTAAGAAAGAAGACGATGAAGAGTGATCGTTTTTGTCAAATTCAAAACCAATCTAGGACTAGGATTGAATTTGATTATCACAAAGAATGGTTGAGATTATGTCTCGAAATTCGTGTTTTAACAAGAACTGTTCATATTCTAGTACCATTCTTAATTTTGGAGCCAATTTGTGTTTGATAAATACACCACAGTTTTTAGGTTAGAAATAGAGGAGTGTACTAATCTTCTCTATTAATAATCTAAAATCTTGAGCAGTTTTTGACTTAGAGTATTCTAATCCAAAAGACTGTTCTGATGCAAATCAGCACAGTAGTTTCCAAAACTATTTCACTTCATTTTCTTACTAGTATATAAAGAAAATTTTACTTATCTGGATCAGCTGAGTACTGTGATCAGCTGAGTAACCTTTTTAGAAATCAGATCAGAAGATGAATCAGCACAGTAGTTTCCAGATCAGTAGATGGGTCAGCACAGTAGATTTCAGATCAGTACCCAATTTTCCTGATTTCACCTTTTTGATATCAGCACAGTAATCCTCAGATCAGTACTGTGTCAGATCAGTAGAATTCTGTAGACAGATTAGTAGTAAACAAATCTTTCTATAGACAGATTAGTCAGTAACCAGATTAGTTCTGTAGAATAACTGAATTGTAATCAGATTAGTACTGTAGACAAAGAAGCTTTGTAATCAGTACAGTTCTGTAGACAAGTCAATTTATTAATCAGAATATATATGTAGACTGCTATAGCCTGTAATCAGATCAGATTAGTAGACTTTTCAAATCTGTAATCAGATCAGTTCCCCCTTCAGTGGAGAATTCCTCTTCTGTGCCTGTTTCACCTTGGTAAAAGTGTTAGTTCATGAGATATAAGTGCAAAACAGTACAGATTAGTAACACTTGTTTAATTTAATGATCACATCAAGGTTTATACTAAAGTGACTTAGTGTTCTGAGTCAACAAAAGGATCTTTAAGAAATCACAGATTCCCCCTTAATGTGTGTTCTCAGTGTCCCTCAGCTTTACCAGCTTCCTCATCGGGAGTAAGGTCACTTTAGTAACTTTGTTACCTGTTTTAAGTGTAGTGATCTGACATAGGGCTGTCTCTTCTGAATTTTGAGTTTTGATATACTGCTCTTAGTTTCTGCTTCATATTCCTCTTGGTATAAGATCAGTACCTGAAATGTTAGCACAGTTCTATATACATACATAATCCATATCTATCAATCCTAAACTAATGCACAATTCTCTGAATCTTACTTCAGCCAATGGTTTTGTAAAAATGTCAGCTCTTTGAATATCAGTATGAATCTTTTCCATTCTAATATTCTTCTTTTCCACATGATCCCTAATAAAGTGATGCCTAATGTCAACATGTTTGCATCTAGTATGTAGAACAGGATTTTGTGTGATGGCAATGGCACTATTACTGTCACAATATATAGGTACATTAGATTCTACAACATTGTAGTCTCTGAGTTGTTGTATTAGCCAAAGAAGCTGACTACAACAACTACCTGCAGCCATATATTCTGCTTCAGTAGTAGAAGTTGCCACACTTGTTTGTTTCTTTGAAAACCATGAAATGAGTTTAGTTCCTAAGAATTGACATGAACCTGAAGTAGATGTTCTATCTATTTTGCAACCTCCAAAGTCCGAGTCTGAATAACCACTTAAGGATATATCATCATCTGCAGGGTACCATAATCCTCGATTAATGGTCCCCTTTAGATATTTCAATATCCTTTTGGCAGCTTCCAGATGACTTTCCTTGGGGTTTGCTTGAAATCTTGCACATACACCAACAGAAAAAGCAATATCAGGTCTGCTGGCAGTTAGATAGAGTAGAGAGCCAATCAAAGCACGATAGTGAGGTTGGTCAGAAGACTTACCTCCTTCATCAGGATCCATTCTGTATGTAGGTTGCATGGGCACACCAACTGTCTTACAGGTTTTAATACCAAATTTATCTAGCAGATTCTTAGTGTACTTTGCTTGATTTATAAAGATACCTTCTGAAGTTTGTTTTACTTGAAGACCAAGAAAATATGTCATTTCTCCCATCATAGACATTTCAAATTTACTTTGCATGAGTGTAGAAAAGCTTTCACTCAAGGTTTTGTTGGGTGATCCAAATATAATATCATCCACATAAATTTGAACAAGTAATATATCATTACCTTCTTGTCTTCTAAACAAAGTTCTATCAACCTTGCCTTTTGTAAAACCATTTTCAAGTAAGAATAGAGAAAGAGTATCATACCATGCTCTTGGGGCTTGTTTCAATCCATAGAGTGCTTTCTTTAACCTGTATACTTGGTGACTATTCACTTCAAAACCAGGTGGTTGTTCCACATAAACTTCTTCAGCAAGTATACCATTCAAAAATGCACTTTTCACATCCATTTGATACACAGTGAATTTCATATGTGCAGCATAAGCAAGGAACAATCTTATAGCTTCTAGTCTGGCTACAGGGGCAAAAGTTTCATCATAATCAATACCCTCAGCTTGAGAGTAGCCCTGAGCAACTAATCTAGCTTTGTTTCTAACTACAAGATCATTTTCATCCCTTTTGTTCTTGAAAATCCACTTAGTGCCTACAACATTATGATTACTAGGTCTATCAACAAGTTTCCAAACTTCATTTCTAGTGAACTGATTAAGTTCTTCCTGCATGGCTATAATCCAGTTACTATCACTTAAAGCTTCAATCACAGTTTTAGGCTCAATAGATGATAGAAAGCAACACCAGCAAAATAGAGACTTACTAGGTTCTTCCTGGGAATCAAACAATTGTTTTCTAGTCTTAACACCTTTACTAGAATCACCTAGAATCAGATCAGTAGAATGAGCAGACTTCCATGTCCTTCTATTCTTAACAGAAATGCTATCATCATTTACATCATGCACATCAGTATTATTTATATCAGCAGATTTGTTCATAGGAGAGCAGTCATTCAATTCTTGTATTTCAGAAGTTTTAGATGACTCACCTTTGTCTTTTACCTTTTCTTTATCAGAATCTTGATCTAGGACTTTCAGGAAAGGATTATATGCTTGTACAGATTCATATATTCCTGTATCATCATCTTCATTGTTGATTTGGAGCTGTAATTTGTCAATTTTCTTACTGAGCTGATGATCAGCAGAGTCCTGCACATTCTCATCAAAGACTACATGGGGTGTTTCTTCCACACATAGGGTAGAGTAATTGAACACTCTAAATGCTTTGCTTACAGAAGAGTATCCTAAGAATATTCCTTCATCAGCTTTTGCATCAAAAGCATTTAGTTTACTTTTGCCATTGTTATGTATGAAACACTTACATCCAAAAATATGAAAATAAGAAACTCTTGGTTTTCTGCCTTTCCATACCTCATAAGGTGTTTTACCATGCACCTTATTAAGAGCACTTCGATTTTGGGAGTGGCAAGCTGTGTTAATAGCTTCTGCCCAAAATTTCTGAGGTGTGTTGAATTCTGCAATCATGGCTCTGCAAGCTTCTTTTAGTGTTCTGTTTCTCCTTTTTGCAACACCATTTTGTTGAGGGGTTCTGGATGCACTTGTCAAATGCTGTATGCCAGACTTAGAACAGTAGTCATAGATGTAACAGTTAATAAATTCAGTCCCCTTGTCACTCCTAATCTTGACAATGGGATGGCCTTTTTCAACCTGCAACCTCTTCAATAGATCTGGAAGTAGTGTTTGTGTATCACTCTTTTTGTGTAGAAAGACAACCCAAGTAAACTTAGAGTAATCATCTACTACAACTAGAGTATACCTTCTTCCATTCAATGTAGGAGGGTTGATAGGACCATGAAGATCCATATGCAAGAGTTCTAAAACTCTGCTTGTTGAAAGAGTTGGAATGGACTTAAATGAAACCTTTACCTGTTTACCTTTTTGACAGGAATCACATACTTGTGATTTGGAATAGATTTCATTAGGAATGCCCTCAACAAGATGTTCTCTAGCAATCTTGTTGATTATCTTAAAGTTCAGGTGGCAGAGGCGTTTATGCCAGAGCCAACTGTTTTCTTTAGGACTCTTAGTAATAAGACAAGCATTCTTAGGACAACTATTCCAATTCACAATGTATACACTTCCTTGTCTTGTGCCAACAAGTAGAACATTGTGAGTCCTTTTATCTATTATTTCACATCTTCTGGTCTTGAACTGAACTTTGTATCCCCTGTCACAGAATTGAGATACAGATAACAAATTATATTTCAAACCTTCAACATAGGAGACATCTTGGATTTCAACATCTCCATTCTTGATGAATCCAAATCCTTTTGTAATTGCTATTGAGCTATCACCAAAGATGACTTTTGGTCCTTCCTTCTCATGATAGTCAGTAAGTAAGGCCTTGGTACCAGTCATGTGGTGTGAACACCCACTGTCTATGTACCAGGTCTCACCAACTGAACCACCTTTCTTGTATAAGTCCAGTCGATCCTGCAAGGTAGTGATCTTAATAACTTAGGTACCCTAGTTTATTGGGGTCCTTGGGGGTTAGTAGTGAGAGGTACCCAAATGAACATTGAGGATTTGAATAAATGGGACCTCTTCAGTTTCCTTCCAAATTTATCACAGAACAGTACTTTATTAACCAGTTCAGAATTATCAGCAGACTTAGGATCTATTTTTCTGAGATAGCCTTTCCTTGGTTCTATCCCTTTTTCAGTAAGATCAGTATGTCTGTAATAGTTTGAATATGGTCTAAAAGCATGTGGACCATACGGCTTATAGATGCGTTTTGGTCTTTCCTCTCCAATGATATTATAAGATAAAGGAGGAGGATAAAGAACAGGTTTGTTATGATAATGAGGCACAAATCTCCTAGGTTTAGTTGAATACAGCTGAGACTGCCTTATGAAAGGAGGTCTAGGCTGTTCCCAACTTGCCTGTGCTTGTCTTGACCTACTGTTCTGAGTTTGTCTCTTCTGATTCCAGGACTGATCTGATCTGGTCAGAGGAGTATAACTCTTCTGGTATGGTCTTGACTGTAATGGTCTTAATACATTCTTCATTTTACCATTCTTGGTAGTAGGAGGGATGTATTTAGACTGTACTTTGAGTTTTGGATCATCGTCATAAGTCATAGGTTCTTTTCCTTTATCTAGTTGCAAAGAACTTGAACTAGCTCCATTAGTGTTCTTAAATTCTGAAGTAGATGAACTAGGCAGATCAGTACCTATTCCACTTTTATCATTTGGAGCTCTATATCTGTCTGAGATAGTTTGATTAATTCTAGTAGAGTTAATCATCCCAGATAACTTTCGATCTAGGCTCACTACTTCAGATTCTAAGAATCTATTGCGCTCTTCAAGTTTTTCACACTTAATCTTTAAATCATTGAATTCATTAGTCTCTTTGGCTTGAGTTTTAAGCATACCCTGATATAGTTTGTCAATGGATGCATACTTTTCTTGGAGTTGGGACAACTCTTCTGATAGCCTTGCATTTATGACAGCTATATTAGGATCTACTTTTGACTGAGCTTCTTTCAGATTAATGATTTCTTGCTTTAAAGTTATATTCTCATCACTAATTTCAATGAATGCTTTGTTAGCTTGTAGAAGGTCTTCTTCAGTCACTCCTTGGGAATGATGAAGACTACTTCCTACACTGCTAACAGCAGCATCACTTTCATCAGTGTCAGAATTCTTGCAAGATTGAAAAGAGTTAGCAGATGATACCTCATCATTTATTTTGGCCATCATTACCAGTCCATCATCTGCTATGAAGGCTTCATCTTCATTGCTAGAGGGGTAGTCAGATGAAGACGATGGCAACTCTTCTGATTCCGAATCAGAATCATTGTTAGCCATCATTGCCTTCTTACCCTTGGCATATTTTCTATCTCTTCTGGCTTTCCTTTCTTCTCGATCTTCAGAACTCAGATCAGGACATTCATAAGCATAGTGACCTGGCTTATCACAATTATAGCAAACAGGATTGTTAGAAGTTCTTTTAGGAGGAGAATGTTTTCGGTTCCTGTCATGCTTGTCAATTGAGTTCCTGTCTTTCTTATCAGAATACTTTCTATCCCTCTTATCAGATGAGTTCCTATCTCTCCTGTTCTCATTAGAGATCTCATCCCTTCTTTCAGAAGAATTTTGATCCCTTCTGTTCACAGAAGAGTCCCTGTTACTAGAACCCTTAGTTTCCTTATAGAATCTTTTGTATCTACCATACCTCTTATTGAGTTTATCAAATCTTTTGATCATAAGGCTCATCTGATCTTTCAGACTAAGATCAGAACTATCTAGTTCATCTTTTATGCTTGAGGCCTTAGACTTAGATGATCTAGGCCCCTTAGAGGTAGAGGCTTTAAAAGCTATGTCCTTAGAGGCATACTTATCCTTATGAATCACAGTAATTGGATCTTCTTCATCTAACTCAAACTCATGTGCCTTAAGTGTTTGGAACATAGTTTCTGCTGGCCAAGAATCAATGTCTTGTGTGGTTTTAATGATCATCTTGACCATTTTCCACCTTTCATCCAAAGCTTTCAAGATTCTCAAGTTAACTTCTCTATCAGTATAAGTCTTGCCTAACACATCAAGATCATTCATGATTTTGGTAAATCGAGTATCCAATTCATCAATTGATTCTCCTGGCTTCATCTTAAATGATTCAAACTTTTGGACAGCTGTGGATAATTTGCTTTCTTTGATCAGTGTAGTACCTTCACAGAGAATAGCCAATTTGTCCCACATTTGCTTTGCAGTCTTACATTTTAACACTTTACCAAGATACTCATTTGGTAAGGTGTGTAAAATATAATTCTTAGCAAGACTATCCAAATTGTTTTGTCTCATTTCTTCAGAAGTCAGTTCTGACCTTGGTTTAGGGACCAGTGCTCCAACTGGTTGAGAAGGATCCAGAACAGCAGTGTTCTCCACCATGGTGACAATTGGTCCTTCAGTCACCACAGACACCATTAGATCATGGGTTGAGCTAAAGATGGCCTCCATCCTAAGCTTCCAGTAGTCATAATCTGCAATCTTGAACTTAAGCAGTTTGTTCACATTAGTGTCATCCATGTTTGATTAGACAAATAGGATCAGTAGTATAGCAGATAGATTTCAAGTATTCAGATAGTGACAGATATCAAGAAAGAGTAGCAAGATCAGTAAATTTTCCCTCAAGATCTGCAAGGTTATCAAGAAACAGCAGTCCAAAGAACTACTGCTCTGATACCACTTGTTGGTCCCAAAGTTGAGTTAAGATTGAGTAAGCTAGTAAAAGTCTAGAGGGGAGGGGTGAATAGACTTTTAAAATTCTTTCAAAATATCAGAATATGCAATGCGGAATTTAGTCTTCTTATGTACTGTACTGTGCTTACTCAGCTCAGATCAGTACTTTCAAAGCAATATGGGCCTTACTAGTTTATACTCAACTTTTAATCAGATCTTTATCTTTGTTAAATCTTAATGTTCTTAGTTAAACAATTCAAACATATATCAAACAGAAAAGTAAAGAACACAGAATTTAATAGTGGTTCGACAAATGTCTACATCCACTCTCACAACTCCAGTTGTGAAGTTTTATTAACTCTTCCTTCTTGAGTTTCTTGTGGCTTAAAGTCCCAAGATTAAGACTGTGATCTTATCGATTATACCTCCAGGTATATCTTCGATCTACTAGTAATTTTCCAAGTAACTAGCACACTTGTTTTACAAAATACAAACTTAAACTTGAAAAATAAAACTTCTCTTTGAATAGCCTTTGATTCTTCTCTTCAATTCAGTGGCTCTTCTCTTCTTCAATCTCCTTCAACTCTGTGAGTTCTTCTTGTGCTCTGTAGACTTAGATTGCTTGTGAATGCTTTATGATCAGTAGTCTAAGCAGTAGGAGATCACACAGTATTTATAGAACTTAGTATGACAGTTAGCAGTTTGTGAACTAACTCTAAAACTGTTTTTGTAACTTCTTCTTGTAACCGACTTTGTAACTTCCTTCAACTTCCAAGTCAGCATATCTTCAATAAATCTTCAGTTACTTCTTTAAATAAGTTTTCCAAACTTATTCTTCAATTTTACCAAATCAGCACAGTAACTTACTGTTCTGATTTTTACTGTTCGGATTTTTACTCTGTTGAGTCAGTCAGCACAGTAACTTCAAACTGTTCAAAACTTCTTCAGATTTCTTCTAATCTCTTCTTCAACTCATCTTGAAGTCTTCTTATTCTGAAGTAGTCTTCTGAGTCCTCATTAGTCTTCTGATCTTCTTCTAATCTAGTTCTAAACTACTGCTCTGAACTTTTACACTGTTGAATACAATATAATACAACTTTACATATATAAAACCTATCTATACATCAACTGAACTACATACAGATGAGTATATTTAAGTCCTATACTATAAGCTGTCTATAAAATACAAACATTAGCTTAGTCCCTAACAGTTCATATATCAGATCAGTAAACAATAAGATCAGTAAACACCTAAGATTAGTAACTTACATATAAGATCAGTAACTCAGATACAAATATCTCATATAAGATCAGTAACTTATTCTCAGTTTTCATACTCAGATCAGTAATCTTATTCCAGTATTCTTTAGTTAAGATCAGTAATCTTACTCTTACTATTACTAAATAAGATCAGTAAACTTATTTCAGATATCATTAAGATCAGTAATCTCAATTTAAGTTTCTCATCAGATGACTTAGAACCACATATATCATTAACTTTAAGTTGCTTTTGGCCATCAAAACATACTTTCATCAATTAGAACATTGTTTCAAGGATTCTTATCCCAACAAGCTTGCTTTCAGCCCAGCCTTTCATGCTCGCACAAAACACATTGAAATTGATGTACATTTCATTCGAGAAAAGGTACCTGGTCAAATCCTCGACGTTCGATATGTTCCCACGACTGATCAACAAGCTGATATCTTCACCAAACCCTTAGGTCCTTCCCGCTTTCGCTCGCTGTGCACAGCTCTTGGCCTCTCATTTTCAGGGGTTTTACAGCCAGCCGGAGCATGTTAAACTACTCTCCTGATCTTCCCAACTCTCCTGATCGGATCGTCCCAACTCTCCTGATCGGATCGTCCCAACTCTCCTGATCGGATCGTCCCAACTCTCCTGATCGTGCATGCTTCCCAACTCTCCTGATCGGATCGTCCCAACTCTCTTGATCGTGCATGCTTATAAACTTCTGTATGTATAGTTAGTTAGAAAAGTTGTTAGGTTGTTAAACTAACTTGCCACACAAGATAGCAAATCTAGAAACATCTACTATCATGTATATAATAAGCCAAGAGCTTGTGATATTTCACTTATCAATGAAAACACATTTTAAATTACTTAGCTTGTTCAACAGGACCGAAATCCACTTAAATGGGTGAACCGGAGACAGGACCTGAATCAATTCGGTCTAGACCGGACCGTTTCAGACCGATTTTTTTTTGTACTTTTTAACTCATCCGTACATAAAATTTTAACGTCCAATGTAACAAATTAACACAAAATATTCAAAACCAATACATGTTTCATAAAAATTAATACAAGTCTAAAGAAAAATATTTTAGGAACTCCCATGAAAAAAAAGAAATATATTTATATAATGTAAATTCATTTAAATGTCTTAAATAATATTAATGTTTTAATAAAAAAAATATAATTTTTTTAGAAAGTCTAATAATAAATTAAAAATAAATAAAATCCAGGTTTCTGATCCGTACCGGTAAATTTCAGTTTTAGACCGGAAATCGAAATTCTAAAATTTAATGGACCGGAGATCGAATCGGAAACTAATCGATCGATCTGGTCCGATTTCGATCTTTTTTTCGCACACTCCTAAATGCAACAACCACTGTCCTATTAATACCTTATTAAATAGACTCAAATCTCTCACCCCTAGTCCCCTCTAACCCTCGAAGAACGTACAAATAGTGCCCCACTTAACTCATGCAATTTTATTCACATTCTCATCCCCTAAAGGAAATTACATTGTAAAGAAATCAACATTGTAAAGAAATCAAATCTCTGAAGATTTTTTTTAGCAATAAGTAAAAGGATATATGGTAAATCGGAATAGTTGTCGGAACTACCTTCAAAAGTGTGATCCTCACCTCAAATGAGATCTTTTTGTTGCTCCAAGACTATAACATTTTCTTTCATTTTTAGAACCACACGAGACCATTCCGAGAGTATCTTGTGGTTGCAGGACACTTTAAATCCCAATTAAGAGAATGGGGCATTGCCGATGTCACATTCAAGAATAGTTAATTTCATGATCATGATCATGATCATTGATTAATTTGCCAATTAATTAATCTTCAATTAAATTATGAAGTTGAAAAAGATGAAAATCCTTCATAGTTCATTTCATGATCATTGATTAATTAGTTAGTAGTTTTAGTTTCACCATGCAGAAATCTCTTGAAGAATATATAATGTGTAAAATTGTGTAAATGTTTTGGTAATCGTGATGATCATCATCTACCAATCATAAACTAGTATTTTATGCCCCGATCGAGGCAGGCAGCGTCCTTTCGTCTTTTGTATACCAAATTAAACCGAAACTTAATTAGAAAGAAAGCACACTTATAAACCCATCCATCCATAAATTGCAATGAATTTTGAGGATGGTGGGAGCTCTTCGCGTCGGTGACAATAATTGAATTGTCGGCGACACCTAAACACACAGCATTCGATTACAATTGTTCATCTCCTTATTGCGTTTTAATCTAAAATTTGAAGGTTTACATTTTTTTTTCTTTTTCTGATAATTTTAGTCTAAAATATATTTACATTTTTTTTAATTGGATAAAATTCATTTCTCTTTACATTTTCTCATTTTTATGTTGCTTTACATTTTCTCATTTTTATCTCTCTAGTAAATCTTAAAAAGGGACGGTAGTGTTTTTTTTTAGGCTATTTATCAATTATTATACATAAACCATGCGAATTTTTTTTTTATTAAATAATACAAGGAAATTCCCGTGGCCCGGCGTTTTCCTCTAATTTTAATGTAGGGTTTACGTAAATTAAAATTTTAATTAAAAAAAATGTGTAGCCTCAACGCGTCTTCAATTTTTTATAAATATAAATAATAAAAAATGCATGGCGGCAACGTGTTTTTGGTCAATTTGCAAATATTATTTATATAACATATAAAAGTCGTGCATTTTTTTTTTTAAAGTATATATAAGAAATAAATCCTCAACGACGGCACGATTTACTATAGTTTGTGAACGATTTCAAAAGGGGTCTTGTTTCACAAATTGTCTATTTTATACATAATAAACTAGGTAATAAAAATGTCTGATTACAATATCCGAAACTCCCAATTTGAGGTGGGTAAATGAAATCGACCCTTCACCCTTTATAAACCAATAAATAAATAAGAATAAATCACAATACACATGCTAGAATAGATACAAAATATTCTAATTCTGGAGTGTTTATAGTTTTAATTTTCACTTGTCAGCATTTTTTTTTTAAATAATCATCAATATAAAAATAATCTAATTACTAAAACCTTTTTTTTTTTTTTTTAATATAAATGGTAGTAACCCCATTTGACGAAGCAGAAATCAGAAACTTCCTTATACACACACTATTCTATTCTACTTGTTGATTTCTCCATAAAAGACGCACACTATACTACACTCCCTTAGATGACAAAACTATTTTATTCCACGAAGAATTCCAAGGCATAGACGGTAGACCCATTCCCCCAATTTTCTTCTTCTCCAATCCACCTCCGAGAGAGAGATCTGAATCCGTCATGTCTCTCCCTCTCCTTCTGTTGCTCCTCCTCTCCGCCGCCTCCCTCACCGCCGCCGAGATCCGAGTAACCGAGGTCCGATCCGATGACCGACCTATTATCCCCTTCGATGAATTCGGATTCACTCACCGCGGCCAATTGGAACTCAACGTCACTCGTCTCTCCTTATCCGGATCCCAGCCCGACCTAACCGAGCTCTCCAAGGTCGGTTTCTTCCTCTGCACTCGCGACGCGTGGATTCACGTGCTTCAGCAGATCGAAGACGGGGAGATCACCTGCGTTCTCGCATCCGAATCCGTGAAGAAGGTCTTCACCTTCGATCGCCTTCACACACCTACCGATTCCGAATTCAATTTCCTGTATGCTGAATCGGATGCCGATCAGTACACTCTCGTCTTCGCCAACTGTCTCCCGCAGGTTAAAGTCTCGATGAATGTTCGTTCCGTTTTGTACAATTTGGAAGACGGAAAGGCCAATCGCCGCGATTATCTCTCCGCTGGTAAAACCGTTTTACCTAGGGTTTATTTCCTCTTCTCTCTGATTTATTTCATTATGGCTGTGATTTGGGTCAATGTCTTGTACAAGAAGAGATTGACTGTTTTTAGGATCCATTTCTTTATGCTGGCTGTTGTACTTCTCAAAGCTTTGAATTTGGTATGTGAGGCTGAGGATAAATCGTATATTAAGCGAACAGGATCCGCACACGGTTGGGATGTGTTGTTCTACATATTTAGTTTCTTGAAAGGGATTACTTTGTTCACTTTGATTGTGTTGATTGGAACTGGTTGGTCAATTTTGAAACCATACCTACAAGATAAGGAAAAGAAGGTTTTGATGATTGTGATTCCACTCCAAGTTGTTGCTAACATAGCTCAGGTTGTAATTGATGAAACTGGGCCTTTCGGTCAGGATTGGGTCACATGGAAGCAGGTGTTCTTGCTCGTCGACGTTATCTGTTGTTGTGCAGTGCTTTTCCCTATTGTTTGGTCAATTAAGAACATGAGGGAAGCTGCCAAAACTGATGGGAAAGCTGCTGTGAATTTGATGAAGTTGACTTTGTTCAGGCAATACTATATTGTGGTGATATGCTACATTTACTTTACACGAGTTGTGGTTTATGCATTGGAAACTATTACTTCGTACAAATACCTTTGGACTAGCGTTTTAGCAGGGGAGGTGGCTACACTTGCATTCTATATTTTCACGGGATACAAGTTCAGGCCCGAAGCACACAATCCTTACTTTGTGATCGATGATGAAGAGGAGGAAGCCGCAGCTGAACAATTAAAGCTTGAAGACGAGTTTGAATTGTAGATGTGTCAGCTTGCTCACTTATACAGGTTTTCAAGTATTTCATTTGTGCTTTTCTTTTTCATTTTTATTCTCTGTCATTGGCGTATATATACTTGAATTAGAAACTTAAGTTGGATGTGTGTGTCAATTTTGTTGAAGAAAGTGAGTAGTTGAGAACTTTAGTGAATAATGTTTGCTATAAATCATGTTAATCATCCTTCTCTTTATCTTTTTTTGATTGGTCATGTGTTCTCGTCGGATTCTTAAATCTATGAGAGCATCGAGCAATAGCAGCAATAGAAGAATGTTTAGGTTATGTTTACATATTCAGACTTGAGATCAACATAGCAAATTCATTCAACATGTTTGGGTCTCTTCAGACTTGAGATCAACTTAGCTCTCTGTTTAGCTATTATTATGGTTGCTTACTTGTTATTTTGTTAAATTTGGAATCCATACAATGAGGCTTTAGAAATGTTCCCCCTCGATGAGACAGCCACTCACATGTGAGACGGTCAAAGTTCATCAGTTTATCAGGAAGATAAACGGGTAAATTTTAGTGGGCAAGTGGATAAAATAATACTCCCTCCAATTCTTTTTAGATGTCATTTTAGGTTTTATCACACATATTAAGACTTTTTTATGCCAAAATTACCCCTAATTAATGATAATTAACTGCAGCATTAGTTTAGTTGTGCATTGTGGTATTGGAAGAGAACCTACTATGAGTTAGAGAAATTAGAATCTACATTTAATGATGGTGAAATTAATTAGGGGTAAATGGAGATTAAAAAAAACTTAAAAATGACACTTATTAAGTGAATAATGTAAAAGGCTAAAAAATGACATCAGGCAGGGGGTGGGGAGTAGTTATTTATTTTGAAAGAATTTGTCATCCATTGAGTTGTCTAGAATTCACACTCTCCATTCATATCCGCATTGCGGATTCAGGGGTACATCCATTTTGCATGGAAGCTACGGATTCTATTTTTTCTGGGAATTTTCTTATTTCCTTTTTTAATTTAAATTCTATTTGTATTTCCAATTTTCTTTTCGGAGCGTGTCTCGCCCAGTCCAGTCCTACCCAGCTTGTTCAAACAAGTGCTGTGGTTGGGTTGGACTGATCCTTATTCGAACAAACAAAATTTCAGGAACTTACTTTACTGAAGTTTTAATAAACTCAGTTTCACTTAATATAAAAAATTAACCTTTTTAAAATGGCGATACTTAATATGATGATTGATGAAAGGTGATACTGATACGTTGTATTCTGAAATGCAGTATTTTGAAGAAGAAAAAAGTTCATGTGAATCTGCTTCTAAAGAGACGTCCTTAAAGAAAACATATAGGAGTATTAATTACCTTAATTGAATGGCAAATTTACAACATATTAATATGTTAAACATGTGTCCTTTCAAAAAAAAAAAGAATATGCTAAAATGGTGTGTCTACACGCTAAACTTCCATATTCATTTACACAAAGTCTGAAGTTATCACGAATATAATAGGTCTGTCAATTATCATCCCACATAAACAATACATAAGTTCAAAGGCTAAATAAAATTAATCCCTTCAAAAATAAAAATTGTTAACTCTAAAGTCCGGAAAAAAAATGCGCGCATTAACAGTTGATTATTCGATAATTTCATTTGGCGTCTACAATCAACAGCTTAGATAATTTTTAATGCATACAAAAATAGCTGTCGAGTATATCTGATTTTTAATCAACTTGAACAATCTCTCTCTTTAATGAGAAGTCTCGACATGTTCCTTGAAGACATAATCCGTGAAAAAACTTTTGAAAGTTAGTGTTATTACATTAGATTTTGTGAGATTCAAAGAAAAAAGGAATGTGAATTCATTAACCAAAGATCTTTTAAGAGACCACGAAAAGTTTTCAGTGAGAGGAATGGGGTTGAAGCCAATGGAATTGAATTGATTACCACCCATGATAACAACCCAGTCTGAATTGTAAACCTCAATTTGCAGGTTCAATGGAACAACTAAATTTTGGGGTGGGGGAGTCGAACAAAGCACTCGGAAAAAGAATTACCAACTTATTTCTATTGTAAAAGAGTGATAGACGTGTCCTTTGAAAAATAAACATTAGTTTTTCGATGATCCTTATACGTTGTTACATGGGGTATGAAACATATACTGCTAATTGGAGATCATATATATCGAATGTAGAAGGGGGTAGAAGGGGTCATGACTTTTATGATATGATTTGAGGAGTAAATCTCTAGAGCATTTGATGAATGTTTTAAAGGCAATTCAGGGTTAAAATGGACAACAACGAAAGGACCGAACAATAGTGTAGATAAAACATCGTATCAAAGTGGTTCAAAAATGATGAGTTTAAGACTAATATTTTTTATTTTTCTCAAAGCTTTAAACAATCATCAATTAAAAGCCATAATCCTTCCTTACTAATTAGTTATTCATCATATAAGTCATCTAACATAATCAAAGTATCATTTTTAGTGATTAATCCTTAGAACTAGTTGAAGCACAATAAAATTTATTTACCAAATATTTATCTAATCATTTTCGAAGTATATAAGATTCAAATACCAACAAATAAATCCATAGATCTTACATGCAATTGGTTATTTCATAAATTAATTACCAAGTACTCCAGTTTAGCCATTTTCGAAGCATATGTGTGTGTGTGTATAGAGATCAAATACCAAGCTTTAAACATAAAGAACACTTATTTAAATTAACAACAGAGCTTCACATGCAATTTAATCATAATTTAAGATGAATGGATCAAGTCGTATGATTTCACCATCATCCTTACAATTGCAAGATCGAGTGGACTGTGGAGAGTTGGGCATGGTAATGGTGACTAAGTCTTAATTCTCTAGTGTCATTCTATATTATTATTTTATTTTATTATTCTAAAGTCTAAAGCAGGAATTCGACACATATGAATTAAAAAAAGGCAAGATCGATGGCAGTTCATTCATATAGTGCATGCAGATAATTAAATAATCATAGAAATCGCATTATTTAGCATATAGTTCGAATTCAAACAATTATCACATGCAATTCACCAATTTAGCATATTAGGTTAATTAAGAATAAATCACATAGACAAATCCTTATCAATTAAATTCTAATTTGTTGGGCTCCGGGAGGAAATTTCGTATTTCACTTGATATGATATTGTTCGTTTTGATCTAAGCCCTCACGATTTTGCTTTTGGGTTTCTCCATAATGTCTCATATCAAATGAGATATTAGTCCATCCTTATATACTTCATGATCCTTCAATGCTTATTCGACGTGGGACATTGTTTGATTTCAATATAATTTTTTTCGAGGAAGAATATAAGCTTCAAGAATTATTTATATTGCATGAAATTCATGATGTAATTTATCCAAATATGCAATTATTATCCGAGGGTTTTAAGGGGCTTGTTTCAGATATGGCTTTTGTGCAGGAAGATCTGAATAATTTCCAGACATTACTTTTAATGTGACTATGGTGATTGGTGAGTGATCCTTGGAAAACAAGCTTAAAATGTGATGATTAAATTGTGATGCGAGGGACTAGCTGCTGGGGTACCTTTATACTGATGTAAATTTGACGTTTCATAAAAGTAAAGGAAACAGATCGAAAAGTCTAGCTAATTCTTATTTAAGTATATGCTTATTTAATGATAATATACTCATTTTAGTCTAAAAACAATTTGGGGTACGTTTATGAATTTTGCGAGTGTATTTCGTCCTGATCTTCCACTAATTAATTTAAAAATTGTATTTTAAGTAATTTGAGATTTTTTTTTTCTTTTTCAAATTTGTGGCTCCTGATTAAACTGCTTTACTAAGTAATTGCTGTAGAATAAAAGGTGTTCCCCCATAGTCGTCATTGACTACAAGTCGTCTCACTCTATCACTCGATTTAACCCGTTATTTCTCAGACTCTTTCTTCCTCAATTTTGCAATTTTTATTCCCTCGATCCTATCCAAAAAGTTTGTCGCATTTGGACTTTAAATTTGTTTCAAAAAGTTTATCGTTTTTCCTAATTTTACCAATGATCTCCCTAAATTGCCCCTATTCTTTTGAAAATATATTAATTACGATTTTTTTTGGAAAGGTCAAGAAATGGTGGAAGAAGAAGGTGGAAAAATAAAAGGAAAAAGAGAAGAAAGTGGGAGAAAATAATGAGGGGTAAATTTGTCAAAAAAATATGTTCCTTAATTTTATACAAAATGAGAAATGTGACAAACTTTATGAAACGGAGGGAGTAAGGTTTAAGTAAAGATGAATAAAAACTCAATTCCGGGTTTTGGACTTATCAATTAGTTGCAGAATATGTGTGGGAGAAAGAGTTTATGCTAAGCAGAAGAAAATAGACCTTCAAAAATGGAAAGAATTTTGATTTGAAAAATTAATTCAATGATTTATTTGTAAAAGATTGATAATTTGTATAATTGGAAGATTTAGATGAAATTTAACTGCAATTTTATGTCATATGAAATTGTAGTAGTAGAAGATGTTTGTATTAGTAGAGAATTTCAAACTCAAGGAGTTGGCCTAGAACATAAGAGTGTATTAGTAGAGACTAGAGAATTTTAAATCTAAGGAGTTAGGCCTAAGAACGTGTTTTTCTCAAGATTTTATGTTTGAAATCTAATGTGTAAATAATTTTTAAGGGGTCACTTTATAGAGCGCGTAAAATTCTGATTTTAAACGGAATCTCCGCAACTCGTAAGTGGATGGTGAGATTAATTTTCCGAATTAGTCAGTTCTTTAATCGGATACTAAGACATAAAAAAAAAGAGTTGAGAATTGTTGGAGTTGGTAAGTAATCCCTATATTAGGGCATGTTTGTTTTGGGATTTTAAGGATTTTGAAATCCGGATTTCAAAATCTAGTGTATTTTAAAATCCTAATGTTTTTTATGTTTTGTGTTTGTTTTGAGATTTATGTAGGGTAGGATTTACTTTATAGAATAGGGTTATAGGTTTTATAGGTATTTATATAGGGTTTGTAGGTATTTATAGGGTTGACTTTTATAGGGATTATAGGGTAGGATTTTGAAATCCTGAATCAAAATCCCAAACTGTAACGGGGGTGGAGTTTCGAAATCCCAAATTCAGATTTCCCATCCCAAAACAAACATGCCCTTAGTGATTGAGGAGAATTGTAGAAAGGGAAAGGGGAGACAGTCCATGTGGAAAAACGAAGCAATGATTAAAATACCCACGTTATATAGAATGTGCTTTTTTTCTTTTTCCTTTTCCCTGAAAACAGGTAGATGAAGGTTTATGTTGGAAAGGGATGGAAGAGTGTGTTAGAACTTCAAGTAATGATGGGATTGGTAACTATGGAACCCAATTACAACTTTCAAGATGAGCTAATCATGTGTTTTGAATTGTGTTTTTTTAATTTTGTGTTTTACTATCTCTGATTTATGTTAAAAAAATTATCAATTATCAATGTTTTATAATAATAAGGTCGACATGTGTTATAATAATTAAACATGGTTAGAACAAAAAATGGAACAGAGATTTGCAATGTGAGTTTTAAGTTCACAATCAAATTCATAACACTTGTTTGGGTGAAATAAATTTTGAATTTGATGTTATGATTATTATTTTGCATTAATCTAAAAAAATTAAATGTTGCCCTTATATTTATTTTTGTAATAATATACATTAAATTACTATACACACGTAAATAAAAAGGTAAAAATGTCAATTTACACATATATTCATTTCTATTCAATGAATTTCTTAATTTGTACTATAAATATTCTAAAATTAAAAATAAATTGGGATTGCAATTTTAAATTCTGCAATACGATTTTTACCCTAGTTTTACAATTTTGTCGAAAAATTCAAAAGTGTTCAAATGCATTTGCACGTGTAATATATATATAATAAGGGCATGTTTGATAATAAAGATGGATTATCTAAGATTAGGAAGATAACTAAATTTTATAAATTTTAAAGCATAATCTACCCTTAATCTAAGTTATCAAACAACCAATAAAAATGATATATAGTTAATTTAGGTTTAATCTAAACTATCAAACATGGCCCAAGTCATAGTCGTGAAAGCATAATGTAAATGTATCATACTGCATTCTTTTCAAAGTAAATGTATTCTTATCAAGTTACCTACTAATTCTAAATATGTTTGCATTTTTTTGTCCGATCAATTAATGAATTTGGTATATTTTCGCTTAAGAATGTACTACTACTACTACTACTTTTTTTAATGAGAACCTCATAAAAATGGAGTACTTCATTTCGAATAGATATATGGCATTTAAGATATGGGTCCATTATGCATATATGGAGTAATAAACCACAGGAAGAAATGGACCCTACTGTTGAAATTTGTGACTACCCCTATCTAAAGAAAACATAGGGTTAATTGTAATATATATTATATACCCGTAATTTCTTAATGGGTACTTTCCTATGAAATATTACCAATGCAATTAGTATATTTAAAAGATGGTTTAAAACTCGTTGATCCCAAGTCGAATTGGATTAAATCATTTTTAAAAAAAAAATTCTATAAGAACATAAATATATTACTAATTACTACATGAATAAGTGTGTTACTACATAGTTATAGTAACACATATTTGTTATGCGTAGTAACATGCGATTGTTCATAATAGTAAACACAATTTTATCTTTTATGCAGTAATATATTAAATTCATCGGAGTAAAACCATTAATGAATATTTGTCTAATTCTCAAAATTATCCAACACCAATGTTCAAGGCACCAAGTTTTTGTCACAACAAAATAGGAATGATATACACAACACTCTTTTTATAGAGCCCAATGCAAATATTATTTTATATATAGTTTCACAATAATTTTTACATTTTTTTTTTAGAATGTTTCACAATAACTTTCACACTTAAAATGAAAAACTCTAAACTCCCTCTTACAATATTCTCAATTTTGTCAAATCATTTATTTATTTACAAAATTATTTCTCAAATTTAACTCATTATTACTCTTTTTTAATATATGTGCTCATCTACCTATGAAAATTATTATGGGACGTGGGAGTAAGATGTGTATTATACATAATTTGAGGGTAATATTTTGCGAAATTTATACATATATAAAAGCAAAAGATTGGGAAAGAAAGTGAGATTGATGTTGACCAATCAAACAAGTGAATAGACCACAACCTTCCCCCATAGGTGTCCATTAAATTGTTAGAGGTGCAACCATGTGAAATATGCAACTTTTCCTTCACTTTCTTCTTATCTTTTGATCAATGAATAAACACTATTACTAGTGCTCAAAGGCCCTACTCCCCCTTACAAAACTCACCAAAAGAAAAGAATATCCTTCCTCTCTGTAACGGATCAAGAAAAGGATGGAAAAAGAGATGATGATGGTGATGATGAAGATCAAATCTCCCCCCAACATTTCTCCCACTTGGAAATTGTACGAAAATCCCTTCTATATCTCCTCCCATCACAACCCCCCATTTCTCGATCAACAACACCACTACTCTGCTGCTGATCACAACCAAATTCACACTCTCCGTCTCCCCATTTCCGCCCGAAAGATCGCCGCCTCTTTCTGGGACTTGACCTTTATCAAGCCCTTCATGGAATCCGAGCTAGAAATGGCGCGAGCCCAGATCAACGACCTCAAGGCCGAGCTCGAGAGCGAGCGCAAATTGCGTAAAAAATTGGAGCTTTTGCATAAAAGGGAGAGGAAAGGGAGAGAAGAGATTGAGAGAGTTTGTGAAGAGCTTGCTAAAGAAATGTCAGCTAATAAAGCTGAAATTTTTCGCATGAAAAGAGAGATGGATGAGGAGAGGAAAATGCTGCGCACGTGCGAGGTTATCAGGGAAGAGCGTGTGCAAATGAAGCTCGCGGAAGCCAAGATTCTGTTCGAGGAGAAGTTATCGGAACTTGAAAGTTCGAAAAAGAAGGCCGAAAATGTAGCATCATCGTCGACCGTTAATTCTCATCATCATAATCAGGCAACGTTTGGGCAGAAAATAAGGTTTGTTTTGGGAGAAAAGAATTCGATGGCTTTGATGCAGAGAAAAGGGTGTGCAGAAGGTGAGAATCCACATATTAAAAGAGGGATAAAAGGGTTTGTGGAATTTCCGAAAGTTGTTAGAGCAATTGGGTGCAGAAGCAGCAGTAAGCATTTGGGGAGTAAATTGGAGTGTCAAAAGGCTCAGTTGAAGATATTGCTTAAACAGAAGGGGCATGTTAGACTTAATGGCCTTATTGCAAGCTAACATCATTTCGTGCATTGGATTTGATTCTTAATTGTAGTTGTTTGTTGAATGGATCACTTGACTATACAGAGGAGGATCTGTTCTAAGTTTGAAGAAAATAATGTTTGTGCTTGCTTGTTTCTTGATCTGTAGTTGGTACGTTGATGTACAATGTCGTGTTTAGGTTGGTTTCATAACTTTCTACCTTTATCGACATGTCTCTTGATTTCTTACTTTTTTTAATTTAATCTTATATTCATTCTTATTGTTTATTTTGTCTCAAAGCGTGAAAAAAACATTAAAATATGACATCGTCTCAAGTCCCAAATTGTCGAGAAAACAGAGTCATGTGAACATCACATGCTAACAACCATGTTGTTTTAATGTTTTTAAAGTGATTTGTGACTAAATTTACACATAATTTGAATACATAGTAGACTAAATTAGAAGAATGAAAAATGGTGGTACTATTTTAATTAAAGGTTGGTGTTTGCTAGCTTTTTTTAAGCTTGTCTACGTGTTAATTTTCAAGTGTTGATTTTACGAAAAAATCAGGGGATATTAGTGTTAGAACCATAAATTCCATAAGTATTAATTGATGTATCCCTATCGAGAATCTAATTTTACTAATGTCTGAATCTTAAAAATTCCTCAGGTGGATTATGAATTATTGGTGGTTTTGGTGAAATTGAAAGATGATAGCTTTGTGTATAAGGATAGCAAAGTCAGATTTTCATTTAATTCTCTTTTGGGCTGTCAGAGATGTCTGAATAGAATTTCCAGCTGGAAATAAATAAATAAGAGAAAGCCTGTTATCTTGCTGGAAATTTGCAACTGGGATAAACCAAGAAAATCTATGTTTTTTTTATCAGTAAAAAGGCAATATTTTTAGAACATGGGGTATAAGGAATTGAATGATACAAATATCACTTTTAGAAGGTATTTCGACTATTTAAAAATATATGAATTTCAAATGATATGATTTTAGTGAAAATTTAAAATCTTCTATAGTAAGTATTTAAAATTTATTTATTTACTTTTTAATCCAAACAAATAAAGTGAATTTGAATTGTGAATTTAAAATTCATAGATTAAATCTCTCCATCCAAATGGAGTCTTATATTTCATTTTATATTTTACTGTTTATATTATTGGTGTAAAGTGAAAAATAATTAATATTTAATAATAACTATAGCCACACCTGTTAAAAATTTAGGCAAATGAAACATGAAATATGAGTTGGAAGAATGAAACTTACATTATATGGATCGAGGCATAAATCCTTCAGGTCGAAATTGGAAAAAAAAAAATCTATCCATCCAATTTTATTATTTCACTTTTTATTTTTAGTTATTCAACATTCACTTTATTCATCACACGGTCACTTTGTTTATAAAACCCTCTATTTATCCAAAAAAATGCATAATGAATTTAAATTTTGTATAACTTATTACAATGTAAATTTTGTTTTTAAATGGGTTAATTGCAAAAAAAAATCACGATAGATTTATCAATTACAACATATACTTTTTTTCTTTGCAATTCGATACACCAACTTTTTTAGTTTTACAATTTAATGCACCAACAATTTTTTTGATTAATTTTAAAATGATGTGGCGCCGGAAAGATCAAAATCGCCACATTTGTGCCAAGTGAGACTGCCAAATAATTAGTTATTATTTTTTAATGAAAAAAAAAAACAATTTTAAAACTCTAAAAAAAATACAAAATTAAACAAATCCTTATTAATAATTATCGTAAACGCACACGCACAAGAAGACATAAATTCTATTCATTCGGAATTCGCACGCATCCGTGCACACAGTTGTTCCTATAATCCTTAGTCAATAGAAGAAATAAGTGTGGTTAGTCAATAGAATTAGCATGCACCCCTATAATTATAGGGAGTGTTTTTTTTTTCTTCTTATTATGGGTATTTTCTGTTCATGGTGTCATTTAAGTACTCTTCTAGGATTTATCAATAAGTGTGGTTGGTGCTATTGGTGTGCGATTAGGAAAATTAAGCCAATAGAGACAATAAAATTGTGTGATTAGTTAATAAAATTGGATTTCTCATGCTCTCTTCCCAAATTTCATGGACAGTAAGAGTCGAATCTAATCCCATCTTAAACAAAAAAATCCATTGAAGGATTGAGGAATTGAAGAACGCGATTAAGATTTATGTGCAACTAAGGGCTTGTTTAATTTTTTGTGTTTATTTTAGTGTTTTAAAATTATTTTTTTTTCTATTAAAAAATAATAATTAATTAGTTAGCAGTCTTACTTGGCGTCAATGTGGCAATTTTGATTTTTTCGGCGCCACATCATTTTAAAATTAATCAAAAAAATTACTGGTGCATTAAATTGTAAAACTAAAAAAATTGGTGTATCGAATTGCAAAGAAAAAAAGTATATGTTGTAATTGATAAATCTACTAAAAGCTGATGATTTTTTTTGCAATTAACCATTTTTAAATAT
The DNA here is from genome assembly GCA_963675135.1 of Galeopsis tetrahit. Taxonomy (NCBI): domain Eukaryota; kingdom Viridiplantae; phylum Streptophyta; class Magnoliopsida; order Lamiales; family Lamiaceae; genus Galeopsis; species Galeopsis tetrahit. The sequence goes on along the minus strand of OY776125.1, from coordinate 12,987,890 downwards.
TACTAGTCCCTAGTCGAACACGAAATAGATTTTATTTCTATATAATAGAAGTTTTAGTGAATGTTAAAAAGGCTATAGCCCAAAGCTAGTCGATCGAGCTACATAAGTTGGGGTTGAAGAAGAATTGGACCAATATATGGTCCAAGTAACTACAAATGGGATCTAAGGCCATATTAAATGGGCCCAAAGTGGGTTATATACCCCTCCAACTTTGCTAAATATACTTCCCTAACCATTTATTAATTTAACTAGTAATTCTCCTGTGCGTTGCACGAAGGATTGATTATTAATAAATTTTAATTAATTATTTATAGAATACATTCGCGCGATTTAAATTTTTTAATGATTGAATTTTATAGAATTTGAAGAATAATAATATTATGTGAAACCATATCATTGATTTCATCTTGTGAATGAAGCTTCAATTACATTTTTTTAAATCTAATTTCACTTATAATTATTGATGGAATATTACTCAATCCGTCGAATTATCACATAATTTAAAAAATATTACTCCGTAATATAAAATGAGGTGTAGTATAATTGATATGATTGAAGAGAGGGAATAAAATGGAGTGTAGACTAATTTAAGAGCAAAATAGGTGGAGTCACAATGTATACACAAAAATAAAAATTTTTTTTTTTTGTGAGACAGCTAAATGAAAAGATGGAAGCTTCTGACGAAATAAAGTAATTAATTAAAATTCAATTTTACGAAATAGATTCATGAAACTATCTCATACAAATTTTAACTTATAATTAAAATCTATATATAATCTTGGGAAACAAAAGTACATGTACAAATGTACATAAATTAATTACAAATGTTTTTTAATAATTAAAATTTGTAGGGGTATACTTAATTATAAATGTTTTTTTAATAATTAATTTGTAATTGACTGCGAATAGAATAAAAAAAAGACTCAAGAAGTGATACAATCCAAAAATTAAAACAGCTGCCTTTGCTTAAAAAAAAAAAAAAAAAAAGTTAAAAGTGGGGCCAAAGCAATTTGGGCGGGAATTGACCAGCAGTCAACTATGTTGTTTTTATATATATATAGATATACATATAAAATATCTAAACGCTCTTTTTAATAAAATGATCCTAGTAAATACACTCACTCTCCACTTTCAAACTCTAACCCTAATGGCAGTCGTCGTCACCGTCGACGGACGCACCACCATCTTAAATAATGTTAAACATAATAAGAAAATCACATAAATTTCAACAAATAAGCTGAAGAGGGGGAGAGAAGAGGGGGAGACGACCGCGATGAGGAGGGGTGGGGGCTAGCGGGCGGCTGCCGATTGTGGGGTGGGGAAGATGGTGACTGGCAGTGAGATTTGCGGAGAGGGAAAGATAGTGATTGCCGATTTGTGGAGAAGGGAAGGTGAAGATGGTGGCCGGCCGCAAGATTTGTGGAGATCGAGAGGGGAGGCGACTGTTGTCGATTTGTGGATAAGGGAAGGGGAGGTGGGCGACGTCATGGGAAAGGGAAGATGGTGGCGGCTGTGTGAGGGAAAGGGGAGAAATAAGAGAGAAGATGAGAAATAGGGTTAGAGTTTTGAAATGGGGTGTATCTATAATTTGAATTAAATGTTCAAAAGAATATATTCAGTGGCGGATCCAGTGTAAAAATTGGGGGTACAGCTGTACCCCCAAATCTTTTTTTTTTTAATCTTAGATAAAAAAAATTAATTAATTAGTTAATGTTGACCCAAATTATTCTAGTTGCATCCCCATTTCATTTCTCAATTCAAATTAAAAAGGTTCAACAACAACTTTTGTGCCTAACAAAGTGAAAGACTCAGATTCAACATTTTAAAACTACTTCAATTTTCTTACAGTCTCAAAAGTTAACACACAATACTTCTTAATTTTCACTGTTAAATGATGTTATGCATTTTTTTTAATTTAAGTTGCACAAAATTGTATTACTTTTATTATTAAATACTCAATCTGTTCCGGTGAAAATTAATAAAAAAAAAATTGTTTGTTCTAATGAAAGATACTCATTCTTTTTTTTTTTGAAAATAACGCTCTCTCACATTTCAGTATATTCTTTTTTCTCAATGACCAAAGATAATGGGTAGTTTTCGTCAAGATAAAGAAAGTAGTATTTTGCTTAATATCTTACGCACCCCCGAATTTTAAATCCTGGATCCGCCACTGAATATATTAGGTATTTTGTTGAAAATACAATAACATATGATACTTTAAAGGGGTACATGTTTTGGGGGTGTATATTTAACAAACCTGGAGGGTAATAAACAATTCTAAACTTAGCAATATAATCAATTCAGTCATAAAAACACAAAATCTTATACTCACAAGTCACACCCATTCTTTTCAGATTGTCATTATTTACCTAAGAAAAATGGAAAACAGTCACTTTAGCCCCTAAGTTTAGTAGTGGGGACTTGGTAATTAAGGGTATAAAAATAATAAGAAGTTAATAATTTTTAATATGTGTGCATTGTTAAAGTAACATCTATTGTGATTTGTGCATATGAGGAAATACAATATATACATAAACTATCAATTTCATAAATGTGTGCTTAATGTTTTGACCCTACAAATATTGGATGGAGGGAACACTTTTTTTTACTAAAATAATTAATACTACAATAATATTAATGTCCCACAAAGATATTTTGCTTGATTTATATTTTCATATGTCCCACCAAAAAGTTAGTTATTGTATTTAATATATCATTAATTTTTCTTTTTCGTCTTTGCTGCTATTTAGTGTATATTGTTTTTCAAATAAATATTTATGTATTACTAGTAATTGTCGTGGGGAAAAGAGTAGACGACTAGACGTAAGGATGAAATGAAAAAATATAAAGTAAACTTTTCTTTTTTCAATTTTTTTTATGCTTAATTTGTGTAAAAAATAACTACGTTCTAGAAAACTACTCAATTTTTCCTTTTTGTCCTTCTCAATAAAAATTACTAATTACTTTTTTGCTAAACTAATTTTTGCACATTTCATTATATTAATTCTCTCTCTCAATCACATTACCTCTAACACATTTCTATAAAAGAAAAATACCATCTCTAATAATGTGCATATATTTATTCTATCATATTTTTTAATTTTCGTGTCTAAAGTTCATGAATAGCTTTCATTAAAACGAAAGGAGTATAAATTATATTTTCATGAAATGGAAAGATTACTCCCTCCGTCCTCTTATAAGCTTCACATTTGATCATTTTGGTATGTTCGTCTTTAAGCTTTTTATATCATTTTTAACAAATATTTTTAATTTTTTTATTATTATACTTCACTTTATATTTATATTTAAAGTTTTTTTCTATCTCTCTATTTTTCAATTACATTATTTGTACTATAAATATTATTTAATCACATTTTTTAATTCATTTGTCAAAAAATAAAGGAAATTTTATATACGAACAGAAGATCATTTAAAATGATGCTTGAACTTTGTATACGAACGGAGGATCATTTAAAATGATGCTTGAAGTTTGTCTCTTTTACAAGGCCAGGTTGTTGATGTTGAATAAAACGAAAGATTGAAAAGTGATGGCAAAAAAAGGTAAACCTAGAAAATAGTGGGAGGCATCAATTCAAATTGTCTTCCCAAATTGGGGTAGCTTAACAGTAACATTGATACTCATAAATGAAGGGTCCTGATTACGCGCTAAAAGTTAGACCTTAGAGGCAAAACCCACACCAAAGCACTGCCCAATTAACGGCCCCCCCACCGCACACCCCGCCCCACGTCATCCCCAACGTACAACTACAGATCATATAGCTAACGGCGTCTAGGGTGGAACGCCACTTGTTTGACGGAGACCATCAATCACATAAAATCAGATTCGACTGCAATCGAATTGATATGAATCCACTTCAATTTTTATTTTTTTTCATTTGTTTATAATTGCATATTTTTACTATTCATCAAATATTTCAATTCACATGTCTTTGCTTGCATACTTAAATCCAAAATGATACATATCCTAAAATTATACACACTTAAAAAAATATAGATTGAAATCAAATTTAGCTCGACCAACAGACCTGATGGGCTCAGGTCAATTTGATCTTGTGGGTTATGGGTAATTCAATTGTTCAGATTTTTTTTTTTTAATTTACATTCAATAATTTTATAATATCACTAAATTATCTAGAAATTTAATTTTGATTTCATGCTTTTGTTATTGATTTAGTGACATTCCCTTGAATCTCTTGTATATATAATTATATATATATATATATATATATATATATATATATATATATAACATCTTCAATCTTCATCATTATAAATATACAATATTCTCTTAGTAGTCTACAAAAAATTTATTACTATGAGTTATTTATACTCGTAATTATTTGAACTTGTTGTTTACTATAATGTCATACTCCGTAATAGTTATGACCGTTTATGAATTATGCATAATAGTATATTAGTAATGTGTATTATCAATTAGAATAATTTTTATAAATAATTAAATACTCCTATTATGGTGAGTATGCGACTAATAGGTAATAAGGTTTATATATATAATTTTTACCATGTGCTAATTTGCTAAGCTCGGGTAGACTAGTCTGAGCTCTCATTTTGTAGGTCTGACTGACCTAACCCATGCCACATTGCTTGATCTAATAGACTGGACTGGGTAGGATTGGGCGGCGCGAATTGTCAGTTCTAGCAATAACTTATGTTATACTGCCTTCGTCCAATTTTTATAATTTTCACTCTCCTTTTCGAGCTATCCAATTTTATTATTCTCATTCCTTATTTGAAAAGTTTACTATTCACGCTACTTTATCATCACCATTCAACCATCGCTTATTTATTCAAATTGTCTTGACTTTATTTATAAACAATCACTTTATCTATAAATGGACCCCAGAACATCTCATCATACCCCCAACTTATCTATTTTATACAAAAATTAATTAATATTCATTAAAATTCGTGCCCGAAGAAGTGGACATAATAAAATTGGACGAAGGGAGTATTATACTACTTGCATCCCTTCATAAGTTTCTCATTTACTTTTATACTACTTGCATCCCTTCATAAGTTTCTCATTTACTTATTTTGGATGTTCCGCCATAATTTTTTAAATGACAAAATTTACTATACCTTCATACTTTTTTTTATACATATCTATATCTTTAATATTCACAATACATTTTATATTATATTTATTAATTTTTATTTAATAAAAAGTAAATAGTAAATATAAAGTTATGACGTACGAAGAGTATATAATTAGGAGGGCATGTGGTGGGTGTTGTTTGTGCAATTATGCACAAAAAATTGAAACTGTATTACCAATGCGGTTTGGTTTAGATTTTTTTTTATTTTTTATACATAACGGTACAATGCAATTCGATAACAAATTAAAAATAATTGAGTTGAAGAGATATATGAAAGTGTTTGCTCACACCTAGTCCTAGCTAGAACGAATATTTTCTGTAACAAATTTCAAATAGTATAAGTATAACGACTTGAAACTCAAATTGCATCTCTGAAAAAGTTTAAATAAAAATTCAAAGCAGAGGAAAAATTACTACTACAGTAATGTATGTAGGCGTGTGAATAGTAAATAAAAGTCAAAGTGAGACTTCATTGTACGTTGCCTTTTGTAATCATATGCCTACCTAGACCTACCCAAGCCTACATCGTTGACTCTACAACCTCTTTGATTTAATTATTACAGTATACTGTTAAAAAGATATGCATACAAATAGATATAGCTCATTAGTGTAATGGAGATCAACGATGAAAATATCGGTATCGAGACCTTAAATTTGTAAAAATCATATCGAATAAATTTTATATTAGTGATAAATTTATATAAAATATAATATACAATGTTATTTTATATGATATTTATTAATATTTTTTATATTTATCGAATTTTTTTTTATATTTATCAATTTTTTTTACCAATATCGTAGAAATATCGATTCTTTCTAATATCGATATCGTTGACCGTAAAAAACTGTATATATCGAGATATTTCCAAATATATTTATTCATGACGAAGATTCACATGTAAATGAAGAGAATGTAACAAAGTAAGAGTAGTAATATATTTTTAATTTTATTAAAATAATAAAATAAGAATATTGTGTAATGAGATAAATACGTGAAAATTTTAAGGGTGAAAATTTAAAAAGATTTACTTTTTTAAGATCATCAATTACTTTGGAAATTTCAAATTTACACTACTAGACCAACTCTTTTGGAGTTATTATTGAAACGTTGTGATTTAAACTGGAGTAGTAATATTTTCATACGTTCATTTATTTTTATAAAAATAATAATTTTATTTTTATCACATAACAACCTTTACAACACTCTTATTTTATCTATTTTTTTTTTATAATTTATACTTAAAGATAGGGAAAATATCCCAAGTTTACCTCTTTTCAGTCACCCACATTTAATAACTATAAAAAATTGGTCACTCAATTATTATATTGTATCAAAATTGATCATTAGTTAGTTAATCTGTCATTCATTGACTAACGGAGAAAGAGTTTTGAAAGCAAAATTCCTCAAGGCCTAAGTTAAAAAAAATTCGTGCATTTTCTAGAACTAATTAAACAAACTCAAGTAGCAACAAGAATGAAACATGTGGAACCGGTGGATGTGAAGAAATATCTTGAAGAATCTCAGTCAATCACAAAAATTACCAATATGTATATTTACCCTTGGTATTTCTTATTTTAATTTAATATTTAAGTTTTTTTATGACTAAATTATTTTATTATATTTATTTTATCAGAAGAAATTCTCATTATATTTATCTGTAATAGATTAGAAAGAATTCTCATGCATCTTTTAGAACGTGATTCAATCAATCCGGTTTTTGTTGATTTACTTCTTATTTAACAGGTAATCAGAAAATGAGCAACGTTGTGATTTAAACTGGGGTAGTAATCAGAAAATTAATGAAATTGAAAATAAAAAAACTACAAAAGCTACGTTTAATATTTTCACTCTTCCAACACATTTTATTCCCTAATAATATTTGTTAGGTAAAAACTTGTATTCTAATTTACCATGTAATTTAAGTGCACTTTTTAATGATAGTATTAGTTGGATAACACCCTCTCTTTTCATAAAAAAAAAAAATATATGTTCATCTTCTTTATTTGTATATACATTAAAAGTATGTTCATTTATTTTTATAAAAATAATAATTTTATTTTTATCTCATAATAACTTTTACAACACTTTTATTTTATCTATATTTTTTTTCTAACTTATACTTAAAAGATATGACTATACTTTTGGGGGGATGAGGTAAGTACTGTATTAGTAGTTTGACTAAATAATATTATTAAATTCGTTAAAGGCTAGTATTAATTATGAACTATTTGTACAATGCCACATGTACACCTTAGTAACGACAATGGAACAGGGTAATAAAAAATTATTTGTTAAAGAGGAAGAGAGATAAAAGACAAGATATGAGTTCAACATTAATAAATAACAACTAATATAATTTAATGAAATAATTAATTTACAAATTTAATAATTCAGGTCAATTAATACTTCCACCATCACATAAAAACAATCATGTTTAAAAATTACAAAATCAATAAAACATTATTTATTACAAAGTACTCCTATAATTTAAAATTTCAGATATAGCTTAAATATTGAGTATAGTAGCAGCAATGACAAAATAAATAAATATATTTTAAACAGTTTACACACTTTTAATATTAGAAGGGACTATAATTTGGCATAAACTAAAAAATTATAACTATATTTGTGGAAAAAAATACTCTATATAATAAAATAATTCATACTGTTAGTAGTTTTTGTTGTTTTGTAGTATATAATTAAGTTTTTTTTTACAAATTTACCCTTCGTATTTATGAAAGGTAGAGAAAAAAATAAAATTAAGATTAACTCAGGTCAAATAGATCATATTTGATAGCAATGACTGAATAGATTAGATTAGAATAATATCTAAATTATATTTTAAAGCATATTCTACTTTTAATCTAAGTTATCAAATAAAGTTGAGATAGAGTTAATCTAAATTTAATCTAAGCTATTAAACATGATCATGGTGTATAAAAAGAAAAAATATTAAAAATATAATAATTACATATAGGATAATTTAGAGATAAATGTAAAAAAAATAGTTAAAGTGACAAATATTTTAAAATGACAAATTTTTATATGCAATTGAATGTATATATGCCGTTGAGAGACAATTTTTTTTTTTAAAAAAAAAAGGTAAAGTAACAAATATTTTAAAATTACAAATTTTTATGTACAGTTGAATATATACATGCAATTGAATTTTAAACAATTATTCAATTATTTTTTTAATATCACATTAGAAACTGTATCAAATTAAAATTATAGTTAATCACTGTATCAAATTAAAATTATAGTTAAACTGTATCAATCACTGTATCAAATTAAAATCAAATTAAAATTATAGTTAAACTGTAGCAATAGTTAATCACTGTATCAAGTTAAAATTATAGTTAAACTGTAGCAATAGTTAATCACGGTATCAAATTAAAATTATAGTTAAACTGTATCAGACACTGTATCAAATTAAAATTATATTTAAACTGTATCAGTCACTGTATCAAATTAAAATTATAGTTAAACTGTATCAATCACGGTATCAAATTAAAATTGTGGTTATCAAATTAAAATTATAGTTAAACTGTATCAACTATCTGTATCATGCAATTGAATGCATACCGTTAATAAAATTGTAATGAAATGAAACGATAATATTGTATATATACTCCACATTATACTACAAACTAAGTGTATGTGTGTATTCATATGAATCAACGTGAGGGGGGCGAATGTTGGAAGAATAGGAAGCAAATTCCAATACACAACATTACAATTACAAGCCCACACTTCGAAATGGCGGCACCGTTACCTTGAAAACCCTCCAATAGGCCCCTCTCCCTAGTATATCTCACCAGCAAAAAGCCAAATCTTATTCTTCTCAGCTTTCTACCTCAACCTTCTTCTGGGTTTTGTTTATTTATGCAAACTCTGAGATAAGGACAAAAATGATGAGCAAGGGAAATGAATCTAAATCATCATCGTCTTCTCCGCGCCTCGATTGTGATGTAGGCCTCGGCCTCAAGATGCACCCCTCTGATTCCTATTACTGTAAGAAAGAAAGCCTCTGATTCTTTATATTTTATTGTTATCGATCGATACACTCTGAAAGAATTACCAGCTTCATATGCAGGTGATGGCGGTGGGTTTAATCTCTATGGGTTTCATAATAACACTGCTTTTCGTGGTAATTGATTTTTCCTTCGATTTTGTGTAAAGGGGGGAAAAGGGGCTCTGTCTGTTTTGTGTAAAGGTGTGATTTTTAATTATTTGTTGCAGCAGGTGGAATGGTGGGGGTGTGTGGAAAAGCCCTTTTCACAGCCTCACAATGGCAAGAATTGGAGAGACAAAAAATGATACTAAAGTACATAATGGCTTCCATCCCTGTTCCTCCTCAGCTCCTCTTACCTACTCCCTCCAGATCCCCTCCTCCTCCTCCTCCTCTCTCCCAATGCAACAGTACTACTCTCTCTCTCTCTCTCTCTCTTTGTTGTGTGATGAAATATGAAGTAAGTTTGGTTAATGTTTGTGTAGCTTCTTCAGGTTTGGATTTGAGGTTTTCAACAGATCCAGAGCCATGGAGATGTAAGAGAACAGATGGGAAGAAATGGAGATGCTCAAGAGATGTAGCCCCTGATCTCAAGTACTGCGAGCGCCACGCGCACAAAAGTAGACCTCGTTCAAGAAAGCTTGTGGAAATTTCATCCCACAAATCATCTGCTTCTTCTCACTACCCCTCACTCTCTCCTGCTTCATCATATGACCAAACAAGGTGGGCTCATCTTTTTAGTCCTTGTTGAAGTTAAATGTTGTAGGGTATGATATTGAATAATGATATGATGTTTGTTTGTTTGTTTCTTGTTTATGTTATTGAAGGTGCATTGAGTGGTTTATGAAAGGTGGCAGCGTTACAAACTCTGTCTCTACTAACAAGAACAAGAACACCACTTTTCATCACTCAAATTTTGAGGATAAACAAAATGGTTTCATGACCTTGAATCCTTACATCCCGGATACTACTAATCTCCACCACAATGACCCAAATCCAATTCTTGACGACCCAAAAATGAAGTCTTTAACAACGCAAACAACAACTACCAGGCACTTCATTGATGCTTGGGAGAAAGAGGGGTACGAAGGGATGAGCACCAAGTTTCCGATTTCACCCTCATCATCATCTCTGAGCCTATCAATGTGTGGCGGGAAGGGTGATTTAGGCATTGGGATGATGAATTCAGATAGGGAAAGTGAAGGGGTTTTGAAACCACAATGGATGATGAACTCGCCGCCCGGGGGGCCGTTGGGCGAGGCGTTGTGCCTCGGAAACGCTACGACGATGAGGGGCAGTTTGGGTAATTCGAGTTTGGCACCGCCTCAAGGGTATGGATATTGCAACACTAATCCTAATACTAATACTAATACTAATAGTACTAATACCATTAGTAGCAGTATTTGCAGTAAAAGGTGTTGTGAAGATGGAAGCTATGCACTAAATTTCATTGGTGACAGATGAAACCATCTTCATATTAATTGCTGCTTATCTCTCTCTGTTAGCCATTAAAGGGGTGGAGTTGAGCCAAGAGATGTGCAGCAAATGTGCCCCCAGATTTTCCTTTTTGCTAATGCTTTTAATATCGCCATTTACTTCTCCCAACTGCTTTCATTTGCTGTCCTTTTGATTGTTTGCTTTGTATGACTCCTTTTTTCCCCTGCTTTTATGTATTAGTGTACAAAAATATCGGTTGTGCCTTAATTTATTACATGCTTCATTATTTCTGTCTTTTTCAAAATATTCAACACCACTGTTCTTAGGTGTTGACCTCGAACTCGACTCGATCGCCAAACTCGAATTTCGACTCAATTATCTGAATATAAATATACATTATATAATTAATGGTAAAATATTTTACAAGTTTAATTAGATTAGTGAGTCTTTCAATCTTTTTTTTTTAAAATTCAAACGCGAGTAGCTCAACTCGAGTTACTTTCACTCAAGTGTGCTCATTTGCCTTTGTAAATTGTTATAAAATATAAACTAGCATTTCACTTTGGATGACTAAAATGATAAAAAAAAAACTGAGTTTAGTATATTAATTTTTGAAGATTGGTGACTAAATTAGTAAATTGACACAAAATTAGAAGCTGGATATAAATTTATTGGAAAAAGACTTAAGGAGAAAAAAAAAATCAAAGACGGGGATGTCAATTTGTCATGCAAAAATATTATTGCATCTTGTACAAAAGAAACTTAGAGGAAATGACTTAATGCAAATTGATGTCTATGAGAAAATTCCAATAGATATACGGTCTTTTGAGATAATATAATTGGTATCAAAAAAAAAATATATATATATATATATATATAAAAAAAGAAAATTCAAAATTGATTTAATGAATAAATTCATATTTAATTTTAAAAAAAAATCTAACAACTTGCTTAATGTTACATAATCTTGCAATTTAATTTTTCAATAGATTAGGTAATGGTTTATGAGGAGTCGAGCGAAAATTCCTAGAAGTGATTCTGAAGATGTAACAATTGAATCAAAATAGTTTCGATGCTTTCTTTTAATTTTGAGAGACAGCCTTTCAAAAAAAAAAAATCTGGAAATTATTTGTAGTGATTGAAAATAGAAACTTAACATAAATGACAGACCAAACTTCAACCTAACAATTATATATATATATATATATATCAGACAAAACTTTTGAATGGAGAGATGGGATGGGGATAACCCATTCAAACGGATGGGTCAATCCTAAACCATAAGGAACCTAAATATATATCAGACCCAAACTTTACAAAGAAATGGCAAATTATGCCTATTTTCACCCCTACTATTACTAATGCCCCTCTTGTTTTACTAAGTTTTATTGTACCATAAAGGTCCATAACTACCATTGGTATAACATATATGGGCTGTAAATTGTTAATCTTCTTAAAGTGTTATATGTTAGATGTACTTATCACAAAATATCTAATCTACCATTTTACACATTTAATTCAAATTATATATACACTCTTCCATTTAAATATCCTAAAACTCTAATTCCGATCCATTTCTTCCCCATTCCTCATTTTTCTTCATCTTCCCTTTACCAAGCCGTCGCTGAGTGCCTGCGCCGCCCAGCTAGAGCTGTCAGAACGGGCTAACGGGGCGGTGCGGTCCATAACCCACCTCAACCCATCATTTTGCGGGTTTTGGCGGGCCGGTCCACGGCGGGGACGGGTTGAAAAATACTCAACCCAACCCAACCCATGACGGGTTGCGGGTTAGTCCACGGGCTTTTTTATAATATATTTATTTTTTACTTTTTCACATTTATTCTCATAATAAATTTTAAACAATACATTAATAATTACTAAAAATAAAAAAAATAAAGTATGAATAAATTTGAATAATCTTTAATTAAATTCACCACGTGAATAATTTTAATCTCTTATAATTAAAAAGTAAACCTTAAAAAAGATTTTTTGTTTAACTGACAAATCAATCGAACTAAAATTTAAACAAAGTTTAATGGGCAAATCAACTCAACTATAAGTAACAAAGATATAGAATATTCAACGAAAGTTTAATGGACAAATCAGCTCAACTATCAGTAACAAATGTCAATTTGTGAATACACATATAACATTATCACCACATAACAGTGGTTTATTCTCATTCTCAAATCTCAATTTTGTTTAGAATGATATTTTATAATTTTGTATATTAATTTAAAGTTGAATTGAATCAATAAATTTCTAATATCACATTTTTACTTACAATCATAGTTCAACTTAATAAAAACGCGTTACTGTTTCATTAAACCTTAAAAAATAAAAATAAAAATTTTAAAAATAAAAAGCCCGCGGGCCAACCCGCCCCGTCCGCGGTCCAACCCGCCAAAACCCGCAATCCATACGGTCTAGTCCAAACGGGCCTGCGTTTTAAACGGGCTTGTATTATTCAACCCAACCCACCTTTTTAATAGGCGGAGGCGGGCCGACCCAACGGGCCTAGCCCATTTTGACAGCTCTACCGGCCCAGCCCCCTCTTCTATTTTTTAGTTTTTTTACGCACAACAGCCACCCTCGCATGCAACACACAGGTCGCGGTCGTCCATCTTTTTTTTCTTCCTTTGTTTGTTCTTTCAATAAAGTTTTACACCCTTGCCCCACCCACACCCACACCACCGTCGTTCCCAGCCTGCCACCCCACACTCTCAGGTAGGTTTTTATTATTTTTTTAAAATTTTGATAAATCAGTGTCGAATAGATGCACTATTGTCGACTAAAAAATAGAAAGACAATAGTGCATGTATTCTATTAAATATTGTCGAATGTTTTTTTAAAAAAATTGGATTTTTTTTCCGATAAATATGTGTTGACAGTATGCATTGCTATTGATAAATTGTTGACGACCATAATGCATACTTTCAACGTTGATTTGTCGAATATATATATATTTAAAAAAAATTGTGAATTTTTTATTATGCTTGAATGGAATTTGGATGGTGGTGGCGCCGGAGTTGGTAGCTGGAGGAGGAAGCTGCTGCAATGCGAAGGGTTAGAGTTTAAATGGGGAGTGTATTTATCATACCAAAATTATTAGTAAAAGGATATTTTAAAAATTTTACATGTGTATTTAATAAAGCTGAAGCCTGGAGGGGTATATAACCCATGCCCAAAATTAAGATTACTACTCCGAGATTTGGGAATATGCATGGGTTTGACTATATGCACCTCCATTTCAGAGTGATGCACTCCCCTTTCAGTATATTAATAAAATAATAGGACAAAAAATAAAAAATACCTTTTATTAAAATACAGCATACTAGATGCATCCCCTACTAAACGCATCCTCTTTACTGCCATTTCTTTCACCTTTCACCTAAACAACTACTTCCGACCGTCGCCAACACCATTTCCGACGACTATCAAACCAAAAAAAATCCATAAATTTCAAAATATACTTAAAAAAATCACAATTTTTTTAATAAATTTCGACCAACCAGTGTCGACCATATTCACTCCCGTCGACACATCGTTGTCGACGGGAGTGTATATGGTCGAAAAAAAATAAAATTTTATTTAAAAAAAAAATTCAACCATGTAATATCGGCCAAATACACCCTCGTCGACAACAATTCATCGACGAGAGTATATTTGGTTGACATTACATAGTCGAAAAAAAAAGTGTTTCTGCAAAAGCAGAAAATCCTAACAAACGCCCAAAACGGGGTGGACAAACCTGGGGTGTGGGTTGGCGTCGTCGGCAACGAATCGGGAGAGAAGAGAGAGGGAGGGCGGCCGCTGCAATTTTTTATTTATTTATAGAAAACATAAATGGCCGCAGTGGGCGCTACAAAGGCGGCGGCGGGTGAATTGAGTTGTTTAGGGAAGGCATGAGGAGTGGGCGCTACGAAGGCGGCGGCGGGTGAATTGAGTTGTTTAGGGAAGGCATGAGGATGAAGAAGACATTACGATTTTATGTGGGAGTGTGGATAATAATAGGTATTTATGACAATTAAGAGGGTGCATCTATTATCTTAGACCAATTTTAGGGGTTCACCAATGGGGGAGTGCATCATTTGAAATGGAGGTGCATATAATCAAACCCAATATGCACGGTGGATTTTAGGACTTGAAGCCCAAAATTTGATTATTCTCTATGGGCGCGGTTATACACACCAATCTATTGAGTACACTGTAATATCCCTATTTATTTTATAATATTTGTATACATATATTAACTTTATTTTTAAGTCATGTAATTTATATCTATTAAAACAAGTATTTAAAGTCAACATAAATTCCGACTTTTCAGATTCTAAACATTATTTTTTATCTTAAGTCCAAACCCAATTTTATCCAATTATATAAATGAGATTTAGCCTAATTTTGAGAGGACAATTCTCAATCTAGCTGAACCATTTCAGAAGTTCAAAGGCTACGGTATTTTCTTCCCCTCTCTTTTAGTCAATTCAGTCTTTCTTTTTACCGTGATACTTTAAAATTATTTCTTCAGTTTATGCCATGTTTATGTGTGCGAAAGCTAAAATTTAATTACAGTTTGTTCTCATTTTTTTTCTTTAAAAGCCTGATTTATTTTATGTGTTGATTTCGAAAACGAGCGAGTTGCTAAGTGATTTTACGAACCCAACAAAAACCATCACGCATGTTTATTATTATTTCACTTTTTAGCGTTGAAGAGAGTAATTGTCTTTGTTTTAAATTGTCTAGACGAAACCTTTAAATTCCAAATCCCTTATTGTTATTCAATTTGCTAATTATTTTATTGCTATTCAATCATTTCATTTTGTATGTCATATTTCTACCTATTATATTTATATGTATGAAATATTCAAATTAAATTATTAATCTAGCAATAAGTTTTGAGTTCCAGTTAATTTAGTATAATAATCTTAAGGCTTGTACATTATTGAATGTCTTAGGTGACGGTGATCGCGAGGAGTAAGCTTGCGACTTTCATTTTGAGGTGGTGATTTCTATCATTCTATTTGTCATTATTAAATGCAATATGTAATTATTTTGACATTCATGTGAAACACGATTTCTAACTTATTATGTATGTCACTACTCAATGCCATATGTGATTATTTTGATGTTCATTTGACCTTTATAAACGAGGATAGGTCATTTGACCTTTATAAACGAGGATAGGTCATCTGACCTTTATAAACGAGGTGATGTTATTGAATTATTATGGAATTATATATGTTAACGTGAATTGATGATTTAATTACTTATTATATTTAGTTTTGACAAATAAGTCCCACTGAGGTGTGGTTTGCTCACCCCTTATCTTAATATTTCAGATTGAGGAGCTGATGGCGGAGAGAGGCGGTGGATGTCAAATGGTTGAACTCATTTATTTTATTGTCAAGTTTTGCGGTTAAATCTTTATAAGAATAATATACTCTACTTCGATTAAACTTTTAAATTATATTATAGTTGAGACATTACTAAATGTTGAAGTCTTCCGCTGATGGTCAAACAATTTCATTATTTAATAAACATATAAGTCATTTTTTTTATGCCAAAATTTATAATTCATTCCACTTTAATTTGATTTTGCCTGTTAATTTTGAAAAATCTGATTTTATTAAAATTGGGGCGTGAGAAGACATTACGATTTTATGTGGGGTGTGGATAATAATAGATATTTTATGAAGGAAATGATATTTATGACAATTAAGGGGTGCATCTATTATCTTAGACCAATTTTAGGGGTTCACCAATCGGGGAGTGCATCATTTGAAATGGAGGTGCATATAATCAAACCCAATATGCACGGTGGATTTTAGGACTTGAAGCCCAAAATTTGATTATTCTCTATGAGCGCGGTTACATACACCAATCTATTGAGTACACCCACTTGACAATTTTTTTATCCCAAAGGATATGTAAAATGTCCAATATACCTTTTCTGTAAAATTTTTAAAAAAATACGAAGATGAGTACATCCACCCATTTCATTTTTGACGAATCATCCCCACCATCACCAATCACCATAGTCTTAAAAAAATTCTTACCAAAATACAAAATTAGAAAGAAAAAGATGTTCGAGATTTTTTTCGGACAAATCATCATTGTCCGAAAAGAAACATGTGTTCGAAAATTTTAAATGAACAAAATTAAAATGTTCGAAATTTTCTTTAAAACAAACTCAGTGTGTTCGAAATTCTTTTTTGAACAACTTTCATTTGTCCGAAAAAAAAAATCGAACATGTGCACAAAACCTAAACACCTAAACTTACCGGAATTACGGGGAAGCAAGTGGACGGGGAGGGGTGCGAATGGCCGCGGCCGCTCGTAAGGGAGGGGGTGCGGATGCAAAGGGGAGGGAGATGGGTTGTAGCCGCGAACGGCCGCGAAGGGAGAGAGAGGGGCTGCGGCCGCGAACGGGAGGGAGAGGTGTTGCGGCCGCGAACGACCGCGAAGGGAGAGAGAGGGGTTCGGCCGCGAACGGCCGTGAAGCAGGTGTGCGACGACAAAGAAGGTGGGCGGTGGAGTCGCAAAGCAGGTGTGCGGCAAAGTCGCGACGAAGGTGGGCGGCGACGTGGCTAGCGAGTCGCGGAGGCGTGGGGAGGTGGGCGGCGCAGAAGAGGAGGGATGAAGGTGGGTGTACCAATGAAACGAGAGAAATTAGAGTTTTAAAGTGTTAGAAGGGTATTTTTGAATTTTTTAAGTGGGTGTCCTCAACTTACAAGTGTGTGTACTCATCTAGTGAGTGTCCTCAATACATTGGTGGGTGTCTATAAGGCGTTGGCTATATACCCCTTCAGCCTTGTTAAATATACACCCTAGATACATGTACCCCTAAAAAGTTATATATACTCCCCACAAAATACCTAACCTACCCTTATAAATACACTCTCCCTATTAAATCATGAAACCCTAATTATTTCTTCCTCCTCCAACACTCCACAACTCTTCTTCTTCTCCCAACATTGTCGCTGCCTCCCTCGCCTCTGCCTCCAAGCGCCGCTGCCACCCTCGCTGCCGCCCCTTCCTCGCCGCCGCTTGCCCAGCGCCTCCCTCGCCACCGCCCCTTCCTTGCCGCCGCTTGCCCAGCGCCTCCCTCGCCGCCGAAGGTTGAAGGTAGGTTTTTTTTTTCTTATTTTCTGTTCAGGCGACGCGGCGGCGCCCCTTTGCCCAGTGCCGCCCGTCGCTCTCTTTCCCTCGTGCGCGCTGCTAGTCGCCGCCGCCCCCTTGCCGAGCAGGTAAGTTTCTGTTTTTTATTTTATTTCTTCTATACGGCGGCGGCGCCGCCTCTTGCCCAACGACGTCGCCGCCGTGTCCCTTGACTTGGTTCGTATTTTTGCACTTTTTAAACAACTATACGATCCCCACAAGCGTATGGGTTCGATAGTAGTATGATAAGTATACCAAGTAGATATTCGTTCCAAGGACCTAGAGAGAGCGTGGAGCCCCAAAACTATAAGTTAAAATGGTGTTATAGAAACTAAATGGAAGGATAAAGCTAATATCAATTAAGAAAATAAACAACTAATGCAAACAACTAAACTAACTCTCAAAGATGAAAGTGCAAGTGGAAGAATTGCTTCGGGTGTTTTCCTTATGTGGGATCACTAATGAATTAACGAACTAATCACGATAATTAAGTCTAATGTCTTGAATTATGCTAAAGGCTATCACATAAGTGTGCAAACCCCCTCGAAAGGCATAGGTAAACATCGTGCATTGATTAGCAATTATAGGATCTAACCAAATACCATAAGCTCCTAAGATAGTGTTGCATAAACACTTTCAACACGGTTACCAATGCTTATGAAACGCCCTCTCACCAAACTCCTAGACGACCTCTATTCGTTTAGTGTCTAAGGTTGTCGGTCTAGCCATTAACACCCCTCTCGGGTGAGCTAATTACTAATTAACTTCTATTCAATTGATCAAAGCTCACACTCACACCCCAATTACGCAAACCCAACTCTCGTTGCAATCAACACAATCGAAAATGCTAGCTAATAGGGTTGATCAATCAAATGAATCAAACACAATACAACTCTAGAAACAATTAAAATCAAGACATATAGGTTAATTGAGCAATTAATTCATAAACCCACTAATTACCCTCATAATTCAAACACCCAAAGCAGTAAAAGTCTAGCTCATAACTAAATTAATAACTAGAATAAAACTCATAGAAATTAAACTACAAAACATTAATGAAATTGAAATTACTAAATTAAATTTGCAATAATGAAAAATATCACCTTAGATCTTTAAATACTTCAATCTCACAAACAATAAAATAAAATACTAAATTGAAATCTATCTATGAAATGGAAGAACAAATTAAACTAATCTATTGAGTGGAGTGGTGGGGAGGAGAAGAGATTTCTCCCCCCAATGGAGATGCTCTGTTTCGTCGCCCAATTCGCGTCTGTCCTCTGTATCGTGTATTGGCCTCCACGCATATATGCCCCCAATTAATGAAATAATAAATGGGCTTGATTAATTCTGGTAGGTGCAATGGGCTTAGGCCCATAAACTATTAAACATCCCAGCTGCTTGCTTGGTACATATCACGCATGTGGCTTCTTATTTTGCAATTTAATTAATACTCATGGCCGTGCCAAATGGGCTGCACCAATTAATTAAATGGGTCAGCAATTTTATTGTTGGCCCAAACAACTTCCACTTTTGCTCGTTTTGCCTTCACTTGCGCCTTACTCCTTCAATTGACCTCACAAAATAATTGAGACGTGTTTTACTTTAAAAATCCTCAATTAACCTACAAAAATAGCAAAACACGTACCTTTCTCATTTCAAGTGCAATTAGTCAATTTAGTATAAAAATGCAATGAAACTCTATAAAATTATGCAAAATATACACATGAATTTCAAGCAATTTTCACACTAATCATCCCTCCCACGACAACCTCCTCCCTAAACCCTCCTCCCCCACTCACGGCGGCCGCGCGACCGTCCTTTTTGTTTTCCCTTTTCTGCAATTTTTCCCGTCACTGTTTTATTTTTTGTTTTTTTTCAATTTTCGACAACTCTTGGTCGATAATATACTCTCTCGTCGACAAATCGTTGTGGACGAGAGAGTATATTATCGACCAAGAGTTGTCGAATTTTTTTATTTTTTAAAATAAAATACATTGTCGACACTGATTTACCGACGAGAAATACTCTTGTCAACAAACCAGTGTCGACACTTTTGTTACTCGTCGACAAATCAGTGTCGAAAATGTTTTTTTTTTATTCTAACTTTTTTTTTCCTCTATGGGGTGCACCGGCGACGACGATGACCGGAGGTGCGACGACTCTTCTTTAAATTAGGATTAGATTTAAATTTAGGGTTTAAAAGTAGGGGAGTGTATTTATCATGAACATTTTCGTGTAAGGGTAGTTTAGGTATTTTATATAATTATTAAATTAATAAATAAGGAGGGGAGTATACTTAACAAAGCTGAACAAAGCTGGAGGGGTATATAGCCAACGCCGTCTATAACCGCGCCCTTCTCTATACTGTTGAGTTAACATTATATGAAGCCCAATAAGCTGTTTTAAGCTCAAGTGGCCACGTCACATCATATAATACCTATGGGCTATGAGATGTCAATTATATACTCCCGGTCTTATCCAAATTTGTTATATGTGAATTATACAGTCTTATACGATAAATTTTAATATAAATACCTATAAATTTTATATAAATATTATAAAATAAAGTTAAATCTTACCATACTAAAATTTCAAAAAAAACAAAAAAAAAACATATTAATTATAAGAATTTTGAAATTTAAAATTTAAAATTCTCAAAATCACAAAACAAAAATACCCTAAATGAATCTTATGTGCAAGATTTTAACTAATTTCGTAATTGAATAAAAAATGATGAAATTTACACGAATTAAATTGAAATAAGAACTACTCCAATTAATATACTCCCTCCTATTTAAAATACAAGTCGTTTTGACATTTCGTTTTCTTTACAAAATATAAGTCGTTTTGCACTTTTCAATGCAAATTAATTGTATTTATTCCAAATTTACCCTTAAGATCAATAAATATTTACATAGATGTATTTTTTTAAATAAGAATTAAAAGCACTGATTAAGGGTAAAATGAGAAGTCAATTATTTTCTTAATATGTGTGCATGAGCTTAGGATGACATATATTTTGAATATGAATGAGTATAATTATATGAATCTTGTAAATAAGTACGACTCATTTATATATAATTATAATCTATGTTAAGGTGATGTGCACTACCCAATACTGGTTGAGTTGGAATACAAAAATATATCAAATTCTTATATGTTTTCGAGTACACCATGTACTCTAGTCCATTTTATACTTCAGCCCAGCCCAATTTGCTTATCCAGCCCATTTTCCCCAAATTCCAAAACCCTTCTTCATCTTGCTTTGCTCTGAGAGGCATAATAACGACATTAATCTCCTCGAGGAA
The DNA here is from genome assembly GCA_963675135.1 of Galeopsis tetrahit. NCBI lineage: Eukaryota > Viridiplantae > Streptophyta > Magnoliopsida > Lamiales > Lamiaceae > Galeopsis > Galeopsis tetrahit. The sequence continues at coordinate 12,966,830 of OY776125.1, read as the reverse complement.
CGAATTCTCTCCGACCTCGACAAATTAGGCAAAACCTGTCACCTCTACCTCATCCCCACCCACGCCTTCTTCCTCCACAACCTCCTCTCCTCCCATGACGTCCACTCCATCGCTCAGTTCACCATCCCTTCCCCCTTCCACGACTACTGAATCTCCAGCCAGAACAACAACAAAATTGTATTCTCAATCGACCTCCCCCTCCTCCACCGCGCTCTCCACTCCATTCTCACCATCTACGCCGACTCCAACTCCAACTCCAACTCCAACGGCATCCTCATCAAATATGTCAAAAAATCCCCCCTCAATCCACGCCCTTTCTCACCCTCGAAGCCAAAGGCTACAAGTCCGCCGTCGTTCAGGACGTCCCCGTCTCCAAGCCTCTCTCAGGCGCCAACGTCGGCGAGCTTCGATTGGCTCTCGAAAGTAGCCAACAAATGCCGGCCACTTTGGTGAGGGCACCGGATCTGAATCTGTTGCAGATTTTCGTTGATCGAATGAATCATCTCGGCGATGTTATGGCGGTTTCGGTAAGCAAATACGGGGACCTCCATTTGCAGATCTCGACTACGTTGATCACATTAGGGTCGGAGTTTAAGAAGGTGATGGTTTTGGGGGAAAGAGTTGAGCCAATACTCATTTGTTTCTTGTTTTCATTTGCAGATCTCTGTTTCCATTACTCCATTTCTCCTTTTCTACTCATTTCAATTATACCTTTATACTCTTGTTGTTAATTGCGTATGTTTTATATGTTAATAGTGTATTTTTGTCTCATAAATGGTGTATGTTTTATATGTTAATAGTGTATTTTTGTATAATGGAATAGTGTATTTTTGTCTCATAAATGGTGTATCCCTAGTAAATGAAAAGTGCATGTATTAAATAAAAAAAGAAAAAATATGTGTATGTTAAACTGTTTATATTTTTATATTTAACTGTTCCTAATTTTTTTTTAAAATTATTATTAAATTTACAAATTTTATTATTTAATCTTGCACTTTTATGATCTAGATAAACTATTCCAATTTTTTTTTTTTAAATTGTTATTAATTTCACACATTTTATTATTTAAACTTGCACTTTTATGACTATTAAAGATACACCTTTTGGATAATATTAGTACTTGCACTTTTATAATCTAGATAAACTGTTTCTAATTTTTTTTAAAAATTGTTTTTAATTTCACACATTTTATTATTTAAACTTGCACTTTTATGACTATTAAAGATACACTTTTGGTTGTTAAATCTTGTACTTTTATAATCTATATAAACTAGTATTAAAATAAAATTAGGTGCGAAAAAAAAAATTGTTAAATCTTGCACTTTTATAATCTATATAAACTAGTGCTAAAATAAAATTAGATGCAAAAAAAAAAAAAAAAAAGGTGATAATATAAAACATTTTATTATTTAAACTTGCACTTAAATAAAATTAAATTCAAAATTTGTTGTAGGTGGGATTCAAACATGTGACCTTGTGGTAAAAACTTCAAAGGGCAACCACTAGACTGTAACTGCTACTATGTAATTTTGCGTGCAGTATCCTATTTATCGCATGTTTGACCCAGTTTACAAGTGGACTCAAGCACACGGTGTACTTGAGTACACAGCAGTCCTACCCCAAAAATATAAGTGCACAAAGAAAATGGTAGTACCCACATGTATACGTTGATACAAAATAAGATATTGATCAATGTCAACATCCCAACGTACTAAAGAAACCTACAATTATATGAATGTTGTTGAAACGATGTAAAGCATGAAGACTTTAAATTCGAACTTATAGAAGTGTAAAATCAATTCATTTATATTAATTATAAAAAATGGGATATAAACAAGAGCTTGCAAAATATAAGTAATTACAATATTAATCTCGAATACAACATAAATTGGAAGCACCAAGAATATATCGAAAATATAAACACAGAGTATATTTTAAAGTTGGTCTAACCAAACACCTAAGTTTCAGAAATTTTATAAATGTTGGTCCATGACAAATAAGGTATTAAAACATAATAATGGATCTAGGTATCTAATGTGCAGCAAAATATTAAGATTTTGTAGAATGACAAATGTTAATATATCCATTTTATTATTGTTCTCTTCTCTGTGTGCTTTATAGCCGTTGCAATGTTATATTTCTAATAATGTCTTGATGTAGTTCACATGCTTTTCCCAAGAGAATTTGTCTGCTTAGTTAATGAGTTCTCCATGTGACATTTTAGGGGAATTATTCTTTACCTACTACCATCTGATCCCTTCATGTTAATACTATATACCTAGATCCATTACAAAATTTTGTTCTAGTTTAATGTTATTGACATTAGAATGACTCTATTTAACACAATTAATTTTCATTTAAAAAAAGAAAACACATCAATTTTGAAAAATCAATAATATTTTTATCATCTAGTGAAAAGCAAAACTGGAAGATTGTGGGAAATAATTACAATTCCAACACTATTTAAAACCTATTTTTTTAACGTAAACAATCATATGCAATATTGCACATACCATGACCTATACAATATGACTTATATTTGTTTTTGCATTTTTTATTAAGCTTATTCATATAGTAACATATATTTTTTTTCATACAATAACGTGTTTGTATTCATATAATATTATAATAATATGTTTTTAAGTATTTTACCTGTGTTATTATGAGGACACAATTGTGTTGTTATGTAAGGATAAATACTGAATATGCTTTTCTTTTTGTCTTTACACAATTTTTTTTTTTTTTTTTATAAAACCCAACTAACCTGCAAAGGATTAACAAATTTTTCGCTCTAATTTTTTTAATGTGTCAATATTTACATGTGTAATATTATTTTACATTAACCTCACTCTTTTTAAGTTATGGAGGGAGTATAAATTATATCTGCAGTGAGATGTAAGTGATTGTAAATTTTATCTTAATTAGCAAGTTATTTTATATATAAAATTATATTTGACGAAATACTAAAAAAAACTAATTATTTTACTAACAATATTACTACTATAAATGTAACAAGATTCGATTGTATTTCCTTTTTATTTATTTTTAACTTTATTCACCAACTAGTGGAAGACTCTGCATATTATGCGGGAATATAAAAAAAAATTATTTAATAAAATTTAGTATAATTTTTTAATGCAAAAAACAAAAAAAAAATGTAAATAAGGGGGAAAAAATAAGAAACTGTCAAAGGGGGAGATAGAAAGAAAAGAATTTTAAAATTAAATGAATAATCGGACAGAAAAAACAGTTACACAAAATAAAAAAGAAAAAAAAATAAAAAATTCTGTAAAATTAGAAAAGAGGAGAATTGAAATGACACGTAAAAAAGAATGAATTCAGAATTAGTATGTAAGAAAGAATGGATTCAGAATTAGTATATAAGGGTTACTCCGTTGGTTTGGGACATTACTCCAATTGAAATGATAACTAATCACCAAAGTTTGTGCAACACTGATCGTGATAGTTTCACAAAATATACTCGTATTCTCCATCAAATCTAATATGACAACAAATTATTGTCTAATTATTAGTAATTTATTGTTTGTGAGAGTGATATTTTGCAGCGTGTCGTCATTAAAAGAGGCATTATCGCATATGAGAAAAAATGAATATATAAAAATAAACATCAATGTAACAATGTTGTTTGGAAATGGTATGAAGAAATCTGCAGTGTCATGAGTTCCAATGAACAATGATTGGTTGAAAGAAATACCACTATTTCTGGGAAAATAAAATCTAACACCACTTCTACTTTCTAGATTAGAAAAAACAACAAAATACAAATTCATCTAAAACACTTATTTTCCCCTTCCTGTCAACTCACACTAACAATGCTTCTATCAAATTCAGGAAACAATGAATTTAGCTCTCACATTTATTGAATTTGATCTCAATTCCGCCTTACCTCAACCACCGCCGCAGATCCGTCGTCGAACACGGCGATATTTCGCCGCCGATGCTCTCCGTGTAGCACGAGTAATTCGATTGTTCTTCCATCCCCACGTATCCCGCTTGAACGCTTTTGAAGCTAGGGCTTCTCAGATTCTGCCCAAAGCTGTTGCATCCAAATCCGAAATTCACACGGTACGGCTCCGGAATAGGATACGAGAGACGCTTCTTTGCCGCAGCAGATCCGCCGCGTTCTCTCTCCGGCGTCGATGGCCGCTGCCGCGGCGCACTCTGCGATCGGATCCTGGCTTTGGCCGACTCAGTAGCGGCCATGTAATTAGGGACTGAAATTGAAGTATAATTAGGGTTTGCTGAAGAATTGGGGGTTCCTTCATTTGTGCTCGTGCTGTATCGCGAGATGCTGCTGTTGATGCGCTGTGTGGCGCGCAGATTGGGGGTATTTGCAGTTGAATAGCTTCTCTCTTCCTTTATGCTTCGATTTGCAGATCGGTTTTTAGAAATTAGCGACGGCGTTGATGGCGATTGATACCGATGGTGCGGCGATGCAATTGCTTGCCTGTGGATGGGGCTCTGGCAACGCGATCTTCGACCGTTGGATGATGTTTTCAGTGAGTCCATTTCAACTGTTTTGATTGAGTCTCTTCTGTAATCTGTTGAGCCTCTGCTGTTGGTTGACATCCATTTATCATGCCAATTTCCTCCTCTGTTTTCTGCCTCTGTTTCTTCCCCATCCCACTGTTTTATCTTGTTCTGCACCAATTTGTGTTAGATAAATATTTGATAAAGTAATCATTCATTCATGCTTGAAATTTGATACATAGATATACATACCTGTTGAGAGAAAGCAAAAGCCAGTGATTTCTCGTGTGTTAATGCTGCTTCATTTCTAGCTTTCAGTATAGCTTCAAGTTGTTCAAGTGTACGAGGGCACTCCCTCCAATCTTCACTGATTGTGCTTCCTTCTCTTGACTGTTACGTTACGTTAACACAAAATCATTAGAAAACGTATCTTTAGCTGCTTATAATTGTGTAAACTGAATGAGAATTACTCTGGACTTTCTGTCTCTTATGTCTTTGAGATACTTGGACTCCCACAAGTTGCTGCTTTCTGCAAACATGGATCTTCTCCCTTCGTCATGTGACAAACGGGCTCGTTGGTCACGGACACGCGCTTGCACGCGCAGCAGCGACTGCATGCATCTCATCGTCATATTCGCTTGCTTTCGAACGTTCTGTCCTCTTATCAGAGCTTGAAGTTTCACTATCCCCTTCAGCGCAATCAGCGCTCTCCTCGCCTGCAAATGCAATCACACTCATTAGTCCAAACTCATTCTTTTAGTTCTAGTTGAAGTAACTACTTGTACTTACTAGATAGCCTCTAAAGGCAGTTTGGATGACTCTTGCTGCAGAGTGTTGTTTCAGTGAAGAGGGATGCGTCAATCGGATTACCTGTTACAACCAGGGGAATCATACATACATGATGTGACATAGAACAACATACACAAACAAAGTATGCAGCATTATTACCTCCATCGCCGCTTTAGCAGTTTCCACGGCGGCTTCCGCCACCGCAACAGCATGGCGTGGGTCGGGAGTTTTGGGCGGCGGCTCAGTGGTTTCTTTAGGGTCAGCGGTGTTGGTGGAGGGCTTCCTGAATAGCCATCTTCTCCTCTCAGACTTCTGCACAAGGGGAAAGTTTGTTTGATTTATAACAACACCATTGAAGTTGAAAAGAAGAGAAAAAAAGATTAACCTTTTCTTCTTCTACATCTTGTTGGGTATGATCTACTTTCCTCCTGCTGCTTTTCTTCTCAGAATCTTTACTGGGAGACCTGAAAGCCCTCTTGACAGCGGTCAACCAAGAAGTGCCTCCCTTCTTTCCCATTGGAAAAGTGTGTATGTATGTAGAGAAAGAAAGTGAATGAGTAGTATGTATATAACTAATAACTCTCCTCCCTTTAGCTGCTCATGAATGTGTGCACTGTGCAGTGCATATATAGAATATAATAATTGAGGGTGTGGAGTGGAGGGGGGTGAAAATAAAGCTATCTTTTTATTGGGGGCTGCGGCTGCTTATCTGTGCAGGTGGAGCAGCATCTAATACTGTGCAACCTTCAATTTTTCTGTAGGTATTTTGTAGTGGCATGGGAAATTAAAAAACTCATGGTGGGGGTGTGTCAGAACTTTGCACATTAATTTTCGAGAGAAAGAGAGAGAGAATTGAGTTGAATTTTAGAGGTTAATTGGTTTATTCCACTAATTTATTAAACATATTCTTGATTCATGATTATTTCGAACTATAGCAGATTTTGGAGTATATCTATTCATTCTATAGTTTCATATAATTAAATATGTTTAATTACATTTATCATAGACATTAAGTATGAAATTGAATGTTAAAGTCAAATTCATTAATTAAAGTTTCATATAATTAAATATATCCTCTCTAATATAAGCCATTTTTGGATGAATTCACATATATTAAGAAAACAATTAATTTCTCATTTTATTCTTAATTAATAATTGTAATCCTCATTAAAGAATAACAACATTTATATAAATATTTATTGACCTTAAGGGTAAATTTAAAATAAATACAATTAATTTGTATTGAAAAGTCATAAAAAATATAAGCCATTTTGGATCAATTCACATATATTAAGAAAACAATTAATTTCTCATTTTATCCTTAATTAATAATTGTACTCCTCATTAAAGAATAATTTTATATAAATATTTATTGATCTTATGGGTAAATTTGAAATAAATACAATTAATTTGCATTGAAAAAGTGTAAAACGTCATATTATAAATATGAGGGAGTATTTAATTACATATTTTTATACTCCCTCCGTCCCACAAAGATAGTCATATTTTCCTTTTTTAGATGTTCTAAATTATAGTCACACTTCCTATTAAATGTTTTATTGACAATTTTACTCCAAATTAAACTTACTCCATAATTACACTCATTAACATTGAACTGAGAGTAATTAAGACCTCCACTGTTTTGGAATTTACACCAAATTTATGAAATATCAAAGATAAAATAGGCATATTTTGCCCTTGGAATCACATACTCCAAAATCTGCTAAGTCTTAATTACTCTTATTAATTAAGAGTAAAATTGACAATAAAGCATTTAATACTAAAGTAAAAGAGGAAATGTAACTATAATTTGGAACATAAAAAAAAATATATAGCTATCTTTGAAGGACGGAGGGAGTAAAATTTATACTCCCTTCATCTCTAAGTTGACTATTCATTTGACCCGAACACAAATTTTAATGTAACATTTCTTTAATATTCTATCCATTCACATAATATGTTTATGTTTTTCTTGTTGGACCATTCACATATGCATGTTTCCTTTTTTTTTTTTTTTTTTTTATATAAATATATTTTATCCCACCACACTTATTTTAATTTAAAACAAACAATATTTCTTAAATATGTATAAAATGAAATAAACACATGCACTTTACGTGGACGGGTATAGTAGTATTTAAAATGATAAAATAAAAAAGAGTAAAATTTTTTTTTTATTGCAGATAAGAGTAAAAACATATTGTAGTGTTTGAAATGAATAATTAAAGTAGTAGACTAGGCCAGTTTGGATTGATGGATGAGATAATGTGAGATAAATTAACTCACCCCTCCCCTATGATTAATAATCTCACATATGCATGAAAAATAGTATAAAATTGTCGGGCCTTGCATTAATCACGGACCATAATCAATCAAATCAAACGTTTGATTAATTGAAAATAAAAAGTCAATTAAGCATAATCCAACCTAATTAAGCAAACCAAACTAGGCCAAAGGGAGCAAATTAATTCATGAACACACTAACGAATTTGTATGCAAACCATCAAAACAAATACCAGCATTGAATTAGAGTTGCTATAATATTTAATTATGAAACCGTATTTTAAATGAATATTTTTGTATTGAAAGGATATAGATAGAGGGTGAGAGAGGTGTACATAAGATTCCAAGGAAGGACCCTCAAAATAGTATCCCGGTTTGTGATTGATTGAATGTGCCATTATGTTGTGCATAAATAATGGCTGACTCTTATCACGTGTTATGTCATGGAGTACAATTCCTATTTGCTGCTCCTCAATATCAAATATGAATCCAGTATTTTCTTTTATTATTCTCTGAGCTGTAAATGCATGTAATTATAGTCATATGCTCGTTTCAGATACAACATTTACAAGTACATATAATCATGGATGTGTGTTCCTCCAATTCTACCATTCCCTAATTCAAATACTATCAATTTACTTTTGGCTTGTATTAATTTGTTTCAAAAAAATAAGACTAAGTTGGGCTTGTAATTGTAATTGTAACCGTATACAGTCAAATTTTATTTTCGGATAATAGTAACCGGCATGCTTTCAGATGATCGTTTTAGATCAGCGCTTGGAAGATTTTAAAAAAAAGAAATTGTGGTCCAAAACTAGAGTATGAGTTTATAACAGTAACCAACTGTTCCTTTGAATAGTCTATTTACCGAATGAAACCATACATTCCACATTTGATGTTTCATTTTGCGTCTTATGGCGTCAATGAAAAATATTTTGAGATTGAAAAAATAATCAATGAACAGTATACGTCACACTGACACGAGTTAATATTCTAACATGGTGAAACACCTAGAGAAAGACGAGAATAAAGAAATTCAACTATCCCAAAAAAAAATAAAAAATCAGACGTACTTGATGCTATTGATCAGTTAATAAATCCAGTTCATTTCATTAAGTTTTATTTTCAATTATAAATGTCAGATTTTCCATTGAATTAAAAGAATGCTATTTATGTATGTTAATTTATCTTGGATGAGATTTTACACTTGATTTGCACATGTTTGTATAGAACAAGATAGATCATAGATGTCACGGTTAGACTTTAAAATCTCAAAGTCAAATTATAAAAACTATTACTAATGAATTCAATCCTTAAAGCTAAAAAAATAAGGAATAATTAAAGTCAACTATTGACAATTGAGTCACTCAACTAATCAACTAATGTGAATAAATGAGGAGTAAACAAAAATTGTTCATTTAATAAAAAACTAGGAATATCATAACAACTATACGATAGTAGTCACTGAGGGAGCCAGGAAATCTCGGTAGGGGGGTCCGATTAACAATACTTTAAAGATAAAATAATATGTACGTAGTATTCTCATTGAAATTTTACATGATAAAATTGTCAATACATTTCATTAAATTAAATTGAACAAGCTGTCTTTCATTTTATTTTGAAGTTTTGATAGTTCGATTCAAAATAAAGCGAAACAATTTAAAAATTGCTAAAATATTTTACAATTCTTAGTAAAAACTTAGACAATAATTATCAAATACACCATCAATCTATATTATTGACTCTATTGAAGAAATAATTTATTTTTGGAGTATTAAGAAACAAACTTAAGTAAAAAACACATGAAAAAATATATTACTCCTTTTAAACTTTGTATACAAGCATTTATTTTTTATTCGTCTATACTTAATATGTATGTGTCAAAAAATAAAAATAATATTTTTATTTTCATATATCAAAAAGTTTCATTTAAATTTTAATATTCAAAAGATGAGATTAAAAAATAGACACGGTTAAGATTAATGATTAATTAAAAATTAAAAAAGTGAAATTAATAAGAAAAAATAGATTTTGAAATAGAGTGATTTGAGAAGAAATAGACTGAAATAACCAATTATTTTGAGAATAACTATTTTATCACGTAATATATATAATTATTATAAAATATTTATCATATATATGTATATAAAAAAAAATTGGTGAGGGACACAGTAGCCCCCTGACCCCAACGTGGCACCGTCCCTGATAGTAGTATAGTACATGAAAAATAGAAATAAATCTAAAAAAAGATATGCACAATACTTAGGATGATATTGAATTAGCTATCTAGCTAACTGTTATATTCAAAATCACACAATAATTATTACTGACTCAACCTTCAACGTATAGTTACTGAAATTCTACCAAGTCATCAAGCATTTCCAGCAAGAAAAAAATCCAAACAATTTCCAAATAACAGTTAGCTTCATTTCAAGAGATCCTCTATTCCACTTGAATTTCCTAGGATTTTGAGAGTGTCCATAATCTATATTTTAGAGTAAATCATTGTAAGGAAAATCTCACATAAGAGATGGAGAAATAGTTTTATTTGATAGCTTTGAGTAGATTAAGTTTGACTCTTTCAAAAAAATTATTTGTAAGAGAACTGAAATTCATTTGATTACAGAAGTCAAATCACACAATAGGGAGAAAAGGCTAGTTAAGTGTCTCTTGACACTCTAAACCAATATTCCTAAAATATTAAAATTACCACACATGAATTTATAAAGAGCGGACATAGAAGTCGAGTTTTTAAACCACTATAAATTCTTGTGTTATTATTATTTTATTTACTTAAGTGTCGTATCAAATTTTCTTAAAGCTAACACATATCATCTTGTCAACTTTACACCAAGCAAGCTGACTTTGCCTTAAACGTTTTTATGAAACTTAAAGAAAGCATTTTAAGAAAAATAAGTTTTTCATCAGACAGAGTAAACTTTATGGACCTACACATTTGCTAATACCAGCTAGTTTTAGCAATTAGTAAAATAGTAATAGTAGAACTTAACACTTCACACTTACACAACTTTTATGTGAAACTATCTTCTTAGTAAGCCTCTTACCCCTATTTAACTCATTCGGAACCTACAAATAATATTAACTTTTACAAGAAATAGTATTAATGTTGTATGATGTTAAAGTTGCACACAATACTTTTCTTATTTAATAATTAAAGATGAATAGATTTCCTATGCAAAATTTCACTTTGCATATCAAGAGACAAGAGTATAATGCCTTACGTTATACTATATTTTTTTTGATCGGGCAATATATGTCTTACGTTATATTACTCAAGATATTTTTACAATTAATATATATTATCATATTCAAAACAAAACATGCAAACTTATTCAGTCTCATGGAAATTTGTATGCTCTAAACTTAATAATCAACACAACTTATTTTATAAAAGATACTAACTAAGTAGAAGGATGATATTAAAACATATGAAAGTAAATAAAATGCAAGTACACATACTTCTAAAGAGTTTTGAGAGATCATAGTTCTCAAATCTTAATCCATTACATAATTAATACTCCCTCGTTCCTCCTAAGCCTTTTCTTTATTTTTTGTATGAAAATTAAAAAGTATAGTTATTATACATGTAATTGATTGTTGAGATGGTATGAGATGAGAAAAAAATGTATAGAACTAATAAAAAAGGTAAAAAGAAATATAAAAAAAGAAAAAAATTATAAAAAAAAATGAGTATCACTAGAAAGGACACGAAAAGTTTAGATTAGAATCTCAAAACGAATGGAAAACTCAATAGGGGGAGAGTAACGAATAAAATCATATGAAGCACGTATCCACCCATATTATTTGTATAAATGTATAATACCATTCCCAATGAGCATGAATTATTAATAAAATTATTGGGTAAAAGTGCAGAGGGAATCCAGTGTTGTTTTCTGGGTAATAGTGACGTCTGAGACTGCTAAATGGACCGGTCAAACTTGTTTGCTTCTGCCAGTTTAGTTTCCCTAAATACCACACACATCATCTTACAATTAATACTTACCTGCGAAATATAGTAAATACTATTTTCAGCCTTCAATATACATTATTTTCACTAATTATGGACCCATAAAATTCATTCAGGACCCCAATTATAAACGACAGGTATACAAATTAAATAATGTACTCCTATAAATTTAAATATAAAAAATACATGTTACATTCAATCTTTATAAACTCAACATATTACGGAGTATATAAACTGCACAACAATACTGGAGTATTAAAAAAAAAAAAAGGAGAATAACAATATGTAGATAATTTTTATTAAAAAAGACTTTATTTAGTTAACCTTTTTTATGCGTTGAATCGAAATTTAATTATATTTCAAAAGATGATTTTTTGAATAAATAATTCAGAAACCAGCTAATGTGCCACAATAATTAGCTATAAAATGTTCTCCCGATGCCACTTTTCAGAAACTAACTAATGTGTGTGTATCAGTGTACATATACATATATCACTTTTCAGAATGCACATCTCACCCAAAAATTTGCCAAATAAGAGAAGAGAAGCATAATAATTTGTCACTAGCAACTTGTATCTGTCACCATGATTTACAGATTAAGATCTCCTATTTTAACTTAATTAATGTTTCATATTGTATTTTTTTGTTTTTAATACATAACATCTTAATTAGTGATTATGTAACCAGGGAATACAGTACCTTCTCAGTTTTCACAGAACAAAGAGTTGTCCAGTGATTATGATTAGATAAATATTGATACTCTGATTTACATGCAGTTTCTCAATACCAGCACTCTGCGTTGCAAAATAAAGCACCCAATCAAACCTTCAGCCAACCATATCTATGTCACGAGCGTTGTCTTCTACATTTGACGAATTAATTGATGCAAAAAGATGCTCGATTCTCAGAGGAGAATGCCGAGCAGCATACTGGAACATCACCTGAAATACAAACCACAACTTCAGACCATTTTACCAAATCCAACACGAAAGTTACAACGATTTATTCAGATTACAATATTCAACTTCTTATTACATTTTAAGAGGGAAAAAATCAACTCTAGTTCAAATAAGAACAACTGGAAAGATTACAAACAAAACAAGTTTGAGCACATTATTGTGAGAAATGCTATTGGGATGTCAGAACAAGATAGCCTCAAAATTTGCTAAATTATCTTTTGACCACAACCAAAATCTAAGGTTAAGATAAATTTGCTAAATTATACTCAGGAAGTGGGAATTGATTTATTTCATAACTGCAGGTTGCAGCCTATTCTTTAATTACCCAGAAGATACTAAATAAAACAGAATAAACAAACTATATGCTATGTTTAGAGAGGAAACAGTATAATGATTACAGATTCATGTCAGCATATATATTGCGGACAATTATCTAAATTTAAGTTGAAACTCCTTCCCTAAGTTCCCTTGTTGAAACTCAAGTGTAGTCTCCATCATTATTTTTTCAATAAATTTTATCTTTTCTTATCTGCTGTTGCTTGATCATAAACTGGCATACAAGGTTGAATCACATCTTACAGAATCAATATTTAAATGAAACTACATCATCTTTATAAAATTGAATGAAGTTTTTGGAGTTTGGCCATGAACTGAAAATTCAATCCATGCATTACATCCCAACTAATAGGCCAAGATCATTGTATTTGTCTAAAATATTTGCACATAGTTATAAGTTTGTATAAATCACTAAAGAAAAATTAAATAAAATCAATTTAAAGATGGAGAAAATTATGCATAAAAAGTTTGTATAATCATATTTTGGTTCAAGTGAAAAGCTGTGACATGATTATTCAATCTCAATCGATTCTTAAATGGAGTGAAAATGCAAACGAGAAAAAACAGTTTAGACTTTAGACAGCCTTCTTACCTTGGAGTAACTATCAGCAAAAGCACGTGCACGATTAGGTTTATCAAGGTAGTGAAGATCAGCCTTCTCTAGTCTACCATCTGCAAAACATAAGCCCCCTTCACCGATGGCAAACCGTAGGAGATTGCCAGCCACAAGTCCTGTCTGAAAACCATGAATTAGCATATAGTTTTGGTAATGGTCTTCCTAAAACTTTTGGTTGAAGTTTGCACATAATATACTTGATTTTTTTTTGGCAGAATCACATCGATACAAATTTATTTAAGCCATTATGATGAAACCTTTTGGATCAATTTAATGACTGATAATCCATATTTCAGTTTTGATAATCCCCAAGGTATGTCATGGTGCATCTTTTCTAAACAAAATATGAGAAGTCCACTACCCTTTACCAAAAATTACCCCCATTTCATAAAGCCTTGTCAATCAAATCATAATTGTAAACTCTATCAGTGAGCAAACTAAAAGATCTAATATTGGATATTCCTGATTCTCTTACCACCTGAGTTTTTACAAAGCTAAAACTAGGAAACGCTAAAATTCTTTTTTAAACAAGGATCTAACTGAAGTAATTGAATTGTGACCAAATCCCCAGTTCTTAATCACTGGAAAATGACCAATTAAACAAAGTTCTCAATTTTCTATTTAAAGAATTAAGATTCTCAATTGGTAAAATCCATGTCCGGAAAGGGTCATCGATATAAGATTTTCATTTTTTTAAACTACTGAAGAATCAACAATCTCATTTAATATTTTAATAAGTACAAATCAAACCTTGTGTATGAAGTCACTATTCAACGAACTAAAAATAACAGGTGGATCGTCTGATGTCGCCAGTCGGCCATCATCCAGTAGCTCCAATACTACCTGATTATTTTTCAAAAGTGAAAGATCAGATCTGGAGCAAGAAAGAGCCATTTACTTTTAGAAATATTAATCGCACATGAAATTCTTTGTGTGTGCAATAAATAGCAATAGCAGGTCATATATTTGAACAATATTAGTTCATATATTTGTCCATTCCTTGATTAGTTTAGGATTTTTTTTTTACCTTGAGTCGTGTTGTGACTCCAATTATTTTTCCTTTTTAATATATACCACCTTTTTGACAATAAATTAAAATAGCCCCTAAGAAGCACTAAAAGATTTCGTAGAAGCATCCTTGAGAAATTTCTATGTGAAATTGGATCTTTGTTATGCATGAATGAAAGAAAACCTAAATGCTGCAAGATTATTCCTTAGTGACTTTACTCCTAGAGAATCTCTCAGAAAACATTAAGATGCTAAATGCTAACATCTTTTCTTTGCTAACACTCTCTATCAACCATGGAGACTGTGAAGATATATTGCTCACAGATATTATAGACTATAGAGGACTGACGACAAGAATTAGCTCTTTAAGAAGGCTTATTTCGAACTATAGATGGATTAATCTACATTTCAATCCTCATGGTAATATGATATGGAGCAACTTACAGAAGCAAGAACACATTTTTGTAACATGATGAGAAGCTCAACCCAAAGATTTCCCCATAAAAATTAATAGCAAGTGCATTTTCATATACCTGTTGTTGATAAGGAATCTGTCCCTTACTGTCTGTATCAAGAACATATGGACTGCAATTCTCGTCCTTCCAGACTAATACCAAAGGGGTATTTCCTGATTGATAATGTGCATGCCTGAAATAATAGAAAGAGTTTGAAAGATCTGAAAATAGCAAGTTTTTAGACATAACTGGCAATTTTTTTTATAAGACACAGAAAACTTAGCTGGCAATTTCAGTCATCAAAGAATTGAAGTTCATCATGGTAAAAGATAAGAAATGTGGTTTTGTCAATCCTGTTTTGTTAACTTCATAAGATTTTGAACACTCAATTACAAGTCAAATGCAGTGCACCTGGGGCTTATTGCATTGTCAATACGTAGCCCTTAGCATCCAACAAGAACCCACTACAGAAAAGCATCAATGCATTAGGACCCTAAGGGGGTGTTTGTTTATGGCCCCCACCCCCACATTATAAATTCAAATCTAAATCCTCATTTGTCAAACCAAATTTTGGTATAGGATTTCAAATCCTATAAAATTCTACCATATAATACCTACAATACACTTATTTGACCTTTTTCAAACACAATTTCAATACACAATCAATCATCTATCTCCCACTTTTTAATTATTACGGAGTATTATCTACCCAACTTAACACTCTCTCTCCGCTCTTTTTACACACAATTTTCAATACACAATCAATCATCTATCACCGACATTTTCAAAATCCTACCCTATTAAGTCCTACAAAATCTACACTCTAAAACATAAACAAAAAATCCAAATACACCTTTTACTAGTCATCAAATCCACCAACTGTATTGAAATTCACTCCAATCCATAACCAAACAGTCGTTATGCAACCCATTGGGCATTTACAACCCTAAGATATCAAAAGGTTGTCATGAAAATCAGATAGTGCCAAAAAGATTCTTACTTATTGTAGAACAACAAACCATCCTTTACATATGGCACCAATCCAGTATAAGCTACTTGGAGACCCTCCTGGTCACAGTTGTACGTCAGAACAGTTCTGAACCTATATTTATGGTAAGTTGAAGGATCATCACAAGCCCCTGTTTCAACAAGCTTGCTGTTTAACCAGAAAAACCTGAACTCTGTGGTGCATTCATACATCGACATCCCTCCCCAGCACACCATGTCAATAACATAGTATGTCTGGTCAGGCTGCAAATCAAAACACAAGATGTAACACAACCAAAATTCAGGGAACGAAGTCACAGAGGGGTGAAAAAGGGGAAATAGTTTTTTAGTCCTGTAAGTTGTCTGTATTTTGGTTCCAGACCTGTCAATTTTTTTATTTTTTTTTAAATAGTCTTATGATTTTCAAATTTTGGTCCAGTATCCGGCTATAGGAGGTAAAACATCGAGTTGACACTAATGTGGCAGAGGCTGATTTAACCACGTGGCAAAAGTCTTATTGGTTTTCCGGATGTTTCACTTCCTATAGCCTGTCACCAGACCAAAATGTCAAAAAATTGAAAGTTACGTGACTATTTTCAATTCGTGAAAGCTTGCAAGATTAAAATCAACATGAGGGTAACTTACAGGAGTAAAAAAAAACTATTTTTCCAGGATGACAAACCTACTACCTCATGAAATATGCAATCGAGTATACAATAAGATTGGCCAGAACGGGAGCTGTTATTAACCCTGGCACCATTGGGTAAAGCAGAAGGAAACCGGTGCAGCATGCTGCCATTGCGCAACCTACTAATTGTTGTCCCATTAGATGACACCACAAAACAACGTTTTCCAGCTGGTCTAGCACATACATACCTGTACAGAGGGAAAAATGGGGTTGCATATGCATATAAGATCTTCCCAGATTAAATGGCATGAATCACCAAAACCAACTTCATGAGTCTAGCTCTGCCCTTAAGGCTTCAAAACTTCATCACTAAAGCATGCTTAAGAGTAAGGCTTAATCTAAACAAGTGATAAAGGCGGCTCTTTTTCAACAATTCAAGCTCCCAATTGTCAATATAGCACCAGAAAGTATAGGAGATGAGTATATGATTGGTTTATTTCCACTTTCTGGAATAAGTATATGCAAGTTTTAGTGTGGTTTAACATGGGTTTTGAATTCAAATTTTCAACAGAATAAAAGATAATTAACGAACTGAAGTAAGAAATTAAGATGGAAGTGACATAGGAGAAGTAAAAAGGGCATACCAATCTGGATTTAATCCGTCAGGCACATCGATCATCCATTCCGGTAGCATGAGCTGTTTGGCGAACCATCTCCGGGCTTCAGGCCCTTTTAGATGGGCTGCCTGCCGTACATCAAAATCTTGGGCCTGTTCTTCGGCATAGGGCACGCTTTCAAATTCTACCTCGGGTTCTGAGGAATCGTTTTGAAGGGATAGAATAGTTTGCGCCAAACATCGGGCCTGATGCTGGGCGTCGCGGCGGTTTTGGGTCTGGCGTTGCAAGGAGAGCTCTCGCCGCCTCTGCTGGTCGGAGATTGCCGGCCTTTTGAATGGTCGGCGCAAATCCGGCGGCGCCATGACTCTCTTCTGCTCGAGAATATAGGAAATAATGCTTTTCAAATCACCCGCTCTTGTAGTGGATTGATTAAATTGAACTTGCTGCTCAAAGCCTCAAACTGACAGAGAGTTTAAGCAAAGGGCCCAATATCACAATTTTATTCATACTTTTACACATAATTTGGTTACTCACTTTAGCTTTCTCTCTCCACATGTTGGTCCGACTAATTCATGAAGTAGCTCGAACTAGTCCATAAACATCGTTTAACCCAATGAACCAGATTACGGAGCCCGAATTACAGCTGTAATAAAAAGATGTGAGGCATAAATAACAAAAAATAGTAAATAAAAAAAATAATACGAGTAATAAATAAGAAGAAGAAGAGTCTTACACTTTTTTTCTGTTGTGACATTTTTCCTCTTTTAGAAGCTTTCTAAGGGTGTGTTTGCAAATAATGGTGATTGATTCAAAGTGATTAAAATTGATTTTTAAAATAAATTTAAAAGTGGATAGTGTTTTAAAATTATGCACTTTTAATCAATTTTGTATATGTTGTGATGTTTGCAAAATAAATAGCTTCTTTATAATTTTACAAAAATACCCTTATTACATTTGAATAAGTAATGGGTAAACATAAAATATTATTTAAATTGTGAGGGTAAAAATGTAAAATTGATTACTACAATGATGAGAAGCATATAGAAGCTAAAGTAGGTGGAGGGTGCTTCACCAAAATCACTTTAAACACTCCAAAAGTGATTATATTTTAAAAAGAAGTGTTTTTAAGCACATACTAGTGCTTGCAAACACCCACTAAATTCAAGCAGGTTTTCGAAATCAACAACAACCGACAAACACACGAATACAAACAACAACAATATACAAAGACGAGCCAAGATTAGACCTTAGATAGCAAAATAAATATGTCCCAACTAGTGTAGTCTGACAAGATATTTTAAGAGGTAAAATGATTTTTATCCCGTTGACGAGCAGCACCGCAATGTTAAGAGCTCCAACAAACTAAACAAACGTGGGAAACTGAGTTACACTCCATATGCTCGATGCAATAATGTCATGGACTTTATGCAAAAATATTTATGCAGAATTTCAGGTGAAAAACCAACAAAAATCAAATGTTTATGCTAGATTTTTTCAAGTGTTGCGTCTCTCTCAACAAAAAACGCACACCCTATTTATAGGCATGTTCCACCATGTGAGCTTCTTTCACATTAAATTTGGGTATTTCACTTTATATTTGAAACATCTATGAACTTAAACACTTGGACATCCAGGTTCGTCACAATTCAAATACCAAGTTTGAAACGTCAATATATTTAGACATATCATACTTTAGATTCGCCATACTTCAAATTTAGCTTAATTCATTTGAGCCAATTTAATTCCGAATTGAGCTTCAATTTAATTCATATGAGTTAAGCCCGGATTTTCAAGTTTCAAAATTATATATGGGTCCAAAACTCAAGCCCAAATTCCAAAGTCTAAGATTCATGTATCAAACTCAGACTTTACTTTAACACTGACGAACGAGCACATGAGTGGGCTATTGGAATGATCCTTAACCATTATAACTTGAATTGCTCTGACTCCTACTTATAAAGAGTGAATAATAGAATAATGAATACATTAATCAATATGGGAGTATATAATTTAGCGTCTCAACTTTGTAAAATTCAATTTTGAAAACTTAAATACACCACAATGATCATCTACTTCGAGAGTACATCAATTTTATGTCATTTAATTTCTCTAAAATTACATTTATAACGCTCAATAAATTGATCAAAGACGAGCGTGCTACACATTTAAAATCAATTAATTAATTTTTAACAAATTTTCCAAATTTTTATTTTTATTATACTCTATTGCAAACTAGTCTCATACTTGTACCTTATTGTAAAAAGAGTCAAATTTAATCCCATTTTAGTTTCTTCATATAAATGAAAATCTTGAAAAGCGTGAAAATAAACAATTTAAAATTGAAAGAGAGGCTCCCCCTCCCAAGGCAAAGTACAGTATTTTATTCAAATTTAAGCAAACATTTGATTTGAGCGCTAAAACAATTGCCAATATCTCACCGCCTCTACCTTCCCACAACTTCAAAATTTGAATGAATCCATTCTTTTTTGTCTCCTTCCTCAATTACACACACTGAACTGAACAATGGGTTGCGTATCATCCACATTGCTTAATCAGGATGAAGAATTCTCTCAGATTGGTGCCTCAGCCGTGTTCAGCCACCACATCGTGTCCCTCACCTCCACCACTTACGGTTTGTTAACCCTTGATCCTCCGCCGCTGCAGCAAACTCCGACGTACACCGTCCCTCCAACGCCATCGCCGCCTCCTCGAGTCACTCTCGGATCTCTCTTTCCCAGCCCGTTATCCGAACCCCGTTCCATCAAATATCAGCCTCTTGAAAGCATTAATTCATGGGAGCTAATGTCGGGCCTAGATACGGATCATACTCCCAGTTTCCGTTTATCTCCTTCGCCGTTGATTGACTCGAAACCCTCAGATCGTACGGCGAATAAACAAGCCGTGAATTTGCAGGGGAATGAGGAGAATGTAAGCCCTAATTTGATTCATGGAGTAGATCCGGTTGATAAATTTGAATTGATTTGCCCTCCGAATGGGGAGAACAAAGTAGTGATATATACGACGTCGTTGAGGGGAGTGAGGAAGACTTTCGATGAGTGCAACGCTGTTAGATCTGCGATTGAGGGAGTTAGGGTTTTGGTTCATGAGAGAGATATGTCAATGGATAAAGGATTTAGGGATGAATTAAGGGAGTTGATGAAGGGGAGAGAGAAGAACGAGTTGATTCCGCCTAGAGTGTTCGTGAAAGGGCGGTACATCGGAGGTTTCGAGGCGGTGATGAGGGCGGTGGAGGAGGGGCTTTTGGGTGAATTGCTCAAGGGGTTAGATAGAGCGAGAGAAGGGTATGTGTGTGAGGGGTGTGGTGGCGCGAGGTTTATGCCGTGTTCCCGGTGCGGCGGCAGTTGTAAGACGGCGGTGGAGGTGGCGGAGGAGGGAATTAACAAGAGTGTAAATGTGAGATGTAGCGACTGCAATGAGAATGGATTGATGCGTTGCCCCATTTGCACTTGACCACTCCTCTGGCTATTAGGTTAGTACATATTTTTACACCATATTGTGCCTCATTTGTGATTTCCTGTTGAACGTTTCTTGATTGTGTTTCAATTTGAAATCCAGGGGTTTATTGTGTAAAATTCAGAGGATTTATTTCGTGTTGTTGTCATATCTTTGTACAGCTTAGGTTTTTGGTGGCTATTCTATTACTGCTTCATCTTGGTTATCAAACTTGAAAAACAAGAACAAATGATAATGCTACCAATTTACCTTTACTATGAACTTGTGTGCCCTGCCCCAGTTCTGTATCCAAATTTAATAACCAAGATTGTGATTTCTTGTGATTAAAGCCCGTAAAACCTTTTGTTACGTGACAAAAACTCGCATTAGACGATTTCATATATGAACGAAATTCATTTACTTATTTAAAAAAGAAGCATAATCCAAATACTTGAGTTGTTTCATTTATGAGATCATCCAACACAATAGTGATCGGACCAATAGTTAGTACTCCACAACCTGTGACATAAGAGTAGGTTTAGATAGATTAATCCATTATTATGTGTAGCAGACATGGAAACAAGATCTCTTTTATTTACTTTTGTGTAAATTTAGAGATAGATATAGACCAGATGAAATAATGAATGAAAACCTTAAAAAATAGAATTCACATCATCTCACTTTATGTGTTTTCTCTCTCCAAATATAATTTGCACAATATAAATGGGGAGGATTCATGTAGCAAACATGCCCTTAGGATACTACATTAGCTCTTTGTGTAATGAATGAAACTTGTCCAGTATATAACATATACTCTATATAAAAGAATTTACAATAGTGATAGGTGAATAAAAACCCATTTCTTCGTGACTTAGCTCTTATCTTTTAGAATTAAATAGGTTTATTAAAACTAATTATGTGTACATGGTGTGAGATCGTAAGATCTTGTTTCATTACACAGATCTCCATTGAAAATAAACACACACCAACTTTTAAAAAAGAGTTTCAAACTTTCTTGACTCTTGTCAGAATTGGAAAGCTAAGTTGAGGGAAGGGCTCGAGCCTTTAGAACCACAACATTTTCACCTAACACATTTTCACTTAACACATTTTCACTTAAAATTGATTCTTTTGTTTGCAACTTAAAATTGATTCTTTTGTTTGCAACTTTCTTTAAATGATAGAGTCGAGAAATTAGCTCACGAGTAAGAGAGTATTAAAGAATTAGTATAAATAAATATACATGTATCTCTATAAATTCAGATCTTTAAATGAGATATAATCTTTTCATAATATAAGTCCATTAGGCCCCTCTCACTCTAGGGGGTGTGAATATAGCAGCAATGATATAAACTCTGCAGCAGATGCAATTAAACTAACAAGCTGGCTTCTTCAATAATGGTTGTTTATGCCTACATTTGGTGCAACTTATAAATCAATGTGATCCTGACACTATTTTCTTATTTAGTGTGATCCTAAGTCCTAACATAATTGTATTATTAATGTTTCTTTCACATGCCATCCCCCAATTATATAAATTTGGTGGGAACATATGTCACCAAATTCCGGCTTGGCTATGGTAGTATATTTTATGACACATTGAATTTGGGTAGGTACTATTATCTCTATTTATTTAAGCTAATTCCCAATTTTCAATAGTTATATATAAACTCACCACATCTTTAGTTGTTCCAATTTGATATATACTTTTAAAATATAATATGACACTTCTCTTGTCCTCCTCAAGCTATTTTTGTCTTGAAATTGAACGTGGAACTGAATGTGATGAAAATGGAAGGGTTAATTGTAAATTAAATCACCACCTTTCATTCATTTACAATTTAATCTAAACCTTTTAATAATTGCAAATAAATCACCAACTTTACATATTGTTGCAAATTAGACTTCTTGACAAACTCATTTGTATCTGAATCTAGCTTAATTTAAACTTCTTGATAACATGCTACATTTTTAATGAAATAACATTATTCTTTAAATATGATCTAATTTCAAACGTCTTATTCAGACACAAATGAATTTGTCAAGATATCTAATTTGCAACAATATGTAAATTTGGTGCAATTATTAAAAGATTTATATTAAATTACAAATGAATAAAAAATTGTGATCTAATGTATGGTTCTGTACAGTGATAATAAAAGTGACCTAACTGTAAACTTTTCTACTGTACCCAAAAACCAATCTCTTTTGCCTCATGTAAAGTTTCCAAAGAGGTTACTCCCTCCGTCCACCAAAAGTGTGCTCGCTTGTTTTTTTAGGTCTACAAAAAATACGTATATTCTATTTAAATAGTTCACTTTTGAATGTTCTTTTTACTTTAATAACAAGATTGAGTATCTACCAAATATATTTTTTACTCGTTATCCCAAATATATTCTTTATAAATAAAATATGAATTTTTTAAAAACATATATAAAAAAAAGTGAGCACACTTTTGGTGGACAGAGGGAGTATATACTTATACTCCGTATTTACTGATGCACTCTCTTGCATTGAAAAACTTGTGATGAAAATGTAAATTGTAACATACTATATTACTATCAGATTGAAACAACTAATGAGTTGGTGAATTTACACAATTTTTTAGAAATTCGTGATTAAAGGGCTAGTTTTGGGTGAGACCGTCTCACAGAATGAGATCCGTGAGACGGCTTTTATATATTAAAAAAGGGCTATTTTTGGGTGAGACCGTCTCACAGAATGAGATCCGTGAGACGGCTTTTATATATTAAAAGTGATAATGTTTGAGCAAAAAGTGATAGTCACTTTTGTTAAAAATATTATCACTTTTTACTTAAACATTATCACTTTTTTTACAAACTAAAATTTGGAAAAAATATGGGTTATCCTACCCAAAATCTTGAAATATGGATTAAAAGGATCCGTCTCACGGATCTTTTTCTGTGAGACGGTCTCACACAAGTTTTTGCCTTGTGTCTAAATAAGACATGGGTGAATTTACACAATTTTTTAGAAATTCGTGATTAAATTGTGGTTGAGTGTAAATGTGTTGAATTAGCCTAAAATAAATAACAAGAATCACTATAAATTCACAGAAAAATCCACCACTGCACAATCAAAAAAAAGGAAAAAAGAAAGACAAAAACATTATGGAATTAAATTAAAGTCCTAAATTCTAAAAAGTAAACAATTTTTTTTTAAAGAAATATACAAGTTCGTAAAAGTTAAAAACTAAAAAGAAAAACAATGAAAAAAAAAAAACAAAAGGCTGTGTGGAAATATTGAATAACAAAGAAAATTAAATACTCCCTCCGTCCCGATATAAGTTTCCCCTTTCTTTTGGTTGTTTTGATTAAGAAATATGATTAAATAATAGATGTAGTACAAATGATGTGATGGTGAGAGAGAAAATAATAGATGAGTGTGAGATGAAGTATGATAAAATAATAGATAAAGTGTAAGTGATGTGATTGGGAGAGAGAAAATCATATGCCAAAAATGGAAAAATATGAAATGGGAAACTTATTGTGGGACATCCATAAAAGTGGAAAGTGGGAAACTTATAGGGGGACGGAGGGAGTAATAAAGTTGTGTTTGGATGAGAGGATTTGATTTGAGAAAGGTATTTCAAATAAAAAAATTTAAAAATAGATGGATTTTAAATTATATGGTTTTAATGAAAATTTAAAATTCTCTCAATTTTAACTAAAAAAAGATTAGTGTTTAAAATTTATTCAATTACTTTTTAATCCAAATAATGGAGTGAATTTAAATTTTATATCTAAATTCATTAGTCCAAACACAACCTAAAAGTTGTTCGTTCTCCTCGCCTATAAAAGACGCAACACAACAAGGAAGAGGAAATATGTAATTACTTTTTGACATTTCTCTCTGATTACTTCTATATAAAATTATTGTACCCCTGTTTTTTTTTTATACAATTTTTTTATGATAATTTAGATAAGTTATTTTTCAATACCTTTTATTTTAACCTTTTTTTTTTCTTCTTTTTCCTCAAATTTCCTTTCTCTTTTATAATAACAAAGAATAAATTTATAAAATAAATATGTTTCTTAATTTCATACGAAACAACGATCAATATTATAAAACGAAAAGAGTAATAAACTTTTATTTTAACCATTAGTATATACTCCCTTCATTCACTAAATGTAGTTTCATTGGAGTGGAGTGATAAAATATCAATTTTAGTCCTGTAAATTTACACATTTTCAATTGTAGTTCTGTAACTTGCCCTTTCTCATTTTTAATCATACTGGTATAAATTTTAGGAGATTTTTTTTTTTATTTACAACTCATAATTTTTACCTTTTCGAAAAGCGTCCAAAAAAAAAAAATTACGACTCATAATTTTGTTACTTGATTAATTCTCATCAAATATTTGTTGGAGATACTAAAACGATATCATTTCACTCACACTTTTGTCACGTATGCATAAAAATTATGGATAACTGACGAAAATTATAACACGGCCTAGCTTAACTTGTATAACGTGGAAAACAATGACAATGTGGGTTAAAAAAATTACAAGTCCCAATTTTCAATTTATAGAATAAAGAAGAATGACGGAAATTAACCAAGTTACGAAATTATGGACGTAAATAAATTTTATTAATATTTTTTAGGACGTTTTCTAAAAGAAGGGTTAAAGTTACGACACATAAATATCTGTTTTTTTTCTCGTTATGGGACATAAAAAGACGAAAATTGTATGCAAATTAACCAATTTAAGAAATTATGAGACATAAATGAATTTTTTTTAAATCTTTTTTGGGACGTTTTTTTTTAAAAGAGGCAAAAGTTATGAGACCTAAATAATTTTCTTTCTCTAATTTTAGTGCATGTTACAAGACTAAAATTGAAAACAAAAATGCAAATTTACAAAACTACGTAAAATTGTTGTTGTTAGGACTAAAATTAATACCTTCAGAACTACAATTGAAAAGGTGTAAAGTTACCGGACTAAAGTTAGACAATGTCTAAGTTAAATGACTAAAATTGATATGGAGTATTTTTTTTTGAGTGTGGCACATGTTTTAAGAAAAAAGTTGATAAAAATAGATAAAGTAAGGGTATTGTGTGGTCTATTGTGAATAAAGTAATTTTTTTGTAAATAAAGTCGTTGATGACAATTTGAGTAATTAAGTGATACTTAAAAAGTGAGAATTTTCATAAAGTGTACGAGACTACATTTTATGAATATAAAATATAAGTCAAATGGAATTACATTAGGTAAATAAGAGTCCTCTTCACAAATTCTTTTTAATGCAAATGACCTACCTAAAAGAACAAATCGATCTTTGTTTATTAACGCGGCCTCTTCTATTTTGTTACTTACAATACTTGTTAATTTTTTCATACTCAAAATAAGCCTGCCCCTTACTAGTTTTTCATACCCAACTCAAATCTTTTAAACTATTCCCTCCAAATATCTTAAAATTAAATCATATATCATTACTTCAAAATACTTTTATATCATCTACTTTATTATATCAGATACAACCGTACAAATAAACAATTTTTATAGTAAAACTAATTAATCAAACAAGAATATTATTAAATGTTCTTGATGAGACCTTGCGAGAGCTTAAGAGTGATGATTTTTGTGTATTAATTAGGTCAAATGCATTGTTTGTGTCTGTAAAGAAGGACTCATGTTTGTACACGTGACACTTGAACTCTTAAGACTTAATGACTAAATATTTTACAATCGGTGAACAAGCTAACTGCTTCTATCCTCTTTACACGAAGGATGGACTAACTTAGGTGGACTGACATCCTTGAGAGGTGGTTGTTTGTCCCTAATGGACAACCGTGTAAGATGAGCTCGTTGACTTGGATGAATAGGGTGGCTGATCAAATGTTGAGCTCTGAGGTGGACGAAGAGGTGACATTTGGTGAATAGTTTTCGAACTGTTGACCTTTGACTGATCTTTATTGACTCTAAGGTGTCCTCTTCTCATTCGCTAATTGTTTGTAAGACGTACACGAGCTAATGAACTTGACTTTATTTGTGGATACTGTAATAAAAGTAAAAGTAGGGAGAGGATTTTGCATGTATTTATAAGAAAAATACTAGTATTATACATTCCGTTTTTGAAGCTACGTTTAAATTCTGTATGAATCGTAGAAAAAAGACAGAGTAGCTAGTGTATATTCCGTATATATTAGGTGAAAGCGAGGCTGCTGAAGCTTCTTTTTTTTTCAATGGGGTTGCAATCAATTGGGTGAAAGAAAGTGAAAGATGATACAAGTATTTAAAATTGTCAAGTTTGATGCATGAGAAATTTGTGTTTAAATGTGTACCAAATTATTAGCAGCACTTGCAATCGCTGTTTATTTGATGTGATAATTTGCCCACAACTGTGATATTATTGTTTTTCAAGAGTGGGGTCGTCGGTTAAACCCTACACTTTTTTCCTCTTTCAAACTCTTCTAAAAATGTCACGAATCAAAATTTTCATGAGTTAAAGTATCGGACATATTATTCATGCTTTTTTATTTTTATATCTACTGATGTGAAAGTTGCGGTTGAAATTACATATATTAATTAATTAATGTATATATGCATGACTTTTAAGTTTTAAGTATCATATTGTCCTTGAGAATTGGGTTTTGATCGAACTTCCTTAACTATAGGAATATGTTTGTTATATTTATTGGATCATAAATAAAATGATGAACGCTATTCACCATTATTTTATTTCACCCAAATATATCTTCAGTACTAGGCAATAATCGAATTCGCGTACCCTAAGAATATGTTTAGAGTTGTTTATTATATAAATAAAAGGAACTTAGTCACCAATCTTAAAATGAACGTAACTCGCCAACTATTGGCTACTTGAGCATATATATATAATACTTTATAATAATATCTATACTAAATGGTTAATTCACATCTAGTTCTGGAAATGACATTGAATCCATATCGCATGTACTGGGTATGGATCAGGTCAAACGTGTATGGGCCTGTTCAAACGTTTTTGTCGAATTCGTCTCCTAATCCCTCAATAGATAAACATATATGCATATATATTATAATTAATGTATATATGTTTGTGGAAAAATATTTCATATATAATTTTTAATTAAGTGTATTCATTCAATATGAAATGCTACTCCATTAAACAATTATATACTGTATTTTAAATTAAATTATTTAATGTTAAAATAAATACAATGTATACATAAACGGGACGGGTTGAACTCGACGGGTCCTCAAGCGTGATAGGTGTCGAGTCTATGAATTTTTGAACGGAACAAGTACTCTTAAAACAGGGCAACCCAGTACCACCCCACCCAAATGACATCCCTTAATTAGATGTTATTCTTCTAATAATTAGAAACATGGGAAAATACGCACTGTTGTATAACAGTATAATTAAATTCCAACAAATGGACGACTACCTGGGGATAATAACAGCGAATTACAAAACCTATATATTGTACGTATAGGAAACCAATAAATTAGTTCATCTTATCGCGCGGTACGTGATATGATCATGCATAAAGAAAGCATTAATGTGATGTATATCAATGAAATACATCACAACATATAAAATAATTTATATGAAACATCTTTTTGACACTAGACTTTATGTATAATATCTTCCGTAAAGTTAATTTCAAATTCAAAAGTTATTTGGATTTTTAATCATTATTTGCGATTTTATCTTTCCTACTACTAATAATTTCCTGTCACACCCGTAGTATCCCGACAAAGAAAAAAGAAAAAGAAAAGCAAATAGTAACTTTTTATATATTTATGCGCAAATCATTTTATCATCACTAGTAGACGTCTTACAAGCAAATTTAAACTGATTATACGGAATTAGGGGTGTTAATTCAAAGGAAAAATGTGATGCTCGTGGATTATTCTGCTGGTATTTTTTGTCATATATGTCGTATTCGTTTCAACACATTAAACTTGCAATATATATATATATATATATATATATATATATCGAATTTATACAGGACTTAGTATTTAATATTATTAGAGATTATTACCTAATAAGTCCAGTATTATAACACCTTACTCTAATAGAAACACCAAATTGTATATTTTTCTAATAGAGTCATAATAAATCTAAAAAACCCATTATACCCTTAATACAATTATTTAATTATTTAAATTCCAAAAAAACTGCAGAGTCAACCTCCTAGAAATTAGTTCATGTTTCTCGTAATTAAATGACTTTCCAAATTCGAGATTAAAAAATTATTACAGAATCTTGTTATGAACCCAATTTTCAATTTCGATTTCAAAATTTCTTCCCAAATCCGCATTTTGATTTTAATATCTCATAATTATTTCAGAATCTTGTTACGCACCCTATTTTCAATTTCGATATCAAATTTTTTTTCCAAATCCGCATTTCGATTTCAATATCTCAAATTCTATTTTCTCAAATTCGATCGAAGTGGCCCGTTCCTCCTCCCGCTGTCTCTTCACCGGCAACTCAGTCACGGATTGTTGTTCATATCATTGATTGTTCATATCATCAAATCAATCATTGGGTACCTGCGTCTCTATTGGTTGTACGTTTGATGGAAAAGACCCCAAGGACTTGCAGCAGGAGATTACCGATGGCGACGTGGAGGTTCCTCTGGATTGAGATTTTGTTGGATTTTGATTTGAAGTTTAAGGTAATTGAATTTTCTGTTTAGGCTTTGATCTCTACTTTTTTTTTTAGTTTTGTTTAAAGATGTTGGTTGTACTGATTCTTTTGTGATGGAATATGCATTGAAATGACGATACTTTTTATGTTATTCATATGTACTTCAATATTCATATTACTAAAATGCACTTTAATTTGCATACTCCTGAACGTAATTCACATGAACTTCAATATGCATATGTTTAGACTGCACTTTAGTTTGCATGTTTTTATGCAAAATTGTCGAAATGCACTTTAGTTTGCATAATAGTGAACGTAATTCACATGAACATCAATATGCATATGTGTAGATAATACATACGCTTTTATTTTTCTGTTCTTCTACACTTCGCCGTTTTTGCAGAAGCTTTTTTCCTAAACATGTAGGTTGAATTGCAGATTTCTCAAAACCCTCAGTTTAATAAGAATATTACACGAAATAAATGGAGATAGCTATCTTTTAGGAATTTTTTTATATTTTAGAAGGTGAAAGATTTCCGGAAATTAGAGAGAATGAGGATTAATGAGGATACCTACTCTTTAGGAAATTTTTAAATTTTTGGAAGCTCTTAAATTATTAAATTACGCAATTTTCTAATTTTTGGAAGCTCCTTAAATTAAGGGATTTAGTTGACCTGTTAATTTGAATTAAATATTTTGAATTGTGTCAAATTAGTAAAAGGGTAAAGTTGTCTAAATTTTTTAATTTTGACTCTATTAGACAAGAATTTATGGTGTAGGTTTTATTAGAAAAAACTAGTAGTGAAATGTCTTTATTAGTTTATAACCCATATTATTATATTGGAGTTTTTCTAATATTTTATTTTTATCATGTTTCATAAGAATTCCGTCTCATCTTAAAAGTCCGAACTTGTAGAGAGGGTGGGAATTAATTATTGTATATTTAATTCCTAACACTCCCTCTCACTCGTGGACCGAATTAACACCTCTTACCCTTTTTGGGGAGGAGGCCCATCGAGTGGACAATTTAAACTCACTCGTGGGCCAGATTAACACCTCTTACCCTTTTTGGGGAGGAGGCCCATCGAGTGGACAATTTAAACTTACCCTTTTTTGGGAGGAGGCCCATCGAGTGGACAATTTAAATGGATGGAGTGCTTTCAACAGGAATCGAACCCAGGTCGTTTGCCACTCGTGGGTAGGGATGGCAAAATGATCTGCCCCGAAGTCGACCCGCCCTGCTCTGAGAGGTTTAGATCCGCCCTGCCCCATCCTTAAGACAGGGCAAATCTGCCCCGCCCCGCACGCAGGACAGGCATGGATATATGTATTATAAAAATCTGCCTAAAAAAAAAATTATATTAATATAAAAATTATTTTTGATTATTTTGTGTGATGTTAAGTATTTTGGATATGACTTACTGAATTTCTAATGTTTAATTTTAATGATTAATTTAATTGTGAATTTTTAATATTTATTTTATTGTTTAATTTAATTTAATCTGCATATTTTACTTGGACTTTTGGAGTGCATGGAGCAGGGCATGGCAATGACTTGACTTGCACAGGGCAGGGCACGAAATGTGGCAGGGCAGATACTTATGAAAGCAGGGCAGATTTGGATATTCAACTATCTGCCCTGCTCTGCCCCATTGCCATCCCTATTCGTGGGCCCCGGTTTACTCTGATACCATGAAAGAATTCCGTCTCATCTAAAAGTTCGAACTTGTAGAGAGGGTGGAAATTAATTCTTGTATATTTAATTCCTAACAGTTCTAAATGTAAATTACAGTATATTTTATTTTTTGTTTCTTATTGTGTGTCATGTTGTGTGGTGTTGATACAATTTTTTTCGTGTTTGTGTTGTGTTAGTACAAATTCTTATTGTGCATTACATGTTCCTGCTTAATCTTAATTATTATGTTTATCTTGTTGATACAAAACATAATACGACATAACCCTTGTACGAAACACTTTAAATTTATAATAAAAATACTTAACACAAAAAAATTATATGAGAATATATATCTTATATATAAAGTTTCACACAATTAAGCATAAATGTACACTACAAGAAAACTGATTTTTAGTAACAAAATTTTCTCACTAGTGCTTCTCTAGCTAAAAGTTTGTAGTGACAGAAAATTGAGAATTAATGACAGTACTTGTCACTAAAAGTCAATTCCTGTCATTAAAGGCTTTTAGGGGGTGTATTCAATTAAGATTCTATTGGATTTTTTTGAATTTTAAAAAGTTAGTGGGTTTAGAAAATCCATAGACTCTATACAGAGTTTGACTGACTTTTTTATTGATTTATATAGATTCTCATAGATTTGACACGATTGTGAATACACATTTTTTTTTTATTGATTTACATGGATTTCCATAGACTACGCCCCCTAGAACTATTGATGCAAACGTATATCGAACACACTTGTATATAAAAAAAATTATCTAAATTATTTAGAAAAAATGCCAAAAATATATTAGTTCAAAAATATATTATTATTTATCATTATTATTCTCATCTTCATTTCCATCACCATTATACCTCGGCCTGGGACTGAAGAATGGAGAGAGAACGAATCAATGTTGAGTTGAAGAGAGAATTGACTGACAAAAGCGTATCTTAGAGTAAATAGAAAAAATACATCACTTAATTAATTAGAAAAAAAACATCACTTAAAGAAACAAGTAGGAGTATTTACTGTTACTGTTTAGTATTTTATAATTTCATTGAGTGATTGTGAAAGGTTTATAAGTGGGGTATTTCTACCAAATATACATCAAATATTTACAAAAATATATAAGAAATAAGGATAAACATAATATATTATAAAGATGTATACAAATCATGTTAATATAATACCCAGATGTAAATTATGTAATCTTTTTCACGATAATAATGGTGGACAGAGATGTAAATTATGTAATCTTTTTCACGATAATAATGGTGGTGAAGCTCACTCTCCGCAATTTCTCCAATGGCATAATTGACGTGAACTCTATCTATTTCTTTGAAGAATCCTTGATTAATGCTTTTTTAATGGAAATAAAGGTTAATGTTGATGACGGTGAAAAATGCAGTAGGTTAGTAATAGAACTTTTGTTAGAAGAACAACAAAGTTTTTTTTTCTTCTCTTTAGAGTTTTCTGAGAATCCGTAGAAATCTCTGTTTATTAGAAGAGATTTTGAAGAGTGAAATTTATTTATATTTTTTTGAAGAGAATCCATTAAAATCCATAGAGTATTGAAATTCGTAGACTATTGAATACTTACAGATTTTTTAAGACTTTTTAAAATTCTTATTGAATACCCACAGATTTTAAAAGACTTTTAAAAATCCGGATTGAATACCCCCAGATTTTAAAAGTCCAACAAAATTACAATTGAATACACCCCCTAGTTGTTAGAGGAGCTATAATGACATGATTTCTATCACTAAAAGTCAATCTTGTTTGAGTGGTACAAAGTATTTGAATTAATTTGGCTACACGTACCGTACACCTATTTCCACCTGAAAAGTCTTGGTTATATACAAATATAATTAACAAGTACAATAAAAACATTAAATAAATAACACAAATGAACAAATAAAAAACAGATAAACTCTCAAACAAGTAGTAGTATCAATTAGTTGTTGAATTCAAAGTCGAAACAATCCCGTAAAATTGATGTTTTTCACGTAACTTATATGTACCTTTGTAGGCATCAACATAATTATTAGGTACAAAGATACTACGTGTGTGTAAGACTATGTACGTATATCATCATCATCACCATATATCCGTACTATTCAATCCCAGGCTATAACTTAACACAACAAATTAAAACAACGTAACAATACGTATACGCATCTATCATACATCATCTTTCCTTTTGAGAATTATAATACGACAAACCCTAGAATTAAAATTATACAGACAAGTGGCAGAGTGGGTCAGAAGACGAAGACGACAGCGACGACGATGTCCGAGCAAAGTTCCACAGATCTGTCTCAGAGCTTGAAACATCCAACTGCCCGTTTAAGTTGTTTTCATTAGGCCTATGTTGATCCGACGTCGTCTCGTGCATGTTCATGAGATGTAGATCATCTTGATCGAACGAAAACGAGAAGTCTTCGTATTGCTTGGAAGACTGTCCTCCGTTGAGCTGAGACGCCACCAAGCGGTCGAGCGTGGCCCAGTCGGACGAGGTGGGCGCCTCGATGAGGTCGAGGGAATTAGAGGAGGGTTGGTGCATGGTGGGGCTTTCTAATTCTGGAAGGTGCAAGAATGGGGGTGGAGACTGATTTGGAAAGAGCATGTTTGGATCGAGTTCTTGCTTGCAAGAATTATTAGATGATGAGGATTTTGACATGTACATGAGGATCTGGTCCAAAACGCCGTCGTTTCTTGGGAGCTGCAGCAGGCTGTTTGAGGCTGAGGGGCTTTCTAGAGCTTTGTGGTAGTTCTTTTTCTTGAAAACTCGGCATACCACCCACCCTTCTTCTTGTCCTGACTCTCCACCCTATATATAATTCATCAGCCAAATTATTAATTTAATTGCATGAAATTATAAATATATTTTATAATGTCAATTGTTGTATTAATTAATTGGTGGCGGCCGGTGATTAAATTCATCATGTTGATAAGGAGAGATGATACATCTTCCCCACCCGTACCATTGGCCCAACATTCGGGTGGGTGGGAGATGTAAATCGAGAGAGATTTCAAATTCTCGATCGAACCTAGCTACGCTATGTCTTTCCACATCACCACAGGCCATACCAACTTCGGAGGCAAATTAATTGAACAATTGTTGGTGACTTCGATCAGTTAGAGAACCCATTTGTAAAAAAGTTGTAATTATTTAGTTATAACAGAAAATCAATCTCAATCATATAATGATTATGTGAAGAAATTAAGTAAAAGGCTTTAATTTCCACTAGAGAGAAATTAAAGTGATTAATCTTTCCCGTAGGTTAAGGCACTGATTCTTGTATAGAATTAAGCATGGTCTAATCAATTGAAAAGAAGAAATTAAAGAAAAGGGTAATAAAATGATTTATGTACGTACATTAATAATATTAGTAGTGGAGTGATCATGAGTAGTAGTGTTGTTGTCGTCCAGCCTATATTCATGCATGATCCAATCCGATTTCTGCCCATGTGGAGCTCTCCCTCTGTAGAACACCAGCGTCTTCCGCATCCCGATTCGCCGGAAATTGCTCTGTATCACCTTGTCCCGCCCCGTCGCCTTCCAGAACCCCGCCGCTGTCGCCCGATTGGTGCGGGTCCCCGTCGGATATTTCTTGTCTTTGTGGCTGAAGAAGTACCATTCATTCTGCGGTGTTGATCCTATCTTGCATTTTTCTATAATTGCAGATAAAATCACAATATTTTCGTAAATTGCAATTTAATTTAAATTTTTGAATCTTGATAAATAAAATTTAAATTTAAATTATTTTTTTTGTAATTCGAACCAACGGACGATTCGCTCCTACCTTGAATGTCCCAAGGCTCGAGCTTGTTGAGATCGACATCGCGAATGACGTCGAGGTCGATATTCTCGGCGGCGACTTTCTTGCGGAGGTAATAGTGGAGGAGCTCCTCCTCGGTGGGGTGGAAGCGGAAGCCCGGGGGAACCTTGGAGTGTCCATTCACGGACAAGTTCATGTCTTCCGACATCTATTATTGTCGGAATGAATTAGTGAGAGAGAAATGCGACACCCCTGGCCTTTTTCTCTCAATTTGTGAAAAAGATTGAAATGATAAAAGGGAGGAGGAGGTGTGAGTAAAAAAGTGTTGGAGAAGATGATGATTTATATCAAAGTGGTAGGGATAAAATGCATGGAAATTTTTGGTATCATGGGGTTAGAGTGGGGCCTTTTAGCTTTTTCAAGAATGCCAACCACCTAAAATACTATATGGAAGGAGGAGGGAGGGAGTTGAGGGTGTTAATCGTAAAATTCAACTCATCTGTCTCACTTTTCGTATTTTATCTACAATATTATTACCATGCGTCAGCATGGAATATAATATTATACTCCCTCCGTCCCAGAATTTTTTGCATGCTTTGACCATCACGGAGTTTAAGAAAATAAAATATAGTGATGTGTAAAGTAAAATAAAGGAGGGATATTATTGGTAATTCATTGACTAAAATGAGTGGAGATGGTTAAATTGTGGGCCCAAGTAAAATAAATGAGACGTATTATTGGTAAAAATTATGTGAGTTATTTCTTTTTTTGAAGTGTGCAAATAATGTTGGGACATCCCGTTAAGGAAAGTGTACAAATTAATAATCACGGGACGGAGGGAGTATTTGTTTACTTTCTTCACCATCGCATATGATTTATCTGGAATGTGGATTGTAAAGTGAAATACAAAAACCGTCAGGAGTGATATAATTTGGTTGATATGTAGGCCATGCTACAACAGTTCGATTCATAAGTTCCACTTCCTAAATGAGTATTCCTTCCAATTTTACCAACTATGTGAACACAAAAAATGACACAGATGATCTCATTCGTTGCTATAGGGTGCCAATAGGTGAATATAATTGTAGTAGGGCCCACTTTGGACGTTAAGGCCTAGATAGTCTAAGATGAGGGGTAGATGAGTCCATCCTTAACCGTGACACTCGACCTTAAAATCTCAAAGAAAAGCTCCCCCCAAACTACCACTATCTTTCTCTCACTACTCAATTGCTCATTTTACTCGTGCAGCCAATCCTAACGACATGAGGGCAAGAGACAGGGATGATGTGGGGTTGTTTTTCATACAACCTTATACTTTAAACTTCGTCGTATTCTTGTGTTATTGTACGGTCTTGTCTTGCGTGCGAGTTTTAAATTAAGTTTTGTTTTTTCAAATTTTTAAACATGTTGCATGTTGAAACTTAATTAGTACTTAGTTCTTTTCATCATTGTTTAATTTGTTTCATATACCAATAATTGCATGTATATATAAATATAATTAATCGCTATTATAGGAGTATATTCTCATATCTGTTTTGTCTGTATTCGTATCTTAAATCAACTCACACATACAAACATACTGTATATGCTTCTTCCAATTTTGTTTTTGCATGTCTTTCATATATTGTATATGTAAGTATAGTTTATCGCTTCTAATTACTTTTTAATCGTGCATGTATTTTGAATTAATATCAATTATCATCAATATACGTTATCATTAATAATTAACACGTGAATCGTGATGTATGTTGAAAAATATAATAAATTAAAGCACTTATGAAATGGAACACCAGGACAATTGAAGTAGCTAGAAACATTTTACGCTAATTCCACTCAACATAACTTAATTTATGGGCATCACAAATCGGATTAATATGCATGCACTCGAAGTATTTTTAATCAAAATAATATATATTGCAACGGTATATATATATAATGTCGGATGGATTGTGAGACAACTTTGAATTAAATGTATTTTACGTACCCACTATTTCAGTTTATTTATAATTCAATTATAAAACTTAATCGTAAAAAAATTATTAATAAATATGTAGATGGAGAGCGCTCCGTTCACGCATATAACTCAACTTTTTCAACATAATCATTACAGTTGTAATAATTGAGTGAAATATTATTTGAATGAATTGAGTAGTCATTTACAAAATATCTTAGGAGGTCGTAGCCAATTTGATAGGAGATTAATATCAGACTCAATTTAATTGGGATTAATTAAAATAAAAATTTATACTCAACACCTAACCAAGTTAGTAGGCTAAAATTGGTATGGTGCATCCTGCAATTAACTGCTAGTTTTCCAAATTGAGTTTAGCAGGCGTTAAAGAGAAGGGTATATAGAAGTTGAATTAAATAAAGGTAGAAGTCACATATAAGTCATAAAAGTATCATTTATATAAAAATTGACAACTTAAACACAAAGTACGTATTACATATTAATCAGCTTTGTATTGTTATCCTGTCAAAATTACATTTAAGAACTTATATTAATCAGCTTGATTTGTTATCATGTCAAAATTACATTTATTGTCCTTCAAAATATTTTGATTGAAGGACTTCTTAAACTATATATGTACATATATATTCATATTAATTATATATACACATATATGTTATTTTGATAAGAATTGAACGGATGTTGATTTTTTTATTTTTTATTTATATATAATGGAGCCAAGCTCAATACGAATGAATTAATTACAAATAATTTGTCCATTCTACTAGTAATTTATGTGTTCATATTACAAGTAATTAGTGTTGATTTTAATTAGCTCCACAAGAAAACTATTTAATTATTAATTGGCTCATTATCATTTATTCTAACCCAACAGTAAAATAAATTACTTGTATCATGCATGATATAGCTAGTGTACAAATGTTTTACTTTGTAAAAAAATCACTGTTCTATATAGCATTTTAATGGTTGCATGTCTTAAATAAAACTTCAATGTTTGAAATTTGTTGGGTAGAAGTACACACCAATTAAATTGAGGTTTAATTAAAATTTGAGATTAATTTGAAACTTGAATTACATGTTAAATGTAGGAATGTGAAAAATCATGTCCCAATTAAATAAATTATGTGATATAAATTAAGTTGGAATGCATGATCAACAATGTTACATTTTATCCATAGAGAGCAAATACCAAGGATTGAAACTTGCACGATTGCAGTGAGTTATAAAATCTCCCTTTGTTCAATTATTATTTTACTTATTCCATTTTTTTAAATAATATTATTCACAATAATTTATTTACACCCTTCAACCATCACTTATTTATTCAAAATGTAGTTGACTTTATTCGTAAATAATTGTTTTATTTATAAGTGGACCTCAAATATCGCATCATACTCTCATCTACTTTATATATAAATTAATCAATATTCATTAAAACTTGTGACTGAAGAAATTAACATTATTATTATGAATTTGAATGAGGGAGTAGGATTACTAAAGTTAAGAGTTAGAATCCAATCTAAAGAGGTTTGTTTATGAACAAAATAGAGACAAACACGATCTCCAAACTTGTGTCTCCTTGCTAACCTATAATTGTGATATGTAAGATAAATTCAACTTTTACTAAAATATACTCCCTCCGTCCCAGGATTGTTTGCACCAAAAATGGGGCACGCAAACTAAGAAAAAGGTGTAATGAGTGGAGATTTGAGGGGTAATTTTGTAAACTTTTATGAATAAAGTAAAGTGAATGATTGGATTGAGGGTAAAAGTAATGGCATTTTGTGTAAATATGTGAATATTGTGAGGGTGGGGTTTATGAAAAAATTTCCTCTTTTTAGATAGTGCAAACAATTGTGGAACGGACGAATAAGGAAAGAGTGCAAACAATTGTGGGACAGAGGGAGTACTAGCTAGCTAGGTCCAAACATAAACATCACTTGCAAAGTCAGATATATACATGCATGGCTTGTCTAGGTCACTTCTTCAACCTTTTCATTTAATATTTATATATGTCAATTGCTTTTTTATCTTTTAACAATTTATATTTAACCACTCAACTGTAAATATACTGTATGTAGGTACAATTGAATTACACACTGCGAACTCGAAATGCACACTACACACTACGAACCCAAAATACACATTATAAATCAAATATGAACGCCATTTTGTACCTAATAGAAAAGAAAAAAGCATGCACCTAATTATTAATAATAATAATAAAATCTACACTTTATCAACTTAGTTAGTCTAATGGTGATGTTGAATAATGAATTAAATCTAACTTCTTATATCGGAATTAATGAAAAGCGTAGATCATACATAATTAAGAGAAATGAAGGCTTGATTAAAATTGATTGTATAAAAATCAAAGAAAGGATTGAGAAAGGTTGACAAAATATTGAAATTAATTGGTGAGGATGAACTATTGTCAATCTTGTTATTCATGCAATACAACTACACGTCTGATTTATGGATCAATATGACAAAATACTTAATCATTAATATTCTCTGTCTTTTTTTCATGTGTCTTATATTTTCCCCACTGTTGCTTTCCATGGTAGTTCATGCATCTATGAAAACTTTTATGTGACAATTCCACCGTATTACTAATAAGTGTTTATTTAAAAAAAAAACTGTTTAAAGAAAATATTAATTTATTTTTTAGATGTTATTCAAATTTATTCTTCTTTTCTTTAATATGGATATTTTATTCATGTTCAACAATCAACAATCTCTTTTTCTATATATGTTTATTCTTTATACATTCATACAATTTTTTTCTTACAATAACATTTTTGTGTTCATATAGTAACACACATTTGTAATATCATATACGTACAAAGTGTGTATTACTGTCCTTACACTAACATACATTAATTTGTCTTTACAATAATACATACTTAACTCTTATAGTACTTTTATTTTTTAATATTCCGTAATTTTATTTTATTTTTAACAGTAAAACATTGCGTGAAGAAAATAAGTAATAATTTTGAATTATCCGTTCTAGTAATATTTAGTTTTTCTTATTAAAATTATTTTTTATATTAGCGTGACGAAACTTATTATCAAATCATATTTGGGAAAAATAATTTCTTAAAATACATTTGGTGAAGTGTATTAATTCTAAAATTTACTAGTCTATTTCTTTAACATAAGTGGGCCCATTTCCTCTGATCACTCTTCTAGAAATGGTGACTGTGATAATGATAATTATCAGTAAGTAATAATTTAACACTTGCACCCAATATTTCTGTTAGGACTTAATAATAATTTAATAATTAATTATGATTTAACACTTGCTGCAAATATATGTGTCGGTATTTGGTTACTCTACCATGTCCCTCATATTTTCAATTCTTTTTTATTTTATCATTTGTCCACTTTGACTAAAGTCTTCGTGGTTTTGATTTTGACCAATTTTTGCTCGCAATGGTAGGTATATTATATTTAAGTGATTTAAATATATTTTTAATTATTTAATTGAATTTTTTACCAAATCTTCTGTGTGAGAAAATAATAATTTTAAAGGTACAAAAGTCTATTTATCAAAACAATATAAAATATAATTGAAATGAAAAAAATTATCGAATTTTAAAATGCAGGTAAGAAGTAAAAAAAACAAAAAAAAAAAACTGATTGGCTGCATCACACAACTGCCAAAGCCACCCACTGTCGCCTGTGAACTGTCTGCACCATATGTGGTTTCTCTTTTTTTTCCTAACAAAATTTTTATTGGACATCAATTTTCCTTTTTATTACGAGTTATTAAGGAATAGTCAAAACATTCCTCTTAGGACATATTTATTATATTTATCTTTTGTATTTATCTTTTTCTAAAATCATGTAATTAAGGTAATTACTTCTATAAATACAAGTCATTCCCCACTCACCTAACGGTCATATCTCATTGTTCACAACAATATTTTTATATAATTATGGATTCATTTAAATTATTTCTTGTATACATAATATATATAATCTCAAATTTATCTATGAATTATAAGTCTCGAGCATTTAATCGCATTACCTAGATTAGTGTTTCTTTTAATTTTTCATCGCCCATATTATTCAATTTTAATATGATTTGATATATAATGTCAAACACACAAAGTCACAAAATATGCATTTTATAAAAGGAGAAAACTTCTTTAGCTTTTTTTTTTTAATATGTGTTTGGCTCGATTAATTATGTCAACTCAACTTGAACTATGTTCCTATATAATTATCAGAATTCAATTATAAAAAAAATTCTGAACTATATCTATTCGGCTTAATTAATTAATTAATTTACACTGAGTCTTTTAATATTTTTTACATATTGTTTTGAAATTTTCACATTTATATTTTTTAATATTATTAATTATTGGAGTATTAACTAATGTGCAATTTTAAGAATTCCATGAAAAAATTAGTAATAATCTTTATCTTCTTCGTTGGACTTTTTTTAAATTTTTCAAAAGTTTTTAATAATAATTTAATATATATATATACATGAGAATAGTGTGAGTAATTACATCCATTGATTAATTAGTGTGGGTGAATATGAGAGATATTGGACGTGATGATTAACGAAAATAACATCACTGATGCAAAAAATTAAATACCGTTATGAAGTCATTGGTTTGAGTCTTAATATAATCATGAATTTTCGTGTCCAAATTTCTTGCTTTAATCATGAATTTATCCAACAATTGACGAAGCAACCACCTCCTCTAGCTTTATTTACTTACCAGAACCACTGCCACTTCTTTGTCTCCCCCTCCATCCTACTTATTTTTCTTAATTTTATTTATCATCAACATAAACATATTTAATTAATTAATTAATTAATTAAACCTCTCCCGACGCACTGACGCCTTAATATGATCATGGTGAAAAATACTCCTATATAATTCATTTCTGATCTATGACTTGGGCATGATGTCATCTAATTAAATTAGCTATATATGAATTTGGTGTGAATTTTTATTTATTTGTTGTGTAGTTTGCATGAGAAGCAAGGTCAAAATTTCAGACATGCTGTCACTGTTCCATAATTCACATTTCTACCTCTTACGGTTATCATGGACACATCACTGATCCAAAAGTCTTTTTTGTAGGATGGATTCATATATATTAATTCTAATTAAAAAATTAAGTTAAAAAATATAACATATTATTATTATTATTATTTAGGGATCTCTATTGAGTCTTGACATGGAGTTGACACCATTTTGATGAGTTTTAGGTTAGGTTTTTATTTAATTTTTGGTAACTATACTACATTATAGAGGTCATTTTATGTGAAACAACTTTATTTATGAGATGAGATGAGATTCAATTTTAGTATTTGAATTATGTTTTTCTTTGAACATAATTGAGGTGAGACACTATTTAGTCTATTACATATACTTCTACATATAGAGGCTAAAATAGACCTTAATTGGTTTTCAAATTATTTTTTACACGGTCGAAACTGAAAAAATTTCGTCTCACCTAAAAGTCCGAACTTGTAAACTTTTAGCAGGAATCGAACTCAGGACACGTGAACATAAACCTAAGGATACCATGAATTTTTTTTGTCTCGTTTAAAAGTTTGAACTTGTACAAAGATAGATAATTAATTCTTGTATATTAATTTCCGACACATTTCTTATATGAGACACACAATAAAAGAAGTTCTAAAAAAAAAAAAAATTGTGGTGTGAGTGTCAATAACTTGAGTTAGCCTAGTGGGAATGGTGACTTGCCATTGCCATGGCGCCCACATAAAATAAATGAATTGAAAGACACTAATCTTTTAGTAAAGACATCTGCAATAAATTAGAGCAGTAATGTGACCTAAAATAAAATAGGACAGTGGTGAGTTGAAAGACAAAGATGTTTTACGAAATAACAGCTTATGAAAGACACGTAGAATAAATTAGGGCATTATTGAGCTGAAAGGCAAGATTGTTTCAAGAAATAGAGTATGCCGATTTTACGAAAGATACCTAAATTAAATTGGCAAGTTAATAAGCTAAAGACACGGCTGTTTTACGAAAGAGGATCTAGCATGTCGGTTTTAGGAAGTGAAATCGTGGAATTAATGAAATCACGCTTTTGTTTTTTTTAAATGAGC
Organism: Galeopsis tetrahit; assembly: GCA_963675135.1. NCBI lineage: Eukaryota > Viridiplantae > Streptophyta > Magnoliopsida > Lamiales > Lamiaceae > Galeopsis > Galeopsis tetrahit. Next base: position 12,924,054 of record OY776125.1, on the reverse strand, counting down.
CCATTAATATCAATGGTCTAGCTAAAATAAAGAGTTTATTGCACAAAAAATACCACAATTTTACAATTTTTCAACCTGTAGACTTGGGATTTATAAATGTGATCCTCTTTAGGTTTTAGGTTCGAACCCTCTAAATGTAAACAATTTTTATTGGATCACGTCCATACTGGCTTAAAACAGGACCCTTCCTTGACGGGATACCCGAAACTTAAAAAAAATAAAAAATTGTGTATCAAATTTTAAATTTAAAAATATGTGTTAAAATTGAAGGGAAAAAAAAGTAAAAATGTCAAGATTTATTTTGAAACTGATTATAAATAAATTAGGGGATTAATGAGATTAGGGGTGTGAAATGTATGGTTCAGAACAGATCAAACCAAACCAAATCATTAAATATGGTTCGGTTTACTGTTTTTGAGAATTGAATTTTTTTCTAGTATGATTCGATTTACGGTTTTCACTAATGGAAAAACTGAATAAATCAAACCAAACCGAACTAATATTATATATATATTATATAAATAAATATTATATATTTTATTTTAATACTATTATTACTCAAATTCACAAATACTAAATTAATAATATTATATATAGAAGCCTATTTCCGAAGTTTAGTTGTTATTTTTTTTTATTATTTAGTTATTTTTTAGTGTTCAAATTTCAATGACTATTTTTTGAACACTGTGAAATCATTTTGCTATTTAAATTATATTTCATATTATTGAGATTTTATTTTGTCTATTAAGATTGTGTTTTATATGTTTAAATTAATTATTGTGTAGGAAAAAAATGAGTAAAATTACGGTTCGGTCAAAACCGATCGAAATATTATGGTTTCAAATCGAATGATTTTTATAAATACGATTTGGTTTATAGTTTTTTTTTTTTAAAGAACGATTTATATTTTGGTTTACAATTTACGGACGGTTAACCAAACCGACCGTTGCACATCCCAAAATGAGATGACATACACGCCTGTTTTGTTTTAGGAAGTGGCGCGTAGATGAAATTGTTGGAAATCAAATGTAATAATATTTCTTATTTTGTGGAAATTTAATTAATATTTAATCATTTCTCTAAGGGTATATTATAGTAAATTATATTGCCTAATTAACTAAGCAAATATACCTTTTACACAATATCTATCATGGAAGAAAAACGTTAAAATATATATTTAGCATAAGACCTAATACTCTTTCATAAAAGAGGATATCGTATATTTTGCTGCTGAATAATATCACTTTATAAAATAAATAATATTAAAAAAATATCATGTATGTTAAATAGTACTCCCTCCGTCCAGGGACGGACCCATAACTCATTGTTAGAGGGGGCCAATTTTTTTAAGGATCCAAAACACTGGAGTAATATATATAGTTACTAGTAATATTTATGCAATAAATTGTACCTATATTTTTTATTTAATTTTTTAAATATACTCAATCTATTTTATTCCCTATTTTATTTATAAACAAACAATATTAATTAAAATCGGTGGTGCAAAAAGAAACAAACACACTATATATACATGTATGAAAGAAATATTAAAATCAGGTTTCTCAAATACTGTACATCTATACATTATTTGATCATCTCTTTATCAATAATAGTCTCAAACATTTAAAATATAATCATTTTGAGATTAGTTTTACAATTAAAATACCTATAAAATAATCCCTTTTATATATAAATACTAAAAGTGTAAGAATATTTTTTTAGATGACTTTTGCAATAAAAACTCTACTAAAATGATTTACTACATATTAAATTAATTTAGCATTAATTGTATTTAATTAAAAAATAGTAAAATTTAATTTTAACATATAACAAATATATATAGACGTGGTGTGAGGTTAGGGGGGCATGGCCCCCCTTGGCATATGCATAAGTCCGTCCCTGCCTATGTCCCATAGGAATTTGCACACTTTCTATAAATGGATGTCACATACCAATTTGCACACTCCATAAAAGGAAATATCTTCATAACCCCCACCCTCAAAATATACTCTTATTTATGTATATGTCATTACTTTTCCACACTCAATCTATTTTTACTTTACTTTATTCATAAAACTTTATAAAACTATCCCTCAAAACATCACTTATTACACTTTTTCTTACACATTTCTTAAATTGTGTGCCCACCCAAATGTGCAAGTTCCTATGAGACGGAGGGAGTATTACCATACAAGTCTAACAATGCTACTTTTTCAACGTCATACTATGTAGGTAAAACGTAAAAAATAATCACTAAAGATCCTCATTTTCAATTATGGAGTACCAAGCAAGTCCAGCAAAAATATTCGAAATCAACAAAACAAAAGAAAATAAGTGGACCTAACAAATTTAATTATATTTTGATATTAAAATTAGATTTAAATTTGAACAGTGACCACTTCCTTTTTTAAACACTGCTCTTTTACTAAAGTCCCGAACAAATTAGGGCATTATTGAACTAAAAGGACGGCTATTTTAGGAAGGGTAATATACTCCCTCCGTCCCACAAAGATAGCTACACATTTATTTTTTTGGATGTCTCAAATTATAACTACATTTTTAGTATTAAATATTTTATTGTCAATTTTACCCCTAATTAATAAGAGTAATTAATGTTTAACAGATTTTGGAGTATGAGTTTTCAAGGGCAGAATTAGTACATTAGCTAAACTTGACTACATTTATTGATTTTTCTTAATCTATGTGTAAAGTCAAATGTAGTTATTTTTGTGGGACGGAGGGACTACCAATTTTACAAAAGACGTCTGAAATAAATTAGGTCATTAATGAGCTGAAAGACACAACTTTTTAGAATATACACCCTCCATCCCATTTTGATAGGTTTGTTTGACTTTTCACAAAAATTAAAAAATTGTATTAAAAAGACACATTAGACAAGTAAAATTTATATTATAATCCTATTTAATGAATGTTATACTTTCTAATGTAATTAATGCATATGATTAAATTTTTTTTTTTGTTAGAAAAAAAGATTTCATTATACTAATTGAGTACAAGGGTACTCCAACACATTACAATTTAAAGATTACTTCCATTACAACTCAAGAGTAATTCATGTGCAAGTAAAGTTATCCATACCACCATTTCTACTGCTAATGACATACAACACCTTCACAATAAATAAATTGGATTGTTAATCCATTCCATTGCCCGTGACTCTTGTATCTTCTAAACTTTGCTTCCCAGTCAAGATTTTAGCCTTAACTTGATTAGCTCCACAATTTTTGGACCATTCGTAACTACTCCATTGAAGCTCGTTTCTTTTCTCATGTTCCAAATCGACCAAACCACTCTGATCCAAATTGTTGTTGCCGCTTTACCTTTGTTTCCTCTCCCCAACAATTCACTATGCTGTAAGAAGTTGACTTCCGGATCCCAATGTAGTACCATTTGGCATTGCAGTCAATTGTGGATTTCATCCTAGATGAATCTGCTCAATTTGCAATTGAATAAAAAATGCGTCAAATTTTCAACTTGCTCCTTGCACACGGCGCATTTTGCTTCCTCGTCATTAAAAATGATTTCTTTTGTTATCGGTTTATCTTTTGTTGATGCATAGAATTATATTAGTAAATGAATTAGAAAATATTACTTTATATAAAAACAAACCTATTTAAATGGGACATCCATAAAATGAAAACAAGTCTATCTAATTAATTATATCCATTTTTAACATTGGGTTTTAATGAATATTCATTAATCTATATATCGTGCAACCAAGATCATCGACGATGTCGATATTGCGGCAACGACAAACATGGGAAATCGGGTAAAAAAACTTGTGCTCAAAGATGGTAAAATGGAGACTACCACGGTCGGGCAGGAACAAGCTCAGCTTGGACGCATTGATTTTTTTATGATGGGTCAATAGGCAGTAACGGGCCCAAAATTTTAAAATTGGGGGACAATTTAAATGGGTGGAGTTGCTTTCAGCAGGAATCGAACTCAGGACGTGAGCCTTTTGGCTCTGATACATGAAAGAATTACATCTCATGTAAAAGTTCTAACTTGTAGAGAGGTTGAGAATTAATTCTTGTATATTAATTTATAATAATAAGATTAAAAAAAAAAAAGAGAGAGAGTTGTTTTATGTTTTATGCATGAATGTAAACGTAACAACTTTTTTTTATTATAAATATTGTAAAGTAAAGTTCACGAATAATTTATGTTTCTTTATATGTGAAAGGGGACAAATTGAGGGACTTTAAGCCCATGTTGCAATCTGCAAATAATAAATTAAATTGTGGTTTCCTGTTTGTAAAATAATAATAATAATAATAATATAATAATAATTCAAAGTCTAATCCACCATGAAAATTATAAATATGGGTTGGGCCATTCAAACTTCGGGTCATATAGCCCAATATAATCAATGACACAGGCAAGTCAGTAATCAATGACGGAGGCACTCCAAGAATTTTTTTAATTATATTTTATTCACGCTTTGGATGACACACAATTTAAAAAAATGTGTAATGAGTGATATTTTGAGAAATAGTTTTGTAAAGTTTTATGAATAAAATAAAATAAAAAGTAGATTTTTTTTTTTGAGACAACAGTCAAGCCTTTTCTTAATCTATTACATAATTTTGTCGAATTCCCTCAAGGCTTACTACATCTGCTATCCAACGAGGCACATCTTCATCTCTCCAATCTTGAGAAGAGTGAAATTCAGCGGCCCTTCTTGCTAGTCGATCCGCCGCCACGTTCTTCGTTCTGGGTAAATGCGAGACCTTGCACACTACAAAGCCTCCAACTAATTGCTTAACTCGACCCAGAACATATCCTTCCGGCCCCCATACCCGGTCCCCCTTCTTTATCGCCCCCACTGCATCCATCGAATCCGAGAAGAGGTGGACCTTTTCAATATGTCTATCCGTACACCATTGCAGCCCTTCCTCCACTGCCCTCAATTCCGCGCCCAAAACAGATCCCGGAGGCTCTATTTCTCTGCCGAAGGCTCCCTTTATAGTCCCTTCCGGCCCGATTAAAACTGCCCCTGCTCCATATTTGCCTCCATCCACTTTAAACGCTGCATCTACCATAAGATAATAGGCATCTTCTAGTACTTCCCCCCTTATCTCCACCCTTTCCGTGCTCTGGTTCGCCACCCTTCGGCTATGCATTTGGAATTGATTCAGGAAGTCCGTTGCCCATTGCACATTCGTCACCTTTCTTCCTCTTCCGTGTCCTCTTTTCATATGGCCCTCCTCCTCATGTAATATCGTGCATCTCTCTTTCCATATCCCCCATGCCAATATCACTGCCTCTTCTAGCCTCCTTTCCTGCAAATTTTCACTCAATCTCTTTATAAAATCTCTTGTTTGCAGCTTCTCCCCTCCCCTCAAACATTCCCACCATCCATTTTCCTTCCAAACCTGCTTCACCCCTTTACAGTAAAACAGAGTGTGAGTGGTTGTCGCTCTTTTATCCCCGCATAATCCACATTCTCCCGTATTTGGGACGTGGTGTCTTTCTAAATTCCCTTCCGAGGCTATGCTATCCCATGCCACCTTCCACCAGAAAATTTTTACCTTCGGCGGAACTTGCAACTTCCATACTTTCTTCCACTCCATCTTATCCTTCATTCTTTCCGATCCCGTAGCGACTCCTCTGCCCCTGCTTAGCCACTCCCTACTTAACCAATACCCGGACTTCACCGAATACTTACCCTTTCTTTCATGTATCCAATATTGGGAATCCGGTACCTGCTGTCCCCCAATCGGTGTTGCTAATATTTCTTCTGCCTCGAAAGGGTAGAAGGCTTGCCTTACTAACCCTTCGTCCCACCTGTCCTCCTCGTTTATAAACCGATTAGCTACTGAGCCACTTGCAATTCTCGAAATAATTCTCCCCCCTCCAATATTAGGTAGCCATTTATCTTTAAAAATCCTCACTGTCTTCCCATCTCCAATCCTCCAATGTAGTCCCTCCTCTAGTAACTCCTTACTCCAATATAGAGATCTCCATACGAACGACGGGTTGGTTCCTAGCTCCGCTTCCATCATCTCCGAATGTTTGAAGTACCTTGCCTTTAGAGTCCTACTTAGTAGAGAGCTTGGCTTTTCTATGATCCTCCACAATTGCTTCGCTAATAGGGCTTTATTAAAGGCAACCATTCCCCTAAAAGCCATCCCCCCTACCTCTTTGTGTGAACAAAGAACATCCCACTTTTTCCAATGTAACTTCCGCCCCTCCTTCTTCAACCCCCACCAATAGTTAGCCACAATCTTTTCAATATCTCTACAAATCGATGTCGGAACCCGAAAACATGCCATTGTATAGGTTGGAACGGCTTGTATAATTGCTTTTATCAGTACTTCCCTTCCCCCCTCTGAGAAATTACCCTCCCTCCATGCCTCAATCTTCTTTTCCACTCTATCCCTTAGATATCCAAACTGTAATCTCTTGGCTCTCATTGAATATGTTGGTAATCCCAAGTAGAGTTCGTGTCCCGCTGTCATTCGGATACCCAGCCCGTCTCTCACACTTCTACGGTTCCTTTCTCTCGTGGCCGGACTAAACGAAACTGCTGACTTTTCGTAGTTAACCATCTGTCCCGAAATGCTTTCGTATTTTCTCAAAATGCTTTTCACTCTATCACACTCATTTCCTTCCGCTTTGAAGAATAAGAGACTGTCATCCGCGAAGAAAAGGTGTGTGATAGATGGTGCTCCCCTTGCTATCGTTACTCCAGAAATTTGCTTTTCCTTTGCTGCTTTCTCCAACATAGCCGACAGCCCCTGTGCACAAAGTACGAACATAAACGGAGACAGGGGATCTCCCTGTCGGAGGCCTCTCGATGGTCTTAGCCTCCCACCAATCTGATCATTTATTTTGAATGCATAGTTCACCGTTGTTATACAATGCATCAGGAGTTTGATCCACCCCAAGTTGAAACCCATTTTAATTAGAATCTTCTCCATGTATCCCCATTCCACTCTATCGTACGCCTTACTCATATCCAATTTTAAAGCCGCGTATCCCTCTTTGCTCTTGTTGTTCCGTAACCAATGCATACACTCATACCCCAAGATTATATTATCCGAAATCAATCTCCCTGGTGTAAAAGCGCTCTGATTTTCATCCACAATGTCACTCATTACCTTTTTCAGCCTGTTTGTAATGGTTCGCGCAAGGATCCGATACAGCACATTACTTAGGCTTATTGGCCTAAAGTCGGCTACTTTTATTGGTTCTCTTTTTTTCGGAATCAATGTAATCCAAGTATCATTCCATTCTGAGATATCACCCCCTTCGTTCAAGGCTTTCAAGATGGCCTTTGTGACATCACTCCCAACTACGTCCCATGATTTTTGGTAAAAACCAGCCGAGAGCCCATCTGGACCCGGTGCCTTCATCGGATTCAACTGGAACACTGCCTCCTTCACCTCTGCTGCCATAAAAGGCCTCATTAGATATCGGTTCATCTGTTCCGTCACCACGACTCCCACATGTTCCAAGGCCTCCTCCGTCTCCTCTACCGATGGCTGTTGTGATTGGAAAATCTCCTCAAAGTAATCCCGAATCGTGTTTTCCAGCCCATCATGTGCTGACTGCCACTGCCCTCTACTATCCTCCAACCCCTTAATGGTGTTTATTCGTTGTCTCTGAGTGGCTTTCCTATGGAATACCTTTGTGTTCCTATCCCCATCTTTAAGCCACGTAATTCTAGCTCGTTGCTGCCATCTCATATTTTCTTGCGTTTGTAATTTATGCAGCTCTCCTTCCAGTATCCTCACCTTTTCTATTTCTCCATCGCCTCCCTCCTGATTCAGCACCACATTTAAGCTTTCTTGACAATTTCTGATCTTTCTCCTCGTACTCCCTACCACCTCATTGGCCCACTTCCCCATACTCCTTTGGCAGCTCTTTACCTTTTCCATAATCTCCCCTTGATCCCCTGTACTCTGCCACCCCTCTGTTACCACTGCCTTGAAGTCTTCTTCTAAGGTCCAGGCTCTTTCAAATCGAAAGAGCTTCTTCTTATGCTTCTTCCCCTGTGACCCTCCCTCATTAATTGTAAGCTTTACTGGCCTATGATCTGACCCATAGTAATTTAAATTCCTTGCTTCCCATGTTTCACACTGATCCAGCCACTCATCATTTGCTAAAAATCTGTCTAATCTTTCCTTTACCCACTGCCTTCCACCCCTTCGGTTCATCCAAGTAAACTTTGGTCCCAATGTTCTCATATTTCTTAATCCAACCTCATTGATAGCCTTTCTAAAATCTGCCATCTGCCCATACGGTCTCTCCCTCAGACTATCCCCCCCTTTCTTTTCATCCAGTGACAAAATTTCATTAAAATCCCCCTCTACAATCCATGCTCGGATTCCCCCTTTATGTGTATCTTTGATCCTTCTTAACAGTTCCCAAGAGTGTTTCCTTAAGTGAGTTACTGGTGCCCCATAAAACCCAGTAAATCTCCAAGGCCATACCCCATTATCAACAACACAATCCAAATGACCACTCGAGTACGAAAGCAAAGAAATCTTCATTGATTCATTTCCAAAAAGTACTAAACCACCACTAGTTCCCCTAGCATCATATCCAACACAGTAATTAAAATTCAAAACACTTTTCCATCTAATACATTTATCAACTGTGAGCTTAGTTTCAGTAATAAATAAAAGGTCCGGGCTATGTTCAGCAACCATTTGCTGCAAAGCTTGGAATGCTCGTGTGCCCCGGAGTCCACGCGCATTCCATACCACCACGATCATTTCTGTCGGCGGTGCTGAGTAGACTCAGCCACCGCCTCCATGAGTTTCGCCTCATGCTCCTCTTGGCTTTTTGACTTCTTTGCCTTCCCCACCTCTTTTCCTTTTTCCTCCCCTTTGTCTTTTTCATCTCCTCCCTCATTACCTTCTCCTCCCCCAATTCTTCCTCTCTTCTTTGCCGGATGGTTCTGTCCTTTCTTTCCCGTTCCTGGCAGTTCTTTCTCCTGTTTCTCTTGGCTTCCTTTTGACATAATCGGGGTTCCCATCACTGCCTGTCTCAGCATCGGCGTAGGTATCATCTTGCTTGCTCCACTCCCTTCTCCACTGCTTAAATTCAGACCTCCCTTACTGTATCCCATCACATCTCCGTAGCTCTGGCTTCCTATACTCATGTCTCCAAACTTTGGGTAGGCATTCATATAGGCATAGTACCTCATACTGTTCGAGAGATTGAACATATCCTCCTCTGTCTGCATAGTTGGTTCCGTGAGAAATTGATTGGTATTAAAAGGTACATTACTTACCTCCTTCATCGCTATCCCACTTTTACTCGCCTGCTGCTTATTTTTTATCACCAGCTTGGGTCTTGTGGCATTTTGCACCCCTTTCCCTTTGTCATTTCCGTCAGACTCCGAGGCTTGTTGTTTTGTTCTCCTTCCAATTCCCTTTTCTCTGGCCCAATCAAAGTCAGCCTTTGTCGGTTCCTTCTGCCTATCTGCCCTTAGCCACCCTGGGTAGTTAACTTCTAGTTCCTTCTGGCGATTTGCATCCTCAAAGTTGAGTGGGCAGTCCTTGTCAAAGTGAGTTATGACTCCACACAAACCACAGTACTCCACCAATTTTTCATACCTGAACAGGATCAGGCGATTCTCTCCTTGAACCGTGGTGGATGTTCCCCTTGCCAAAGGTCTAGTAATATCAATGAGCACACGTACCCTTAAGCATCGCCCCCACTTTGCCTCCCCCTTTGGCTGGTCCACCTCGAGCACCTCCCCCTGTCTACTTCCTATCCGCCTCCCGATTTCTTCATTCATCGAATTCAGCTGTAGCCCATGAAGTTGGATCCAGAAAGGGGCTTTCTGGAACACTACCGTCGCTGGGCATTCTCTCCCCGTCAGCTTTGCTAGTATCAGCGTCGTCCCACTAAGGTTCCACGGCTGTTTGTATTGTGCCTTGTTGCATTCCACCGCTTCCCCGAACTCCAAGACGAAAAGCCCCTCTCCCACTTGGGACACTTTTAGGGTCCCCTCTGGTCTCCAGATATTCTTCATCGCCGTACTCAGCTCCACCGGCCCCATGTTCTTCCTCACGGTGAACCTCCCCAAAAGTATGTTCTTTGGGGCTGTAAGCTCTCCTTCTGGGAGCTCCATTTCCTCCTCATCTGGTTGGATAATAGCCACCTTGCTCATTCCTTCATTCAAGTTCTCCGCCATTTTCCTGTTTGTGACTATCTTGATTGCTATTGTAGTCTTATAGCACCAATACTTTGATTCACGAAGTGGTGAATAACGGGGCCCCAATGTATGGGTTTTTATACTCATCCTGCCTCACTCGTCCGCCAATCCCATACGAGTTGGGATTCACTAGGAGGATTATACTCAATGACTCTTCTTCGAACAGACCCCAGAAGATACCGAGAGTTGCCTCGGCAGCCTCAATCCGGCGGTGCCATGATTGCTGTCGCAAGCATGCGAGCCCTAATTTAATTTCAGATCTACAAAATTCGATTCGCACACACTAAGCGTGAAATCGCCCACAGTTGGCGCGTGATGCGCGTGACATATTAAAAAAGCATTATCCATGTGACATAATAAAAAGTAGATTGATTGTGGAAAAGTAATGGTATATGGGTAAATAAGAGTATATTTTGTGGGTGTGGTTTATGAAGATATTTCCATTTATGGTGTGCAAATTGCAAATTGGTATGGGACATCCATAGATAGAAAGTGTGCAAATTATTGTGGAACGGGGAGTATATATTAAGTAATTCTATTTTTTTTCTAATTTTTCCTTTTTAATTAGAATTGTAGAAGTAAATTATTTAATTGTTAATTGTTTAACTATTAAAACTTATTGTCTAAATTTTCGCAACCACCCGAAATTTGTTCTAAAATATTTAACATTTAAGTATTATAAAAAAAAAATGAGTGTTAGTTTTGTGTGTTTTAATTGAAGATATTTTTGTATATTTTATTTATTTATTATGCTATTAATATTTTAACAATTTCAATACTGTTTCATCTCTTATAAGCCGGAACAATTAAAAAATTTCTCTAAAATATAACTGAAGTCGATTTGTTCACTTTAAAATACTGAAATGAGATATATTGATACATTTTGTTATTTTGGTCGTTTCAACTAAATTGATTTGTTTCCTAAAATGTGAACACACTATCTCTCTACATTTTCTTCTTTTCATCTCTCTATAATTCTTTATCATTTTTATTATTTTTCATCAACTCAATAACATTTTAATACCTTAAAACATGTGGAAAAAAAAATGGATAAATTATTTTATAGTAATGTTAATCGGATCCCCGTACCCAAATTTTCTGACTCGTCACTGTGAGTAATATTAAAGTTAGCAAACTTTTTTAACAAGCAACCAAAATAACACGCATATATGCATTTATAGATGAGATGTCTACTCTGTCAAAAATAGAGAGACAGATATCTACAATAAAGAATCTGTAAAAAGCAGCTTAATGTGTCAAAAAGTGATATATGAATGTGTAATTATTAGTGAGTGATTAATCATACATCACTGCTCAAGATTTTTACATGTGATTTAAAATAATCTGCATAAAGCAGCATATATATACTAGCTAGTCAGATGATCTACATATATTAATTGATTTTTCTTATTAAATAAAAATTCGTGTAATTTTTTATTTTGAAGAAACTGGATTGGTGTGAAATTTGTCGTCAAATTTTGTGAAACCAAAATAGATTATCTTGAATTAATATAAATTAATTAAGTAAACATAGTAATGCAAATGCCAAATGACATCCAAAGGAACCCATTATTATGACCTTCATATCAAATTTACACACACACATATATATATATATATATATATATATATATATATAAATGTGCAAAAATTACTTCACCATGTAGAACGGTAAAATGTACAAAACTACTCCACCATGCAAACCTAATACGGAGTATAATTGTAAGTTGTAAGGCATAAATTAATATTATGCAAGTGTGTGTTAGATTTAACTTAAAGGTGTAAAATTAAAATGTGCAAACTATATTACTCAAAGTATCGTGCACGTGCACCATGATTTGGACCACTTATTCGTGGTTAATTCAAAGTGATTAAAATTAATTTTTGTAGTAAAATTGAAAGTGGGTGGTGTTTTAAAATTAAGTACTTCTAATCAATTTTTTTATATGTTGTGGTGTATGTAAAATAAATCACTTTTTTTATATAATTTTACAAAAAATATTTTTATTACATTTGAATAAATAATGAGTAAAGATACAATATTAGTATTTAAAAGTAGGGGAATGAGTATTTCATCAAAACTGCTTTCAGTAATTAATTTAATCACTTAAGGGCATGTTTGTTTCATGGGTTGGGATAAGATGGGTTAAGATGTGGGGAGGCTAGATAAACCTAGGAAGAGAGGCTAGATAAACCCAAGAGGAGACTAGGTTGTCTAAACCCATAGAATCTAGTTTATAAAAACCGGGTCAAATTATAAACCCGGATCAAAGGGTTTAAAGTTATGAGAAACCAAACATGGGAGAAGGTGGATCTACATATCAAACCCATCGCTAAACCCCCCTAAACCCATGAAGCAAACATGCCCTAATTGTATTTGCAAACACATTAAAAATAAGGATTGGGGTATATACCCGTCCAGCTTTGTTTTTTTTTTTTTTTAATTTGATCGGTAAAGAAATTGCCATTAAAAATGAAATAATGTACAAAAGTAGTGATAATCGGTGACGTATGTGATATATCACCAATATCAAAAGAATAAAACAATTACAAAGCCATTAGAAGTCCTATTACTTGAACTATTTGCTGAAGTCCAAGTTTGGGGATTGCCTCCAATTCCTGTACTTTACATCTCTGTAAGTTGTTTCTTTTGCAGTAATCCAGCTCCACATATTTGAAATAATACCTTCTACGATCTTGATACGTACTATCTCCACGTTCCTAAACATCTTAGCATTCCTACATTTTCAAAGTGACCACACGACACATTCCCAAAGGCTGGTTAGGATCATACCTTCTGTTTTTCCGCTGGACAGATTACTAAAAGAGAGTAAGCTATCCACTAGATCTGCCTAAAGGGTAGTTTGAAGCCCTGACCACCTGATAACATCCATCCATATAAGGTAAGAGAAAGGGCATTCGAAAAAAACATGGAGCACTGATTATGTTGCATTGCCGCAGAAAGTGCAGCTCGTGTCGACGTTTTGGGGTAGGATTCCTCGCCTTTGTAGCTCTGTTTTTGTTGGTATTCTCCCCATAATTACTCTCCAGCAGCCACCACTTCCCCCAAAGAAATAAATTTAGAAATTAAAAAACAAAACTTAAAAATTAAAAAAGAAAACTTATTTTCGACAAACCAGTGTCGACCAAAAACATTCTCGTCGACACTGATTTGCCGATCAAACATCTCCCCGTCGACACTCGTTGGTCGATCAAACACCTCCCCGTCGACACTGGTTTCTCGAAAGAACTTAAAAAACAAAAAAATAAATTTCGACAATAATTGATTGACCATAAACACTCTCATCGACCCTTTATTGTCGATGAAAGTATTTATGGTCGATTTTTTGCCAAAATTAAAAAAAATACCTGGACTAGAAGCGACGGCTGAAAGTGGTAGGGAGTCGACGGGAGCGTGGCCGGCTAGGGAGGAAGATCCGGCGGCGTCGCAGCGCCACCCCACTCACCACAGATCGAAAAAATTTCAAAAATTAGGTAGGTTAATGGCCAAAACAAATTCTTCAACAATACTATTTATGAATTACTCTATGTGTATAATAGTGGCCAATATGTTTTCTATCTATCCATTTCAAAAAAAAAATGTTTTAGAATCGGTAGTTTTTTTTTTTTTTGAAAATTTGGAATTTGTTTTAGATTTTGGAGTTTGAGAAATAAACATCATTGTTCAAATTCCAATTTTTTTTTCCGAATCTAGTTACTTTTTTTAAATTTATTTCCCGAAATTTAGTCGATTTTTTTAATTATTTTTATGAAAAATTATGTCCGGAATCTTTTTTCGAATTCCTAATCTTTTCTCAAATTTTTTTGTCCATATGTTGCTTATTTTTTTGTTTCTTTTATTAAATTCATGTCCAATACATTTTAGTGAAATCTTTAATACGAAGTATTTCTTGAATATTTTTCTCGAAAGTTTAATTTTTTGGTGATAATAGTTGGAACGATTATACGTGAAATGGAATGTGTGGGTGTACTCATCTCTATGTTTTCTTTAATTTCAGTACAAGGGTATATTGGACATTTTATGTAGTTTTGGGTTGGAATTTTTTAAGGTGGGTGTTCTCCACAACTCTGTGGGTGCGTATAACCGGGGCACTCTTTCAATTGGGGATGATTTGGACCTAGACTTTCGGCCTTTGACCATGTGTTGGATCTAGGTTTTGGCCACTGATAAATTCCCCCCCCCCCCCCCAATTAATGAGTTCACCCCTTTACACAAAAAGGCTTTGCAATCCTCTCTTTCCACATAATGTACCAAATGTCGTAACAAATTTTCACATAATGTCTCAAATTTTGAAAAACACTTCCACATAATGTCTAAATTGTCAGAAAAAAAATTCACATTGTGTGTCAATTTTCGAACAATAGTTCCACATTATGTCTCAATTTTCGAAAAATAGTTCCACATTATGTATCACTTTTCTGAAATTTTTTCAAACAGTAGCAAATTAAGTTTTTTGTTTAATAGAGGTTGGTTGATGGTAAGAAAGATTACATAGAGGAAGAATATGATGAAGATGAGCATGGCAAATCTGCGAATGAGGGAGTTTGTCACCGAGTTTTGTGCAAAAATGTGAAAGTTTGTCACCGAGTTTTGTGTGAAAATGTGGAAGTTTGTCACCGAGTTTTGTGTGAAAATGTGGAAGTTTGTCACCGAGTTTTGTGCAAAAATGTGGAAGTTTGTCACCGAGTTTTGTGCAACAATGTGGAAGTTTGTCACCGAGTTTTGTGCAAAAATGTGGAAGTCTTGGCCGAGTTTTGTCACCTAACTCGACGAACCAGACTCGAGAAGGAATAGAAAAATCCATTTTCGACGTTTCGTCTCCTAATGCCCCATTTTGTGCAAAAATCAAGTTTCTTCAACAACTAAAAGTCTAAATCATTTCCAATAACAACGGGAATTGCACGATTTCACTCCAAGATGGGTTTTTTTTGAATTGTTGGTGAACTCAAAAGATTTTGTATTGTATATTAATTGTGGGGAAAGGGGAAAAGGTTATATGTGGTATTTTATATGGGTGTGAACTCATATTTTGGGGGTGAAGTCATCTCGAGAATAAACACATAATAAAGAGGGGGCATTTATCCGTGTTCCTAGGTTTTTCTCCCAATAGTAATTTGGGCTTACGTTGGCCCAATTTTATTCCTTTTATATGCATTTTTGTTTGGGTTGGGATATATACCCCTCCAGCTTTGTTTAATGCACTCCCCCAATACACGCACTCCCCTCAAAACACATGTAAGATAGATACACTTCCCATAAATTACCTATTATACCATTATCTCTTTAAATTGTATATGATAAATACACTCCTCAAAAACCCTAATTATCACACTTAAACCCTAATTTTCTCAAATTTATTCTTCCCGACTCCCTTCTCTCACACCATTCATCTTCTTCTCCACCCCTTCTCCACTACACATATCGTCGCCGCCTCCCACCGCCTACCGCCTTCGTCCAACGCCACCAGCTCGCCGCCTCGCGCAATAGGGCCGCCTCCTACTCCTCTTCTTCCATCGCGCGGCGCCGCCTCATCTTCTTCAATCGCGCGGTGCCGCCTCCTCCTCCATCGCGCGCCGAAGCCTCATCTTCTTCCATCGCGTCGGCGCCGCCCCACCCCGCGCCACTTCGTCATCCCTTTCGTCCAGCCTCCGCCGCTCATCCGTCGCCCAGGTAAGCAGTTTTTTATTTTCGGTTGTTGCTCCTCCAGCTCGTCCGTCCACCGCTCGTCTGTTGCTCTTCTAGTTTTTTTTTTCGATAATATTGAGTCGACCAAAAACTCTCCCGTTCACAAATTATTGTCAACGGGAGTGTTTTTGGTCGACTCAATGTTGTCGAAAATTTCAAATTTTTTTTTTTAAATTCTTTCGAAAAAATCTTATTGACCGGTGTGTTTTTGGTCGACAAATCAGGGTCGACCTGAGTGTTTTTGGTCGACAAATCAGTGTCGACTGGAGTGTTTATGGTCGATAAATCAGTGTCGACAAAAGAAATTTTGGTCGACTCTGGTTTGTCGATTTTTTTTTTACTTTCTATGTTTGTTTTTTAATTTCTGAGTTTTTATATGCGGCGGTGGCGGCAACGTTAAGTGGGCGGCAACTAATACCTCTTAAATTCAGAGGGTGTATGTATCTTTTTGTATTTTATTAAAAGGGTAAAACATACATTTTACATGAATATTTAATTAATAAAAGTGAAAGGGTCATTATTAAACAAAGCTGGAGGGGTATATACCCCAACCCTTTTTGTTTAAGCTCATTTACTATGGGTTTCCTCTTGTAAGACCACATATGGGTTCTCTTAGAGTTTTTTTTAATTTTTTGGTATCAATGTTTCTCGTTTCATTTCCTTTTAATAATACTCCTCATTTTATGTGTCGTACATCTTATTATTTACTTACCAGAATTGTTCATTTCTTCACTATTATTGCAAGGTTCCTAATATTATCACATATATTTGTGTTGGTTTGTGTATTGACACGTTGAGATGAGTTTATCCATCAATCTTAACTTTATCATGTCAAGCAAACTTGTCATTAATAACAATAATATTAAAATCAGATTTAATAATTGATATAGACCATGTTAGAGTTAACCTTATTGGACCAGGCTCAACTCATATATGTGCACTAAATAGGTCCGTCCATCTCCTTATCAGAGAAGGGTCCATACTTAGAAAGTAATTGAGTTTGAGGATAAGTGGTTCCCCATTAAAGGAGAACACATATCTGATTTGATATGAATTATCGATATCTATTGAATCAAAGAACCAGAAATTGTTCTTGAAGAAATCTTGAGAGTTTTACAATTCGATGATGAAAACTTCTTAATTGAAATGAAAGGGAGAATCCCTTCTAATACTAATTACAATAACTGCTTATCAAAAACTAACCAACTAACTAACCCCTTTATTAGGGTTTGAAAACTAAGGAGTGTATGTAGAGGGAGTGTATTAATCAACCTTATGTAGAGGGAGTGTATTAATCAGCCTTTATACCCCCCCCCCCCCCAAATGGGAATGGATATCCAACAAGCCCATTTTGGACTTGTGATTGAGAAAATCAGCCGGAGGGAGGGGCTTTGTAAGCATATCAGCCAAGTTATCAGCTGTGGGAATATGGATGAGAGTGAATAGCCCAGCTTGTATCTTTTCCCTTGTGAAGTGGTAATCCAAAGAGATGTGCTTTGTTCTTTGATGAAGACATGGATTGTGTGCAATGGAAAAAGCACTTTTGCTGTCAGTGTACATGGTGGAGGGTTGTGAATGTTGAATTCCCAAATCAGCTAGGATGTAGTGTATCCATTGAACCTCACATGTAGTAGATGCCAAAGCCCTGTACTCAGCCTCTGCAGAAGACCTGCTAACAGTGGTTTGTTTCTTGGACTTCCAAGATATTAGTGAAGAACCAAGATAAATGCTAAAACCAGTGATACTTCTTCTAGTTAAAGGACATCTAGCCCAGTCAGAGTCAGCAAAAGCATGTAATTTGAAGGGAATGGCCTTAGGATAAAATAAACCAGCACAAAATGCCAAAGAACAATCAATTATTCTCATGTAAGCACAATTTCACAATTCTAGCCCTAAATTCCTCAAATTTCTTCATGGGTATTTGAAATTAAGCATTATCATTCATTATTTACCAATAACAAACAATAATACACAAAGCCCATGGAAGAAATAACCAAGAAATCAACAAACCCATGTTAAATTCAAATTTTCGTCACTTTCCCTACACATGCAAAAAAACACCTTCAAAAACTTCAAAACTTTGCTCAATCTTGCAAGAAAATTAAGGGGAATGAGTTACATACCTTGGGTGTTGACTTTCTTGAAGAATTTGCAAGAGAAATCAAGAGAAAATCGAAGAGAAATTAAACTTGTTGGTGAGAGAAGTGAAAAACCAATTCTCAAGAGTGGGTGTGTGGGTTATGAGTGTGTTAAGGTTTTAAAGGGATGTGGGCCGAGTGGGTAGGGTCGTATGCCGTTTGGGTCGGGTTTCGACCCACCAAAAATTTAAAAATTTTCGTACCTGGGACGCGGCCCGGCCGGGCGGCTCTGAATGGCCCGGCCGGGCGAAAACTTCGTGATTTCCTTTAAGAACCTGTACCCAACGGCCCGGGCGGGCGGCTCTGAATGGCCCGGCCGGGCGAAAACTTCGTGTTTGCTCCAAAAAAATTCTGAGTGAACGGCCCGGCCGGGTGGCTCTGAGTGGCCCGGCCGGGCGGCCCATTGGCTCAACCTTCTCTCCATTTTTTAATTTTTTTTTTTGCTCGATTAGACTCCAATTTCCCAACTTCACGCTGTTTTCACAAGTGAACAATTCAAACATCAATTACGATGCATGGTTTTTGGTGCTAATCGAATTTTCATAAACGAACATTACCCCCCCAAACTTTTCATTGCACGCAATTAAAGTTTGGAAAAATAGTGTTGGAATACGATTTTGCACCAAAAACTTGCAATGATAACCAAACTCAATCAATATCACCACCATTTGTGTCAACAACCACCATGCATATATCAAACACTAGTCAAGAATCACATTCCAAACTACTATTCATCAATGACAAGTGTTCAAAAACATCACAACTCAAGTACAATATATCACAAGAAAATTTCCCTACCCCCCCAAACTTATATATTGCAAAGCAATGTTAAGTTTGGGAAGGTGTGTACCTCATGATGGCTATCAACTCCAATTTACTTTACTTCTCAAACTTTTATCCACGACGTAGGACCTCCACCAAGGGGTATTTTGACCTACAAAAGAGCTCTTCACAAAAAGAACATCAACTACTCACACTTATTCAAACAAAACCAAATGAACAAAAAAAAAAAAAAAAAGCAAGTAAAAATGGGTTGCCTCCCATTTAGCGCTAGGTTTAACGTCCTATGCCGGACGGAACTCCGTTAGTTCAAGGGTCACGAAGGCCAACTAGATGTACTACTCCCTTGTCGGGAAGGGAGTAGTAATGCTTAACTCGGTGGCCATTCACTTTGAATTCTTCTCCTTTTTCATTAACAAGATCGAGGAAGCCCGTAGGAAACACTTTCTTAACACTGCAAAATATACACATGAATTTCAAGCAATTTTCACACTAATCAACCCCCCCAAACTTAAAGTGTTGCTCGTCCCCGAGCAACGAAAGAAAATAGAACAAGTGGGAGGATTGTGAAGGAATTCATTCAAGCCAAAATAGAATAAGTGATTGTCAAGATCCATCAATTTAATCAAGCTTTGAGATAGAAAAATCAACAAGCAAGTTCACAAGCTATGTTCAAATCCATGCAAGATTAAGTGCTCAATTCACAATATCCTCACAAGTAAGTGTATCACTCATCACTCAAAGTGTATATCAAGGAAGTGTATGCTCTCAACATCAAATCACACAAGTGCACTACCATATGCTTGCCACATGTCTAAGTTCTCCACCATAAAGTAATGAGAACTAGTAACAAGAATAATACCAAGTTATCTAACTTTCTTTTGGAAAGTGCAAGGGAAGGGTATTGCCTCGGGTGTTTCCGTTTTGTGAGCAATTAAGTGAGTTAGTGACCAATTACATGAATTAGCTATGAATTCGGATTAAGCTAAAGGCTATCACATATGTGTGCAAACCCCCTCGAAAGGCATAGGTAAACATCGTGCATTGATTAGCAATTATAGGATCTAACCAAATACCATAAGCTCCTAAGATAGTGTTTCATAAACAATTTCAACACGGTTACTAATGCTTATGAAACGCCCTCTCACCAAACTCCTAGACGACCTCTAATCGTTTAGTGTCTAAGGTTGTCAGTCTAGCCATTAACACCCCTCTCGGGTGAGCTAATTACTAATTAACTTATATTCAATTGATCAAAGCTCACACTCACACTCCCAATCATGCTACCCAACTCTCGTTGCAATAAACATAATCGAACATGCTCGCTAATAGGGTTGATCAACCAAATGAATCAATCAATTTACAACAATAGAAACAATTAACACCCAAATCCTAAGCTAATCATGCAATTAATCACAATTACACTAAATACCCATCAAAACATCCACACCCAAGACAATTAAAGATTAGCCCACGGTTCTAGAAGAGAATCCCATGACTACAATGCAAGAAATCACAAGTTCCATAACAACTAAGAAATTAAATGCAAGAAATAAGAGAATTGGGAAATTGAAATGAGACTTAAAGAGATATCACCTTAAAACTTGAATTGTAGCTACAAACTTCACTTACTTACAAAGCCCAATGGAAATCTTCACTTGAATTGTCAAACTAAACAAGATTCTAAACTATCTATCAAAAGGAAATTGCAAAATATGAAAAACACACTTGACTATGTGTGATTGTGTGTTGATTGCTCTCCAAGGTGTTGTTCCCCTTTAAAACTGGCTAAGGACCCTTTATATATGTTGTGAGAAATTCCCAAAACAAGAATTGCATTTAAGCCCTTCGAATTTGGAGAATTTTGACAAAAAACCCCGAAATATGCGCCGCCCGGCCGGGCGGGTGAAGTGGCCCGGCCGGGCCAAACTTTCGTAAGTTTGTGGCCCTTTGATGCTCAAACGGCCCGGCCGGGCGAAAACTTCGTATTAGCCCCCATATTTTCTGGCATGGACGGCCCGGCCGGGCGAAAACTTCGTATTAGCCCCCATATTTTCTGGCATGGACGGCCCGGCCGGGCGAGTGATGCCGCCCGGCCGGGCGAAAACTTCGTATTCGCCTTCCCAAGCTTGAACGGCCCGGCCGGGCGAGTGATGTCGCCCGGCCGGGCGGATCCTTCGTGTTTGGCTTTTTTTCTCCGTCCCTTTCCTCAGTTTTTCGCCTCGAGTCTTCTCAAACGTTGTGTACATTGCTCCCTAGCCTCATTGCTACGTCTCATACGAGTGTCAATAAAGATTGACACTCGTTTTGTGATTTTTACGCCTAATTCGCTTCGTATTCCTACAAAACAAGCTCACAAACCTTTCCCCACAAATCAAGCCTCTTATCATGAAAATGCATGTAAAACCACCATAGTTTATCACTAAAACACACAAGATCTCATGCAATTTACAACTGAATCTAGTAACTACACGTGTTTGTTTGGATTTTCGGGAATTATAAACGCAAGTATTAAACTAGATTAACTAAAGTAATGAGAACTAGTAACAAGAATAATACCAAGTTATCTAACTTTCTTTTGGAAAGTGCAAGGGAAGGGTATTGCCTCAGGTGTTTCCGTTTTGTGAGCAATTAAGTGAGTTAGTGACCAATTACATGAATTAGCTATGAATTCGGATTAAGCTAAAGGCTATCACATATGTGTGCAAACCCCCTCGAAAGGCATAGGTAAACATCGTGCATTGATTAGCAATTATAGGATCTAACCAAATACCATAAGCTCCTAAGATAGTGTTTCATAAACACTTTCAACACGGTTACTAATGCTTATGAAACGCCCTCTCACCAAACTCCTAGACGACCTCTAATCGTTTAGTGTCTAAGGTTGTCGGTCTAGCCATTAACACCCCTCTCGGGTGAGCTAATTACTAATTAACTTCTATTCAATTGATCAAAGTTCACACTCACACTCCCAATCATGCTACCCAACTCTCGTTGCAATAAACATAATCGAACATGCTCGCTAATAGGGTTGATCAACCAAATGAATCAATCAATTTACAACAATAGAAACAATTAACACCCAAATCCTAAGCTAATCATGCAATTACTCACAATTACACTAAATACCCATCAAAACATCCACACCCAAGGCAATTAAAGATTATCCCATGGTTCTAGAAGAGAATCCCATGGCTACAATGCAAGAAATCACAAGTTCCATAACAACTAAGAAATTAAATGCAAGAAATAAGAGAATTGGGAAATTGAAATGAGACTTAAAGAGATATCACCTTAAAACTTGAATTGTAGCTACAAACTTCACTTACTTACAAAGCCCAATGGAAATCTTCACTTGAATTGTCAAACTAAATAAGATTCTAAACTATCTATCAAAAGGAAATTGCAAAATATGAAAAATACACTTGACTATGTGTGATTGTGTGTTGATTGCTCTCCAAGGTGTTGTTCCCCTTTAAAACTGGCTAAGGACCCTTTATATATGTTGTGAGAAATTCCCAAAACAAGAATTGCATTTAAGCCCTTCGAATTTGGAGAATTTTGACAAAAAACCCCGAAATATGCGCCGCCCGGCCGGGCGGGTGAAGTGGCCCGGCCGGGCCAAACTTTCGTAAGTTGGTGGCCCTTTGATGCTCAAACGGCCCGGCCGGGCGAGTGATGCCGCCCGGCCGGGCGGATCCTTCGTGTTTGGCTTTTTTTCTCCGTCCCTTTCCTCAGTTTTCCGCCTCGAGTCTTCTCAAACGTTGTGTACATTGCTCCCTAGCCTCATTGCTACGTCTCATACGAGTGTCAATAAAGATTGACACTCGTTTTGTGATTTTTACGCCTAATTCGCTTCGTATTCCTACAAAACAAGCTCACAAACCTTTCCCCACAAATCAAGCCTCTTATCATGAAATTGCATGTAAAACCACTATAGTTTATCACTAAAACACACAAGATCTCATGCAATTTACAACCTATCTAACATTTGATCCATAAATGGGAGGGGAAAGTGGTCCTTACATGTAGCCTTATTCAACTCTCTATAGTCCACACACACTCTCCACCCGGTTGCTACCCGTGTAGCAATTACCTCATTTTGATCGGTCGTGATGACCGTCATTCCCCCTCTTTTAGTTACAACATGCAATGGTGATACCCACGGACTATCACTAATAGGAAAAATCATACCCGAGTCTAGAAACTTGATTACCTCTTTCCTAATGACCTCTTGCAATATAGGATTTACTCGTCTTTGAGGTTGGACTATAGGTTTAACATCACTCTCGGTCCTAATCCTATGCATGCATATAGACGGATTAATCCCTTTCAAGTCACCAATGGTCCAACCTAAGGCTTTCTTATTCCTAGCAAGCACAACCAACAATTTATCCAACTCACCATCATTTAATAAAGAAGAGACGATAACGGGGTACCTCATTTCGTTATCCAAGTAAGCATACTTGAGGTGATCCGGTAACGGCTTCATCTTCTCTTTCTTTTCTTCCGGCCTTTGTCCTCCTTCAACGGGGATATCAAGTGGTAGTATTGGAGGTCTCCTTCTCATCTCCATTGCATCAACTTCTTCTATGGATTCCCTATAAGATCTTGACAACAAATCATTAGAGACAATCAAAGAATCACATAGAAATGAAGAACTAGAATGAGTTAAAGAAGTGTTAGAGAAATCTTCCCATTCGTCTTGCACAATGTTGTCAACCACATCTAAAAAATTGCAAGATCCCACTTCTCCAAGCTCTTTCAAAGACTTGTAAATTGAAAATGTGATTTCTTCATTATTGAAACTCAATTTCAATTCTCCTTTCTTCACATTAATCATTGCCTCCCCCGTTGCAAGGAAAGGTCTCCCAAGAATCAAAGGTACGTGCTCATCCTCTGCCATATCAAGAATGACGAAGTCTACGGGGAATATGAATCTATCCACTTTCACCAACACATCTTCCATTATCCCTCTTGGCGACTTCACCGATCGATCGGCTAAATGAAGGGTCATTGTTGTTGGCATCAACTCCCCCATATCCAACCTCTTGTAAATCGAGTAAGGCATGAGGTTGATGCTTGCCCCTAAGTCACATAGAGCCCAAATGGCATCGCTACCCCCAATTTCACAAGGAATTGTGAAACTCCCCGGATCTTTCAACTTGGTTGGTAGACTTCTTTGTAATAAAGCACTACACTCCTCCGATAGATTGATAGCTTGATGAACTCCAAGTTTCTTCTTGTTTGCAATCAAATCCTTGAGAAACTTCATGTAGTGGGGCATTTGATCCAACGCATCAAGAAGAGGAAGATTGATGTGAATCTTCTTAAAGATTTCCATGAACTTGCTAAACTTCTCGTTCAACCTCTTCTTCATATACCTTTGAGGAAAGGGAAGTGGTACATGAGTAATGGGAACACCCCATTTGTCACATGGTACATCATGCTTCTTTTCTCTTAGCTCCTTAGCAATCTTCCACTTTGGAGTCCTTGGACTCTTTGCTTCGTCATCCACACTTTCCTCTTCTTTCTTTACTTTCTCTTCATCTTTATCATCCTTCATTTCTTCAACTTCCAACTCCTCATCTTGCTTCCCTTCCTCAACTTCTTCAATTTCATCATCTACTTTCTCATCTTCAACGTCCGTAGGCATTTTTGGCCCCTCGTAAGAAGTGCCACTCCTCAATTTAATTGCTTTACAATGCTCTTTTGGATTCACTTCGGTTGTCGATGGAAATCTTCCTTTGTTTGGTTGGGATCCAATTGAAGTTGCCATTTGTCCCATTTGAAATTCCATCGATTTTTGATTACTCATAAGTTGGGCAAGCATTGATTCGGTGGATTTTTGGTTACTAATGAGTTGGGCAAGGATGGAGTCGGATGCTTCGGATTTCTTCTCGCTTGCCTCCATTCTCTTCATGAGGAGTGCTAGACTCTCATCCGTGGAGGACTTCCCTTCTCCACTTGGAAGTTTTGCTCCGGGATCAAATCCGGGAGGATATTGAATAGCACTCTTAGGATTGGAATATGACAAGTTCTCATTCCTCCGAAAATTTGGGTTTTGAGGAGTTTGGTATTGAGGGGATGGTCCCCCTTGTCCTTGAGATGATGAAGATTGCCCTTGGAATCGGTTTTGAGTAGGACCTTGAAAGCCTTGACCACGATTTTGAAATGGTGGTTGCCCTTGATATTGTCGATTCCCTTGAAAGTTTTGAGGATACCCTTGTTGACCCATGTATTGCACTTCTTCCATAGGTCCCATTTGAGGGTCCTCTTGCACAAAGGGTAAATGATTATCTCTTGATTGAGATAAAACATTCACCTTTTCAATGAGTGTGGCCATCATCTCTCTCATGCTATCATTAACATCCACTTGAGCTACCCGATTTTGTGCTCCACGGTCTACTCTCATCTTGAAAGTATTGCTTGATATTCCTTCAATTAATAATTGCCAATATTGTGTTTGGGAGATTTGAGGCCGGTTCTGTAAGGAGGGAGGAGCTTTTTATCATTAGGAGTATGGTGTTCGGGGAGCAAGTTAATATGGGTGCATTCTTGCTTGATCATTTGTTGACTATGATCAAGCGGAATATTCCGAATTTCACAATGGGTGGAATAGTCACGACTATTGCTCAATACTTAGAGATTGATTTGAGCGGCTACACTTTGGTTGAAGGAGGAGGAAGGCTCGATTTACACACTATGAGTAGGATGCATATGGTAAAATTTGATCAAAGGATTCGAGAATATGTTTGGAGCATTGAAGATGGTGAAAAATTCTTCCCGATGCCATATCCTGTGTTGACTACTTATATGAGGAAGGAAAATTGGGATATGGCTTCCCCACATCACTTAGAGGTTATTCGAGCTCTAGAGGCAAATGAACGTATCCCAAGGTTTCGAATTGAGGTGCCTCCATGTGGACCAACCGAAGATGAGCTCGATCAAGAGTTTAACCAAGAACTTTTGCAAGATGAACCTCATGCTTCTCCTCACCACCATCATATGGGTGAGTCATCCGCTAACCCTTCATACCATGAAGGGGGAAGTCGTGCACAGAGAGAGGCCCCACCCGTATCACATATCTATTCAAGAAGGTCAAATGAAGAAAGGAACCAAGCCGGAGGAATTAATGAGATCACTGCAGCAATTAGAGGATTGCAAACGAGTTTTGATACAAGGTTTTCAGCGGTTGAGGCAAGCATTACAAGTTTGGGAACAAGGCAAGAGTCGGTGGAGAACGAGCTGAGAGTGATGGGGGAGAACCAACGAGCCTACAATGCATGGATGATGCAATACGGATTTCCTGGAGCT
Organism: Galeopsis tetrahit; assembly: GCA_963675135.1. Classification (NCBI taxonomy): domain Eukaryota; kingdom Viridiplantae; phylum Streptophyta; class Magnoliopsida; order Lamiales; family Lamiaceae; genus Galeopsis; species Galeopsis tetrahit. Next base: position 12,897,914 of record OY776125.1, on the reverse strand, counting down.
CCTCCACCATATCAATGAAGAGCGTGCTTGGTTCACCTCTAATTCCCTATGCATTACCTTGTCCTTGTTTTCGTTCTTGTTCTTGTTCTTGTTATTCCTTTGACATTTTGGAAGTTTAGTAATGTGGGGGCATGTAAGGATAATGGGATGAGTTTATTTGTTTTGTGGTTTTGTGTGGATTGATGTTTTGTTTATCGATTTGAAATGTGTGTTTGGGGATGTGTGTGAATGAATGGTGAAGATTGTGTTTTGGTTGTGTAATTGTTGAATGGTATGATCATTGAGACACATTTGATGATGAATTGTGGTGAATTTTATTCCTTGAATGTGTACATATTTAGGATGAATCATCATGTTATGTTGTGGTCATCTATTCGTCTATGGATGTTTTGCATACACAATGAGTAATGTGTGATGATGATTGATGAATGAGTGAGTATTGAATGAACCGGTGAGAGTTGAGCTTCGAACCGAACATTAATCCGGTTTATTTCATTTTTGAGTGGATCAATTCATTGCTTGCTTTTCTAGAACTTGCCCAAGTTCTTGCTTGAGATCATGATTGTGTGATACTTTGAGAAATGATGTAGGCCATCTTTCGTATTACAAGTCACTTAGCCAAAGTTTTCCCAATAACCGAAGAAATTTTCCGTAGTTAGCCCGTTTGAGCTTGAGTTCCCATTCTCTTGGCAACCTACCATGTTTAACCATTTAGCTTTTTGAGCCTTTGATGTCCAATTCTAGTGGAGAACAAAAAGAAAGTGGAAAAACATATGCTTAAGTGCCTTTGGTTTGAAGAGAAAAATTGGCAAGGTTGTGAAAAGAAAGAAAAAGATGGAAGTGATGAGAAAATGAGAAAATAAAAAAAATTTGAGAGAGAAAAGAGGGACAATGAGCCCCAAGTGCTTAAGAAGAAAATAAATTGGCTACAAAAAGATGAGGAGATGATTGCTTGTGAGAAATTTGAATGAAAAGTGAGAATGAAGGTTTGTAAACCTTATGAGCATAAGCTTGATGTGTTGAAAAAAAGAAGAAAAAAAACAACTTTCGTTCTCCACTAGACGAGTCACTTCCTCCATATTCATCATACCCCGTCCAAAGAGCCAACGTTACGTCCTTGGTTAAGACCTATTGATCTCATAGTTGAACACGTTTGTGGTGGAAAGATGGAAGAGCTTGGGCAAGCTTATGGTAATTGCAATGCATGATTTGATTGATGAGTGTCTATTGTCCCTAATTTGTTTGAGTGTTTGAGAGAAACACTATATCTTGTGAGTTGAACTTGAGCATTTGGATATTGTCATCACCATCACTTGTTATTGTATGTTGAGCATGTGTGGGGTAACTAGATTGATTTTCAATAATGAACTTGTGATCATTTTGAGAATGTATCTTGAGGAAGAAGAATTCATTTCACTCATTGGAGACGTGGGATCGTTCATTGATTATCTATTTGCAATCGTACAACCTCTTGATTTTATTCTTTTGTTACTCGGGGACGAGCAACAGTTTAAGTTTGGGAGGGTGATTCGGTTGTAAATTGCATGAGATCTTGTGTGTTTTAGGGATAAACTATGGTGGTTTTACATGCATTTTCATGATAAGAGGCTTGATTTGTGGGGAAAGGTTTGTGAGCTTGTTTTGTAGGAATACGAAGCGAATTAGGCGTAAAAATCACAAAACGAGTGTCAATCTTTATTGACACTCGTATGAGACGTAGCAATGAGGCTAGGGAGCAATGTACACAACGTTTGAGAAGACTCGAGGCGGAAAACTGAGGAAATGGACGGAGAAAAAAAAGCCAAACACGAAGGATCCGCCCGGCCGGGCCGTTCAAGCTTGGGAAGGCGAATACGAAGTTTTCGCCCGGCCGGGCGGCATCACTCGCCCGGCCGGGCCGTCCATGCCAGAAAATATGGGGGCTAATACGAAGTTTTCGCCCGGCCGGGCGGCATCACTCGCCCGGCCGGGCCGTTTGAGCATCAAAGGGCCACCAACTTACGAAAGTTTGGCCCGGCCGGGCGGCGCATATTTCGGGGTTTTTGTCAAAATTCTCCAAATTCGAAGGGCTTAAATGCAATTCTTGTTTTGGGAATTTCTCACAACATATATAAAGGGTCCTTAGCCAGTTTTAAAGGGGAACAACACCTTGGAGAGCAATCAACACACAATCACACATAGTCAAGTGTGTTTTTCATATTTTGCAATTTCCTTTTGATAGATAGTTTAGAATCTTGTTTAGTTTGACAATTCAAGTGAAGATTTCCATTGGGCTTTGTAAGTAAGTGAAGTTTGTAGCTACAATTCAAGTTTTAAGGTGATATCTCTTTAAGTCTCATTTCAATTTTCCAATTCTCTTATTTCTTGCATTTAATTTCTTAGTTGTTATGGAACTTGTGATTTCTTGCATTGTAGCCATGGGATTCTCTTCTAGAACCATGGGCTAATCTTTAATTGCCTTGGGTGTGGATGTTTTGATGGGTATTTAGTGTAATTGTGAGTAATTGCATTATTAGCTTAGGATTTGGGTGTTAATTGTTTCTATTGTTGTAAATTGATTGATTCATTTGGTTGATCAACCCTATTAGCGAGCATGTTCGATTATGTTTATTGCAACGAGAGTTGGGTAGCATGATTGGGAGTGTGAGTGTGAGCTTTGATCAATTGAATAGAAGTTAATTAGTAATTAGCTCACCCGAGAGGGGTGTTAATGGCTAGACCGACAATCTTAGACACTAAACGATTAGAGGTCGTCTAGGAGTTTGGTGAGAGGGCGTTTCATAAGCATTAGTAACCGTGTTGAAAGTGTTTATGAAACACTATCTTAGGAGCTTATGGTATTTGGTTAGATCCTATAATTGCTAATCAATGCACGATGTTTACCTATGCCTTTCGAGGGGGTTTGCACACATATGTGATAGCCTTTAGCTTAATCCGAATTCATAGCTAATTCATGTAATTGGTCACTAACTCACTTAATTGCTCACAAAACGGAAACACCCGAGGCAATACCCTTCCCTTGCACTTTCCAAAAGAAAGTTAGATAACTTGGTATTATTCTTGTTACTAGTTCTCATTACTTTACGCGGGTGACCCGGGTTCGTTCCCCGGCAGCGGCGCCATTGACTTTGTTCGTATTTTGCATACTTTTTAGCACAACAATAACAATCCCCACAAGCGTATGGGTTCGTTATAGTTGAGTAAGTATACGACCTAGTAGTTATCGTCCAAGGACCTAGAGAGAGCGTGGAACCCCAAAACTATAAGTTAAAATGGTGTTATAGAAGCTAAACGTGAGGATAAAACAAATACCAACTAAGAAAATAAACAACTAATGCAAACAACTAAAACTAACTCTCAAAAAGATGAAAGTGCAAGAGAAGTGTATTGCCTCGGGTGTTTCCGTTTTGTGAGAAATTAAGTGAACTAGTGAACCAATTACATGATTTTACTACAAATTTTGGGTCAAGCTAAAGGCTATCACATAAGTGTGCAAACCCCCTCGAAAGGCATAGGTAAACATCGTGCATTGATTAGCAATTATAGGATCTAACCAAATACCATAAGCTCCTAAGATAGTGTTGCATAAGCACTTTCAACACGGTTACTAATGCTTATGAAACGCCCTCTCACCAAACTCCTAGACGACCTCTACTCGTTTAGTGTCTAAGGTTGTCGGTCTAGCCATTAACACCCCTCTCGGGTGAGTTAATTACTAATTAACTTCTATTCAATTGATCAAAGCTCACACTCACACTCCCAATCATGCTACCCAACTCTCGTTGCAATAAACATAATCGAACATGCTTGCTTATAGGGTTGATCAACCAAATGAATCATCAAAATACAACCCTAGAAACCTAAACACCAAAATTATAAGCTAATCATGCAATTAATCCACAATTACACTAAATTCTCATCAAAACATCCACACCCAAAGCAATTGGAGATTAGCCCATGTCTAAATTAACAACTAGAATAAAACTCATATAAACTAAACTACAAAACATGAATGAAAATGAAATTACCAAATTAAATTTGCAATAAGAAAAATATCACCTCGTCTTCAAAATCTTCAATGCCAACATTAAATTGAAACACTACATTAAAATCTATCTAAGAAATGAAAGAACAATTAAAACTAACTAATCTATTGAGTGGAGTGGTGGGGAGGAGAAGAGATTTCTCCCCCAATGGAAGATGCCCCTGTTTTCGCCAATGTGCTCTCTGCGTGTGTATTCCCCCGAATGGCCGAAGCCAATTAACCCCCAAAAAATGAAATGGGCCCATGAGCAATTACAATTTCTTTACATTGGGCCGGGCCGTTAATTTCCAAATTGTCGCATTCAACATGCTTGTGGATACTTAGGATGTGGGATATGGCTTTTTGATTCCAGCAAGACCGCAACACACTTCATTTGCCCATCTATTTAATTGATGACCAAGTGGGCCTGCTTCATTCTTTTTTTATTCACGTGGGCCTCAAGAAATGGGCTTCTAATTATTTTCATTCTTAAGCCCAAGGTCAATTTCTTCTCCTTTCGAATTATTTCTTCAATTGACTCCACAATATAATCGAGACGTATTTTGCTCCGAAAATCCTCATTTTTCCTATAAAAATAGCAAACAACACCATTTCTCCAAATCAAGTGCAATTAGTCAATTTAGTGTAAATAATGCAAGAAATCCTATCAAATTATGCAAAATATACACATGAATTTCAAGCAATTTTCACACTAATCACCTGGATTGCTTTTGAGATACCTTAGAACCCTATGAACAGCAGTGAGATGTGCCACAGTAGGAGATTGCATGTATTGACTTAGTGTTTGAATAGCATATGAAATGTCAGGCCTAGTCACTGTTAAGTAAAGAAGTTTGCCCACAAGTTTTCTATAATAACCAGGATTAGTAAGTAGAGGAGCATTGATATCAAAACTCAACTTAGAATCCATAGGTGTAGAACATGGCTTGCTGCCCAAATAACCAGAGTCGTGAAGTAAATCCAAAGTATATTTTCTTTGACAAAGAGTTAAACATGTACTGTTTCTAGCAACCTCTATCCCCAAAATATATTTCAAAACACCGAGATCCTTAATAGTGAACTTACTATGCAAAAAACTTTTGACATTGTTGATAATGGAAATGTTAGACCCAGAAACTATCAAATCATCAACATAACAAAGCACAACAGTAAAGTCAACACCATCATGTTTAGTAAACAAAGAGGTATCAGCTCTTGATTGAGTAAAACCCAAGCAAGTTAAAGAAGAAGTCAACTTAGAAAACCACTGCTTAGAAGCTTGTTTTAAACCATACAAACTCTTATTCAACCTACATACTATTTTATCATTGTTAAAACAATAACCAGGAGGAGGAGACATATAAATTTCTTGTTCAAGATCACCATGCAAAAAGGCATTATTGATATCTAGTTGGTGTATATGCCAATCTTTAGCAACAGCAATAGCTAATAAAATTCTAACAGTGGTGATCTTGGCAACAGGAGAAAAAATGTCAAAATAATCTACACCTTCTTGTTGGGTGTAGCCCTTTGCAACAAGTCTAGCTTTATATCTTTCTATAGAGCCATCAGAATTGTATTTAACTTTATAAACCCATCTACAACCTATACAGTTTTTGCCTATAGGTAAATCTACAAGACTCCAAGTATTTGTCTTTTCTAAAGCATCAATCTCCCTTTGCATAGCAAGAACCCAATTCTCATTAAGGATAGCTTGTTTATATGTTTTAGGTTCCTGAATTTGAGAGATGGAGGCTATAAAATGTTTATGGAGTGTAGATAACCTATTTGTGCACAAATAATCATGTATGGGGTACTGTTTTCCAGTAGAAGAAACATTTAATTTAGCATGATCAATAGAAGCAGGCAAATCAGTTTCATATATTTGCAAATATGTAGGTTGAGATTTAGATCTAGATGGCCTTGTGTAAGGTTCCACTTCCATGGGATGAGTGACAGGATCAGTTTGTATGACATTATCATTTTCAGTGTGAGTATCAGAAATGACCTCTTGGTGAGCAATAGGAGCAGGGTAAAGAGGAAAATCATAATCATCAACAATGGCATCATCAAAAAAAGTAGGTTCGGAGTGTGTGTGTGTGGAACTGGTGCAATGATGTTTTGAAAGGGGAACACATTTTCAAAGAAAATCACATTTCTAGAGACAATAAATTTGTTAGCAGCAATATCAAAGAGTCTGTATCCCTTAGTACCAAAGGGATAACCAATGAAAACACACTTAGTGGCCCTTGGATCAAATTTGTGCCTGTGTGAGACCAAAGTACTGGCAAAACATAAACAACCAAAGGTTTTGAAGATAGAATAATCAGGTGGTTTGCCATACAACATTTCAAAGGGGGTTTTCTGTTGAAGGACAGAAGAAGGTACCCTATTAATTATAAAAGCAGCAGTTTTAATGCATTCACTCCAGAATTTTAATGGTATGGAAGATTGAAAAAGGAGAGCTCTAGCAACTTGTAGTAAGTGTTGATGTTTTCTCTCAACAATGCCATTCTGTTGTGGTGTTTCAACACAAGAAGTTTGATGTATTATACCCAAGGTATGGTAGAAATCAGACAAATTGAATTAAGTGCCATTATCACTTCTTAATTTTTTTATTTTAACACCAAATTGAGTGAGAACCATGTTGTAAAAATTGTGCAAGGAGAATTTAACATCACTTTTTGCTTTTAAAAGGTAAATCCAAGTGCATCTACTATAATCATCAACAATAGTAAGGAAGAATCTATGGCTAGTAATAGAAGTTTCAGAAAAAGGACCCCAAACATCACAATGGATCAAATGAAAGATGCTAGGGGAAACAGAAGTGCTTAAAGGAAAATGTTTTCTCTTTTGTTTAGCCAAATGACAGATAAAGCAATTGTTGTGCATGCTAGTAGCTTTTACATTTAGAATAGGAATCTGTAACAAACACTTGCTAGATACATGTCCTAACCTCTTATGCCATAGATCAAAGTTACAAGAATCAGTATTGAGAGTACTACAAGAAACATAGTTGCTAGAGGGGTGAGCAGTTCTTAAAAGATATAGGCCCCTAATTTGCTCAGCAGAACCAATCACCATCTTGGATGAATTGTCCTGTAATACACAGTGAAAGGACAAGAAGCTGACAGTGCAGTTGGAATATCTAGTTAAATGACTAATAGACAGCAGATTAAAGGTGAAATCAGGAACATACAACACATTATACAAGGTGAGATGTTCATTTATGGTAATATTACCCATTTGTGTAGCTGTAGAGATAGCATTATTAGGTAAAGATATCTTAATATTAGCTACAGAGGGTGGAGTGGTGAACAAAGACATATCAAAGATCATGTGATCAGTAGCACCAGTATCTAAGATCCAAGTAGAAATTTTGACAGTGTTAAAACATGAGCTAGAAGCAGAAGATGGAAATGTAGAGGACATACCTGGATCATTGTAGGTTGGAGCTTCCTCAGTATGAGCAGTGGAAGCACCTGCTACATGGTGGTGTATATCCTTCTTATCATTGAGATTCTGCAGCTTAGAGAAGCTCAAAAATTTGTCAAAAAGATCTTGAGTGCAAAGAGGGTTGGAGTCCATATGATGGTCCTTTTGAGAAATGGATCTAATAGAAGTATTGGAAGCTTTATTGGACTCCTTATTTGGAGGACCTCTAGGACCTCTCCATCTAGGGGGAAAACCAATGATTTGAAAGCACCTATCAATAGTGTGCCCAATGCCATCACAGTGGCTACACTTAATGGGTTTTCTCTTGTCTTTATAGAATCTAGAGTTCTTGGATAACATAGCAGTAGAATCAGTTTGAATAGGATCAGAAACAGTGTTTAGAGTTCTTTGGGATTCTTCTTGAAGTAATAATCCATAAACTTTGGACAAGGCAGGAAAAGGAGATTGGAGTAAGAATTGGCTCCTAATGGTGCTGTAAGAATCATGAAGGCCTACCAAAAACTTCATCACAGCATCCTGTTCTTGGGTTTTGGTCATTAGTTTAGGGAGATCACAAGTGCACCCATCCATAGCACCACAAGAACATTTAAGAACAGGTCTAAAACTTAAGTATTCATCCCACAGAGCCTTAAATTGGTTATAGTAACAAACAAGAGACTGAGAGCCCTGAGAAATCGTACTTAACGATTTTTCTAAATGGTAGACCCTAGTTCCATCAGAGAGAGCATAACGAATGACTAATTCATCCCATACGTCTTTATCAAGAGAAAAATACTCTAAGGTTTTCTTAATATCAGGAGAGATAGAATTGAGAATCCATACCAAAACCAAGTCATTGGCCCTAACCCAGGCGGTATGTGTGGCCGGGCCCTCTTCCTCCGATGGAATTGTGAGAGATCCGTCAATCAATCGTGCCTTGTTCATCACACTGAGACTCCTCTTGAGGGCATGTCTCCAAGAAACGTAGTTGGTGCCGTTGAGGGGCTCGAGGACGATGGACACCGCCGGATTGTCATTCTGGTGGAGGGCCAGTGGAGAAAAGGGGTTCTTGGCTGCACCATGCCAAATAAGCTGATAGACAGCGGTTTTTAACTGCTGTAAATTGGTATCAGCAACCGCTGTGGTACAAAGAGCTATAAAAGGTGGGCGCTGATAGACAGCAGTTATTAACCGCTGTTATTACTTCAAAACCGATGTTGTATGTGCTCAGTTTTAACCCCAATTAATAGTTATGGCAGCGGTTTTATTATCTACGACAGCGGTTATGAACCGCTGTTGTTTGAATTTACTACAACAGTTTTTTACCGCTGTTATTCCTTCAAAACTGATTTGTATTAATGCTTATGACAGCGGTTTTATTAGCTACGACAGCGGTTATTAACCGCTGTTGTAAATATCAAATATTTTTTTAAAAAAAGGGAAAATACATTTTTTTGTCCCTTAAGTTTTTTGAATTTTGATTTTTGTCCTCTACGTTTTCCTACTTTAAAATTAGCCACTAATATTTACAAAATTTAAGATTTTTATCCTCTAAGTTTTTCGACTTTGAAATTAGTCCCTCATGTTTACAAATTTTAAGATTTTAGTCCTTATTACTAGCAATCGAAGGTGAACATCATATAATTACCTTTAAATCGTTGACTTTATCGTTTATTTTCAGATTGAGCTTCAAATCTGATATTTGTATATAAACGACAAAGACAAAACGATTTGTAGGTAATTACACCATGTTTACCTTCGATTGAAGGTAAAAATGACTAAAATCTTAAAATTTGTAACATAAGGGACTAATTTCAAAGTCGATAAACATATTGGACAAAAAATATTAAATTTGAAAATATAAAGGACTAATTTCAAAGTCGAAAAATTTAGAGGACAAAAATCAAAATTGACACGGCTTAAATGACAAAAAAATGTATTTTTCCTAAAAAAAAAAAAATAGACTTCAAAAGCTAGTTGAAAGCTAAAAATAGATAAAATAAAAAAGAACCAATGTCATACTACAATAAGTTTTAGTTTCTCAACTAGGGGCATTGATAGAAAAATTAGAATACCTTCGCAAAAAGTAACTTTAAGTGTTATCGAGGCTTCAACTCAAATCCTTGAATTGCTTCAGTAACCTCATGTGGCCTACATATTTGCTTCTTTCTAGTTGATATCAATGCACAGACAATTTCCGCTGAAAAAGAAAACATGCTTTGATACATTAGAACATAGAATTAATGAACCTCATTCAATTATAGATGCTTTGCATTTACTTGGTATTTCTTGTCAGAAAAACAGAACATTTGTTAGCTAGCAAACCAAATCTAGAGCCCCAGTAATAACTTTGAAATAAGATCTATACTATTTATCATGACTCCTACTAGTTGGTAGCACCCAACAAGATTCAGACACTAAGAACTCTACTAACAATTACAATGGATTACCCTTCCCCCTGGATTGGTCGGTCCTTAGGCCGGATACCTGAGACTTCAAAAAAAAAAAAAAAAACAATGGATTACCCTTAATTAAAAAATAAATAAATAAAAACCTGTATATTAGAGAAAGTCATTGCAACAACTCATGTATAAACAAATAAATTTCCCCGCAAAATCCATCAGAGACATTAAAATGGAAAAGCAACAAACATCACAAAACCTATTTACTCCTCCACTTATCACAAGCGTTTACAATAACAAATTATTATTAGCACTCATGAGCCATGATATAAATAATTCAACTAGCCTTGTGCTTTTCTTTCTAAACTTTAGATTTAATGAGGGCTAGTACTAAGTATTTAAATTTCAACGTAGTTATTATATATTTCATTTGTTAGTTAGAATGATAATATCAGAATTCATGAAATATCAAAGTCGACAAAAAAATGAGAAGCAACATTAATTATTTATAGAACAATATGCTACAAATGTAATCAAATAACATACATTGCCAAACAACTTCAACAGTATTAATCCCAAACTTAAAACTTTATGTTGTTATATTGCACAGTTCTCACATTGAACCCAATTACTGTAAGAAAAAAAAGGCATGTTAAAGAAAAAACAAAATATAATTTTTCCCTTACTGAAAATAGTTGTAGACGGTTTAGTATGGCGCATTGTCAACACAATTCCATTAACTTAAAAAATTTACAGCTAAAAGTTGCAACACAAAAATAAAGAACAGAGAGAAAATTTAAATAAAAATTAGAGGACAAGAATGATCTAAAATCGTTCGTACTGCATTTTCTTCAAAATGACTCGCTAATAAATTAAGTTTGACATTAAATGCAATTATATACCATGATAGATTTATGATATCAAAAGAAAGTGGGATAGCTCAAGTGGTTAGAGCACCACTACCTAGGCTTTAGGTCCTGGGTTCAAAAAAAAAAAATGGAAACTGAAAATAACAAATACTACTTACTTGGAATGGTGGAGACTAGCTACTTCACCCATATGTGAAAAAAATAAATTATGAAAAAGAAGATCATAACAATCAATAAGACACGATTACATAAAATGGGAAGGCTAAAATGACTTAAATGATCGTACACAAAGAATTGTGGATTTCCCGAATCTCCAAGTTGTGGAGTAACTCGGTTGTCCCATATGACATTTAATTTTTAATTTTTTTTTTATTTCACTCGTGTCATCTTCCTATACTAGGTTGTCCACAGTTTCAGACAAACTTAGACTAAGAAAAAAGGTTCAAGAAAATTAAATGTAATGAAGGAGACCGAGAGAAAATAGACGAGTGATTGATTTTGGATTTTTTGTATTGTCATTCAAAAAAGCAATATTTTCCTACTTTAATGGTCAATGACTCAATGGGCGTTGAACCATTGTTTACTTTCAATTTTAAAATTGGGTTTTGAGTTTTAAAATTCTACATAGATTTTACTTCAAATTTTGAAATTCGGCTATTAAATCCCATACAAAACCACATCTAATAAAATAAATACACATATTATTATTTATCATAATTTTAAAAATTAAAAAATCTATTTTTAACTCGGAACTTGAGAGTCCTTATAATTAGGTTGAGCCTTCAGATTTTATGGATGACCTTCTCAATTCTTCTTATTTTTATGTTGCAGAATAAATGAAAGTTTGACTTGCTTTAAAACAAAAAAAAAAAATCCAAAATTCAAAGTAAACATTAGATTAGTACGTGTTTGATTTCCTACATAACAATCAATTTTTTAATTTCTACATTTCATCTCCCATTTAAATACACCTGCAGCTTTAATATACTAACACTAGTATTTATATCATATCACCACTTTTCTTTACTACCCTTTTTTTTTTCCACACATTTTTTCTATTTCCTTTTCTTTTATATAATCAAATATTACATGGCTAACAATAATAAAATAATATATATATTATTGTCACTCAAATGCATTGAAACGTAATGATTCATGCATCCACACTTTAATTTGTTATATCCAACACAACACATTGACAAATGTTTGTATACGATTAGATTTTAAATGATTGAAATATATCATCAATTACTCAATTGAATTATTAACTCAATATATCATAATCAAATTAAAATTATGATTCAATTATACTATACAATTACCCAATATAGATTTAATATTATTCATTCTTTTGCCCATTCACTTGTAACAACGGCAAGCAACGCTTCTAAGAAATACTTTAATAAGCAAACACTACAATAAAAATGATTTTTAGTGATAGAATTTATATCATTATAGCTTCTCTAACTAAAAATCTTTAGTCATGATAATTAATTTTTAGTGAGAGTTCCTTTTATTAATTCTCAAATCCTTGTCACTAAAGATTTTTAGCTAGAGACGAAACAATAAATAATGAGAGGATGTTGTCACTAAAATCAATTTCCTGGTAATAAAAGTTAATAATTGTTGAATTAGTTGGTAGATTTTCACTGTGTGGAATCAGAAATTTAAGTTTAAAGTAAAAAAAAATATATATATATATATATATATATATATATATTATTATTATTACCTTTGGAAGACTAATTTTATGTAAATAAATGGGGGTATACAATAATTTTTTTTTTTACATTGGATATTAATGGTTTTTTCAATTTGTGCCCAAAAATCCATCGGATTTGAAGATGTGTCTCACAAACCGTCTCATATATTCTCAATTTTTGTGAAACACACTTTATAATCAACCCGGCCTATTGCTATTTGTAGCTGCTGCCGCCACTAAATAAAATACTGTATCCTAACTCGTATATATCGCCTAACTTTTTCTACATAAATTGGAGATCTGACAACGATATTAATGAGTTGGACATATTCCATGTGAAATATATACATGATGGGAGAAAAAATTAATTTGTAAAAACAAAAATACAAGTCAACTTTGATCTGAGCCATGCGCCTTTAAATATTACTACATGAGATGAGGTAGCCTTAATTATTTCTCAACTCATTCACCATATTCAGAGAAAGAGAGAGAGAGAATGGGCAGCTTAGAAAGCAACAGTTACAATGGCGAAACCCATATTTCAAACGACACCGTAGGGAGAGTCATAACATGTAAAGGTACGTACATATATATATCAGTAGTATTAATAAAATTATCTTATGCGAAATTAATATATATATGGTTTTAATAAATAAATAAATTAATTTAACTGCAGCGGCAGTAGCGTATGGTCCGGGGGAGGCGCTGGTGGTGGAAGAGATTCGGGTGGATCCTCCTCACAAAATGGAGGTCCGGATCCGGATCCTTTTCACTTCCATTTGCCATACGGATCTCTGTGCTTGGAAAGGCCAGGTATAATTATTTTAATTAATTTTCTCTTAATTAATTAAGTTTAATAATTTGTTCTTGTTCAAAGGTTCCTGAAGCTCAGCGGGTATACCCTCGAATTTTTGGCCATGAAGCTTCTGGGTACGTAACAACTCACCCTTGACCCGGCCACTATTAACATTTTCTATTACTCTATTTTCGTCAATTTAAATATCTAACCCATGTGACGAGACTGTAAACTCGGCCGGCTCCATATTATCTATTGCTAGTGATTGTTTTTTGTCTCATATACAAATCTTTTTTTTTTTTTTTTTTTAATTTAATACGTATAAGTGTATTATGCCGCGTTAGTAATGTTAGTCCTATCGAAATAATTAACTTGAGTGAACAGTATATGCAAAAGTTTTTCAATTTTGTCAACATAAAATTAAAATTGAATTATTTTAGTCTAGACAATAATGAAAAGTTACCAAGTAGGTAGACCATGCAGCTGTCGTTAGTTGAGTCTTTGGTTTAAAATTTTAATTATTTATTACTACAACTTTTACTTGAATTTAATTTATATTGCATGTGGGAAAAAAGAGTGGTGGAAAGCGTTGGGGAAGGGGTGACAGGGCTGGAAATAGGTGACCACGTGGTCCCCATCTTCAATGGAGAATGCGAAAACTGTCGGTATTGCAAGTCACACAAAACCAATCTGTGTGAGAAATTTCGGGTCAACCCGTTAAAGAATACGATGTTTGGTGATGGAAAATGTCGATTTTGGACCAAAGAAGGGGAACCAATTTACCATTTTCTCAACACTTCAACATTCAGTGAGTATACTGTTGTGGACTCTGGTTGTGCTGTTAAAATTGACCCCAAAGCTCCCCTCGACAAAATGTCTCTCCTCAGCTGTGGTGTTTCTACTGGTAATTATAATAATAATCTTTTCATTTTTAAGCAAAATGTTTTTCTTTTTTTTTGAAAAAAAAAAAAGTGTCATTATTGATTATAATAATAATAGAATGCAAGGATAAGAATATAATAGATGCGGTGCAGGTCTTGGAGCCGTGTGGAATACGGCAAATGTGGAAGCCGGTTCAACTGTGGCCGTTTTTGGCCTTGGAGCAGTGGGGTTGGCTGTAAGTTTCTATACATTAAATTCAATCTAAAATTAGTAAATTACTAAAACAAAAGGCATAAAAACTCTTAAATTTACTTGCATATAAATTGATATTTTAAATTAAGAAATAAAAAAATCAATTTACGGACGGTCAAAAAATGATGACCAATAATTCATAAATTATTAATGAGGGTCAGAGCATGCCTGCCGGCCCCCTAGTATGACATGATATGATCTGTATTGTATCTATTGTGAAAACAACATTAGTGTATTTCAAGTGACAAAAACTAGTAAATAAATTTAAACAATACATATACATACAACCTGTCCCAATTAAATACTCAAGTCAACAAGAGCTTTATTTTTCTAGAGGACCCACGCAACTAATTGTTCTAGATGGGTTCCTCTCGCTTCAATAATTTCATTTTATATTTAATATCCATTTATAATTTAAAAAAACATAGTACTCTGTTCTATTTGTACTGTTGCTTGTTTCTTTTTGTAGTAGAGAAAAGATAAAAGTAAATCTGATGATAGGAGTACTATTTTTAAAAAAACACACTCTTGTGAAAGGAGAGAGTGTTATACAAAATTCTTATTAAGTCATTATTTCCCGTTAAAACCAAATTCCAAGAATACTTTTTTTTTTTTTTTCACTCAAATTTTAAATTGAAATAACGTTTTCATTTCATATATATTCATTTTCAGCATATAATATATTAAAATAAAATAAATTATATAATCTTTAATTTAACATTCATATTGTATTTACAAAAATGAAATTTAAAATTTATAACATGAGTTTATTATGATTCAAATTGTTTTAATTGAATTTAAATTTTCATATTTTAAATATATCTCATAGTATACAATTCACAAGAAATAATTGTCATTACATTAATCGTGTGTTGTACGTGAGAAATTCTAGTCATATATAAGTCACATATATGAACCATCGTTGAAGAAGAATTGGCAGGATAGATCCAATAAACATTATTGTGAAAATTTGACAGGGTAGATCCAATAAACATGTTACCGCCCTTGATTGATTGGATCTAAATTCACCTAAAAAATACAATGAATTGTCGCATAAATTTATGTGAACTTATTTTTAAGTATATTCATATAAAAGTGATATTATTATACCTATAATGTACCATTATTAATCAATTATACATAAAAGTGTCATTATTTAAAATTAAATAACAATAATCTTTTTTTAAAAGTTCATGTAAATCGAATTCATGCGAGATGTACTCATGTATTTTTTTACCCTAGATACATGTGCCACGATTTGTTATGTCATTTTCAGGTAGCCACCGCATAAGTAGAGTACCCAAAAGATATTTTGATTTCATTAGATTTATTCTTTTTGACTTTTATCTCTTCCATTTAATTTTATAGTTATTTAACCTATCCTTGAATTTTATTTTATTTGTTTTTTCAAATATTCTATCTCTTGTATACAATTTGTCCGTTGTAACATTTTCCTTGGTCAAGGTGTGACATAATTATGTATAAATTAATAGAATATATATATAATAATAATAATAATCATTGAATAATTTTGAATGTGAAAGGCGGTTGAAGGGGCACGGGCCAAAGGAGCATCAACAATTATTGGAGTGGATATCAACGCACATAAGCGCATCAAAGGTATTAAATAATTAAACCCCAATTATTATATATATGATTTTATGTTGTTTTTTATGATATTTGAATTAATGTAATCGTTATTAATTAAAAGGTGAAGCAATTGGGATCACAGACTTCATAAATCCCAAGGATTTGGACATGCCAGTACACGAGGTTAGCAGTTTATATCACCTGTAAACTGTTTTCTTTCTATTATTTTAATAGGAAAAACATTTAAGCTAGTGTTTTGAGAAATAAATAAAAAGCACCATTAATTATTAATTAGTTTTGGAATGAAATATATAATAAATATTTTGACGATGCAGAAAATAAGAGAAATGACGGGAGGAGGCGTGGATTATAGCTTTGAGTCGGCGGGAAATTTGGACGTTCTCCGCGAAGCCTTTTTGTCAACTCATGATGTATATATTATTATAACATAATTATTTCTTCCTTTTCGATTTTATTATTTATAAATATCAGATGAATAAATATTGTATTTGTTATTTGGGGTGCAGGGTTGGGGATTAACGGTAATTTTAGGGATACACCCAACACCAAGAATGCTCCCTCTACATCCAATGGAGCTTTTTGATGGGAGAAGAATAGTGGGATCAGTCTTTGGTGACTTCAAAGGAAAATCTCAATTGCCTTATTTTGTCGATCAATGCATTAAAGGGGTAATATATATAATTAATTCAATCAAATTAAATTTCTCTTACCCATGCACTATTTTTGGAATATGGTATCTCACATAATTTTATTTTTAATTATTTCAGGTGGTGAAGTTAGATGAGTTTGTCACTCATGAGCTGCCTTTTTCCAAGATTAATGAAGCTCTACAGCTACTCGTTGATGGCAAATCCCTAAGATGCCTTATTTATTTGTAAATATATGCTTATGTGTATGAATATTGTGCATGGTGAGTATAATATATTGCGGTTTTGATATGGAACAAGATGGTAGATTTCTTATGAAATTCACTACTTGTATAAAATACTTATACGTGTTAAAATGTATAAGTGACTTATACATGTGATTGGTTTCATAAGAAAATCAACATATATTCTATATCATTGCTCTAATATAAATAATATAATAAATGTTGTTGTGGGAATTGAGCCTGCATTTTGGATGTATTGGTAATTTGGTAGTATTACCTTCATTGGGCTGCGTTTACAGCAGGAATTATAATAAAATATGTCCTCATACAATAATCATAGTTGGTTGTCGGCTTCTCCCGGATATCCTTGAACAACTTATTCCTTTAAACAAAAAAAAAAAGAAAGTTTGGTTGTGTTGGCAAGGCTCGTTCAAGGATAGATTGAAGATTTGTTCGATTTAAAAAAAGTTAAAAGGGTTCATTTGTACCAAAAAAAAAGAACATTTAAGAACTACTTGAACTGGATTAATAGTTGAAGGGCATGAATATACCTTATACAGTACGTACCTACTAAAAGTTCACTAAGATTGGTATTTCCGCAAAATCGATTTTTCAGTATGAAATGATATACAAAAATTTCAATATGAAACAATGTATATATATACCAACTCTGCACACTATGCATGAGAGACCAACGCATATTATTACTATTTAAAATTTCGATTAGGTATCAATAATTATATACTCCCTCTGTCCATAGTTATTAAAAATATATGTGGGATAACGAGTAAAGAATATTGTTGGTAGATACTCAATTTTGTTAATAAAATTGAAAAAATACTCAAAAGTTAACTATTTAAATAGAATAACACATATATTTCGTGGACCCAAAAATATGTCTGAGCAAAATTTTAGAGGGAGTACTAAAATTCTAGTACATCTAAAGTTTCGGTAAAATATAAGTATGAAATTTTGTACTATATATTATATATATATATATATATATATATTTTTTTTTTTACAATTAATATATGGTACTCCCTCGTTCCACTAGCTTAGGGTTTTATCTCTCTACACATACAATACTATATTTTTTTTAATTAATGTGCATAAAACAAATGAATAATTTTTTAGGCTAGTCTTCGTATTTGCCTTTCATACTAATTTAAGACAAAACTCTAAGCTCATTTAGTTTAAAAGTCAAATTAAGATAATTTTAAAAAATTCGTGGGTCATAAGTCCGGGTTGTTCAGAAAATTCGCGGGTAGCAAACAGATGATTTACTACATGACCAAAATATTGTTACTACAAAGTCAAAAAATTGATCTTAATTAATCAATATTGCATGTAGGCAATATTGCATGTAGGTAATATTGCAAATAAGTTTTTGCCTAGTTTTTTAAGGGACTAAGAGAGTATGAGATTAACATAATGTGTGTGTATTTTTTTGAATTGTCCACATAAATATACATGGTTCATTTTTCATAAAATATACTTCACCCCACTTACTTTATCTCATGTCTACTTTATTTTCTACTTTATACATAAACAAACAATATTTTTTAAAACATGTGCAAAAAGACAAAAGCACACTATATGTGGACAAAGAAAGTATTGTACATATTTTATGTATATTTATTATAGGTGCAAAATTTGTTCAAATTGTTATATTAAATTTATGTATTTAAAGTTTGTAATTAAATTTTTGATATCATATTTTTATAAATTTAAAATCTCAATATTTTTAACATTGCCCAAACCGAACTATCTCTAAAAACGATATAGATATTGATATATTGAGAATTTGAGATAATTAAGACCGGGCGGAAAAAAGATGATCCACCGGTTAGTTTTCGATCCGGTCTTTGGTCCACTAAATTTTAGGATACCGGGTTTTCAGTCCGAGTTTAGACTGAAATTTACAGTCCGGACCGAAAACCCATATTTTAATTTTTTTAATTTTTAAAAATATTTTTTATATATATTCTTTATATTTATTTTTTGTAACACCCGTTTTAAAAATAAAAAATTGTCTTTCATAAAAAAAATTATCATTTAAATATTAAATGATAAATTAATTGAAATCGTAAAGATATGTTATTTATGAAATTTATGAACTAATGTTTTCAATAGGTTGTACGAATCTTGCAGGATAGCTTGCTGAGTAGATTGGACTTGATTGTAACTCACTCGACACGATTTAATAAGATAAGAAGATAATTTAAAATGAAGTAAACCATAATAAGAATTGAATAAAAATAAATAAATAATAGAGTTAATATTAAGGATAATATTGTATAATATCAATATTATGTATATTTTCGATAGGATCTTTTTAATTATTTACTTTGATTTGATTTCCTTAAATTGTGGAGATCTTGTTGTACTCCTCATCTATATATTACTGGATTTCCTTAATCATCAATTAACGGTGATCTCATATCGTTCTCACATGGTATCAAGTCTCCCTCACCTCAAACCCTAATTTTCTACCCTAATTCTTAACTGCCGTCTTCTCTTTTCGATCCCTTCTGCAAATCTCTGCCGCTCTTCGCTGCGAATTTGTTATGGCTACACCGATTGCTCCCGTTGTTGCCTCGACCACAGCCATGATCCATCTTGTGCCGATCAAACTGTCATCCACCACATATCTTATGTGGAAGTGTCAATTCTTGTCCATGGCTGCCACGCACGATCTTCTTGCCATTATCAATGGTTCGTCCGTCGCCCCCTCCAAGACTGTCACAGCAGCGTCTGGTGATGACGCCCCCAATCCCGCGTATGAAACGTGGGCTCTCCGTGATCAAAAACTTCTTGGCGTTCTCTTCGTCACTCTTGAACCCGAAGCCATGGCTGAAGTTCTTGATTGCACCACTTCTCGTGCGGCTTGGCTTGCCCTCGAGTCCGTCTTTGCCAACGCATCCACTGCCCGTGCGAACCAACTTCGAGAGCAGTTTCTCTCGTTGCGTCGTAAGTCTCTCTCCGTCGCTGATTATGGTAAAAATTTCAAATCCTTGTGTGATCAATTATCTGCGATAGGGAAGCCCGTCGATGAGGGCGACAAGAGTCACTGGTTTCTTCGTGGCCTTGGCTCGCTCTTTGCTAACTTTGCAGATACCCGGATGTCTATGTCCCCTATTCCTCCGTTTCGAGACATATTGCACCAAGCCATTCAATTTGATCTCATGACCAAAGCAATGGAGGGCTCGCAAACCTCTCCTGTTGCTTTTGTTGCTTCCAGTTCCAGTAATAACAGGTCTGGTCCCTTTCGGCAACAGCATGGCTCTTCTCAGCCTCGCTCCCACAGCTAGGGGTGGGAATGGGCCAGGCCTTGGTAGGCTTTTTAAAAAAAAGCCTGGCCTTGTTATATATTTTTTAGGCCCGAGCCTGACCCATGACTGTCATAGGCTTTTTTTAAAGGCTCAAGCCTTGGCCTTTTTAATAAATAGGCCTGCCCGAAAGCCTTTTAAAGGTCTCTTAATCTTATTAGCGTATTTTTTAAAAAAAATCTACAACAGTATTATCATCAAATTATAAAAATTAACTCTTTAAATTTCAAAATGAAGAAATGGAAGTAATAGAATGTTCCAAAAAATATATTCAACTATATTTTAAACTATTACAAAGAAAAATATAACTAGTGTTACTAAAATTTCTTTGAAAATTACACATTATATAAGTATATACTTATAACATATACAATATATATATAGGCCGGCCTGTTGGGCTTAAAAGGCTTACGAAAAAGTTTGAGCCCGGCCTATTTAGCTAAATAGGCTTCTAAAAAAGCTTGAACCCGGCTTGTTTATTAAACGAGTCGAGTCGAGCTTTAATAGGCCGAGCCGTAGGCCCCTGTCGGGTAGCCTGGCCCATTCCCACCCCTACCCACAGCGGCACCACACGAAATCAGACCGGTGGTGGTCGTGGGGGTCGTCGGCCTCCGCGCTGCCAATTGTGTCGAGGGGAGCATTATGTTGATAAATGCCCCCAGTACATCACCTTGCAGAACCGGGCATCTAACAGCCACTCCCGCTCTCCCGATCCCTCGGCTCATCTCGCTCAAGCTTTCCGTGTTACATGCAACGTCTCGGATACAACCACAGCCCCTGATTGGTATGTGGATTCTGGGGCGTCCGCTCACATGACGTCTCAACCGTCTGCTCTTGATTCCTTTGCTCCGTATTCTGGTATTGGCTCTGTCATAGTCGGTAATGGAAATTCTCTCTCAATTTCGCATATTGGTTCTGCTAATATTACTCATGTTGTTCAATTGTTGGATGTATTGGTGGTGCCACATATTACTAAGAATCTCCTGTCTATTAGTAAATTAACATCGGATTTTAATGTGGATGTTGTGTTTTCTGATAAGTATTTTGCCATTCAGAATCGGTTGACAAAGGCAGTACTGGCTCAGGGCAGATGTGAAAATGGCCTTTATGTTTTGGAGAGGGGTAGCTCGGCTTTGGTTGCTGCTTTGAGGACTAAGGATTTGCGAGCTAGTTTTGAGTTATGGCATTTACGCCTAGGACATGTGTCCCTTTCTGTTATTTCTTTGCTTAATAAATTAGGCCATTTATCTGTCACTTCTGTTCTACCAAAACCTACTATTTGTTCGCCTTGCCAGTTGGCTAAGAGCAAGAAATTACCGTTTCCTTTAAATGATAAGCGTGTTGTTGGTGTTCTTAATTTGGTGCATTGCGATTTATGGGGTCCTGCTCCAATTACTAGTTCTGCTGGGTATCGTTATTATGCTGTGTTTGTCGATGATTATTCCCGCTTTTCTTGGCTATATCCTTTGCGTGCGAAATCTGAGTTCTGTGATGTTTTCATAAGATTTCATGCCTTTGTCTGTAATCAATTTTCGACATCCATGAAGGTTTTTCAGTCTGATGGTGGAACTGAGTTTGTCAATAATCGTTTGGCTTCCTTCATGACTCATCATGGAATTCTTCATCGCATCTCTTGCCCTTATACACCTCAACAAAACGGTCGCGCTGAACGAAAGCATAGACACATCACTGAAACTGGTCTTTCTATGTTATTTCATGCCTTTGCTCCAGCTTCGTTATGGTTTGATGCATTTGCCACAACAGTTTATGTAATTAATCGCTTGCCCTCGTCTGTGTTGGACAATAAATCACCTTATGAATTGCTCTTCCACAGTCCTCCTAACTATGCCGTTTTTAAGCCGTTTGGTTGTCGAGTTTTTCCGTATCTTCGGGATCATGCTGATAATAAACCTTCACCTCGCAGTCGTCCTTGCATCTTCTTGGGATATAGCAGTTCCCATAAAGGGTTTAGGTGTTTCGATCCTGCTTCCGCCAAGGTCATTTTATCTCGTCATGCTCAGTTTGACGAGAGTTTATTTCCTTTTTCAGGACATACTACTTCGCAGGCCACAAACTTGGATATCTCGAGCTTCCTTAATGGAAGTGTGCCTTCTGTTACTTCGGTCAACGTCCCGCCGATTGCACCTACATCTTCGACGCCACAATCTTGCCAACTCTGTCCAGATGTGGATCCCGCTTCCATGCAGCCCCCTCTCGATCATCCACCTATTCAGCAGCTTGGTGACATACCAGCTGCCGATCTCGAGCAGCCTGCCGCCGATGATCCCGAGCCCGATGCCGATGATCTGGTCGATCAGGCCCCACTACCTCCGCCCTCTCATCCCATGATGACTCGTGCCAAGGCTGGGATTTTTAAACCCCGATATCCGGTCGATATTGCTTCCACACCTCTACTATCGGCTCTTGTCGCATCGTCTGTTCCGAAGGGATTTAAATCTGCCTCTAAATCTCCTCATTGGGTTGGTGCGATGCAAGAGGAAATCGATGCTCTCAACCAGAATTACACCTGGGATTTGGTGCCTCGACCGCCTAATGTTAACATTGTTGGGTCAAAGTGGGTGTTTCGAACCAAGTATCACGCGGATGGTTCTGTTGAACGACATAAGGCTCGTCTTGTCGCTCAAGGGTTTACTCAGGTACCGAGATCCGATTTTCACCATACTTTCAGTCTGGTTGTCAAAGCAGCGACGGTCCGGGTAATCCTTGCTTTGTCTGTTCACCACCAATGGCCTCTTCACCAGCTCGATGTGAAGAATGCTTTCTTAAATGGGGTGTTGTCCAAGCCTGTCTTCATGTCTCAGCCGCCGGGTTTCACAGATGCTCAATTTTCTGATCATGTTTGCCGCTTGAAGAAGGCCCTATATGGTCTCCGTCAAGCTCCATTGGCCTGGTACCAGCGTTTCAGCTCTTACTTGCTAAAGTTGGGATTTTATCATACTCGTTCCGATTCCTCCTTATTTTGTTTCTTTCGGGGTACGTCTGTTATTTTCCTTCTTTATGTTGATGATATTGTCCTTACTGGTAACGATCCGGGCTTGCTTCGGAAATTCATCAATCGTACTCATGCCGAGTTTGCTATTAAAGATTTGGGCCGCCTGAATTATTTTTTGGGCCTTGAAATTTCTTATACTTCTGTGGGTCTTTTTGTGGGTCAAGCGAAGTATGCCCATGATATCTTATCACGTGCTGACATGCTGGATTGTAAGCCCATTGCTACTCCTTTGCATGCCGGGGATTCTTTGATCAGTACGGGTCCTGCTTTCTCTGATCCTACTCTTTATCGTTCCTTAGTAGGGGCTTTACAGTACTTGACGATCACTCGTCCGGATCTTTCCTATGCAGTCAATTCAGTGAGTCAGTTTCTACATTCTCCTACAGATGTTCACTTTTCTGCGGTAAAGAGGATACTTCGTTATGTGAAAGGTACACTTAACTTTGGTTAATCTTTCACTCACCGTCCGGATAGGTCTATTCTTGGTTATTCTGATGCCGATTGGGCTCGATGCATTGAGACGCGCCGCTCCACCTATGGTTATTCCATTTTTTTAGGTGGTAATCTTGTCTCTTGGAGTGCAAAGAAACAACCTACTGTCGCCCGATCTAGTTGTGAATCCGAATACCGAGCTCTTGCCAATACAGCTTCTGAGATGGTCTGGCTCTCTAATCTGCTTCGTGAGTTGAAGCAGCTTCCTCCGGATCCGCCTGTCTTGTTATGCAATAACAAGAGTACCATCTTTCTGAGTCAGAATCCTATTGCTCATAAACGAGCCAAGCACATCGACATCGATTGCCATTTTATTCGCGAGCTCGTTTCATCCGGTCGCCTACTTACCCGCTATGTTCCGACCGAACTTCAGTTAGCAGATATTTTTACTAAGAGTCTTCCACGTCCTGCCTTTGAGTTTCTACGCTCCAAGCTTTGCGTTTGCCTTCATCCCACGCAACGCTTGACGAGGGTATTAAGGATAATATTGTATAATATCAATATTATGTATATTTTCGATATGATCTTTTTAATTATTTACTTTGATTTGATTTCCTTAAATTGTGGAGATCTTGTTGTGCTCCTCATCTATATACAGTAAAACCTCTATAAATTAATAACCTCGGGACCATGCAATTTTATTAATTTAAAGAGATATTAATTTATCGATAAATTAATATTTATTAATTAAAAGAGAGACTTTTTAAATTCAGCAAATTTAGTACATATGTATTGAAAATAAATGAATGCATACATGTTTCATTGATTATATTCATGCATAAACCAATTCTTTGTAACTAATTAAATATATTCATGTATAATATCAATTCATTGTATACATGTTTACATTAATTCGTTGCACTTAAATATATCCATGCATGATGAATGAAACATATACTACAATATAAATCTCAATATGGTCAAGGATGTTGGTTATCGCAATGACATGGACGTCAACAAATTGGTGGACTATCCGGGCGAAAATGATGAATGTTCAACGGCTCAAAGTTTAGAGGAAATTGTTGCTAATATTATTGAAGATCCTACTAATGATGAAGCTGAAGATGATTTAATACCGTTGGAACCTATCACGAGAAAGGAGGCTTTGAGCGCGACAACAACTCTTCACAATTTTTTGTTGCTGCGAGAACTCGACACCGAAACTCTTGGCTGCAATTAAAAAAGTTAGAGATGAAATTCAATTAGATTTAAATTTTAAGAAAAATCAAGTAACAATACATTCATATTTTAGCAAAATACCACAATATTTATAATAATTGTAATATTCGTGAATTATTAATTTAGAGTTTTAATGGGACCTAATATTTATAAAGGGATTTTTCAAAAAATTATTATCTTATTATCTTATCGAATTTGATGATTTTTTACAAAGGTCCAAGTCGGGACCGAAAATTTTTATTATTTTAAAGAGGTTATTAATTTATAGAGTATTAATTTATAGAGGTTTTACATAGAGCCGTCAAAACGGGCTGGGCCCGTTGGGCCAGCCCGCCCCGCCACTAAAATGAGTGGGTTGGGTTAGCTTTTTTCCAGCCCGCTAGGAGGCGGGCCTAGACGGGCCAGCCCGTTTGGGCCGCGGTCTTTGGCGGGGCGGGGCGGGCTTTGGCGGGCTGGCCCGCCATTTTTAGTTTTTTTATTTTATATTATATTATAATTAATTTAAAAAAATATAAAAATAAATATCTAAACCTAAAACCCTAGCTCAACACAGGCCGAACGCAGCAACCATTTTGCACACTCTTGATTAGTTTGTCTAAAGGTAAATTGTGCCAGTGCAATGTCTACGCGTGTATTTGTATATTACACTATTATCTTTTTATTTGCTGTTTGGTTAGTTTCATTTTATTTGCTTGCTTTTCTCCTTTATACGTAATCTGCCCTTCTATTATCTATTAAAAAATGGTAATCTGCTCTTCTAGTATCTATTAAAAAATGGTTATTTGCCTAGTAAAAATAAAAAATTACCATAATCTTAATAAATATTTTGTTTAAAAAAAATAAAAAAATATCTGGCCCACCAAAATCCGCGGCCCGCCCATTTTTGGGTTGGGTTGAGGTTTTGGCAGCCCGCCTATCAAACGGGCTGGCCCGCCCCGCCCCGCCAAATGACGGGCTTTTGCGGTTTTGGCCCGCCCCGCCCCGCCGGCCCGTCTTGACAGGTCTAGTTTTACATATTAGTGGATTTCCTTAATCACCAATTAACTTGATCTCCTATCACAGTTAAAGATATTTATTAATAATAATAATAATCAAATAATTATATTAAATTAAATTGAACCACGCGTCTTTTTGTTTTTTCTTTCAACCTCTCTCTCTCAAACCATTTTCTTCTCCAACCTTTCATCCACATTTTCCTTTCACAAAAAAAAGAGAATATCTTCAGAGACAACGTTATTTCTTTCTATTTTATACGGAGGAGTAAAGGTTACTAGATATGAGTTTAAGGAATGAATCTACAATTTATTCTGACCTTTGATATTTCTTTAAATTATTTTTATTGAAAACACGGAAATGTCATATGCTTTTTTTGGTTGAGTATTTTGGTAGGATTTCTTTGTTTATCATGTGGGATTTAGTTGCATGTGTGTTTTGTGACAATTTTCACATGTTCTTATGCAACTTCTTACTTCTTTTTTGGCTATGATGCTTATTGCTGGTAATATATATGCATTGTGATAGCTGAAAATACATTGTATGTTGTTTTAAAGAAGGTACAGACTTTTACCAATTTTTTTTTATGTCAAACCTTTTTACCACATCGAGGTACTTGAATCATGGGATATGTGATTAAAATACTTGAAATTTTGAATTTTTACACATCGAGGTACTTGAATCATGGGATACGTGATTAAAATACCTGAATTTTTTAATTTTTAGAGGTGTTTCTGATTTTAGATGATTTTTTCTGCACAAGGCCTGTTTTTTTTGGTTCGAAGTATAAAATTTCCCTCATACGCTTCTTTTTTTTTTAATTGATTTTCGACTATATTCACTTACTGTGTATTAGATTTCATGAGATCTTTATAATACAGTATGTTTGGATTTATATTTTATTTTTAGTGATTTTTCTAAGAAACAGTGTTTTTTCAAATGGACTGTTTTGATGCTCAAGGAAATGCATGCTTAAATATAAATTTGTAACATTAAAATATGATGTTTTTATGAATATTACCACTGATCCCTATTGTTGTGTAGGGTCTGGTCTTGCATTTTTATAAGCAACAAAAAAGTTTTACTAAATTTTAGATGATTACTTGACACAATTCGTTTTCGGGTCCTGTTTTCAACGGTTTTACAAAATTCATAAGTAATATTCTACAAGTTATTTTCAAATGAAAATTTTATGGTATGTTGGATGGTTTAACGTAGGTAATGACTTTAATGAATTACTTTGTGAATAAATTGTTAATTGAAAATTTAATATTCTTCCCAAATAAATAAATTGAACTTATAGGTGTGTTTGAAACATCTTTATTATCCATTTTAAAGATGCATAAAATTAACTTAATTATTTTTCTCCAACGTGCATTTTCATGTGCTAAATGTGTACTCCTGCCCGTAGTAAGGCTTGTAGCAACAATAGATGGAAAAGGTGTGGATGCAGGACCCTTCCTTCGATTCACATGTGGACCCACCAACAATGCCGGTGGAAGAATAGGCGACGCAATTCCTCCACCTGTCAGGTGTCTGGTTTCAGTTGGAGTAGTGGGTATCGGCACCCCTCTCCCATCCTTTGTTTGTTGAGGAGTTTCTCGTTCACCTCCCATAATCGATAATCAAATTTCTCACGTCTTAGATCAATCTTTTCACAGACGGCGCTAGTTGATGTGTAAAAAAAAAACACAACGATTATAATCTCACACCTGGGATTTGACAATCACATATTGTATTATAGATGCACTCCTCTAATGGTCCTACCCAGGGGTATACATCAGACGAGTGTTTTAATCGTGTAAATAAATCGGTTATCTCTATCAGATGACTTGGTCAGCTGATTCACCAGAAGTCTATAACTAGTTAGTCGGCTGATTAGATTAGTTGATAGAGAAGCGTGTGGAAAATGTGGTGTGCCATTTAAAGATTATACTCGTATAACTACTTAAGAAAAAGTTTTGTAAATAATTTCATGCATGATCAACTCACTTGATGTCAGTTGATACAGATGACTTGTTAAAATAGATCGAACTCTTAACTTCAGTGACAAATTTTTCTCCATAATATGTTTTCAGACTCAGAACAACGAGTAAATAAGCGTGTATCAGCTGATTTGGTATCAGCTGATACAAAAACGTTCTTTAAAACTATGTTATGTAGAATGTACACATGCATGCTAAAGCAATAAATAACATAGTTATTTATAGTGGTTCGGCCTCCAGGCCTACATCCACTCTCACGTTCTAAACGTGAATTTAATCACTTCCAAGGGCTTTTAATATTTAACATGCCAAGAGTAACACATCTTGTTACTTTAGAATTTCAAGAGAAAATTTTGGATCCTTTTACATTTCCAAGTGTACTCGATCCTACTAGTCATTAGGAGGGTCTAGCACTCTTACAGTGATGATTTTGATGTTTCTTCTTTGTAAGTCACTCAATCTATCTTCTAAAGGTTTAAGATAAAAGGAGGGTTTCGTGTATAGAACTAGATGGTGAGAATTTCCCTTACAATATAATTTAGCCTCAATCTAAGATTGTGAATTTCTCTCTAAGCTTTGGATATGTATACAATATAACAATGTTGACTTAGATGAGCTCACTCACTGGGAAGATGATGTGTGTTGTTCTTCATTGAGGTTCTCTTGAGTTATTCTTGATGATGAACACTTAAGCAAATTTGCTCCACCTGGGCATCACTTCACTCTCTTGAGATATGATAATGAATTCATATATATATATATATAGTAGATTTGAAATATTACTGTTGGAGGATAACATTCAAATCTCCACTATTTCAGGAAATACAATATTTTGATTGATATTTTGAATATTACATTTCCATGTAATATTCAATGTATCTTTAACTTTCCATTATTGGGCTCCGTGTCGTGTCAGCTTTTAGGTGTCTGGTGTCGTCTTCCTATTGGTTCACGTAAGCTCTGAATTGACTCTTCAGTACATAGAAATAAATGACATTTGCCTCAGTTGATTTGCCTATGCTGATTCTGGGTTCTGCTTCTTCTGATCTTGACACTTGAGCTTCTGATTGTTTCCTCAACTGTATGAACATTGCTGTCTAGTAATGCAGGTTTGGTTCTCAGATGTGTTCTGTTCCTCAACTGATATTGATACTCAGTTGATGGAGCCTCAGCTGATCATACTCAGATGATCATCAGGCGAGTTCCTCCTCGACTGATTCTCCTCTTCTGGTCTCCTTTTCTCTTCATGAGCTTGTGCGTGTTTCTCCATTGTCTCAGCTTACATCCAACTCAACTGATACTGATCAGATCCTATATATTACAAGATGAATGATGAAGTAGTCTATACAATACAACTTATCTTATTACAAGCATATTTGATTTATCAAAATAAGTGTTGTAAAAGGCGGAAATCACTAAGCGGGCGTTTTCGGCTGCCTAGAATTTCCGATTTTTTTTTTGTACATATCAAATGAAAATATTAAACAATATAAAATTTGAAAAACAGAGCATACGAGTCTCAAACCCTATAAAACTGAGCATACGAGCAAACGTCTCAAACAAATTAAACAATACTAGTCTAAATGTCTAACCTAACTTAGGGGACGAGAGCGACGCCAACGCGAGGCGGTGGGCTGCGCGACAGAGGCGGTGGGCTGCGCGACGGAAGCGGTGGGCTGTGCAAGCAGCTGCTGTCTTTCACTTTCTGTTTTCATAATTGAATCAATTGATTCAAAATGAATGAACCCTAACTTAATTACGTAATTTAATTTTGATTTTGATTTTATTTTAACAAAAACGACGTCGTTTTGTATATTTTAAAAGAAAAGGTTAAAAATGCACCGTCCTAATCGGTGCTCCGCCTAGGCCCCGCCTAGGACCGCCTAATCAGCCTGGTGCCTAATGTGGTCAGATTAGTAAAAAACTAATCTTTTTTTGTCGTCTAGCGCCTAGTCGCCGATTTTTGCATCACTGATCAAAACAATACATAGGGATATCAACTGACCTGGATATCCCAACATGCTCGTCTCCAAAATACCTACCTGCACAAAACCCGCATGAGAGATCTCCGGCGCGGGTCCTCCGACACTCAATTCAGAACTGGTGATCTCAAAGAAAAAGTAAGGAGCAATCTGTTTTCTAAGAAAGCTCCTCGATAATCTCAATTTAATATCCTTGTTTCTCAAGGGTGATTCAAGTTTGTTTCAACTTATATCAGTGCGCCGAAAAGTATGGCAGTGAACTTTTCGGTGAGTCTGCATGTATTAGAGTGTTAGGTTTAGTACCTCTAGGCTCTACGGAAAGTGTTATCCACTTCCCCTCTTTATCTCAATCGCTAAAGTAGTGGGCTCAAGCCTAAGACCAAATCTGCCTCCACTAGCCCGTCTGAGCTCCGAGAAAAGCGGGACACATGTGATATTTCCGCATGTCCCTTACCCACGAAGTGGGGTCCAACTTGGTGCGCACGTTCCACGATTTGAATCTCCAGGACCTAGAGGTACTCGAGAACCTCCAGGTTTAAACTCCAAAAATATAGGTCCAAGCCCAACAATTCCCCTAAAAAGGTGGAAGGTTTACGACTTGTTCATCACATGACCAATTCTCATCTTCATCTGGCCCACTAGTCTCTATTTCTATGGATTTGGGCCTAAATTGGGCCCAATCCAACATCTCAAATGTCCATCACCAATATATCAACAATTGTCATCATAATAATTGATATAAGTAAATGAATAATTACGTAATCATATCCAAACCTCATTATTAATTCATCCGAACGCCACGTGTCATTTTCTTATAGAACAACACATTTTATCCACAACATTTCTAGTGTCAAAAGATCATTAAAAATATTGTAAAAAAAATTCACATGAGATTAATCTCTAATAAAAACCAACACTTTAATTTCATACACAAATTCATCATTTTTGTTCTCGATTTCATAAACTTAAAAATACCTTTGAAAAAAAAATAGGAGTAAAAAAAAATTAGTCCAAAACGATCTAAATTCGAATCGAAATTTAATAGTCCCATACTCCCATCCTCATAAGTCATATCCGCTGCAAAATACCGCGAATATATCATGAATATTTTTTTTTATGGAAGTTAAATACGCATCCTTTTTTTCTCCTCCCCATGACTCGAACCCAGGACCATGAATATATCATGAATATTTTTTTTATGGAAGTTAAATACGCATCCTTTTTTTCCCCTCCCCATGACTCGAACCCAGGACCATGAATATATATATATATATATATTTTTTATGGAAGTTAAATACCCATCCTTTTTTCCCCTCTCCATGACTCGAACCCAGGACCATGAATATATATATATTTTTTATGGAAGTTAAATACCCATCCCTTTTTTTCCCTCTTATGACTCGATTTTTTTTTTATGAAAGTTAAATACCCATCCCTTTTTCCCCCTCCCCATGACTCGAAACCAGGACCATGTGCTATAACCAAATTAATAATATATATGAATATTGATGATGATATTTTGGTGCCACGCAACAATAGAGCGTGACGGACGCCACTTCATTCCCCAAACCCAATTTCATAACGCTCTGGGTTCCGCTCATGTTCTCTCGAGCAAAACACTGAATTTGATTCTTCAACCACGCTTCCTGAGAGAGGTACGCTTTCTATTTTGCATATGATTCTGGGTTTAATAGGGAAACCAGAAGAAGAAATTCACCTAATTACACAAGCCAATACATGTGAGAATTAGGGTTTGATTGATACATTAGGTTTAGAGGTTTTTGGAAGCTATGAAAAGCCGGTCGCATCGTCTTCCAATGACGGAGCCCCGCCACGACGACTGGGTGGATGGCTCATGGACGGTGGACTGTATCTGCGGCGTCACTGACGACGACGGCGAGGAGATGGTCGATTGCGATGAGTGCGGCGTGTGGGTGCACACGCGCTGCTCGCGTTACGTCAAGAGTGAGAAATCTTTCGCTTGTGATAAGTGCAAGAACAAGAACAGCGCCGGAGGAACCGCCGCCGCCGCCGGCGGAAGTAGCAGCGTTAGGAATGATAGTGAGGAGACGGAGGTTGCAGAGTTCTTACTTGAGTTGCCCACCAAAACGCTGAGAATGGAAAATCCGATTCCGGCGACTGTGTCATCACATAGGTCGTTTAGGCTTTGGACTAATATTCCCATGGAGGAGAGAGTTCATGTGCAAGGAGTGCCCGGTGGGGATCCTGCTTTGTTTTCGGGAATTGGAATGTCTTCGGTTTTTGGACCTCAGTTATGGAAGTGCTCTGGTTATGTTCCTAAGAAGTTTAACTTTAGGTATACTGAATTCCCATACTTGGGGAACGATGAGGTTGAGGAAAAAGAGGAGGGAAGGACTGATAAGGCAATTGGTGAAGAAAATAACAATCGAGCTGATAATGATGCTGGGGTTATAATCTCTTTGTTTAAGAAGAATGTCAATCCCTTGCCTACTCCAGAAGTGGATTCTGTTGGTGAAAAGAAAACAGTTGAAGGTCGTGAGGAAGTGACTCCAAGAGAAAAGAAGAAGACAAATGATGAAAATCCGTTTTCAAAGACCCCTGAAGAAAGAATAAAGAAAGAAAGCAGCTCAGTGCCTGTTTTGTTGCACTCTGGAAAGCGCAGGAAAGAGGGACATGGAATGAAGGATCAACATATGAAGAAAAAGGTCAGGACTATTGAGAAAGAGGGAGATGTCAAAAAACGAGCTATTCAATCTTCCAAAGCAGGTGATTTTACAATCCTGAATCTATTTTATTTTCAATTTTTTAGGTGGTGAACTTATTGTCTTGCTTTGGTCCATTTGTTTATACATTAAGAGCTTGCCAAATGTAATGTTTTTGTGCTGATCAACATGATATATCTTTCCAACTAAATTAGTAGCTTCAACATTCTCAAGTGATGGAAAACACATGGAATTTTCTCAAGACAGAGGCTCCAAGGCTGCCAACAATGAGATTCAATGCAACAAGAATCTTGGCGATCGGCTACTGGATGGCCTTGGTGAATGTGCGACCAACTTAGCTTCAAATGAGCATGGTCCAGAGGCCACACTCAGAAATGATGTCTCAAGTGATGAAATATCAAGGGGAGGGAATATAGGAGATGCAGTTCTTGTGGCATCTGAAAAGGTCTCTAAAACCAATAACAGTTTGGAAGCTTTAGTAGAAGCCAGTGCTTTGCAGAGCACGCCTGTAAATGTGGAGGTATGCACATCCTTCTTCATGGGTTGTACTTCTTTCATATGTAGGCTTTTGCATCTTAAATCACTTATGCAAGTTGGGCCATTTTATCTGCGTATTCATCATGATTGCATATCAAATTTAGTGGACTTCCCAATTTAAGGCTATTTTTTGGTGCATCATCAATATCCATGGATTTTCTGGGATGTTTTTAGTTTTTTAGTGTAGCTTGGTATGTTTACTTTTATGCCACGGTCACAGTAAATAAGGGGGAACACGTTGATCTATGCAAATTACTATAAAATTTAGCTTATTGCAGTCTGGATCTAAATTGCTTACTGGAATACTTGCATTGCCATAAATTTTCAAGTATCCTAGCATCACTATCATGCAGCTACTTAAGTCATGCTCTAGATTGATGCTGTTCATTCTTGTTCCTACTTATGGTTAAGTATAATTTAACTGACCTTCTTAAGTCTCATCTTCTTAACTAGGACTTCTTAGTCATGACAGGGAGAAAAGTTGAATCGGTATCAGAATTCCTTTTTTTTTCTTTTTTTGATGGGTGGTATCAGAATTCTTCTTAAGTCAGAACAAATGACAGGAGGACAAGAGTTAAATATGTTTTTGTCATTACAACAATTTTGAAAAAAACTATAACTATTGCAGGCATTGATCTGTTAAATCCCAAATCGAGAAAGGCAAGTCAGAAACTGTGACCTCTATTTTACTTATTATTATACTTGGCATCATGATAGATGTTGCCCTGTGCCCATTAACTTGTATGTGTATAGTTTATAGAGTTTTCAAGGTTGGTTCTGTCCAGCTTTACCTGTCTTGTTGGTTTCATCATTTATTGTTTTCTTATGCTTAGTGTTTAAATTTATCATGAGATGTGGTATTTCTTGTTGTGGCAGGATAATAAATCCCTCATAACTGTTGGAATACTATTTCTATAAACTATAGGGAGAATGTGTATTTACTACAGTAGTTAAAAAGAGGTGCGCCTCAAGCTCAAGGCACACCGGGCACAACCCTTTGTGTCTTATCCAGCCAAAAGGCAGGCAATGTCCAAAGATGCACGCCTTGGTGCGGCTTGAGCCTCTGGCAGGGCACCCAAAAGGTGTGCTTTTGTAACATTTTTTTGTTATGTTTTGTGCTTATTTTCTTTTTTAAGGTGAGAAATTTGAAGTTTGGACCATTGTTTTAAAAAAGGTAGAGAAATTAGCGAACCCAGATATTTCAAGAATATAGAAAAGAAGATGAAAAAAAAAAACATCACATCCAGTACACTTTGAGCCCTAGGTCTAAAAATATATAAAAAGCAAGGCATCTCCTCATATGAGAGGCAACCAACTTTCACTAGTACATTGGGATGACAAAGAAATGAATATTAAGATTATGAATTGAAGAGGAAAGGGGAGAGAAGATTTTCAACTTGACAATGATGAAGACGACAATAAGCCTGATTAGGATTAGGTTACTAACTAGGTTGGTACCATTGTTATACACAGCATTTGTCAAAAGAAATAATTTAAATTACCAATATGAATAAATATTGAAAAAAGGAATCTTCTTCTAACAGGGCCACTATGCCACTGGTATTTGGTTTTAACATAAAATGCAAGATGTCATAAGATAAGAACCTTGTTAGAGTTGTTATTACTGTTGGTCCTTTCAGCTTCTTAAATGGAAAATATGAGCAAAATATTCGGTAAATTTAACACTCTAGAGGAAATTTAACTAATAAATCTAATTGAAGTAAATAATAAAGGAAAAATTGAAAAAATGCCCTGTAACTTTGATGATATTGTGAAAATGTCTTGTAACTTTCTTGTCTGAAGAGGGAGGGCATCATTTAGAGCCACTCCCTCAAACAAGAAAAAGAAAATGCAGTTATTGATCACTATTCAATATATAGGCTGGTTCTTGAATAAAATGGTATGTGCTTAAACAAAAAGTCGATTATAAAAATTGTAATATTGCTCAAAACAAAAAAAAGTTATAAACTCAAATGAAACATAGATGCTCTTATTTAAAAAAGTAACGTGCGTAAAACTATTATCTCCTTGTCCATCATTGTCATCTGGGCCCTGTCACCCAGCTCCCTCCAGAAACAATTCTCCCAATTCCCCAGGAATAAAGTCGTAAATTTTTTAAGTCCAAACACAACATAAATCTTCCTCTACTTCCGTTGCTTTCATAACTTCTCATCATTTTAGTCTAATATTTTTATGAATAGAACTTAATTGCCACAGCTTGTGAAGTACAATTTGTTGGCGGGAAAATGCTTGACCTGAAAGTGACACATGTCTAGGTGGTTACTTGTAAATAGTATAGAAATTTGTGGCTTAACAATTAATTTAGTGTTGAATCTTAACTATTTAGTATATATAAGCTTTGGGACCAAAGTCTTTAGGATGCCAAACTTCTATTAAACATTTTTGTGTGTTTTTCTTGCTATGACATGCGTATTTTGGTACTAATATTTATAATAATAGTATTGTGAACACTGAACTTGCTAGTTGCCCTATAGCTAAGATGGCAACTTTTCTAATTTTTGCACCTTGTGTCAGGCATGCTCCCGCACTCGTGTCTAGGCTTTAGGAATTTGGACCTCGTTAAGCCTTAATAATTGTGTTAACTCCCATCAATTCCATCATGCTTAGTCTAGCATTTATTCATTGTTACTTTAGGGAATGTTCAACATCTTAAGATCATTATTGATATTAGTGTTATAATTCAATTGCTCTAGGTAGCTAAATGCAGTCTTCAGAGATGTATGGGAGAAGGTGGTGGGACTGTAGAAATTGGGTTACGTGAGAAGAAACCGGTGACTGTGGACGCCAGAATTTCCGGTGAAGACGCTAAACAAAGTGAACACCACCAAGATTCAGATATTGATGAGGCTAACTCACGGCCTAATAAGAAATTGAAAGGTGAGCTAGATGCTAACCATCATGCAGATCATCATGTTGAGTCTTTACATCCAATTGATGTAAAATTAGACAAGAGTAAAGCCACAGCTCACGAGTCAACTGTTAATGTTATGTCTGAAGAAGGTAAAGTGGTTGAGAAATCAGCCATAAGCTCAGAAGCAAGTGAACCTAAGGTGCTTGATGCAAGCAAGAACCTGACTGTTGGTAGTTCTAGAACAGATAAATCTGATGAAGGTTCCCTTGGACCAAGAAAAAGGTCATCAGGGCACAAACACAGTTCAGAAGTGGCTGATGAATTGCCTAAAGCAAATGGGACAGCCAGAAGTAATTCAACAGCTTCTTATCAACGCAAATCAGCCATTTCTGTGTTGAAATCCTCTTCATCTTCAGGTTGTATTGTGTCCAAATCCTCTGAAAAATTCGTTCAAAGTCCTCCTATTCACAGACAGAAGGAGTTGTCTGAGGGCAGTTTGGTAAATATGAAAGATAATTCTTCAGTTGATAAAGTTGAGCATGAAGATAAATGTGGGAGGCTGAAGAAATTAGTGAAAGAACCTTCAAGGTCGAAATCTCTGCCCAAAGTATCAGAATCCACTAGATTGTCTGATTCCAAGCGACTCTCATCTGATTCAAGGGATACCAGCGTGCATTCTTCTGCTAAAGCAACAGTGGTGCCAAATGTGCCATCTAATCATATTGTGGGTGAGTGTGAGAGTGCATCAACGACGGAGGGGGCTCCAAATGTGGAGAGTAAAGCTGCGTCTTCAGTTCCGGGGAAAGGTGAAAAGTTTCATCAGGCAGGCGGCCAAACACCGTCTAGAGGACACGTGACTTCAAATGCTGCTCCAACATCCTCCAGTATTCCTGCTACCTTGAGTGATGAAGAGGTATGGAGCAATAATATTTTTTTCTATATTTTAGAGCCCGTTCGGTTGAGCTTATAAGCTCCAAAAATAAGTACCAACACCCCAACTTATTTCTCCAAAAAAGTAAGTACCAACACCTCTACTTATTAGCTAAACGGGCTCTTATAGGATGCTAGAGCTTGTAAGATGTTTAAAATAAGCTTTAGCTAAACCGGCTGACCTTTACATATAACCTTACATTCTAATGCTATGCCACCTACAGCTTGCTTTACTTTTACATCAAGAGCTCAATAGTTCTCCAAGAGTTCCGAGGGTGCCACGTATGCGCAATGCTGGCAGTTTACCTCAGACAGCAGGTCCAAGCGCAACAAGCATGCTAATGAAGCGATCAGCTAGTGGCGGAAGCAAAGATCACGGTGTGGTATGCCTGTTTTACTTTTGTTGTTGAGTTTGCTATTTGGCCATTTTCGTATGAATATTAAATCAAGGTGATGTGTCTTTTCTTTGAATTGAAGGCATCTAGAAGGAGGTCCAAAGATTACTCTGTTGAGGGTTCGCATGCTTCTCTGGAGGTTGACAATGATGCTAAAAAAACAGAGACAAAGCCTTACTCGCCTGATAACAGGAGGCAAGATTCTGGTCACAGTGTAGACTTGCTTTCAAGGAAGGAAGCAGATGGTGGTCCGGTTAAAAACATGCAATCAACAAAGAAAACAAATGCTGGCAGCTCTTTTTCGCCAACTGGTGAGGCCAATGGACACAATGTTTCGTCTAGTCACCCATCTTCAAGGACTGCTTCCGATGATGATCCTCGTGTGGTTGGCCGTCAAACGAATCACACTTTACCTGGTTTGTACTATTCCGTGGGGAATATTCAATTTCAATCAATTGTTTTTGTTTACAAATTGCTATAACATGTCTGATATTTAACTTTAGGGGGCGTTTGGTTCAATTTCTTCAATGGGAATCATTGAATAGTAAATTACAATAAGAAAGATAGGTTCATTGTTAGTGCTTTGCTCTCTATCTAGGAATAAGTGGGGATAAAAAATGATTGTTGGTTGAAGAATAATTGAATGATTGAGGAGAAACGATTATAGGAGGGGTTAGTTAACCAGAATGAGGTAATGATTAACTTAAAACGAGTCTCATTACCTCACATGAAGTATGATAAAGGTGAATCGATCATCTTTTATTCTCATTAAGCCCCACTATTACCCTATACTAATTCCCATTCCCATTGAAGAATTTTGAATTTTGAATTTTGAATTGACCCCTTAGTTTCTTAACAAACAAAGATTTCTAGAGCATGGTTCTCCCTCATCATTGGTGAAGCAATTTTGTGCAGTTTTGATTGCTGAGATTATGAGTGAAGGAAAGCGCATGACTTATGAAGAACTCTGTAATGCAGTTCTGCCGGTATGCTACATTGATTAATTCATATCATCACTTTTTTTAACTAGTTTTCTCCATTGCTTCTAGTTCTTTTATTTGACTGAGATTTTATTTTTGCTTGTAGCATTGGCCACACTTGAGGAAGCATAACGGAGAACGTTATGCATATTCAAGTCACTCCCAGGCTGTTCTTGACTGCCTGAGGAACCGAAGTGAATGGGCTCGTTTAGTTGACCGTGGTCCAAAGGTACTTTTCTATTTTCTGCAATGTTTTTTTTATCGTACATGTTATGAATTGCTAGATGTGGTAGTAGGGTTTTTTAAGAAATGGCCATACGCCCAATGAAATGAACTTAAAATTCAGTATTTTTTTGTCTAAGCCCTATTTTGCTATGTTGCACGATGTCATGGAATTATTTCTATATTTCAATCCCATCAAAATTTATATTATAAATTTGTTTCCTGAGAGTTTGAATAGTTCATATTGCTGTTTCTTTTGCTATTGTTCTGCCCCCACTCCCTTGTTTGGTTCTTGGGTGTGTTTTACTTTTTTCAAACACAATTTTCAATACATTATCAATCATCTATCTCTCACTTTTTAATTATTATTATTATTATCATCTACCCAACTTAACAGTCTCTCCTTTTTACTTTACACTTTTTCTCTCCCCTACTAAACACAAATCAATCGTCTATCGCCTATATTTTCCAAATCTTACAAAATCTACTCTCAAACATACACAAAATCCAGATACACTGTTTACTATTCATCAAATCCACCTACTGGATTTTAAATTTTAAATCCAATCAAATCCATATACAGACACCTTTTAGTGATAATTATGTGAATGCCAATTGTTCTTCCAACAAACCAGAAAATGATTCTGTCAGTTTTATAACTTAATTCTTCCTTAATTATGGCTATATCTTTCTGTTCCAGACAAATGCAAGTAGGAAGCGACGCAAACTTGATCCTGATTCCATTAGTATGGAGTCGGAGGATAACGAAGACGAGAGAGTGAAAAATGGGAAGGATGTTGGGACCAAGAGTTTTGATTCCCACCAGGAAGACTTTCCCAAAGGAAAACGAAAAGCCAGAAAACGGAGACGACTTGCTTTACAGGGACGAGGTATTGTCAGGAGGAGACGTAGAGCTGATGTCATCAGTGATGATGAAAGTGAATCGTTTTCTAATTCTAGTGACGATAGTATTTCCAGTGAAGAAGAAATACAGGGTGGTGGGACATCTCCAGCGGGGAGTCAGGCCTCTTCTAGCTCAGATGACCAGGTTCGATGAATCACATCATAATGTTTGTTTGGCTTAGATTGCTGTAAGATTGTTACTTAGTGCCTGGTGTGATGGCCTTGGTCCTTAAGAGTTCTTTTATGCAACTACATCATGTAACAGTATCTGTTGTGTATATTTGATCACATGGATAGTTTTTGATTCGATTCTTGAATGTAGAATATCTTATTCTGCTCGACTTTGCATTTTTACTTTTCTAATCTGTAATTAGATTCTTCATTGCCTTTGTATGCAACCAACTTGTAGCAGTAAATAAATGTTACTCCGAAATTCTGTTTTATTGACTTGTCAAATATGAAATGCGAAATATTTAAGGTGCAATTGGATTTTTCCAAGCATTTAGTAGTGGCTTTTGTGTCTCCTCCAGTGTTTCACTTTATTCTAGTACCTCCTAAATATGGCAATAGTTGGGTCTACATTGAACCTGTCCTGTTGGGGCTGGGATAGATTGTGATTTTTTATAGAATTGGCTTGTGAACCTGTTTCAAGATCCATCTACATTTAAATATATGTATGTATATAGATTACATATGGTCTTTTTAAGTATTAGGTGAATAGTATATGGCCAGTTTTTTTAAAGAGTCTTACTCTGTCTGACCAGTATCTGGTTCAAGCGCAACTTGAACCAGAGATGATAGCACAGAGAGATTCTTTGATTCTATTGTATCCCTTAGTAACATGTATATATAATCTACAAAACCATGTTTATTTCAAATTAATTTCATAAAGTAAAAGGCAAGCCATAAATAACTGAATAACTGTGGCTTTCTCAAATCTGGGACAAAATTATATGACATGAGATGATTAAAAATTAATGAAATATATATATGATCCTAGGATTCGTGGAAAGGAATAGTAATTAAAGATAAGATATGATAATAGTGGTGGTCCATCCCATCCACTTTTGCTCAACATGTGCTGCAGAGAGAGAGAGAGAGAGAGTGCCAGCCTAAAAGTGATAAAGAGCAATGCATCTTTCTCTCAATAATAATGTAATGTAATTTAGCCACCCTCCAAAATTGCTGAAACCACTAACGAAGTAAGTATACGAAGCTCCTCGTTGGCATGGCACCTACTTGAGATTGTGAAGCTCTTCCTTCATGTTGGAGAGGAGATTCCAAATTGTCTCGTGTCACTTTTAAGAATACAATCAGAGTCGAGATGCAATTATGGCTGAAACCACTACGCACAAAACTGATAATCTCCAATGGAAAGGAACAACTCTCTCCTGCAATTCAAATAACACTATTCAACATCTAATAATATTCACGCAAAATGTTTTTTTAGTCCCCTAAGTTTGCTTTCATAACACTCATCCTTTCAAATTCAAAATTCATCCTTTTTAGCACAACACCATGTTATTAGATAAAGCAGTGAAATGACGTCGAGGTTGCTGAAACTTTAATTCTTCTCATTATTTGTGAAAAACAAACAAATACTGTAAGGCTCAAAATTAACACTTTCAGCAAGATGAAGCAAGGACAAAGAGTAAGATATGAAAAGAAAGGATTCACTTTCAAAATCAAGAAATTGGGGCTGGAGCATGTGGAACATCTTTAAATTGTGATGCTTATTAACAAAAATAAGGCACGAATTGTGCCAAGTAAAAAAATTCCTCTAACGAAACTGCCAATTCTTAATCATTTCTCAGGATTCTAAATTAGTTTTCAACAACTCTATTAAAATAATCAATGTTCTAATCAAGCACATAAGAATCGAATGAATGACACAATTCCTTTACGCAACCAAGAGTATAATAGTTCTTGTTTCAAAATATTTGCCGTTTTAGTTAATTTTCACATTTTTCTCTATTATACCCCTATCTCAATCACAAAAATCCCATATAATTTTGAACTTAGAAGGATATATTTATCATTAAGAATGAGTTCTAAATTAAGACTTAAGTAATCATTAATCAGCCAAGATTAGGTTAAAACCCAAATGCGTTCATCATCACAAGCAAAGCAACAATAATAAAACCGATCCAATTAATAACAAACTGGAAAATCAAGAATAGAGAGACTGACCGCGTCATCGGCAGAGATGGAAAGGTAACCGTCGGATGAAGAACCAGTTACCGCCGGTGACGAACCAGACGACGCCGTCCCACCGGAGCCTGTCGAGTTCGTACTCTGCAAGCCCGTTGTATTGAACCCAAGATTATACACCGGCGTCCCATCAGGCTTGAATAGCCCGAAATTCCTCTCAGAAGCAGGCCCGGGCTTCCCATTCTCATTAAACAAAGCAAACAAATGGACATCCAAGTCCCAATTAGGCCTCAGCGGCGTCCCCTTCTTCTGATTAACCAACTTAATCAAGTTTCCGTTATACTTCCTGGCATTCTCCGGTGTCGCTCCGGCCTCGTCGGCGTCCCCTTTCGACGGCCACCCGGTTTCCGAGATCTGCAAACACACGTTTTTGTAACCTAGCTTTTCCACAGCCGCGTGAGCCGCATCAATTTGAGCATAGAACATGTTATCGTAATGCAGGCCCGAAACTGGATCCGCCACTCCCGAGCCCGATTCGAATAGCACGAAATCCAACGACACTTGTTTCGGATTAGATTTGTAAGCGAAGAAAGGATACGCGTTGATTAAGAAAGGGGAACCGACTTTGGAGTGGAAATCGAGTATGCAGGACAGTTTCTGAGTGAGATCGCGGCGGAATGCTCCGGCAGACGGCGGATACGAAACTTCTAGAATGGCCAAATTGTGAGCGGTTGTAACCGTAACTTGTTTATCTAGGTTAAGAGAAACGAGAGCAGAGTGTAGGCCTTCCATGGCGGGGAGAAGACTGGAGGAAAGAGAGGAATCGTTGAGGGTGAGAACTTCATTACCGACGGCAATGGAGGTGATTTTGGTAGCCGGTAAGTAGCATTGGACATTCGATTTAACCCAAGCGAGAGCTTGTTTGGGGTCTCGCATTCGGGATAAGTACTCATTGCCGAGGCCGACGATGAATTCGACGCCGGAGTTAGCGAAGGCCTTGAGGACGCGTGGATCGGCGTCGTAGAGCTTGACGCGGGTGGCGCCGATGGATTTGACGAGAGGGACGACGGATTCAGGGTGGGGGAGGTTGTCGGCGATCTGGCCGTAGTTGATGCCGAGGGAGAAGGCGGCGGTGAAGAATAGTGATGTAAAGAAAAGAGCGGTTAGGGTTTTAGGTGAAAAGAGACGGTGGAGCAGAGAGGAGTCCATTAATGGCAGTAGAGTTAGAGTGAGTGTTTTGAGTGTAGAAGAACCCTGCAGCAGGCTCATAATCTAAAAAGCTTAAACACCTGTTAGTATTATATTTTTGTTTATTAATTTCAAAGACATAATCATGTTGTTCCGCTCCAAAACAACCGATTAAAGAAAGAGATGATGATTCTACGGCCGACTTGGTAACGGTAAAACACTTTCGATAAAGCAATACTTGGGTCTATTGACTTATAGAAAAATTTGTCATTTAATTAATAATGTAGATTTCATTTTGATGTATCATAAATTTTCACTAAAATATTATGAACAAGTGTTTTTATATTACTATGTTTTAGTTAGGTTTATTGGTCAAGAACGTCAGTGTCTTTAAAAGAATCATGCAAACAGAAAGAAAAAAAAATGCACACAAACTCTGTGTTAACTTATGAATAGACTTATGTTAAAATAAGCATGAAAATAAAAATACCAAAAAAATACTCTCTCCGCTTTTAATTAAGTGTCATTTTAACAATTTTCAACAAATTAAGATATATATTCATGGACTATTTTACCCTTCATTAATGATAACTAGTTTTAATATTAAATTTATGTTTAGTAATGAATGTGGCCAATATTGTAGGTGATATTCATATATATAATAATTAAGGTTTATCCATGATTTATGCAATAGTATTGAATTCAAAAGGGAA
This sequence comes from Galeopsis tetrahit, assembly GCA_963675135.1. Taxonomy (NCBI): domain Eukaryota; kingdom Viridiplantae; phylum Streptophyta; class Magnoliopsida; order Lamiales; family Lamiaceae; genus Galeopsis; species Galeopsis tetrahit. The sequence goes on along the minus strand of OY776125.1, from coordinate 12,854,501 downwards.
AAAACTTAAATCAAGGAAAAGAAAATGGAGATAGTATAATGTATAAGGGTAAAATTGTCAAAATTAAAGAAAAAAAAGTGTAGAATGACGCTTATTTGAAAATATTAAAAAAGGCAAAGTGACACTTAATTAAAATCGGAGGAAGTATAAGTTAAGCTCCACAAAAAAATGATTTTTATTAGTGGAAAAAATTGTCTCAGAAGAGAGAATGAAACGCTAATTAAATTTGGGACATAAAATATAATGAAAGGAAAATAGAATGAAAAACATGTGAAATAAAAGAAGTTGAAAACGTGAGAGGAGATGGATGGTTGCATATAGTAAGATTTTGCTAGGGTTAATTATAAAATAGGTTAATTTTGGTAAGCTTTTAATTAAATTTAATATACTCCTCGTTTTTAGTGGTTGTTGCGGGAGCGGTGGGAATGGGACATGAAATTTTGATATGAACGGCCTTCACATGGTTGCAATTCCCAACGCAACACCCAAAATATCCTATTATTTTTTTTAACTTTTGTTCACCGTTTCTGAATTTTTATTAATTTAAAGAAATTATGAATATTTGAGAAATGTAAAAAAACGGTGATAGTGGAGGATAATATAATTTATCAACAAAAGTGAGTGAGTTTTTGAAAAGAGAATTTGATACTTTTCTTGCATTTCACAGTCCCTCTAATAGTTCTAGTGATTGCTTGGATTTCAATTATCCTCTGAATTTGTTCTCTATTTATGCCCTAACTAATCTTTAATTATTCTTGTTCTAGCTTCCAAGGAAGTTGACTCGTTTTTATTTAACGTTTGTTATCCACTTGTGATTTCACAGTATTATGTTTGTTTTTAGAACACTGTTTTTTGCAGGTTATATTTCTACATCATTTTGGCTCTTTGGTGTGTATGTGTGTTTTTTTTTTCCTTTTCTCTTTGATCAATGGAATTACTTTTACTTAGAGAAAAAGTAAAGGCAAAATTTCTCTTTACTCCGTTGTGAGGATTGATTGCTCCATGTGAAAGAATGAATGTTTGTTGTTTTAGTGATGCCAGAGAAAGGATCTGAATCTTCGGCAATAAATATAAATTGAGATAGAAATACTTAGTCATAATATTTTAATTATAAAAATAATACACTACATTTTAGATGAAAAGTAATATGTATTTAATAAATTATGAAAATCATTAAGACACTTCACACTTGTTTTGTTCCACTAATTTATCAACACAGGCACACAGCCACTTTTAATTTCCTCAGTTTAATTTTTCTTTTCTGTCAATATGAGCCCTGGAGATAATCGCATTGATGTTATTGCTATGTAATTATCTGGCTAATTTATTTACATTCAAAATATATATATATCAATATATGGAGTATAAATTATCAGAGTTAGAATACAGGCGCGTCAGCTTAAATACGAAAACCTCTCAATACTTTGGAGAGCTCATCTCAAAATCACACTACTTAAATAAATTAGCCGTATTTATTTTGATATGTTCAGTATATTTGTATCAGTAAGTTGAAAATTATCACATATAAAAGTTTAGATTAAATCCAGATTAATTATATATCATTTTTATTGGTTGTTTGATAATTTATCAATCAATTTTTGAGTCCACAATGGCGAGTCAATAGGGAGGGAGAGAGTTACCATCATTGTAGAATTGAGTTGCAACTCAAAAAAAAAAAAACTCTCTCCCAAGATGGGTTAATACAGTATAACCGGCATTTTGCCAACAAAACTGGGCTTCGCCCACATAATAATTTCGATTTTTTTTTGTTATGTTGTTTTTTCATTCAGCCTTTTGTGTTTATATAGATTTGACAAATAAATTACATACACTACCAATAATTAAAATTATACTGTTGGGTTAATTTTTATTTTTTTAATTTCATCTTTAAAATTTAAATTCATATAACGGTCATTTTTTCTCCTATAAATACATCACATTCACATTTTTTCTTTCTCACTCTTCCACTAAAATTTTATCTCACTCTCTTCACTCCACTTTATTTTCTATCTCAATCCATTCTCATTTTTGTGTTGTTGAAATTTTTGTTTCTATAATAAATGGACAAAAATAATAAAGAATTTCGTAGAAATTTGTTCAATCACCCTAATATGACGGATGGAAAAGGTTGAAGCTCATAGTGTTAACTTGTGTTATTTTGCATAATATGATCGTTGAAGATGAAGGAGACATGGTTACAAATTGGAACAATTATGAAGGCGACGAGCCCACACAACCGATACAAGGCGCTACTCCGGAATTTAGGGATTATCTCCAAAGAAACACCGAGCTACATAACAATCAAGTTCATCACCAACTTTGTGCCGACTTAGTGGAACATATTTGAGCTCGATCTGACAATAATTGATATAATGCGTTTATTTGTCGTTTCAAAATAGTTAAGTTTTTAATTAATTTAGTTGAATTGTTTTTTTAATGTTGAATATGTTGTACTCTATTTTCACTTGATCAAAATAATAATAATCTTTATTAGTTAGCGAAATGAGTTAGTATTCAATATTTATTTTAATTTGTAAAATATATTAATTGAGCAATCGAATAAATAAAGAATTAAAAAGAAATGTGATTAAATATTGGAGTTGAGTTATTTGTAAGAATGATGATGTGTCAGTGAGGTGGAGGAGAGAGGGGAATTATAACTCCCCAACCATTGTGGACACCCTTAAACAGACAAACACTTTGGTATATGATTTGACCTTCAGTTGACTTAAAAGTGATCAAATTTTGGTTGAGGAAAATTTACTTAGGAGCTTGTAGACATGGGCGGTTTTAACTGGCAAACCGTCGATTACGGTTCAAAAAATCGAACCATAACCGAAAAACGACGGTTCAGTTTTAATTTTACATTTTGGCAAACTACTGGTTTGGTCAATTTTTTAATTTTTTTTAATACACAATTCTTCTATTTTCTATATATAAATTAATTTTATTAAATTCTAATAATGTATTTAAAAAAAAGTTAAAACGAAAAAAAAAAAGGCCGAACCGACAGTTTGCCGGTTCAATTTCGGTTGTAAATTTTGGCAAACCGTAACTGGCTATTTTTCACGGTTGTGCATGTCTAGGGGCTTGTAGTATACAAAATGGCGTGGGTTATATACCCCTCCAAGTTGGTTAGATGCACTCCCCCGATTCACGCACTTCCTACAAAACACACGTAAGATTGATGCACTCCCCCCAATTACCATTTATACCCTTTTATCTCAAAATTATCTATGATAAATACACCCCCATAAACACTCTAATTTTCACACTTAAACCCTAATTTTCTCCAATTTCTTATTCCACAGCCCATTCTCTCCCACCATTCATCTTCTTCTCCACCCCACATATCTATGAAGCAGAAATTCAACTCTCCCACCATTCATCTTCTTCTCCACCCCACATATCTATGAAGCAGAAATTCAACTCGTCACTGTCGCCTTTGTCCAGCGCCGCCTCACGCAACAGCGGCGCCTCCTCTTCCATCGCACGTCGCTGCCTCCTCCTCCGTATTGTCTTCCGCCCCCTTTTTCATTCTCAGTTTTTTGGTCGATCCATTATTGTCGATTTTCTTTTTAAAAATTTCTAAATTCGACGAGAGTATTTTTGGTCGATAAACCAGAGTCGACTGGAGGGTTTTTGGTCGACTCTGGTTCGTCGAAAATAAGATTTTTTTTAATTTCTAAGTTTATTTTTTTTTATTCATTTGGGATGGTGGTGGCTGCCGGGGGTGAGACGGTAGTGGCTGCCGAAAGTGTGGCAACGACGAAGTTGGGTGGCGGCGACTGTTGCTTAGGGTTAGAATGTGTTTAAACTTTAAATGTTAGGGGAAGTGTATGTATCTGAAGATATATTACTAAAAGGGCAAAACGAGTATTTTATATGAATATTTAGTAATTAATAAAAGTTGAGGGGGGTGTATCTAACAAACCTGGAGGGGTATATACCCCACGCCTACAAAACTTGCGATTAGAGATACCTAATTGATGGGCCTTAGGCACTACTATGACAAAAACCTAATCTAGTTTTTACTCGTGGCCTCCTATTGCAATTGTGCCAGAGTAGTGGGCAAATGAGTTAAAAGCTAGATTTAATTAATCAAGAGCAGTATCCATTTTCTCTGCACACGTAAACCTAGGGGTATACTAATACAAGTATATAAGAAAATTTGCAGTACTTACAGTCTATACACACACAATCAAGACAAGTACAGAAATTTCTATCAACTTCGTTTCAGCGTACTGTTTATTATGGTGAACTCAATAATATTATTTAGCATTTTTTTTCAAAATCACTATACTCTGATACTTCTCCGTTTGTTAAACATTATTACCATCATATACTAAACAATATTGCTTTAATATATTTTTTTTACATGAACCTAGTTCCCTGGAGGCCTACTCTATGATGAATCAGATGTAGTATCTACAAAACCATAAATAGATTCTCCTTATAAGCACACATCAAAGTTGCGGTAAGTAACGAATTACAGTCAACACAGAGCCAAAGAGATGATAGATTAAAAGATAAGTTAAGGAGATTATTCAAGCTTAGTCTTCCAAAAAAAAAAAAAGACAGGTTGATGGGGTGTTGGGAGGGGGATGTGTGGAGGTGGCAAATGGCAATGGAGATGGAGAACAAGGTTATCTAGTAAAGAACTGTTATTGTTTAACGAATTCCTTGATTTCATTGACGGGGTAAAACTAGAACAAAACAAGTTGGACATCTAGAGATGGAAATATTCAGCTAATGGCATCTACTCAACAAAATCTGCATATGACAGGCACATGCACAGGAGGGATCGAGAAGGCGAAGAACATAACAAAACAAAGGTGTACAAGAAACTTAGGAAAAATTGGGCACCAAGGAGAGCAACAATCACAGCATGGAGAGAAATTCGAACGAGGCTAGCAACGAAGGATAAGCTGAGAGCGAAGGGAATTCAATTTACCAACGAGGAGGCAAAGTGCTACATGTGCTCAGAATCGACAGAAAGCATTTCACATGTCCTCTTTGAGTGCAAAGAGAGTAGAGTTATCTAGGATGAAATTAACAGTTGGCTACATCAACAAGTAATTCTACACCGCATCCAGGTACCAATCTATTACAATATAGTGCCTTGTTGGGGAAAGGAAAACTGGGAACAGTGTGGGCAGTGTGGAACCTAAGGAATTACATCGTGTTTCGTGGTGGAAAGGTGAATCGGGTTAAAGTTATGGAGAATCTCAAATTAATACTTAAATCATGGTTAGGCACCAAATTGCAGAAGAAGATGAAAGACAGTCCCATAAGCGAAAGGTGGAGTAATACATGTGATCACAAAAGAAGAAAAAGACTTGTGAAGATCCCAGGAAACACATAAATGAATGCCCGTGAATAATAAAACAAAACATCCAACAACTAAGCTCTCTGACAAGTAATTCAGTTTTAACAACATGTCAAAAAGCTACTAATTAATTTCGGTTGATAAGAACATGGCTCGTGAATGTTTAACAATGAAATCATTAATCAAAAGAAAATTATGATACATAACTCTCACGGGATACCTTGGAAAACTACCATCCATGATCAAATAATTGTAAAGTCTCATACCATATTATAACACAACATTCCCAGCTGCTATATCATAATCCACTCAGGATATTCACCTGTGGGCCGTAACCAAGGTCTCTATGAACCTCAAACCATCAAATTTCGGAGCCCTCTCTGATGAATTCATGGATTTACCCTTCTAAAAAGAAGAAAAACAAATCACGGAAAACGCATTCAAATATTGAATCAATAACAAAACACAGCTAAACAGAAACAGGCATTAGTATTCTTGGATAACAATTCAAAGCAAAACACAGAGTATCCAACAGAATCACATAATCTCTAATACATACGCTAAACTATGCTGTTAGAATCTGGAACAGCATAGACAAAGGGGACGCCTCTTTCAATTACGCGTGGAAAATAAGTTACGGCAACTCAAATGGGAAAAATATTTTTACCTGAACGGTGCCTTGGTTAGGTGAGAAGGCAGGGCCGCCGGAAGTGGCGGAAGCGGACGAAAGGGCAGCGGTGGAAACGGCAACCGCGGCGGCGATGAGAGTACAAGTGCCCTTCATCTCTCCACCGTCCAATCGAAAAGAGTAGTGGTAGATCTAGGCAAAAGGGAAGCTGCAGTCGAAATCCGACGAAACTGTATCGTCGGATCTCGAGGGCTTTTGGCCCTCTTTCTTTGTTGGTTTGGGGTAATAATCAAATTGTTGCCTTGTTCACAACGCCACACGGCGCTTTTTCGGGTTATTTGTCAATTCCGTGTGATGAATTCACTTCCACGTTTTTCCACGTCTATAATTTGTTTTCTTTTTTCCTATTCATTTTTTTAATATATAGGAGTATAAACAATTTACAGCCATTTTCAAGTAAAGAATCCAATGTGGGGATCTGGCCCGAACGGCACAGTTCTGTACAGAGAATCCTCCTGCGGGCCAGGGAACATATCTCCCTTTTTTTTTTTTTTAAACCCAAACTTATTATTAAATGAGAAAACAAAACAAAATTCTAGAATTTATTGGTGTAAAAAAAAATTAAACAAATACTCATTTAATAAAAAAAATCATTGAGTTTCTACATCATTTCATCCCTTCTTAGTCAAAGACGAAGCATCATCTTCAAACACATAATCATAATTAGCGATGTTTATCGGACTATAGGGTCAGTCCTATAGGGCCACAGACTAAACAGTTTAGGGTTTTATCCGGTTCATTCTTAACCGGTCCATCAATAGTTGAAACATAACCCTGTATTTTTTAGGGTTAAACGAACCGACCCGGATAAACATCTCTACATACAGTAGTGTTATTAAATAAAAAAAATGAAAATAATGAAATTGAACGGGTAAATATTCCATAATTATATTCATAAAAAATGAAAATAATAAAATTGAACGGGTAAATATTCCATAATTATATTCATATTTAGTTGGGATTAAAAAATTATGGATGAGGGTAATCCACTAATAGTAATTGAATAATACGCATGATTGTGTTTGGATACAGATTGAAAAATAAGTGTGAATGGAGGACTTTATGTCAAATCAATACTGATGTTGTATTATTTTATTATTGTTAATTGGGTTAGTCTTGGGTGAGACCGTCTCACATAATGATATTCGTAATATCCCTTAACCCTTATATAATGGTTAGTAAAACTAAGTCTTTAATTGTTAAATATTTTACTTGACATTTTAATTATGAATGTTATGTGTGTTATGTTCAATAATATTTTATGTTACGAAACCAGATAGCCAAAAATTAGTTGGGCATGTGAAAGTTGTCATCAAGAATCACCATGTTCATTAAAATGATCTTAACAGGGTCACCGTGCTTAAGACAATAATTGAGATAACTTAGTATGACGGTGTATTCATGTTTGCATTGATGTTCTTGATAATCTGTTTGATATTAGAACATTATGAACATTTTTTTTCTTGAGTTTTTTAGTTGTGCAACTTTCATTGAAACTCATTTATTTTGATAAAATTAGTTTGCCGTTGCAGACCGATTTTATTCATTTGTATCATTTTTCATGTTGTTTAACATGTGTTGTTACAATTATTATTAATCGCTATTTTTATTTTTTACTTTACATGTGTCAATCATTTAGATAGAAAAATATATATGGTATATATAAACATAAAAAAACATTGTAGGTGATTTCATTTGGTCATGGAAGAAGGTCCGCCTTTATTTGTTGTGTCATAAAAGGAAATGAAATAGCGGTTCAAGAGAAAACAGATTTCCTTGTCAAAACTATATCGAAACAATGAAATATAGATATATCCTATTCGTTTCACGTTTTTTTAATGCAACTCATAATTTTGGACACACTTTTTCGTCATATTCACTCGTATTTTTCCTGCAAATGAACAGACAATCCACGTTCTGGCATAATAATTATCGAAAGGGGAAACGAAAATGAAAGAAAGTTCAATTAACTAGTAACTACTCTCCTCACATCACATAATTTATCTAATTAACTATTTGTTGTTTAGTAGCAAATGTTTTGCTGGTAGGTCAAATGCTATATGTTAACATTGCCAATGATTGTTCAATATTAGAAAATGAATATTTTTTATTAAAATGGGATTAATTTTATGGTAATCAAACCAACCCTAAACATTAATTTCAACTATTCTTGGTTGACAAAGTATTATTTTTGCATTATTTTTCACCCACCATTAATATTATTATTTGTAACAACTAATATTATTATTCAATGAAAATAACTCACTTAGGCTCAATGTATTTGTCATTTAAAATTTTCATATGAATTATAAAAACTCGTTGAATAACAATAAAAAAGTGTGTCATGATTTTATTACTAGTATATAACATAAACCATATGAAGGGCCATACCATACAAGCTTGAATATAGATATACTGAAAGCAAATGAGGTATAGTTGGGAGGAAACAAGAAAGAATGAAACCTGCCTCTTATTGTAGCAGGAGACCACTATGTTAATAAAATTACAATAAAAACGCCTTTGCACCATCTCTTATCACTTCTTCTTTGCCCTTCTGGTCTCTAAGCAATATAACATCCTTCAAGAATGCAACAATTAACCCTCAAAATATTTTCCAATCGCAACGAGCCTCGTGTCACAACCTCTGGCCCGTTCTTGCAAACTTTCTTGCAACCCCAAATATGACGGCTTTCGTTAGAAGGCCTCGGTCGAACGTGCACGCTAGGGCAAGGGCCCCACCAAAAACGAGAAGTTTCGAGAACCCTCGTCGTGATGGCTTGTCCTCGTTCGTTGAAACGAAAGATTCCGTCTCTGACGCAGCACTTGTGCTCGTTTCTAGAGAGTCGGGGCTGAATTTAGAGTTGATTTGAGCCAATTCAGCGCTGCGCGATAGTGGAGCACCAGAGGCCCGATGCTTTTGGTAGGCACGTAAGCCAGAAACGATCTTCTTGACAGTTGTCCACATGCCTTGGCGGACGCCAAGTTTTGCGATTTCCCAAGGAATGCCCATGTCTTCGTGATGGAAGAATAGAACCTCACAAGCAGTCATTCGCCCGTCTCTCTTTGATTCAGCTAAAATTCATCAGGTAATGAGATTTTAGAAACCGAATCATAATCAGTTAAAGCACAAATCTGAACTACGTCTTTCAGAAAAGAGTCGTCTTCCTAGTTCCACATAGTAGAAGCCTTGCAATTGGTGTATTTTTTCAAATCAAGTTAAAAAATGACGATTTGAAAAAGTAGTTCTTTACACCAAATTATTAAATCACAGCTGCGAGAGTAACATTCCGTGCTTAACTTGACATGCAACAAATTTTAGGAGAAGTAAAACGCAAAATCAGTACCTGCACGAATGCACCAACTGGAGTAGTACAAATCAACTCGTCTTGGCTTGCTTTGACGTGGCACAGTCGAGCATGGCACACCCTACAGCATAAAGAAATACTATTGGCATGTCTATTCCAAGATCCAAATTATTTAAATAGCATGTAAGTGAAATAAAAGCTGAATTATCACTCCAATGTATACATCTAAATGGATATATAATTTCACAAGTGCAAATCCAAGGCAAGTCCATTACTGAAACTCTATCAACACATGAATAACCTTCTAGAAGTTTCCGGTTCTAGCTAATGACCCAAGCATCTGTAAACCTAAAACTTCGACATTCTCTATTCATATGAGCAATATGACAATGCTACTTCGCAAGCTAAACAATATTACTCCGTACGCTAAAGAGTATTACTTTGAAGAAAAGAGTTCACATAAGGTCTACTCTACAATGAGAGATTACATCAGAATTCATTTATCTTACCTTTGTTACACAGTAATACGTTCCTCCAGATTGCCAAATTCGACGGCCTATAATATACTCTCTGTCACTACAAAAGAAGGGAAACTGCACCACAACAAAAGAACACGGTCAATATCCATTCCTCAATCAAAGCTTCAAATCTACTCTGAACTTAAAAGATAAAACTCTCCCTACCTTCCTTATCCAACGAACAACCATCGTCCCGGTGGTGGGGCATTCCTCCAGAGTTTCGGCATGTAATTGCATATCATCCCATTTCAATCTGAACTCATCATCCCAATAGAAATCCCTCAACATTTCCGGAGTGGCATCTTCGTAAATAGTTCGACTACGATATTGTGGAGGCCCAGTCTATGGGAAATCAAGAAAATAGTTGAATAATTCAGATTATAATTCAAAAACTCAATTCTTGATTGAAATTTACCTCTCATATCAAGGTCTTAACCAGAAAATACAATAAGTTAGTTGAATAGTTCAGCATTTTAATTCCAAAAACCATGCTCTAAATCAGTTCTTGATTGAAATTTATCACTCCTACTAAGGTCATAAAATACAATTTATCAGAATATTTACCTCAGGTTCTCTTTTCCAAGCCTGATAGAACATATCAGGCGCAGACTTATCCATCATATGAATCCAACTAGGCCCTCCATCTTTTTCCTCAACTAAATTATAGAAGTGCTTAAGATCATTCTCATTCACACAATTTGATTTCTCAGCCTCCATCTTCAACGAACTAAACATATAAAATTCAACTTATTACACATCACCCAACTAGGAATAAATTAACAGAATCAAAGGAACAAAACTTCAACGAACCTGCACTCAAGATAAGAAAGAGGCGGTGAGGAGGAGGTTTCCTTTTCAATGGCCGATTTGTTTGAATCAAGAAAATCCACTTTCAAATTGACCCATTTGGGCTTCCATGCCCAACCCACTAAAACACCCACAACAACAGCAGCCCAGATGGGCGCCATCAACACCATCAGCTCAGTTGCCACATCCCCAATAGTGGGCTTCTGTAGAATTTCAAGAAAAGCAGAAGAAACGAAAGCCATAGCCAGAAATTTCAAAACCCCTCGATTAAATCGGATAAGATTTAGCTTTGAAGCACAACGATGAGTCGAGGGTTCAGGAAAAAGGTCGAATTAACCCCAAAAACACGCAAAAACAGAGAAAGGGGAAGAAAGGGAGTGGATAAGGAGGGGTAATAAATAAGCAATAAATTGAATAAAAGCTAATTCCTTCCTTTGTTACAGTAATTATTAGAAAAATATGGGGTGGGAAGAGGATAAGGATGTGAGTGAAGCGGTAGGGAAAGGCGCAGGAGAGATAACTGTAGGGCCCTTTTAATTGAACTTCACAAGATTAACTGGTTTCCATTTGTATCTCTGAAAAAGTTTGGATCTTTAATACTCAATCTTGTTTGTATGTGTGTTGGCCACAAACAAACGGCAGCTGCAAGAGAGAGTGGATTCGTGGGTGATGAGATAACTATCGAATTGTTAATGAAACGAAAGTTGCGTGGTTGCTTAATGGAATTAAATAAGTGTTATTGAATGGTTTGGGTTTTTTGGTGGGTGGATTATTTAAAGAGCAGGATTAATAGGGGTCGTTGATTTGGTCTGTGGTCCGCGTTCGCATTTTTCACGTTTGGGGGATTTTAGTCATAGATTGCATCACTCCGCCCAAAAAAGGCTCCACTTATACTAATAACGACTATTTTAGTACATCCATAGTTTCTAAAAATTTTATACTCCCTCCCTCCTATAATTACTTGCACGATTTGACCAACATGTTTTTAAAAAAAAATGAATTTAGTGGTTGGTGATATAAAATAAAGAAGGGGTATTTTAGATGATTTGATAATGTGTAAAATGGATATGATAAGGTGTAAAGTAAAATATATGTAAAAAGATAGTGGCAATTTTGAAAATAAAATGACATTGAGAGGTATTAATTTTGTAGGGGTATTTTCATATTAAAAGTGTGCAAGTAATTTTGGAACGTCAAAAGTGTGCAAGTAATCACGGGAAATTAAGAAATATAGGTATTTTTTACATATTTACTCTTTATTAATTTTTTTATTTCTCTTATTTTTTCTTTCTTTTTCCACTTTCATTTTTTATTTAGGTGGTGTTTGGTTTTGGGACTGTGGTGGATTGAATTGAGATTGAGATTGAAAAATGGTGATTGGGGTAATCCATGTTAAGTAATTATGTGTGTAAGTTGTGTTTGGTTAAAGAATGAGAAGCAGGGGTAGATGTAATTTTATGTCAAATCAAATAACTTTATGTCAAATCAAAATCAAAAGTGATGTTATAATAGGTGTATAGGTGTATTATAGGTATAGATTGATATTTGAATTTGTATTTAGATTGAAATAGAATGAGAGAGATTGAATTGGGATGGGCCAATCCAAATCCGGATTAGCCAATCTCAAAACAAACAACACTTTACAGATTTACCTTTTAAAAAAAAGTGAAATAAATAGATTATTAACATATTTCCAATTAAAAGTTATATTGTAGAAATTACATAGGAGTAATTTAAAAAAAATATATGTTAAAGAAAAAAGATAAACTTTTTAAAATAAAAATAAAAACTAAATGTGATATATTTTTTTTAAAAAGGAGAGAGTAATAAAGCTCTTTTATTTAATCTACTACAGTGAATAACATTTGTCAAAGGATTGGTCTATGGACTCGAGTGCATGTTGTGCACCCTAGTCTATGTTGCACTTTTTGGTAAATGATGTTGCACTTTTTAATTATTAAACTGTATAATAAATATTTTTAGTAATAATTGAAAAGTGTAACACCATTTACCAAAAGTGTAAGTCAGTAAACTGAAAATTGCACGTGGACTAGGGTGCACAACATGCACTCGAGTGCATACTAGACTTTACCTTTGTTAAATGGTGAAACTAATGAAGTACTTACTTTATTCTAAAATAAGTGAAGTTTTACCTTTTAAAAAAATACAATTAAATGGTATTTTAACATTTTTTACACTATTTATTTTAATTATATCCTCCTTTAACTTTAAAAAATTTAATAATTTTGAATTTACTTTTATTAACTAAAATTAGTTGGACGAAAGATTAGTTTTTTTTTAAGTAAATTAAAATTAGAAAATTAATGTGATTATAGACCTCCCTTATAAATTAAAGGTATACTTGTTAATACATAAATTTTTTTAATTCCAATAAAATTTCACGAAAACTTCATTTATTAAAAAATGGAGAGAGTATAATTTAATATAAACAGTTAATTAATACGGAGTAGTAATTATTTAGTGAAATAAACTGATATTATTAATTAAAAATACTTAATATTTTTAGGAAAATATTAATAGTATTAAAAAAAGTAACATTGCATACTATGCGACTAGTGTATATAATATTCTTTTTGCAATATATGTCGTTTTGACATTTTATTTTTTATAAATTATGTAACATATTTTTTCACTTTTTAATGTAAATTAATTGTATTTTTTTTAAAATCACCCTTTAAATTAATAAATACTTATATAAATATATTTTTTAATGAGAAATATAATCATTAATTAATATTAAAATAAATATGATTGATGAAAATGGATTCACGATGTTATGAAACCGTGATTTTACACGCAATCTTTTGTGTAGGGTGGTTTTAGTAATTAGACACCAACTTAACTTTTAACTTGAATTAGGATAAATCAGCTATACGAAGCAGTATTATTGTTCTGTTAAAAATGTATTACTATATTCATTTACTTTAAATATTTGTTGTATGTCAAAGTAATATTATTTTTATATTTGTGTAAAATGTATTGCTAAGGTTTTTTTTTTTAAAGAAAAATTATAAATAATTTACATTGAATGTTAAATCTTATATGCTTAAAAAAAAAATCACATGTTAGATTCACATATTTTTTGTGATCAGTCAAGTGGATAATTTTTATAATATTTTAAATTACGGCTCTTATTTAAAATAATGATTTAAAATATACTTAGGTGGAGAATTACGTACCCGTGTAGATGATTAATTTCCTGTATGTTTCAATAATGATTTAAAATATACTTAAGATTGAGAATTTAAAAGTTGAAGTTTGTAGTTAATTAACTTTATGTATCATTCAAGTAAATTTTAAAATAATTAAAACTTTCCTCGCAGCTGTGGACAACTTATCAAAGTGATGGTTGCTATATATAAAATTATTATGGTTAATTTTATTATGTACGTACTTGTGCAACTTTTGACTTGTGCCAATGTGCCATCGGTAGTTCCACATTTATTTAATAATTTCATATTATACGAGTAAACTTTGTCAACCAAAATTTAATAACTTTTTGAAAATTGAATTGTGGACTGTGTTTGTTTGGGTCAATTCAAAGCTTTTTTTTATTTATTTCTTACGTGTGCGACAACATTCTTACAACAATATTTAATTTCCCAATTTGCAAATAAAAGAAACATTGATTATGAGTTCACCAAACAAAGGGAAAGAGGGGAGGACCACGTAGCTATTCAATGTCATGTAACGTTAATTACAATTAAATATTTTTTAGAGCCCTATTACAATTAATTATATTGAAAATTTATGCACTATTTGATATAGGGTTCGTACAATCGTACATGTTACTGGTTAATTTGGACGCAGTGTAAACTAAAAAATTGCCTGCAAATATAAACACATAAAATGTACGTGAAAATACTTGAGTATATATTTTTGTTGATATCCTAATCCATATCCTTAAAATTATGAATTTAATTTATAACATTCCATTTTTTTACCACAAATTGATAGAAGGATTTGGCATACCATTTAGTAGTCGAGACATATATTAGGTGTAACTTAATTTCAAAATTTTGATGCAGAACTCAAAATCAAAATGTAATTTGATATGCCCCATGAAATTCTACAAGCATGGTTCCTTGAAAAGTACGATGAAGAACAAAAATAGTCTCACTGGGTGTTCTAATTTGTAAACAAATTTTTTAGCACAGACTAATAATTACTATATAATATAAAGAATAATTAAGAAAAAAAGTAAACATATTTTAATTTCTTAAGAATTTGTGAGTTATAATTCCTGTTAATTTCCCAATTCTTCTCTTTAGAGATATGAACTTGATTTGTGATATGAAATCTAAACTACTTATTCCAAAATTGAAGGATTTAACCTATAATTCCGTAATAAGACCTCAAGCTTTTAATTATGGTGAAATTGATTTTTTTTTTTTTTTTTTTTTTTTTTGCAAGATCAAAACAAAATACATAACTATTACAAGCTCAAGTTCATGATCTTCAAACCAGACGAAATTCAATGGTATCGTCGCCCCTCCAATTGCGAGGAAGAGAATAAACGAGTGTACCCTTTGTCCCGTAATGACGACCAGATATTCTATATGGGTCAATTTTCCATTTAGTTCACTCGAATTTGATTATATTTTTAGTAGTGCAGTTTATGGATGGTACATTTGAAGTGCAACACGTGTTCCAACAGAAATATGTTGCATGTGTTGAAGCTGCTGCAGCTTCAATGGCAGAAAATTGGTTACCCATCTGTCTAACACAAAATTCAATGCTGCCATTTCAACAGTGATTTTATTTATGGTCTTTCACACATGGTAATTAAATGGAAGACCAAGACCATTTTCTAAATCTCCTATTCATATGTAGTAAAGTTAAGAGCAAAATATATACCTAGTATATCATTTAATTATTTGCAACATTATATACACACTAGTTGCACAATTTAATCGATATAATATTGACTAAATTTTAATTTATACTCTAATTGAACAGGAAATTAAAAAAAAAAATAGTTTGTGTGTTGAACAAATTAATACGGAGTATGTTTTGGCAAATACCTCTATAAACTCAAATATTATTATACCCCATAATATATTTATTTTATTTATAAATGATTTAATATTCATTAAAATTCGTGATTATGAAATTGAATAGAGTAGTATTAGTTATTTTACTCTAATGTATTAGTCGAAAAAATGACAATGGGACCTTATAAAGGTCAAATTTCATGTAGGCAAGGGGATGGTTCTGCGACCCATTCTTATGTATTAATGAATAGGTTTTTTGTGCAAGGACTCTTACTACTATGTAAAATAGATCTTATTTGTATATCTATGGGTTGAACACCTCATGTGCTCGTAGTAATACAAAACATATTTTAATTACCGTTTAAAAAAAATAAAAAATTTAATTGATTGTTATAATTTTCTATCTATCTGAAACCGGTGAAAAGAATTATAATTTGTATTATTGTATATGACGC
Organism: Galeopsis tetrahit; assembly: GCA_963675135.1. NCBI lineage: Eukaryota > Viridiplantae > Streptophyta > Magnoliopsida > Lamiales > Lamiaceae > Galeopsis > Galeopsis tetrahit. The sequence continues at coordinate 12,838,384 of OY776125.1, read as the reverse complement.
TTTTAACACTTTAAAAAAATGAATTATAGTTTATACGGAATGCAAAAATGTCTAATCTTAAAGCGATTTCACACCAATTTTTTGTCTTTTCTACATTTGATAAAGTAATGAGTTTCCCGTGAAAAGAGGTGAGCTAATATGTGATGACTAAGACAAATAACTAACTTCATCACTTTGTTCTGGAGTACAAATCTCATGCTCCGCGTTTATTTTCTTTTTCAAGTAATTAACTTAGCTAAGACTAATTCTATTCATATAATTGATTAAGGTATAAAAAATAAGCAAAAACAATATAAATATTACTTGTAAATAACGCAATAATAAATCAGGAAGAGTCGCAATACTAAAATAATTAGTGTACGATCACCTTATAAACACATAATATAACAAATTAATTTATGGGGATTAGATATTTTACTGTGTTTCAGTCTAGAACAAACTTTTATTTTATTAGAATTATGGTCTCCATTGTTATCTGAGTTTATTTATGTAATTAGCTACTCTTAATAGCATGCTAGATTTTGCTTCTACAAATTGTGTACACCAAAATGAAAATTTATAAATAAAACTACACCCTTATTTATTTATTTTAATCACAACATTAAAATATATTTTATCTGTTTTTATTAAATTTTAAAATAATGTAAATATTTTATTAATTATAAGTTGTATATATACTAAATTGAATTTGAATTTACCACTGCATAATGATATTTGCACCATAAAAACCAACAATTAATTACACTTTGTATCATTACTAATAATAAATTAAAAACATCAATAACTAATTGAAGTACATGTAATTATTCATATACTCGGCTGCAATTATTTTCACACCTCTATATTTATAATAGACAATTAGACCTGTCAAGATTACTTTTACACTTAAAAAAAAGTAAAATTCTTCATAAATATCATTTTTATAATATTTATAATTTTAATTTACACAAATTGTTATTCCATTCATTTTATAATTATTTACAATTTTTTTATTATAATTATTTACTATTTTTTTGTTGAAATGTTCTAATTAAGAGTACTAACACACTTCTAATTAATATTAAAATAACTCACAAAATAATACACTTATAATATATATATATATATATATATATATTTAAACTATCACTCATCTGAATTCACATTTATCTTAATATATACCTCCTCATCAAATTTTTTTACACTTTCACTAGATCAAATTATGTAAATCATTATAATTTGAATTTATTAAATTAGGGATAGTGGATGAGTAGCTGAATGGCTGCCGTCCAATGTGAAAAGTAGAGAGCACAATTACCAATGCAACGAAATTGAGGGTTTGACTAAATTTCGTTAGAGTTTTAACTAAATTGCAAGACTATATAATTATATATCTCAAGCGATAAATAACATTATTGTACCATCATACATCATTTTCAGATCTCATTATATTTATATCAGAACCTTGCGGCTACCGTCCACTCCACAAATTTTGATGTAAGATAAAGGCATTTTACTTAAAAAAAAATATTTAAATTGAAATTGATTGTAATTAATTAATAAATTAAACGCCTTTGTTTTACGGTCTAAAATAATCATCGTAATATTTGATTTATGAGTGTAAGAAAAAAGCATATTACTTAAAAAAAAATTGAAATTGATTGGTAATTAATTAATAAATTAAACGCCTTTGTTTTACCGTCTAAAATAATCATAACATTTGATTTATGAGTGATATATTGTTGTGTATTTTGTTGCATGGTGTAATAATTATAATTGAATTAAGGTACAATTTTAATTTGATTTTAGTGTTAAATATTTTAATTAAACAATTACTTAAAATTCAACTGTACATTCAATTTTATATTAAAAAAAATCTAGATTTAACTACATTTTATAAAATTAAGTTTTAGATAATTTAAAATATAAAATCATGAATTTAATGACACCGTTTGTATATCAAGCATCCAAATTGTTCGGTGTCTCAATTGCAATTGAGATGTTAATATTTTTTTTTTCAATTATTCAAAAGTGATTCAATTAAAAATGCAATTAAGTCAAATGTCGTGATTTTTGCAACCATTGGCCCTACTTAATCGATTTCACACATATTTACAATGTTTTGCTTTCAAAAATTAAGCGTACAATTTTTACACTAACTAATTAAAAAAAATAAAAAATGACTGCATTGTAATCCCATGCCAACCTAAATCCGACATTGATTTGGGTGATATGCATTATTTTGTTGTGCATTGGAAGCTTAATTTTCATATAATTTCATTAGTTTATTGGGTTTGGTCTGCTATGGACTCGAGTGCATGTTGTGCACCTTAGTCTATGTTGCACTTTTCAGTTTACTGAGTTACACTTTTTAGTAAATGGTGTTGCACTTTTCAATTATTAAACTGTATAATAATTAATATTTTTAGTAATAATTGAAAAGTGAACACCCTTTACCAAAAGGTGTAAGTCAGTAAAACTGAAAAATGCACATGGACTAGGGTGCACAGCATGCACTCGAGTGCATACTAGACTTTACCTAGTTTATTTCTCGTTTTAGGCTAATTATGAATTGTGCTTGAAGGAGAAAAAAAAAATAGGTGTTTAGTTATTTTTATAGGTGCATTGAGATTTTTTTAAGTATTTATCTAGTACTACTTCGGTTTACTTTTAAAATTTTCACTATTTTTTTTTGTAGGTTTATTTTTATAATTTATATATTTTTAAAAAATGAAATTATACTAACACATTATTTATTTTTACTTTATAACTCTCATACTTTCACTTTTTATCTAAATAATTAATTTTTGTTAAAAGTTATAATTAAAGTGATTATTTGTACACTTTTTTTATTGGAACGTTTCAAAATTATTAGCACTATGGAAATATCCAACAAAATTAATACTCTCCCAACATCATTTTATTTTTAAAATTGTCACTTCTTTTTTACATACATTTTATTTTACATCTCATCAAATTCACTTTAAACCTCACAAAATCACCCAAAATACCATTTTTCCCTTATCTTATATCACCAACCACAAAATCCAATTTTTCTTAAAAATTGTGTTGGTCAAACCGTACAAATAATTACCGGACGGAGGGAGTATAAAATTAGATTTAGGAATTATTTTTGTGAATTCGAACAAAGGAAGACATTAAAATATAAGCCTATGAACAGCATTTTTCGGCCCATTTGGAGCGATAAATTTGAGCTCAATTGACAGACCATAGTTTAGCAATGGGTGCGGTTAAAGGCACCCAAGGATCCTATGAGGACACCCACGCGATGAGGACACTCACGTAGAAAATACAAGAATACCCTTCGTCCTATTAAAATCCTAAATCCTCCCTATTTTCAAAATTAAAAGAGTACACCCACCTTTTCTATCCATTTCCTCCGCCTCCTCCACTCTCTTGAAGACGACGGCGTCGCCCGCGCCCACGCCACCGCCACCCACGCGGCCGCTCGCACAGTGCCGCCGCCGCCCACGCCGCCGTTCGAAGATAAGTTTTTTTTTTTTTTTTTTACAGTTTTTCCAAAAAATTAGGGTTTCGAAAATTTAGGAAAATTAGGGTTTTTAGTAGTTCGAGAATTATTTTCGAACATATGGAGTTTATTTTGGAAAAAATTTTGAACATATTGTGTTTGTTTTGAAAAAAAATTCGAACAACTTGAGTTTGTTTTGGAAAAAATTTCGAACAATATGTTTGAATTTTTTTTCGAACAAATCTAAGTTGTTTTGAATTTTTTTTCGAACATATTGGGTTTGTTTTGGTAAAATTTTTGAAATCTCAACTTTTTTTTGGTAAATTTTTGAACATGTGAAGATTTTATTTTTGTTGTTGAGATTTTGAATTTTTAGGATTTTTTATGTTTTGTTGTTGATGGTGGGAATCCGGAATGATTCGTATGTGAAATGATGAATCGCGTGTGAATCGGAATAGATGGGTGTACTCATCCAGCGTATTTTTTAAAAAACTATAAGAGGGGTAAAAACGTCTTTTTGCACCACCCTTGGGACAAAAAAAATTCTCCGTGGGTGTACTCATAGGAAATCCGGGTGCCTTTAGCCGCGCCTTTAGCAATATGACGGACCAAATTCAGTAAGTTGCAGGCCTATTATAATAAATAATTCGAAGCCCACTTCGAGCAATTAAGTGGATTCATGACCTTTTTTAAATTTTTAAAAAAAAATTGACCTGAGATTTTTAATAAATAGATTTTACACAAATACATTTTAAAAATCTTTTTAATTCTAAGTGCAATTAAAAAAAAATTACTAACACTCTATAATCGTCAAATCAACTATTTAAACCTCATACTCTATAATCGTCAAATCAACTATTTAAACCTCAAAATATGAAGAAATAAAAGTAATAACTAATTTATCAAATGTTTTAAATATATATATATATCTATATATATTTCAACTATCACAAAAAAAAATAGTTAATATTACTAAAACTTCCTTACTTTATTTAATTATTACATATATATTTATTATTTATTATATTTTCATATATTTATATATAAATAAAATTAAATAGATCAATTTGTTGGACTTGAAAAACCTAAAAAAAAAGTCTGGATTCAATAGATAGGTCTAAAAAAAGCTTGAATCCCACTTATTTATTAAACGAGTCGCTAGCCTGTTTCATTCCCACCCCACACTGTGAACCCGGCCCATCCAATATAAATGTAACAATATTACGATTTAATATTTTAAATTAGGTAAACTTGATTTAGTGGTGAGCTTAATGTATAATATACATTCCATTATAAATGTAACAATGCTTTAATTTTACTATTTTACCACAGCGTTAAATAAAATAAAACAATCAATTAAATTTACTTTTATGGAGTATAAAATGATTAATTTGAAAATCAATTTTCTAAAATCCATGTTTAGAACAAGGGTTAATCACTAATTTAACTCCATCTGAAAATTCTTGCGTCATATACAAATTGAGTAACAAACTGGCCTCCAGCTTCATTTAAGCCAAAATACAAATTGAACTATAATGTCTCAGCTGCCAAATCTTCGAAATTAATGCGAAAGATTTCAAAACCCGAAGCAGGCATAAACATATTTTTTTTATTAAAAAATGCATCTCTTTCTCAATTTCAGAATTGCAGATTCAAAGATGGTTGTAGGATTTTTAAATCTAAAATTTTAATTTTCAAGATATTATTTAATTTAATATATAAATTGCAACAACAATGAAGATTTTAAAATGTTGGAGGTATCAAAGTTAGGAGATGAAAGGCTAATACTTGTACATATAGAACGTAAAACTCTGACTTTAAATGGGGTTTCTGTAAATGAACATTTGATCCCGCGAATTAGTTGATTCTTAAATCGAATACCGTGGCATCAAAAAAAAATTACAAATAAATAATTAATTGATATTGAGTTTACTAGTAATAATTTACTTTTTTTTTTCCATTCTCTATATATTGTGTAATGTGTATTCTATTGATTAATGGAATCGGCAGCTTCAAAAATTAGGAAAATATATACTCCATACTCTTATTTTAAATTTACTAATTAAATTAATTAGGTTGGATTGACACATCAACAATTAGTTAAGTTAAAAATACTTAATTAATGTTAGGTAAGTTATCAAATTCCTAATAAGTCGCCAAGCCTAATCAAGTCGAGCTCGAATATTTCTAATTTTTCATCTCGAAAAAGAGTAATTCGAAATGCAGTGATAGAGAAATCACATTTCTTCTCGGCAGTGAGTTAGGTGATCCATAATTACAAAGAAAATAAATGGCTCCATGTCATAATTGATGTTCCACGACTATATAAACAAAAAAGGAAAGAGATGGAAATAGCTCAACCACCCCAAGCTGCTTAATCTTCTATTTGTATGATACGTGTGCTGTTTATTTTTTATTACTGATTTCATAATCACTTTCAAGTTGACTTTCACTAAAAAAATACGGAGTATAATTTTAAGCAAATACTTATATTTCTTAATAAATAAATAAATAATCAACAGAAAATGACTTAATTTAAAAATACAGTTATGATGTAGCACGAGTGACACCACAATTTTTTACGAAACGAGAGTATCCGTATAATTTTTGAATTTTTGAGAGCCGAAATCCGATTTGTGCAAGTGAGCACACTTTTTCAGGTGGAAACGATGCTACGAATAAAACTCACAGTTGTGATATTCGACGATTTTTGGCCAAATTCCATCATTTGAGGAGTCAAAAATGTGTTTTTATTGTTTTCTGATGTTATTTTTGCATTTTTCGGGGTCAGGGGATTTTGTGTAATTTTTTAATTCTGTACACTAGGGTTTTCGTTTTTAATCAATTTTCTGAACATTGTGGAGACATCTTTTGAAGATTTTAATATTTTATTAAATACGTGTTTTTCGTTTTATCAAGATTTGGGTATTCTTTGAATTAACGATTCTTGTTTGTTCGTTTTGTTATCACTCACGCAACATCCCCGCACGTGGTGTTGTGAGATTGGTCCCCCCGAATTAATTGATCCTTGGACCGGATACCCGAAACTTAAAAAAAAAAAACCACTCTCGATTTTTGTGCATACATCAATTTAATCACTTCTTCATAGACACAATCACTTGCAAACACTCAATTAGGGGGTGTTTGCAAACTCTATAAACAGCTTAAAAACACTTTTAAAAAATAAAAGCTGTGAAAGGACAGCTTTAAAAAAAGTGATTCTGGAAGCTGTTTGTAGTGTTTGAAAACAGCCCTAGATGAGGTCAAACTTGCAAAGGAGGTACTTCAACCATTGTGGTTCCTATGGCTATGATTTTAGAAATCCATACATGTGTTTAATACATTAATTATCAACATTAAAAAATTATTAGTTAATGATAAGAGTAATTTCACCACCAAAATTCTACTTTATCATCTGCACCTTACTTTGTTTTAAAATTATATTTCAAATAAGGCCATAAACATTATAAACATACTAATCATATAATATACTCCATAATGTGATTGGAACCAATATTATGTATGAGACTGTTCGATGGGATTACTGAATAGTAATGAAAATGATCATTGATAAGTATGATTAAGAACAAAATAAAATCAATTCAATTTCATCATATTTTGTACTAGTAAACGAGATTCCAAATAAATCAATGAGTAACTCAGTTTAATATAACTATCTCACCCCCTATAATTATTTCTCATTAATTATTCCACTATTTTTTAACCAACCATAATCGTCAAAAAATTCAAGCACAACACAACAATGTAACTATCATTTTAATTGGAATTAACTGTTGAACGATTCTCATTATGAGTTAAGCTCACTGATCTAATAGAGTGTTCATCACTCATCACACACTTTGGGATGATTTACTAACAAATTACATAATGGATATAATCTCTTGTTATGTATAGTGATGTAATCTAACAATCAAAGACTCAAATCTTGGATCCCAAACCATTCTGACTAAATAAAAGAAAGAAAAGTGAGATCATAAAAAGAGAGCCCCAAATTAACAATCAATGAGCTGTGAAATTCAATCAATAATTGCACATTTCCACGGTTGCACAAGTCACAGATAATTCCAAAACACAAAGAAAGATCCAGATTCCAGATCAAGACGAAACCAACTGTGCATTATTGCGTTGTACGTTTTCTCGATATTCCTTGCATCGGAAAATATTAACATTAGGAGGCAATAACTTGGACCTACACAAGGGGCAACTCACGTGCCCTTCATCAATCCATGTATCCAAACACTCCCTGTGAAACAAATGGCTACAATTGCACAGCTCTCTAATTTCATCATTTTCCTCAATACACTCCAAGCAAATTGTACATACCTTTAATTCCTCCAATTCCTCTTCGATTTCGTGATTAACGACGAAATCTCGGTACTGGAGAATCGGAACTCTGTTCTTAATGGCGGCGGTTACGACTTGAATGGGGATAGGGACGAGAGAAGGAGACGATCCGTCGAATATGAAAATATGATTGTTGGAATAGGATGTGAAATCGGGGATTTCTTCGGGAGGTGGCTTGTAGAGACCTAGATAAGAGAGTGCGGTAATGAAGAAGAGAGTGGCGCTAGTGAAAATGTCGAGGAAGAAAGATATGGAGACAACTTTGGGTAATTTAATGGCGTGGAATTGGAATCCCATTGCTTAATTTTCAGATCTGCGGCGGAGAAAGGGGCTGTAAGCGGCGGAGAAAGAGCGGAGGCGTAAGAAGAAGAGGATTTTGTGACAGTAGAATATTTTTTTTATATAAAGTTGAAGCAACTTTGTAAACACCCCACGATTTCTTTTTCTTCGTGGGACCGCCGGAGCATTATAATTTGTTCATGGCTTGCCTGTCTTTTTTTATACTTAATTAATTATATAATTTGTTCGGGGGTTGTCATTAATATTTTTTTTAGTGATATAATTAATTGTTAGTATTTTCTTAATAAAATAATCTACATGAAATTGTTGTTTTGGTGGAATAATAATATACTAATACTTTTATTGGATAGATTAAACGTAATGTTGGATGGAATAAATTATTCTGTCTCTCTCTATACATGTCGACAAGAAAAGAAAAATAAGACTATATTTGATCCTTCATTTTTATATTTGAGTCATAAATTTTTATCGATAAAATGAATTTTATTCAACAAAAAAAAGAAAGGGGTATATCTTCCAATACATCAGCGAAATAGCACAACAGTAGTTTATAAATCTGAAATCATTATTTGATTTGCAAGCCAATCAATGAAAAAAAAAAGGGCACTACATTGAGAAATTTAATAACGAATCAATTCCAAATTCTGCCTTCAGTTCATCGAACAACTTAGTAGCTGAAAACTCCATGTTTCTATTATTCGTGTGCACCAGCTCCAAAATCTGTCTTTTATTTTGTTTACCACACTGTTAAATTTCTAGGGTTCGTTCTCGAATATGCATCTGTTCCTCCATTTTCAGATCACCCAAATCACACATATTCAAAGTTTAATTGTAATCTTATTCCCATTTTAACCAATTAAGATATTGGAGAATTGAAGAAAATTATTCTTGATGATCTAATTGTTTTAATAAAATAAAAAAAGTAAAAATAATAAAATTGAACGTAGAGGAGGTATATTTTAGATTTTTTGTCATTTAATGTTGGGCAGGAGCTTCGTTCTTCAAGGGGAAAAACACAAAATCCCATAATTGTGCTATACTAACTTGACAATTGAAGATACTAAATCAAGATAATAGGAGTAGTATGTTGTTGATCGTCTCTTGAAGATACCAAAATGACGGATGTGATGAGACCAAAAGATTGATATAAACTTTGAGCGTACATCTCCTTTTTTACATATAAAAATGTTGAGTTAAATATAATTAATATTGATCATTTCTAGTAAGATTAATTGTAACGTAGAACATTAATATAATATAAAACTAGCTAGTTGTGAGATGCATAAACTTAATTTGATTTTTATTAACTAAGTAAGTTAATTTTCTGCTATCTCATCACAGAACAGAGGTCTTTATTAACTCTTGGTGGCTATGAAACGTTTGGTTTTTTAAATCTTAATCTGAAACCCAATTAATGGTCCATATTCTAGTATTATACTGGAGTATTTGTTTATTAATTCGATGTACTTATGCACCACCATCATATCACTATCATGGTGACAGATTAGTCCAACAAGCACGAGGAGCTGGAGGGCCGGATTGCAATTATTTCCTTCTAGATCATGTCCATGGGTTAGACGACAAATTAACTTTAGAATCATACAATATCTTTTATCTTTCTAATAAATTAGTATAACCCACCAATTAAGTAGTGGTGATCTACTCTCATACTTCGAACTCGCAAACTCATTATTTTTATACTATAATTATCATACTTCTAGTGTGTTAGTAACACAATTTATAATAGACAACAATATACATAAATAATTTGTGTATATAATTAAGAACAAAAAATAGGAGTGTTAAATTTGTATATTTTCAACTCATTGTTCAATATGGAGTATGTACAATATGTATAGATGGAGACTCATATTCTATAGTCTTCCAACATCTAACAACTATTAGTTAGAGCAACTACCTTTCTTCTAGATGAGCATGTGTGTTGCATGTGTGTGTTAAGCATAGTTCTAGGGTTTAGGGTTTGCATGCTTTGTGTTGTGCATGCATGTGTTATGCTTGCTATACTTCATGCATGTTATACTTCAACATGCCCTGGAAGAAATCGAACCACCATGCGATGTAAGATCAAACCAATCAAGTAAACGCAAGAAACGAGCTGGAGCAAGTGGTTTGGTTAGAAGATCTGCAGGCTGGTCTTCAGAAGAGATGAATCGTACATCAAGAAAGCCATTTTGTACCTTCTCCCTCAAGAAGTGAACATCTACCTCAATGTGCTTTGTGCGCGAATGAAAAGCTGGGCTGAAGGCAAGTGTTATGGCCCCTTGATTATCACACCACAACAAGCAAGGAGTAGTAGTGGGAATGTGTAGTTCTGTGCATAGGCTAGCAATCCACATGATGTCTGTGGTAGCAAGGAACATAGCTCGATATTCTGCTTCAGTACTGCTACGAGCCACCACTGATTGCTTCCTAGAGCTCCAGGAGATCAAGTTGTTGCCAAGTTTGATGCAAAATCCAGAAGTGCTGCGCCTATCATCAATGCTTGAAGCATAGTCAGCATCCACGAACCCTTGTAACCTGTAATCTGAAATTGGAAAAAAAGAGATACCATGAGTAAGAGAGCCTTTGAGATATCTAAGAACCCTCTTACAGGCTTTCCACTGATTTTGTGTAGGATTTTGCAAGAATTGAGACAACTTGTTCACACTGAAGGAAATGTCAGGTCTGGTTAGGGTGAGGTATTGAAGAGCTCCAACAATGCTTCTGTATAAGGTGGGATTGTCAAAGAGAGAGCTGTCTGATGTGGAAAGTTTAGAAGAAGGGCATATAGGGGATGAACATGGTTTGCAATTAGAGAGGTTAGCTTTGGATATGATATCTCTGGCATATTTGGTTTGTGAGAGTTTGATATGAGAGGAGGTGGAATGAGCTTCAATACCCAAGAAGTAGTTAATCTCCCCTAGATGTTTAAGAGAAAACTGAGAGTGGAGATCATCAATGAGGGTCTGAACAGATGTTGAGTTATCACCAGTGATCAGAATGTCATCTACATAGACAAGTAAGAGAGTAGTGTGTCCATGTAGAAATTTGTGGAACAAGCAGTGATCAGAAGATGAGTGAGTGAAACCTTGCTGAATCAGGAATGCCTTGAGAGTGTCATACCAGGCCTATGGTGCCTGTTTTAGGCCATACAAAGCCTTTTGAAGCTTGCAAACATGTTGAGGGTGTTGTGAGTTAATGAATCCCTCAGGCTGAGCAATGTAAACTGTCTCATGGAGAACTCCCTTAAGAAAAGCATTGTTTATGTCAACTTGTTGTATAACCCACCCTTTGGATACTGCAAGAGTGAAGACAACTCTGAGAGTTACTGGTTTTATCACAGGACTGAATGTACTAAAGTAATCAATCCCAGCTTGTTGTTGAAACCCCCTGGCCACCAGTCTAGCTTTGTATCTTTCCACAGAACCATCATTATTGTATTTCACCCTGAAGAGCCACTTAGTAGTAATAAGATGGATATCAGAAGATGGGGGCACCAGAGTCCAGGTCCCATTCTGAATTAAAGCATCATATTCCAACTGCATTGCTGCTTTCCATTTTGGATTGAGGATAGCTTCTGAAACAGTGTCAGGTTCAGGGATAGGAAGTGTAGAGAGGAGAGCTTTGGGTTTGTATATGCCAGATTTTGACCTAGTTTGCATTGGATGAAATGTAAGAGGAGGGACAGCTGGGGTAGGTATAGAGGCAGAAGTTGGATTGAGCATGTATCTGGAAGAACTTGATGAAGAGCAGTCATGAGAGTGAGGAGATGATGAGCTGGTTTGAACATTGTTGGATGGTGGAGAGTTGTTATATGAGGGTGTGGAAATATGGGAAGTAGAGTCATGATTAGACAGTGGAGATGGAGGTGGAGTATGTGAAGGATGATCAAGAGAACTTGGTATCTGTGCTGAGAACTTGAAGTGAGGTTTAGGACATGGATGAGATTGAGTGGAATTAGTGAATTGTGGGAATTCTTCTTCATTGAACTGGACAGAAGCTGAAATGAATATCTTTCCAGATTCATGTAGACATTTATAGCCTTTATGAGAAGGACTATATCCCAGAAAAATGCACTTTGAGCTTCTGAATTGAAGCTTGGATGAGTTATAGGGTCTGAGGAAAGGGAAACATGCACATCCAAAAACTCTGAGGGAGTGATAATCAGGAGATCTCTTGTAAAGTAGCGCAAATGGAGAGTTGTTCTGGATGACTGGAGAAGGGAGCATGTTGATCAAATGTGCTGCAGTAGAGAAGGCATGCCACCAAAATGCCATGGAAAGCCTAGATCTAGCAAGCATTGCTAGCCCAAATTCTGTGATGTGTTGGTGTTTTCTTTCAACTAATCCATTCTGAGGATGTGTGTAGGCACAGGATAATCGAACTTGAATACCAAGAGGCTGTACTAGCTTAGCTACTGGGAGAAATTCAGTGCCCATGTCATGTTGAATAGCCTTGATAGACACCCCAAAAGACCTCTCTACCGTGTTCATGAACTGTGAGAATACATTTACCACCTCAGACTTTGCCATAAGAGGAAACACCCAAACATATCTTGTGTAGTCATCCACTAAAGATAGATAATATCTATATCCCTCAATAGACATACTAGAAGCAGGTCCCCAAACATCCATGTGTATTAAATCAAAGGCATGTGAAGTGTGATGTTGCACAGAAGAAAAGTGTTTCATATGTAACTTGCCAAGTTTACATTCATCACAAAAGCCAATGTGGGATTCCTTACAAGGGATATTCAAGCTCCTCAAGACAGTAGAGAGAGCTGAATCACCAGGATGACCCAATCTACAATGCCATAATCTCCATATGGACTTATTTTTACTAACAACATCATCATTACTAGTTTTATTGACAGCAGCAGCAGAGAAGTTTCCTTTATTCCAGTGTGAACTTGAAGCTTTATGAGTGTCCAAGCCTCCAAAATCCAGAGTGTACAAGCCATCTTTAAGCACCCCTCTCAAGAGTATCTTGTTGGACTTGAGATCCTTAACAATACAGCAGTCAGCATAGAAAATAATTACTGCATCATTATCCTTAAGAAACTGTGAAATGCTCATAAGATTTCTAGTAATGGCAGGTACATGTAATACATTTTTCATGACCAAAGCTGGAGCACCAGTAACAGGTATAGAAAGAGATCCAGTGCTAACAATAGGAGTAGAATCACCATTACCAACAACAAGAGCATTCATACCTTGATAAGGAGAGGTAACTTGCAAGTTAGCTAGTTGAGATGTCACATGGTGAGTTGCACCACTATCAACACACCATGTAGAATTTTGAGGGTGATATGTGTTGTTTGAAGAAGAGGCACCAAAATCCATGTGATTGGTGAGAGCAATAGGAGATGGAAGTGGAGGTTGATAATGAGAGGCAGATGGATAGTAAGCATGTGTTTGGTTTGGATTGGTGTAAGTAAGATGAGCCTGAAAAGAGGGGGGTCGAATGTTGGAGTTATGTGATCTGTGCTGAGTAGTTTCAAGACCAGTGAATGATTGATCAAACCTCTTATAACATTTAGCTGCCACATGATATTTTCTACCACACAACTGACATACAATTCGAGGTTTAGGAAACACTTTGCCTTTGTTTGATTGTCTAGGATTGGCACCACTATCTCTAGAAACAAGATGAGCAGATGGAGTAGATATGTTACCTCCAGAGAACTGAATGGAGTGTGAGGTGTGAGAGATCAGTCTTACTTCATATGCCTGCAAAATAGACTGCACCTCTGCTAGTGAAGGTATAGTGCCTCTTGTTGTCAGATTAACCACCACATCATCATAATCAGCACCCAATCCTCCAAGGATATACAACACCAATTCTGTATCATTGATCATCTGTCCAGCATGATGCAATCCATCCGCAATTGATCTCATCTTCAGAATGTAAGCATCAATGCTTAAATCTCCTTTCTTCAATGTTTGAAGTTGCAGCCGCAGCATCATAGCTTTTGCACCAGATTGTGACTGAAATAGAGATTCAAAAACCAGCCATAGCTGATAAGAATGCTCACAACGGCTTACATGACCAAGCATTGTGTCAGAAACTGAACTTAACAGCCAGCTCAGAAGGAATTGATCTTTCCCCTGCCAAGAGATAGATTCAGAAGTCGACTCAGTTGAGTTAGAAGGAACTGCCTTGTAGAGGAGCACATCCTCAAAGCAATGTGCACGAACAGAGGCTAAAACCTGATTTCTCCAGAATGGATAATTGTCATTGTCCAATCGAACAGACAAAGTGATGAATCGAGGAAGAGAAGGAGCTGAATTAGATTGAGTAGCCATAGATCAGATGGAAGCGGAAGCAGAAAATGGATCGAAATCTGTGATGAATGATGAAGAATAACTCAGAAATTGTAGATGAACATAGCTGTTACACTATGAACAGAGCGGTTACAATGGATGAAGATTTGAAGATAAGAAGAAGATGCGAAGAAGATTAACTCAGGAAACGAAAGTGAACAAAGCAGTTACACGAAGAACAAGGCGGTTACAATGGTTGAAGATTTGAAGATATGAAGAGACTGTGAAAAAAATTCGAAGAAGATGTGAATAAGAAGAGTAGTTGCAAAATAAGAAACAAAATCAAGGAGTAGGCCTTATGATACCATGTTAAATTTGTATATTTTCAACTCATTGTTCAATATGGAGTATGTACAATATATATAGATGGAGACTCATATTCTAGAGTCTTCCAACATCTAACAACTATTAGTTAGAGCAACTACCTTTCTTCTAGATCCTACCTATAAGCATGTGTGTTGCATGTGTGTGTTAAGCATAGTTCTAGGATTTAGGATTTACATGCTTTGTGTTGTGCATGCATGTGTTATGCTTGCTATACTTCATGCATGCTATACTTCAACAAGGAGACTATGAGTATGAGGGGAGTGAAACCTGATTAAATAAATGGATAATGTATTAATTGTAGGGATGAGATATATTACTCACACCCAAATTGAATATCGACATTTTTTGATAAGTTTTCATATGCACCTCAATGGGTATTTCTGTGGACCTTGTTTTGCTTTTATCATTTACTATTATCAATAAATCCAACTGGCCCTGGATACTACAGTGTAATATTTTATTAAATTTAACGACAGGAGTTGAACCCACCACAGCGAATCCATTTATGAGGGTATAAAATCTGTCGTACTACTTTTTTCGATAGTATTTCACTTATCTAATTTATTAAAAAATAATCAATTAATAATAAAACATAATGTAGAACATAAAAAATGGAACTGATGAATTTATCTAATTTAGGTAGTGCTTTGTGTGAGATCTAATTGTGATTTTGTATCATTCTCGTGTTGTTTCTCTGAGTGGGTGTACGATACGAATTCGATAGTGGGTGGTTTACTAATTAAACACAGAGGTGCAAATAACCTCGGGCTTAGAAGAAATGCAAGGAAAATCAGGCCCGTAGTTGGACCACTTTTCAGCCCACCCCACAACTCTCTTTACAATTCGTGAGCCCATTTAGGCTCCAAAATCAATACTACGTCGTTTCGGGTGTTGTCTGGATTACGTTTGTGTTATCCATTTCATGAATCAAAGTTCTTCCTCACTCTGCGCTTCGGTCTACCAAACATGGCCTCTTCATCTCTCTGTGCCTACAACGCTCCAATTTCAATTTATTACCGCAATGTGAAGAAGAGCAACAATGGCGATAACGAAGCAAGGCTTCCAGCTTCTTCTATGTTTTCCAGTTCTTCACCCCTCAGATTATCCTCAAACCAAGCAACCACTCTACAGTTGTTGAGCAAAAATCGGACTCTGCGACTTTCTCCCACTCCGCGCTCTCTCACCATCATTTCCATGGCTCCGCCTAAACCTGGTGGAAAACCCAAAAAAGGTATTCCTCAATTCCCCAATTCAATTTTGTCGATGATTAAACCCTTGGTAAGTTTTTTGTGTTGGTGCGTTTCTGAATGCGATTTATTTTTAAAAAATTGACAGTGGTTGGGGTAGTGAAGTTGGCTCTCGAGGCCGGAAAAGCGACGCCGGCGCCGCCGGTGGGTCCCGCATTGGGTGCAAAGGGTGTGAATATAGCGGCGTTTTGTAAGGATTACAATGCTCGTACTGCTGATAAGCCTGGTTATATCATTCCTGTTGAAATTACAGTTTATGACGTGAGTGTTCCTTCTTGCTTTTGATGAGTTTTGGTTTGAAGAAAGGTGGGGATTTTGTTTTGATTTATGTGTTTTGATTATTACAGGATAGAAGCTTCACTTTTATATTGAAGACTCCACCTGCGTCTGTTTTGTTGCTGAAAGCTGCTGGTACCCTTCTCATCCCCTGTTTCTCCACTTTTATACTTGGTTGTGTTTATTGATGGAAACAAGAATTTAATGAAGTTACGAGTATGTTCTACGTGTGATGATACATAGAACAATTGACATATGTGAAACTAAAGCCATGATACATAAAAAGAATGCTGATTTGATGATTGATATAGGAGTGATTCACATGCTTACTGAGGTACTTATTGGAGAGGACGATTGAGGAACAGATTGAAATGAACGTAGAGTTAGATATGGTCTTAATATCCTCCTCATTCATTGTGGCTTTCATGAAAGCTTGTTCTTCAATCACAGTTTTGTTTTGCAATGTTAATATTTTTTGAAGTTTGTGTCAAATACAGAGAAGCATGATGTATGCACAATTAGAAGTTTTGGGCATATGAGTTGTCCCTGGCATCTCATAAGTATAACTTATATCATGCTTGATTGATATTCTTTGAGTAGAAGCGTAAGAATCCATTGTTGAACTGCATCAGTCACTGGTTTAATTGTGTTGATGACGTCAAGGCATCAATATTCTTTGTTTCATTTTTTGTTTGCTACATTATGCATCAATTGTGTTGCAGACTTGCAGCAACGATATAGCCTTTTTCTTTAGACAAGAGGTCTGAGTTCCTTCCCTATCCCTACATCTAATATATAAAGAGTAACACTTCGGCACACCAGCTGCACTGTGCAACTGGTGCAATTCTGACCATAGATTTTTAACCAAGCTGTTTTTCATATTTTTTTCCCGAATCATAGGAAAAAGCGATCGAAAAGTATTAGTTGTATATTGAAAACAGTATTAATATTGTTCAGCCTACAAACTAAATACGGAATACTTTTCTTTTGTAAGAATTACGGAGTAATATTTATCATTATATATTTCAGGTTTTTTGGGCATGAGTTTGGTCAAAATTGCACTAATTGCACGGTGAAACCAATGTGTAGAAGTTCTTGTCATATATAAAAGGGTTTGAATATCTTTTTTAAAGACAATGTTTATTTGTTTTCCTGCAAGACTTCCCTAAGATAGAACTTATCAGGTGTTTGGATTGGCATTATAAACCTTTTGCATTTTGAACTCAATCAACTCGTATAACTTTCTTTATTTCGTTTTTTTAAATTGGTTTGACATTACGAATGATCTGCACGTGACTCAAATTAAGCATCCTGATGACATCCCATCATTTTTTGCACCTCGGAGATCACTCTTGCTACATTCTTGTAAACGCAATTGTGGATGCTGCTAATTAGTTGTCGTTTGGTACTGTATAGGCGTGGAGAAAGGTTCCAAGAACCCTAAGCAAGAGAAAGTTGGGACGGTCACAATTGATCAACTTCGAACAATTGCACAGGAAAAGTTGCCGGATCTGAATTGTACAACAATGGAGTCAGCAATGAGAATCATAGCAGGAACTGCAGCTAACATGGGAATTGATGTAGATCCTCCCGTTCTTGAACCCAAAAAGAAGGAACTTGTGTAGGTCTCAATTTATTTTTTCTTCTTTTCTTTTTAGTTAAATTCATTTTGCCTCGAAGGGAAATTGTATGAGGAAGTTATTAAACTGGATGTATACCATATTCGTGGCTCCAATTTTTTTCCCTTAACGTAATCAGATGTCACTGACTGTATATTTGGTTAGAATATACTGTAAATTATGGCCAACGTGCACCAATAAAGGCGAGTCAAATGTCTACATATACCAGGCCATAGCAGTAGTTACGACTTACGAGGCCTTGTTCATCAAATCTCATGCACAAGAAAGTCTCATTAATTAGCAAACTTGGCCCAAGAGACTTTAGGTAACCCATACTGTCTTACTCCCTCCAATTCAAAATGTATGTCATTCTAAATTCATGCACACAAGAAATACATTTAATTGACATTAAAAAATGTCTTACTCCCTCCTATTCAAAATGTATGTCATTCTAAATTCATGCACACAAGAAATACATTTAATTGACATTGAAAAATGTCTTACTCCCTCCTATTCAAAATGTATGTCATTCTAAATTCATGCACACAAGAAATACATTTAATTGACATTGAAAAATGCAAAACGATATTTAAGTTGAAAATAAAATAAAAAGTCAAAACAACATTTAAATTGTATAGAAGGAAGTAATATTTATGACTCTATTAATTTTTTTTTTATTCGAGCACGATTAATAAAGCTCGTCAATATAAATAAATAAATTCAAAGTTAGTGATACTCCGTATTTGATTTGACTCAATTGTATAAAACTTCCTTCTAGTTTGAAAATGTTGTGAAGAATTCTCTAGTGGTTTATAAATTGCAAAAACTCTCTTGTTTATTAAATTAAAAGAATTTGACATTTTTAACTATTTTTTAGACAATTAATTGTGCAACTAAAAGGCCCTTTTATTCTTAAAAAAAATGAGAAGACTCTGAATAATGATTAAAAATTTAAATGTATACTATGAAGAACATAATGTGAACTAAAAAAAATAGATAAAATAGTTATCTTTTTTTTTTTTTTGAATATTTTGTTACTATATATGTATAGATGTCAAAGTGTTGAGAAGATAATATAAAATAGTACTCACAAAAGTTATAGTTAGACTCACACACACATTAATAAAAATGTAATAATGATTAGGGTTTTAAGAATTAATTTTATAAATATTTATTTATAAAGTAAAGGGTTATAAACTAATAAGTTCATTTCACTACTAGGTTTTTTCTAATAAAACCTACACCATAAATTCTTGTCTAATAGAGTCAAAATTTGATTTTTTTTGTCAATTATGCCCTTCCACCATATTTTGAAATTTTGAATTTATAAAATAGACAATTATTAGTCAACTAAACATCCAATCAATTATTAAATGCAATTTTTCGAATTCCCGAAAATCTATTACTTTCTAAAATTTAAAAAATTTCCTAAAAGGTAGGTCTCTCCATTTATTTCGTTTAATTTTGTTAAGTTAAGGGATTCTGGAAATCTGCATTTCAACTCACGTATATGCAGTGTCGAATGCATATTCATATGAACTTGTAACCTTTTAAATATAGAACCACGTAAACTATCAAGGTATATGCAGTGTCGAATGCATATTCGCAGTGTCGAATGCATATGCATATTCATTCGATTGAAATATGATACTATTTTGCATATCACTTATACATAATTCAAATCATTTCTTAAAATTAGATTAAAACAGGATAACTATTTTGCATATAAGTGGTTCATCAAATGAACACATTGTATTTGCAATTATAAGTGTTTCATCAAGATCAAATACAATGCCAAGACATCTGAGATTGCATGGGCCTATGAATGCTACAAGAAAGAAAATATTTACACCAACGGATCTCCATCATAAATAAATAAATATTTTACAGCCGCCGATGGTCGTCGCTGCCGCTCGATCACCACTACCACAACCTTGTATCATTGGCACTCAAAACCTTTTCAAATAATGGAACTATGATAGAATTCGAGATGGAAAACCATAAAATTAAGAAGTACACAGAGTAACAAAAATTCTAATAAAGTGGTTAGCTTAAAATTAATTACAAAAAGAAATGGTTAGGCAAGGATACTCTCCAGATATTTGTTGCAACTCCTGGTCAGTTATTCGAGGCCAATAACGGAGAAGCAATTGATATTCTGGGAGGGTAGTAAACAGTCATTTTCAGCCTTGTCACAGGATTGTGAAGGTCCAATCCTTTACAATTTTCTGTCGAGGAACGTGTTGTGATTGTACAAATCGAATATGTATTTGAAGAAGCAACATGAGACTCTGCAATTTTGTCATTAATATTAAAACATCACAGGAAATAACAAAATCGACGAAAAAAATTCAAAAAATAAAATTAAAACTAAGCAGCTCAACGCAACAATTCTAATACATTTTATGTATATGCTTCATACAATCAATCAGTAAACAAAAAAAATCAATACTATCAAAATCAACCCACATTTCTTCTACGTCATTGCACTAAATCACGAAATTATTGCCAAGAAATTGATAATATAACATGGCAAAACTTTTATACTCTGTCTTTTCATTCCGCAGATCTAACACTAAAAACAATGCGACTTTTATGTTCGACGAAAGTTCAAAGGGAAGAAATCAACAGTAAGACTAACCTTGTTCCCCGAAGAGATCGTAGGCCTTCGGCTAGGCGGCGATGGCTCGCGGTCGATAGATCGACGCATCGGAGTCGAGGGGGTTGCAGATCGGCGGTGTTCACGAGGCTTTCTTCTTCGGCCACTTCATCTTCCTTGGCGAGTGCGGCGACAAAGCAACGACGGCGGTCAAGATGCTGCTTCGTCTTAGTTTGGGCGGCGGCAACAACTCCCCAAACGGCACAGATTTATCCGCCTTGGTCGTCGCTTCGACTTCTCCGGCCATGGCAGATCAGCGGCAACACCTCCACACACGACACAGATCGGCGGCCATGGAGGGGACGGCGGGGAGGCCGTGGGTAGCGACGCCGCGTGGGAGATGGAATTGCAGACTGCGGCGGTGGAAAAAGGGGCGGCGACAACCGAGGGGATGGTGGGAGAGGGAGCTAGGGTTTTAATTTTGGTTTTTGGTGAATGAGGAGAATGAATTAAATGAGTATAAAATTCTTATTTGTTTATATAAGGGTATTCTTGTATTTTTAACTCTAATTTGACTCTATTAGAAAAGTATACATATTATTGTCTCTATTAGATTAATGGGTTATAATAGTGGACTTATTAGGCAATAATCTTTAAAGTAAATAAATAATTTGACTTGCATGTATATGTGTGTTAAAAAATACGTAATAATATTTTGAGTAAAATTATGAATATTGTGAGAGTGAATTTTATATGGAATTTTTTTTTTTTTAAGAATGTAAAAGTTATATAGAATATAAAAAAAAAATGGTGTGAAAGTTATTATGACAAATATAAATATTTTTTACTTAACAAAAGATTTTTACAGTACACCTTGTGTCCTTTTCTTACACTTTGAGGCTTTGAGCCCTTTGAGAGATATTTTCTTGGGCCTTTGTTTTAGTCTTTGTGCTATGTTTGCCTTTTGGTTTTGGGCACGCTTATACACATGTGAATCATGTGATTGTTAAGAGTGGGTGCCCACTCGCTTAATATACTCACCCTGGAATGAGTACACCCACTCCCAAAAATTTAAAGTATTCTTACCCCAATTAATTTAAGCACGTATTTTGGAAGAAATAATCGAAATAATAAACATTGTCCGACAATAATTTTCAAAACATATGTATGTTGTTCGATTTTTTTTCCGAAAATGAACAATTTTCTTTTAGAAATCAGACTCAAATTTTGAATCAACCAGAAAAACAGAAAAATAAATCGATTTTTTTTCCGAAAATGAACAATTTTCTTTTAGAAATCAGACTCAAATTTTGAATCAACCAGAAAAACAGAAAAATAAATATAGGGGGTCAAAATGTACATTCTCAATGCATATTATTTAAATAAACTACTACTATGCAAGCATAAGATATTAAAAAACAAGCAAAAACCCTAACTAAAAAATTCATGAAATTTCACAAACAAATAGTTTTAAAACAAGTAATTTTTTTTTTTTAAGCACTCTCCAGAGTAAGGTTTTTTCTGTGATTTTTTATTACCTCTTTCACTTTCCGCGATAGATATGCACTCATCAGACATTTTTAAAAAAAAATTAATAAAGAGTATATTTAACATTCCATATTTACATACATCATTTAGTAGGACTTTTTTTTAGGTGAGTGTCCTAAACAATCTTGTGTGTATAAGCGTGCCCTTTGATTTTCTGTTTCCAGCCTACTTGCGGCTTATTTTGTTTAGTGGCAAATTGGGCTTTTAGCCCATTTATACTATGCTTTAGCTTCTCTTTACCATTTTGGGTTTATAAGTTTTTCATATTTTGTTTGTAAATACTTTTTAAATTTATATTCATACACTTAACCCTTATTGACATATAATGTAATTAAATTTTATCATTATGTCTTATTTTTTATTTTTTTCAATCCCATGACTTGTATTATATATATATATATATATATATATAATTTACTCACTTATCTTAATTTTTTTGTCCAGAAGTAGCAGGTTATAGGCGACAGAGGGAGTATAACATAGTTTTAATTACATAAAACTCTCTACTGGTTTGTAAATGTTGTGCAAATTATCCAGTGATTTAATCAAAGTCTTTTAAATATTAGGAAATGCATAAAGTATATTTACAATTTGTATCTATGTATTCAACGCCTTATAAGTTATAACATGGACTTGAACATTTCATATGGTAGACAAAAGAATTAATCAAAGTTGATACTTGTGCATAGAAAATTGAATATATAGCTTGTTTTGTTGGCACTATATATTTTAGCAGTTATGGGGCGATGTGATCACTCACTACTAGATGCTGATGCTCTCGAATATGTTAAATATTTGTAAACTAAATTCACACATGAGTATCTTTTAATATAAACGCTTACAAATTCAATACTCTGATAGGTGTATTCAACCAATTTATTAGGCATGTAAGTCTTTTGTTAAAGTCAAATACGAACATGACACGATACGAACACATGTTGATACAAACACAATAATTTTTGTGTCGATACGAAACGATAAAAACACGATAAGAAAATAAATAAATGGAGTATAAAAATTGCATTTAAATATAAAAAGTAATCGTATTATTATCATGAAATACATGTCATTATCGTGTCGTATAAAACCAATAACAGATAAAATGTTGTTAACAAATTAATGTATTATCCCAGATGTGGTAGCATATTTCATAATCTATTAGTGGGGAGAATCCCAGATGTCATCCATGCAGATAAATAAATTGTACTCCTAGGTGCATGTTTGATAGTAAAGACTGATTATCCAAGATTAGGATGATAACTAAACTTTATAAATTTTAAAGCATAATCTACCCCTAATCTAAGTTATCAAACAACCAATAAAAATTATATACAAATAATCTAGGTTTAATTTAACCTATCAAACATAACCCTACACTATAATACCCCTCCGTTTCTTTGCAATTCACACATTAGTTTTTTACAAATATAATATTAAATAATATTGAATTGATTAAAAAGTGATAAAGAAGCATACTGAAATGGTAAAAATGGTAAAATGAGTCAAATATGAAACGAGTATAATATGTATGAAAAATGTTGGGTGCAAAATGCAAGTTCCGAAGCTGGAGAAGAGCCGACCGTGATTGAATACGACACTGTCCATTTGTTGATTCAATGCCCCCACATTCGTATGAAAATTGAAGTGCTAGCTTTCAATAATTGACTAAAAACATAAATATAACTGTCCATTTTCTAAAAATTATTTGATTTAGAATTGGTCCTGCATTACCCCTGGGCCATGGGGCATGCTGAAGAAGTTGGGTAACACTTGTCTTCTTAATTTTCTTAATTATTCTATTTTGTCTTTTCATGAGAATTCGATTTTATTAATGCCTTTTATTTTTAATAAAAAGACCAACATTCTCTCATATAAAACTGAAACCTTTTGATTTAGATAGGCATATTTACTAGTATTATTATTTAGTTACACGATAACTTTCATATAAAAATATAGAGACACATAATAAAAATATATAATAATGAGTAGGATCTTAATAGATAATTTTATAAATCTTTATGTATAAAATAAAAAAATTAGTTGACTCCAAACACTCAAACACAATAAATATTGATAATCTTGTTCAATAATTTTTTTTTTTTTAAATTGAGTGTGAATGTTATTGTGGAGGCAAATACTTATGTGTACCAGTTACATACATGTAACTGACTATTTACACTCATTTTTTAATAAGTCCACACTCCTGCTATTTACACTCCTTTTTTAATAAGTCAACACTCCCTTCTTTTAAACACTTATGTGTACAAGTTACATACATGTAACTAAATCCAATTTTTTATTATTAGTTATTTACCTTATTTTTTATTAATTTCACCCCCAATTTTTTAAAAAGAAAAATACATGTAAAATACTATATTAACATTTTATCAATTAAATTAAAATATAAGTCATTAAAAGTATAATTATACATCGACTATCGTGTCACTAATGAATCACCACGAAATCAAATATTATTCTATTTTTTTAACTTTCAAAAAATAAATATAAAAGCATAAGGAATATAAAAAAAATATATGAAACTCAAAAATAAAATTATGAAATAAAAATTTCAGTTTTTTTTTTTAATGATCAAAATTTAGGAAAAAAATGCAAAAAAAAAAAAGCGAAAAAAAAAGCAAAAAAAAAAAAGCTAAACTACAAATATTCAAATTTTTTTCTAATTTGGGTATAAATGTATGAATATGACATGCTCACTCTCTAGTTTTAATCTGATTTATAATAACTAAGATTATTTTGTTATGTTTTCATTATTTCTACAATGATATCTAGTTTGTTACAAGTTTTTTATAGTTGTAGATTATTTTTTTAAACTAATTAATAACATAATCTAATTGAAAAATAAAATTTACATTTAGAAACTTAAATGGGTGGAGAATTGGGGAGGAAACGAGCATAATATTGCATTAGCTTTATTAATTTCTTTGTGGTCATCGCCGTGTTGATGCATTCATATGTTTATTGAGTGTGAACGTATCTATTAATTGAATTGTGTGTTCGGTGTGATTAATTCTCACTTTTGTTCTTTTTACTAGTTACTTAATATCAATATTTTAATATTGATGTATTAATTTGCGTGGTATGTCTTGAATTATGAATGTGTTAAGTTATGTATTTTTTATTAAATATAATATTAGTTTAAATACGATATAGTATTAGTACGCCTATGGTATAATACTAGTTAATATACTATATAGTAATAGAGATTAATGTGGGTATAAAAATATTATTTAATATATAAACTAATACTATACAATATGTGAATTAATACTATACTATATTTGAACTAGTACCATAGAGTATGTGAACTAATACTATACAATATGTGAACTAATACTATACTATATTTGAACTAGTATCGTAGAGTATGTGAACTAATACTATACAATATGTGAACTAATACTATACTATATTCGAACTAGTACCATAAAGTATGTGAACTCGAAACTCGAAAACATTAGAATTTGTGCCAATATAAACTAATATTATATTGTATATGAACTAATACGTACAATACTGCATATTAACTAATAATACACCAGTAATTCAAAAAACTAATAATACACTATAATACTTATCAATTGTTATCATA
This sequence comes from Galeopsis tetrahit, assembly GCA_963675135.1. Taxonomy (NCBI): domain Eukaryota; kingdom Viridiplantae; phylum Streptophyta; class Magnoliopsida; order Lamiales; family Lamiaceae; genus Galeopsis; species Galeopsis tetrahit. The sequence goes on along the minus strand of OY776125.1, from coordinate 12,812,701 downwards.
ACACTTATAAACTAAAAATTATTATATATAAAAAACTAAAATAAAGTGATTAAAAAATGAAAGTTCGAATGTTTAATTATTGAAAATAATATTAAACAATGTAAAACGAAGTAAAATTTGTAAGGAATTAAGTAAAATTTTGAAAGGATAAGATGAATATTATACACCAATTAATTAAAGTAAAATAGTACCAATAGAATTGAACACTTGCAAGCTAAAAGATATGAGAGTTTTATTTTTTAAAATAAATTATTATTATATTATTTAATATTTAAAAAAAATAATTAATATTATTTTTAAAATTTTCTTATTAGACTTTAAAATTTTAGAATAATTATTTGTGTCATAAAAAGAAAGTACGTAAAAAAATATCATTTGAAACACAAATGATAAATAGGAAGAAAAATAAATTTAAAAAATAATATTAAAAAGAGAAATATAAATATCAATTGAAGTAAAATAAAAAAATAAAACGTTAAAAAATTAATTGAGTATTATTTTTTAATTATAAAAAAAATAAAAAATTAATTGAAGTAAAATAAAGTTCTAAAAAATCAATGTGCTAAATTAATATAGTACATGGTCATGTGTTGTTTGTAATGGGTTATTGGATTGTATATAATAAATTGGTCATGTGTTATTGGATTGGATATAGTAAATGAGTGGGTTATTGAATCCAGTTACATACATGTAACTGGTACACAAGAGTGCAACCCTATTGTGGAACATACCTAAAGAGATATATGATGGAGGGAGAATTATATTTTTTTTAAACATTTATCTCTTGTAACTTCTATCATTTAATTAATTAAATAACTTTTAATTAATTAAATAAGTTTAATTGCCTTATAATTTATATTTAATCTATCATAGATGGGAACATATCTCTCCATTTTTAAATCTGGATGGAGGTATTTAGGTATGAATTTTAAAAGATACTATGAATTTTAAATCTACAATTTAAATCCACTTCACTTCTCTAAATTAAAAAATAAATGAATGAATTTCAAATACTTTTGAAATGTTTTCTCAAATCCCCATTCCTTTAAAATCTTCACCTTTTGTTATATTCATGTCCAAAATTTTTTAGTGGAGTTAGTGGAGGTGATGTGACAAATTATGAGACATGGATATAATGAAAGGTGAAGATTTAAAAAAAAATTAAAACATTTAAAAATGGAGAGGATCCGTACCCATCATAGATATAGATTCTAAATATATATATATTGTGTATATATTGACCCTGCTAACAACTCTGTTTGCAAACAAATGAGTTTAATATCATTAGGGTTAAGTTTATTTATTTATATTAACGAGATTTGAATAGTTAACAAACAACTTGATTTAATTATTATCCCTATTTTGAAGAGCTTGTTTTCTACCTAACATAGTACTCCATTTTTAATAGAAATATAAAAACAAAGTAATCATATAGAAATATAAAAACAAAGTAATCATTGTCTTGCTTCAATTAACCCATAATCTACACATTTAAATAAGATTCGAAGTAACACTATTACCAAACAAAACTAGTTAATTTTTACTACAGTACAATTTTGAGTAACAAGCAAAGCGGGGCATCTTTGACTAAGTGGATAACAACTGGAGTATTCCACAACATTACTCTATTAGGACAATAAAAGGTAGATCATATAAAAGAAGAAAATAAATTTAGAATCATAAGCTCATATGTGGAGTTAGAGGCCGGAGTGTCATTAAAATCTTGCCTGGAAAACCCTCATTAGGAAAAAAACCCAAATCAAGAAAAAAGGTACACACCTCTAAAAATCAATGTCTATAGAATCTTTTTTTTATCACTTGAATTATCATACATTTTCTTCTACTTATCACTCATTTGTTTCAAAACATCGTTGGGTTTATTTGGTACTCAATTAAATCCTTAAAACGAACAAACTACTTGGTCGTACTTACGTACTACAATCAGACCCATACACTTGTGAGAATCGTATTGTTAAGTGCTTTAAAAAGTGTTGAAAAACGAGACAAGTACACATATCCATAATCCACATATCAACTTTTTTTTTTTTACATATAAAAGATTTATAAATTTATCCCTCAAAACTCTATTCATTATTACACTTATATTAAATCCTCTTACATGTGAATCCTCTTACATGTGAAAGTTGATGTAAGACATAGGGAGTATGAAATAATAATTGGACGGATAGTCAACGTGTAAGTACAGACAGTCGTAAAACGTGACATCAATTTTAATTGAAATACAATATTTAATTTAATTAAAATATGTAAACTAACATAATTGAATAATATTAATTTATATAAACAATCATAGGTAAATGAGACGGGACATTAACTTTAACTGAAGTGTGACATTAAATTTAACCGAAAACTGTATATGAGATTTGAACCTATATATTGTTAGGAAATTTAAAGACAATTTGATTTCCCAATTTTTTATAAGTATGGACTTTTAAATATTAATAAAATTATCGTATAATATCAATAAGGGGAGAAGAGTAATTGAAAGTTAATATAAATTAATCTATTTTCACATTGCAATATTTCCTTCATATATAATATGGTGTGTGATGCAAAATTGGGAAGAAAAGAAATACTCCCTCCGTCCACTTATAAGTTTACCGTTACTTTTTGGCACAGAGATTAAGAAAAGTGATTAAATAATAGATATACACCTTAAAAAAGAAATAGTCACCCCTAAAGTGCAAATACATCTAGAACAGAATATACATATTATCACATCACCACACATGCACACTTAATTTAACATAAAATTTCTAGAATAATAATATCACATCATCTACTTTTATCAACTTGATTCGACATAAATTACATCTATCTCATACTCAAAATTTTAAAACAAACACGAAGTATTACTTTTTAAAATTCTAAATTTCAACATTCTAATTTTTACCCTCCACTTTAATTTCAAATCAAACGTGAACAAAATAAATATAGGAGTACATTTTAACACTACAAGAAAATTTACTTTTAGTGACAGAAATTCTGTCATTATAGCATTTCTAACTAAAAATCTTTAATTCTGTCAAAAAAAAAAAAAAAACTAAAAATCTTTAATGGCATGAATTGACTCTTAATGACAGGTTTTGCCATTAAATTTAGATAGAGAAGCAATAATGAAATAATTTTATTACTAAAATTCAAAATCAGTTTTCTTGTAGTGTAACTATACACTTGAATATTTAAATATTACTATAATCTTAAAAGTTTTTTTTCGCCCACTATAATATCAAAATAAACATACTACTTTCCGTTAGGATAGGCTGTGTGTTTAGGTGGTGAAAGTTTTGAACTTTTGATAGTTCCAAATTAATTTTCATTTAAATCGGTCTTGCGAAATTAGAAGTTGAAATTGTGATTTGAACAATTCTAACCTACTCAAATTCAACTTAATTTGAACTACCACTAACATATGAGTAATATATTAAACTAATACATACAACCACATATTACGTGTGATTTGAAAGAGAGAGCCTTTTGTGCATTAACATGCCACATTTATTTGTTTTAAAAACAAAATAGTCACGATGTATTGATAGTTACACGATATGCAGGCTTACATGAAATATGATCAAAAGTTGAGTTAATTAGAGTTTCGGTCCGTGGCATTTATAATTATTGGTCCCATAGTTTTATTTTCATATTATAACGACAATTATTATATATCAATTTTAGAATTATAAAATCTATTTAAATTTATTAATATCTACTATTATATCAATTTATTATATATTTGCTTTTGATATTGGAGATCTATGGGATCAAGTCTGCCAAATTTGAGATTAGTTTAATTCATTTAAAGAATTGAATTCTGTTAGAATCGAATTAAACAAATTTATTTAAAAGGTCAGTTGGTGGTTTGGCTTAAACGGAAATTATTGCATAAATATTATTCTTCTACAATTAAATATTAGTACTTCGTATTCAATAATTTTTGTACACTAAAAATTAAATTTAAATTACAAGTTCAAGAGTTCACAATCCAAACCAACAAATTTAATTTAGTTGTATTTTCAGAGTGAAATTCATCTTCACGGGGATAATTATTTTTAGTGGGGGCAAGAAGACAATAAAAATCAAATTGAACTTGAAAATTAATGAAGTATCATACTTCAAGTAAGGTTTTCTTTTGTTGAAGTACTATTCCGTATTATTTATTAATTAATTAAATAATATAATTTTATTTATATAAAATAACTTGGTTCGGCTTATACAAATTTTGTAAAATATAAATCTTATCAAACTAAATACCGAATTAAAAAAAAATCAAGCTAAACGATCAATCGAATAAACTGAACCTTTCGATTCAATTAAAAATTTTGTACTCACCCCCTAAAAAGGGAGTATTAAATATATATTATTAAAATAATAATAATAATAGAAATATATGAGCAATAATATTTCAAATAATCAATAATAATAATAATAATTCATACACATCTCATTCGAATTTATATCAATCAAAAGAATATATCATTCCATTTAAATCTTTCATTTCAATCATAATTCTATTTTATTTATTTATTTATAATTGAGACCTCATATATGTATCCCACCCCACCCCCAAGAATATTTGATTTAACAACTAAAAAAGTGATTCAGGAAAGACAACATTGCAGAAAAAAAACCACATGGTCTTGAGTTTGGAGATATTGACTTTCTCTAATATGAATCCAACAAATAAATGTGATATGCGTGCCACATTTATTAATGAAAAATGGATCGAAAATGACATCCTAATTATGGGTCAAATTAAACACTCTAAAATTGATTTTCTGTTTCGATTTCAAAAGATTTTTTCATTTTTACCTTCAAAAAAAAAAAAAAAGTTTTTTTAATTTTTAGAACGGTTTAACAGAATTGATAACCAGGTTTTTTCCGAAAAATTGGTTCTCGATATGACTTTTTAGTATTTTGATTATATACAAATATAATATCGTAAATATTATTTTTATATATTCTCCATATTTTTTATAAATCATGTAAACTTTCATTATATTTAATTTTTTTTAGTTATATTGAAAAATTTATCCTTAATTAATAAATAATACGGAGTAATATTTTTAACACATTTTATAATTTTAATTTTTCATAAAAAGATTATCTTTAATTTATAAGTATAAATTCACGACGTTTAGACACTCTTTCAATTTAATTTTGATATTATGAATCAAATGTACACACTCTCTGGCAAACCACATCATCATTTTTTAGTCTTAAAAAAAAAAAAGGTGTATCAAATTGAAAAAAAATAAAAGATTGTGATTTTTTATTATAATATTGGGTCGTGAACCCTATTTTTAAAGATAAAAGTTAGTAAAATTAAAAAAAGTGATGAATAAGATTAAAACGTCATTCAATGCCATTTATTGTTGTATGGAGTGAATATTCAATAGTAGTATAATTCATTATTCGGGGTTTTTATAGTCTTTTTTTTTATTTTTTTAGAAAGAAAAAGGAAAAAGGAAAGAGGGAGACAGGTAGGCCAAATTTATGTAGCACCTACTAAATCAGAAAGCCCATAACAATTCTATTTATTTAACCCAGTTCCCGTCCACCCTTCCCCTCCCTGCGATTTATAAGATTCTTCTTTCTCACAAACAACTCTAATTCGCGAATCCTCCTTTTTCTTAATTTATCCATCAATCATTAGCAACTACTACTCAATCTACTTGTATTTAATCCATCCAAACGCTACTGAAACTCGACAATTATTGACACTTCTGCTGGTAATCGCATATTCGTAAAGGTATAATCCTTTTTTGAATCCAACTTTTGGATTCTCTCACATCTGACTTTGCCTCTTTGCTTAATTGTTTAATATCCATTACTCTCGTTGTGTTGTACCTATCCGTTTGACATGCTGTATACGCGATTTTTTTTTTCTGAGTAAGATCTAGTTTATGAGATTTTTGTTCTGGTTTATGTAGGCTCTTCAAATTTATTTTTATTTTTGATTGCATTGCTTTACATCATTCGCGGCACGCATCATAACAAACTTTATCGAATTATGGCGGTGCTAGTAAGGTAGTTTGTGTGGTTGTTATATTTCTATTCTCTGCACTTTTTCTGTTTAGTTAGATATAGGTACTTCATGCGTGTAAGTATGAATTCCGCCATATTTAGTTAGTTTGTTGCTTCTATGGTTCTATACAAGCCCTTCTCTGTTCCTCTTTTCCTCCCACTCGTTTCTAAAAAATCTTCATTGTGTAATGATCAGATTTTAAGAGAAGGGGAAGTGGAATGCACAAAACGAATCGGCCATTGAAGAACTGATTCACTGTATACTCACTTGGTTGAGCTTCGATTTCGAATCAGATTTGAATTGAGGTATAATTGTTTTTTTCTGATTTTTTTTTGAAGAACTTCGTTTGTATTTTATTTACTAGCTGTCTCTCACTCATTTTGCTTGTTCTACACTTGTGAATTTGTCAAATGAAATACTCTTTACTTCTATCTTATTTATTTCAGACGGTTGTTTCAAACTTCTATGGCTCTATCAGATTCTTAGCTTATTTGTTTGGTTTTGGGTTTTAATGAAATATATAGTGCACTTTTATAAACATTAAATTGTGTGATTAATTTCATTCTTATATATGAAAAAAGAACATGAATGTTATTTTTGCATGGAATTCCTGTTTTCTGGAAGATCTATTTGGAGTGAAATTATTGTCAATTGCCTACTTATGTTAGGAGGATGGTGGAGTTCGTGATTTGTATAAGATCTACTCCCATTGTCTACTTACTTTATTGGTCTACTTAATTGAATTTCAGAAGATCTACACAAAAGCTGTCCAACAAGTATTTTACAGAGGAAGCAGCTAGCCTATTATATACTTACTCAAGTAATGTTTACAAACCTCTTGTACCTTTGCATGCCTTTTAGTTTACTAAATTGTCCATTGCATTAAATTTGGACATCTGTTGAAATTAGGATTTTGCTTGGTTGGTGTTTTTTGTATGCTGTTCAGGCATGTGCGTATATATGTACTGTTTGCATGCTGTTATTGGCGAGTATATCAGGAAGTCTTATTAAAAACCTTCATTCTAGGATATATTTCTTGATGATAATTGGACTTAGGCTTTTCTTGGGCTTCTTTAAGTTATATTTCAAGCATGCATCAAGAAACTCCAATCTGAGATGCTGAAAATTTTATTTACCATCATACCAAAGATTATCCTCCAAAGAAATGCTTTTCCTCCTGTGACCTGTTTAGTGAATGCCCAATCTGCATAGTAGGTTTGTACTTGTAGCTTTCCTGATGATGTTAAGTGCATCATTTTAAACTCATAATTCCCAAAACTCTCTGCCTCCACTTGGCTGGTCCCAGCTTTTTAAACTATCATTATCATAATATCTGTTAAGATTTTGAGGTATCCTCAAATTATGTTATATGAGAGCATATAAGTATATATATGTGTGTGTGTGTGATACGGAGCGGTTCAAAAATACATACAGTAGGCGCAGAAGAAAAGATATGGGCCTTTTGGAATTATTAAGTTGATTTAGTAATTGTGGGCTTAGGGCCAAAGAATTGTGTATATATACCTTACCTTGTGATTTCTGTAAACACACCTTGGAATATACAGTTGTTTGGCAACCTTGAGTTGTGGCGGTTTAATCCGTGGCCTCGAAAGAGGAGTTCTATCTCATGTTCTTGTTACGATTCTCTTGCGATTCATCTTCACTCCATCAGTGTGTGTGTGTGTGTGTGTGAGAGAGAGAGAGAGAGAGAGAGAGAGAGAGAGAGAGATGGATGCAGACTAGGTTCAAAGTGGTGTTTGTTAGGGTGTTAATTAGATAATTTAGAATTTTTTCTATTTCAGGTTTCTTGATATATTCCACACATTGGTCTCTATATCCCACATGTACATTATTTCATTCATGGCACACATTGGTCTCTATATCCCACATGTACATTATTCACAAATAAAAAAATTAATTCATTGTTATTTTAATTTGTTATTATCAGATGAAAATAGGAATTACAATATGCTGTTTTTGGTTGTAAATTTACTAATTCAGAGATTGTTCATCCAGTTTTGTCAAGTCCTAGTGGAGCTTGCTAATTAGAGGTAGACAAACACCTCTATGAAGCTGGTTCATGAAAGTTTTATGGTGAACTTGGTATACTGTTCAGCATATGAAATAATACTGTTTAGCATATAAAGTATCATTGTTTGGTGATTTTAAGAAGAATGACACATAAATTAAACATTTTTTGAATAGTCCTACTTTGTTTGCTAAAAAGGTGTTACTTTGAAGAACAGAGTTCACGTACCTGGTTCACAAGAAACCTGCTCTTAGATTTATATTGCTTAATGTTTTCTCTCTTGATTTTCTCCTCATGATATGCTTGAGATGGTGATTTATCTGAAATCTTAATAGCTGTATTATTTGTGGGATGATTAACCGATGAAAATTTTCTATCTTCAGATGGAGGCACAAACATCAGAGCACGGGCATGTTATCGAGGTCTCTTCTGGAGTCCCATCAACAGAGAGGGGCACTGGTGGAAACAAAGGCTGTGAGGGAGCAATATGCGGTTTTGCTGATGTCAAGACTAGTTCTAGGGACGCACAAGAGCGCTCTACTTCGATGAGGAAACTTCTGATTGCAGTTGTGCTGTGTGTCATTTTTATGAGTGTGGAAGTTGTTGGGGGTATAAAGGCCAATAGTCTGGCAATATTAACAGATGCTGCACACTTGCTATCGGACGTTGCCTCCTTTGCTATCTCTTTATTCTCATTGTGGGCTGCAGGATGGGAAGCCACACCTCGCCAATCCTATGGATTCTTTAGGATAGAGATACTGGGGGCATTAGTGTCAATTCAACTAATATGGCTTCTTACAGGGATCCTTGTCTATGAAGCTATAGTTCGAATCGTTCAAGAAACAGGTGAAGTTCAAGGTTTCTTGATGTTTCTGGTTTCTGCTTTCGGGCTGTTGGTCAATATCATCATGGCTGTCTTGTTGGGCCACGATCATGGTCATGGTCATGATCATGGACATGGGCATGGGCATAGTCACGGGCATGATTCGGGGCATGACCATGGGCATCATGGACATGAAGATCATGATCATGACCATGAGGATGACCATACGCATAGCCATGGTGTCACTGTCACCATGATACATGGTCCCAAGCATGACGAACATCATCATGGACACGGTGGAGACAGTAGTGAGCCTTTGCTCAATAAACCAGAAGGTGGACAGAAAAAGAAGAAGCAACAGAATATAAACGTTCAAGGAGCTTACCTTCATGTGCTTGGAGATTCGATACAGAGTGTTGGGGTTATGATCGGTGGGGCTATAATCTGGTACAAACCAGAGTGGAAAATCATCGATCTTATCTGCACTCTGATTTTTTCGGTAATCGTGTTGGCCACCACGATTAGGATGCTTCGTAACATTCTTGAGGTTTTAATGGAGAGCACACCGCGAGAGATAGATGCAACAAGGCTGGAGAGTGGGCTGTGTGAGATGGAAGAAGTGGTTGCGATTCATGAGTTGCATATATGGGCAATTACGGTGGGGAAAGTGTTGTTGGCTTGCCATGTGAGAATAAAGCGTGAAGCTGATGCTGATATGGTGCTGGACAAAGTGATCGATTATATCAAGAGGGAGTACAACATCAGTCATGTGACGATTCAGATTGAAAGAGAACAGGACTCGTAACTTTCTTATTTGTTCTAGACTTGTGGGAATGTGCTAGTTTGGTGGAAATTATCCATGCCTGTTTTAGGTTAATGATGCGTTGTGAATGGCTTTTCCCGTGATTTGTGTTTAATTACGATGCTTAGGAGAGAATCAATTTGTTGGAAATCACCTGGTTTTTAATTGACATTTCCCTTGCCTCGTTTTGGTTTGGTTTGCTTTGTTTTGTGTTTGGTTAAGGTGTCGTTTTCATGTATATTCATGAGGTTTTATAATGGAAGTGCAGTTTAGGTGTGTTGAGTTTGCATCTTTAAAGTTTATCTGTGAGCATAATTTATTCTACAGATTAACTAAATTTCTTCTGCATTTGCTTTTACCTTTCTTGTGTTCAATACACACTTTCAATTTCCATCTCATTAATTAGTTGTGACTCAATAATGTTGTCAAAATTAGGGATTACACTCCCCATTTAAGTGGAGATGAAAACATTACTGCAACCATATTAGTGATCTTATTTTGCAAGATTATGAATTTGTTTGATGAGTTTATAATATGATCTTATTTTGCAAGATTATGAATTTGTTTGATGAGTTTATAAAAGTTTTAGGACGTGTAACTTTCACACTTTTGAAATGAAAAACCCTTGAAATTCACAATTTGTGTGTAGTAATCAGTTTTATTTATATCAATAAGCTAATCGACTCTAATGAGTTTGAGTCAGTCCTATAGAACTTTGTCCATACTAATTTAAATGGGTCACTATGAGGGCAAACTGTAACCTTAGTAGCTTTTGAGTCTTGAAATACTGGGCTCACCCTACATACAACGTGCTTCCCCTATAAAAAAAAAGATTTATTTACTAAATGTCTAAATATACAATATTGTAATTAGCAGTATTTCTATCTTTCTTACATTAATTTTTTTTCTCTTGATAATGAATTGTCAAATTACAACATTATAATTATTTTAATTGAGATAACTCACAAAAAATAATCTATATGTTAATTGGCCTTATTAGTCAAGTATTCAAGTACGAAGTTGAAGCTCTGTAGAAATTAAAAAGATATTTAATTGAATTCATTAATATATTGAAAGAAGTTAATGCAATGATTGAATTTTTTTTAGGAGGTAGTGGTCACAAGCAATTAACAATTCACCCAACGCTCAGAGATCTCGTCACAACTCCAATCATGAGGAGAGAGCAATTGATAAACCAATGTCACTAATCTATGAGCCACTTTATTTTGAGCTCGCGGAGTGTGGACAACCTCGCATGTCTCCAATACTTCTATAATTGCCCATATACTCTCCAGGAGTTCCACTTCGTAGCCAAAAAATTAGCATTTCTTCCCAATTGCAGAAACTGCATCTATAGAATTTGTGAGTATTCGTATTCGTGTAATCACGTCTATGCGGCATGCAGATAATTCTGCATCAATTGTTGTCAGTTCCGCTCCAAGGATAGAACCAGGTGGATCGATACTATGACAACCCTCACTAATGGGTTGATGCAATAATAGTAAACTTAGGACGCAGCTAAATGTACCTCCTACTTTTCTATACACCAATTTTTTTAGGCAAGGTCTTATCCACACCACGGATTTTAGTTTCGTGCAATTGTTATGTTTCAATTAAAATTAGTGTTACATTACATTAATCTGTAATTGTTTTATATAAACAGTATTTTTCAATTATTCGTTCACACATTTCGTTCACACATTTCAGTTAAAACTAGTAGTGTATGACAAACAAAGTTCACATAATACTCTATCAAATACCAAAAGCTGGTGAAGGCAAATTGAAACAGAAAGGTAGTCCCACTAGTTCAAGATCGAATTCATAGTGTCTCACAATTCATCCATCAAACCAGACATAAGTTTGAAGGGAAAAATTACATTGAAAATGGAAGAGCAGGGTAACTCAACTAGATAATGATTTTATTTTTGAAAATGCTTTCTTTTTTCGATCGCAACAACTTGATGAAGGATGTCCTTCGATTCGTTTACTTCCTCAGGGAGTGCAGGATGTACTCACCATAAAGGTCCCTACACGGTAGAGATTCACGATATAAAAATTCTTACGACACTTTGATAATTATGAAGACGAAAAATGTTTGTATGAAGCTTAGCTTACATGGAGTGTTGAATGGCTTCCACGGCAGTAGATGAAGGCAAAAACGCGTCAACTGCTACCTCTTTGTTCTCATTCTTCTTATCTATATACTTGTTCAGAAAATCATCTTGAATAAACAGTAATCTTGATGAATTAGTAATAAATTTCAAAAAGTGTTGAAAGGATACAGTCTTCAAAGAAGCGCCGGATTTCAGCAAGACGGTGAGGTGGAAGCTCGCTGATGTCTGTGTAGTGGCGATACTCTGGATCATCAGCGCATACTGCAATGATCTTATCGTCCTTTTCTCCCTATTGCACAAAACACGTTTTAAAATTGAGCCTTTCAAATCAGTAGAGAATGGTAATGAGAATCATTGAATAGTAAATTATAATGAAATAATGGTTACATTGTTAGTGTTCTGCTCTAATTTTTCGAATAAATGAAGACAACAAATGATTGTTGGTTGAGGAATAGTGAAATGATCTGAGGAATAGTGAAATGATCGAGGAAAAATGATTACGATTAACTCATTTTGAGTCCCATTTCCCATTTCCCAGTACAAAGTATAATAATCAATCTTATTCTGTTATTCATAATGATATCAATTTTTATTCTATTTAAGTACCACAATCACATCATCATGCTCATTCCAATTACTATCCTCATTGAAGAAATTTAGCAATACCTGATCGATCATAGGCATGAGGCCTATGGCCCTGGCTCGGAGAAAGCAACCTGGAACTACAGGTTCCTGCAAAATCGATTGAAATGTATAGGTGGGAATGTAATAGATACATGAGAAATAAATAGTGTTATATACAGTCTTGATATAGTTGGTTACCTGCATAATGACTAAAACATCTATTGGGTCATTATCTTCACAGAGTGTTCGAGGAATGAAACCGTAGTTGTGAGGATAGACGACCGAAGAGTACAATACACGATCAACCTAAATTGGTGGTATATTATAAGGGAAAAATGAAAAGAGGGGGCCACAACACGGCTCAAAGAATAAAGAAAAAGACAACAAAACAACCAGACAAGGCCTTACTGTAACCATACCTTGATCAGACCAGTTTTCTTGTCAAGCTCATATTTCACTTTACCTCCTTTGGGGATCTCAATCACCTGCAAATATAAAGCAACTTAGAGGGTGTTTGGCTGAGCTTATAAGTTCCTTAAAACAACGTAAAGATGTAAAGTTTTATAAGCTCTCAAAAAGTGTTTAGTGAAAAAAGATACTGTAGTACTTAACTCCATATCATTGAATTTAGCCTAAACTAAGGAAAGCAAGGTTCAAATTACGATTCAGCATCATCGTTTACATATGCCAGTCAGCTTTCTAATTTGTCATTTGAATTATTGTAACTTACACATGAAGAATGGTTGGAAAAGGGTAAAGAGTACTTACAACATTAACAATTTGTGGTGCTCCAGGTCCTGCAAACACATATCAAAGTGAAAACCACAGTAAAGAAAAAAGAATCCGAAATAGCACAATCCCACATCTTCAATTACCGATTTCAAGATCATGCCAGGGATGAGCAGCCATTGATCTCCTAGACAAAGACGAGAGGATCCTCTCGTTCAAACGCGGAGTTACTTTCTTAGGTACAGATTCAGCTCCATCTTCCACTTTGCTCATTTTTCCTGCAGCCTAAACAAACAATCAATCCCCATTCCTAACAATCCATATGTTTCCAATTTAGATTAATCACAATCCATCTGACTAAACTTCATCAAGATTCTGAAAAGTTTTGGTGATGCTTAATGTTTACACAAGCACACCACTGTCCATAACCATATATGCAAGAATTAACAAAAGGCGTATCAAATCAGACACTTTGAAAAGGTAATACTACTATAAAGTTGATTGAACCAATTTGCATAAATTATACATCTCGTTCAAAATCCTGATCCTAAAGAATTTGATGAATGAACATTCACAGCAACCAACAAACAAAAAGTGAAAATAAGTTGCACCACAAATTAGAACTTCGAGCTTTCGGATAGATCTAGTCAACAGACATGAAAATGTACAAGTAAATGAAAAAGGGGTACGAAACAAAATTGAAAACTGATATCCCGATTGCATCAATAGTTTGAACTCAGAAGTGGGAGACGATAGCCCACAAGAACATACAAGAAAATAAACAATCAGGGAAAAAAAAAAAAAAAGTACCTGGATTAGGAAATCAGAATGAAAAAGGTTGGAGATGTGTTGAGGCTTGAGAGAGACAATAAAAGTGAAGATTTATAACCTAGAAAGATGTCTGAATCAGGTATTGGAGGAAGAAGAATTTGTAAAGAAAAATGATTCACGCGTCAAATCCACCACACGTGGTAACCATTCATTAGCACACAACTCTATGTTGTCCAATTTTCATAAATATATCGTAACGAATAACGAGGTTGGCGAAATTTATCATTCATGTTTTAGTACAGTGCATATTTATTAAAATATATTTTCGAGTAACGAATATACTTTTAATTAATATTTCTATATTAATATGCGCCATTCATAATTTCGCACGTATGAGCCATTACTCCGCATAAAACATTATCTTGCTCGATCATCGTTGAGGTGATATTATATGAATCAGTTTTATTGCATCTCTGTTTTGTAGTAATTGATATTATATGGTAAAAATTATTCTCTATTTTCGCTGTTCAAAACAATGAGATCCATCGAGATTGAGAGTCGCAATTCAAGTTTTCAAATCGATTCACGTCACTCAGCTCATTCAAACTTGTAATCTGAAAAAAGTAGTCATATACTGTGTGAACCATATCAACACAAAAAGAAAGGGAATTCCTAACCAAATTCTTGAAGTATCATGCAAGATGAGATTAGGATTTGAATGATTATAAGCGTACGTCTGCAAATTAAGCAGCGTGCAGACGTGCTATGTGCCTACAGTTGTAGTTAATCCAAAAAATCTTGAGATACAAGTCTTAGATGAAGAATATAGAAAAGTAGACGACGAGAAACATCAAGTCTAGTCATCATCCTTGCTTAACGTTGGTTAAACAAGGCTCTGCCAATGATTCCAGTGGCCTCAATGTAACGGTCAATGCACCTCGAGACGCAACTGCTCTCACTCCCACTCAGACTACTCCCAGGTTTCGTGATGCACTTATCAAAGCACTTTCCTCTAACTGTCTGCATCCCAGTTGAAAAAATAGTATTAGTTCCGCACTAATGAAGCCAGGATATGGAAAATTTTAATTGAACAAAATTATGACAAAATCACAGTACTTTTCTTTTTTTGATCAGTAGAAAATCACAGTACTTCTGTGAAAATCAAATAGTGTTGAGGCTCATACTAACATTCTCATGCAACCAAAACAAGTCAAGTGAAAATTGATAATTGAGAAAAGAAAAGAAAAGAAAGAAAAACAAACTAGCAAACATTTCTAATTTCTCATTTGATAATTGAGATCATATAAGGAGATTTTCTAAAATATAAACCACTCAATGATCATGCCAACTCAGACAGGTCAACCAAAACATCAGTGAAAATATTCTTTTTACCTACAAAGACTGGGAAAAGAGTAGAATCAAGGGTTCTGGCATGGAATTTTTTAACACATAACTAATATTTTAATAATTGTTAGCTTTACTGTTAGTTTATAATTGCTGGTTGCCTGGTTGTTATTTTCTGTTTTAATTATTGTTGTTCGATTAAAGATAAAAATGTTTTTTGTATCTCTTAGCTCATAACACTCCTAAAAGTTTGAACAATTTAAGAAAGCGAATTACATAGTGTTTTAACAGAGATTCTAAATTCAATATAAAAGGAAATGGCAGATGCTTTTATTTATATTGATTCAGCAAAGCAACTTTGAGACTAGTTAGGGGAAAGGTTTGGTGAGTGTGATGGTCCTTTACTTTTTCAGTAGCAAAAGAAAATCTCATAACTCAGGGAACTGGCTTGATTATGGTCTACTACACAAAATTAAAGTGGGTTGGGATGAGTACACTAGCTTAGTGCCTTTTTACCTATACTCACATGTGGAGCATAAAATCAAAACTATGAACATGATACTCATACAATCACATGTAGAAAATACTTTTATATGACTGTACTTTGGAGCATTGAAAAAGGTACTTGGATAGTAGATTCAGGTGCAAGCAAACAAATGAGATCAGATATTGCCCTAACCTCTAATCGATCACTTTAACTACTTAAGTATCAGAGTTCTTACACGATGAAGTAGGTGAAATTCATCTATAAGATAATATTCACCTGCTAGATGTTCTTATTACTCCAAGTAGTTTCAAATACAATCTCCTATCAGAATCTCAGTTATCGCAGAAATCTAACCTCTAATGTATTTTTTTATCAACACATTGCTTGTCCCAACCAAAGTTTGTATATAGCATTCATTTCCCATGATTTCCTTGGCAAGTTAGGAATTATTGGGTGGTTATTATTTCGGTTTTGTTTATATATATAAATCGGTTCCATTTCCACTTTGCTTTGTTGCTGCAGATGGTACCAATTCTTCAATAGTCAGAGCTAGAAAAACCAGATCAAATCAAACGCATAATAATTGCCCGTCCTCAATATTTGACATTATCCTAGAAAAGTTCCCACACACCAATATAATCCAACTAGTACAACAGATATGGTGAACATCTTCTAATTATCTAAAAAATTATGCACATATACCGAATATTACAAAATAACATATGGTAATACCGATAGATAATAGCTATTTCTGAAATTGTAATTCATACCTCGAGAAATTCTTCAGCATAAGCCTGAGCAAGTTGAACCTTAAGCTGATCCATCAAATCCTCCGACGAGAATTTGGGAGATGATCCACCAGATGGTGAGGAGAATGAGTCCATATCGAATTTCTTTCTTTCGCTATTTCGCCGCTTCTCTCTCGTCCCTCTCTATAAACCCTAACAGAGCTGCGGCTTCTCTGTCTAAAACCCTTTTCTTGTTCCTCACTTACCTTTTGCCCACGGCTATTTCTTGTTTTTCCCTTTTTAGCCTCTGCTTATATAGTTTTAATTTTTCTTTACATGAGGTACTTCTGAGGGCATAATTGGTGTATCAAAATAGATCGAAAATATAATGAAAAATGATATCAATTCCAAATGGATGGTTTATATAATAATTATACATTAAAATAAATAACAATACAATACAATACATAATAATAAATTAATAATTTTTTTTTTTAAAATGACACTTCGTATAAATAACTGTAACACTTAAAAAAAAAGTTTACGTAAACACGAATTCACATTAGACTTATTCCTTGTTTAGATGGTAACATATATCTCCGTGCATTTTTTTTTGTTTGTTTGTAGTGCGTAATTTGTTTTGGAAAAACTCAGATTTAATCCTTGAAAAATCTAGTACTCCCTCCGTCCTATGATTATTTTCACATTTTCTTTATTGGGACGTTATAAGATTATTTGTACACTTTTAATATGGAAAAGTCCACAAAATTAATACCCTCCCATTTTGAAAAAACTCAGATTTAATCCTTGAAAAATCTAGTACTCCCTCCGTCCCGTGATTATTTTCACATTTTCTTTATTGGGACGTTATAAGATTATTTGCACACTTTTAATATGGAAAAGTCCACAAAATTAATACCCTCCCAACATCGTTTTATTTTCAAAATTTTCAGTCCTATTTTACATACATTTTACTTTACACCTCATCAAATCCACTTTACGCCTCATCAAATTATCTAAAATGCAACTCATTTATCTTACATCATCAATCACTTTATTCCATTTCCTTAAAAACGTGACGATCAAAGTGTGCAAAAAATGTTGGGACGGTAATAATTTTCTATCTCCTAATGTGCAAAATTACATGTATAATGTTGCAAATGAGTGTATCTACCCATTCTAGAGGGGTGTATAATCTAGGCCATAATGAAAGGAATTATTTAAAAAAATTAAAAACTCTTAGCCCAGTCCATAGCGGATTAGCGGGCCTTCTTCAACTTGGACTAGGCCACAGTTACACACACATCTTTGTTGAGGACATCCACTCGTTTACAACACCCCGTCCTAAGATGAAGAATACACACTCTATGAAATATTTAAAATATTCAACTTCTTCCCGTCAAAAAAAAATAATAATAAATAAAAATATTCAACTTCTTTTAAATTCTAATTTTTTTCTATTAGCCTCCCTCTTCCTTATTCTCCCCCTCCCAAGAAAGGTTGGCCGCCCAAGCTTTGAAGAAGGCCACCGCCACTTTTGAATTATTGTTTTTTATTTGAAACTTTTTACCAAAATTCTGACATATTTGAAAATTTGTATTTTTTTCAATTATTTCTTTCAAGGATTAGGATTTTTCCGATTTTTTTTTGTCGAAATTGTTATTTTTTACGACAATGGTTGAATGAAGGAAAAAATTAAAAGAGAAAAGATGAATGAGACTATTGTTGAATGATTTATTTTGGTCAAAATGTTGTTTTTTGCAGTTTGTTTGATTTTTTTTTTCTTGTGTCAAAACGTTTCTAGTTGTTTTTTAGATTTTATGGTGGTAGAGGGCGATTTTGGCGTGCATGGTGGTGATGGTGGAGGACGATTCTATCGTAAAGTGGAATGGGATGGATGTACTAATCACGAGACTTTTCTTAACTTTAGTTAAGAGTAAAATTGACATTTTACATGTAATTAATTTCTAAAAAAAATATTGATGGGTGTTCTCAACAAAGTTGTGTGCGCGTATAATCGTGGCCCTTGGAATAAGATATGTACCCCAAGTTACATTGTTCCCACTACCATATAAGTCTACATTGACAATTGCACTTCATCTTTTTATACATGCGTATTTTTTTAATTTATTAATTTGCTTGTTTTTCTACATAATTCTCCTCCAAATAAGTATATAATTTTTTTTTCTGTATTCTGAGGTTTGCAATTGAGATGATTAATTTACTTTCCTTAATTTTTTATACCCAAATTGGAAGGTCCTAAGAGAATGAGTTTACAAGTTCTTTTAAAAAATTTGTCATTACAGATCTAAATTGATAATCTCAAATAAAATAAAAACATCTAATAGATATATATTGAAAAGCTATTTCACGATGATAAAATATATTTTTTAGGTGCATCGTGAACAAATATATGAATTTGTTTAGAGACAACGGAAACATAAGTATAAAGTAAAAAAATGTGTATATTTGCATGCAGAGAAAGATTTTAATTGTTTTTTTAGAAAATTCAATAAAATTAGTGATTTTATTATAAAAAAATTTGGAGTGTGACAAGAGCATATTCCAAGAAAGAAGGTGGGTGTGATGAGGAATTTTGGAGGTAGTGGGCGATTGTGGTACAGTGGCTAGAAAGGCTATATATATAGATGAAGTTGCAAGTGTGACCACTTCATTTGTTGGAGAGAGTTATCGACTCTCATGCTGCTTCTTCTCCATCCGTAGCTAATAATATTCAAAATATAAACAACTGACATACCAATCCCAGGTTATATCATCATACCACATATATATATATATATACATGTGCATTTTGTCTTTATGGATACGTTAATTGGCACTCCATCCCATGTCTTTTCATTTCTTACATACCTCATCCATTTTATTCGAAATATATTTCATGTTTGGATCATCATTTCAATCTCTAAATTTGATCTTTTACATTTGGGGTTCAATGACTAGCTCGTTTTTAATTTATGCCTTAATTGTAGATTAAGTAATCTACTTCCCTTTCAATCTCAAAAGTAAATAAATAATTAACTTTAAATGTTGTTGTAAATTAATTTTTGGGACAATCTCCTTTCTTTTTGGAACAAACATGTCTTCTCAATGTGTCACTTCCTTAATTAAATGACAATATTTTTTAAACAATGTTTAATTAAGGGGTGTCACGTCACATTAGTTATGAGCACAAAGAGTAACCTCAAAGATTAATTAGCAACAACACTTAAAATTGTCCATCCATTTCTATTTATATTTCTACCAGCTATGTTATTCATCCCATTCTAGTTCTAACAACAGCCAAAATGAATCTTCTCACAAAATTTGTAAAGATAAATATAAAATCTCGTTCAGAGGTCTGTTTTACTATAACTGTAAAAACAACACTTTCAATTCGATTCGACCGACGAATATTTCCATCACCTTCCTAATTTGTGTAATATTGCATATATGTTTCCCTATTAAATTGGTCGCTTAAATCCCATCCAATGATATGCAATTACTAACACTTACACTTAATCGATGATCAAATACCACATGTGTTGATTAATAAAATAAATTAGCTAGCCCAGTAAGACAAAATTAAACAACATGGCCTGGAAGTGCTTAATGGCTAACTCAAGGCAATTAAGTTGGACATTTGCCCCCTAGGGAAGACCACAACGCTTAATCATATACAAATATTAATTAACTAATTAATCGGGACATGTAATGACAATTAATATATAGTTCAATAGCCTTATTAATCTAAGACGTGATTACTTCGATAAATACACACGTCACTATGGTCAGATATGATGACGTATACGAATTACCATTGACTGATAATTCATTAATTAATTTCATCATGGAGTAATACATAACTATAACTATATTATAATCAAGATTATTATTCTAATGCAGATTAATAAACGATGTCTCGATAATTAAACTTAATTAGGGTTTAAGCTTGTTTTATGCCTGGTGTTTGCTAGCGCTGTTTGGAGTTTTAATAATTATAGTATGATCAAGTTAATTAATTAATGTCATACAAGGTACTGAATGAGATTAGGGGCTAAATTGATAATTTTTTTCAATTATAAATTGCACGTTATTTTTATTTGTTGCATAAATGAATAATTAACGATTCAACATGTAAGGAAAAATAGTAATGATCACATTTAGACTTGCTGCAATATTAATATTTGGTTATTGCTTTCTGGTCCTCCAAATTGAACGATGCAAAGAATGTTTGAAAAGATTCATCCCCAAATTAATATAATATTCCATAAATTAAAAATATTAATTAATTTATATTTGCAATTAAAGACAATTGAGATAATAAAAAGTAAAAGAGATAGAATAATATATTATGAGTCGGGCCCAGAAAGGGGGCATTGAAAAGCAGGCATGCAGCAATGTTAGAAGAAGATGGAATGAAGTAACCAAACTTTACATGTGAAAACAGAACATGCCATTCTCACTTCTTCTTCGGTAATAATATTTTCATTTTAATTTCAATTTGGGACCATACTAACTATATAGTTCAAGCTGGCCTATATATCAACTAGGGCCTAATTTTTTATTTTAATAAGTGTTTTATATGTATTTATACTATCTATATATATATCATTGGCTTCTCCGGATATTGTTTAATGTATGTATAGTTCATATATAGTTGTAGTTAATTGTAACATCCATGTGAATAACCTTCTCCTTCATTTGTCTCTAAAATGTCACTCTTGTGGAATATATAAATATGTCATTTTCAAGTAATATATGAATTATAAGTATACAATGTTTTATGATGAATTAAATATATGTTGTTTTCAATGTACGTAACGTGTATCCCTTAGGCGAATTCGACCATTGATCTATGGTAATTATAAATTTTTTAGTTTACGAATGTATGGGTTGATTGGAAATTAATGATGTTCCATCACGATCAGGGGAGGAAAATGTAATTTTTACTAAAATGAATCTTCTGTCGTTGCACTTAAATATTTTGTAAACATTATGAAATTTAATAAAATATCGAAGTTATAAAAATTCTGAGCTACGTAAGTGGGATGTGGGATTGGTCCTCCGTGATTAGTTGGTCCAAAACCGGTTACCCAAGACTTCAAATAAATAAATAAAATGTTGAGGTATGGCGTATATGCTTTAAACACGATTATAATCATTATATGAATTTGGGGGTATATGCTTCAAAAAATAAAATAAAATTTGGGGGTATATATTACACATAATTTCCTTATGTACTTTTTAAAATTTTAATTAACAAATATTATTTCGTCTTCTTATTATTATTAATCATAGACAATGCATGGAGAATATTTTCATTAAAAATAATGTTGAATAATAAATAATCGGTGCATAATTGAATTAAATATCAATGGGATTAAAAAGTATCTGTAGAATCCTGGTGCATAATTTTTTTTTTACTTTCTTAAATCCATTCCGATAGAAAAGGGTGATAGTGAAAAAATTGGAAAACGTGGGGATATAAAAGAAAATTGGAGATAATAGGGGTAGATGAGAAAGAAAATGAAAATACCTCTTAATCTTTTAATGAGATGGTATTGCCACATAAGTAGACATGACACATTATTTTGTCGTTATCGATAGACACTATATGCAAACTAGGTTAACTAAGTTTAAAGGGTACATGTAATACAATTTAACATAAGAATATAAAAGGATCATGTTTTAGTAATTTAAAATAGTAATCCATAAAATCATAGTACATTTTTTTGAAACATGGTAATTTGTATGTTACAAAGTTCATGTAAATCGGGTTTAGAGTGGATTTGAATCAGTAGTGATTTTTTTATATAATTTCATTGTGAATTCGTCACTAAACATCTCAATCTACGATGACCTGTAACACATTTACATTGACTTGATCGAATTGGATTTCAACGTTGTAGAATTGTAAAATTGAATCCATTGATGGAAAGCTTGAAAGCTTGATTGTGTTTACAAAATGAAGAAGAAAGAATATGTTAACCTACAGCAGGAAGATACAATAGTATATATATACTAATCACCTCTAAACTAACAAACTAAACTGCTATTAACAAACTAACCAACTAACACTAATATCACCCCTAATTAATGGGTGTATTTCCAGATATGGGAAGTGTATCTACTAACCCTTTATACCCCCCTAAAAATGGGAGTGTATATCTAACATGCCCATTTTGGATTTGTGCACCATGAATGGAGTTGGTGAAAGAGGCTTTGTTAGGATATCTGCAAGGTTATCTTTAGTAGGGATATGGATAAGAGTAAGAAGCCCTTCTTGAATCTTTTCTCTTGTGAAATGGTTGTCCAAAGCTATGTGTTTGGTTCTTTGGTGGAGGCAAGGATTGTGAGCAATGGAGAATGCACTCTTACTATCTGTGTACATGTTGGAAGGAGTAGAATGTTGAACCTTCAAATCTGCAAGGATGTAGTGTATCCATTGTAGCTCACAAGTAGTGGAAGCTAAGGCTCTATACTCAGCCTCAGCAGAAGACCTGCTAACAGTGGTCTGTTTCTTTGATTTTCAAGATATCAGGGAGTGTCCAAGATATATGATATACCCTGTAATGCTTCTTCTTGTGTGCACACATCTAGCCCAATCAGAATCTGAAAAGGCATGAAGTTTAAAAGTGTTATCAACAGGATAAAAAAGGCCAGTTCCAGGGTTGCTCTTTAGATATCTTAGAACCCTATGAACTGCCATTAAGTGGGAATTAGTGGGACTTTGCATGAATTGACTCAAGGTCTGAACAGCATAAGAGATATCAGGCCTTGTAACAGTTAAGTATAAAAGTTTTCCCACTAATTTTCTGTATTGTTCAGGCTGTGCAAGAAGAGGAGAGTGAGTATCAAAGGTAATTTTGGAATCCATTGGGGTGGAGCAAGGTTTGCTTCCCAAGTATCCAGAATCATGAAGTAAATCAAGAGTATACTTTCTTTGACAAAGAGTTAGGCCTCTACTATTTCTGCCAATCTCAATGCCCAAGATATACTTTAAAGGACCAAGATCCTTAATAGTGAACCTGCTGTGTAAGTGCGCCTTGATGGACTGAATTATAAGAAGATTAGTCCCAGATATAATGAGGTCATCAACATAACAAAGTATAGAAGTGAAATCAGAACCATTGTGTCTAGTAAACAAAGAGGTGTCAGCTTTGGACTGTATAAAACCAAGAGATAGCAAAGAAGTGGTTAATTTGGAAAACCACTGTTTGGAAGCTTGTTTTAAACCATAGAGACTTTTGTGTAATCTACAGACTTTGTTATTAGGAGAAGGAATGAGACCAGGAGGGGGGACCATGTAAATCTCCTCATCAAGATCACCATGTAAGAATGCAGTATTAACATCTAATTGATGAATATGCCAATTTTTAGAAATAGCAACAGCCAAAAGAATTCTTACAGAAGTGATCTTAGCAACAGGGGAGAAGGTGTCAAAGTAGTCTATGCCCTCTTGTTGTGTATACCCTTTGGCAACTAACCTAGCTTTGTACCTCTCTATACTGCCATCAGATTTATACTTAATCTTATAAATCCATATACAACCTATACAATGTTTGTCTTTAGGAAGATTAACCAGAGACCATGCGTTATTTCTTTTTAGAGCATCTAATTCCTGATTCATAGCTGAAACCCAATTGATGTCTAAAGCAGCTTGCTTATAAGTTTTGATGTTTCCTCTCAACAATCCCATTTTGTTGGGGTGTTTCAACACAAGATGTTTGATGGAGAATACCATATTTATGATAAAAATCAAAGAGGAGAAATTTGGTGCCATTGTCACTTCTAACAGTTTTGATCTTAGTGTCAAATTGAGTTTGTACCATATTATGAAAATTTTTTAAGGAATATTTAACATCACTTTTAGCTCTTAAGAGGTAGATCCAAGTGCATCTACTAAAATCATCAACAATAGTGAGGAAAAACCTATGACCAGTAGCAGAAATTAAAGAGAAAGGGCCCCAAACATCACAATGAATTAAATGAAAAGGATGAACATAAGTGGATGTGCTTAATGGGAAAGATTTTCTCTTCTGTTTTGCTAAAGGGCAAATCAAACACTTATATTGAGAATCAGAAGCATTGACATTTAGTTCAAGTATATGCAACATACATCTTCTAGGTATATGACCTAGTCTTTTATGCCAAAGATCAAAGTTACAAGAATTGGAAAGTATGCTATTAGCAACAACAGAATGTTCAATAGCAGAGTTAATAGAGGGATGAGCAGTTTGTAAAAGGTAAAGGCCTCTAACTTGATCAGCAGTACCAATCACCATCTTGGATGTATTGTCCTGTAAAACACAATGTGAGGACAAGAAGCTAACAGTACAATTAGAGTACCTAGTTAGATGACTAATGGATAGAAGATTAAATGTGAAATCAGGCACATATAGAACATTGTACAAAGTTAGGCTCTCATTTATCACAATGTTTCCCATATGAGTGGCTGTAGAAATGGCATTATTGGGTAAATAAATCTTAACATTAGCTTCAGAAGGTGGGGTGGAAAATAAGGATATATCATAAATCATATGATCAGTGGCCCAAGTATCTAATATCCAAGTGGCAAATTTGACAGTATTGTTACATGGGTTAGAAGACATACCTGAATCTTTGGATGTAGAAAGATCCTCAATCTGAACAGTGGAAGCACCTGCCACAGAGTGAGCAATGTTCTTCCCCTCACCAGAAATCTGTGACTTAGAGAAACTAATAAACTTGTTAAAAAGTTCTTGGTCAATCAAAGGGTTGGACTCCTTGGAAGGTTCATTTTGGATGGGTTATGTGGAGGATGCAGAGGCGGTTTTATTGGGAAATTTGGTGTTACAACCTCTAGGACCTTTCCAACCAGGGGGGAAGTCTATGATATGAAAACACCTGTCTATGGTGTGACCCAAGCCATCACAGTGACTACATTTAAGAGGTTTTCTTGTATCCTTATAGAACTTAGAATTCTTTGCAATCATAGCAATAAAATCTGGCTGAATAGGATCAGAGGTAGTATTTAAGGCTCTTTGGGATTCCTCTTGAAGCAACAAACCATAAATTTTGGATAGAGGAGGGAAGGGAGATTGCAACAAAAATTGGCTTCTAATGGAACTATAGGAGTCATGAAGGCCTACCAAGAATTTCATAACAACATCTTGTTCTTGTGTTTTAGACATCAATTTAGGCAAATTACAAGTGCACCCATCCATTGCCCCACAAGAACATTTAAGAACAGACCTAAAACTCAAGTATTCATCCCAAAGAAATTTAAACTGATTAAAATAGCTAACTAGGGATTGAGATCCTTGAGCAATAGAACTTAGGGATTTCTCTAAATGATATACCCTAGTTCCATCAGATAAAGCATAGCGAATTTGCAGTTCATCCCAAACATCTTTTGCAATAGAAAAATATTCTAGGGTTCGTTTAATATCTGGGATGAGAGAGTTTAAAATCCACATTAATACCAGATCGTTTGCTCTTACCCTGGCAGCATAAGTGTCTGAATCGTCCTCCTCAGATGGGATTTTCAGTGTGTCGTCGATCAGGCGAGCTTTGTTCTTGACGCTAAGGCCCCTTTTGATCGCGTGGCTCCAAGAAACATAGTTGGTGCCGTCGAGGGGTTCAAGAACGATTGCCACCGCTGGATTGTCGTTTTGGTGTAACGCCAGAGGGGAGAAAGGATTCTTCGCCGGATCGAGGGAGTTGGGGTCGGTGACGACTGGTGCCATAAGAATGTAGAGCAAAGAGACGATCGGGAAGAAAGAAAATTCTGTAGGTAATAAGCCTAAGAACAGAGGGGAATTAAGCGGATTAGGATCGAATTTGATGTGAAACTGATACCATGTAGAATTGTAAAATTGAATCCATTGATGGAAAGCTTGAAAGCTTGATTGTGTTTACAAAATGAAGAAGAAAGAATCTGTTAACCTACAACAGGAAGATACAATAGTATATATATACTAATCACCTCTAAACTAACAAACTAAACTGCTATTAACAAACTAACCAACTAACACTAATATCACCCCTAATTAATGGGTGTATTTCCAGATATGGTAAGTGTATCTACTAACCCTTTATAAACGTCAACTTTAGTGATGATAACCCCGTTCAGTGACGGAGTCAGAAATTTTATGTCGGGGGGCCCGATTAATATTACAAAAAAACGTACGTAATTGGCCAAAACTTCAAGTTCACACAAGTGTTACTCAACGTAATAATATTATAATTATCAAATAATTTCATTATAAAATAGTCAATAATCTCATTTTATTAATTTAAATTAAACTAATTGACTTTCGTTATGCATGTTTCAGATGAACATTTGATTGTTTTAGTTAGAAAGAGACATAATAGTGTCAAAATAGCTAATATATTTCTATTCTAAAAGACTAAAAACTAAAGTTTAATCATTTTTTCCTTTACAAGAATAACATTCCAGTTTTAATTGAAAATGGTGTTTCAAATCATCACTGATTAGGAAATATTTTATTTGTTCATTTTTATAATTTCTACCTCTTTTTTACTATTTAAATTTTATAATTCTTATTTTCTAAAACGGAAATAGTACTTGCACTACTTTATCTCAAATCTTAAATTTACTATAAAAATGGAGTAAGAAAGTATATATTTGTAAAATAAAAATATGTATAAAAAAGAGACATTGCAATTTGGAAAATATATTATGAAAATAAAATATGTAATTTGAGGAATATATTAATATAAAATAAAAAATAGATATGTATCTCCTCTCTCAAACTTACTAAAAAAAAATGTATGAAAAAGAGACATTTCAATTTGGGGAATATATTGTGAAATAAAAATATGTATAAAAATAGAGATATTTATGAAGTGTTGAGGAATATATTAATATAAAATAAAAAATAGATATGTATAATAGAGAATTTATGAAGTGTATGAAAAAGAGACATTTCAATTTGAGAGATATTTATGAAGTGTTGAGGAATATATTAATAAAAAATAAAAAATAAAAAATAGATATGTATAATAGAGAATTTATGAAGTGGTATGAAAAAATGACATTGTGGATTTCGGGAATTGAACTCTAGTCAATTTGGACAAAAGAGTCCCTTATAGTTGCATGGTTAACCACTAGGCCAAATTCAGTTATTAAACTTGATACAGTATATATAGTAAAAGTATTCTAAAAGTTAGAGGGCCCAGTGAACCCCCTCGGCCCCACGTGCCTCCGTCCTTGACCCCGTTCATCGCAAATTAAGATAAATTTTAAGACAATGTTTACAACCTAAATTTATTTGTAGCGAACTTTTTTTTACAAAAAGAAAGAAATAATCTTAAAATTCTATTATTTTTTTATGACGGAAATTTAATTTGATGCAAAAATTTGATGATTTTTGTTACCATTTTTTTGTGATATTTTTTTTCCGAATTCTAGAATTTATTTATAAGATGGTATGTGTCATAAAATAAATTTATCATGTTAATTAGTAATTATTTTTTAAATTAGGTTATTACACTTTCAGCCCCATGAGAAACACAGTACTCGCAAAATGGTCCAATACTTTTAAACATGGTCCAATATTTTCTCTTATTTGCAAATATGGTCCCACCATTACCATTGCGTTAAATTTTCTTGCAGAAATGGTCCCAACTTTCCCAAAGTCAACATTTTCGGCAAAAATGCACAAATGGTAACTCTTCTCAATATTAGTAGGAGTACCCGTCAAAAAAAAAAAAAAAAAAAATAGTAGGAGTAGTAGTTTTTTAAAATATAATTTTTTTTAGTAAAAAAATCTATACTAACACTATATGTTTGGTAATATTTTTAAACCTTTGTTAAATTAATATTCAATTAATTTAATACTGTATCTTTATTGGTTTAAATTGTTATCATATTATCTATTTTAAAATTAAATTAGAATTTATATAGATATTTATGTAATTAGTTTTATTTAATTTTCGATTGCATTTTTCATGTTTATTTATGTATTTTAAATTATGACTGTATTTTCTTTAAATTTATCTATCTTTATTTTAATTTTTTTTATATTTTTTAATTTCAAAATTTACTGTAGAATGTAGATTAAAAAAAAACATAAATTGATCTAATAAAATTTAAATATTATGAAACCTACGCGCGAGCTTACACAATAATTTTTTCGATCGGTTTGGATGGAGTGGTAGTTTAATATTTCTATTAAAGATTATTAAACATTTATTTATACAAAATATATTATAAAAAAATAAGAATAAATACTTAGAAAAATATTGT
This sequence comes from Galeopsis tetrahit, assembly GCA_963675135.1. Classification (NCBI taxonomy): domain Eukaryota; kingdom Viridiplantae; phylum Streptophyta; class Magnoliopsida; order Lamiales; family Lamiaceae; genus Galeopsis; species Galeopsis tetrahit. The sequence continues at coordinate 12,783,951 of OY776125.1, read as the reverse complement.
TAATTAATGAGATCAAAAGTGAGTTATGGGATCACTTTTGCAATGAATCTATTCCGTTGATAACACTATTGCAGTTAATCATATGAGTTAACCATCATGTGATGGGCACGCGATCAATCCTCCAAGTCTGGGTATATATGTTCCTTTTAAAATTTTAAAATACTAACTTGTATGCTTTGTACCGAGTATTTGTTTTTGAGATTTAAATAGGATATAATTTAATTTTATGTTATAGAATTTATAAGTGTTTATATTAAATTTATAAGTATTTATAGGGTGACGTATTTAAATTCTAATTTTAAAATTTCAAAATCCTAAATAGAACATGTGTTAAATTTCAAATTATATATTTTATCTTACACAGGACCTACCCATTCTTATATTAAAATATATTATCAAATAAAAAGGCATTATACTATTATATACTTCATTCATCCCGTCGAAAGCTTTGAATAGGTAAAATGGGTGTTTAAAATATACTCACAAACAACTTAGTTTTCATAATATTTTTTATTCAAGAGTTGTGAGATTGATCTTTAAAAATAAATAATTTAAAAAAGAGTAGTGTATATTATTTAAGTTGTCAATTATGGAGTGATGAAATGGTTGCAGAGGGGCAGTGATAAAAGGCAGGAAAAACCTTTTTAGTGATTGTACAGAATTAATTTATTAGAAAGATGAATGGAGAATTAAAAGAAGGATGCCCCATCCATCATCTTAGTAGATTTCAACGGCCAGGACTCACACACCTGATCCGATCCCACTATTTAAATATGAAAATGACACTTTTCAAAAGATGCTCTCCTCCGCAGCCACTTCACCTGCAATCACACACACTACATTATAACTCTCCTCTACTCTACCCTATCTAAATAATTCCACATTTAATTTATACTTACTCTATTTTATAATATTCCTCTCTCTTTGTATATAATTTCCAAACACCCTGAGACTCATCCATGCTTCTTTCTGCTCTTCACATGTCATTCTCTTTTTAAAATATAAATGAATTATTTTTATATTACGTAATATATAAATTCTAACTTTTAAATAACATGAAATTCTTTTTAAAAATATGCATTTTGTGTACTTTCACATATACACTATTTATCTTAGACATAATGCATTTAAAGACCCTTAAGCTATCACCTTTATTTTGTAAGACACTTTTTTTTTTCGAAGCAATTATTTTGTAAGACACTTAAACTTTATTTTTATTTTATTAAACTATTGAAATATTAGTTTTTATTTCAAGAGACTCTTTTATAAATGTTCATCTACAAGTGCAACTCACACGTGTACTGGTGAAAGTGGTCGTGTATTTTAAATGATAAGTGAGATAAAAAAAATATGTAGGCCGGTTAATTAATATTTTGAACTAAGAAATCAAAAAAATATCTTTCAATTAAAATACATATAAGGGTCTCATGAAATAAAAACTAATACTTCAAGGATTATTTAAAATAAAAAATAGTTCAAAAGTCTTAAAAATAGGCATTTATATTTTAAGTGCCTAGAAACGTGTATACTCTTTGTTGGTCCCAGGTCGTAGAAGATGTAGAGAGGGGAGTGAGGATGAATAGACCTTCTACTATTTGTTTTTGTATGACAAGGTGCAAAACCTTTAGTTTGGGTGCTTGTGAAAAAAAAAAATATGGTCCTCTATTACATTTTGGATTGTTTTAAAATATAGTCAATTTCCTTTTTGGAAGTAAGAATTGTGTAAAATGTTCAAATATCCTATTTAATGAACGATTATTATTTTAATGTTCAATAGTAAAAAAAAAAACATATTTGAAAGTTGGGGTAAAATTAAAATTTTAGGAGTAATTATAAATGATATTTTATTTGTTTGGACAATGTGTACTGTAATTAACTTAGCATTGTTGAACTATAGTACGTACTTAGGAATCATAAAGTAGTATGATATCATTTATTGTTGTTCTATCATTGTATATATATATATTTTTTAAATAAACTCTAAATTTATCAAACACATATTCAAACAATTTACCAGATTGAGCTGAAACAAGCTTTAAAGTGAGTGTGGTTGGGGTTTGAATTAAGGAAAATAATGGCGGTTGGCCCAAGTTAAGGGAGTGGGGAGTAGTAATTTAATTAGTAGATATAGTTAGTGAGGAAAAGTAATAAGAGGAATGAGTTGTACAAAAAGTGAGTTGTAAAGGTTTTATGCCCGTATATTGTTTCATTAATAAATTTATTTTATTGAATTTGTGAGAGACAATGCTGTGTTTCGTTTGATTTTTACGTAAATGAAATTGAAAATAAGTATATAATAATTTTAAAATAAGGTGACGCTTAGTTTGATTTTAATAATTTTTTCGCCTCGTAATCATTTCTCAACCAACAATCATTTATTAAAATTAGAACAATTCACTAATAATCGAACAACCATATCGAACAATTCCATTGAAAATATATTTTCACTCATGTGCTCATTTACTTAAAAACCTTATCTGATTTTTATTTTTTTTTGACAGGTTTAATTTTTATTGTCTCACTTGATAAATATGAGGGAGGGCGACTTTGTTGATTATTAATATATATATATATATTTTTTGTGAGGGGGAGGGTGGGGAGTGTTTAATGAAATACCAAATATGCCCCCACCCACGCTCTTGGAGTGTGGATGTACAATATAAATGCATCAAATCAAATAAATAGTGTAATCAATGTAAAAGAGATTTAGGTATAGGTGAAATATTAGGGGCGGGCAGGCGTGCTTTTTGCCAACTGCAAACACACTCAAAATTGGTTATTTCCCCTTTCAAAAAAAATAAAAAAAATTGTTATTTCTTGAGAAAACTTGGTCTCTTTTTCCTTCTTTTAACTAGTGACGCTACCAATGGTCCATAACTTCCCTACTAGTCCATATCCACACACCCTTGCATTTATATCATCACATATACTCTCTCCGTCCACAACTAATATACACTTTTTTCTTTTTTTAACTGTCTATACTTAATATGCACACATCTATAAATAGAAATATTTATTCTCCCAATACATTTTTACGTTATTATTTTTTACTTTACACATCAACCTTTTATATAAATATCAATTTTTCTTAAAACCAGTGCACAAATAAGAGTGCATTTTAAGTTTGGACAGATCGGGAGGGAGTATATATGTTTGAAAAATCATTATGTGAGATAGTCATTAAACGCCAACGCTTACCCATTTCTATTTTTAATTTGTATTAATTTGCAGTATTTGATTATCTCAAAGAATTTTTATTATTTTGGTTGTGTATAGGTTGTTATCATATTTGAATATTTAGCTCAAGAGATAAAACAAAATGAGATAACAATGTTAAGAAAATACTGAACTCCTTTTTGTTTTTTTGAAGGTTCAACATTCTTTCTTTTTGAACTAGATCATGTACAACTCCCTCAACGTTATCTAGTTTACGTTTGTAAACTCTACAATATGGGGAATTAAGAATCATTTTTTAATCTAGGCTAAATTTTTGAAACAAAAAATGATTTTATAAATTGTTAAGAGAATTTGTAAATACACACTTAATATATATATGTGTACAGTTTTGATACAAGGCGAGAATTTGAATTTTGTATAACGTAAAATATTTAGTTATCTGCATTTTTTTGTGTTGAAATTGAATTTTATATATAAGAGATGTAATTACTACAGTATATAATATGAAGCTGCATGTTCCTGAGGACATTATACATGTAATGTGTGTGTAATATATATATGACAGAATTAGGGTGACATGTATTAGGTAAGGACTAATGGTGGTCCTAAAAGACCCAACTGTCCACAATAGGCATGCAATAAGACAGATTGGGCGAGGGCAAAAAGGAGAATACAAAATAGTAGTAGTAGGAGTGAGTGATCAATTATATTGATTAATTAGCTTTGAATTGCATGTGGATTTATTATCATAAAATGTTATTTCGTTTTCATATATTTATTTATATGGATACAGGGGAAATGCCTTTTCAGGCCCACGACGAAAAGATCTATCACCCATTGTCTACTTTTATATTTTCTAATTAAATATTGTTGTATTGCTGCAATTAAATTTAGGACGCTTTCTTAAATGCAACCTTAAATTATTTTCTTGCTTTTTTGAAAAATATTGTTAAATCGAATGTGACCTCCATTTTTATTATTTATCTTTAAACATAATTAATTCAGAATTATATGTGAAGAAAACTCGTCTCAGTCATATATAATTTTTTTGTCATTGATCAAATACAAAATTATTTTGTGTGTACTGTTGCAAAAAGCACATCCTTCTAGGCTAGCTAATATGCGATCATGTTGTTTGGATTCCATTTATATAATAGATCCAAATTAAAAAATATTAGTTCAAGACAAACTAATTTAATTTATACTAAAACTATAATAGTTATTCACTTGTACAATTACTCTTATAATACTTTACACGACACAAACATGTTGAACTATATAGATAAATGTCATAATATCAATTGATAAGTGTTAGTATAATTAGTTTATATGTGTAAATAATGTAATAATATCAATTTCATACTGTGAACATAACAACTAATTTAAAATTTTCTCCAAAGTGGCTATCAAATTCAAGGCATTGCAACAATGTTATATATCATGCAAATTTACCCATTACTTAAAAAAAAAAACAAAATTGAATTAGCACTTAGAAGTTAGAAATTAAAGTTTGACCCGTTTCATAATTCGTGTGACAGGTACAAATATTTTAGGGTAGAATAATTGAGAGTCATATATCGTGGCAGTACTGTAGAACGTGTGTAAGAGAATCTATAACCTAACAAAATTCTTACAAATATATAAAGAGAAAATAAGAGAGGCGTACGGACTAATTATGGTGCAGCAAGTGAATAATAATACTAATATATATAATTACCCCAATCGACACACTATTTGGCTGATAAATTATTAGCATATATAGACGTGGGATTAGGGATGCACAATAGATAGCTGTTATTTTATTAATATTAAATATTCACATATGATCTCTCTCATCGGATATGTATGAATTTACCCCCCGACAACTATGAATACTATGTACTTTTGTTATTTAATCGGGCAATAACACGGCAGCCGCCCCACAATTGCATAATTACCTATATAACTACAACCTAAACAGCTGGCTTTTATGCATACAGATACTTTGAAAACTACACATCACCAACGTATATAGTCTATATCCGCTTCATGTACCAATTTTTTATATTTCACTCTTAATTTTTAACACGTATAGTTAGAATTATTTCACTTCACTCATGTTAATAATTTAGATAATAGAATATAGAGTGAAATACAAAAAAATGTTACAGCTATGAATAGTATGATACATTATGATTAGATGATAATATTCTTACTTCGGAATAATATATGTTATTCTTTCTCTATTCTACGTACAATTTTTTTTTTGATCGGTAAAAGATATTTTATTAATGGGTACAAGAGATACCCGAGAAAGTCAGTGTACAAGATCTATCAGAAAAAGAAAGTAAAACTCTTACACTACACAACTTTCAGTTCATGCACTTAATTGGGTCTAACACCCATGACCTGAAGGATAGGTTGTTCCGGGTGGGGTATTTGATTGTGAACCAGCTCCATATTCTTGCTCTCATGCTCCTCCTTGACTTTTGTGATCGAGAAGGTTTCATTCTTGAAGAGTACGTACAATTGTTTGCACACTTATCTTATTTGTTAGTTCCACAATTGTTTTCACACTCTTAAAATGAGAACTCATTTATAAACTCTACACTCATAATATTCACACGTTTACATAAAAGTTTATACTCAATCCAACCAATTTCTTTACTTTCTTTATAAAAATTTATAAAAGTACCCATTAACCCTACGGTTACTCCACATTTTTCTTAAAAGTGTGTCTATTTTATAATGTAAATAGAGAGATTTTTATTTTTATTTTTTTGTGTTTGAGTTACAAGTCCAGAATGATTTTAAAAAAAAAAAAATAAAAAAAAATATATATATATAAAAGATATTCCCCTTTTAGTTAATTATAAGCACAGAGTCATTACTCTTTATTGAATTACAGTATATATAATAAGGTTACATTCCTTGTTTCGAATGAACAAGTGAAAGGTGCAAAAATAGGCGCAAATTTTAAAGGGAAATTTGAAATTGTAATAGTTATTGATAAAATTAATTATATGGGGAGATGACGCGTATAATTAGGATATAGTTATTTGTTAAATAAAATATTTCCTAAGTATATGGAGAGTGATAATTGTATATATTCGTTAATTAATGATGAGAAGTGTTATATTTTATAGGCATGTGCATATAGAATAGGAGATATATAGTAATAGTGTACCCACACATATGACAAGGACGAGCTCACATGAACCCAGCCCAGCCAGATAATTGGTGGGCCCCTACCCCCATAAACATATACTTTATGACTTTTAACAGAATTTAATTTAAGCCATCTTGAGTAGCTGATTTTGTTAATTAATTCTAATAATATCTAATAAATTATAATAACACTGAGTTTGGTAGTTAGGTGCTTCAAAATTTAATATATTCGTAACCTCAATTTGTCACCCAAGTACATATTTTAAAAATCGGGCCATGATCAGATTATATGACATAAATTTCGCAATATCAACTAGTAAGGTGGTAGCTGAAATGGGAACCTCCATAGTATTCCTAATTAATTTCTTTAATGCATTTGTTAGAAGTATTATAGAATAGAAATATTTTTTTATTTTAATTATTTGAGAGACTGTAATGCATGAAAAATACCATAATTAGTTAGTATTCCTGGTTTAGAAAAATGTTCCTTAATTTATTAGAGAGACGGTATTAATGCATGAAAGATACAACAAATCACAACATAATCTTACACCAAAATCTCCGTCCCCACCCCTCTTCTAAAATTACGTTGCAAAAAATGCAACCGTTGTAGGGTATGCGAAATTAACCTGAGAAATGAGCATCACATACACGTTCAATTCGAAAAATAGTGCTCACAAACGAAATTAACTTAAAATTGGGCGAGTAATTGAACCGGAAATTACAAATAAAAAAAGTTAAGGGTGTAAGTTTATTAGAGGTTGAGGTCCACTTTTTGCCATCTCCATTGCGGTCCTAAAAATCATTTCCCCCTATCCATAGGTGTCAAAAGATGGGTAATTATTGTTTTATGATATTGAAGGGATCCAAAATTTCCATGTTATATATTTTATCAAAATTAAAATTAATGTTTTGTTTCACTGGTCCAACTCTCTAGCCCCAAGAAAAAATATTTTTTAAAAGACTTATTTTTAATTTTCTGAGTATTAATTGAAACAGGTTCTCTTGCATATGTTCTCTTATTCTTGGTAGTAATTTTTTATGCTCCATTTGAAAACGCATCAATACACTATATTCTTTTGTATACTACTACTACATTATTTCATTAATTATGACACTAAATGCATACAAGGGTAGCTAGGCACCTGTAATAATTAATTTTCATCTACAATTATATAAATAATAAATATTCATCTACAATTAAATATTTACTCCATCATTGTAGTAATTACACATTACTGTATGTATAAAATGCACATCTTACTCCTTTCTTGCGCGTCAACTAATTAATTTGAATGCATTGCTAGCTATTATACGTACATATATATGAGAATATATATATATATACATCGTGTAGCTATACCTTAATTAATCAATTAATTGTTCTGACAAATTATATCTTCAATTTATTCTCACATATTATTGTTGGTCTCCACTCTCCAGTACACCCAATATTTATATTATACAATGGATACAAATTAAGCTTTTTTTTAATAAAATATACTCCAGTACATTTTAGTGAAACACCTCATAATACTGACAAATTAAATAGTGATATTTTTTTAATGAACTAGTTAATACACACAAAAATACATTCAAATTATAGGGTGTATGATTGTTTTATCATATAATAATCAATTTTGTTTTATTAATTATTTTCAATACTCCATGCATTTCACCATAGGCTCAAGTTGGACCACCCGTCATAAGTTTCTCATTTTTTTTAAATGATAAATTTTTCAATCTCTCTCTACTCATTATACATTTTATACTATATTCTTTAATATTCGTACAAAAATGAAAGGAGAAGTTTATTAAATGGACGGAAAAAATATATGTTAAAGAGACAATCTCACGATAAGACAGTTCACAAATTAACACACATCTTTTCTAAAGTGTTAAAACGTCAGGTCAAATTATATGCGATCTCATTGAGAAGTGTACAAAGTATGTTCATTCTCTCTCTCTCTCTCTACAATGTATAGAGTAGGAAAATGAAAGGAGAATGGTTGGAATAAATTGAAGGGAAATGGGTAAGTTGAGAAGCTTCCCACCCCCACCCCCACCCCATGTAACCCCACCCCCACCAAGAAAAGAAGCTGTGGCTGTATACATATATACACACACATTAACATACACAAACACATTTCTCTCTCTAAACTTCTCCAGTTGAGAAAGGTCAACAACTAGTAGAAGAAAAAAGATACTCCTTCATAATCTTGCTCTCTCTTGCATCATCCATGGCTTGATTTTCTTCTAAAAGAAAATCATCATCTTCTCCAGTCAAATTAAACCATAATTCCCCTTTTCTTTAATCCATCCATCCATCCACAAAATTAAACCCTAGCTCACTCACTCCTGTACAACGAACTGCTAAATGTACAGGTGCAGACGTTTTTGGTCGGCATAATTTACACTTGCTCATCATTTCTCGGTAGATCTGTCAGACACAGTTACAACAGCAGCAATGAATTTCATGTCAGACAGGTCAGGGTTTTACAACGACGAAACCACCGAAGATTCCGCCCTCCGCCGCGACGACGGCACCACCAGCTCACCCCTCATCCAGCGGGAGCACATGTTCGACAAAGTCGTCACTCCCAGCGACGTCGGCAAACTCAACCGCCTCGTCATCCCCAAACAGCACGCCGAAAAGTACTTCCCCCTCGACTCCTCCACAAACGAGAAGGGCCTCCTCCTAAACTTCGAGGACAGAAACGGAAAACCCTGGCGCTTCCGTTACTCCTACTGGAACAGCAGCCAAAGCTACGTCATGACAAAAGGCTGGAGCCGCTTCGTCAAAGAGAAAAAACTTGACGCCGGCGATATCGTCTCCTTTCAGCGAGGCCTCGGCGACCTCGCCAAAGACCGCCTCTTCATCGACTGGCGGCGCCGCCCTGACGCGCCGGAGCTCCCCTCACCCATCCCCCTCCCCCACCAATTCTCCTTCCACCGCCCCACGTGGAGCCCACTCTACATCCACCCTTCACGAGATTTTCAAAATCTCCTTCACTCAAATTCTCATCATGGATACTCCCCTTACAATCCTTACAACACCGTTGTAAACGGAAACCCTTGTCCCCCGGGGTCCATAGTCTACCTCAGGGGACCTCCTCCGCCTCCGCCAGAAGGCGGAGGCGGAGGCAGCATTTTCTCCCCTCGGACAGGAGGGGAGCAAATGGTCTTCGATTCAGTCCCCGTTGTCCAAGGGAAAGCCACCGCGAAGCGACTAAGGCTCTTCGGGGTCAATATGGATTGCCCGATTGCGGAATCGGACGAATGCGAGATCCTCTCGTCGACAACGCTGGCACTACACCAAGCGACGGAGTCGTCTTCGTCTTCGTTCCAACTAAGGCGAGCCGACGAGGACTATAAAGGGAAGGGATCCATGTCTTTGGATTTGGATATCTAGCTAGGAAAAGAGGTAATGAAGAAGGAGGGTTGATTGGAGTTTTGAGATGTGTAGAATTAATCAATCAAAATGATATATAGACACATTTGTAGATCCAGCTCGTTATTTTATGTTTTTTTGCCTAATGTATTGATCATATATCATACTTTTTAGCATCCATCGATCTCGATCTCTCTTATTATTATTATATATATTTGGATTATTATTATTATTTCAGCTGCAAAATCTTTCTTACATATATCTGATCATTTGTTATCAAAAAATTAATCATATGTACATTCACCCACACACCCCCTATGTATATATGTTTTAATTATCTTTGGCAGGTTATTGTCATGTTGTCGTTGATTCAGTGGGCACGATGACCGGTACACAACCACATGAACTACTGCTATGAAACTAGCTGCTTTCTTTTCAAAGTAAGACTTGTGCATTTCACTTACATTTGTGTCTCTCCCTTTATTTTCTTTCATTTATCATCAAATTCTGTTTAGTTTCTTTTTCCCACTTTACCTTTTCTCACTCTCCCTTTTCTTTCCTTTCACCTAAATTCTCACTACATCATCCAATAATTAACACCCTTTTATATGTACTACTACTCATTCATTCAATTATATATCTTCATACTACAACATTCTTATCAAAACCATTTTTAACATATTATGTGAATGCGCCTTTCAGATAATCCAACATAACGACGGGCGAATTGGGAGGAAACAAAAGGTACGTCGTCGCGTTTTTTTTTTTTAATTGTACATTGATTTGAGGAAGAGGGATCGAATTGAGGAGAAATGAAATAGTTACTCCCAATAATACAAGTCTTAAAACATATAGTTAGCTATTTAATTAATGTGAACTTCAGTTTGGTCCCTCCCTACAGTTGAAATGTATTCTCTACTATACATGGTGTTAAAATGGTCAATTACATGCCTAATTAATGATCACTTAGCCAACATTTTCTTGATAATATAAAACTAAGTTTCCTGTGTGTGCTGAAATGTCAATTGTGGTCCTATATATATGTGATGTTCTTAAACTGTGTATAAAGATATTTAGATTTGGGTATAAAGAAAATACTTACAAGTAATTAATTCTGGAAATGATCATAAATAGAGGTGATGAACTAGATTTCATTCAACTTAGCCATATTTGGACTTGTTAGTTATCATTTAATCTATAAATTAATTGTGTTTTCTACTGCCACTTTAAGATATTATTTGCATAAGACCCTTATTTACTTGGTTGCATTTGCATACCATCTTCATTTCGTTCAATCCAAGTTCTCTTATTCCATTCCGGTGTTTCGTATCTTATTTAACACATGACACGTGTAATTAATAATGATTTGTGATGTTATTTACTACACGTGTCAAGTATTAAAAGAAGTGAAATTAACACGAGATGAAATACCAAAGTGTAATAAGAGATCCATGTAGCTTAGGTTGGGATCCAAATCCAAACCCCGACCCTTTGTAAAAAAGTTTGAGTCTTGAATAAAATTTCAAGTTTGAATTTGTTCTTTAATTAATTGCAATCCAGCAGCTTTCAAAATTGAGTATATATATGTTCAAATCAAGTTACTATATTGATGATCCTTCGATATATATATGTCTCAAGGTTTTCTAATTATATATGATTAATTACTATTTCTTTTTGGCTTGTCGAATAATAGAATGAAACTATTTGTGACTATATATATATACTCTATCAATGCTGCTAGCTAGCTATGGAAGTAAGAAGTCAAATTGTTTTACAGTATATATCATTAATGTCAACATAACTAGGCCTGAAAATTAGAAAGGAAATAAAAAGGGAAATCTTACATAAATTGTTCTGGGACCATAATTAAAGTTGTCATTAAAAACTCGTACTATTGTCTGTAATCCTTGATTATTACGCCATAATATTAGTTTTCACAAACTTGCTAAAGAATGTAATAGTCAATTTTGTTAATAATGGCGATTGTTCATACGTCTCAACATAATTAATCTAGTCACTAATTGATCACTACATCCACTGTCTTTTGATAACAAACATGTGACTATTTGTTAAAATCGACATTTCGTGCACAATGATCAAGTGTACGTAGTATCTGTTCTTATCAATGTAATATCGGGTATGTGAGAGCCAACGATCCCTCACACGATATTAAATCACGGTAGCTTATATAAAAGAAATAGGTATATATATATATATATGATCGTAGATTAAGGAATAGTGTAATGAATTCAAGTGCATTCCCATTGATTTTTTTTTTTTTAAATTTAAAAAAAAGGCCCCTTAATCATCTTTATCATTATTGTGGTGAAGCACAAGTTGAGGCACTACATAAGTATATATATATGGCATTAGATTAGATATATATGTTGTGAAAAACATTCTTTTCTGTATATGATGAGGCATTTTTAGGGTGTTCATCAATTCATCACTGTATATGTCTAGTGTTTTATTGATATCTCATTTGATTAACTGATGAATTATATTCATTTTACAGTATACCTGCTGTACTGTAACGTAATGCTCAGACTGCTCTTTTTTTTTCCCTTTTAGTCTTGATGATTTGTATAGCTCATATATATCTATTCTATATATAAATATAAATATTTCTTAATTCCTACAAAATTCAAGAAACAAATCAGCATTATTAATTCAAATTATTGACTACATAAGTTTTCTTTATTTTCCCCTAAATTTTCCCATGTTTCTAATGGAGATCGATTTTGTTTTATTTGCAGCGACAACAATTGCACATCTTATCAGGTCCAGCTGAATGGTCTAATTCAAGCTTTATATCTATCTATTAATTTTGCCATTGGACAGTTGTAATTCTCATGGAATAATATTTATGTTGTAAGAATATATAATACTGCGGCAAGAGGCCCCCTCTTGCAAACGAATTTAGCGTACTACTACAATTATTCCACATGCAGATCTATTTTGTTATGAGGTGTGTGTGTATACAATCGATATATACAACTTAACAATGTGCAGTCATATGGATTGGAAGCCAAAAAACACCGCCCGTCTTTTCTGATTTCTACCTAAAAACATTGTGGAATTTTTTTAACGGGGGTTTCTTGAAAAAAGAAAAAGAGGGGGAAAAATCTCGTCCATCGAAAAACGTATCATCGCATGATACGATTTACATGAAATGTGATAGTTTCGCATATGTTTAGAGACAAAAACTTATATGAGATGGTCTCACACGTGAGACGAGTTTCGTTTACTATATTATTATATACGGAGTATGATGATTCAAGAGCTTATGACACTATAATTTTTTTTTTTTGCCATTTAATGACATGAATCTTATTGCTAACGAGCAAAAAAAAGTCTTTAATGACATAAATTAAGAATTAATGACAACTTTTGATTAAAGTAAATTTTCTGTTATTAAAAATTTCTAGAGATGTTAGAATAAAAGGATTCCGTCGTTAAAACTCTATTTTTGTATTGTGGAAGCATATATATGTTTTAAACAAAAAAATGACTAAAATACTAAGTAAGGTAAGGGTATTATATATGTCTCGTGCATGTTAGATGGTCTCATTCATACAATTTCTATATTTCTTTTGTTTAAGATAATTAAAGATATTGAAAATTATTACAAAGTATTTTCGTTTGTATTTTCCTAAGAAATTTTATTTGACAAAGATGTTAAAGCGTTGAGATTCCTCCAATGTCTCCTTTAAGGACGTCAAATAATTTTTTCAAGAAAGAAAGGGAACTAATCACAATATTTTTGTTCTAGCTAAATGTTGAAACCGAACTATTTACGAGATTATTGGTGTAAAATTATTGTCAATGTTGATCCTCTAACTAACGGTGATGATGTTTTTGGTCCACTAAATTTAAGAGGAGGCAGTTTATTTAGTACAAAGAGCTCTTGACTTTGCGCAGTTTTATGATAAATTTCTTGATAACCCTAAATTGAATTGGGAAATAGGCTGGGCTCCAAATGTCATGTGCAATTTTTTTGTAAGAAATTCATCATCAAAATGCGCAGAATTAAGGTGCAAATTAAGTTACCATGTGTGAATATAGTATACCAATAAATACCTAAGTTGTGTTTGGATGGACGGATTTAGGTTATGGATTTTAAATTCATAATCTAAATATACTCCACTGGTTTAAATTAAAAAGTAAAGAAATGAATTTCAAATACTTAACATATTTTTTTTTTAGTTAAAATTGAGATGATTTTAAAATCTTTCACTAAAATTATATCATTTTAAATTCATCTATTTTTAAATCCTTTCATTTGAAATACCTCCTCAAATAAAATCCCGAATCCAAACACATCCTTAGAGTTTTACAATAATAGTTGAAAATATTCTAATTTCAGAGGGTTAGCCTAATAATATTTGCCATCAGATTTAATCAATCCTATATAATTGACATTGAAAAAATCGTGTTGCACTTGACTCACACTTAGAACCCAACTTAACATTAATTTTCAACATATACGTACAATTTTTCTTCACAAAACACAACATGTGAATTGGCTATGTAACAAAAAAACGAAAAGAAAAAAGAAAAAAAAGGAGTCATGTAAATAGGAGTTTGTTTTCAGTTATGCACAGAGTTCCCTTGTCATAAATAATGTTTCGATGCGACAACGTAGTTTAAAAGTCAAACTAATGAACATGCAACATCTGAAGTAGCTAGTATCAAATCTCAATATATATATCCAACGTTTAAAAACCTGATTTAAAAAAAATCAAACTAAAAATAATTCTTAGTTGAATTATATTATGTGAAACATAACTGCACGATTTTATTGTGTATTTGAATTCAGTACAACACAGCATGATGTTGGTGGATCCAAATTCTAATGAAAGTTGATCATAGTGGAGTGTGCAAGCTAGGTGTGTCATTATATTAGTGACAGCCCACCATATATAGCTCCATGGTTGCTGCAGTAGCATCAAAAGAGAGAGATTATAATAAATAGAGGGAGAATTAGAGAGGTCCCCATTGGAAAAAGCTCTTTACTCAAGTAGGTAGATGTGTAGGTTTCTTTATGTAATAAGTAAAATTACAAAGGAGTGGAAAATGAATCAGAATGGATATAGGGTTGATTCATGTTAGTTGTTTACTTGTTTATGTATTGAATTGAATGAATATGAAGATGAGAGAGAGAGAGATCTAGAGAGAGATAGAGAGAGAGAGAGCAGGAGTACTAGGGTAGGCTGCATAGGTTGTAATGAGCAGACAAAGCTAACGGAACCCATGCATTTTGCAAATCCCTAGATACTAACAACACTATGCACACAGCTTTTAATCATCTAATTCCTTCATCTGCCAACTCTGATAAATAAATATCCTCTTCCTTTCCTTTTGGTCAATACACAATCACTTTATCCATTTTACTACTTATTTTTTTACTTAATTTTATAAATAAATATTAATTTAAAAGTAGTACCGGGAGAACTACCGTACTTTCAGTCTGGGAGATGCCTAGTTTGGCATAGAGTGCTCCATCTTTATGTACAGATTCCCCTATAAATTGCAATTTCTATTTTAATTTTTCTTTTATTAATCCACTCCAATTTTGTTCCTTATGTATGCGACAACGAAAAATTGATTTTTAATTTCATTATGTAGTACGTCAATACCAGGCTCAGAATGGATCCTAATTTTAATTCATTATGCTGCCACAAATGAATTGCCCACCGGTCAACATTAACGACATGGATTTGGATTAATTGAAAAGAAGGAAACATTTTATTTTTTTTTTCCAGAGGAAAAAGGAGTGCTTTTTTCTTCCATTTATTCCATATACTCAAATCTCAAAATCTAACTTGTAAAATATTTTGAGTATTTTATGAATGACAACATACACGATAAAGCAAATGTATTTTTAGAAATATTTAATAATTGAAATAGTGAACAAGAGTGTTGCGTGGATATGTGTGATACAAAAAATTACTCCACCTAAGTCATTGTTTCAGAAAAATCATTGTATTTTTTACATCGCAACATGCACATATGATTGAAAAAATACATGTCTAATAAAATAATGCCATGAATATATATGTGTTTTTAATCAAGGGCTCTGTTATGAAATCGCAGTGAAAACTTCTAAGAAAATTATTTTGTTAAACCGTGATCCTTTTTTGCTACATTTTAATAAGCACGTCTTTTTTATTGTTAAAAATATTACTACTACGAATTATGAGCCTTAGTAATTTTTATTCTTCCTCGGAGCTAGAGAATAAAAAATGTTCTTTTTTCAAGATCGAAGAAATACACGTGGTGTAATTTGCCGTTGATACCCTTGTCTGCAGATCAATCACTCGTGAGAATGTGGCCATAATTAGATTCTTGATTTTAATATTTGGGAATATACAACAATTTAGGAAACTTAATATGCTTCATATATTTTGATTCCAGTTCGGCCTAAGCTAGAAATGCCTCATCACAATCTTCTGGAAAGTCGTAAAATGAAATTAACAAATATTATAAATATTGAATTATTGCCTAGCTAGTTTTGTCTTGGGAAATGTGCATAAGGTTTATGCCACGAATTAAAGTCTAGTACCTCAATTCGCAAAGCCATGGTGCTACTCTAATAGACACTGTTATACTAATTAATTAATTCGAGACTAATCTGTCCTGTCAAAAAAGAGACACTAATATGATAATATAATTAATTATTTATTGCAAATGCCTAGCTAGTGCGTACCCTAACCAAAAACAATTTCAATTTTGTAATATTTCAAAATCACTAAATATTGATACTTTGTATGTGTATGTTATATGGTGAGACATACTAAATTCACCATAAAATTTAAGTGAAATAATTTCATTAATTAATTCATTTCTCTTCTTAATTAAATGATCAATCCGATTTTATTTTATTTTAAACCTAGATATGGTAGAAAAATATAAAGCTAGAGTCAGATATGGAATCTAGGACAGAGGTACTAAAAGAATATGACCGAAATAAACCCTAAAATTGAGTGTGTAAAGTGTTTTCTCTCATGGCAATTGGCATAGGCATAATTAATCATATGTTACACCATAATAGGCATACTTAGGCTTCTAAGGACGCCATAATTGCTATTAGCTAGGTATTTAGGTGTCAATACACTTTGTCGACATTAATTTTCTATTTTGATCATTCCCTTATGCCATATTTCATAAACTTTCAACATCTATCTCAACTTTTAAATCATTTCGAAATATATATATATAAGATTATAATCCCAAGTTCATACGTTAAAATTAAATAGGGTATTAAAAATTCTGTCAACTACTCTCAACCAACTAGTCGGATTGAATACCCTAGCTGTTGTCCATATATCACCTTTTATTTCAAATTAAATAGGGTATCACCATTTTATATAAGTGAACATGAGAATAACTATGAAACTAATAAACTCTTAATTTCTAGAGTAAGACTTGTTTGTTTGTTGATTAACATTTGTGTGCAACCAGTTACACCGTGCAACCGATACACAACGAATACTCATAGTTGAAACAATTAATATTATCTCGAGAAACTACTAATAATACTATACAACTATTACTTTTTAATAAAATAATTGATATCATATAAAACTACACTTAAATTTCTAAAAAAAAAAATGCATTTGAGTGCATGGTGCAACAGATGCATACAATTAAGTGTTTTCCGGCCTAATTATATGGTAGGACTTCGTAACGAAAATAATTTCATCTAATATAAAAAACTGGAAGAAAAGTGCAATATTAATTCTATAATACTCCCCTTCACACGTGAGTTGGATTCTCGACTCTGTCCTTTGGAGAGGAGTTTATGATGGACAATTTAATTAATATGAGATGAAGTTGCTTTCAACGAGATTTAAAGTCAGTTTGATACCGTAAATTTGTAAACAAAAAGTTTGACGAGAGATATTTTCTATCACTTTGCCCCTCTTTTTTTTTTTTATTCTTACTTTTAAACGAGACAAAAAAAGTAGAATTATGAAATACCCCTTATTTATTGCAACACCTTTTAAAAAAGTTTCCCTTTGAACTACGAACGGTAAGGATGAAAGTGAGTTGGTATAATTATTCTTCATCTGCTACTCGTAGGTTATTTTTTCAACGAATAAAGAATTATTGAAGTGAAATCATGATCTAATTTAGAAAAGCAAACAATAATTTAAGTCTCATTTATATCAATTCTCGCGGGTAATTATAAAAATACATGCTCGATATGTATTTGCAGAGACGATCCTGAGATTTTGTAGGCCTGGATCGAACAATAAAAATTGGACAATTATTCTAGTATTTTGAGAGTAAATGATCGAGTTTTTGCAGGGTATAAGTGAGGGAGGAAAATTACTTTTTTATATAGGGTATAAATGGTATTTTACCACCAATTTTACACCAAATAGTAACACTGAAAAAAAAATTAGTACTAAAATTTAAAAAGGGAGATGTAAAAACATCTAAGGATAAAAAAAAACTCTTAAAATAAGTATAAAATGTGTACATATGGATCGTGCATAAAAGTTAAAACACACATATACATATCATACACAAAATTTGCACAAAATATGCATGTACATATCGTGCACAAAATGTGCACATGACATTTGTATTTTATTCACCATAAGAAAAAAAATATTTTATCACACATCTTTCGTCACACTATAAAATATGTCACATCTTTCATCAAACTCATTTTTATATATACAAGTACCTAAAATCTCGGGGCCCAGGACGATCGTCCTACGGCCCAGTCTGAGGCCACCCCTGTATATTTGAGTAGGTGTGGCTATATACATATATATGTATGTATAATTAAGTAGTAATAGTATTGATGTAGATGTGGAGTATGATTGAATAAATAAATGTTGTAGGGACACAGGTTTCAAGATAATTAAAAAGAGGGGAGGGTGGTAGGGGGGGCCGTATAGGGACCCCATATGAGGTAAGTGTATTACAAGTCGCTATATACGCCTAAAAGAAGACAACTTTTGGGTGGCATTCTTCTCTGATTCAATTCCAACCTTAATTCACATTGTCCCCACCCTACACATAACAAACAAACACGTAGCATATGTATCTATTACATCCCCCCTTATCACTTTAACTAACTATATTCACTACCCACATTAAACACATCAAATCATGTTTTTCTTTTTTTACATATCTCTTAATTATCAAACTTATAATTAAATACTTTATTGATATTTTTATATATATATGAAAAAGCTTTTGGATAAATATTTAACGGTCAAAGATAGAGCTAAGGGTACGTGGTTGTCGACAGGAATTGAAACGAACATAATTTTGGAGTTGAGCTCGATTAGAATAATCGTTATTACGATAAATGATTTACCAAAAAAACGGAACGGCTTTGCCTAAATTCCAACGTTTGGTAGTCCGTTTGACCTTTTATTGTATTTTAATTAGGGTTTGTTTTGGTCCCTTTAAATACGTACGTTTTATGAAATATTTTGACAACACTCTTTAAATTATTATTATTCCAAAAATAAATAAAATTTCTCACTCAAATTCGAACAACATTTAATTTATCTTCTACAATAATGGTATGGTTCCATTTTAATTATTTGTATAATTAATATAGTGGGACAAGTAAGTTTTTATCTGTATTCATTTTTTCCCCATGTGATTGTAAGCTATATTGCTAGTTCTGAAACGCGTGCTTGAGATATACTACAAAAACTCGGAATATAAATATGTATATATATATATCCCATTTTCATGGACCACGTTTTAGAGAGTATTGTAATTTGGTTCACTTTCTTTTTTGTTGATATTAATGCATCAAACCCTGGACCCCCGTGAATCATCCCTTTCTCTCCCCATTTCTCTTTGGCCTTATCCACCAAACTATTTTACATTATTTTCCACATTTATAATATACATTTAAAGTCTCGATATTCGATTCAAGAAAGAAACGTACAATCTCACTGCTTACTAATGAACAAAACTCGGTATCTATCAATCATTATATTTAGCAATTACATGTGTCCACTCCTACTAGCAAATGCAAAAGAATGTACACTGACAATTTTTATTTAAAAAAAAAAAAGAAGAAAAGACTGACAAGGGGCATGATATATGTGAAATGAGATGGAAATTATAGGGAAATGGGAGGTAGGGGGTGAGAAAGGAGGGTTTTGGAAAAAGGTAAATAAAGAATGATAAGTTAAGGGAAAAGGCTGGCAAGAAGAGGGCTAGAAGCTACAAGTTACCTTTTATTGAGTAGCAATATGCATAGCATGCATGGCTAAGATGGTGCTAAAATTCTTAAATTTTTGAACCCAAAACCACATTCTTTAATTTACATTGCTACCTACTCATCACTTATCACTGTCACCCTCACCCATCCTTTCTTGTGTAAACTGCAACCATATATTCAACTATCATTTATTTTTTAATTAACTACATGTGACCTTAATCATTAACAAACCCATGTGTACATTGTATTATTGTATATATATAACTAGTAACCTCTGCTTTCATGGTGAATAAAGGAACAATTAATACTTGTATATATGTTACAATATTGGTGCATGGACCTTCCACCAATAATATATACTTGTACACTTTAGTATATACTCCCTCCATCCGCCTATAAGTTTTCCGTTACTTTTTGGCACATAGATTAAGAAAAGTGATTAAATAATAGATATAGTACAAGTGATGTGATTGAGAGAGGAGAGAGATAGAGAGAAAAAATAAGATATAAAGTGATGTGTAAGAAAAAGTACTTACCAAAAAGGGTATGAGAAGCTTATAGACGGACGGACCAAAATGGTAAAATGGAAAGCTTATAGACGGACGGAGGGAGTACAAATATTTTATGCAAGTGGTGACATCTAGTAAAATTATCTTTTTATATCCTAACTTTGTCATTGTATTTGGGTATGTTGTATGTATATGTACTTTTAGATTTATTTTTTGTATTTTTATGTGTGTATATTTGGTGGGGTGGGGTGGGGTGGGGGGGTGCATTAAACAAGTGCAGAGAGGCAGCAGCAGCAGATCCCATAAATCAAAAGGGGGGGAGGGGGGGCAGAGGCAATAATAACGAATTGTATTATAGGGCGATTGTGAAAGCAACGGATCATGCCTGGGTTTTTTAGATTAGCTTAGCACGACCTTCTATAACAGCCGTAAAGATAGATATCATTTCTCTCAAGCAACCATTACATTTGCATTTGCCCCACACATATATACCTCTCCTGTCCCCACTTATTATAAATACTAGATTCCTCTTTTTATATATAATACTACTATTTACATTTATAGTTATACTAGTCGAAGACTTTGCGTATTATGCGGGAATGTAAAAAAAAATTGTTTAATAAAATTTAGTACAGTTTAATTTTTTAACGCAAAAAACGAAAAATTGTAAATCAGGGGAAAAAATAATTAAGAAACTGTCAGAGAGAGAGAGAAAGAAAAGAATTTTAAAATTAAAGAAAAAAACGGTTACAAAAAAAATAGAAAAAGGAGAAAAAATGAGAAATTCTGTAAAATTAGGAGGAAGAGAATTGAGATGCCATTTAAGAAAAAATAGATTCAGAATTAGTATATAAGGGTAGATATATAGATTAATTTTGTAGAAATACAAGATAAAATCCTTCTTCATATATACTTTAATCATGCATGTTGATGTTAGACTCGATAATGATATCAAAAATCATATATATATTGTTGGTCAAAATATAATATATATATATATATTTTTTTTTACGAATTTTAGAACATTTTAATTAAATGTAAATAAAGTGTAATGTGTCTTTGTTAATTAATTAGGCGACAGGTCAGTCGTAGGTGTTGTTGAATTACTGAAAATTAAGTATTAATGTTGTTGTCCTATGACTTCCCAACATATATACTTACTCTGAAACCTCTTTTTTTATATACTTGTTCCCTATTCAATTCCCTAAAACTAACCACTCCTCTAGGCTCTACCAAAAAAAAAAAAAAAAATCTAATTCATTCCACCACAGTGCCGCCACACTGTCAATTATACTTCAAATTAACATCATCAAAATCCATATAATGATTTCCTAACACAATTTAATCAATTATCGAGTTTAAACTTCATATATAATAATCAAAACTTTTGTATGCTCAAAGTAATTGGTTTACTGCGAGTTATTTTCATTGAACAATATTACCTGTTTTTATGGAAAATATTAGTAATGTGTAGTTCACTTACATGTGCGGTACAATTACTGTACGAAAGATTTATTATAAACTCTCGTATGAATCTTGTTCACTATATAAAATCGAATTCATGCTAATACCATAACATTCAATTCACTAGTAATATTAGTTTTATAACCTAATAGCATAATATTTTTACACACACAAACACGTCCAAATATGTGAAAATGATATTATATTGATTTATAATTCAAATGGTATCAATTTTTAAGTGATATAATATTAGTTTAAGTCGAAATATGAGTCGATGGACCGAAATTCTATTTATCTTTCGAGGCTTGTGGGCCGAAATTCTCTTTTTTTTAGACGGAAGCCTTGGAGGACCAAACTAGCTAGTACACGGCAGTGTATGTTTTTATCAGGCCCATTTAATAAATAAATAAAACTAGGACTACAAAAAATAATTATTTAAAAATTGATGAGTTTTAAAACATCATTAAAAAACAACTTTTATAAATAACACATAGTTCGAAAAAATTATAGTTGTTTTTCAAGAAAATAACATAAATATGAAGGATTGGTATGGCAGAAAGGTGAGAATGAACTAATCAAGTCGTACATCTCATTGAAAAGTCTGTATCTAACTTCACATATTACTTATATGATTTTTAAAAAAAAATAAATAAATAAAGAATCGAGCCCTGAAAGTCTATTTAAGGTACTTTAATTTCATTTTACCTTAACTCTATAACTTAAAAATAATTATATTAACGTTCTAATTTTATGATTTGCTTATTTTGCTCTATTTTTTTTAGGAGAATCATGACATATTGATGGTTTAAATTAAATTGTTTTATTTGATTTCTTTCTTTAAAATCATATTATTGATATTATATCATTTTTAACTATTTTTTAAAAAACAATTATTTATTTTAAAAGAGTTTAGAACATGAACATAAAAATATCTATGTCCAACTTATTAATTAAAAAATCGAGTCGAGTTTTAGTTGGTTGAATTGTAAGCTCTGATTGAAGATTGAGTAGTCTTACATATTCCCATTTCTAAATTCTAGAGTAGGTTTGATGTGTCCTTCATTCTCTAAAGTATACAGTTTAGTTTACCAAGTAATATTGTTTTAATTAGTATATGTGTTATATTTCTTAAATTACTAAAATATTAATTTATTGATAAAAATAAAAAAAGATTTATTGATTGATTAATAAAGGGCGGAGCAGTGAATTAATGGGGGAGTAGAAAAAGGTGATTGTGCCAACATATCACCCAAAACTCTTTATTGTCCCCACTATTCACCCATCCCTTTCCCTTACCCTTTACATCTCACTCCAACTCTTTTCTTTTTTCAATTTTCCCTTTTCTTTGGACAAATACTTGGGTACACTCTGGTATATGCTACTATGGTACACTCCCAATTATTTGTGCATTTTTTTTTTCCATTCCTTCTTCTCCTCACATCTCCATGCTTCTTTCGTTTTCATGTTTATCTTAATCTAAAAATAAATTTGTTTTTTTTTTTTTTGTTTGTGTTTTCTTATTCCGTTCTCCCGTCTCTTTAATTTTTTTCTTCATATTTTGTATTGATTTTGTTAATTTAGTAACACATTTTTTATCGTATAGTAACCGTTTTTAATACCGAACTATGTGTTACCATATAAATAAATATGTGTTATTTAGTGACACATACATGTCCATATATTATTATTTGAAAACATGGAACAATAAAATGTTGTTGGTTAAGGGGTGCGATTGGATTGAAGAGGAGTGTGGAGATAATTAATTAAATTGAATAAAAATTTCCCTAGTGTCATAAATTATTATTTGTTATTCTAAACTCCTAATTCTCATTCCCAAAAAAAAAAAAAAAAACTCAACTAAAGTTATTCGCTAATCTTGTAATGCTTATAAAAATTATCCAAATGTTGAAATTTTAGCCAAGTTGATAATATAATCAGATTGTGTTTTTTTTTTATCTATCTTTTGTGCAGTCATATACACTACATGAAACTTATCAAAACTTTCGCCTCTAACACAGATTTAATAAGGGAGCATTTTATACATCACTATATTTTTATCCCCGTTTTCTTTCTAATTTAACTATAAAGACACGATCATTCTTTCTTTAGAATATAATTTGATATATAGATGTAAATTAATTGTTTCTTATGGGAATGTAATTATGTAACTCTTGAAACCACAAAAAACCCAAGCAATCAACAATGTTATATCGAATTCAACCACTGATAAATATGGTATCGATTTGTATGTAATGACAAAAACTTGTACGATATGAGATGGATCATCATCACATACATATTGCTTTAAAACCCTATGTGTATTATATTTTAAAACATTGTAAGTTCTAAATATTAAAATATGAAGTTTTGTCTTATGATACAGTGTCACACAAGATTTCCTCATATAAATTAAAAATTTGTCAACTATCATATACACCTAATTAATACACCAAAAACCTTCTATAGGTCAAACTTCCATTTCTCCTACTCGTTGTTCCCTGTATTTTGTCCTTTCCCTTGCTACATTTAAGTTAAAATTAGTATCACGTTTCAATTTAAACTAATGTCACGTTTCATCATTGAGTTCAATTAAGCGGTGCACATGAAATAGACTCATAAAAAAATGATAGTATGAATTTTCCATTAAAAACAAAAGGAATAAATATCCGTGATGCAAGGAGAGGTCCCCAAGGCAAGGGATGGTAGTGCAGGAGATGTCCAAGTATTTTGTCTTTGTTAATGAATGGCTTGCTTGTCCAAGTACTTCCAACAAAATATTTCATTTGGATGGCCCGGCCTGCCCCCAATTTATTATTTGTGGTACCACTAATCGTACTAACTACACCCACCCACACTCATTACAAAACAATCTAACTATTTATTTCTATGCAAATAAATGCGCGTCTATACCTACATAAATACACACCTTCATTCTTTAAATGCGGGTGTAAAATTTTTTGTAAGGATTTTAAATTTTCCGACCAATAAATTGTAAAATATAGATGAAATAATATGAAATTTAATGAGAGCTTGTATAATGACATAAATACTTGCATTGTCACTATAATATGCTACAAGTAGTTTATGCATGTTGGACTCCATAAGAAATTTATTTCCTATAAAAATCACATATATGTAGCAAAGTCTTGTATGAATTACTTTCGGAGTGAAACTGATTTGTATTTTGTGTGTATTTTTTTAATGTTATTAGTATATTATATCAAAAAAAAAAAAAAAAAAGGAAAAACGGGGAGGTCACATTTGGAAAGAGGGATCTGACATTTGCAAGGAATTTAGGTACGAATATTAAATGACATCCTCTTTAATTTAAACTATTTAATTTCAATGACCCCATCAAATTAAAATAAAAGTAATGGATATTAAATTAATTCATCCGACCAATTTCAATTTATTTATTACTTTAAATTTCAAATCCTGAAGGCTTACAGTTGCGATAAATGATTTTTTTAACAATAAATCTCGCATTAAATCACGTCAGACAAGTTTTTATGAAATTTTAAATGTGAAAATAAATGTACGAGTAATCGGGTTTAAACCGGGCCCAGTAACGTGCGTGGATAATGCGAGGCCGGCCCAACTACTAATATCATGGGCCCTGACTATATACCCCTCCAGCTTTGTTAAGTATACTCCCCCATTCCATTTATTAATTTAATATTCATATAAAATACCTAATTTACCCTTTGATGAATTTTTCATTAGATAGATACACCCAAATTTAAATTAAAATTTAGATTAGCCCTAACCCTAATTTGAGAGCAGCTGCAGCCGTCACGCATCTTCGGCCGCCGCCGACGCACACCAGAAATAGTTAAAAAAAAATATATCATTTTTCGACACTGGTTTGTTGACGAAAAACACTCTTGTCGACACTGATTTGCCGACGAAAAACGCTCATGTCGACACTGGTTTGCCGACGAAAAACGCTCCTGTCGACACTGGTTTGCCGACGAAAAACACTTCTGTCGATACTGATTTGCCGACGAAAAACACTTCTGTCGATACTGGTTTGCCGATGATATCACTCCTGTCGAAAGATAATATTTTTAAAAAAATATTAAAAATTTTCGACGCCTCTTGGTCTACGATATACACTATCGTCATCAATTATTTATTGACGATAGTGTATATTGTAGACTAAGAGTTGTCGAAAAAAAAAAGAGAAGGAATCGTTATTGTTGTTGGGAGAATGAAAAAAAAAAGGATTGGCGGTCGCCGGCGTCGCTGGGGAAGGAGGGGCGGCGACGCCGTGAGAGGGTGGAAGCGGCGACAGAGGGAGGGAGGGGACGACAATAATGGAGAAGCTGTTGAAAAAGGAGAAAAAAATTGCAGATGGTGGGAGTGAAGGAGGAGGGGGCGGCAATTGTGGCCAAGAGAGGGAAGAGGGGAGGCGACGATGGCCGTGGGAGGGAGGAGTTTACAGAAGAAGAAAAAAAAAACGAATACCTGGCGGCGGTGAGGGCGAAGGTGGTGCTATTGTCGACGGCTTGGAGAGGTGGTGGAGGGGGAGAGGAATTAGGGTTTTAGTTGTTTTGGATTTTAAAAGAATGAGGAAGAAGAAAGGGGAATTAGGGTTTTAGTTGTTTTGGATTTTAAAAGAATGAGGAAGAAAAAAGGGGAATTAGAGTTTTAATAGGGGGTGCATTTAACATGTCATTTAAGAAGAAGAGGGTAATTTGGGTAATTTGAGGGGAATACATTTAACATGTCTTTGAAATACCATCCAAAAAAAAATTTGAGGGGAATACATCTAACATATATCACTTTTAAGGGGGAGTGTATGAATCTGGGGAGTATACTTAACAGAGCTGGAGGGGTATATAGCCAGGGCCATATCATGGGGCAAGGCCCAATGCAATTTTAAATTATTGGGCCAATGGATATGACTCGTAAAGTAAAAGGCTTTCACTATATACCCCTCCAGCTTTGTTAAGTATACTCCCCCTATCCATTTATTAATTTAATAATAATGTAAAATGTCTAAACGACCCTTATACTAAAATAACCCTACTAAATACACTCCCTCCTCACTTTTCAATCGTAAACCTAATTGAAGGAGCTACCACCGCCGCTACTCCGGCCGTCGCCGCCGCTTCGAATCTCCAGAAATTTTAAAAAGAAAAACTTAGATTTTTTTTTAAATACATTTTTCAACATTGGTTTATCGACGAAAAACACTCTCGTCGACACTGATTTGTCGATGAAAAACATTCTTGTCGACAACTTTTATAGAATTTTTTTTTTTTTTAAAAAAATTAAAAATTTCAACAACTTATGGTCGAAGGTATACACTCCCGTCAACAAATAATTGTCGACGAGAGTGTATACCTTCGACCACAAGTTGTCGAGAAAAAAAAATGTTAGGGACGTGAAGAAGCGCAGAAGAGGAAAAAAAAAAGAGGGCAGCCGCCGTGTAGAAGGAGGGGCAGAGATGTTGCCGTGAGTGAGGGAGGAGGGGGCGGCGGCGTCGCTGGGCAAGGGGGCGCGGCCGCCGCAAAGAGAACAGGAAAAAAAAATCCTACCTTCGACGGCGGCGAGGGAGAAGGCGGCGTATTGGGAGGCGGCGCGGGGTGAAGGAGGCTTCGCGGCGGGCGGCGCTGGGCAAGGGGCCGCCGCCGTCGCATGAGTAAAAAAGGAAAAAAAAAGCCGAAACCTACCTTCGGTGGTGGCGATGGAGGCGGACGGCGCTGGTTGGGAGGCGGCGGCGTTGGGCGGACCCGGTGTTGGAGGCGGCGGCACTGAGTTTTGGGGTGAGGAGGAAGAAGTGTTGGTGGGAAGAGGAAGAAGAAGGAAAGAAAATTAGGATTTTTTATGATTTAATAGGGGGGAGTGCATCTATAAGGGTTGATTAGGTATTTTAAAGGGGGAGTGCATCCAACGTGTGTCATTTTAGGTGGGGATACAAAAATCTGGGGTATATTTAACAAGGTTGGAGGGGTATATAGCCAAAGCAAAGTAAAATAAGGCCCAAGTAATACACTAACAAAATGAATGCATTGACAAAGTCATGATTAAACTTAGGGGTGTAAACCAAAAGAATTCATGTTTAAGTATGGTTTGTTAAAAGCCTCATTTGGTAAGCATGATTATTTATATCGGATAAATATTAGAATACTAATTCTGAAAAAAAGACCATTTTGTCCTCTTGATTTTTGTAAAACACTAATTTTCCCCTGAATAAAACCTAACCAAATTAGTTTCTGGAATTTTTGTCACCAATTCAAATGAATACTCCACTTCAATTTTCGTCACCGATTCAAAAGAACCCTACTCAAAATCAAACGAGGTCATTGAATATATGAATATAATTAATTTTCATAATTTTAACTTTATATATAAGAAACTCATAACAAATTAACTATTGAGTGAAATTGATTAAAACGATTAGTACTGCATCCATTTTACGGAGAAACGAGAGCACTCGAAAAACTTGTGCTGATTTTGAACTTTCCAGCGTTGTTGTGCAATAATTTGCACGGTCAGATTGTATATCCCGTGGATTAAATATCCGGGATTTCGCTCTAGTATGAATGATCCTCGAATGTAATGTCTTCTTGGAATTAGCCTCTCGAGAACCTGCAAAAAATACGCCGGAGGGGAGTCCGGCGCGGACACTCCGATGCTTAAGTCAGTAAGCGTATTTTCGTATTAGGTAAGGACTAGAGAGTCCTCTGATCGTCAAAGAGATCCTCGAGAGGTATATGAGTATCAAGTAAAAGACTCAGTGTGTAAAAATGATGTTAGAGATCGTAAAAATATAAATGTGCCTAAGCTTTCCTATTTATAGAGGAATTCTACCTGAGGGGAAGTTAGGTTTTCCCCTTATCTCGGATCTGCAGCTTTTCTCATTTTTGAATTAGTCCACCTGTCTTTGAACTCCCAATCCCTGAAAAGGTGCAACCACTTCCACCTCTAGATTTCAGTCGTTGAGTAGAAGAAGAATGAGTCTTCCTCTATCCAATCTTATCCCGTTTTATATGGAACCTCTCCTAAGCTTTCGGCCAACTAATTCCCCTCAGGGCCAGGTCTTCCTGATATCTCTCCCCTGAGGTCCTTGGATGGAGCCCCCTCCGGAGGGACACCCGGATGAGATTCTCTATTCTGAGGAGTCCTCTCTAAGCTCGTATCCTCTCATCAATCCTATCCTCTATACACGTGTCGACTGTTGGTCCCTGAACGAGTAGTGAATGGGATTAAAGTCTAGAGGGGAGGGGTGAATAGACTTTAAAACTTTTTCAAGAGAGTTGGGAACCTCTTCTGATTGCTATGTCAACTGGACTACAAGTCTGCTGGTCCAGATGACTATAATGAAGAGGTTGTATGCGGAATTATGGTAGGCCTTGATTAGACTCGTTCTTATAGTTTCTTAAGAAAGTGTTAACTTGTTTTCTTTAATGAAAGTACTCAGCTGATGCTGGTTTGAAAGTTGTGGCCTTGTTTTGAAGAATGTTGAAATCACAGTATGCACTATATAATAGTTAATGAAATGACAGAATGTAAAGTGCAGTAAGTAAATAACACCAGGTTTATAGTGGTTCGGATATACGATCCTACGTCCACTCTCACGTCCTAACGTGATGTTTAATCCCTTTAATTTACCACAAATTACAAGGGTCTTGACCTTTATAGTCCCAAGGATAGGACTTTGAGATCTGAGCCGTCCTAACAGCTGCGGTCTCCACAAGTGATTGTAAGCACTTGCACTTTGAGGGTTTCAAAAACTTTAACCTTTCGGAGAGGGTTTGAGGTTTTTGAAGTGTATCCAACTAATGGTTCAAGCTTATAAATTGCTTAACCACTATGCCTAAAACAATTGATATACAATATGAACAGGTTTCAGGTTCTTATGGGTTGGATAGAAATCACTTAAGAGCTAAAAGTATTCTAATGCTTTCTGGGCTCTTGGAGAATTCTTAGAACAGTATGGCTTTTGCTTGATTGCTTGCTTGGCTTGTTGAATTCTCTCAATGTGATCTCTTGCTTGTGATTTCTAATCCTCTTGTATTTATAATGGTGATTGCTTGCAACTAGCCGTTGGAGTTGACTAGCCGTTGGGACAATCTTTCCATATGTGGCTTGATTCCTTGATTCCAGCTGCTTGATTGCTCCAATCCTGGGATCATGTCAATCTTCTAAATAAGGTAGGTCTTCATTTGAATTGCAAGATGACTTTGGGAATCAGCCGAGTCTTGGAAGAGAACATAGTCTTCTGATCTGTACTACTAGTCTTCTGACTACTCTTCTGGCCTTAGGTCTTCTGATATCAGTCGAGTAACATTCGTCTGATCTGTGAATAATTTGTGCTGCTTTAGGCCATCTTCAATCTTTGACTCCATCAGTCAAGTATGTATACAAGCACCTTACTTAACTGGCCTTCAAGGATCTTCTAGTCTTCATGTCTTCTACTCTTCTCATCTTGAGGGAGCGCATGTAAGCCGGGACTGTGCTAATCAGTTGATATCTATACAGTTGATCACACAAGACTAGTCTAAGCTGATCTATACAAAGTTAGCTGATCCTATTACATTTATAAACTCTAAGTGTTTTGGCCATCAAAACTATTCTAACATCAAGTGGGGCTTAGGGTGAATTTACATCCCAACATCGACTTTTTACGAGGTGACAATTTTAGGCCGCATCATCTACTCCCCCCTACTCTCATAAAGTGATCATACCTTTGTGAGAGTAAGAAATTCAAGGGAATCTGGCATAAAGGACGTTTTCTGGAGAGACGTGTTTTAACTTCACTTCGGAGAAAAATTTCGGAAGTATTTCCCTTCTTGAGTTTTCCCGCCCAAACTCGAGAAAAACGCTTTGACTTCCGCGTCTGGGCCTCACTCAGATACGATCTTCTCTTTCCTGCTATTTTCCCTAGGGGAAGCCTCGATTCTAGCCCTTTTCTGCTCACTTCTCCGCATTTCGCATCCTCATTTCACATCTTCTCTCCTCGGAAACTCCCCCCTCTTGGTCTTATGGGCTGCATCATTATTACTTTCTCCTGGTCACACAACCTTAGAATATGGTCCACTTAACCTTCAAGTAGTCTCTCGGAAGATTCAAGAAATCTTTCTCCATTCTGAGGAACCGCCTCGAGTTGTAAGTAGATCGGGGGGTTTTCCTCGGCCTCTAGGCCTCTGCATATCTTTTCCTTCCGTTCCCCAGAGATCTTAGTTCTTGGGAAGTAATTCTCTTGGGTTTTGGGCTAGAGGAGTAACCCTCCAGCTTTTCTTGGCAAAAGATTTTGGTTCATAAAATCTTTCTTTCGTTTTTAAGTAACCCATTGGGTCTCAAGTATGGTGAGGAGCTCTCCAGCTCTCCTCAGCCTCTAGGCCTCCGAGTGTCTCTCACTCTCATTCTTAGAAGATTTTGATTCGTAAAATCTTTCTTTCGTTTTTAAGTAACCCATTTGGGTCTCAAGTATGGTGAGGAGCTCTCCAGCTCTCTTCTATATATAATTCTTCTTTTATGCTTCATGTTTGCCTCTTAAATAATAACTTCTTATTTTCAATTTTTCCATTCTCAAGCTCTATCAATCTCTTTCTATGTTCTGCAAATAAAACTCTTTATATTTCTCGGAATAAGGTTAAGGTATCAATATGACGCCTACTCCCCCTAGCCTCGAAGCCTCTCATGGGTGGAGTTCTCATTTCTCTGGATCGTCAATCTTTCATAATCGTCATTCCTCTCAATCCTTATGAGCTCTAGCACTTTTCCCATGCGCTATTTGCTTTAGAACCTTTTTAGAAATTTCGGTCGTATCATAATTTGTCCCGTAATGTAGTTCGTATCCTAAATCTCACAGGCTTTCCGATGTTCAACACCTGATGCTCCATCATTCAACTTCATCAAGACTCGTTGAAGAGTGTGGTTCATCTTTTGAACCTCATGATCTCTCAAGTGTTTCATCACTTGATATTTCAAAGAATTCAGCCATATCGTGGCTACTCAGTTCATATCTTGAACCTCTCGAGCTCTCAAGTAAAAAACCTCAGCCACATCCTGGCTTATCAGACAATGTGGTTCATACCTTGGACCTCATTACTCTTAAGTGTTTCTCACTCTCAATTCAAGGTGTTGATCATATCAAGACCTTTCAAGTTCAAGTAATCCGCTTGGATTTAGAGTAGGGTGAGAAGCTCTTTTACTCTCCTCGGCCTCGTGGCCTCTGAGTGTTTCTCACTCTCATTTCAATTATTAATCTCATTAAACCTTTGTAAATTAAGTAATTCACTGGGATCTCGAGTAGGGTGAGGAGCTCTCTAGCTCTCCTCGGTCTCGTGGCCTCTGAATGTTTCTCACTCTCATTTCAAGGTGTTAATCTCATTAAACCTTTGTAAATTAAGTAATCCATTTGGATCTCAAGTAGGGTGAGGAGATCTCTAGCTCTCCTCGGCCTCGTGGCCTCTGAGTGTTTCTCACTCTCATTTCATGGTATTAATCTCATTAAACCTTTGTAAATTAAGTAATCCACTGGGATCTCGAGTAGGTTAAGGGACTTTCTAGCTTCCCTTGGCCTCGTGGCCTTTAAGTGTTTCTCACTTTTGAATTCTCATATCTCATATATTCTCAGTGATCTACAGATCATTCATCATTTCATCACTTCTAATTTTCAAACTTAGCCATCCAGCTACTCAGGGTGGTTAGCCCTCACGCGTTTCAGAATGCTCAAAGTATGCTTATGAATCATATCTTAAATTGTTAGGAAATATGTGCTCATACAAATTTCCAAAAATCTCAAAATGTTTTCATCACATCTCATAAAATCTTCAAATATTCATCAAAGATAAACATACATTTTAACATAATTTAGAAAAAAATTGACTCATCACTAATCAAAAACACGTTCTTAACCATGCCTAAATTCTCAATCATTCTCTCGATTCAATCACGAAATTCTCCTCAGTAATCACCTTAACATTTCTCAAATCAATCATTTCTGAAGCCTTAGCAAATGCTCATATGCTTCGAGGTTTTATTCTCTAAACAACTACGTCTAGGTAACTCATATCATATCACAAAGTAAAATCTAAAGTAAAAAAGTAAAATATACACTTTTCACTTATGTGGCTTCATATCAGCATCTCGGAGGTAGTAGGCCTAGACCCTTCATCACCCCCTTTAAGAATAGAAGTGTAAGACATTTGCAGGGCCCGCCATCATGCTCGTCTCCGAATATCGCATCTCAACACCCTAGATGATCTTACTCACCTAATAGATCGACTCTTGGGTATATCCTTCTTTACCGTAGCCTTGGAGCCCTCATGACTACCTGCACATCTTTCATGGGTTTCTTTTATCATGTAATCTCCTTCGGGAGACATCTTAGATAGGGATGAGTCAACGATCGCTTGTACAATTGGCCACTCAAGATGCAGTATCTTAACCGCAAAGCTCGAGCTTCTCAAGAAGCTACAGGGGCTGGTCCTTTATTCAGCTCTTCCATAATTTCTTTCCTTTAGTCATCCCCTTCTTCGATCGCCCCAATCATGGGCTCAGTAGATTCTCTTTGTGCTATCACAAATGTTATTTTTCCTTGCCCCTTAGGCTCTACGGAGCTAGCCAGCTTTGACAGACTGTCAGTCTTCATATTCTTCGACCCAATCTTTTACACTCGATCTCCTGGTTTACCCAGAAGCCTCACAGGATCTGGACGAACTTAATCTGAAATCTAAAATCATATCTAGAATATCTAGGCATCTCAATCACACATAATTCAAAGATATTTAGCCTCATATTTTAAAAGCATGGACCACCATCCATTCTCAATCACGAATTATAAAGCATATAATAACCACATAAACTCAACATGCGGGTTTTCTACTCATACTTACTGAGATCATCAAATCATTCTCATATTCAGAGCACCTACGCAAAATAATCATAAAAATTCACGGGGGTTGTACTTAATCCAATAAGAAATAAGCGTGGTTCTCATATATTAGTCACATCAAATCAACCAATAATCATAACCCATCCATGTCATACTCATTATGACCTCAAGTCATTGTAAAAAGATCTAACCTCTCTAACTTTATCAAATACATGTACTAACCGGTGGTCCCAAATGTACTCGTCATTTGGGGATCAACCCAATAACAGGTTAGGTGTTATGGTCCAGCGACTCGACTGGTTTTCCATGGCTCCATTCTTTCTTCGGTAATCTTGCTCTCTCGAGCTCCTCTAGTACTTCTAGATTCTCTAGGTTTACTCGTATATTGATTAGGTTGTCAGTTGCTCATATTTCACATGCATAATTGATCCAAATTGATTTGTTTGCATGCAATTTTCACTCATTATCACTTGATTTGGTGTATATTGGTTGAGAAAGGTTTGTGAGGTGTTTTTGTAGGAATATGAGCCTACTTGGGGCTAAAGATCACGAGAAATGAGTGATCGATCATCATTGATACTCGTATGAGGAAAAACGACGAGCAACATGAACTGGAATGAGGAAATTTGGAAAAAACGGGCCATGATACAAAGCGATTGGACAAGGAAACGAGAGAACAAGCCAAAAAGACAAGTGGTCGGGTAGAAACCACATGGCCGGGTAGACATCACCCGGCCGGGTGGAATCAACCCGGCCGAGTAGCTTCAACACAGGCGGAAGACGAAGCAATAAGGAGCACGCGTTTAGGCCGGGTAAGACCCACCCGGCCGGGTTGCTTCAGCTCGGCCTAGGCCGATTTTTATGGACATTCGTATTGTGCCCGGGTGAAACCCACCCGGCCGGGTGGTTTCGACCCGGGCAAGGCCCAAAAGTTGAGTTGGTTCGTGTTTTGGCCGGGTGGCATGCCCGGGTGGGAGCCACCCGACCGGGTCACATCAATTTCGGGGTGTTTTGGCCATTTTCTCCATTTTCGAGGGACCTAAGTGCAAATTTCGTCCAAGACTTCTACCCCAACTATAAATAGACCAAATTTGAGTTTTAAAAGGAGTCTTACTCCTTTTCCAAGCATTTTCTCACACACAAACACATAGTTAGTAGTGTTCTTCATTTTTAGTTTAATTTCTTCAATAGATTAGATAGAATAGTGGTTTTTACTTCAAATCAAGCTACGATTATCATCGGGCATCGTCTATTACATCGGTTTGTAGCTAAATTCGCATGATCAAGGTGATATTACTCTATTTTGCAATCCAATTTGGTATTTTCTTAATTTCTTCAATCTCTTGTTATTTTATTATGAGTTTGATGTTATTTGTTGTTGTAGCCATGGGATTCTCTTCTAGAACCATGGGCTAATCCTAAATTGCCTTGGGTGTGAATGTTTTGATGAGAATTTAGTGTAATTGTGGATTAATTGCATGATTAGCTTATAATTTGGGTTTTTATGTTTCTAGAGTTGTACTTTGATTGATTCATTTGGTTGATTAACCCTATTAGCGAGCATGTTCGATTATGTTTATTGCAACGAGAGTTGGGTAGCATGATTGGGAGTGTGAGTGTGAGCTTTGGTCAATTGAATAGAAGTTAATTAGTAATTAGCTCACCCGAGAGGGGTGTTAATGGCTAGACCGACAACTTTAGACACTAAACAAATAGAGGTCGTCTAGGAGTTTGGTGAGAGGGCGTTTCATAAGCATTAGTAACCGTGTTGAAAGTGCTTATGCAACACTATCTTAGGAGCTTATGGTATTTGGTTAGATCCTATAATTGCTAATCAATGCACGATGTTTACCTATGCCTTTCGAGGGGGTTTGCACGCTTATGTGATAGCCTTTAGCTTGATCCAAATTTGTCGTAAAATCATGTAATTGGTTCACTAGTTCACTTAATTGCTCACAAAACGGAAACACCCGAGGCAATACCCTTCCTTTGCACTTTCCAACGAAAGTTAGATAGCTTGTTATTTTTGTCACTAGTTTTCATTACTTTAGTTAATCTAGTTTAACATTTTTGTTCTTATTCCCAAAAATCCAAACAAACACATGTAGTTACTACAATAGCATGCATACTCATAACTTTAGGGATTCACTAGCACTCAATTAGGTCCTTGGAACGAAATTTTACTTGGTATACTTATCGTACTACTAACGAACCCATACGCTTGTGGGGATCGTATAGTTTTAAAAAGTGCAAAAATTCGATCCAAGTCAATGGCGCCGCTGCCGGGGACTTAAGCGAGTGTTGTTAGTGAGACTTATAGTTTGTTGAGTGTTATTGATAGTAGCATTTCCTTTTGTTATTTTGTTTTTGTTCATCTTTGTGGGCTTTGACATTTTTCTTTTGTAGGTGCATGATCACAAGATCACGTGGAGGAACTCTTGAACCATTAGACCTTGAGATCGAGGCACACGCAAGAAGAAGGAATCGAAGTAGGAATCGACAAAGAGTCATAGAAGAACCATTTGAGATGGAAAACATTGAAGAGATGAATCCTCCACCAAATGGAGATGATGATCCTCAAAGAGAGAACCACCAAGTTGCAAACCAAGTTGGAAGGAATCCACCTCCAAACCCACCACCAAATCTCCATAACCCAAATCTACAATATCCACCTCAAAACCACCTTCCATATCAAGGATACTATCCTTACCCTTATCCACCTCCACAACAAGCCTACTCTCCACCTCCACCACATCAATTTCCACCACCTCAACACCCTTACCCTCCACCTTACCAATACCCTCACCCTCAACACATTCAAGAGGAATACATCCCTCCCCCTCCACATATAGAAGAACCTCAACGTGTATACCATGGAAGGCCAATGAGGGAATATTTTGAGCCTCAACCTAGAGAGCATTACGATGGGTTAGCAAGACCAAGGGTGGAGGCAAACAACTTCGAGATTAGTGCCTCTTTATTAAGGATGTTGAGGGAGAGACAATTTGAAGGAAGGACGGAGGAAGGATTTGAGGAAGACCCGAATGAACACCTTGCTCAATTCTTGGAGATGGCCGACACTCTCAAGCAAAACGGAGTGTCGGAAGATGCTAAAAAGATGAGGCTATTCCCATTCACATTGACGGGGAAAGCAAAAGCTTGGCTACAATCAAGCATTCCCGCCGGAGAAGTGAGGACGTGGGAGGAGTTGAAGAAAAGATTTCTATTGAAGTACTACCCTCCTTCAAAGACTATGGAAGCCAAACAAAAGATCTCTACATTCCAACAAGGTCCAACGGATGGAATCAAAGAGGCATGGGAAAGGTTTACGAATCTTCTCATCACATGCCCCCATCATGGTTTCCCAATAAAACAAACAACATGTTGGTTCGTTGGTGGGTTACGATTGGAAGATCAACACCACATTGATTCTTGTGCGGGGGGTTCAATTTGGATGAAATCGGTGGAGGAGATCAATGACATAATAGAAGGGATATCAAGCAATACTTTCAAGATGAGAGTAGACCGTGGAGCACAAAATCGGGTAGCCCAAGTGGATGCTAATGATAGTATAAAAGCAATGATGACTACACTCATTGAAAAGGTGAATGTTTTATCTCAAACAAGAGATAATCATTTATCCTTTGGGCAAGAGAATCTTCAAATGGGACCTATGGAGGATGTGCAATACATGGGTCAACAAGGATACCCACAAAATTTTCAAGGGAATCGAAAATATCAAGGTCAACCACCATATCAAAATCGCGGTCAAGGATATCAAGCTCCTCCTCAAAACCGATTCCAAGGGCAATCTTCATCATCTCAAGGACAAGGGGGACCATCCTCTAAATACCAAGCTCCCCAAAACCCGAATTTTCGGAGGAATGACAATTTGTCCTATTCCAATCCTAAAGGCGCTATTCAATATCCTCCCGGATTTGATCCCGGAGCAAAACTTCCAAGTGGAGAAGGGAAATCCTCCAACGATGAGCTTCTTGCACACCTCATGAAGAAGATGGATATGAGTGATAAAAGATTTGAAACAATTGAGAAGAAAGTCGAAGCAACCGAGTCCATCCTTGCTCAACTCTTGAGTAATCAAAAAGCGATGGAATTCCAAATGGGACAATTGGCAACTTCCATTGGATCTCAACATACAAAGGGTAAATTGCCCTCAAACACCGAGGTAAACCCACGTGAGCATTGTAATGCTATTACAATTTCAAGTGGTGAACAATATGGAGTTTCTTCAATTGAATTGGAAGAGGTTGAAGTGTTGAAGGCAAAAGAAATGGAGGAAGCGGAAAAGAAGAGGATAGAAAAAGTTGGAAGTGGAAAGGTTGCTCCAAGAATTCCTAAGTGGAGAATTGCCAAAGATTTGAAAAAGAAGAAGCTTGAGGTACCTTGTGATAGATGGGGGGTGCCCATTACATATGAGCCACTTCCATACCCGGGAAGATACATGAAGAAAATGGATGAGAAGTTTGAGAAGTTTTTGGATATCTTCAAGAAAATCCACATTGATCTTCCACTTTCGGATGCTTTAGAGCAAATACCTCATTACATGAAGTTTCTAAAGGATGCAATAGCAAACAAAAAGAAACTAGTGGATGATGAGAAGATCAAGTTGACCGAAGAGTGTAGTGCTATCCTTCAACGAACTCCTCCCGAAAAGCTCAAGGATCCGGGTAGTTTCACTCTCCCATGTGATATTGGTGATGGTCTCATGATGAAAGCTCTTTGTGATTTGGGAGCTAGCATCAATTTGATGCCACTTTCAATCTTCAAGCGTTTGGGACTTGGAGAAGTAGTGCCCACATCAATTACTCTCCAATTAGCGGATCGTTCCATCACCCATCCCAAAGGGATCATTGAAGATGTATTGGTGAAGATTGACAAGTTCATCATTCCGGCCGACTTCGTGGTGTTAGATATGCAAGAAGATGCAAATATCCCATTGATTCTTGGGAGGCCGTTTCTTGCCACGGGGGGAGCAAACATCGATTTGAGAAAAGGAGAGGTAACATTGGAGGTGAATGGAGAGAAAGTGATTTTCTCCAAGTATGGCTCAATTGAGAGTTCCCCAAGAAAGAAGGAATCCCCCTCCATCCAAGAATGTGACATTTATGTGAAAGAGCCATTACCAAAAGTCCCATTGAAAGATCCGGGAGATGATAACAAATTGAAGAAAACTCCCAAACTTGAGCAAAACTCAAGTTTGGGGGAGTTTTATAAGGAGAAGAGTTTTGATAATTTCCTTGAGGATAGTGAAGATGAAGAAAGGAAAAGGAAGAGTTTAAAGGAGAGGAAGATCGAAAAGGGTTTTGAAATTGGAGATAAGGTGGTATGGGGCACCTTGGGAGTGATGGAAGTCCTTGGAAAGATGAAGATCAAGGAAAGGAAAATGTTGTTCATGAAGAAGTTGGTCTATGGAGGAGGCATTGCGTTGGAAAGTGAGGAGGATGAAGTGTTCATCACCGATGAGCACAATGTCAAGTACTATCATCCTCCATTCAAAGAAAGAGAAGTATGAACTTGTTAAGTTCCGTCCGGCATAGGACGTTAAACCTAGCGCTAAATGGGAGGCAACCCATTTTTACTTGCTTTATTTCATTTCTTGCTCATTTTATTTGCTTTGTTAGTTTAGTTTGATGTGTTTGTGAGTTTTGATGTTAGGTGGAGAAGCTTGGATCGAATGGACGATTGGAGATCGAAAGTGGAACTTTGAGCTTCGAAGAAGGTGTAGCTATAGCAATCGTGAGAGGTACGCCACTCCAAACTTAGGAATTGCATAGCAATTACTAAGTTTGGGGGGGGGGGGTAGTGGAATTTATATTCTTGTTCATAATATTGATTGCTTAGCTACTCTTAGGTTAATTGTTGGGATAGTGGCCCATGTGTGTAGAATTGTATGGTTAGCACTTGGTGTCAATATCAATGCAACACTATTTTTCCAAACTTTTAATTGCTTTGCAATGAAAAAGTTTGGGGGGGTATGTTCGTTTTTACATTTTCTATTGACACCAATGTGTACTCTTGTGTATGTGTGTAATTTGAGCTTTAATGATCATTGAGACACATTTTATAGTGATTTGTTGTGAATTTGATTCCTTGAATGTGTACATGATTGTAATGAATCACTTTGTTTGTGTTGTTGTCATCTTGTTGCCTATGGATGTTTTGCATGCACAATGAGTTATGTGTGGTGGTGATTGATGAATGTTTGAGTCTTTAATGAACCGGTGAGAGTTGAGCTTTGAACCGAGCATTAATCCGGTTTATTTCATTTGTGAGTGAATCAATTCATTGCTTGTTTTTCTAGAACTTGCCCAAGTTCTTGCTTGAAACCACAAGTGTGTGAAATAATGGGATATGATTTAGACCATCTTTTGTTATTAATAGTCACTTAGCCAAATATTCCCATACCAAAAAGAAGTTTCCGTAGTTAACCAATTTGAGCTTTAAAACTTGATCTTTTGGCAACCTACAATGTTTAACCTCTTGAACTTTATAAGCCTTTGCCATTTACTAGTGGAGGACAAGTGAAAAGTGGAAAAACATGAGTTTTAATTTAATATGTGTGTGGGGTGTTTGAGCAAAGAGAAAAAAAAAAAGAGGAAGAAAAGATGAGAAACATTAGAAAAGAGGAAAAGAAATGGGAGCCCCTAGAAAAGAGAGTGAAAAATAAAATAAAAAGAGAGAAGAGGGGATCTCCCAAAAACATGTGCTTAAGAGCAAAAAGTAGACTCTTGAAAGAAACAAAGGAAGAAAATTCTTGAGAATGAAAAGAAAAGTGAGGATGATGGATGGTTTGTTTTGAATGAAATGAAAAAAATGAAAAGAGAAAAAAACGGTTCGTTGTCCTCCACTAGTCGAGTCACATTTCCCAAATTCTTGCCACCGTTTCCAAAGAGTCAATGTTACGTCCTTGTTTAAGACCTATTGATCTCATAATTGGTCATGTTTGTGGTGGAAAGATGGTAGAGCTTGGGCAAGCTTATGGTAATTGCAATGCGTGATTTGATTGATGAGTGTCCATTGTCCTTAATTTGTTTGAGTGTTTGAGAGAAACACTATATCTTGTGAGTTGAACTTGAGCATTTGGATATTGTCATCACCATCACTTGTTATTGTATGTTGAGCATGTGTGGGCTAACTAGATTGATTTTCAATGATGAACTTGTGATCATTTTGAGAATGTATCTTGAGGAAGAAGAATTCATTTCATTCATTGGAGACGTGGGATCGTTCATTGATTATCTATTTGCAATCGTACAACCTCATGCTTTGATTCTTGGGTTACTCGGGGACGAGCAACGGTTTAAGTTTGGGAGGGTGATTAGGTTGTCAATTGCTCAAATTTCACATGCATAATTGATCCAAATTGATTTGTTTGCATGCAATTTTCACTCATTATCACTTGATTTGGTGTATATTAATTGAGAAAGGTTTGTGAGGTGTTTTTGTAGGAATATGAGCCTACTTGGGGCTAAAGATCACGAGAAACGAGTGATCGATCATCATTGATACTCGTATGAGGAAAAACGACGAGCAACATGAACTGGAATGAGGAAATTTGGAAGAAACGGGCCATGATACAAAGCGATTGGACAAGGAAACGAGAGAACAAGCCAAAAAGACAAGTAGTCGGGTAGAAACCACATGGCCGGGTAGACATCACCCGGCCGGGTGGAATCAACCCGGCCGAGTAGCTTCAACACGGGCGGAAGACGAAGCAACAAGGAGCACGCGTTTAGGCCGGGTAAGACCCACCCGGCCGGGTTGCTTCAGCTCGGCCTAGGCCGATTTTTATGGACATACGTATTGTGCCCGGGTGAAACCCACCCGGCCGGGTGGTTTCGACCCGGGCAAGGCCCAAAAGTTGAGTTGGTTCGTGTTTTGGCCGGGTGGCATGCCCGGGTGGGAGCCACCCGGCCAGGTCACATCAATTTCGGGGTGTTTTGGCCATTTTCTCCATTTTCGAGGGACCTAAGTGCAAATTTCGTCAAAGACTTCTACCCCAACTATAAATAGACCAAATTTGAGTTTTAAAAGGAGTCTTACTCCTTTTCCAAGCATTTTTTCCCACACAAACACATAGTTAGTAGTGTTCTTCATTTTTAGTTTAATTTCTTCAATAGATTAGATAGAATAGTGGTTTTTACTTCAAATCAAGCTACGATTATCATCGGGCATCGTCTATTACATCAGTTTGTAGCTAAATTCGCATGATCAAGGTGATATTACTCTATTTTGCAATCCAATTTGATATTTTCTTAATTTCTTCAATCTCTTGTTATTTTATTATGAGTTTGATGTTATTTGTTGTTGTAGCCATGGGATTCTCTTCTAGAACCATGGGCTAATCCTAAATTGCCTTGGGTGTGAATGTTTTGATGAGAATTTAGTGTAATTGTGGATTAATTGCATGATTAGCTTATAATTTGGGGTTTATGTTTCTAGAGTTGTACTTTGATTGATTCATTTGGTTGATTAACCCTATTAGCGAGCATGTTCGATTATGTTTATTGCAACGAGAGTTGGGTAGCATGATTGGGAGTGTGAGTGTGAGCTTTGGTCAATTGAATAGAAGTTAATTAGTAATTAGCTCAC
Organism: Galeopsis tetrahit; assembly: GCA_963675135.1. NCBI lineage: Eukaryota > Viridiplantae > Streptophyta > Magnoliopsida > Lamiales > Lamiaceae > Galeopsis > Galeopsis tetrahit. The sequence goes on along the minus strand of OY776125.1, from coordinate 12,741,592 downwards.
CCGAGAGGGGTGTTAATGGCTAGACCGACAACTTTAGACACTAAACAAATAGAGGTCGTCTAGGAGTTTGGTGAGAGGGCGTTTCATAAGCATTAGTAACCGTGTTGAAAGTGCTTATGCAACACTATCTTAGGAGCTTATGGTATTTGGTTAGATCCTATAATTGCTAATCAATGCACGATGTTTACCTATGCCTTTCGAGGGGGTTTGCACACTTATGTGATAGCCTTTAGCTTGATCCAAATTTGTCGTAAAATCATGTAATTGGTTCACTAGTTCACTTAATTGCTCACAAAACGGAAACACCCGAGGCAATACCCTTCCCTTGCACTTTCCAACGAAAGTTAGATAGCTTGTTATTTTTGTCACTAGTTTTCATTACTTTAGTTAATCTAGTTTAACATTTTTGTTCTTATTCCCAAAAATCCAAACAAACACGTGTAGTTACTACAATAGCATGCATACTCGTAACTTTAGGGATTCACTAGCACTCAATTAGGTCCTTGGAACGAAATTTTACTTGGTATACTTATCGTACTACTAACGAACCCATACGCTTGTGGAGATCGTATAGTTTTAAAAAGTGCAAAAATTCGATCCAAGTCATATATCAATCCCGAATTGATCTTGTAAAGATACACAAAAAAGGGCCTCCAACACAGGCTCTCAAGTGCTCAGATAAGCTTTATAAGCCTCAATTATATAATTTAAATATTAAATAATTAAAGAATGCAAATCAAGTCTCTTTTGATCTCAAACCTGAAACCTGTACCCTCTCCAGGGCCTCCAGTCTCGACAAGATGATTAGTCTCTCTAATCTCAAATCTCAGAAGAGGATCATTTTCTTTGATCCTCGAACCTCTTACGTCCTTGCGAGCTTTGAAATTATTACCGGATCTCAACTCAGGAATATCAACTGAGGGGGTCGACTTTTATCCCGATTCTAGGAGGCCTCCTCCTTTTTGGTCTTCCTGCCCTCAGGTTCTCTCCTCTTCTGCCCTCGAGGGCCTCGGTCAACTACGTAAACAAATTCTCTCAGATGTCCAACTTTAATCATTCTCTCAATTTCATCCTCCAAATGGTAATATTGATTGCTGTCGTGCCCATATTCATTGTGGAGTCTCCAAAATCGGTCCGACTTGGGCTTTTGAGGACCTCGGTTCCTCGAATAAGGGAATTTCAGATCTGGATGATCTCCAGCAACCTCCAAGACCTTTGTAGGTTCCAATCTCAGTTGGGTATATTTCTAAAACCTCACTCGAGGCCCAGATCGGGATCCTCCCGCAGTATTGCGGTTTCCTGTTCCTCCGGAGTTTCGGGGAGCTTTTGGGCTGGACCTCCTTACTGTAGATTCTCTCTTCCTCTCTCCACTAGCTGGTTTCACCTCCAGCCTCTTGACTTGCCTCACCTCTTCGAGGGTGAGATACTTTTCAGCTCTGAAGATTCTCAAGTTCTCTACCCGCTTCAGGTAATCAATCATCCTCTCACCCACTCTAGTTTTCGGACTTATCATTTTGTCTGTTTATGGCTATTGGCCTTGATCTCAGGGACCTAAATAGGCTCAATCTTCACAGCACTCAATCTTCACTTTCCATTTCCGAGCTTATCCCGAAATCCTTCTGGACTTGGATAGAATCAACCTATAATCTGAAATCTTCTGAACCTACCCAGAGATCCTCCAGAACCTGGATAGACTTAATCTATAATCTGAAATCTTCTGAACATACCTAGAGATCCTCCAGAACCTGGATAAACTTAATTTATAATCTGAAATCTTCTGAACCTACCCAGAGATCCTCCAGAACCTGGATAGACTTAATCTATAATCTGAAATCTTCTGAACCTACCCAGAGATCCTCCAGAACCTGGATAAGCTCGGTCTATAATATGAAATTATATCTAAAATATGGAAACATGTTAATCGTGTGCAATAAAAACAATAATTATGTTAATCTTTGCTTCTAAAATCATAATCATCATCAACGTCTAATCATTAATTCTACCACATAAAGTAATCACAAGACTCAACATGTGAATTGTTTACCCATGCTTCTACGATTTCAAGTAATTCTCAATACTAAGATCGTTTCTAGAGTATCAATCATGTAAGCTTAGGAGAATCATGCTTAATTCAATAGAAAAAATAAGTTCGTGTCATATATGTCAATATCATGCATTAAAATATGCTCATAGCAATATCAAATTACTATAAAAGATCTAATACTTTAGGCTCTATCAAACACCTGTACTAACCTGTAGTACCGATGCACTTATCATATCTTTGCATCGCACTCCCACGTTTAGATTTTGGACCTCGAGGCCCTAAATACTCTTCCTCATACCTCCAAGTTTTGATTCTGGACCTCGGGGTTCTGAATACTCTGCCTCGTACCTCCAGATCCGATCCTGGGATCCTGGACCTCGGGGCCCTGAATACTCCACCTCGTACCTCCAAGTTTGGATTCTGGACCTCGGGGTCCTGAATACTCTGCTGCTCGTGGAGGGGCACGAATGTTGTCATCCCCTGCAGCGGCGGGAGGTATCTCCTTGCCAGGTCCACCCAAGGGCTCCAGACGTGCCAACAATATCACCCCCTGTAGAGATAGGGGTGTCTCGAGCCTCTTCCATCAGGTTTTGACCTTTTACCGGTGCGGGGGACGGATTTTCCCCTGAAGAGACGAATACAAGTTATTTTCCCGAGCTTCCCTAGAGTAGGCGTGATTGTGTTATTCCCTCCGCCCATAGTTCAAACAGATAGAAAATCGTGAGAAGATCCCTTAGACGTTCCCACAGACGGCGCCAGTTGTTGAGCAATAATTTGCACGGTCAGCTTGTATATCCCGTGGATTAAATATCCGGGATTTCGCTCTAGTATGAATGATCCTCGAATGTAATGTCTTCTTGGAATTAGTCTCTCGAGAACCTGCAAAAAATACGCTGGAGGGTAGTCCGGCGCGGACACTCCGATGCTTAAGTCAGTAAGCGTATTTTCGTATTAGGTAAGGACTAGAGAGTCCTCTGATCGTCAAAGAGATCCTCAAGAGGTATATGAGTATCAAGTAAAAGACTCAGTGTGTAAAAATGATGTTAGAGATCGTAAAAATATAAATGTGCCTAAGCTTTCCTATTTATAGAGGAATTCTACCTGAGGGGAAGTTAGGTTTTCCCCTTATCTCGGATCTGCAGCTTTTCTCATTTTTGAATTAGTCCACCTGTCTTTGAACTCCCAATCCCTGAAAAGGTGCAACCACTTCCACCTCTAGATTTTAGTCATTGAGTAGAAGAAGAATGAGTCTTCCTCTATCCAATCTTATCCCGTTTTATATGGAACCTCTCCTAAGCTTTCGACCAACTAATTCCCCTCAGGGCCAGGTCTTCCTGATATCTCTCCCCTGAGGTCCTTGGATGGAGCCCCCTCCGGAGGGACACCCGGATGAGATTCTCTATTCTGAGGAGTTCTCTTTAAGCTCGTATCCTCTCATCAATCCTATCCTCTATACACGTGTCGACTTCATACGAGGTGACAATTTTAGGCCGCATCAAGCGTCAAAATTAAATGTTTAATTCGAGCAATCAAATACACCTTTTCAAGTGAAAAATCGACGCTCTGAGCAAATTAAACACATTGTTTTGTCATGGTATATGGCATTTTTTTAGTTTAAAGGGTGAAAAACATTATTATGTTTTCCAGTGTTATTTTTGCATTTTTTAATTTCTTTGGGGACATTTTTTTAATTTTTTTTTTTTTCGAATTAGGACCATCCGATTACAATTTCCGAATTATGCAACTTGCCTATACTATATCTCGTCGTGTATAATTCACCACAAATCCACGCGTCCATGAAAATATATGTGATTTGTGCTTATAAAATAATAGTAATTAATTTACACTCGATTGGTTAGCATGTAGAATGTGTATGATAGAGGCTTAATTCCTTATTTACATGACGCTACATGCATTGACGTTATCATCATTAAAGAGGTTGCTAACTTTGTCATCACCACGGTGGGTCACCGGAAGAGAGCCGTGGCGGTCGGCGGCGTTGTATCCATGGCGCCAATAATTGTAGCTCTCTTTGTAATCAGTGGTCGTATCTTTGAAGTAGTGGTTGGCCGACGTGAAGTAGAGCGGTGGGTTAGGGTACGGCCAGAACTCCGCCCTCTTCCCCGCCCTTCGAACCGCCTTTAGCACCTTGTTTCGATCAACGTACCCGATTACCGTCACCTTCTCCATCTCCAAATCCACCTCCACCGAGTCCACCCCTGTTCATTCATTAATTAATTAATCACTTCATCAACTTCTTTCATATTTATGATTGTGCATCAGTTGCACTGTGTAACTCATTTAATTTTGGACAGACTATTTTTTTACCCACTAATAAAAAAAAAAGGGGGTCTAAAATTATTCATGTGATGAATTAAACTATCCTCTCAAATGGTGAAATATGTATTTGTTATATATGGAAAAGGTATTAATATTGTCTATCTTTCTAAATGAGTCAAAATCTGATCAAATTAAGTCAAAATTGCACTAGTTACAATTGTGCCAACAAATATTTTTTTCTATATAAAAAAAAAAAGGTAAGATTTTATTACTAGCTATAACTACGTGATTATTTGAATTACCTCTAAGTTTGTGAATGGCCTCTTTGACAACTCTTTCACAGCCGGTGCAACACATCCTTGCTTTGAGCTCCACTGTCTGCATAGTACGTAAAAAAGCAAATTACTCCATCAATTAAGTATGATTGAATAATGAATAGAATGATGCTGTTTAATTCCACTACACTAAACAAGCATATCCATCCACCTTTCTTCTAATTCCATTTGCACTTGTTCCCTTTTCTTATTTTCATATTAATAATTAAATAATAATGTGTATAACCACCTTTTATAACCTTAGCCATCAATGAATAATTAAGCTAGTAGCTATGGTAGGGATCAAGAAACTAAAGCCACCTACCCAACTATGTTTATAATTGTATATATATAATATTAATATTATACTCCCTCGAATCAAAATGAATCAAATATCATCATTATCTTCCTGATTCTAACAATATTTTGGTTTTAATTGAACTTTAAAATTGAGCATGTTCCACAACAAAAATTACTTTTTCACACTGAAAAGTGCTCCGATACATATGTAATCTATTGGGGCACTTATTACATGTGCCTCCAAGTATCGTGCTCCAATAAACTTTTGAATTCTTTTTATTTTTTTCGGCTCATTTTACCAGTAAGGTGGAATACCAGTAAAAATCGAGCCATCTTCAATTACTTATTGTTTTTGTGCTTCTGTCATTTTTTTTTCTTTATAAAAAACATTAAGTTTCATAACTAATAGAATTTGAACTTGGGTGAGTGACTCACACCAAGTAAAAATGGACCCCTGGATTAGAAGATAATTTTTCATTAATTTTATATGTACATAAATGTAAAGTATTTATTAAAAAAAAAAAAAATTTAGATCCCTAAAAAATTGTAAAATTTTTAGGCCAAGGACTCATTGGCCTAAAAAGAGAACCGGCCGTGCTTCATAATATACATGCACATGGCAATACATCATACAAAGCAAGATTTTTTCTGCATGAAAACGACTAATTTTGTTTAAAAGCATGATCATAAGTTCATGAAGATGATGAGAGTAAAAACCTGCAGCGAAAGGGGTCGATTCTTCTTAGGCATTCTTCCGCGGTGGTGATGGTGGTGGTTGTGGTGGTTGTTGTGGTAGTGGTGGTTCGAGGGGTGATCTTGATAGTGAAAGAAACAATAAGCAAATACAGAAACAAAAGAGCCAAAAACCCTCCCAAGTAACTTACCCATTGTAAATAGTGTTTCGAAATATATAGAAGAGAAGAGATGAGAAAGAGGATGAAGAGGAAGAGGAAGTATATTAGTTCAAGAAAATATTCCTAGAAAAGCCATCTCTTTCTTAAGTTTCAATTCTCCCCTCCTCATTATATTCCACACAATGGACCCTATATATTTAATGCAACTATTCCCTTCCATTCCTTTTCATGTAATTTAAAATTAAATAACAATTTCCTTAACTAGTGTTTTGTGTTTTCTTTTTCCATGTTGTGTAACTCTGCAATATTCTTTGCCATATCAAATTTATCTCAAGGCTAAAAATGACCTTTTTGGAAGGGAATGGCATCTATCTGCATCAATTCTTACATGTGGGCCGGGGTTCAGTGCCACAAATGGTTGCTGACACTGAAAACAGAATATTTGAAATTAGCTAGAATGCCTTAACCAAGTCTAGATTATGAGTTAAAATGATAAGTTACCAAATATTCTGTATTATTAATTTAATTATATACCACTTTTTAAGTGTTCATATTATTTTGTCACATCTACTTTATTCCTTAATTTGTTTTTAAAATTGATACATCACATGACATTGACCAATTGAAACTATGTTTTCTTTCAGCCAAAGGCCGATCACAAATGTCAAGATGATATTAACTGTTAGACGAATTTACACATGATAGGGTGTTGGCAAAAAAAAAAAAAAAAGTATAGATTGCAATTAATCAATTTGAAAAGTATAGCTTGCAAATTGATATTAACTTTTTAAAAAAAAAAAAAAAAACTTTGATCACCTTAACCTACAATCTTTCTTTCAAGAAATATATTTTAATTAATCCTTTTTTTAATCAGGGGTTTTATTTCTCCAAATTAAATTAAATCTTGGTGAACCCTAGCTAGCTTGAGGTTGTACACAAAGATCACGTGTTAGATATATATATATACATAAGAATTGTTGAAAGAAAACCCAAATTGATCAAACAAGAGATCTTTTATTTCCTTGGCTGTGATGGTATGGATTAAAGCAACAAAGATTTAGGTTCCTTATTCCCAGGATAATTATTTTTATCTGAATTCTTACACGCTAAGGCATCGGTTCTTTTTCAAGCCCACAATATTAATAATAATAATCTTTTTTATTTATTAATTTTTCTGAGAACCCACAATACTTATCTTCTAGTGTATTGATGCAAGTACAGTGACATTAGACTGAAACTTGTATTTTCTAAAATCTGTGTGCTATCTTATCCACTGCAAATTTTGCCTTAAAAATTGCACCGTGTATAGTAGAAGAAAAAGAGTTTTTGGGCTACTAATTAAGTAGTAACTTAACAAAAAGTCTTGTTACCGAATAAATATGGCATATAATAAAACCACTTTCATGTACAATATTTACCTTGCAATGCTCAAAAATAAAATTTGCAGGTAAAAAAAATTATGGGTCAAATATTTTTTTTATATAGAGATTAGAGACAATATTTGCTATTTGGGCAAACATGTAATATTATTAAGGTTAAGTAATGTTTGTCTTTGTGACCGGTTCTAAACTTGATTTTAACCCACGAACATCTTTTTTTAACTGCAAGATTTGCATTACCTATATTTAGGAGATAGTGCATACTCTTTTTTGTATATAATATTCACCCAATTAGGTTATGTTTGAATTAAAGGTTATGAAATTCGAGGGAATTGATCAAATGAATGGAATTTGAATTCCATTAATTTAAAATTTACTATTTCGAAATCCTTTATTTATAGTATTTGTTAAAAAGGTAAAGATGATTGATGCAGATAAATATGTCGCTCTTGGAAAAGCCGACACGTGGAAACGGGATAAATTACGATAGTCATAATTGGGCCAAATAAGCTTAAAGGATTGGATTAATACACCCCTGGGCTTATGTAGCACTGGATCAATCTTTCTTAGTCAAGATGAAAGATTGAGTCAAACCCACAAAAATAGGATCCGATAAGCTGAAGAACCAAGTCTTCAGGGAGAGAAGCCGAGTCCTTAGGAATTTGAGGCCGGATTAATAGGGATATGCCGAGAATACAGGGAGAAGAAGTCATCCCCTCTCCGCAGAGAGGGGCCAGGTATATAAAGAAGGTTATTTCCATATTCTTAATTAAGTTCTTTAATATACAAGTACTTTTCTAGAGAATAGAGACTTTCCATACGAAATATATACTGATTGGAGAAGAAACTCCACGATATTCGTCGGAATTTCCCTAAATATACAGGGAAATTCCTCTTTGATTTCGCCTACGATAAATTCTGACTTGAGCGTCGGAGCTTCTACGCCGGAGGCCTCCTCCGGTGTACTTTTGCAGGCCAATTTTGGATTTATGAGAAGATTTACACGAAGATTGCTAAAGGCGAACGAGTGATTAAGATCGTGATTAATAGTGCTCGTAAGAGAACAACCTATATCTGTAAGCGTTCTTTTTCGACGCATCAACTGGCGCCGTCTGTGGGAAATCCGAGTTGAGACGTGAGGATTTCCAAAAAAATTGGAATAGGGGCGAGACCTGTTCCCAAAAATCTTGAGGAATTAGAAGATTTCCAAATATTAAATCATTCACAATAGATTTTTTATCCAACCCAATAGCCTCTGCTGGTATCTGCGTATACATCTTAAAACAGAATATTAAAGAAGGGCCATTCAGACGAGCCTTGCAACCCATGAGTTGCAGAGTACTTTGGAGAACAGAACGCGTATACCGAAACGACGGCGGGACCTTCTTCTCAGCTGTCGGCGTCTCACCATCCTCCCCCACCACCACTATGTACAGAAGTTTCGCCGCTTCTTCCGCCGCCACCATTCTCGAACCTGCACAACGCAAATCGAGAGAGAAACGTTCACAATGCTCCCGACTGTAAAATTACCTTCATAATGGAAGGGTGGAAACTCCATTGATGGAATTAGAGATAAGTTATTGCTCAGAAAGGTCTACGGGCAGTCCTTTGCCCAGGTTTTACAGGTTCCTTCCAGTTTTTTCTATAAATGCTACAAATAATATTACGTGGCGGGCATGAATTTGGACGATTCACGATTGTGTGGATGACAAAATTATTTAGGAAAATGAAAAGAAAATAAGCGCATTTCTAAATTAAAGCATTTAGTCATAATATCATGGTTAATAATTTGTTTGCTGTTGTTACTCAGATTAATAAACTTGAGAATTAATTTATCCTTGCTGTTCTGTGAATTGCATGGTGGAATTCTTAATGTGTTTAATTAGTTAATTATCAAAGTTAAATGGAAGCAACTTTGACACCTACTGATTTAAATGGAAATTCAATGTTATGCATACCTATTAATTCAAGAACAAGAAAAATGGTTGAGGATGATATCAAAGTGAACAGTGAAAATATTGCTCTCTGTTTTGAAGGTTAGTTTCTCCATATTGTTGGTCACCACTTTTCAGATTAAATGACAAAAACATAAATTATTTATATTTTCAATGTTTTTCCTAATTTGTGTCCAAATTCATACAAGCTCTTTTCTTCTTGGCATTAAATGTTTCTCCTAAATTATGCTTGAAGTTCTGTGATTGTTATTTACCACCCAAAGGAATCTGCTTAAGTAGCATTTTCACTGGCTTATAGTTGTGCCTTGAGGACACTCGGTTTTACATTGGCTGGGATGTTAATTGAGAAATATTGGTATATTACATGCCACAAAAACAATAGTTCTGACTGTTTTTTTTCTTTAAATAGTAGCATGAGCTAGAAATTAGTATTTGAATGTTATTTGAGTGTTCATGTCATGGGACAAGCACCCAGCTCCTGAGCTAGAGCCACTTGTGTGTATTATTGCTACTGAGGTGAGATAAGAGAGACGGTGTCCTCTGATTCTCAAGGGAGATACAGAATTATCCACTGAGATAAATGCCTTGATCACTTAATTAAAATATTTATGGATAAGATTTGAGCATGTGTGTTTAATTAGTATGTGATAACTAAACGTTTGAAAGGTGTTGTGTACCACATGGGAGAGATTTGTTGTCTCTTTGCTGATTTTTTCTTGAATATATATGACTATGAGGTATTGATTGAGATGAATTATGTGTCTTAAATGAATGATTCAGCGCATGGAACGAACAATAATGTGTTGAGAGTAACAAGATTGAGGACACAATGCTGTCCAATATTTTATATGAATAATGGAACACGTAAATTCTTGTTAGTTTTACGTGATAAAATGGGCATTTAAAGTTGCAGAGCTGATAATAACCTATAATTTATAAGCTAATGTAGATTCTTTCTATTGATTTTTGCAAATTGGAGTTAACAATTTATACAGAAATGTGCATGATCGGGGATAGAATGTGGATTGCTAATTATTTGGTTTCTACCTTAACAATTTTTAAATCGAGAGGGAGATATGCATATATACATTGCGTTATCTTTATTTCGGGAGAATTGAGTTTTTATTTTTATCTCCTTTACAAGGAGAAATGGGATTGTGGAGAATATTTGTCCTGGACAGCAATTTTAGAGTTTGTATACCTCAATTTATTTGCTTTTGCCAATGAAAAATATTGTAAGGCATTTGCAAAGATTATTTGGCTTTTGTTTAAAGAGTATTGCGATTTCAATGGTTCTATGTACACGATGAAAAATAAAATAGAACATTACATGATTTTAAGGATGGGTGCCATGAAGAGTGGGGGCTCTGTGAAACCTGGCTGAAATAGACTTATTGCTCTATCCTATTGAATTTTCCATTTTATTGATGTTTTGGCTATGCCTTACAACTAAAGATGAATAATGATTTGTAACGAGTATGGCTGTGAAATGTTGTACACAATGACGTTGTGATGTTCAATAAAATCCCTACGAGACCTATGAAACTCTCATACTAATGATGCAGGTTCTGGCAGAAAGGTATATTGAGGAAATTTAGTTCAATAATCTGGACACCAAATTTGAAATTTATATTTAAATGAGAATATATCTTTTGGTTTCTTGATATTCTTAATTCGATTATCAAGGCTGAATAATGATTTTATTTTCTTTTGCTGAGGAAAAACACTTGCGATTCTGATATTGAAAAAACTTCAACCATCGAGAGAATTGCGCGGACAAATGAATTTCGCTTCACAAAAAGGAGGGGGGAATGGATGCACCTAACCGATGCACACTTGACAACTTAAGGGAGGTATCTCTGCATTTTTATGTGAATCGAAATTGTAATATTGCTTGAAGAAAGAGAAGTGATTGAAAGAGAAGTGATTGTTGAGAAATTAATCCGTGAAGGAAATACTAAGTAACATGCAATATCTTTGCTAGTAATTTATACTAGTGTGAAATGTAATACTTATATGATGCTTGAATGAAGCCTGTTGATATGCATGAATTTGAGTGAGAAGAATAACTTACCCATGATAGATAGGATCGAGATAAACTATCTTATGCTGTGATTTGCATAAATGACTACTCCTTAACTGAGATGTTGTGGGGAATGATTTAAGTCTATTTACTTTAGGGTGTATGTTAATCTTCTCGATCAATATGATGTGAAAATATGATATGTATTGAATGTGTGATAAGATTCGCACGAGAATACATCTTTTATTGAATGAGTACTAGAATATTGACAAAACATGTACCAAATCTTGGTACAAATTGTTATTTAACCTTTTTGTTTCGAGAAATTTTGAGGAGATCCAGCCCAAAAACCCTTAAAAACTCTGCGAGTGCTGAAAACGCAAGAGGTTCTGGAGGGATATTCAGGTCCCCGAGGGCTGGCAGAGATATAGAGTATTCAGGTCCCCGAGTGCTGGCAGCGATATGGAGTATTCCAGTCCATGAGGGTTACCAGAGATATGAACATGAATTGGCCAGGACCTAAGAGCCCAGGTCCGTGAGGGCTAGCAGAGATATGCTGAGTACATTAGTACCACTGGTTAGTACAAGTGTTAATTCTTGTAGATATTATTATGAGCATGTCTTTAAGAGATTGACATATATGATACGAGGCTACTCTTTTCCGTTGAATTAAGAAGGGTCCCCTTAAGCTTACACAATTGATTTATGTAGATATTTTATAAATGATATTAGAATTGAGAATTACTTGAAATCTTAGAAGCATGAGTAAGTGATTCATATGTTGAGTCCTGTGACTACTTTATGTGGGAGAATTGATGATGACTATGGTTCTAGAAATGAAAGCTAGCGTAACTATTTTCAGATTGTGTATGATCGACATGCTTCTATACTTTAGATATGATTTCAAATTATAGATTGGTCTTATTCAGGTCCTTAAGGTCAAAAAATGAAAAGTGCTACTTCGTACCTTTTGATCTTTAGACAATGATATGTCTTGAGTTATGTCCTCGTTTAGGACCTTGAAGTTTGCATGTACTAGAAATACTCATTCATGACGAAACGTGGAGAATTGAATATTCATTGTAATTTTCATTTGAAGAGATTATTTGAGAGAGTATGGTCCACTTTATTTATGATTTTTAGAGTGGAAGTTGATTCGATTTGTTTGTCCGATGCTATGAAGTTTTATTTCTAAAAGGATAATGAATTTTTAATATTGCATGAGATGATTCTTTTAAAGTGATGAAACATGATTTGAGTGTTTTGAGGTATGTTAGGGCTGGCAGCCCTAAATGAGTGAAATAATAAGCCTGAAAAATAGAGTTGATAAATGATGATCCTATGAGGAGGAGTTGGAGATTCTAGAGGTGCTTGAGTAGCCCGATGGAGCAGGATTACAAAAGAGAATAAGGAGTGAGTTCAGGGGAACCTTGGAGAACCCCCAGATTATTATGAGATTCGAGATCCTAAAGAGCGAAACCAAACAACGTTGAGAGGCTGGAGGTTCAGGAAAGGACCATGTGCAATGAAACTAAACCTCGACCTGCTCGAGGAGCTGTAAACGTACGAGAGATATGCGCAACTGCGAAGACGAATATTGAGGTAACAAGTTAATTCATATTACTTGTGATTGTTATGTTCCGATGACCAGGAAATTGATGGCTAAGATGCCTAAGACAAAGATGGAGAATACTTGACTGACTATGAAGTCAACTTAGTATATCTGTGGGGCAATACCCCTGAACGGCCAAGGTCAAAGACCATATCCCTGGAGGACTGAAAGTAATATCCCTGAAAAGGGGACAAAATAAACCTACAGGTACCCTAATTCAGGAGCGAAAGACACTCTAAGATCGCGAGGCCAAGTGAAGTTAGAGAAACTGCGAGGTTTACCTCACCCTGAGGAATTGCGAGGTTTATATAAACCTCACCGGAAGAGACAACGAGATTTACACCAACATACGAAGATTCGAAAAGGAAACACCTAAAGTTATGTGATTAAAAATCTTCATCCACGATAACCTCTAAAGCTAGGAGGAGTAGGAGATACGGAGGGTAAGATATGATTAATATGCCAATTACCAAATGATTAATCATGTATTTGTTTTGTTGTTAAGGGAAACACATGTGGATCATATCCTATTAAACCTCAGTACGAAAGGAGCCTGATCAGAGAAGAGTTAATGCACTTTATTACGGAAAAAACTCTTACGAGTATAAACGAACTCTTACGAGTATAAACAACTCTTACGAGTATAAACTAACTCTTACGAGTATAAACGAACTCTTACGAGTATAAACAACTCTTACGAGTATAAACTATCTCTTACGAGTATAAACCAACTCTTACGAGTATAAACTAACTCTTACGAGTATAAACCAACTCTTACGAGTATAAACTAACTCTTACGAGTATAAACCAACTCTTACGAGTATAAACTAACTCTTACGAGTATAAACTAACTCTTACGAGTATAAACAACTTAAGGGAGAGTATAATCCCTACGAATTCTAACTTTTGGGAGAGTATAATCCCTAGAAACTCTTACGAGTATAAACTAACTCTTACGAGTATAAACCAACTCTTACGAGTATAAACCAACTCTTACGAGTATAAACTAACTCTTACGAGTATAAACCAACTCTTACGAGTATAAACCAACTCTTACGAGTATAAACCAACTCTTACGAGTATAAACTAACTCTGACGAGTATAAACAACTTAAGGGAGAGTATAATCCCTACGAATTCTGATCTAGGGGAGAGGATAATCCCTAAAAACTCTGGCGCCCAGAGAAAGGCTAGAGACGTTAGCAAAATCACCAAGTAAGTACAGGGATATAAATCCTATCTCCTCATTAAGGTTCCTCTAGGAGCTTTAGAGCCTTTACGTGTCCAGAAAATGTCGAAAACATGCTAACAGATACCACACCTTATAACAGAAATAGAGATGTATATGTATATATGCATGCCAAATAATAAATGTGCAGGTACGATATTGAACGAAAGAGAAGCAGGAATATTCGAGACTTAAGGCACCATGCCTAAGCCCTCCACAGAAAAACCCCGGAGTGTGGAGTCTCCGGAAAATACCAAAAGGGCTTTAGAGGCCTTAACAAAATAAAAAAGTGTCTTAAAGTACCAAAGTGTTATCAGGGAAATGAAGTTATGAAGAGAGGAGAACATCATTCTTCCCCTCGGAACCCTCTCCTGCCTCCTCAGCTCGCCCACTGGAATCGCCACCCTCTGCCTTCTCCACTAGAGTATCTGCTGCCACAGTAGCTACTGGAGTTGGGTTGTCCACATGGACAGGGAAAGCCATATCCTCTGCCGGTGCAAGATCATCCAATTTCAAGGCAGCATCCTTCAACTCCAGGATCGCCTTCCTCATCCCAGGTAACCACCAGGGAGTATGGATGTCTTCTTTAGCATCTCCAGGGAACTTGGGGGGAGTGTCCAATTCTTCTAACCGGAGGGCACGAGTATATTGACCGTTAAATCCAGGGGCAGAATGTTCCGCTACAGCGTTGGAAAATCCATGATAAATGAAATGAGGGATATATGACCCTAACCCTCCATAGAAAAATTCAGAGGTATAAAAGAAGGATCAGAGTTTCTTACAATCGGAGAGTGACCACAAAGCTGAGGGGAATTAGAGAACCCCTCACAATTCTGAGGTTCAATGATGAGCTCGATTTGAAGCCATGAGGTCAGGTTATTAAGTGAGAGCTCCACTCCTGATAGGCTTTAAGGCCTGGGGGGAGTAGGGGTCGTGCTAAGTTGTTAAAACTATCAAACTCCAAACAAGGGAAGGCCAAGAAAAGGCATATGAAGAGAAAAGAAACAAGGGAAGTTATGGAGAGGGCTAAGAAAAGCCTCAAGTGATACGCTTGAAGACACACCTTCCAGGGTTATACAACATGCTTCCTAAAATTGAAAAATGATGTTAACCAGGGCAAGGGAACATTCCGCTTAATTCATCTTATCTTCTCTTCCTACTCTCATAAAATTACAAGCACTTTTACGAGAGTAGGGGGGAGTGGTTGATGCAGATAAATATGTCGCTCTTGGAAAAGCCGACACGTGGAAACGGGATAAATTACGATAGTCATAATTGGGCCAAATAAGCTTAAAGGATTGGATTAATACACCCCTGGGCTTAAGCAGGGGAATCAGAGAAATCAGAGTAATTGGGCCTTTGGCCCATATTTGGAAAGATTTATAGCTCTTGGGCCTAAAAGGATCTAGCCCAAACATGTAGCACTGGATCAATCTTTCTTAGTCAAGATGAAAGATTGAGTCAAACCCACAAAAATAGGATCCGATAAGCTGAAGAACCAAGTCTTCAGGGAGAGAAGCCGAGTCCTTAGGAATTTGAGGCCGGATTAATAGGGATATGCCGAGAATACAGGGAGAAGAAGTCATCCCCTCTCCGCAGAGAGGGGCCAGGTATATAAAGAAGGTTATTTCCATATTCTTAATTAAGTTCTTTAATATACAAGTACTTTTCTACAGAATAGAGACTTTCCATACGAAATATATACTGATTGGAGAAGAAACTCCACGATATTCGTCGGAATTTCCCTAAATATACAGGGAAATTCCTCTTTGATTTCGCCTACGATAAATTCTGACTTGAGCGTCGGAGCTTTTACGCCGGAGGCCTCCTCCGGTGTACTTTTGCAGGCCAATTTTGGATTTATGAGAAGATTTACACGAAGATTGCTAAAGGCGAACGAGTGATTAAGATCGTGATTAATAGTGCTCGTAAGAGAACAACCTATATCTGTAAGCGTTCTTTTTCGACGCATCAATGATAAACAAAGTAATGCTGATTTTCCAAATGCTTGTTTGATAACTCGTTCGTTTCAAATGAACTTTTAGACCTATATATACGTGTGGTGAAAAGAGAAATATTTGCATATGTAAAAGTAGTAAGTTCATTCTATTGCAAAAATTAAAGTTCTATGTGTAGACTTTTTTAAGTGCTTATATATATAGTATTGCGGAAAACATGTCTATTCATCTATTTCAAAAGTTCATTTGAAGACAATCACTAAACTTATAATTTAGATAGTGTCCCGACCTATAAGAATTTATCTAACATTTAATACTTTTGCAAAAGTGTGTTTGGGATTATCAAAAAAATTAAATATATATGTTTGGTGATTATAATTTCTGAATAATGAAACGTTTGGAATAAGAGAGTCTATTTAGAGTTCATTTCAAAGAAGTGCAAATTTATGACGTGCACACATACATATATATATACACAGAGTAACCTTATGTAAATTTAATTCATACAGTAATGATATAGAATTCAATGATGAATTTTTAATGGAATCAATTACATGCATAAATTACTTGTATATTTTAATATATAAAAGTATTTTATTTTTTGTGATTGGTTCTATAAGAAACTAACTTTTCTTATTTCACATTAAAACCTACAATATATAAAAAGAAATAATAAAGTATACTCCATCATATAAAATAATACCCAGAGATAAGAAGAGAAGCGGCGGTACCATGATTACTTTGACTAATTAACCAAATTAAAGATGAGATGTAGTGGCGACTGCATCATTATATGTGCACAAAAACATATAAACTAATATTCACTAATTCCTTAATTTTAGTAAATATTAAAACTAGGAAGTGGGTCTTCTTCTCCAAAATACGAATTTCAGCCGAAGAAAAGGAAGAGATGGCACTTTAATTATATTTAAAATACCAAATTGTTTAGAATATTGGATTGGTGGTGCTCAAAGTGATCAAGAAATTAGGGTGCTCATGTCGGACGACAAGATTCAAAACAAACTCATCGAATCATTAATTATATGTACGATTGCATGTTTAATGTTTTAATTTGTATTTTACAATCTGATTTATTAACATATGTCATATAAAAAAACTATCAACACTTTATAATGATGGAATAAAACGTATTAAAAATTCAGTAGGCTGGAAGGTCGAGTGAAACCGAAGGAATATAAGAATTTTTTCGTTTCATTAACTTTTCACTTTTTTCAAAATATATCAATGTATGAATCTAGTTTCAATTATTTTTTATATGTGTCAATTTGTCTTAAATTATTAGAATTCTCGAAACTATGTCATTTTTTGTCATATGCTCGACACGTGGACTGTCGATTCCGACGAAGTTATTGACTAAAAATGAGGTTCCGAAAATTTTGGCAACTTAAAGATGAAATTGATACGTATAAAAAATATTAAAACTAGTTTCGTACTTTTTTTTTTGGCCCCTTTTAAAAATGGTGAGAAGTTATTTTAATGGTATCCCATAAACAGGAGAATAAATCTAATCATTATAATCCTCCGAAAAAAAATAGGAAAAAAAAACATTGATGCGGCCTAAAAATGTCACCTAATAAGGAGTCGACACGTGTATGAATGACGGGATTGGAGAAGAAAGGATTGAGTCATCTAGTGTTCTCTGAATAAAGAATCCTCTCTAGAGGTCTCTCTGGAGGGAGCTCCGTCTATGGAGGAGTATCAGAAAGAAGTAGTCTTAACATGAAGCCGTGGGCCGTAAATATAGGAGACTCCCGCGATTTCAGGTCCAGACTTGATAAAGGAAAAACCTTGTCTTCCTTTACTTTAGGGAATGAGGTCCATTGAGCTGGAGGGCTGCCGAGTCTTCAGGGAGTGGAGAGAGGGGAGGATTTGGTCCACTCAGCAGGACCAAGTCTCACGGGCAACTCCGAAATAAGAGGAAGGCTTGACTTCCTCTCCGGAAAGTATCTCTATAAATAGGTAAATTCGAAGATATCCCCAGGTTAGACATTCTTACTTACAAAAACTTGATATACTTTAAACAAAATATACTTCCAAGATTCTTTGAGAACTGATTCGATACGTTAAGGATCCTGAGATCCTTATGAGATATTGATAAGCCCTATACAGACTTAGGCATCGGAGTGTCCACGCCGGACTCCCCTCCGGCGTGTTCTTTGCAGGTTCTTGAAGATTTCGAGTGAAGGCAGCACATTCGAAGCAATTATACGTGTTCGAAGAGTAGGACATTTAATCCCGAGGATACGCAATCCTCTCGTGCAAATTTTGGCACATCAACTGGCGCCGTCTGTGGGGAAGAATTGAAAGATTTTCTCACGAGTTTCTACCTGTCCGAGCAAATGGGTGGCGGAGACAAAACATCTACTTCTGGAAAGAAGGACCTTCCCGGGGAAAATTCCCCTTTGCCAACTGACCCCTCACCAAGGGGAGGCCGGGGGAAAAACCCAGTCCATACTCTTTCTGGATCAAATCAGCCATTGTCACCCACTCCAGGTTTGGGTGACGAAAATCATCCCCTACCGGTCGGGGAGGGAATAACAGGGAACCTTGAAACCCCAGAGTTCCAGATCGCAGATCCTCAGCGAGAGGATATTCCAGACTCAGGGCCACTCCTGATCTCTCCCGATCAATTGGACGCCCTCATCAAGCAAGCTGTAGAGAAAGCCTTTGCAGATCAAAGGGACCGGATTCCCAAGGCTGCACCGGGGAATCCGGAGGTACCGGCCCCTAGACCCCAGGATGAAGCACCTGGAGCCTCCCAAGTGTTGTCCAAGGAGATGGGGATACGAGGGGAGGAAGACGATAAGGTGCCCTCGCGTGCGGAAAGAAGTATTCCCCTTCGGAGTACTAGAAGGAATGCAGATCCAGCACCCCGAGGGACAGAACCCCTTGAGACAGAAGAGAGCACAGATGATACCTACGGAGGGCCAGTCAGCGACCAATTACTGGCCCTACAGAAAGAGATGAGAGATATGAGGAAGCAAATGAGCAACCGAACCAGTAGATCCGCTCACGCCTCTGGATGCCAGTTCTCTCCTAACATATTACAGGATGAACTACCATTCAATTTCAAGCCCCTTAATTTTGAGTATGACGGTACGGCAGACCCGTACGAACACCTAGTAAGGTTCGAAAATGCTGCATTACTACACCGCTATGGAGAGGGAATAAAGTGTAGAGTTTTCCTAACTACCCTAGCAAAGGCCGCACAACAATGGTTCACTCAGTTGGAACCTAATACCATCCGATCCTGGGAAGAATTTAGTGAGCTCTTCCTTCATCAATATGCCAGTGCCCGGAGACAACCGAGGGCCACTTTGACCCTCTTTAATTTGAGACAGGGAGAGGGCGAGAGCTTAAGAGCTTTTCTCCGGAGGTTTAACCAAGCAGCTCTGGAGGTCCCTACAGCCTCTCCAGAGGTGAAAATCAACGCTCTTACTAACGGATTGCGTGATGGAGACTTCTTCTCCTCCTTAGCTAAAAAGCCAGTTAAGAAATTTGATGAATTGCTGCATAGGGCAGAAAAGTACCTCACTCTGGAGGAGGTCCGAAAAGCAAAGAGATTGGAGGTTAGGCCACAAGATCGAGAGAGGAGAAGGGAAAGGGAAGGCCCCTCCAGACGATTTAGTCCAGAGGTCCCCCGGACCTCTGGGTCAGCAAGAGATAGCTATCCCTCCGGAGGTCCCCGGTCTGGTCCTCGTGGGAGGTTTGAGAAATACACACCCTTGAGAATTGAACCTGCCGAAGTTCTGGAGGTAGCAGGAGATCATCCAGACTTGAAATTCCCATATTCCAGAAGTCGAGGACCTCAGAAACCCAAGTCTGATCGATTTTGCCGATTCCACAATGAATATGGGCATGATACAAATCAATGTTACCACTTGAAGGACGAGATTGAGAGGATGATCCAAGCGGGCCATCTAAAAGAATTTATATTCAGAGATAGGCAGGGCCCTCGAGGGCAGAAGCGGAAAGAGCATGAAAGAAAACCAGAAGAGAAGGAAACCAGAGAGGCAGCTGAGGATATGCCCCCTCCCCCACCAAAGAGAGGAGTAATCCACATGATTGTGGGAGGGCCAGCAGATGGAGACTCCTTCCGGAAGAGAAAGCAGAATGTCCGGGCTCTAAAAGCAGAGCAAGGAAGCCAGTTAAGAGAAGTGGGGCATATGACGGAGACGCCCAATATCCGATTTGGCCCGGAGGATGTGAAGGGAGTTAAGGAAGATCACAACGATGCTCTGGTGATCACTACCGACATAGCGGGATTCGATGTTGCTCGAATCTTCGTAGATACGGGGAGTTCGGATGACATCATGTTTTTTGAATGTTTTAAGAGAATGGAGCTGAGTGTGAAGCTGCGCCCTGTAGATACCTCTCTGTATGGTTTCTCTGGAGGTGCCATCCAACCTTTGGGATCAGTAATGTTGCAGGTAGGATTGGGGGACGCTCCAGCTCGAAAGGTCCACGTGGTGGAGTTCCTTATTGTAGACATCCCTTCGTCATACAATGTTGTGATGGGACGACCCAGCCTGAATCTCTTTCAGGAAATCATTTCTACATTTCATATGAAAATGAATCTCCCTACAGCCACAGGGGTGGGAGAAGTGAGAGGAGACCAGTACCAAGCACGGAAGTGCTATGCAGAGTCTGTGAAGATGGCAGATAGGGCCCTAACTAAGGGCCTGGAGCGGACGAGAGGAGATGACCCTAAGATCAAGAGGAAGAAAGTAGAGGGAGCAACACCTGAACAGGTGAGTTTTAAAACAGACGAGGAACTGATGAGTGTGGAGCTCTTCCCAGGGAAACTCGGCTTTGTTACTAAGATAGGTACCCAACTGGGGCCTGAACTCATAGAGAAGGTAATATTTACATTACGTCGAAATTCCGATATATTTGCATTTTCTCCAGCTGACATGACAGGAGTCCCTCCGGAGATAGCAATACATTGCCTTAATGTTGATCCAAAGGCAAGGCCCGTGAAACAGAAACTACGAAATTTTGGGATCGAGAAGAATAACATTGTGAAAGAGGAAGTCGAGAAGCTATTGAAAGCAGGGCATGTGGTGGAAGTACGATTCCCAGAATGGCTCTCCAATGCCGTGCTAGTGCCTAAAGGGGGAGGAAAGTGGAGAATGTGCATCGATTTCAGGGACCTCAACAAAGCATGCCCCAAAGACCACTATCCGCTACCAAGGATAGACCAGCTAGTAGATGCAACTTCAGGCTTCGAGCTGCTAAGCATGATGGATGCATACCAAGGGTACCACCAAATCCAACTGAACCCTGCAGATGTCCCCAAAGTGTGCTTCATAGCAGCCTGCAGAACGTTTGGATATGTTCGGATGCCATTTGGGTTAATCAATGCCGGAGCAACATACCAGAGGATGGTCGATGCTGTCTTTCGAAGGCAGCTAGGAAGGAACATGGAGATATACGTAGATGATATGTTGGCTAAGAGTGTGAAAGCAGATCAACATATAGAGGATCTGGAAGAAATTTTCCAAGTAATTCGAGAAAACGGCATCAAGTTGAACCCAGCCAAATGCTCTTTTGGAGTAAAATCAGGGAAGTTCCTCGGATATATGGTTACTCAAAGAGGTATAGAAGTGAATCCAGTCAAGGTGAAGGCTGTACTGGACATGCGGCCACCAAGAAATATAAAGGAGCTCCAGACACTCAATGGAAGGATTACAGCACTGAGCAGATTCATAGCCAAGTCTGCTGAAAAGAGCCATCCCTTCTTTAAAATTCTTAAGAAAGGGACCAAGTTTGAATGGAGCGAAACATGCCAAAAGGCCTTTGAAGACCTGAAGCATCATTTGTCTCAGTTGCCGAAGCTGACGAAGCCTTCTCCAGGAGATACCCTCATTTTGTATCTCTCCGTAGGGGAATTCTCACTAAGCACCGCCTTAGTCAAAGAAGAGGGATCTCTGCAGCACCCTATTTATTATGTCAGTAAGGTCATTCAGGGGGCCGAAAATCGATACTCAGAAATTGAGAAGGCTGCTCTGGCTGTGGTAGTTACAGCGCGGAGGCTGCGCCCATATTTCCTTTCTTACAAAATACTGGTCCGCACTAATTACTTGTTGAAACAGGTTATAGGGCGAGCAGACCTCTCTGGAAGGATGGTGAAGTGGGCGATCGAGCTCCAAGAATATGACGTGGATTTCGAGCCACGGAAGGCTATAAAAGCCCAAGCTTTGTCAGATTTCATCCAAGAGTCGACCAAACCAGAAGAAGTCGAGGGATGGAAGGTGTATGTAGATGGCTCAGTGACCCTGAGCGGATGTGGAGCAGGGGTTGTGTTGACAGGCCCTCGAGGAGAGGACCTACAATTCGCAGTGAGGTTTCAATTCATGACCTCAAATAATGGAGCAGAGTACGAAGCTTTGATCAGAGGGATGGAGATGGCATTAGAATTGGGAGCTCCAAAGGTAACTCTGTACTCAGACTCCCAATTAGTTGTTCAGCAGGTGAATGGTGAATATGTAGCCAAAGATAGCAGGATGGCTGCCTATTTGGAACGAGCCAAAGTAGTGATGGGCAAATTCCAAGAGTGCGAGGTGGTCCAGATACCCCGAGAGAAGAACATGCAGGCGGATAGCCTCTCCAAACTCGCTAGCTCCACAGAGTTTGATGGACAAGGAATAGTAACTCTAGTAGTTGCAGAAAGAGAGACTCTGGAGAACCCCATTGGCTCCATTGAAGAAGAAGATGATTGGAGAAGAGCTATATGGATAGAACTCACCAAGGGAGCAGATGCCCCTACCACCAGAGAGACCCGAGCCCTTCGGATCAAATATTGTATTATCGGAGGGCACTTATACAAGAAATCATTCACGCACCCATATTTGAGGTGTATATCAACTAGAGAAGCTATGTACACACTCAGAGAGATCCACGAAGGTGATGCAGCCAGTCATGAAGGATACAAAGCGGTGGTGAAGAAAGTTTTAAGGGCTGGATTATATTGGCCCTCCATGACAAAAGACGCAAGAGAATTTGTGAGAAAATGTGTCAAGTGTCAGAAAAATGGTCCATTGATAAGGACCCCTGCGGAAGAGATGGGAGCGATGCACTCTCCCTGTCCCTTTGCTAAGTGGGGAATCGACTTGGTAGGACCCTTCCCTCCAGCCTCCGGAGGGAGAAAATTTCTGATAGTAGCAGTGGACTATTTTAGCAAATGGGTGGAAGCTGCTCCTATGGCTACGATAGATGAAGAAAATGTGATTAAATTCTTGAAAAAACAAATCTGTTGTAGGTTCGGAGTACCCAGAATATTGGTCTCTGATAATGGAACATAGTTTAACGGCGAAAACGTGCGAGGATGGTGTGCAAGACTGAACATAATACAGAGATTCACCTCTGTAGCTCATCCTCAAGCTAACGGACAAGTGGAGGTTACTAATCGAACAATAGTAGATGGGATTCGAACAAGGTTGACAAAGATAGGAGGAGGATGGGTAAACGAGCTAGATAATGTATTATGGTCATATAGAACTAGTCCGAAGATAGCAACCGGAGAGTCCCCATTTCAGCTGGTCTACGGAGCTACAGCGGTGATACCTCCAGAGGCCGTTTTACGATCGCACCGAGTTGCCCAATTTGAAGAGCATCAGAATGAAAGATTGATGAGAGAGGCTCTAGATTTGTTGGAAGAAGAAAGAGAGATGGTTAGAGTACGTGCTGAAAGATATAAAAGCAGAATTAAAGTTGCATATGATCGAAGGGTGATCCCGAGGTCCTTCAGAGCGGGAGACCTGGTGCTAAGAAGAGCGGACGTCCTGAAAAATACAGGAAAGCTGGAGCCCAACTGGGAGGGACCTTATAAAATCACATAGGTGCTGAAAGGAGGAGCATATAGACTGCAGAGTATGGAAGGAGTCGACATAGCTATACCCTGGAACGTTTGCCATTTGAAGAGATTCTTTATTTGAAGACAGTGTAAGGTCTTGAGACCATCTATAACTTTTGTTTTGTGATTTTTTGCATTGATTCATATTTTGCTTGATGTATTTTGTGGCTTCACCGGAGCTCTTTTTCCCTCTCTACGGGTTTCCCCTTTGGGGTTTTTCCGTAAAGAGGTTTTTAATGAGACCGGCGTAGGTTATCTATGGCCTATGTTGAAAATTGACAATAAAGCAATGAAGCCCTATCCCTTTTTGAAGAAAGAATTATTCAGAATTATTGTGTCTTGATTATCTTTCTCATATTTGAACATGCGACGTATGAATATAACCATAACGAGAGTGAGAGACACTCAAAGGCCTAGAGGCCGAGGTGCTCCAGAGAGCCCTCACTTTACTTGAGACCCAAGTGGGTTACTGAAATGAGAGGATTTTATGAATTAAAATCTTTTAAGAATAAGAGTGAGAGACACTCAAAGGCCTAGAGGCCGAGGTGCTCCAGAGAGCCCTCACTTTACTTGAGACCCAAGTGGGTTACTGAAATGAGAGGATTTTATGAATTAAAATCTTTTAAGAATAAGAGTGAGAGACACTCAAAGGCCTAGAGGCCGAGGTGCTCCAGAGAGCCCTCACTTTACTTGAGACCCAAGTGGGTTACTGAAATGAGAGGATTTTATGAATTAAAATCTTTTAAGAATAAGAGTGAGAGACACTCAAAGGCCTAGAGGCCGAGGTGCTCCAGAGAGCCCTCACTTTACTTGAGACCCAAGTGGGTTACTGAAATAAGAAGATTTTATGAATTAAAAATCTTTTAAGAATAAGAGTAAGAAACACTCAGAGGCCTAGAGGCCAAGGTGCTCCAGAGAGCCCTCATCTTAGTTGAAACCCAAGAGGGTTAATTGATGAAAGGAGACGATTTTTGTGAATCAAAGTCTTTCAAGTACAAGAAGGTGAAAAGAAAGAGAAAGACGTAGAGGCTTAGAAAATCGAAGCCCTCCAAAAAGCCCTAACCATGCTTGAGAATTACAAAGACTAGATGAAGAAGAAGACAGGTTTTATGATCCAGGAGTCAAGAGAAGAGGGAGGATGACCTCCCACAACCAAGTCACCCGAAATCAAAAACAAAAATTGTACAGCCAAAGAGTGATTTCAACGTAGCCTACAAGACCAACAAAAAGGGGGGAGGAAGAGAGCCACACCTCCAACACATTCTTTGCTGGTCTTGTAAGTTACTCATGCATGAAAGAGAAAAACAACAAAACATCCAACGTCAAGCTAATACGATTACTACAAAAAGCCCCCACATATCCAGGAGTGTGGGGTCCCCTATAAAGTATGGAGAGCAAGTATTATGAGCAGAAAATAAAGAGTGTAGCAAAACAACAGAAAAATAAATTGTTTGATGTGATCATAGAAATGTGAAACTTAAACTGCTTTCTCAACAACAGCTTCCTCAGCAACAGTCCCCTCGACCTCAACTCCTCCAACAATGCCATCCTCCTCAGCAACATGGTTGCTAGATCCTCCGCCCTCCTCTGGACCCGTAGTACCTCCCATGGTGTTTGCAACGCCAGTTCCTCCATCTACTGCGGTTGCCACGGCTAGAGCGGAGTCATAAGGATAAATCAGACGCTCCAGAGGCTTTAGCTCAGCCATACCTATCTTGACAGCCTGCAGCTTGGTGATAGCCTGACTCATTCCGGGTAGCCACCAAGGACTATCAGGGCTCTCCTTAGGATCCCCCAAGAATTTTGGAGGAGTAGCGAGTCGATCCAAGTGAAATTCACGAGAGTAAGTTCCATTAAACCCCGGGGCTGAGTGCTCGGCTACGGCATTGCTGAAGCCGTGGTCGATGAAGTGAGGGATATGCGGCCCCATGGCACAGAGGAAGCTCGAGCTCTTTAAGAAGCTGGACAGCCACTGAGTATGAAGAGTTTCCAAGAACTCTTGACCCAAAGAGGAAGTGAACAGGGACTTAATGCAAGCCTGCACTCCGACATCCGACAGCTCGCGCTCCATCCGCTCCACCTCCTGCACCAGGTACTTAATCCTGGCTGCATCCTGCTTGCTCTGAGTCTGTAAGAGAGACAACTCATCGGATAGAGCTTGAGCTCTCTTATGGGCTTTATCTTTCTCCGTGTTGATACCCTTGAGGGTTGACTAGAAAGAGGACGCTTCAGCCCGGAGAAGTTCAAGCTCAGCTACCATCTCAACGCCTTGGTCGAGTATCTTAGCATAGGTAAGACCAAACTACAAAGGAAAAGGAAATAACGCTTGAAGATATGAAGAAGGCAAAGATTATAAAAATGGAAAATACCAGAAAATACCTCAGAAAGAAGATGAGCGCCATGGATCAGTCGATCCTCAGGAAGGGGCGTGTCAGATAACTCAACATCCGGAGGAGCAAGACATCGGTCAATAAGGCGATGGAGAGGCTCGTATACAGTAGAAGGAGGAGTTCCCCTATCAGCACGGGTAGCTTTCCCCTTCTTCTTCTTAGATGTGCCACAGTCAGAAAAGAAAGCATTGGCAGCGGAACGGGTTCTTTTGGCAACTGAACCTGGGACCTGAGTAGAAGAACTAGGGAGAGGAGGAATTTTTGAAGAACCCTCTGGAGCCGGAGTCTTTACAGAGCTCTCAAGAGCGGGAGACGGAGGAGCCTTTGGAGGATCTTCTAGAGCGGATAGCACAGGGGTCTTCACTATGCTGAGAGCAGGGGCATCTCGGGAGATATGAGTTAACCAACTCATTGCTACAAATAATCAAGAAAATTTTCAGAACTCAGAAAACAGCCACGCGCAAGAAATAAAATACAGCAATAGAAGATTTTTTACCATCTTGAGAATCTAAGGGAAAATCTTGAGGACAAAAGTCGAAGTGGGAGAGGATGCGAGGATTGTTGCAAATGCCAATAATATCGAAATAGTCGTGCAAACGGATATGAGTATTGAGATTGCTCATAATAGTGTGATTGGAAACAGAGTAAGCTTTCAGAGGAGGAGGAACTACTCCTGGATTGTGAAATAACCAATCCCCGTGAGGAAATGGCCAATCAGTGGGGCTGGTAGCAAAGAAATAATAATCTCGCCAAGATGAGTCTTCTTCATGGAGTTTTTTCAGAAATTTGCAAACACGGGACCTTCGCCCACTAACATAGAAAAAACCATCATTCACCTTACAAGAATGTTGGCTCAGAAATAGTTCGGCAGACGGGTCACCCCCATTCCCCTTCACCAAGATGAAAAAACCTATCATGGTACGGATAGCATTCGGAGTAAACTGGTTAAGAGGGATCTGCATGCGGGTGGATATGGCAGCCAAATAGGGATGAATATGAAATCGTAGTCCCGCCCTAAGATGTGCTTCGAAAAAAGCAAGAGTTCGAGGCTGGGAGATATCTGGGCGTTCATTTGAGCGAGGAGCGCGAAAGGCGTACTCCGACGGAAAACCATAGGCATGAGCAAGGTTAACTAGGTGAGTATGGTCGATTTGGGAAGCGAAGGAAATCCTATTCTCTGGACTCCCCATCAGAGAGGGAGTCACTTCAGAGGAATTTTGGCTAGTGGCTTCCGGCGGAGAGAGAGGATTTGACATCGATTTACAGTGTTAATAAAAGAAGAAAAGAAGGATAGCTGGGTTACCTTGAGTGGAAGGGCTATGGAATCAGACGAGGCGACTGGCGACGGCAGAAACTCGAGATGAAGAACAGCGGAGAAGAAGGATGAAGACGATGAGAAATTTTTGGGAAGAATGGAATTTGAAAAGTGAAGAGAGGAAAAGAGGGTGGTTGCGTGAAGTAAATGAGGAGAGATAGGGGGAAGAATCGAGGGTTTTCCTCGGGAGGATAACAAAGTAGAGAGAAAAGTGATCGCGTGGAGCCCACGCGCGGAAGCCGAAAAGTCTCCCAGAGTTGGAGGCGGGAAAAGCCTTTGGAGAAGGACATGTTTTGAAACTTCCTCTCCGAAGCAGGAACAATACACGTCTCTCCAGAACGACCTTTGTACTAAGTTCTAGGAAATTTTTCTACTCTCACAAAAGATGTCTCCCTTTTACGAGAGTAGGGGGGAGTAGATGATGCGGCCTAAAAATGTCACCTAATAAGGAGTCGACACGTGTATGAATGACGGGATTGGAGAAGAAAGGATTGAGTCATCTAGTGTTCTCTGAATAAAGAATCCTCTCTAGAGGTCTCTCTGGAGGGAGCTCCGTCTATGGAGGAGTATCAGAAAGAAGTAGTCTTAACATGAAGCCGTGGGCCGTAAATATAGGAGACTCCCGCGATTTCAGGTCCAGACTTGATAAAGGAAAGACCTTGTCTTCCTTTACTTTAGGGAATGAGGTCCATTGAGCTGGAGGGCTGCCGAGTCTTCAGGGAGTGGAGAGAAGGGAGGATTTGGTCCACTCAGCAGGACCAAGTCTCACGGGCAGCTCCGAAATAAGAGGAAGGCTTGACTTCCTCTCCAGAAAGTATCTCTATAAATAGGTAAATTCGAAGATATCCCCAGGTTAGACATTCTTACTTACAAAAACTTGATATACTTTAAACAAAATATACTTCCAAGATTCTTTGAGAACTGATTCGATACGTTAAGGATCCTGAGATCCTTATGAGATATTGATAAGCCCTATACTGACTTAGGCATCGGAGTGTCCACGCCGGACTCCCCTCCGGCGTGTTCTTTGCAGGTTCTTGAAGATTTCGAGTGAAGGCAGCACATTCGAAGCAATTATACGTGTTCGAAGAGTAGGACATTTAATCCCGAGGATACGCAATCCTCTCGTGCAAATTTTGGCACATCAAACATTTTGTATCATCTCCTCTCAAAGTATATATTTGGTTATTCGCACACCTTATGACTCATTCATAGGTTTTGGTAAATTGGTATGATAAATATTTATTAAAATTCAGACAATTGCAATTTATTAAGTGAATTGCAAGTTTTTTCTTTAATTTTTTGTTGGATAATTATGAATATAAAGTTTGCAAAAATATCAAGAGTTTATATTTGTATAAATTAAATTAGTTCCAACTTCCAAGAATTTCTAAGTCGGTAACAAATAAAGTTTGGAATGTATGTATATTTATTATTTAAAGACCGTACTTAGATTAATGGTTAAAGGAACGAAAAAAAAAAAAGAATAAAATTACTGCTCATGATACCATTCCTAGAATCAATTTATGTCGACTGCAAAATAAAAATATCAATTTATGTCGACTGCAAAATAAAAATTTGTGTAAGCTTCAGTGCCGAACCAGGTTTTTTGGGGATACGATTAATATAGTAGATAATTTTAAAATATTTATACATAATTAATATTTTATATTTAAAATGTATACAATTAAATTAAATATATAAATAAATAAAATAGTGCACTAAGTTATAAAATTACAACTGGGTATGTCGGGTCTTCATATTTTTAAAACTATTTATTATACATTGTTATCAAGAATTTGTAAAAACACATTTTTTTCAATGAAAGTGACCATATAATTGATCATCTATACAATTTCACATCCTAGTTTTACATAGTTCATTTTCAAAAATATGATTTCCACATTTATAGTATCGAAATAACATGAGTGATATATAATAAATCAATCAAAAATTAACATGACAACTTACATAACTTCAAAAGAATTAATTATAAATTTAAAACTAGTAAATGAAATAAAATTTTGAAATTGTAGTACAGTTGATCCCTTGCCTAGGGTCACAAGTGGTAAGCCTTTCATGTACTTTTGCACAGTTGTTTTGATCAGCTCAGTTTTATGTTAAATCAATGTTGGAGTTTGATTTTATCTTGTTAGATTTATGGTGTAACTTTTGAACTGAATATTAAATTTGTCTTCTTAATTTGGATTGAGCACAAATCTTTTCTAACTTAACCAACTAGAAAAGTCGTCAAGCTCAGCTGTTATTAACAGAACAGCTGAGAAGACATTCAACTATCTGAGTTTCAGTTAGCTTCATAGTTGTTTAATGTGCTATGGTTTTATCTTCTAACTCTTGCAGTTTTCTATTCTTCTGATCTTCTATTAGATAGGTTGATCTTCATCTTGGGCATACGCGTGCTTGTCTAGTCTCGACTAGTACTTCAGCCGATAAGTTGAGGGGGAACTCAACTGTTTGCCTAAGACTATGTCTTATACTAGATAGTTGATCTATGCAATTTCAGTATAATTTATATTACAATGTGTTTTGACATAATCATCAAAATTAATACAATTTTTATAACAAAAATCCTTAAGGTGTGACACATTTGTTTGAACTAGGTCCTCGTAAACAACCACAGTGTCCCATACGAATGAGACGCATTGAAAGCGAATGAATATATCATATTCGTGTGTTGTCTTTTGCGAGCCATGCCCTAGACCCCATGTCTACGAGTAAAAACAACCACGGTGTCCCATTAACTCTATGAGCAGACGGTTGTATCTACTTACCCATACAATTAATGTCTGCTCAATTCAATAGAGGGCAAAGTGACAGTGAAGGGCGTTCATCGTTAAAACTATCTAATAAATATTCTTGTTAAGACCAGGCAAGAATCGTGATAAGCCTTGTGAAAACGAATGCACCACGGTAGAGTTTGTCTCAAGAGATGAAAGAATTTAAAATCACAAGAGTAGTAATCATACCATTTAGGCCGGAAGGGTGCAATCTATGCCCTGGATTTTCACCTAGAAAACCTTACACAATTGTGTAACTAAATCATATATCAACATAGTCGACTCGTGTGTCATTTTCCCTTCAGGAAAGAATAGGGAATCCGACTAAGTACCGACAAAAACTCAAAAAATTTGAATGAATAGTAATATGTGTAATTTTTTATTTTATTTTTAAATATGAAATAATTTAACTAAAAAGTGTAAGATTAAATAAAATTGTATTATTATATTAATATAATGATTAGATGATTATGGAATAATGGAATATATTATATTATTGTAGTAGTATATATATCTTGGCATTATTGCACGTTGAGATGTAATCATATCAAACTGTTCGTGAATCTCGATTGGTGAAATATTTATTTGATCTCGTTTAGTAAGGTTTGTTAACATAAACTAACAATATCAAACGATTTAACTTTCCATAAAAAAAAAAAAAAAAAAGAAAAGAAAAAACAATATCAAACTAGATGATATTTGTTCATTAAGCTAACTTATATATATAATTAATAATTTAACTTTAAGTTATAATTTTCACATTTAATGTTTATAATAAAAATAAAAATATGTAATTAAATGAAGTTATAGAGTTTAGAAGATATATATGTGTGTGAGAGCTTTTTAAAAACACATATAATTATTTTTTAATGAAAATGATAAATTACTAAATTTATAATTTATATTATTAAGCTCAGGATTAAATTCGAAAAGCACACTCAGTCAAATAATGATACTCCGTAATAAATAGTGCTTTCTTCGTTCAATTCATTATTCATATTTCTCGAGTATAAATTTTAATGAATACTAACTAATTTATATATAATATAGATAGTTTAGTAGTATGATGGAGTATTTTAAAATTCACTTATGAATAAAATAATTGTTTATAATAAAATAAATAATAATTTAAATAAATAAATGATAACTTTAGAAATAAAGGAATAATTTACATAGAAGAGTAGGAATAATTTACATTGATGAGTACTTGTCTGCTACTGCTAGTAGTAGTACACTAAGTAGGAATAATTTGAAGAACAGTACAACATAACATTATTCATTCAGCTACTTGCTAAGGAAATCTGAAGTTTCAAACTCCTGGCCGGAATTTCCATCAGTTGCCTGCATCCAATATATACGCCTCACCAATCAGGATATACCGATATATTAACATTAATATACGGAAAAATTACTTTTACATATCTTTACCCGGGTTTTCCAGAAAATGATCAAGATATAGATATGGAATGTTAACTCTCTCACTCGCTCAAAAAGTAAATTAAAATGTGGGAAAGGACAAAAAATAGAGCATGTTCCACAACAAAAATAACTCTCTCACTCACTCAATTTTACCTTTACATATAGGTTTTTTTTTTTTTTTTACCGCAGCTGGTTTTAAGCTGATGTGACATTTTTTTCAATATATATATAATTTTATCTTGTTAATTCAAAGGACAAAAAATTTGAATTTTAAAAATTAACAATTCGGGAAAGTGGAGTGTCCTTAGAGCAAAAAATGGACAAAGTTATAAGACCCTTAAAAATCTTTTCCCTAAAAATGTTTTGAAATGAATAGATGGAAGTCACCTGTGGAGTAAGTGGTGGTGGCGATACAGGTTTATCGCAATCTATGGAGTGTGGTGCATATCCCAACGCCAGATGCATTTTACTTGGAGCACTTCCCGGGGTTGTAGAGTTGATTGGTGTTGATCCATCTGGTGGGTGGATCTTAATTCCAGTTTCACCACCAGGATTACCATCATCTTCGATCTGATCAGGATGGTAGAATGTCTCAACTGGTGTTTTTACCGATGATCCATCTTGTTCAACGGCATTGTCGAATTGAGCCTGAGGCACTTGGGAAATATCTGGATATACTTGACCCTGCAGGGAATGAATATAAAACGAGGATTAGCAACTACCAGTGGAGAGTTAATACCGATTACAATGGTAACTTAGGGAGGATCCAATATAATATATTTTTTTCTTTCTATTTAATCAATATTAGTCCTAGGTGTCCAATTCCTGTCCTAGGGTATCCTATTTCAGTTCTAAACGTAAGTGAATTCGGTTGATTTTGAATTTTCCCTAGAAAAATTACTAAAATTGATGAAGTAATATGAAAAATAATTTATACTGGACCCACCACCCTATGTTACAGCTACAAGACATAAATTGATATAACCTCTGCTAGTGGACCATTTCTAGCTGAAAGCCTCACTAAAATTTTATTTAAAAAAAAAAACAGATCATCTTGTTCTAAATGCACCAATAACCTAATTATCACTAACTAATGTAAAGCATATTTCAGAATCAAAATCGAAGTGACACTCGTGCAAGATAGTGGCATAGGTGATTTTTCTCTTGAACTAATGTTATGTCTTTTTTCTCATTGCAGTTTCCAACCATTTACCTCAACGCAGCTAGGATCATAGACTCCATAGTTTTGAAGCCCTTGCAACGCATCTGAGAAGGATGCATCTGGTTCAGATGTTCCATCTCCAAAATGGATTCCATTTCCTTCATTACCAAAGTCAGCTGAAAAGGGTGAACCTGAAGAAACACCAAAATCAGCTGGAAAGGGTGAACCTGGAGAAGCACCAAAATCAGCATAACTGTCTGGTTTCAGGCCACCAAA
Source organism: Galeopsis tetrahit (assembly GCA_963675135.1). Taxonomy (NCBI): domain Eukaryota; kingdom Viridiplantae; phylum Streptophyta; class Magnoliopsida; order Lamiales; family Lamiaceae; genus Galeopsis; species Galeopsis tetrahit. Next base: position 12,708,410 of record OY776125.1, on the reverse strand, counting down.
GATCTTGCCATCAAATTGATTGTATGCAGCTTCGTCATCAAGGTCTCCGAATGGCAAAGACTCCTGATATAAACAGCTCAGAATTTGATTTAAAAAAAATCACAGAATTTAAGAATTGAATGTTAATCATCTCTCTAACCTCCATCACTGTTTCTTCTGGAGTTGATTTGGTAGTACTACAAGAAGGAAGTGATTCAGTATGTTCAACTTCATTGTCATTTAATTTGTCATCAGCCTTGAGGAACAGGCGGCATAAGACATAGTCTCCCTGGAGCATGTAAACCTTATTATGATTGACTCAAGTCAAAGACTCAAAAGTTGGACTCAGTTTATGTCAAGTCAAATATGGTCAATAATTAACTCTCCTCGGCAGCATAGTCATTAAGGTAGAAAACACATGATCCTCGTTCAAGTGCTAGCAGTCAAATTACTTCAAAACAAAAATGGTAGTTGGGCTTGCCAGCTTGGTGGATTTGTGAGTGAGAGTTTCATTTCGTGATGGTTTTAGAGTACTAGTAGGAGGAAGAGATCTTAACGTAAAAGATTGAAGACAATGATCTATTTATAATTTGCACTGTGTACCCACTATTAAAACATATATTTTGAGCATAGGACAACTTTTAAGAAAGGTTATGATACAGTTGAAGGACCCTAACCTTTCTATAAGACAGTATGATCAAGATGATTGTCACCCATATTAAGAAATAGAATGTTCCTGCTTAACATTCGAAACAATCCACAAAACGCCTATAGACATGAAGATCCATCGTGGCTATGTTTTGGAAATTTCAAATTTGGAGGATTGAAATTTGAGTTTTTGAAGTATGCCTACTCGAGAGGCAATTCAAACTTCAAAGAAAGCTTTCTAAAGGACTTATATTCTAGAGTAAAAAGCTTCTTGAGCTCATACATATAATTGCTTCAGGTCCTAATGATGCAAATTGATTCCGTAAGACTAATTACTTTTTATTGTTATTTAAATAAAAAATCCAAGAAAAACATGAGTTTATATGGCTTCCAGAAGTAATCAGAAGTTATTTGAAACATTAAATATAACAAAACTTACAGTGGAAATGTAAAAATTACATGTGTGTGTGCGCGCATTTGAGAAAAAGCAAATAAGTTTTGACCTGTCTAGAGGCAGTGCCATCAAGACCTGGTTCATTGACACGATACTCATGAATTACCCAATTCGTGTGTTCACCCTTGGGAGCACGACCCTTATAGAAGATAAGAGACTTCTTCAAGCCAACTATATGGGAATTAGTACAAGATGAGGAGGAAGATTTTATATTACGATCCCTGCCCGTGGATTTCCAATAACCAGCTTCTGTGGCCCGATTATAACGATATCCCTTGCGATACTTTTTATCACATGGGCTAAAGAAGAACCATTCTTGCTCGTCAGACTTTATAACAGACAGTGCTAGACAAAATCAAAGAATCAGTAAGGCAAAAAACACATTTGCTTGTGCAAAAGAAAACTCATGGGCATAACGAATCTAGATACAGCACTATACATATACAAGATTCTGCAAACGCATCTTCTTGTTCTACTTCAGATTACTTGAAAACTGAGCATGAAGAACTAAAACTAGGAAACAAATACTGTAGTATTTTAGGTTTAAAAAAAAAAAGATATGATCCTTTTTTTAGTGTGCCAATTTTGAAACTAAGACAAGACACTGACAATGACGGTGTATTTGGTCAGTGTTAAAATGAAATATAATTATTAAATAGATCAGCAATTGAATTTGGATCTATCTTACAATTACTCGTCTGATGTTGTACCATCTTAAATAAGAATTTATCATTAATTACAGGTTATCCTCTCTTCCACCAGAGTCTTCAAACTGTGTAGAATACATAAACACCAAAACACAAACACCGTATACATATAAACTAACACAAACTCGCATGTATTTGAAGAAATATACGGTACACACACGATGTCAGCAATTGAAGCATCAACACAAAGCTTATTGAATAGTAAATGCAGAGAGCTAGGAATAGAAGCATACCAGGGAGATCCCACGGCTCCCATTTACAAACATCAACTTCAGGGATAATATCAACCTTAGAATGATGGCCGTTGATCTTGTGCCTCAGGTAATAGGTAATGAGGTCCTCATCGGTCGGGCAGAATCGGAAAGTCTTGGGCACACACTGCAATTTAACGGTGCTAAACACAGATGAAGACATCAATCGATCGCCTACATTAACCAACAAAAATTTCCCCAATTAAGCGCATAAAAAGCACAAAATGGTACTGGTAAATTCCTAGAGATTATGCAGTTAGGCACAAACTAGTGAAGTAAAAGCGAGTTAAAACACCTGGAGCTCCACTTCGCGCTTTTCCGTATCTGGCTAATTGCAAAAGCTCAAATTCGATTTGCTTTACACGCTCCTCCTTTTCTTCAACTGCTTGACAATTCCAAAAGCTCAGAATTCAGAAACCCTCACAAACTACTGCTTTGCTTGGCTTGGCTTGGCTTGGCTTGCTAGTAAATGAAGAAAGAAATGTATCACTACTCCGCCTCAGTATTTATAGTGCCGTTGAAATTACGAATTTATTTGCTGCCTTCTCTAATTTTACACTCTATGTAAATTCTGAAAAAACTTACCCTAATTAAAACCTAAGTTTTTTGTTTTTTTGTTTTTAGTGAAGAATTCATTATCTTTGTAGTATTTCTTTTTGTTTCTTGGTGGGACCTCCAATAAAATTGGAACGATACATCGAAGATTCCAATAATATTGGAGCGATACGTAAAAGTTTAGTCTGCTCCTATTTAAGAATGACACGCGTAAACTGAAAAATGATCATTACTATATTATAAAATAAAAATAGAAATAGAAATAGAAATTAAAAAATAATAATAACCCTAGTTTTTAGTGAGCCGCCATTATTTTTCTTATTAATAATATTCGCGCCATCCCTCAGTAATTGAGTTTTGGATGTAACTAAATTTAACAAATTCATTGGAAATGAATACGCCTGTATTTGCAGCACCTCCCTTGTGTTACAATTATATACTCCTTACCGACCAATTTTACCATTTTTATCCTTTTCAATATAATTATCTAATCTCATTATCTATTTTTATTTTCTCTTTATTATTCCTCTTTACCTTTATTTTTCTTAATTACTTTTCATCAACTCAAATTTTGAGCAATTTCTCAATAAAAATAATTTATTTCAATTTATTTGGACCCGAATTTTATAAACATTTAATTAGTTTATATATAAACTTAATAAGTTAAGAGTTGATGGTATCGTTCACTTATAAATAAAGTGATTGTTGACAAAGAAAATGGAAGAAAATTTAATTTTTTTTTAGATAAGATTTAACTCGAGATGGCAATGACTGCAACAACGTGAGGTGAGACATGGAGTTGCATTTATTTTCTCGTCTGTCGTGCGGGCGGGCGGCAAAGGCTTGTATTGTAGCGCGCGCACACAGAGAATCATATACATGCACATTGCACAACATAATAAACATGTATCTTGCTCTCATCTACAAAACATATATAGCTTTGTTAAATGTACCCCCCTCCCCATTTATTAATATTTATATACATGCACACCATAATAAACATATATCTTGCTCTCATCTACAAAACATAATAAACACCTATACATATATGTTATATCTCTCACTCCTCTGCAAAACATATATATTTTAAAAGACGAAAGATCAAGATAACATAAATGAGGAATACGAAGATAAATATGAAAGTTGAATTGAAGATAACATAAATGGGGAGAATGAAGATAAAGATGAATTCGGAGAATTATTTTAAAATTTAATAAAAAAGAATTAGGAATCGTTGGTTCGAATTGTGAAATCGACGGTTCCAATTTTTTGAATAGTGGAACCAAATATAAGACGTTTCGATTCAGAATCGGTGGGCAAATCTACTAGACTACCACCCTCCCATTCTACCCTAGAAATTCAACTATTGTTTTACTTTAAAATTTTGAGTTGGTCTCTGGTATTAGTCAACTCTTAACACTTACAACAACTCTAACTATGTATGAGGTCCCAGAAGTTTTGTATAAAAGTATTAATCTTTCAGGAATATCTTTCACAAGTGGATGAACACACTTGAGTTAGATTTCAAATATGATTTTTACATCCTAAAATAAACATGCCCTATGGTATGTTTCTTTTAAAATTTAGGTGTGCAAAAAATCACAACTTTTAAATTTTGGGATTCAACATTCTTAATGAAGAATAAAAATGATGAGACTGAGAAATCCTAGAAATCCAAGGTATTAACTTTGAATTCTTCTAGCATCCAGTTGATAAGCCGTAGTGAAGAGTATTTCATCCTCAAACTTAAATTCATTCATAATCCTATTTTCTAAAATAATCACAAATTAATATAGTCTCAAAACCAAAACCATAAGCATGTGGGCTTTATCTAATATACTGTACACAACAACTAACTCAAACCTTATCTGAACCTTATCTAATAGAGAGAAACTAACATAAATCAAATTTACAATTCAAATAAAAAATATGCCCAAATCTCAAGTAGTGATTTTTTTTTTTTGAAAACATCTCAAGTAGTGATTTAATCTAAGTTTTCATAAAAAAATGTGTATTTAATTTATGTCAAATCAATTGGTGTGTGAATTATTTTACAATGTATAAAGTAGATTGTATTGAAAAAAATAATAATAAATTTATGGAGTATATAATTTTAGGTGTGAATTTAGTGTATGGTTTGAAATCCGTGAGTTTAAATTTCTAATTTGAATGAGACGGAGATCATAAAGTTTTAAATTCATCCATGTGAGTCCCAAAGGAAATATACCTTGAATGATTCTCGTACACAATTAAAATTCATGAAAGTCTTAACTCTTCTTTGAATCTTACTCCTAAATCGGTGATACGATCAAACTAGTTCAAGTTATTTTTTAAATTTAATTAATTAGAAGGTGTGACCCCTAATTAAGTTATTCTAATGCCAAAGTCTTGTATGTACTCAAGTACACCATGTACTTGAGTAGACTTTTACTAGTCAAATGTTGACCGTTGATCACCGTTGATCGGTCAACGGTCAAACTTTGACTTTTTTTTTTTCGATTTTTTTTTTCGATTTTTTTTTTTTCGAATTTTTTTTTTCGAATTTTTTTTTTTTGAAAAAGTGTATGTTATTATGACTAAAAAGTGTATCTTTGTTTTTTTAATGAAAAGTGTATGTTACTATATTGAAAAGTGCAACATTGTTTTTAATGAATCAAACTTTGACTTTTTTTTTTTTTTTTCGATTTTTTTTTTTTCGAATTTTTTTTTTTGAAAAAGTGTATGTTATTATGACTAAAAAGTGTATCTTTGTTTTTTTAATGAAAAGTGTATGTTACTATATTGAAAAGTGCAACATTGTTTTTAATGAAAAGTGTATGTTATTATAACTGAAAAGTGTATAATATTATAACTAAAAAGTGTAAGTTATATATTAATGAAAAGTGTATGTTATTATAACTGCAAAGTGTATGATCTATTAATGAAAAGTTAATGAAAAGTGTATGTTTATTTAATGAAAATTGATGAAAATTGTATGTTATTATAACTGCAAAATGTATGATCTATTTAATGAAAAGTGTATGTTATTATAACTAAAAAGTGTATGTTCTATTAATGAAAAGTGTAAGTTATATATTAATGAAAAGTGTATGGTATTATAATTGAAAAGTGTATGCTAATAATACACCTTTTGTTAAAAAGTGTATGTTCTATTAATGAAAAGTGTAAGTTATATATTAATGAAAAGTGTATGGTATTATAATTGAAAAGTGTATTGCTTAATACACCTTTTGTTTATTTGTACTTGCATTTTCATAATCTAGAAAAACTAGTGCTAATTTTTTTAAAAAAAATTATTATTAATTTTACACGTTTTATTATTATTCTACTTGTACTTTTATTACTATTAATTATATTATTAGTAAGTGTAATTAATGATATTACTAGTACTTGCACTTTTTTTATAATGTATAAAAAAATTGTTGCTAACATTTAGTTATTAATTGTTACACTTTTAGTGCATGCTAAAACTGCTAAAATAAAATAGCGAAAATTGTTAGTAGAGGGAATCGAACCTGGGACGTGCTAAGGCAATCCTCCATGGAGGACTACTAGGCTACAATTAGTTTTGTTAAATATTTTTATTATTTATTCTATATATAATTTATATTTCCTATATAGCTGGACTCAAGTACACCGTGTACTTGAGTACACCGCAGCCCTACCCTATTCTAATAGATAGTCCAAAAGATTTTTTTTTTTAACAGTAAATAAATTGTATTTTCACTCGAGTATTAGGGATACTCAACCCATGAATGTACAGTGTGGAGTTATTTTACAACACTTCCGCGAGGGTCCAAAAGATGTATTCGAAATTCAATTCATAGAATGCATTAATGATTCAAAATAGTATAGTTAACTGGACTATGAATATGAAACGTTCATTTCATACAATTTAGACTTTGTTATCTCTATTGTTATGTAAAACTATAAATAAATAATCAATCGTGCAATTTAATAGGCTAACAAAATAATTAAATATCACATGTATATCATAAATTAAATAATGAAGAAATTAAAGAGATAATTAAATAATGAAGAAATTAAAGAGATGAAATTGAAAATTGTGTTACTAAATAATTCGAATTAATTTCGATTAGTCAAGTACAGTATTTATTTGATCTCATTTAATCAGGTTTGTTAACATAAACTAACGATATCAAACTAGATGATATTTGGTTCATTAATTCGTGGGCTATTATAATTAATAATTTAATTTTAATTTATAATTTTCACATTTAATATAAAAATAAAAGTATGTAATTAAATGAAGTTATAGAGTTCAGAAGATATATATGTGTATGAGATAGATTTTAAAAAACAACGGAGTATAATTATTATTTTTTATAAAGAAGGGTGAATTAGTAAATTTATAATTTATATTATTAAGCTCACGATTAAATTCGAAAAAACTCATGAGCCATCAATATATTCAGTAAATTAATTAGGTCAAGCTCAACTAATAATAAATGAGGCACTCAAATACTCAAAATTTTCCGTTTAAATTTGTTGCGTCAAAAAAGTAACGACTACGGATGTGAAATCTTCCTGTGGGGATTGGAAATTTGGAATAATTACGGGCTTACGTCGTCACTTTCCTTGCAAGTTTTACCACGAACAATTCTCCTTCAAGCTTCCTAAAGGCCTGCAAAAACACGCCGGAGGGGATTCCGGCGTGGAATCTCCGACGCTCAAGTCAGGTCTTTTTCAAGAGAATCAAAGAGGAATTTCCCTGTGATTTAAGGGAAATTCTCGCAAATATCGTGGTGTTATTATATGAAAATCAGTGTATCTCGTGTACAGTTCTTGTGAATAGTATGTGTACAAATGTAATATGAAAAACGTACCTCCTAGAAGGGAAACCCACCTGTTTATATATCCTTCCTCATTTCATGGGAGAGAGGGAGACCCCTTCTCCCTATCTTTCCTCCACTCTCCCGAAAGACTCGGTCATTTACTAGACCGGCCTTGCTTTGACTCCCTTTTAGGCTTAGCCTATCAGGAACTGATCTTTGAGCCTCTCCTTCATGGGCTGGAATATCCAGCCCAAGGGTCATTAAGCTTAAGTATAGAGCCAAACCCCAATCACCCCTATTTCTCTCTTTGGGTCTAGGGTGTATTAATCCCCTCTATGAAACGCCTACTTATAACAGGACGGATTCAATTCATCTTTTATCCACGTGTCGTCATCTTCGAGAACGACATATTTTGTCCGCATCAAAATTCATTATGCATATTTCTTCGAGCATTAATTTTAATAATTACTAATTGATTTATATATGAAATAGATAGTTTAATAGTATGATGAAATATTTTAAGATTCACTTATAAATAAAGTACTCCGTAATTGTTTATGATAAATCGAACAACAATTAGAATAAATAAATGATAACTGAGAGGTAGAAATAAAGGAAATTAGGCAGCAAAAAACGAAAAGTAGGAATAATTTACATAGAAGAGTACTTGTCTGCTAGTAGTAGTACTAAGTAGAATTTGAACATTACAACATAACATTATTCAGCTACTTGCTAGGTAGGCTTCTTATTCTTAGGTAACAAACAGTAACTGCTATTAGAAGCACAGGCAGGCGCTACTTGATACGTCCTCCACTCCTCTCCTTTCTACATGCATGCGATCAACACTTTAAAATTCATGGAAATATGTTACCACCAGTACCATGGAAGCTGGGGTTGTATCCACGAACCTAGAAAAACGAGTGACAGGATTATAGCAAAGCATACAGTTTTGAAAACGAGACCCTCTCACATCAGCCAATGCACCTGATCTTAACCCAAACGACGACCCGTTTGGACTCCCATCTGGATCAGCGCTCTCATCTTCAGGTTCCGACCGGAAGTTCCATCAGTTGCCTGCATCCAATATATACGCCTCACCAAGCAGGATATATTAACATTAATGTTCTCATTGACATATAGGGGAAAATTACCTTTACATATCTTTATTAGTATATTACACAGGCAGGCGCTACTTGATACGTCCTCCACTCCTCTCCTTTCTACATGCATGCGATCAACACTTTAAAATTCATGGAAATATGTTACCACCAGTACCATGGAAGCTGGGGTTGTATCCACGAATCTAGAAAAACGAGTGACAGGATTATAGCGATATGTATGCTCAAAGCATACAATTTTTGAAAACGCGACACTATCACATCAGCCAATGCACCTGATCTTAACCCAAATCTTAACCCAAACGACGACCCGTTTGAACTCCCGTCTGGATCAGCGCTCTCATCTTCAGGTTCCAACTCCTGACCGGAAGTTCCATCAGTTGCCTGCATCCAATATATACGCCTCACCAAGCAGGATATATTAACATTAATGTTCTCATTGACATATAGGGAAGAATTACCTTTACACATCTTTACAGGGGTTTCCAGAAAATGATGAAGATATAGATATGGAACTTAGTAATAGGAATGTTAACCCTCTCACTCACTCAACAAGTAAATTAAGAATTGAATGTTAATCATCTCTCTAACCTCCATCACTGTTTCTTCTGGAGTTGATTTGGTAGTACTACAAGAAGGAAGTGATTCAGTATGTTCAACTTCATTGTCATTTAATTTGTCATCAGCCTTGTGGAACAGGCGGCATAAGACATAGTCTCCCTGGAGCATGTAAACCTTATTATGATTGACTCAAGTCAAAGACTCAAAAGTTGGACTCAGTTTATGTCAAGTCAAATATGGTCAATAATTAATTCTCCTCGGCAGCATAGTATTTCAGGAAAGATAGTGATTAAGGTAGAAAACACATGATCCTAGTTCAAGTGCTAGTAGTCAAATTACTTCAAAAAAAATGCTAGTTGGGCTTGCCAGCTTGGTGGATTTGTGAGTACTAGTAGGAGGAAGAGATCTTAACGTAAAAGATTGAAGACATTGATTTATTTATAATTTGCACTGTGTACCCACTATTAAAACAAATATTTTGAGCATATATAGGGCAACTTTTAAGAAAGGATATGATACAGTTGAAGGACCCTAACCTTTCTATAAGACAGTATGATCAAGATGATTGCCACCCATATTAAGAAATAGAATGTTCCTGCTTAGCATTCGAAACAATCCACAAAATGCCTATAGACATGAAGATCCATTGTGTCTATGTTTTGGAAATCTCAAATTTGGAGGATTGAAATTTGAGTTTTTTGAAGGACGCCTACTCGAGAGGCAGTTCAAACTTCAAAGAAAGCTTTCTAAAGGACTTATATTCTAGAGTAAAAAGCTTCTTGAGCTCATACATATAAATGCTTCAGGTCCTAACGATGCCAAATTGATTCGATAAGACTAATTACTTTTTATTGTTATTTAAATAAAAATTCCAAGAAAAATATAAGTTTATATGGCTTCCAGAAGTAATCAGAAGTTATTTGAAACATTAAATATGACAAAACTTACGGTGGATATGTTAAAATTATGTGTGTGTATGTGTGTGCGCGCATATTTGAGAGAAAGCAAATAAGTTTTGACCTGTCCAGAGGCAGTGCCATCAAGAACTGGTTCATTGACACGATACTCATGCATTACCCATTTTGTGTGTTCACCCCTGGGAGCACGACCCTTGTAAAAGACAAGAGTCTTCTTCCAGCCGACTATATGGGAATGCGTAGAAGATGAGGAGTGTTTGTAAGATTTTATATTACGATCCTTGCCCGTGGCTTTCCAATAACCAGCTTCTGTGGCCCGATTGGAACGATGTCCACTCAGATACTTTTTAACACGTGAGCTAAAGAAGAACCATTCTGGCTCATCTGACTTTATAACAGACAGTGCTAGACAAAATCAAAGAATCAGTAAGGCAAAAAACAAATTTACTTGTGCAAAAGAAAACTCATGTGCATAACGAATCTAGATACAGCACTGTGTATTGGGAAGGAGGATAAGTGGAAAGGTTAATGGATTGGGATATGTCTCACAATCCGCCTGACATTACACCATCTCACACAAAAGTTTTATGTATTACATTCTACGAATCTTATGCATGAATTCTTTGAATTTCATTAAGATTATTAACTGTTAGACACTCTCTTATGAATCTGTTTCACGTGAGACAACCTGAAATTTCATATATTAGTTAGAAAAAAATTCAAACCGGATTAGATGGGAATGGATAAATGGTAAGTTACATTTAATTTGGATCTATCTTACAATTACTCGTCTGATGTTGTACCATCTTAAACAAGAATTTATCATTAATTACAGGTTATCCTCTCTTCCACCACAGTCTTCAAACTGTGTAGAATACATATAAAATAACACAAACTCGCATGTATTTGAAGAGATGTACGGTACACACGATGTAGATAGGGTGTACAATCAGCAATTGAATTTGGATCTATCTTACAACTCATCTGATGTTGTACCATCATCTTAAACAAGAATTTATCATTAATTATAGGTTATCCTCTCTTCCACCAGAGTCTTCAAACTGTGTAGAATACATAAACACCAAAACACAAACACCGTATACATATAAACTAACACAAACTGGCATGTATTTGAAGAGATGTACGGTACACACGCGATGTATCAGCAATTGAAGCATCAACACAAAGCTTATTGAATAGTAAATGCAGAGAGCTAGGAATAGAAGCATACCAGGGAGATCCCACGGCTCCCATTTACAAATATCAACTTCAGGGATAATATCAACCTTAGAATGATGGCCGTTGATCTTGTGCCTCAGGTAGTAGTCAATGAGTACCTCATCGTCCGGATGGAATCGGAAACCCTTGGGCAGAGACTCCAATTTAATGGAGTTACAGAAACATGAAGACATCAATCGATCGCCTACATTAACCAACGAAAAATCCCCCAATTAAGCGCATAAAAAACACAAAATGGTACTGGTAAATTCCTAGAGACTATGCAGTTAGGCACAAACTAGTGAAGTAAAACTCATTGAGCTCCACTCCGCGCTTTACCGTATAAGGCTAATTGCAAAAGCTCAAATCCGATTTGCTAATTCCAAAAGCTCACAAACCTGCTTCCTAGTAAATGAAGAAATGTATCACTCATCCGCCACAGTACTTATAGTGCTGAAAGTGCCGTTGGAAATTGGAATTACGAATTTCTTTGCTGCCTTCTCTAATTTTACAATCTATGTCAAATTAGTGCGTAAATTATGAAGAAAAAAAAAATTACCCTAATTGAAACCTAATTAAGATTTTGTCATCAAAAAAAAAAAAGTAAGTTTTTAGTGAAGAATTCATTATCCTTGTATTTCTTTTTGTTCCTTTGTGGGACCTCCAATAAAATTGGAACGATACATCGAAGATTTCAATAATATTGAAACGATACGTGAAAGTTTAGTCTGCTCCTGTTTAAGGATGACACGCGTAAACTATAAAATGGTCATTACTATTATATTATAAAATAAAAATAAAATTAGAAATAGAAATTAAAAACCCTAGTTTTTAGTGAACCGCCATTATTTTTATTATTAATAATATTTGCGCCATCCGACCGTCAGTAATTGAGAATTTGGATGTTTCTAAATTTAACAAATTCATTGAAAATGAATACGCCGGTCTGTTATTTGCAGCACTTACAATTATATACTCCTTACCGACCAATTTTACCATTTTTATCCTTTCAATCTAATTATCTAAAATGTAATATCTCATTATTTGTTTTTATTTTCTTTTTATTATTCCTCTTTACCCTTATTTTTCTTAATTACTTTTCATCAACTCAAATTTTGAGCAATTTCTCAATAAAAATGATTTATTTCAATTTATTTGGACCCGAATTTTATAAACATTTAATTAGTTTATGTATAAACTTAATAAGTTAAGAGGTGATGTTATAGTTCACTTATAAATAAAGTGATTGTTAACTAAGAAAATGGAAGAAAATTTAACTATTTTTTAGATAAGATTTAACTCTCGTGTGTAAAGTCTCGAGATGGCAATGGCTGCAACAACATGAGGTGAGACATGGGGTTGCATTTATTTTCTCGTCTGTCGTGCGGGCGGTAAAGGCTTGTATTGTAGCGCACGCACACAGAGAATCATATACATGCACATTGCACAACATAATAAACATGTATCTAGCTCTCATCTACAAAACATAGCTTTGTTAAATGTACCCCCTCCCCATTTATTAATATTTATATACATGCACACCATAATAATAAACATATATCTTGCTCTCATCTACAAAACATATACTATAAGGAAAGTACACCATAATAAACACCTATACGTGTACATGTTATATTTTAAAAGATAGGAAGATGATGATAACATAAATGAGTAAAATGAAGATAAAGATAATAAGGGAGAATTATTTTAAAATTTAATAAAAAAGAATTAGGAACTGCAAGTTCGAATCGTGAAATCAACGGTTTCAATTTTTTGCATAGTGGAACCAAAATCGAACCGTAAAATACATGGTTACAGTTGATTATACGATGCTTTGATTCAGAACCGGATGAGCAAATCTACCACCGACCCATCCTACCCTAGAAATTCAACTATTGTTTTACTTTGAAATTTTAGAATAAGAATTTTAAAATTTAATTCTACAAGTACCTATAAAATATACAAAAGTCAATCATAAGATTTAATTTTATGTTAATAGGTGTTTAGATAAGATTTATAATTAAGTATCTATCTGTATAAGTTTTGTATATATTTATAGGGCTAACTTTTATAATATTTTTAGGGGATGTTTCTTTTTGGTTTTAAAAACCAGGTTTTGGATTTCAAGATCCAAAACCCGTTTTACTTCGGGATTTAAAAACCGGTTTTCAAAATCCACTCAAAACCACCCTTATCAAACATATTGATTTGACATAAAGTTATATCTATATAATATTACTCTAATCATTATATTCTTTTTCAACAATAATATAATAATACTATAATAATATAATAATACAATAATATAATACATTTAATCAACTAATCATTATAATCTCACCAAACAATAATATAATAATACAAACTCATTCAATCTTACAACTTGATTTGACATAAAGTTAAATCCTTCACTATTCCAAAACCCAAAAGAAACACCCATATTACTATTCATCGGGATTTCAAAAATCAGGATTTCAAAAATCTGGTTTTTAAAACCACCCAAAGCCCAAAAGAAACATCCCCTTAGGTATTTGTAGGGTAGAATTTTAAAATTCTAATTCTAACATCTCAAAGTATTACTCCCTTTTCCTCCTCTCTAATAAAATTACTCCTTAAAATTCCTAATTTAAATGAGACTGAGATCATAAAATTTTTAATTCATTTGTGTGAGTCTCAAAGGAAATATATCTTGAATGATTCTCGTACATAATTAAAATTTACGAAAGTCTTAACTCTTCTTTAAATTTTACTTTTAAACCAGTGATATGATCAAATTAGTTAAAATTATTTTTAAAATTTAATTAATTAGAAAGTGTGGCCCCTGATTAAGCTATTCTAATGGATATCACAAAAGATATAGATATTCGAAATTCAATTAATTCATAGAATGCATTAATGATTCAAAATAATATAGTCAACTGGATTATGAATATTACACTATTATAACAATGAGGGGTTATAAAGTGCAATATAGCTATAAATGAATAATTAATAGTGCAATTTGATAGGCTCACAAAATAATTAAATTTCACACGATATCGTAAATTAAATAATGAAGAAATTAAAGAGATGAAATTGAAAAATTAGTTACTAAATAATTTGAATTAAATTATAGTAAAATTTACCCCTTCTCGAACTAGAAAATAAATTAACCGAACATGACTATAAAATTCTGGCGGTAAACTCTCATTCATTCCACCATTTTTTTCCCTCAAAGCTTAACACTGCTGGTACGTTCACGTACCTTCAAACAAAAAAAAAATGATATATATATATATATATATCATCTCATGGACCCATCAAATGGATATTAGTCGAATTTACTACATAGAAACCATGAAGGGTGGGACTATTTACACCTCCATTTCGGTTTAGAACACTCCCCCGATTGATGCACCCCCTCAAATTTGTCAAGATGGATGCACCCCATAAAATTGTCTAAAATACCCTTTTCTCCCTTCTATCTATATAATACCCCTTTGCTATCCACACCCTCCTCCAAACCCTAATTCTCTCCACCTTTACCACACCTTGTCGCCGCCCACCACCCACATCGCCCCCTTCCTCCCCCTCCCTCAGCCGCAACAGCCTCCCACTCCCTCAGCCGTGGCCCTCTCCGCCTCCTTCTCCCTCGGCCGCGGCCACCTCCCTCTCCCTCGGCCGCGGCCGCGTCCCTCTCCTTCTCCATCGGCCGCGATGGCCTCCCCCTCCCCCTCCCCTGCCTCTCCGATTTGCTCCCGATCGACCTCGCCGCCCCGCATCCTGGTCGAAGATGCCGGCCTCCCCCACCCCAGGTAAGTGTATCGGCCGCCGCCGCCGCCTTGGTAAGTGTATTGCCCCGCTGCCGATGGCCTCACCCTCCCCTCTCTCTCCAATTTATTTTTTAGGTTTCTGTTTACAGAAACCCCAGAAACCCAGAAACCTTTTTTTTTTTTTTTTCGACAATGTAAAGTCGATCATGTAACCTCCCGTCGATAACATGTTGTCGACGAGAGTTTTTATGGTCGATTTTACATTGTCGATTTTTTTATTTTTTATTTTTTTTTAATTATTTTCGACCTTCTTATGTAGACCATATTCACTCTCGTCGACATTAGGGTGTCGACGAGAGTTTATATGGTCGACCTAAGAAGGTCGAATTTTTTTAAGTTTTTTTTTTAAATTTGTTTTCTACTCCATCCGTCCGCCTATAAGTTTTCCATTTTACCATTTTAGTCTGTTCGCCTATAAGCTTCCCATACCCTTTTTGGTAAGTATTTTTTCTTACACTTCACTTTATATTTTACTTTTTCTTTCTATCTCTCTCCTTCTTCCAATCACATCACTTGTACTATATTAATTATTTAATCACTTTTCTTAATCTCTGTGCCAAAAAGTAGCGGGAAGCTTATAGGCGGACGGAGGGAGTACAAACTTAGGTCGACCATATTCACTCTCGTCGACAACAATTTGTCGACGAGAGTGAATATGGTCGACACTGGTTTGTCGAAAATTGTAAAAAAAAAAAGTTGAAATTTTTCTTAAGTTTCTGAATTTTTTTTGTTCGTGGTAAAATTTCGTCGGTGGTGGTGGTGGTGGCGGCGGCGGCGGGACGACAGTGGTGGGGATAATTTAGATTTAGGGTTTAAAGTGAAAGAGGGGTGCATTTAGTAGTGTAATATTACTCCAAGGGTATTTTGGGATTTTTACACTATTATTATATTATTAAATGTATAGGGGGAGTGTTCTAAACTGAAATGGAGGTGTAAATAGTCCCACCCAACCATGAAATGGAATTTATTAAAAGACCAACTAATGGGCCCAATTAGTAGATCGTTGGGCGTGGGTTATATACCCCTCCAACTTTGTTTAATATACTCTCCCGATATACGTACCTCTACCTCCTATAATGGTAAATGTTAAACGATGTACTCTTCCCAAGTTATTTATTATACAATTTCCTTTCTAAATTCACTTTGATACATATACCCACCTAAACTTTAGTTTCTCCTTTCAACCCTCTTTTTTTCTCATTCTTCTTCCCACCAGGCCACCCCCACCGTCGGCCTCGTTGCCCCACCCCACCGAAGCCAAGTCCGGCCCCCGTCGCCCTACCCCAACCCCTTTAGGTTACCGCCCCCTCCCTTCCTTTTCCCTTTTCCCTTTTTTTTTTCTCACGACGTGCCCTAGGTCGTCGTCCCTCCATTGAGGATGCACACCCTTCCCTACCTCCATTCTAGTTCAAAATAAATAAAAAAACAGGCTGTTTCCCTCCATTGATGGTGCGTGCCCAGGCCGTCTCCCTACATTTCGTAGCCAAGGCCACTCGCCCCCACTCTAACAGTCGGGCGCCGCTCGCCCTCGTGCCCAGGTAAATGTTTATTTTAAAAAAAAATCGACAAATTAGTGTCGAATAGATGCACTATTGCATGCAAGGGTGGACCTATGTGATGACTGGGACGGACTGTAGCCCGTCCAAGCCATTTAGATTTCTCTTTTTTTTTTATTTATTTATTATGTGTATATTTAAAGATAAAATAAAAAATTGATCATATAATAATTTATTGCTTAAAAATAGAAATAGGAAGGAAGTTGACTTATATTTATCCACAATCAAATAACAAAGTTAAGACAAAGTGGGATAGCTCAAGTGGTTAGAGCACCACTACCTAGGCCTTAGGTCCTGGGTTCGAAAAACATAAAATTCTTTAAACTAATTAAATTAAAAGGTACGTATATTTGTTTTGAGAATTTTAACATAAAATTAAATAAATCATAATTTACTTAAATTTCAAAATAAATATATAATATTACAAATATTAAAATTTACTCGATTTTGTAGGTATCTATATATGGTTGATAGATATTTATAGAGTTGACTTTTATAGAATTTATAAGTATCTATATAATACTCCCTCCATCCATGAAAAGTAGGGACATGGGGATGGGGCACAAGTTTTAAGAAAATTGTAGATAAAGTAGATAAAGTAAGGGTATTATAGGGTATTGTGGGGTCCATTGTGAATAAAGTGATTGTTTAGGAATAAAGTTGATGGCAAATTGAGTAATTAAGTGATAGTTGAAGGGTGATAGTTTCCATAAAGTGTATGTGACTATTTTTCGTGGACAAAGAATATGTGTCAAATGAGACTACTTTTCGTGGACGGAGGGAGTATGTTTTTAAAATTCGGATTATAGAATTTCAAAGTAAAATCGTGTTAAATTTTAAAATCTCAAATTCGAAAACAAACATAACCTTAAGGTTTTAATAAAAGTGTAAGCATTTTTTTTAAACCTAGCCCACCCTATTTTATAATTCTGGTTCCGCCCTTGATTGCATGTTTGTATTTTACTATCTGATTTATTAACATATCTCATATAAAAAACTATCAGAATTTCATAAAAATGGGATGAAACGTGTTAAAAAATTTGTAGAATGAAACGTCAAGTGGAACAGAAGGGTCGGATATAATCATTTTTCGTTCCATAACTTTTCACTTTTTTTTAAATGGTCCCAAAAAATATAAATGTACGAATCCAGTTCCAAATACTCCCTCCGTCCCGGTATAAGTTTTCCCTTTCTTTTGGGTGTTTTGATTAAGAAATATGATAAAATAATAGATTTAGTACAAGTGATGTGATGGTGAGAGAGAAAATAATAGATTAGTATGAGATGAAGTATGATAAAATAATAGATAAAGTATAAGTGGTGTGATTGAGAAAGAGAAAATAATTTGCTAAAAATGGAATGTGAAACTTATTGTGGGACATCCGAAAAAGGAAAGTGGGAAACTTATAGTGGGACGGAGGGAGTATTTTTTTGTAGGGTAGGGCTGTTGTGTACTCAAGTACATGGTGTACTTGAGTCCATTTGCAAACTGTCACATATGGATAAATAACATATTGCACGCTTATATACCAATTAGTCATTACAACCTAGTGGTCGCCTCCTCCATTGTTTACCACAAGGTCATGCTTTTGATTCCCACCTACATCAAATTTTGAATTTAATTTTATTTTATCACCTGATTTTTTTTTTCGCACCTAATAAATATTTTAGCACTCGTTTATATAAATTATAAAAGTGCAAGACTAATAACCAAAAAAAAAATTAGGAACAGTTTATCTAGATTATAAAAGTGCAAGACTAATAACCAAAAGATGTATCATTGATAGTCATAAAAGTGCAAGTTTAAATAATAAAATGTGTCAAATTAATAACAATGTTTTAAAAAAAATTAGGAACAGTTATTGTAGATTATAAAAGTACAAGTACTAATAACCAAAAGGTGTATTTTAATTGTCATAAAAGTGCAAGAATAAATAAAAAAATGTGTGAAATTAATAACATTTAAAAAAAAAATAGAAACTGTTTATTTAGATTATAAAGGTGCAAGTACTTATAATCAAAACGTGTACCTTTAATAGTCATAAAAGTGTAAGCTTAAATAATTAAATGTGTGAAATTAATATATAATTTACACTTTTCATTAATAGAACATACACTTTTCAGTTATAATAGCATACACTTTTTATTAATATATAACTTACACTTTTCATTAATAGATCATACACTTTTCAGTTATAATAACATATACTTTTCAGTTATCATAACATACATTTTTCATTAATATAACATACACTTTTAAGTTATAATAACATACACTTTTCATTAAAAACAATGTTGCACTTTTCAATATAGTAACGTACACTTTTCATTTAAAAAATAAAGATGCACTTTTCAATATACTAACATACACTTTTTCAAAATAAAAATCGAAAAAAAAATTCGAAATAAAAATAAAAAGTCAAAATTGACCGTTGACTGGTCAACGGTCAACAATTGACTATTCAAAGTCCACTCAAGTACACCATGTACTTGAGTGTATACAAGACTTTGACTTTTTTGTATGTATTAATTTTATCTTAAAGTTGTCGGAATCCTTCAAACGACATCATCTTTTGTCATGTGCTCAGTATGTGGATGATCGATTTCGACAAAGTTGCTTATAAAAAATGAGGTTACGAAAATTCCGACAGCTTAAAAAAATATTAAAATTAGATTCGTAATGGGAACATTAAATTGATAAAAAGTTAAGGTAAGATAATTATAATCTAATCATTATCATCCTTAGGAAAAGAAAAACATGTGATATCATCCCCTTATGACTCATTCATATTCAGGTTTTGGTAAATTAGCATCATATTTTGTTTATTAAAATTCAGACACAGTGCTGGGTGAAGGATGTTCAGTTGCAATTTATTAAGTGAATTGCAAGTTTTTTCTTTAATTTTTTGTTGGATAATTTTTTAATATAAAGTTTGCCAAAATATGAAGAGATTAATTATATTTGTATAAAATAAGTTCCAACTTCCAAGAACTTCTAAGTCGGTAACAAATAAAGTTTGGAATGTATATATATTTAAAGACCGTGCTTAGATTAATATTTAAAGGAACAGAAGAATATTTTTTTGAATAAAATTAATTACTGCTCATGATACCATTCTTGAAACCCACCAACAAAAGCATGAATATTTAAAGACTAAATTGTCTAATTATATAGAATCAATTTATGTCGACTGCAAAATAAAAATTTGTATAAGCCGTCCATGATCTATCTAGTAGATTCATGTATTTTTTTTAGATTAGTTCCAACGTATATACAAATGATATTTTGAGTTTGTTTTTATCTTGTTAGATTTATGTTCTAATTTCTTTTTTGTCTTTTACTAGCGTTTCACACTTGAACTGAATGTTAAATTCGTCTTCCTAATTTAGAAACCATCTAAAAAAGTTGACAAGCTCAAAAAAGTTGACAAGCTCAGTTGTTATTAGTAGAACAGTTGAAAAGACACTCAACTATCAGATGAGTTCCAATTAGCTTCACAGCCGTCTAATGTTCGATCAATTATTTGCCTAAGACTAAGTCTTGTACTAGATAATTGATCACTTGATCTATACAATTTTAGTATAATTTATATTACAGCATGTTTTGACATAATCATCAAAACTAATACTCTCCCGTTCCGCAATTATTTTTACACTTTTTTTTTGAGACGTCTCACAATAACTTTCTCACCCTTAAAATATAAAACATTTTATAGACTTTATCCTCACAATATCCTCAATTTTACACAAATGTCATTACTTTTTCTCCACACATACACAAATGTCAACTCATTTATTTACTTTATATATAAAGTTTTACAAAATTACTCTTTAAAACTTCACTCATTATTGCACTTTTTTAATATGCGTATCCATATATATATATATGAAAGTAATCATAGGACGGGAGGGAGTATACTTTTTTTCGACAAAAATCCTTAATGTGTGACACGTCAGTTTGAACTAGGTACTCGTCAACAACCACAATCAAATATTTTCCCATACAAATGGGACGCATTGAAGGCGAATGAATATCTCTTATTCGTCTGTCGTCTCTTGTGAACCATGCCCTAGTAGAGCTGTCAAAATGGGTTGGGCCCGTTGGGTCGGCCCGCCCCCGCCTACTAATAAAGTGGGTTGGGTTGAGTATTTGAAAGCCCGTTTAGGAGCGGGCCTATTGTTGGATTTTCGAGATACGAACACCATATCCGTAGCAGCGGAAGTTTAAAATTTTGTTTACCAACACAGTTTCTGATATGACTATATAACATAAATCGAAGGATAATTAAAATATTAATATTCATTATAGTGATTCGTATGCGAGATCCTGATCCTCTACTACGATATCCACATAATCCTCGTCTACGAACTTGTGATCCAGATTTAAATTATCTAAAAGAACTCGCGAGGAGAATTTTATAGAGAAAATCGGAGAAATATTATGAGTGATAAATTTGTAACTCATAACCTCTGACCCTAGGGGCCTTTATATAGTAAACCAGAAAAATCTATTTGTGCACATGGGCTTGAACCCACGTATATATTTTATTGTCAAATCTAATATATAATAAAATATATCTTATCATATTTATCACATAATATATTAAGTAGTTACGGCATATTTAATATATTATCTTATTAATTAAATCTTATTTAATTAAATAAGTTATAATTATTCTATATTTCTTCATAAATTAAATATCTTAATCAAAGCAAATAATTAATTCATTCAACTTTAATTCGTAAATTAAGACTACTTGTTGTGTGATCCATTGACCCTTACATATCAAGCGATTAGTCAAACTAACGGTCTTAGTAGAACCCTAGACAATGAACCAAACAATCTCAATATGTGAGTTACGTTGCGAGAATACAACAACCTGTAATGTGAAGCTCAAGATAATATTATCCTTTCATTCGCGAATCCTCTGAATAAGTTTAGAACATGATGATGTGTCTATTCCAATAATTTAATCACGTTATCTCATTCCACTAATTGATCACATTGTCGCATTTGAACATCATTCCAAATGTGACGTGCATTGGCCAATGACTAACGATCCAATTAGTTATGAGAAGACAAGTATCCTCTCCAAATCTATTTGAGGAATGAACTCAATTCTTGGCTTAACTACCGCGCACATGTACTTTATGGTGTGCCCAAAACATGCATAGTCCCCATTAAGAGTGCAAGCGTCGGTCATGGTCAAAACCCATCATTCTGCACATGTCGCGTGTATTGACCTCAAGTCGAAGGACATTACATTGCTCCACAAATCGATATTCCCGTAGACACGCAAATAGAATACACCAAACGGTTTCTCGATTGGACAAGTCAATACCCTCAAAGTATTTGTGCATCCATCATGAGATACCTAGAATCTCGTAGTTTTGAGAACCACTACATCCTCTAAGGATATAATGCAGATCGCACACCGATCTCAATCGTATCATCGATATCTCAATCTCGATAATCATTGATTGGGGCTACTTTAAGAATATGATATAGTCAATCGAGATCTCACATCTCAATGACATCATTAGTTCATGGGAACACATATAAGAATAAATGCAAACAATCAAACATAACATTCTATAAGTGTATTACCGAATATTATTAATAAAGTCAATAATACTTAAATAAGTGAATATGATCAAGTACAATGTTCATATAATGATTGTCTTTAGAACATCTATACTAACATCTATAAGGGTTGGACCGTGCGGGCCCTGAACTTATGCGGGGCGGTTTAGCCACACGCTTTTTAGTTTTTCTAATTATTATTTATGCATACTAAATGAAAAAAATATATACAAATGGCTAAAAGTCTAAAACCCTAAAGCCTAAACCAATGTTTGCCACCAATACTCAACCACACATTTTTAGTTTCACCTAGAGAGAGACTCCCACTTCTCTCTAAAAACTTACTCCATACACTTCTCTCCCTCACCCCACTACTTCCACTTCTCCACCTTTCCACCACCGCTTTCAACACCACTCCCCTCCCTTTTCTTCTCGGCACCGGTGCATCACGCTAGTATAGTCGCCAGGAGCTTCTCTTGGTGTAAGTGTTCGGGCCAACGGTTCGGTCTCTCCAACGGAACCGCTTATGCGGTGACCGATTGGTAGATCGATCCGTTGACCCCCTTTAATTTTTTAGCTTTTTCGTTTTTTGTTTTTTACTTGTTCTTAGATTCCTAGTTTTTAGTTTCGGTTCTTTGTTCTTGTTTTCTGTTTTCTCCTCCGCTAGTTTTTCTAGTTGTGAGTTTTTTCTTCGCCTTGTGCGGTTCTGTTGGTTTCTTCTCTGTGCCTGTTCGTTTGGTTCATGGCGGTTGGATCTGGTGGTTTTAAGTGGACCTTTGCCTTTTCTTTTTTTCTCTGTGTTTTCTTGACACGGGAATACCTTAGTGTGGGGGTATTTTTCTCGTTTTGAGAATGGAGATCTGGACGTACGGTGGGCATAGGTTACACTCGTCTCTCTACTTTCTCACGATTGGAATGGAGCAACTTTCGGTTTGATCATTCTGGGTTGAAGATAATCTTGTGAATTATTTTGTATTGATCATATCATATTGTTCTTGTAACCCCTTAAAAAAAATGTTTGCCACCAATGTTTGCGTGGGTTAGTAGGATGTAAGAATGGGTACATAATGTATTTTTATTGAATTTTGGACACTATTTTTTTTTATTTCTTGCAAATTAATTGATTGTCGAATTTGAAAGCTTTTTTGATTTTCTAGGGAATTTGTTTGAGAAGGGCATTGTAGAATCTTGATTATTAGTGAAAACAAAGAGACATTTTTTATTGAATTTTTCATATTTAATTTTTCATATTTAATTTTTTAATTTTAATTAATTGCACATTATTATTAGTTTGTGTAATAGAATTTAGAATTTACTTGCTGATTTATTTATTTGGACTATTTTGTGTACATTGTTGCTTGAATTTTAAGTTTATGTAAACTTTGTTTGTTTTTATTATGTTTAATAGACCGTCGAATCCCGTAGAATGACGAGTTGAGATGGGTAATGGATCGTCTCGCCCCATCAACCTGTTCTGACAGCTCTATGCCCTAAACTCCATATCTACGAGCAAAATCAGTATTTATAGAAATTCTATGAGTAGACGACTGTATCTACTTACCCATACGATTAATGTATGCACGGTTCAGTAGAGGGTAGAGTGACGGTGAAGGACGTCCATTGTCAAAACTCTCTGGTTAATATTCTTGTTAAGACCAGGCAAGGATCGTGATAAGTCCTGTGAAAACGAATGCACCAATGTAGAGTCCGTCTCATATGTGTTTTTTTTTAAGTTTTTGAATATGAAATGATTTATCTTTTTGTCAAACTAAAGAGTAAGATTGAATGAAATTGTATTATTATATTATTATATGAGATTATAATGATTAAATGATTATTTGATTTATTATATTAGTGTAGTATATACATCTTGATGTTGCACCTCTAGATGTAGTCAAATACTTGTATGCATACGGGTGCATGGTGCATACCTCCTCAATTTCATATATTTTTTTTAATTCAAATTATACCATTCATTTAATTAGTTCACCTCCCAAATTATTTTTTACTATAATTATCTGCACTTACACATTTAATGAGTTCACCCCAAATCTTTTTTTACCACGGTTATATGTACTCGCTCATTTTATGAGTTCACCCCCAAATCATTTTTTTACCACGGTTATCTACACCCGCTCATTTTATGAGTTCACTCCCAAATTATTATTTTATCACGATTATATGTACCCACTCATTTTATGAGTTCTCCCCAAAATAATTTTTAAAAAATAATCACATTTAAAAAAATTATATTATCTTTTTATTAATTTACACAAAATATAATAAAATAAAATCTAATTTATATATTTACAATATACAAACGAGTTATTGTCGAGTTACCGTCGATTCACCACCAAGTCACCCATACTTTTTTTTAAAAAATTGTAAAAATATAATTAATAAAAAACTATCGAAATTAGTCACAAATCTCGATTTTTTTCTTTTTAATTTTTTCCCCTCGTCTTTTCCTTTTTTCTTCCCATTTTCAATTCTTTTTTCCAAATTTTTTATTTCTTCGTTTTTTTTTTCTTTAACTTTTATTTTTCCTGCCTTTCTTTTTCATTTTTTTCATGTGTATTTTTTTAATCTTAATACAAAATAATATTATAGGTATGATTTTATTATAGTCGGTCGGCGGTGCACCTAAATTTCAATTTTAATTTGATGAGTAAAGGACTTGCCGAAAATCCATGTCGGTCGGTGGGTGACCCAGCCACCACCATATCCAACCACCCCTTCGACGGCGACGGCGGCACTTCCGTCCCGACCGCTTAAGCCCGAGACTCCTCCTCAAATCGCAATCATGATTCTTCAATTCCATGACAATCGACATTATATTAGTGTAGTATATACATCTTGATGTTGCACCTCTAGATGTAATCATGTAATCATATCAAATCGTTCGTGAATCTCGATCGTTTAATAGGGTTTGTTAACATAAACTAACAATATCAAACTGTTCGGGGTCACACTTGTGTACACCCGTATGCACCGTACCCCCTGATTTTAATTTTTTATTTATATTTTACTATACCTTCTAATTTAATGAGTTCATCCCTAAATCATATTTTTACTACAGTTATCTACACCCGCTCATTTTATGAGTTCACCCCAAAATCTTATTTTTATTACAGTTATCTGCACCTGCTCATTTTATGGGTTCACCCCCAAATCATTTCTTTTTTACAATGGTTATCTGCACCCGCTCATTTTATGAGTTCACGTCCAAATTATTTTTTACCACAGTTATATGCACCTGCTCATTTTATGAGTTCACCCCCAAATCATATTTATACTACAGTTATCTGCACCCGCTCATTTTATGAGTTCACCCCCAAATTCTTTCTTTTTTACAACGGTTCTCTACACCCGCTAATTTTATAAGTTCACCCCAATTTTTTTACCACAATTCTCTGCACCCACTCATTTTATGAGTTCACCCCCAAATATTTTTTTTAAAATAATTACATTTAAAATACTATATTATCTTTTTATTAATTTACACAAAATATAATAATAAAATCAACCATAATTTATACATTTACAATATGTAGTCGATTTATTGTCGAGTTGCCGTCGATTCACCACTAAATCACCCATATTTTAGAAAAAAAATCGTAAAAACATAATTTAAAAATCTATCAAAATTAGGCACAAATCTCAAATTTTTCTCTATTTAATTTTTCTTCCCATTTTCATTTTTTATTCAATACTTTTTATTTCTTCATTTTTTTTCATGTGTTTTTTTTTCATTAGTATTTTTTAAAATTTTAATACAAAATAATATTATATGTATAATTTTATTATACTCAATAATACAATAAGTAATAACTAGTAATACCTAAAGATGTCTATCAGGCTGGCCCTAGCCCTATATGGCCAACCCTATAGAGCTACGTGCTAAAAGGGCTAGGGCCTCAACCGGTTCATATTTAACTGACCTATAATTGTTGGGACCTAACCCTAACCCTAGCGGGCTACGGGTTAAACTGGCCACTAACGGGCTACAAAAAAAAATTCTTTTAAAATTAAAGGTATCAATTGGCACGTGCAACAAGCAAATAAAATAGAAAAATACATAATTAATTAATGATCAGTAAATAAGAAAACAAAAGTACTCCCCCCGTTCACCAAAAGTGTGCTCACTTGTTTTTTTAGGTGCACAAAAAATACGTTTATTCTATTTAAATAGGTCACTTTTGAATTTTTTTTTTACTTTAATAACAAGATTGAATATTTACCAAATATATTTTTTACTCGTTATCCCAAATATATTCTTTATAAATAAAATATAATTTTTTAAAAACATGTATAAAAAAAAGTGAACACACTTTTGGTGGACAGAGGGAGTATGATTTAAACACAATTCTAAAACTCATTGGTCTTTAATATGACCAAATAAAGCTAAACAATTATCATAATCTAATAAAAAAAATAGTAATAATGACTAATGGATGGTAATGGTCTTCTTAATGCTTATAGTTATTGTTATTGGTCAAATGACCCAAAATTTGTTCTCGGGTTATTTATTTAAAATAATAATAATAACAACTCGGGCTAGCGGGCTGGCCCGGTTTAGCCCGAGGGCTAACCGGTCCAGGTCAAAAAAGCTCGAATTTAAACGGGCCTATGATTCATGAACCCTAACCCTATATTTTTCAGGGTTAAACGGGCCAGCCCGGCCCGGATAAACATCTCTAGTAATACCATTAAAAATAATTAGTACTCCAATATCTTATACAACAACAAATAATTACACATATCTAATTATATTAAATAATACTAAAACCAATTATTAGTAATACCACGAACAGTAATCGGTAATACCATTAATATTAATCAATAAAATTTTATACAATAACAAATAATTTCAGACATCCAATTATATTCAATAATACCAAAAACAATTATCAGTAATACAATGAACAGTAATTTGTAATATCATGAACATTGATCAGTAATATCTTATACAATAATAAATAATTCCACAAATCTAATCATATAAAGTAATACCATTAACAATAATATTTAATACCATAAAAAATAATAATAATAATCAGTAATGTCTTAAACAATAATAAATAATTTCACACAATCAGTAATACCACAAACAATAACCAGTAATACCACAATTAATAATTAATAATACCGTAATCAATAATCATTAATTTTAATTCAATTGTATATTAATAGTAATACTGCAATTAATAACTAGTAATACCAGTACCAATAACTAATAATACCATTAAAAAAAAGTGGAGGAAGTGCAAATCGGGGTGTACTGAAGAAAATAAGTGGTGCACATTTCCAAGCCCAATTGAAGGGAACCCTAGCCCAATGGGAGGGCACCTTAGGTCAGCAGTCGTCGTTTGGGATTTCATCAGCAAGGTCACCGGCTCTGAGTGTCGGTTGGTTAGATATCCATCGGCAACATACTCACATACCTCCGTCGGGCTGCCGTCAACCGGAGGAAGAGGATGCGCAGTAGCATGATGAAGAAAACGGACAAAGCAATGTAGCTTCGATTTGGGCAGAGATGAACGACGAGAGAGAGGCGGCGTCGATCCGAGTGTTGCAGGCGAGAGCCATTGATGCCGAAGAAGCTCCTGGATCGCGAATGCAAGGGAGATTGATCGAAGCAGTCGCGTCGGTGGTCGAAATGAGAAGAGGATTTCGACCGCCATGGATTGTTGCCGAGATGGAAGATGATGTCGATTGTCATGGAAGTGAAGAATCGCGATTGCGATTCGATGAGGGGTCTTGGGCTTCAGTGGCCGGGACGGAAGCGCCGTCGTCGCCGTCGAGGGGGTGGTCGGGCATGGTGGTGGTTGGGTCACCCGCCGACCGACATGAATTTTCGGCAAGTACTTTACTCATCAAATTAAAATTGAAATTCAAGTGCACCGCCGATCGACTATAATAAAACCATGCCTATAATATTATATTGTATTAAAATTTTAAAAATACACATGCAAAAAATGTAAAAAAAATGTAGGAAAATTTAAAATAAAAAAGGAAAAGGAAAAAAAAATGAAAAAATAAAAAATTTGGAAAAAAAATTAAAAATGGAAAAAGAGTAGGAGGAAGAAAAATTAAAAAGAAAAAAATCGAGATTTATGACTAATTTCGATAGTTTTTTATATTAATTATATTTTTACGATTTTTTTTTAAATATGGGTGACTTGGTGGTGAATTGATTTTTTAGAGTTTATTTTATTATATTTTGTGTAAATTAATAAAAGGATAATATAGTCTTTTAAATGTGATTATTTTTTAAAAAATATTTTGGGGTGAACTCATAAAATGTGCGAGTGCAGATAATCGTGGTAAAACAATAATTTGTGGGTGAACTCATAAAATGGGCGGGTATAGATAACTGTGGTAAAAAATAATTTGGGGGTGAACTCGTAAAATGAGCGGGTGTAGATAACTGTTGTAAAAATATAATTAGGGGGTGAACTCATTAAATCAGTGGGTGCAGATAAAATATAAATAAAAAATTGAAATTGAAATTAGGGGGGTGCAAATCATTAATGAGTGAACTAAAGAATTTTGTGGGTGCGAGTTCATTGAGGGTGAACTGAGTAAACAGGTAAGTGTGTGACTGAAATCTGAGGCGCAGTCCCAAAGAAGGCCTAATAATCTGGGTGCGAGTTTATTTGATTTCATTTAATCAGGTTAATTTGTTAACATAAACTAACAATATCAAACTAGATCATATTTGGTTCATTAACTCGTGAGCTAACTTTTTTATATATATATATATATATATATATATATATATATATATACACTCGTGGTTACAGTCTTGTCTTCATCGCTTGGAGAAAGGCATGCTGCTGAGTGGACTTTCTTTCCAACCCCCGTCTATCTTGCCGAAAGTGCCCCATAGCCAAGCCCCGAAGTATATATATATATATATATATATATATATATATATATAACTTTAATTTATAATTTTCACATTTAATATAAAAATAAAATTATGTAATTAAATGAAGTTATTGAGTTTAGAAGATATATATGGGTGTGAGAGAGATTTTTAAAAACACATATGGAGTATAATTTTATTTTTATAAAGAACGGTGAATTACTAAATTTATAATTTATATTATTAAGCTCACAATTAAATTCGAAAAAACTCAGTAAATTAATTAGGTCAAGCTCAACTAATAATAAATTATGCAAACACAAATACTCAAATTTTCTATTCGACTTGATTCGATTAGCACGCTCAGTCAAATAATGATAATAAATAGTACTTCCTCTTGTTCAAATTCATTAGGCATATTTTTTAGAACACGAATTTTAATAATTATTAATTAATTTATATATAAAATAGATAGTTTAGTAGTATGATGGAGTATTTTGAATAAATAAATGATAACTGAAAGCTAGAAATAAAGGAAATTAGACGGCAAAAAAAAAAAAAAGTAGGAATAATTTACATAGAAGAGTAGGAATAATTTACATAGATAAGTACTTGTCTGCTAAGTAGATTTTGAAGAACAGTACAACATAACATTATTCAGCTACTTACTAAGTAGGCTTATTAGGTAACAAACAGTAACTGCTATCTTTATTAGTATATTACACAGGCAGGCGCTAGTTGATACGTCCTCCACTCCTCTCCTTTCTACATGCATTTAACATTCATGGTAATATGTCACCACCATTACCATGGAAGCTGGGGTTGTATCCACGAACCTAGAAAAACGAGTGACAGGATTAATATAGCGATATGTATGCTCAAAGCATACAGTTTCTCACATCAGCCAATGCACCTGATCTTAACCCAAACGACGACCCATTTCTACTCCCATCTGGATCAGCTCTCTCCTTTCTACATGCATTTAACATTCATGGTAATATGTCACCACCATTACCATGGAAGCTGGGGTTGTATCCACGAACCTAGAAAAACGAGTGACAGGATTAATATAGCGATATATATGCTCAAAGCATACAGTTTCTCACATCAGCCAATGCACCTGATCTTAACCCAAACGACGACCCATTTGTACTCCCATCTGGATCAGCTCTCTCATCTTCAGGTTCCGACCGGAAGTTCCATCAGTTGCCTGCATCCAATATATACGCCTCACCAAGCAGGATATATTAACATTAATGTTCTCATTGACATATAGGGGAAAATTACCTTTACATATCTTTATTAGTATATTACACAGGCAGGTGCTACTTGATACGTCCTCCACTCCTCTCCTTTCTACATGCATGATCAACGCTTTAAAATTCATGGTAACATGTCACCACCATTACCATGGAAGCTGGGGTTGTATCCACGAATCTAGAAAAACGAGTGACAGGATTATAGCGATATGTATGCTCAAAGCATACAGTTTTGAAAACGAGACCCTATCACATCAGCCAATGCACCTGATCTTAACCCAAATCTTAACCCAAACGACGACCCGTTTGAACTCCCATCTGGATCAGCGCTCTCATCTTCAGGTTCCAACTCCTGACCGGAAGTTCCATCAGTTGCCTGCATCCAATATATACGCCTCACCAAGCAGGATATATTAACATTAATGTTCTCATTGACATATAGGGAAGAATTACCTTTACACATCTTTACAGGGGTTTCCAGAAAATGATGAAGATATAGATATGGAACTTAGTAATAGGAATGTTAACCCTCTCACTCACTCAACAAGTAAATTAAGAATTGAATGTTAATCATCTCTCTAACCTCCATCACTGTTTCTTCTGGAGTTGATTTGGTAGTACTACAAGAAGGAAGTGATTCAGTATGTTCAACTTCATTGTCATTTAATTTGTCATCAGCCTTGTGGAACAGGCGGCATAAGACATAGTCTCCCTGGAGCATGTAAACCTTATTATGATTGACTCAAGTCAAAGACTCAAAAGTTGGACTCAGTTTATGTCAAGTCAAATATGGTCAATAATTAATTCTCCTCGGCAGCATAGTATTTCAGGAAAGATAGTGATTAAGGTAGAAAACACATGATCCTAGTTCAAGTGCTAGTAGTCAAATTACTTAAAAAAAAATGCTAGTTGGGCTTGCCAGCTTGGTGGATTTGTGAGTACTAGTAGGAGGAAGAGATCTTAACGTAAAAGATTGAAGACATTGATTTATTTATAATTTGCACTGTGTACCCACTATTAAAACAAATATTTTGAGCATATATAGGGCAACTTTTAAGAAAGGATATGATACAGTTGAAGGACCCTAACCTTTCTATAAGACAGTATGATCAAGATGATTGCCACCCATATTAAGAAATAGAATGTTCCTGCTTAGCATTCGAAACAATCCACAAAATGCCTATAGACATGAAGATCCATTGTGTCTATGTTTTGGAAATCTCAAATTTGGAGGATTGAAATTTGAGTTTTTTGAAGGACGCCTACTCGAGAGGCAGTTCAAACTTCAAAGAAAGCTTTCTAAAGGACTTATATTCTAGAGTAAAAAGCTTCTTGAGCTCATACATATAAATGCTTCAGGTCCTAACGATGCCAAATTGATTCGATAAGACTAATTACTTTTTATTGTTATTTAAATAAAAATTCCAAGAAAAATATAAGTTTATATGGCTTCCAGAAGTAATCAGAAGTTATTTGAAACATTAAATATGACAAAACTTACGGTGGATATGTTAAAATTATGTGTGTGTATGTGTGTGCGCGCATATTTGAGAGAAAGCAAATAAGTTTTGACCTGTCCAGAGGCAGTGCCATCAAGAACTGGTTCATTGACACGATACTCATGCATTACCCATTTTGTGTGTTCACCCCTGGGAGCACGACCCTTGTAAAAGACAAGAGTCTTCTTCCAGCCGACTATATGGGAATGCGTAGAAGATGAGGAGTGTTTGTAAGATTTTATATTACGATCCTTGCCCGTGGCTTTCCAATAACCAGCTTCTGTGGCCCGATTGGAACGATGTCCACTCAGATACTTTTTAACACGTGAGCTAAAGAAGAACCATTCTGGCTCATC
Organism: Galeopsis tetrahit; assembly: GCA_963675135.1. NCBI lineage: Eukaryota > Viridiplantae > Streptophyta > Magnoliopsida > Lamiales > Lamiaceae > Galeopsis > Galeopsis tetrahit. Next base: position 12,676,269 of record OY776125.1, on the reverse strand, counting down.
TGACTTTATAACAGACAGTGCTAGACAAAATCAAAGAATCAGTAAGGCAAAAAACAAATTTACTTGTGCAAAAGAAAACTCATGTGCATAACGAATCTAGATACAGCACTGTGTATTGGGAAGGAGGATAAGTGGAAAGGTTAATGGATTGGGATATGTCTCACAATCCGCCTGACATTACACCATCTCACACAAAAGTTTTATGTATTACATTCTACGAATCTTATGCATGAATTCTTTGAATTTCATTAAGATTATTAACTGTTAGACACTCTCTTATGAATCTGTTTCACGTGAGACAACCTGAAATTTCATATATTAGTTAGAAAAAAATTCAAACCGGATTAGATGGGAATGGATAAATGGTAAGTTACATTTAATTTGGATCTATCTTACAATTACTCGTCTGATGTTGTACCATCTTAAACAAGAATTTATCATTAATTACAGGTTATCCTCTCTTCCACCACAGTCTTCAAACTGTGTAGAATACATATAAAATAACACAAACTCGCATGTATTTGAAGAGATGTACGGTACACACGATGTAGATAGGGTGTACAATCAGCAATTGAATTTGGATCTATCTTACAACTCATCTGATGTTGTACCATCATCTTAAACAAGAATTTATCATTAATTATAGGTTATCCTCTCTTCCACCAGAGTCTTCAAACTGTGTAGAATACATAAACACCAAAACACAAACACCGTATACATATAAACTAACACAAACTGGCATGTATTTGAAGAGATGTACGGTACACACGCGATGTATCAGCAATTGAAGCATCAACACAAAGCTTATTGAATAGTAAATGCAGAGAGCTAGGAATAGAAGCATACCAGGGAGATCCCACGGCTCCCATTTACAAATATCAACTTCAGGGATAATATCAACCTTAGAATGATGGCCGTTGATCTTGTGCCTCAGGTAGTAGTCAATGAGTACCTCATCGTCCGGATGGAATCGGAAACCCTTGGGCAGAGACTCCAATTTAATGGAGTTACAGAAACATGAAGACATCAATCGATCGCCTACATTAACCAACGAAAAATCCCCCAATTAAGCGCATAAAAAACACAAAATGGTACTGGTAAATTCCTAGAGACTATGCAGTTAGGCACAAACTAGTGAAGTAAAACTCATTGAGCTCCACTCCGCGCTTTACCGTATAAGGCTAATTGCAAAAGCTCAAATCCGATTTGCTAATTCCAAAAGCTCACAAACCTGCTTCCTAGTAAATGAAGAAATGTATCACTCATCCGCCACAGTACTTATAGTGCTGAAAGTGCCGTTGGAAATTGGAATTACGAATTTCTTTGTTTTTGTTGGCTTCTCTCATTTCATTTTAGACTCCATGTCAAATCAATGTGTTATTCTAAAGAAAAAAAAAATTACCCTAATTGAAACCTAAGTAAGTTTTTAGTGAAGAATTCATTATCTTTGTATTTCTTTTTGTTCCTTTGTGGGCCTCCGACAAAATTGGAACGATACGTCGAAGATTCCTATAATACTGGAACGATACGTGAAAGTTTAGTCTGCCCCTGTTTAAGGATGACACGCGTATACTGAAAAATGGTCATTACTATTATATTATAAAATTAAAATAAAAATAGAAATAGAAATTAAAAAATAATAATAACCCTAGTTTTTAGTGAGCCGCCATTATTTTTCTTATTAATAATATTCGCGCCATCCCTCTGTAATTGAGTTTTGGATGTAACTAAATTTAACAAATTCATTGGAAATGAATACGCCTGTATTTGCAGCACCTCCCTTGTGTTACAATTATATACTCCTTACCGACCAATTTTACCATTTTTATCCTTTTCAATATAATTATCTAATCTCATTATCTATTTTTATTTTCTCTTTATTATTCCTCTTTACCTTTATTTTTCTTAATTACTTTTCATCAACTCAAATTTTGAGCAATTTCTCAATAAAAATGATTTATTTCAATTTATTTGGACCCGAATTTTATAAACATTTAATTAGTTTATATATAAACTTAATAAGTTAAGAGTTAATGGTATAGTTCACTTATAAATAAAGTAATTGTTGACTAAGAAAATGGAAGAAAATTTAACTGTTTTTTAGATAAGATTTAACTCTCGTGTGTAAAGTTTCGAGATGGCAATGCCTGCAACAACGCGAGGTGAGACGTTGACTAAGAAAATGGAAGAAAATTTAACTGTTTTTTAGATAAGATTTAACTCTCGTGTGTAAAGTTTCGAGATGGCAATGCCTGCAACAACGCGAGGTGAGACGTTGACTAAGAAAATGGAAGAAAATTTAACTGTTTTTTAGATAAGATTTAACTCTCGTGTGTAAAGTTTCGAGATGGCAATGCCTGCAACAACGCGAGGTGAGACGTGGGGTTGCATTTATATTTTCCTCTGTCCTGCGGCAAAGGCTTGTATTGTAGCGCACACATATTGAGAGCCATATACATGCACAACATAATAAACATGTATCTAGCTCTCATCTACAAAACATAGCTTTGTTAAATGTACCCCTTCCCCATTTATTAATATTTATATACATGCACACCATAATAATAAACATATATCTTGCTCTCATCTACAAAACATTTGTAAGGGAAGTACACCATAATAAACACCTATACGTGTATATGTTATATCTCTCACACCTCTGCAAAACATATATATTTTAAAAGATAGGAAGATGATGATAACATAAATGAGTAAAATATGAAGATAAAGATGATAAGGGAGAATTATTTTAAAATTTAATAAAAAAGAATTAGGAATCGTGAAATCAACGGTTCGAATCGTAAAATCAACGGTTCCAATTTTTTGCATAGTGGAACTAAAATTGAACCGTAAAATACATGGTTACAGTTGGTTATACGATGTTTCGATTCAGAACCAGATGAGCAAATCTACCACCGAGCAATCCTACCCTATAAATTCAACTATTGTTTTACTTTGAAATTTTAGAATAAGAATTTTAAAATTCAATTCTACAAGTACCTATAAAATATACAAAAGTCAATCATAAGATTTAATTTTATGTTAATAGGTGTTTAGATAAGATTTATAAGTATCTATCTATATAAGTTTTGTATATATTTATAGGGCTAGCTAACTTTTGTAATATTTATAAGTATTTGTAGGGTAGAATTTTAAAATTCTAATTCTAACATCTCAAAGTATTACTTACTCCCTTCGTCTCGGAATATCTCTAGTAAAGGTGTCCTCCTCTCTAATAAAATTACTTCATAAAATTCCTAATTTAAATGAGACTTATATCATAAATTTTTTAATTCATTTGTGTGAGTCCCAAAGGAAATATATCTTGAATGTCGTACACAATTAAAATTCACTAAAGTTTTAACTCTTCTTTGAATCTTACTCCTAAACAATTGATACGACCAAACTAGTTAAAATTATTTTTAAAATTTAATTAATTAGAAGGTGTGGCCCCTGATTAAGCTATTCTAATGGATATCACAAAAGATGTATTCGAAATTCAATTCATAGAATGCATTAATGATCCAAAATAATATAGTCAATTGGACTATGAATATAACACGCTCGTTTCATACAATCTAAACATAGTTATCTCTACGGTGTTCTGTCCTATTTGCTACTTCAATTACACAATTATAACACTTAGAGATTATAAAGTGCAATATAGTTATAAATAAATAATCAATAGTGCAATTTGATAGGCTCACAAAATAATTAAATATGACACACATATAATAAATTAAATAATGAAGAAATTAAAGAGATGGAATTGAAAAATTAGTTACTAAATAATTCGAATTACACAAAAACTTATATGCAATATTGCATACATGCAATATTGACTAATTAAGTCAATTGAGCTGAAAATATTGATCTATTAAGTCAATGGACTGAAAATATATATTATTGGGCCACAATTAATTAATTTGGGTTAATTATTAATTTATTTGTCAAATGGCCCGCTTGTGTTCTAATTTTGACAAAAAAATTTGACCAGTTTATTTTGTCAATTTCTGTGATTTTTTTATCTTTTATTTTATTGTCGAACGCGGGAAATTAAATCTAGTAATTCAAATCGTAAAATGTAGTAACACACATTATTTTATGTAGTAATAACACAAATTATTTTATATAATAATACAAATTCTTTTATTTAGTAACCCATTTTTTTCTAGTGTTTTTGTTAATGTAGTAACTCACATTATAATACGTAGTAACATATACTATCACATGTAGTAAACACAATAACCATGTTGTAATGCAAATCATTTGATAAAGTTACATATAGTAACAAACGCATATTCAATGTAGTAATTCAAACTGAAGTATGTAGTAACTGAAAGTGTGGTGTAGGGTGTACAAAAATGTTTAAGTATAAGTAGATAAATGTTGCACAGAATGTTGAGACAAATAGTGCAATGTTGGGATATGAATCCTATAAACAATGTTCTAGTTGATGAAAGTATGTTTTGATGGCCAAAAGCAACTTAAAGTTAGTGATATATGTGGTTCTAAGTCATCTTAACTAAGTCATCTGAATCTAAGCTTACTAATCTGATGAGAAACTTAAGATTGAGTTTACTGATCTTAATGCTAACTGAAGTAAGTTTACTGATCTTATTGAGTAAAATTAAGAATAAAATTACTGATCTTAACTGAGTTATGTGAAATAAGATTACTGATCTTAGTGTGGAAACTGAGAATATTTTTAGTGATCTTATATGATATATTTGAAATCTGAGTTACTGATCTGATGTACTTACTGATCTGATATGTTTACTGATCTGATATGTAAGTTACTGATCTTAAGTGTTTACTGATCTTAGATATTTACTGATCTTATAAGGAAGTTATTGAACTTACATGAGTTACTGATCTTATGAGTTACTGATCTTATTGTTTACTGATCTGATATATGAACTGTTAGGAACTAAGCTGATGTTTTGTATTGTATAGACAGCTTATAGTATAGGACTTAGAAATACTCATATGTATATAGTTCAGTTGATGTATAGATAGGTTTTATATATGTAAAGTTGTGTTCTATTGTATTCAGCATTGTAAAGCTCAGAACAGTAAAATCAGAACACTAGATTAGGAATAGATTAGGAGAAGATCAGAAGACTAATGAAGACTCAGAGGACTACTTCAGACTAAGAAGACTTCAAAGAAGAGTTGAAGAAGAGCTTAGAAGAAGTCTGGAGAAGTTTTGAAAAGTTTTTGGTTACTGTGCTGATTGAATCAGAAGAGTAAAAATCAGCAGAGTAAAATCCGAAGAGTAAAAATCAGAACAGTAAGTTACTGTGCTGATTTGTTGAAATTGAAGAATAAGTTTGGAAAGCTTATTTAAGGTGTAACTGGAGATTTATTGAAGATATGCTGACTTAGAAGGAAGTTACAAAGTTGGTTACAAGAAGAAGTTACAAAAACAGTTTAGAGTTAGTTGAAAGTTAGTTCACAAACTGCTAACTGTCATACTAAGTTCTATAAATACTGTGTGATCTCCTACTGCTGAAGACTACTGAAGCAATTACTGATCTTAGAGAAATCAAGAGCAAGTCTACAAGCAAGAACTCACAGAGTTGAAGGAGATTGAAGAAGAAGAGCCACTGAATTGAAGAGAAGAATCAAAGGCTATTCAAAGAGAAGTTTTACTTTTCAAGTTTAAGTTTGTATTTTGTAAAACAAGTGTGCTAGTTACTTGTAGAATTACTAGTAGATCGAAGATATACCTGGTGGTATAATCGAAAAGATCAAAGTCTTAATCTTGGGACTCTAAGCCACAAGAAGCTCAAGAAGAGTAATAAAACTTCACAACTGGAGTTGTGAGAGTGGATGTAGACATTTGTCGAACCACTATAAAATTCTGTGTTCTTTACTTTACTGTTTGATATCTGTTTAACTAAGACCAGTAGAATTAACAAAGATAAAGATCTAGATAAAAGTTGAGTATAAACTTAATTGGGCTCATTAGTAATCTGATTATTCCGCATTGTGTATTCTGATATATTGAAAGATTTTTGAAAAGTCTATTCACCCCTCCCCTCTAGACATTTTCACTAGCTTACTCAATATTATTAACTCAACTTTGGGACCAACAAGTGGTATCAGAGCAGTAGTTCTTTGGACTGCTGTTTCTTGATAAACCTTGTAAATCTTGAAGGTTATCTTTACTGTTCTTACTGTTAATTCTTGATACTTGTTACTATCTGAATACTTGTAATCTATCTGCTATACCACTGATCCTATTTGTATAAACAAACATGGATGACACTAATGTGAACAAGCTGCCTAAGTTCAAGATTGCAGATTATGACTACTGGAAGCTTAGGATGGAGGCCATCTTTAGCTCAACCCATGATCTGATGGTGTCTGTGGTGACTGAAGGACCAATTGTCATCATGGTGGAAAACACTGCTGTTCTGGATCCATCTAAACCAGTTGGTGCACTGGTCCCTAAACCCAGGTCAGAACTGACTTCAGAAGAGATGAAACAAAACAATTTGGATAGTCTTGCCAAGAACTACATTCTACATACCTTACCAAATGAGTATCTTGGTAAAATATTGAAATGTAAGACTGCAAAACAGATGTGGGACAAACTGGCTATTCTTTGTGAAGGTACTACACTGATCAAAGAAAGCAAGTTATCCACTGCTGTCCAAAGGTTTGAATCATTTAAGATGAAGCCAGGAGAATCAATTGATGAATTGGATACTCGATTTACCAAAATTATGAATGATCTTGATGTATTAGGAAAGACTTATACTGACAGAGAAGTTAATTTGAGAATCTTGAAAGCCTTAGATGAAAGGTGGAAAATGGTCAAGATGATCATTAAAACTACACAAGACATTGATTCTTGGCCAGCAGAAACTATGTTCCAAACACTTAAGGCTCATGAGTTCGAGTTAGATGAAGAAGATCCTATTTCTGTGATACATAAGGATAAGGATGTCTCTAAAGACATAGCTTTCAAAGCCTCTACTTCAAAGGGGTCTAGATCATCTAAAACAAAGGCTTCAAGCATAAAAGATGAACTAGATGGTTCTGATCTAAGTCTGAAAGATCAGATGAGCCTTATGATCAAAAGATTTGATAAACTGAACAAGAGATATGGCAGGTACAAGAGGGTCTATAAGGAATCTAAGGGTTCTAATAACAGGGACTCTTCTGTGAACAAAAGGGATCAAAACTCTTCTGAAAGAAGGGATGAGATCTCTAATGAAAACAGGAGAGACAGGAACTCATCTGAAAAGAGAGACAGAAAGTATTCTGATAAGAAAGACAGGAACTCAATTGACACGCATAACAGGAACAGAAAGCATTCTCCTCCTAAAAGAACTTCTAACAATCCTGTTTGCTATAACTGTGATAAGCCAGGTCATTATGCTTATGAATGTCCTGATCTGAGTTCTGAAGATCGAGAAGAAAGGAAAGCCAGAAGAGATCGAAAATATGCTAAGGGTAAGAAGGCAATGATGGCTTACAATGACTCTGATTCGGAATCAGAAGAGTTACCATCGACTTCATCTGACTACCCTTCTAGCAATGAAGATGAAGCTTTCATAGCAGATGATGGACTGGCAATGATGGCCAAAATAAATGATGAGGTATCATCTGTTAACTCATTTCAATCTTGTGACAATTCTGACACTGATGAAAGTGATGCTGCTGTTAGCAGTGTAGGAAGTAGTCTTCATCATTCCCAGGGAGTGACTGAAGAAGACCTTCTACAAGCTAACAAAGCATTCATGGAAATTAGTGATGAGAATATATCTTTAAAGCAAGAAATCATTAAGCTGAAAGAAGCTCAGCTGAAAGTGGATCCTAATATAGTTGTCATAAATGCAAGGCTATCAGAAGAGTTATCCCAACTCCAAGAAAAGTATGCATCCATTGACAAACTATATCAGGGTATGCTTAAAACTCAAGCCAAAGAGACTAATGAATTCAATGACTTAAAGATCAAATGTGAAAAACTTGAAGAGCGCAATAGATTCTTAGAATCTGAAGTAGTGAGCCTAGATCGAAAGTTATCTGGGATGATTAACTCTACTAAGATTAATCAAACTATCTCAGACAGATATAGAGCTCCAAATGATAAAAGAGGAATAGGTACTAATCTGCCTAATCCATCTACTTCAGAATTTAAGAACACTAATGAAGCTAGTACAAGTTCTTTGCAACTAGATAAAGGAAAAGAACCCATGACTTATGATGATGAACCAAAACTCAAAGTACAGTCTAAATACATCCCTCCTACTACCAAGAATGGTAAAATGAAGAATGTATTAAGACCAGTACAGTCTAGACCATACCAGAAGAGTCATACTCCTCTGACCAGATCAGATCAGTACTGGAATCAGAAGAGACAGACTCAGAACAGTAGGTCAAGACAAGCACAGGCTAGTTGGGAACAGCCTAGACCTCCTTTTATAAGGCAGTCTCAGCTGTATTCAACTAAACCTAGGAGATTTGTGCCTCATTATCATAACAAACCTGTTCTTTATCCTCCTCCTTTATCTTATGATATCCATGGAGAGAAGAGACCAAAGCAAATTTATAAGCCTTATGGTCCACATGCTTTTAGACCATATTCAAACTATCACAGACCTACTGATCTTACTGAAAAAGGGATAGAACCAAGGAAAGGCTATCTCAGAAAAATAGATCCTAAGTCTGCTGATAATTCTGAACTGGTTAATAAAGTACTGTTCTGTGATAAATTTGGAAGGAAACTGAAGAGGTCCCATTTATTCAAATCCTCAATGTTCATTTGGGTACCTCTCACTACTAACCCCCAAGGACCCCAATAAACAAGGGTACCTAAGTTATTAAGATCACTACCTTGCAGGATCGACTGGACTTATACAAGAAAGGTGGTTCAGTTGGTGAGACCTGGTACATAGACAGTGGGTGCTCACACCACATGACTGGTACCAAGGCCTTACTTACTGACTATCAAGAGAAGGAAGGACCAAAAGTCATCTTTGGTGATAGCTCAATAGCAATCACAAAAGGATTTGGATTCATCAAGAATGGAGATGTTGAAATCCAAGATGTATCCTATGTTGAAGGTTTGAAGTATAATTTGTTATCTGTATCTCAATTTTGTGACAGGGGATACAAGGTTCAGTTCAAGACCAGAAAATGTGAAATAATTGATAAAAGGACTCACAATGTTCTACTTGTTGGCACAAGACAAGGAAGTATATACATTGTGAACTGGAATAGTTGTCCTAAGAATGCCTGTCTTATTACTAAGAGTCCTAAAGAAAATAGTTGGCTCTGGCATAAACGCCTCTGCCATCTAAACTTTAAGATAATTAACAAGATTGCTAGAGAACATCTTGTTGAGGGCATTCCTAATGAAATCTATTCCAAGTCACAAGTATGTGATTCCTGTCAAAAAGGTAAACAGGTAAAGGTTTCATTTAAGTCCATTCCAACTCTTTCAACAAGCAGAGTTTTAGAACTCTTGCATATGGATCTTCATGGTCCTATCACACCTCCTACATTGAATGGAAGAAGGTATACTCTAGTTGTTGTAGATGATTATTCTAAGTTCACTTGGGTAGTCTTTCTACACAAAAAGAGTGATACACAAACACTACTTCCAGATCTATTGAAGAAATTGCAGGTTGAAAAAGGTCATCCCATTGTCAAGATTAGGAGTGACAAGGGGACTGAATTTATTAATTGTTACATTTCTGACTATTGTTCTAAGTCTGGCATACAGCATTTGACAAGTGCAGCCAGAACCCCTCAACAAAATGGTGTTGCAGAAAGGAGAAACAGAACACTAAAAGAAGCTTGCAGAGCCATGATTGCAGAATTCAACACACCTCAGAAATTTTGGGCAGAAGCTATTAACACAGCTTGCCACTCTCAAAATCGAAGTGCTCTTAATAAGGTACATGGTAAAACACCTTATGAGGTATGGAAAGGTAGAAAACCAAGAGTTTCTTATTTTCATATTTTTGGTTGTAAGTGTTTCATACATAACAATGGCAAAAGTAAATTAAATGCTTTTGATGCAAAAGCTGATGAAGGGATATTCTTAGGATACTCTTCTGTAAGCAAAGCATTTAGAGTGTTTAATTACTCTACCCTATGTGTAGAAGAAACACCCCATGTTGTCTTTGATGAGAATGTACAGGACTCTGCTGATCATCAGCTCAGTAAGAAAGTTGACAAACTACAGCTTCAGAACAACAATGAAGATGATGATACAGGAATATATGAATCTGTACAAGCTTATAATCCTTTCCTGAATGTTCTAGATCAAGATTCTGATAAAGAAAAGGTAAAATACAAAGGTGAGTCATCTAAAACTTCTGAAATAAAAGAATTGAATGAATGCTCTCCTGTGAACAAAACTACTGATATAAATGATACTGATCTGCATGATAATTTACATGATGTAAATGATGATACTGTTAAGAATAGAAGGACATGGAAGTCTGCTCATTCTACTGATCTGATTCTAGGTGATTCTAGTATAGGTGTTAAAACTAGAAAACAATTGTTTGATTCAAAAGAAGAACCTAGTAAGTCTTTATTTTGCTGGTGTTGTTTTCTATCATCTATTGAGCCTAAAACTGTGATTGAAGCTTTAAGTGATAGTAACTGGATTGTAGCCATGCAGGAAGAACTTAATCAGTTCACTAGAAATGAAGTTTGGGAACTTGTTGATAGACCTAGTAATCATAATGTTGTAGGTACTAAGTGGATTTTCAAGAACAAAAGGGATGAAAATGATCTTGTAGTTAGAAACAAAGCTAGATTAGTTGCTCAGGGCTACTCTCAAGCTGAGGGTATTGATTATGATGAAACTTTTGCTCCTGTAGTTAGACTAGAAGCTATAAGATTGTTCCTTGCTTATGCTGCACATATGAAATTTACTGTATATCAAATGGATGTGAAAAGTGCATTTTTGAATGGTATACTTGCTGAAGAAGTTTATGTAGAACAACCACCTGGTTTTGAAGTGAATAGTCACCAAGTATACAGGTTAAAGAAAGCACTCTATGGATTGAAACAAGCTCCAAGAGCATGGTATGATACTCTTTCTCTATTCTTACTTGAAAATGGTTTTACAAAAGGCAAGGTTGATAGAACTTTGTTTAGAAGACAAGAAGGTAATGATATATTACTTGTTCAAATTTATGTGGATGATATTATCTTTGGATCACCCAACAAAAACTTGAGTGAAAGCTTTTCTATACTCATGCAAAGTAAATTTGAAATGTCTATGATGGGAGAAATGACATATTTTCTTGGTCTTCAAGTAAAACAAACTTCAGAAGGTATCTTTATAAATCAAGCAAAGTACACTAAGAATTTGCTAGATAAATTTGGTATTAAAACCTGTAAGACAGTTGGTGTGCCCATGCAACCTACATACAGAATGGATCCTGATGAAGGAGGTAAGTCTTCTGACCAACCTCACTATCGTGCTTTAATTGGCTCTCTACTCTATCTAACTGCCAGCAGACCTGATATTGCTTTTTCTGTTGGAGTATGTGCAAGATTTCAAGCAAACCCCAAGGAAAGTCATCTGGAAGCTGCTAAAAGGATATTGAAATATCTAAAGGGGACCATTAATCGAGGATTATGGTATCCTGCAGATGATGATATATCTTTAAGTGGTTATTCAGACTCGGACTTTGGAGGTTGCAAAATAGATAGAAAATCTACTTCAGGTTCATGTCAATTCTTAGGAACTAAGCTCATTTCATGGTTTTCAAAGAAACAAACAAGTGTGGCAACTTCTGTTGGTCCCAAAGTTGAGTTAATAATATTGAGTAAGCTAGTGAAAATGTCTAGAGGGGAGGGGTGAATAGACTTTTCAAAAATCTTTCAATATATCAGAATACACAATGCGGAATAATCAGATTACTAATGAGCCCAATCAAGTTTATACTCAACTTTTCTATAGATCTTTATCTTTGTTAATTCTTAATGTTCTTGATTAAACAATTCAAACAAATATCAAACAGTAAAGTAAAGAACACAGAATTTTATAGTGGTTCGACAAATGTCTACATCCACTCTCACAATCCCAGTTGTGATGTTTTATTAACTCCTTCTTGAGTTTCTTGTGGCTTAAAGTCCCAAGATTAAGACTGTGATCTTATCGATTACACTTCCAAGTGTATCTTCGATCGACTAGTAATTCTACAAGTAACTAGCACACTTGTTTACAACAACACAAACTTAAACTTGAAAAGTAAAACTTCTCTTTGAATAGCCTTTGATTCTTCTCTTCAATTCAGTGGCTTCTTCTTGCTTTGATTTCCTTCAACTCTGTAAGTTCTTGCTTGTAGACTTGCTCTTGAATTCTCTAAGATCAGTAATTGCTTCAGTAGTAGCAGTAGTCTCTTCAAGTAGGAGATCATACAGTATTTATAGAACTTAGTATGACAGTTAGCAGTTTGTGAACTAACTTTCAACTAACTCTAAAACTGTTTTTGTAACTTCTTCTTGTAACCGACTTTGTAACTTCCTTTCAAGTCAGCATCTCTTCAATAAATCTCCAGTTACTCTTTAAATAAGCTTTCCAAACTTATTCTTTAATTTCACCAAATCAGCACAGTAACTTACTGTTCTGATTTTTACTCTTCGGATTTTACTCTGCTGATTTTTACTCTTCTGATTCAATCAGCACAGTAACCAAAAACTGTTCAAAACTTCTCCAGATTTCTTCTAAGCTCTTCTTCAACTCTTCTTTGAAGTATTCTTAGTCTGAAGTAGTCCTCTGAGTCTTCTTAGTCTTCTGATCTTCATCTAATCTATTCCTAATCTAGTGTTCTGATTTTACTGTTCTGAGCTTTACAATGCTGAATACAATAGAACACAACTTTACATGTATAAACCTATCTATACATCAACTGAACTATATACAGATGAGTATTTCTAAGTCCTATACTATAAGCTGTCTATACAATACAAAACATCAGCTTAGTTCCTATCAGTTCATATATCAGATCAGTAACTCATAAGATCAGTAACTCATAAGATCAGTAACTCATGTAAGTTCAATAACTTCCATATAAGATCAGTAAATATCTAAGATCAGTAAACACTTAAGATCAGTAACTTACATATCAGATCAGTAAACATATCAGATCAGTAAGTACATCAGATCAGTAACTCAGATTAGTAACTCAGATCAGTAACTCAGTTTCAAATATTTCATATAAGATCACTAAAAATATTCTCAGTTTCCACACTAAGATCAGTAATCTTATTTCACATAACTCAGTTAAGATCAGTAATTTTATTCTTAATATTACTTAATAAGATCAGTAAACTTACTTCAGTTAACATTAAGATCAGTAAACTCAATCTTAAGTTTCTCATCAGATTAGTAAGCTTATATTCAGATGACTTAGTTAAGATGACTTAGAACCACATATATCACTAACTTTAAGTTGCTTTTGGCCATCAAAACATACTTTCATCAACTAGAACATTGTTTATAGGATTCATATCCCAACAATTTCCCCCTTTTTGATGAAGCCAAAACTACTTAAATGTTAATAAATCAGTAGTTAAGTATGTAGTCAATCATAACAGTTCATCAATTCAGAAATTCCAGATTCATATTCAAATAAGATCAGATATTACAAATAATCACAGAATATGAAACACAAAGAATATAGAAATAAAGATTAAGGATAGAAATGTTATCTTCTGAGCTTGTCCTTCATCTTCATTCTGCATCTTCAAATTCTGAATGCCACATACATTCTTGCTTTAATATCCATCATATGTTGATGATCAGTGATTCCTTCTTCCTTGATAATCTCAGCAATAATGTTGTTTATCTCCTTGTAATCAGGTTCTCCACTTTCCAGTCTTGGAGGTTCCCAATTAGGCTCTTCAGGGCACAAAATCTTTGTTCCAGCACGATTTGCAACTTGTGCTATGTCTTCCCAGAATTCTTGATCAATGTTCAACATAAATTCTTCAAAATCAACAAATTCTGCTTCTTTGTTAGAATGATCACCAAACTTCTTCACAATGAAGTTAGCAATATGCCATTTCTTTTTCAAATTCTTCCAGTATTCCATATGTTCAGTCAACACAATGAAATCCACAAAGTTTTCATCTTGAAAATCTTTGTCAAACTGTTTTCCTTCAGCTTTCTTTTGAGTATTCATCTTTTTCTTCAAAGCTGCAACTCGATTATCAAATCTTGTCTTCAAGAACTTGACATCCTTTTCTTTCTTCTTTTTCAAGTTTTCCTCTTCACTTGTCATAACAACTTTCATTTTGCTTTTTGATCTAGTCATTCTTTCAGTTTCTTCCTCTTGTTGTTCTTCATCAGATAAAACTAATTTCCTTTTCCTCTGACTTGAACTTCCTGCAATCTCAGGTCTTTTCTCAACAATATCTTGACCTTGTTGCTTCTGTTGCTTCCTTTGCTTCAGTTTTTCATTCAGAATATGAATTTCAGCTCTTAATTCATCTTGACTTACAACCAGTTGAGCTTGTTGTAACTGTGTTTGTTCCATCACTTGTCTTGTCCTGTCTTCCCCCTTTTTGGCTTCATCATGCCACTCTTTCAAGGAAGATATGTGTTGCTCCAGCTTTTTATGCAACACTTGAGACAAATTCTTTTCTTGTACTCTATGAAGCTCAAAAATTTTGGACATTGTATACTCCATGACCTTCTCATAAGAGTGTTCAGAATGCATCTTGTTCATCCTTTCAGTAGCTTCCTGAAACATTTGAACAGCAGCTTCCATCTTTGCTTGAAGTTCAGCATTCTGCTTTTTCAATATTTCAAACTCAGAAACATCAGATTCCTTCTCAATAGAACCTGTTCTGATCTGTTCTTGCACATCCTCAATAGGATCAGTAGAGTGAATAGGAATGCTTTCCAATTCTTCAGCATTTACATCCTGAGTGTCAACAGCATCAGTTTCCTCAATCACAACAGTTTCTTCAAGTACAACAGTGTTCTCAAACACTTCTGTTGCATTGACAATGTCTTCATCAATTTCCATAAAATCTTCTTCAGCAGCATTTTCATCAACACCCTTCTCTTCACTAAATAAATCTTCATCAGAGACAGGAGTTGCAATCTTTTCAACAGTGTACTTGATCCCTGTTAATCTCTCAACAAGAAGTACAACAGCTTCTGGAGTGACTAACTCAAGAAAAGAGTTAACACCAGCTGCTTGCATTTGTTCTGCTTCCCAATCATCAAAGATTGAAGCACCTCCCATTCCTTCCATGATAGCTAAACTTTCCTTCAAAGTACTCCTCTTAAGATACACCCAAGTGCCTATCCTAAGGAGTTTCTCAAACTCAACAGAGCTTTCATCCAATCCAGGAAATTGTTTCAACAGTGCTATCCTTAAATCAATTCTGATTCTATCTTCTTTGTCACAGATAGTATACTCCATCAGATCAGCAGGTTTGGGAGTAATAAATTCAGGTTCAGGAGAAGATGAAATATCAATGGGTTCAGAAGAAGGTTCAAATTCATGTTCAGTAGAGTGAGCATGAACCTGTAATGGGGATTGATGTGGTGAAGGTTGATGTGAAGTGTGTTGTTGAGGGGTAGGAATAGAAATAGGCTCAAAGGTAGTGAGCTGAGGTGATGAATGGGGAGTGTTCTGAGTCTCAGAAAAGTAGTGATCTGATCCTCCAGAACATGAAGGTTGAGGATTTTGGGGTTCAGGTTGGCTTGGTTCAGAATCAGAAGGGGTAGGAGAGACAATAATCAACTTCCTCCTAACACTCCTTGACTTAGTCCTCTTATGAATAGCAATTGGACTAGGAACACTAACCTCTTGCTCATCTGAGCTTGATTGCACCACAGTTTCCACAAAACGAACTGTTGGTTCTGAGGCAGCTGTAGCAGACCTTCCTCTCCTCAGTGTAGTACTGCTCGGATCATGCCTAGATTTTGATCTAACCTCAGTTTGATCATCCTCCGATTGGTACATTGAAGCTCCAGACTCCTCTGCTTCAATTTCTTGAGAGTGTTCCAAGGGGTTCTCTTGTTCAAAGTGAACAGACTCCTTCTTCATCAAGAACTTCCCATGATGGAATTTCTTGGGATTACTCTAATAAGGTTTCTTTACCAGCTGAGGCAGCAAGAAACTCAGCTTGTTTCCAAACCCTAACTTTGATTTCAGTGAGAATTCCAAAGTGTCCTCATCAAACAAAACCTTTTCCTTTTCAGTCAATAACCTCTCCAGGAAGAATCCTTGCCAATCACCTTCCACTCTGTCAATGATCGCAGCCATAATTCTAATTTTAAAACTCGATAAGGCATCCTGGCTATGATGTTGCCCTAACAAGCATTTTCCTGCAATATCCATTAAGAACTGCAACCCAGTAGGAAGTACATCCTTCTTTAAATTCGTCAAGGTTTCTGTCTCAACACCTGTCCATCTTCCCACGCACTCCTTTTCTTCTCCAGCTTTGTAGGTCATGATATCTACTGGACCTTGTGGTAAGTCCAACATTACTTCGAGAATGTCTCTCGTAATGGTGACTTTGTGTCCAGCTAGCATGGAGTGAACACCATTTTTGTCTCCTTGGAGTTGTAGATAAAATTCCACCGCTTCCGGTTCGTAGACATTTATGGGAAATGACTCCAGAAACTTCCGTAGGCCGCATTCTTCACACATGTTTAAGATAGCTTGATTTTCTGCACTGTGTCTGCCATTGAAGTAGACAGCGTTCTCCACGAAAATTCCTTTCTTGCGCATCCATAAGTTTGAATCAAAAGTTCCTGCTACTTGGTTAGCTTCATTGATAATATTGACAGTTGCCATTTGAGAATTTTGTAGAAATCAAATTTTGCAGAAGTTATGAAGTTAAGAATTATCCAGAAATGAATTCGTAAGAATGAAGAAGATGAAGTGTGATTGTTTTTGTTATAATTCAAAACCAATCTAGGGCTAGGATTGAATTAGATTATTATAAAGAATGGTTGGGATTAAATCTCGAAATTCGAGTTTAAACAATAACTGTTCACATTCTAGACACAATCTTTATTTTTGGAGCCAACTAGTGTTTGATAAATACACCACAATTTTTAGGTTAGAAATAGAAGAGTGTATTAATCTTCTCTATTAGTAATCTAAAAATATGAACAATTTTTGACTTAGAGTAATCTAAACCAAAAGACTGTTCTGATGCAGATCAGCACAGTAGTTTCCAAAACAATTTCACTTCATTTTCTTACAAGTATATACAGGAAATTTCACTTATCTGGATCAGCTGAGTAATGTGATCAGCTGAGTAACCTTTTTAGAAATCAGATCAGTAGATGAATCAGCACAGTAGATTTCAGATCAGTAGATGGGTCAGCACAGTAATCCTCAGATCAGTACCCAAATTCCCTGATTTCATCTTTTTGATATCAGCACAGTAATCCTCAGATCAGTACTGTGTCAGATCAGTAGATTTCTTGTAGACAGATTTCCACAAACAAGTCTTTCTGTAGACAGATTAGTCAGTAATCAGATTAGTTCTGTAGAATAACTGAATTGTAATCAGATCAGTACTGTAGACAAAGAAACTTTGTAATCAGCACAGTTCTGTAGACAAGACAATATATTAATCAGAATATATCTGTAGACTGATATAGTCTGTAATCAGATCAGATTAGTAGACTATTTAAAAACTGTAATCAGATCAGTTCCCCCTTCAGTGGAGAATTCCTCTTCTGTACCTGTTTCACCTTGGTAGAAGTGTTAGTTCATGAGATATAAGTGTAAAACAGTACAGATTAGTAACAATATGTTTTAATTTAATGATCACATCAAGGTTTATGCTAAAGTGACTTAGTAATCTGAGTCAACAAAAGGATCTTTAAGAAATCACAGATTCCCCCTTAATGTGTGTTCTCAGTGTCCCTCAGCTTTACCAGCTTCCTCATTGGGATTAAGGTCACTTTAGTAACCTTGTTACCTGTTTTAGTGATCTGACATAGGATTGTCTAGATACCACTTGAGTTTTGATGTACTGCTCTTACTTTCTGCTTTATCTTCCTCTTGGTATAAGATCAGTACCTGAAATGTTAGCACAGTTCTATATACAAACAGAATCCATATCTATCAATCCTAAACTAATGCACAATTCTCTGAATCTCACTTCAGCCAATGGTTTTGTAAAAATGTCAGCTCTTTGAATATCAGTATGAATCTTTTCCATTCTAATATTCTTCTTTTCAACATGATCCCTAATAAAATGATGCCTAATATCAACATGTTTGCATCTAGTATGTAAAACAGGATTTTGAGTGATGGCAATGGCACTATTACTGTCGCAATATATAGGTACATTAGATTCTACAACATTGTAGTCTCTGAGTTGTTGTATTAGCCAAAGAAGCTGACTACAACAACTACCTGCAGCCATATATTCTGCTTCAGTAGTAGAAGTTGTTGGGATATGAATCCTATAAACAATGTTCTAGTTGATGAAAGTATGTTTTGATGGCCAAAAGCAACTTAAAGTTAGTGATATATGTGGTTCTAAGTCATCTTAACTAAGTCATCTGAATATAAGCTTACTAATCTGATGAGAAACTTAAGATTGAGTTTACTGATCTTAATGTTAACTGAAGTAAGTTTACTGATCTTATTAAGTAATATTAAGAATAAAATTACTGATCTTAACTGAGTTATGTGAAATAAGATTACTGATCTTAGTGTGGAAACTGAGAATATTTTTAGTGATCTTATATGAAATATTTGAAACTGAGTTACTGATCTGAGTTACTAATCTGAGTTACTGATCTGATGTACTTACTGATCTGATATGTTTACTGATCTGATATGTAAGTTACTGATCTTAAGTGTTTACTGATCTTAGATATTTACTGATCTTATATGGAAGTTATTGAACTTACATGAGTTACTGATCTTATGAGTTACTGATCTTATTATTTACTGATCTGATATATGAACTGATAGGAACTAAGCTGATGTTTTGTATTGTATAGACAGCTTATAGTATAGGACTTAGAAATACTCATCTGTATATAGTTCAGTTGATGTATAGATAGGTTTATACATGTAAAGTTGTGTTCTATTGTATTCAGCATTGTAAAGCTCAGAACAGTAAAATCAGAACACTAGATTAGGAATAGATTAGATGAAGATCAGAAGACTAAGAAGACTCAGAGGACTACTTCAGACTAAGAAGACTTCAAAGAAGAGTTGAAGAAGAGCTTAGAAGAAATCTGGAGAAGTTTTGAACAGTTTTTGGTTACTGTGCTGATTGAATCAGAAGAGTAAAAATCAGCAGAGTAAAATCCGAAGAGTAAAAATCAGAACAGTAAGTTACTGTGCTGATTTGGTGAAATTAAAGAATAAGTTTGGAAAGCTTATTTAAAGAGTAACTGGAGATTTATTGAAGAGATGCTGACTTGAAAGGAAGTTACAAAGTCGGTTACAAGAAGAAGTTACAAAAACAGTTTTAGAGTTAGTTGAAAGTTAGTTCACAAACTGCTAACTGTCATACTAAGTTCTATAAATACTGTATGATCTCCTACTTGAAGAGACTACTGCTACTACTGAAGCAATTACTGATCTTAGAGAATTCAAGAGCAAGTCTACAAGCAAGAACTTACAGAGTTGAAGGAAATCAAAGCAAGAAGAAGCCACTGAATTGAAGAGAAGAATCAAAGGCTATTCAAAGAGAAGTTTTACTTTTCAAGTTTAAGTTTGTGTTGTTGTAAACAAGTGTGCTAGTTACTTGTAGAATTACTAGTCGATCGAAGATACACTTGGAAGTGTAATCGATAAGATCACAGTCTTAATCTTGGGACTTTAAGCCACAAGAAACTCAAGAAGGAGTTAATAAAACATCACAACTGGGATTGTGAGAGTGGATGTAGACATTTGTCGAACCACTATAAAATTCGGTGTTCTTTACTTTACTGTTTGATATTTTTTTGAATTGTTTAATCAAGAACATTAAGAATTAACAAAGATAAAGATCTATAGAAAAGTTGAGTATAAACTTGAGTATAGGATTCATATCCCAACAACTTCTACTACTGAAGCAGAATATATGGCTGCAGGTAGTTGTTGTAGTCAGCTTCTTTGGCTAATACAACAACTCAGAGACTACAATGTTGTAGAATCTAATGTACCTATATATTGTGACAGTAATAGTGCCATTGCCATCACTCAAAATCCTGTTTTACATACTAGATGCAAACATGTTGATATTAGGCATCATTTTATTAGGGATCATGTTGAAAAGAAGAATATTAGAATGGAAAAGATTCATACTGATATTCAAAGAGCTGACATTTTTACAAAACCATTGGCTGAAGTGAGATTCAGAGAATTGTGCATTAGTTTAGGATTGATAGATATGGATTCTGTTTGTATATAGAACTGTGCTAACATTTCAGGTACTGATCTTATACCAAGAAGAAGTATATGAAGCAGAAACTAAGAGCAGTACATCAAAATTCAACAGTCAGAAGAGACAATCCAATGTCAGATCACTAAAACAGGTAACAAGGTTACTAAAGTGACCTTAATCCCAATGAGGAAGCTGGTAAAGCTGAGGGACACTGAGAACATACATTAAGGGGGAATCTGTGATTTCTTAAAGATCCTTTTGTTGACTCAGATCACTAAGTCACTTTAGCATAAACCTTGATGTGATCATTAAGTTAAACATATTGTTACTAATCTGAACTGTTTTACACTTATATTTCATGAACTAACACTTCTACCAAGGTGAAACAGGCACAGAAGAGGAATTCTCCATTGAAGGGGGAACTGATCTGATTACAAAATTAAAGAAGTCTACTAATCTGATCTGATTACAGACTATAGCAGTCTACAGATATATTCTGATTAATACATTGACTTGTCTACAGAACTGTGCTGATTACAAAGTTTCTTTGTCTACAGTACTGATCTGATTACAATTCATTTATTCTACAGAACTAATCTGATTACTGACTAATCTGTCTACAGAAAGACTTGTTTACTACTAATCTGTCTACAAGAAATCTACTGATCGGACACAGTACTGATCTGAGGATTACTGTGCTGATATCAAAAAGTTGAAATCAGGGAATTTGGGTACTGATCTGAGGATTACTGTGCTGACCCATCTACTGATCTGAAATCTACTCTGCTGATTCATCTACTGATCTGATTTCTAAAGAGGTTACTCAGCTGATCACAGTACTCAGCTGATTCAGATAAGTGAAATTTTCTTTAAATATAAGTAAGAAAATGAAGTGAAATTGTTTTGGAAACTACTGTGCTGATGTGCATCAGAACAGTCTTTTGGTTTAGATTACTCTAAGTCAAAAATTGTTCATATTTTTAGATTACTAATAGAGAAGATTAATACACTCTTCTATTTCTAACCTAAAAATTGTGGTGTATTTATCAAACACTAGTTGGCTCCAAAAATTAAGAATGTTACTAGAATATGAACAGTTATTGTTTAACTCGAATTTCGAGATTTAATCCCAACCATTCTTTGTAATAATCTAATTCAATCCTAGCCCTAGATTGGTTTTGAATTATAACAAAAACAATCACACTTCATCTTCCTCATTCTTACGAGTTCATTTCTGGAAATATCTTAACTTCTTAACTTCTGCAAAATTTGATTTCTACAAAATTCTCAAATGGCAACTGTCAATATTATCAATGAAGCTAACCAAATAGCAGGAACTTTTGATTCGAATTTATGGATGCGAAAGAAAGGAATTTTCGTGGAGAACGCTGTCTACTTCAATGGCAGACACAGTGCAGAAAATCAAGCTATCTTAACTATGTGTGAAGAATGCGGATTACGGAAGTTTCTGGAGTCATTTCCCGCTAATGTCTACGAACCGGAGGCTGTAGAATTCTATTTGCAACTCCAAGGAGACAAAAATGGTGTTCACTCCATGCTTGCTGGACACAAAGTCACCATTACGAGGGACATTCTCGAAGTGATGTTGGACTTACCACAAGGACCAGTAGATATTATGACCTACAAAGCTGGAGAAGAAAAGGAGTGCGTAGGAAGATGGTCAGGAGTTGAAACAGAGACCTTGACGAATTTGAAGAAGGATGTACTTCCTACTGGGTTACAGTTTTTAATGGATATTGCAGGAAAATGCTTGTTAGGGCAACATCATAGCCAGGATGCCTTATCGAGTTTTAAAATTAGAATTATGGCTGCGATCATTGACAGAGTGGAAGGTGATTGACAAGGATTCTTCCTGGAAAGGTTATTGACTGAAAAGGAAAAGGTTTTGTTTGATGAGGACACTTTGGAATTCTCACTGAAATCAAAGTTAGGGTTTGGAAACAAGCTGAGTTTCTTGCTGCCTCAGCTAGTGAAAAAGCCTTATTGGAGTAATCCCAAGAAATTCCATCATGGGAAGTTCTTGATGAAGAAGGAGTCTGTTCAATTTGAACAAGAGAACCCCTTGGAACACTCTCAAGAAATTGAAGCAGAGGAGTCTGGAGCTTCAATGTACCAATCGGAGGATGATCAAACTGAGGTTAGATCAAAATCAAGGCATGATCCGAGCAGTACTACATTAAGGAGAGGAAGGTCTGCTACTGCTGCCTCGGAACCAACAGTTCGTTTTGTGGAAACTGTGGTGCAATCAAGCTCAGATGAGCAAGAGGTTAGTGTTCCTAGTCCTGTTGCTATT
This sequence comes from Galeopsis tetrahit, assembly GCA_963675135.1. Lineage (NCBI taxonomy): Eukaryota > Viridiplantae > Streptophyta > Magnoliopsida > Lamiales > Lamiaceae > Galeopsis > Galeopsis tetrahit. Next base: position 12,653,597 of record OY776125.1, on the reverse strand, counting down.
CATAAGAGGACTAAGTCAAGGAGTGTTAGGAGGAAGTTGATTGTTGTCTCCCCTACCCCTTCTGATTCTGAACCAAGCCAACCTGAACCCCAAAATCCTCAACCTTCATGTTCTGGAGGATCAGATCACTACTTTTCTGAGACTCAGAACACTCCCCATTCATCACCTCAGCTCACTAACTTTGAGCCTACTTCAATTCCTACCCCTCAACATCAAACTTCACATCAACCTTCACCACATCAATCCCCATTACAGGTTCATGCTCACTCTACTGAACATGAATTTGAGCCTTCTTCTGAACCCATTGATATTTCATCTTCTCCTGAACCTGAATTTATTACTCCTAAACCTGCTGATTTGATGGAGTACACTATCTGTGACAAGGAAGATAGAATCAGGATTGATTTAAGGATAGCACTGTTGAAACAATTTCCTGGACTAGATGAAAGCTCTGTTGAGTTTGAGAAACTCCTTAGGATAGGCACTTGGGTGTATCTTAAGAGGAGTACTTTGAAGGAATGTTTAGCTATCATGGAAGGAATGGGAGGTGCTTCAATCTTTGATGATTGGGAAGCAGAACAGATGCAAGCAGCTGGTGTTAACTCTTTTCTTGAGTTAGTCACTCCAGAATCTGTTGTACTTCTTGTTGAGAGATTAACAGGGATCAAGTACACTGTTGAGAAGATTGCAACTCCTGTCTCTGATGAAGATTTGTTCAGTGAAGAGAAGGGTGTTGATGAGACTGCTGCTGAAGAAGATTTTATGGAAATAGATGAAGACATTGTCAATGCAACAGAGGTGTTTGAGAACACTGTTGTACTTGAAGAAACTGTTGTGATTGAGGAAACTGATGCTGTTGACACTCAGGATGTAAATGCTGAAGAATTGGAAAGCATTCCTATTCACTCTACTGATCCTATTGAGGATGTGCAAGAACAGATCAGAACAGATCATGTTGAGAAGGATTCTGATATTTCTGAGTTTGAAATGCTGAAAAAGCAGAATGCTGAACTTCAAGCAAAGTTGGAGGCTGTTGTTCAAATGTTTCAAGAAGCTACTGAAAGGATGAACAAGATGCATTCTGAACACTCTTATGAAAAGGTCATGGAGCATACAATGTCCAAGATTTTTGACCTTCATAGAGTACAAGAGAAGAATTTGTCTCAAGTGTTGCATAAGAAGCTGGAACAACACATATCTTCCCTGAAGGAGTGGCATGATGAAGCCAAAAAGGGGGAAGACAGGACAAGACAAGTGATGGAACAAACACAGTCACAACAAGCTCAGCTGGTTGTAAGTCAGGATGAATTAAGAGCTGAAATTCATATTTTGAATGAAAAGCTGAAGCAAAGAAAGCAACAGAAGCAACATGGTCAAGAGATTGTAGAGAAAAGACCTGAAGTTGCAGGAAGTTCAAGTCAAAGGAAAAGGAAGCTAGTTTTATTTGATGAAGAACAACAAGAGGAAGAAGCTGAAAGAATGACTAGATCAAAGAGCAAAATGAAAGCTGTTATGACAAGTGAAGAAGAAAACTTGAAAAAGAAGAAAGAAAAGGATGTCAAGTTCTTGAAGACAAGATTTGATAATCGAGTCACAGCTTTGAAGAAAAAGATGAATGCTCAAAAGAAAGCTGAAGGAAAACAGTTTGACAAAGATTTTCAAGATGAAAACTTTGTGGATTTCATAGTGTTGACAGAACATATGGAATACTGGAAGAATTTGAAAAAGAAGTGGCAGATTGCTAACTTCATTGTGAAGAAGTTTGGTGATCATTCTAGCAAAGAAGCAGAATTTGTTGACTTTGAAGAATTTATGCTGAACATTGATCAAGAATTCTGGGAAGACATAGCACAAGTTGCAGAACGAGCTGGAACAAAGATTTTGTGCCCTGAAGAGCCTAATTGGGAACCTCCAAGACTGGAAAGTGGAGAACCTGATTACAAGGAAATTAACAACATTATTGCTGAGATTATCAAGGAAGAAGGAATCACTGATCATCAACACATGATGGATATCAAGGCAAGAATGTATGTGGCATTCAGAATTTGAAGATGCAGAATGAAGATGAAGGACAAGCTCAGAAGATAACATTTCTATCCTTAATCTTTATTTCTATATTTTTTTGTTTCATATTCTGTGATTATTTGTAATATCTGATCTTATTTGAATATGAATCTGGAATTTCTGAATTGATGAACTGTTATGATTGACTACATACTTAACTACTGATTTATTAACATTTAAGTAGTTTTGGCTTCATCAAAAAGGGGGAAATTGTTGGGATATGAATCCTATAAACAATGTTCTAGTTGATGAAAGTATGTTTTGATGGCCAAAAGCAACTTAAAGTTAGTGATATATGTGGTTCTAAGTCATCTTAACTAAGTCATCTGAATCTAAGCTTACTAATCTGATGAGAAACTTAAGATTGAGTTTACTGATCTTAATGCTAACTGAAGTAAGTTTACTGATCTTATTGAGTAAAATTAAGAATAAAATTACTGATCTTAACTGAGTTATGTGAAATAAGATTACTGATCTTAGTGTGGAAACTGAGAATATTTTTAGTGATCTTATATGATATATTTGAAATCTGAGTTACTGATCTGATGTACTTACTGATCTGATATGTTTACTGATCTGATATGTAAGTTACTGATCTTAAGTGTTTACTGATCTTAGATATTTACTGATCTTATAAGGAAGTTATTGAACTTACATGAGTTACTGATCTTATGAGTTACTGATCTTATTGTTTACTGATCTGATATATGAACTGTTAGGAACTAAGCTGATGTTTTGTATTGTATAGACAGCTTATAGTATAGGACTTAGAAATACTCATCTGTATATAGTTCAGTTGATGTATAGATAGGTTTTATATATGTAAAGTTGTGTTCTATTGTATTCAGCATTGTAAAGCTCAGAACAGTAAAATCAGAACACTAGATTAGGAATAGATTAGGAGAAGATCAGAAGACTAATGAAGACTCAGAGGACTACTTCAGACTAAGAAGACTTCAAAGAAGAGTTGAAGAAGAGCTTAGAAGAAGTCTGGAGAAGTTTTGAAAAGTTTTTGGTTACTGTGCTGATTGAATCAGAAGAGTAAAAATCAGCAGAGTAAAATCCGAAGAGTAAAAATCAGAACAGTAAGTTACTGTGCTGATTTGTTGAAATTGAAGAATAAGTTTGGAAAGCTTATTTAAGGTGTAACTGGAGATTTATTGAAGATATGCTGACTTAGAAGGAAGTTACAAAGTTGGTTACAAGAAGAAGTTACAAAAACAGTTTAGAGTTAGTTGAAAGTTAGTTCACAAACTGCTAACTGTCATACTAAGTTCTATAAATACTGTGTGATCTCCTACTGCTGAAGACTACTGAAGCAATTACTGATCTTAGAGAAATCAAGAGCAAGTCTACAAGCAAGAACTCACAGAGTTGAAGGAGATTGAAGAAGAAGAGCCACTGAATTGAAGAGAAGAATCAAAGGCTATTCAAAGAGAAGTTTTACTTTTCAAGTTTAAGTTTGTATTTTGTAAAACAAGTGTGCTAGTTACTTGTAGAATTACTAGTAGATCGAAGATATACCTGGTGGTATAATCGAAAAGATCAAAGTCTTAATCTTGGGACTCTAAGCCACAAGAAGCTCAAGAAGAGTAATAAAACTTCACAACTGGAGTTGTGAGAGTGGATGTAGACATTTGTCGAACCACTATAAAATTCTGTGTTCTTTACTTTACTGTTTGATATCTGTTTAACTAAGACCAGTAGAATTAACAAAGATAAAGATCTAGATAAAAGTTGAGTATAAACTTAATTGGGCTCATTAGTAATCTGATTATTCCGCATTGTGTATTCTGATATATTGAAAGATTTTTGAAAAGTCTATTCACCCCTCCCCTCTAGACATTTTCACTAGCTTACTCAATATTATTAACTCAACTTTGGGACCAACATGCAACACTGACTCTAACAGAATATCAGAAATTAAGATTCACAGCGGAAGACTTGAAACACTAAAATCAAACGAGACACAATGGAAATACTTTTAACATAGATTTTATAAATAAAAATATATGTCTGCCTTATGGCGTAAAATCAATACTTATCTTCAAGTACAAATGTTGTGTGAAATGTTACAACAATAACTTTCACAACGAAACTATAAACGAGGCAGGTGCCAAGTCTAGAAAACGAACTAAGTGTATAAATTATACACTGTCGAAATGCCTAGTCTATCTAATGATTACACTCTCAATAGATAAGAAGACACACAACCATACGGGTGGTATACAACGTATGATCTAAAATGTAGAACTATTGGCCACAATTTTCTAACAGGGATGAACGCTCGGTCTAGGATATTGATCGAATAGAGCACACTGAATTATGAAGCCTTCAATCGGTATTTATAGAGGTGGTATGCGAATTCTAGAGGCTTCCACATTGAGGTCCTATTTTTTAGGAACTCAACTTCCACAACTTCCATGATCTTTCTAGATCCTTCTAGCCTGCTCCAGGTCGTTCCAAATGCATCTAGGCTGTTCTAGCATGTTCTCCAATGTTCTGGAATCTTCCAGGTTCCATATCCTTGTAGAAGCTTCTAGATCCTGCCAGAAATGCGACAACATTTAGGTCAACATTTAATGTAGCATTTCAGAAAAGACTTAGAAAAAATATCGGAAGGTCAAATTAAGATGTTGTTGATAATGTAAAGGCATTTAAGAATTAACAACATCTACAATCTCCCCCAATTTGACCTTTCGACTACAACACACCTGATGCACATATATTTCTATACATACTCAGTTTTATGTACTTAGTTGAGGTTGACATCATTGCTAAGTACTAGTCAAGTCAATACCTGTTGTAACCGTTGGATCAAATCAAATGAAGATCAAGGATAATTTCATAATGATCCGTGCCAAAGGATCAAAACTATTTTATCCAAAATAGAATAAGCATAAACAGTACACTTATTCACAACATAAGTAACTATACTAAAATCATAAGTTGAACTGGAAGAATTAACTTAAGATATAAGTAAGACACTAACAAAAAAAAAATACAAAATATCAGAACAAAAAGAATAAACACAACAAATACTCAGCAACCTGCAGTAAACACATGATAATCTGTAAACATATTAAGCAAAGGCAGTAAACAACTATCATCAAATGTAACCATAATTTAAGAAAGTTGCAACAAATAAACAAACTAACATCTAAGAAATAAATAGCAAGTGTATCAGAATTTCAGAATACTTAAACATTAATTACAGAGATTGAACTGAATAAATGGCATAACCAGCAGCCATTATGAAATCAGATCTCCCCCTGTCTTGTAGCTTGTCCCTGTTCATCACTGGAGATCACCATACAAGGTCTCCATCTCAGCAGCATCATCATCAGCTTCATCCACAAAATAAGTAGATGCAAGATGTACAACTACATCAGTTATTCCAGCATCAGCAGCATCAGGTTCACCACCAGCAGCAGCAGCAAGAACTCCATCATCATTCAACTCTTCAATCACCACATTGGAATTTGATGGTGGTGGTACTCCCCCTGTTGTAGGTGAAAGCATACTGGTCCACCTATCCTTCAGGAACTGGAGTTCATCAATAGTTTCCTACAAGTGTTTGAGCTGTAGTTTGATGAATTCCTGTGAAAGATACACATTACCAGAAATGTTGACACGAATGTTCTCAATATTTGGGGGTGCATTTCTCTGATGTGTTCTGGAAGGGCCTGGTTGAGCAAAAGTAGAGGGTCTGGAAGATCTCTGTGGACTATCAGTACCAGGAGCAACTATGGGCAGATCAATGATTCTGTCCTCAATCAATAAGGCAGGAGCAATAGCAAGTAGTGGCACTCTCCCCCTCAAAACATCAGTCTTCTTAGCAGTGAAGCCATGGTGCTTCAGATAGTTTGAAATCAAGACTGGATAGGGCAGATTTCCTTTCCCAGTAGTTTTTCCAGTAAATTTCCTCATATGATGAAAGATAGTATGTCCCAGATTGAACTTCTTAAGTATAGAAATCCTATACATAAGAATGGTTTGGTCTCTTGTAATCTTAGTGGTGTTGGTAGTGGGAATCCAATTGTATATGATCAGCTTATACAAAACAGAATGTAAGGAGGTTAAGTGTCTAGCTAGCATCTTCCTAGTCCACTTAGTTTTTCTACCCCCTGTAATTGCAGTAATCACAACATCCATATCTGGATCATCATCCTCATCAACATTAGGAGTGTGCAAGAACTCATTAATAAGTTCTGGAGTGAATGGCACATTCCTCCCCCTAAAATTAACAGTACCATAAGACCTAGAACTTCTTTTTCCATAACTTTTCTTCATACAGGCATAGAATTCATAAGACCAGTTTGTAAGAAAAGCTTCACCAAATGTAACAGCATTCAACAGATTTCTATCCTCTAAAAACTTAATCATCCCCTTACTATCAAAATCAGGCACATTAATCATTTTCTCAATTAACAGCTTCCTCTTAGAGTAAATTTCTAACCTTTTCTCAACATAATTAGAGTGATCAGAGATACCTTTGCTTTCTTCCTCAGAAGGTAGTTCCTCATCAAGATCAGTGTCTCCATCATGTGCAGAGGAGCTTTTGGATGAGCTCTTTGCTTCAGCAGATGAGCTCTTTGCCTCAGAAGATGAGCTGTCTCCACTTCCACCATCATCAGGTTCTGGTGTGGACTCTTTTGCAGCAGCAAATGACTCAGCATTCTTCTTAAGAGATTCTTGCATGTCTCTTAGGCAAACATTGAAATCAGAATCAGAGTCTGATTTAGCAGGTTCTTCTTCAGGGATCATTTTGGCCTTCCCTTTTCCTTTAGGATCAGCAGCAGCTTTCTTCTCTAATGGTTTCTCAGCAACTTTCTTTGGCTTCTTTGCAGCAACAGTGGCAATTTCAGTTTCTTCATCAGAATCAGTGAACACTTGAATGGGTTCACCAGCATCAGCTCCAGCTTTCTTCTTCTTCCTCATGGATTCAGAGTAATCCACACGAGTGAATACACGGTACGATCTCCTTCTTTGTACAGGGCTTCTCTGTCTTTTCCCTTTCTGCGCATTTTTCTTGAAGGGAATAGGAGCAGACTCTTCAGAAAGTGAGAGAGATGAGTTTGTACCACTGTCAGAAGCTTGGGCGTCCTCCATTTCTTCATCCTCAGAATCGGATGCAGCAGCAGCTTCTCCTTCAGCAGCAACCTCAACATTTTCAGTTTGCGGGTGAACAGTAGGCGAATTGGGGCTTTTTGAAGCAGCAGTCATTTAGGCGGTTTGATCAGCCAAATAGCTTGAGATATCAACAGTGATATCTCCAAATGTCATCACATGAAGATGACCTGTAGCTCGAAGAGTCTCAGACACCTCGTCGACAGCCCTAGTAAACTGTTCAACGGTCGAATCTTGTGGAATGTGGGTTGTTGGTGGAGCGGTTTGAGGAGCAGTTTGAGGAGTGGGAACGGTTGTTGATGGGTTTGCAGAGACATTTGAATCGGCATTTGAGGAGCTGGATTGTTGTGAGGCCATTAAAGCAAGAATTTCGAGAGAGTTTTGGGCAGTTCGTTTGGAATTTTCAGAAGCAGAGTGTGAGTGAGAGTGAGATTGAGGTTGGTTTCCAGCCATTTAAGGAACGGTTGGATTTTCAAGGTAGGTTTGAGGAGTGTATACACAATCTTTGAGGGATACACAGCCAAAAGAACAAAACTGCAAGAGGTGTACTTAACAAAGCTCGATAATCAGCAAATTAGCAACATAAATCACAATTAATTGAGTTTTATGGAGAGAATATGTGTGTAGTTGGAGGTTAACACGATTAATTCCAGAAATAATGTGATAGTGCTCCACATTTTTAGCCACAACCTTGATCATGGTTTAATTAGTGGGAAAAATCCATTTTATTAATTAATTAAATAATTAAGAAATTTCTAGAATAATGACTAAGTCCAAGCATAATCTGAAAAATAAAAAACGTGGGTTAGTTATATAATTGAATAAATAAAATAAATCTCAATAAATAATTAAATAATTACTACATATAAAAATAAATTCGAATCAGGCAATGTTGTGCTCAAAACTGTTACAAACACCTCAACACGGTTTTTACATGAATTTGCTTCATTTGTGTTGCACCATAATTTTTTTCTTTTTGTGTTATAGCATCTAATTTGTATTGATCCATTGTTCCTGTAGAGTACATCGTAGTAGCGAACTCCGTGCCCCATACTTACTTAATGGATTACAAATATATTGATGTTTTTACCAAAGAATCACCTTTTGAAAAGAAGGCATCGTAGTAGTGAACTCCGTGCTCCATAGTTACTCAGTGATTTGATACATCTTTTAGTATGCTAATAACATTCTCATTTTTATGCATTTGAGAGGTGTAAGACATGTTTATTTTTGCACTACAAGGTTCTTAGATTCGTAGATATTTTACAAAGGAATTATTTAACTAAGTAAGAAATAAATTCAACTTATAAAATTTTACAACCCATGATGTTGTCCCAAATGCTGACGCATTTGTGACAACATCCATCCGAATTTTTCAGATAGTGCTCATCCCAAGAGATTTCCTCAAGATTGAGAATCTCTCATGGTCTAATGCCTTAGTAAAAATGTCAGCATTTTGTTTTTCAGTAGGTATATACTCCAACTTCACAATGTTCTTCTCTACTAAATCTCTCATAAAGTGATGTCTTATGCTAATGTGCTTTGTGAGTGAGTGTTGTACAGGATTCTTAGAAATGTTAATGGCACTAGTATTATCACAAAAGATTGTAAGTATACCATTCTCAATACCATAGTCATGGAACATCTTGCTCAGCCACAAGAGTTGTGTACAGCAGCTTCCAGCAGCTATATACTCAGATTCTGAAATAGATTGTGAAACACAATTCTGCTTCTTGCTGTGCCATGATACAAGATTGTTTCCCATGTAGAAACATCCTCCACTCGTACTCTTTCTATCATCTATATCTCCAGCCCAATCAGCATCACTGCAGCCAATCAAAATGTTGTTGGTGTCCTTAGTATACCAGATTTCAAGGTCACTTGTACCTGCAACATACTTGATAATCCTTTTCACAGCATTCAGGTGAGATTCCTTTGGATTAGCTTGGTACCTAGCACAAACACACACATTGTACATAATATCTGGTCTACTAGAGGTTAAATACAGTAAACTACCTATCATAGATCTGTAAAGTGTTGGATCAACATCTGTTCCAGCACTGTCTTTGCAAAGTTTCAAAGAAGATCCCATAGGAGTTTTCATTGGTTTTGAATTCTCAAGACCAAATCTTTTAACCAAGTTCTTAGCATACTTACTCTGGGAGAAGAAAATACCATCACTGCATTGTTTGATTTGAAGACCTAGAAAATAGTTCAAGTCTCCAACCATACTCATTTCAAATGTTGCAGTCATTGCCTCAACAAATTTACTCAACATTTTATCACAAGTAGAACCAAACACAATGTCATCAACATATATTTCAGCAATAAGTAAATCTCCTTCAGTGTGCTTAATGAATAAAGTTCTATCTGCCTCTCCTCTAATAAATCCATATTCCAAAAGAAAGTCAGTAAGTCTACCATACCATGCTCTAGGAGCTTGTTTAAGACCATACAAAGCTTTCTTAAGTTTATATACATGATCAGGATACTGTGGATCTTCAAATCCTATAGGTTGTTCAACATATGCTTCTTCATTTAATATGCCATTTAGAAATGCAGCCTTTACATCCATTTGATGAAGTTTAATATCAATAAAACATGCAATAGCTAGCAGTAATCTAATAGATTCTATCCTAGCAACAGGTGCAAAAGTTTCATCAAAATCAACTCCTTCAACTTGGGTGTAACCTTGTGCTACTAACCTAGCCTTGTTCCTAACAATATTACCAGATTCATCAGTTTTATTCTTGAATATCCACTTTGTTCCAATGACATTAGTATGACTAGGTCTAGGAACAAGTGTCCACACTTCATTTCTTTCAAACTGACCAAGTTCTTCATGCATAGCATTAATCCAGTTTTCATCAGTTAAGGCTTCTTTAGCACTCTTAGGTTCAATTTCAGATAAATAGCATTCAGCATTTACAACATTACACATAGAAGACATGCATATTGTTCTTACCACATCTACCTTGTTTGATCTTACTCTTCCTCTTGTTTGCACTCCAACTGTAGCATCGCCTATGATCTGGTCAGAAGGATGACTTTTGCCTATTCTTGAAGAAGGATTTATTTTGGGAATGTACTGATCATTCTGTGAATTTACAGCTGACTGTTCTGTAGATGTTGACCCAGATGTGTTAACATTTGGTACAACATTTTCAGACTTCAGTGTATTCTCAGAAGTGTCAGTAACCTGTGATACATCTTCTTCATCTTTGTCATCTGTAAGACCTTTATCATCATCAAACACAACGTTAACAGATTCTTGAACAGTGTTAGTTCTAAGGTTATAAACTCTATAAGCTTTACTATTTCTAGAATAGCCTAAAAAGAAACCTTTATCACTTTTAGAATCAAACTTATGAAGTTTATCCCTATCATTCAGGATATAACACACACAACCAAATACATGAAAATATTTCACATTAGGTTTTCTGTTGTTCAAAATCTCATATGGTGTTTGATTAGTGCCAGAACGAATAAAAACCCTATTAATAATATAGCATGCAGTATTCAATGCTTCTCCCCAAAATTTCCTAGCAAGACATTTGGATGTAAGCATAACTCTAGCCATTTCTTGTAAAGTTCTATTCTTTCTTTCAACAATTCCATTTTGTTGTGGAGTTTTAGGAGATGAATATTATTGCAAGATACCTTTTTTATCACAAAAATCATTAAACATGTTGTTTTCAAATTCCCTACCATGATCAGTTCTAATACGGCCAACTTTCAAGTTAAACACATTTTTGAACCTCTTATAAAGAATTTTAAATGCAGCAAATGCTTCACATTTGTCTCTCAAAGACTCTACCCAGGTATATCTAGAAAAATCATCTACCACAACTAAGGAATACCTCTTTCCTCCAATGCTTTCAGTTTCCATAGGACCCATCAAATCCATGTACAGTAATTCAAAGCATCGATGTGTAGTACAATGTGACAGCATTTTGTGTGACATTCTTACCTGCTTACCTTTTTGGCATGGTCCACATACAGTGGTGTTGTGAAACCTAAGTTCTGGAATTCCTTTTATTGCATCTGCTTTGATTAGCTTTTTCATTGCTCTGTAATTTGCATGACCCAATCTTTGATGCCATAGAACATTTTCATCATGTTTTGACAAGTTACACATATTTGTTCCAATAAGATAGCAATTATCAACTGACCTAGTACCAGTCATGACACAAACTTCATCTTTATTAAGAACATAACATGAATCTTTATCAAATTTCACATGCAAATTATCATCACAAAGTTGACTAATGCTAATCAGATTTGCAAGTAAGCCATCAACATGTAATACATTTTTAAGCTTAGGAAAACCTTCAACATTCAAAGTTCCTTTACCAACAATCTTTCCTTTAGAACCTCCACCATATGTAACACTACCACTATTCAAGGTCACATAATCAGATAAAAAGTCAATACGACCTGTCATATGTCTAGAACAACCACTATCAAAGTACCATAAGTCAGGTAGACATGCTTTTAAGGAGGTATGAACAACATTACAGGTAGCTTTTGGTTTCCATGCAGATTTCAAAAACTGTTTACCAGGATGTGACAGTTTCTTATGCAGCATTTTCAAGTTTTTCTGTTCTTCAAACAACTTTATACAGTAAGGACGAATGTGACCAATTTTGAAACAGTAATGACAGATATACTTCCTTTTAACCTTGTGAGACTCTGTTTCTGCAGATGTTGTTGGGATATGAATCCTAGAACAAGTCCTAAATAATGATGGAAAGATAAGATGAAGTTTTGATAAGCCAAAAATAGTTTGAATATTTTCTAAATGTTGACTAATCTAGTCTAGTTGAGTTGAAGTCATCTTGAACAGATCAGTAGAGTTCACATGAAAAGAAAAGTATTGTTTATATTTAAAAGATAAGTACGATGTATAAGTACTTCATATCTGTTCGTATATGTTTACATTGATTAGTTTGTTTTTGAGCTATAATTACTGTATAGAGCTCATGATATTTCTATGTAATAGATAGATTTGTTGTATAGATTTATAAGCTGACTAAGCTTGTATTATAAAAGCTTAAAGTAATGTAATAGTCTTGTTAGGTTAGATAGTAGGACTAGATTAGTTCTATTAGAAGTCTACTGCACAAGAAGAGAAGACCAGTCTACTACTCAAGACAGGTGGACTACAAGTCAAGTGCATCTACTAGACTACACAAGACAAGTTAACATGAAGTTAGTTACAAATACGCGTGAAAGATAAGGATGGAGAAGTTAGTTATGGAATAACTAATTCGTAACAAGAAGCGTGTATGGATAAGAAGATTCAGTTGAAATCAGTTATCAAGAAAGGTTGGTTACAACTACCTAAGTTCTTGAAGTTCGAAGTCTATAAATACTTGAAGGAGTTTATCATTTGAAGACTACTGACTACTGAGATATTGATACTGCAATCGTTATTGAAGATTCAAGTGAAGAAATTTCTCTCAGAGATTGAAGTTCAGAAAGTGAAGCTACACAAGTCAAGTGAAGATCAAAGAAGGCTACTACTGAGCGAAGAGAAGTTTTATTTTATTTTGTTGTTTCAAGTTGCTAGATACTTGTAAATCGCTAGTAAGATCGAAGAGGCACTTGGTAGTGTTATCGAGAAGATCTAAGTCTTATTTCTTGGGACTTAAAGCCACAAGAACATATTACTCCATTGGACGAGTTAATAAGAATTTCACAACTGGGTTTGTGAGAGTGGATGTAGACAAGTTGTCGAACCACTATAAATCTCGTGTTTGATTTACTTTACTGTTTTAATTGTTTAAATTGCTTAATTGTTTTAACTACTTAACCGAACTTGACTAGTTGAGTATAGAACAGAGTTCTCGAAAATAAGTTGAGTATAATCTTGAATTGGGCTCATTGTTAATTTCGTATTCCGCATATTGTACTTTGATATTTCGAAAGATTTTTGAAAAGTCTATTCACCCCCCTCTAGACATTTTCACTAGCTTACTCGTTATTAACTCAACTTGGGACCAACAGATGTTGCACCAGATGTGTCAACATTTGCCTTAACAAATTTCACAGGTTTTCTAAATTTATCAGAAATAGAAGCAGTAGTACCATCATAACCCAAACCATGATTGTTAGACTTACCAGTAGCTATAGCATTATTTACCTCAGAAGCACTCTTGGAATATTTCTTGAAACATAAAGTAGAATTTATCAGTTTCTCCTTTAAGTTACAGATTTCCAGATCTCTTTTGGTAAGAATAACTTCTAACTTGGTGATTGTGTCTGTCAGATCCTCATTCCTTTTATTCAGAGAATCAAGGGTGAGTTTCTGATTCTTCCAATCATCTAACAGCTTTTGGTATTCATTGTCATCAATCCTTTTTCCTGCATCATCAACTAAACCATTAAAATAGTTCAAATCTTGGTGACTCTGTTCTGATGTTGCTGTAGATGTTGAAGCATCAGGTACAGCATCAGAATCTGTTTTATCCAGATCATCATCTGAGGAATCATTATAATCAATTCTGGTAAAATTAGAATATTCATTCTGATTTAATTCATCAAGATCATCATCAGAATCATCACTCAAGGTAGCACTAAAATTCAGTTTTTGCTTAAGTCTAGTATTGGCACATTCATTTGCATAATGGCCATAACCAGAACAAGCATTGCATTGAACTGATTTTCGAAATTCAGGATCATACCTTGGTTTACCTTCACTCTTTGATAGTCTTGGTGTGAATTGACCTTTCCTCCTTTCTGGTTGAGGTGTTGATGTGTTGATTTGAATCTTAGGCTGAATGTTGCTAGATTTGTTCACAGATTTCTTAAGAAACTTATTAAAGTGCTTAGTAAGTAAGGCAATGTTGTTAGGATCCTTGAGACATTTATCAAGCAATTCTTCATCAGAATCAACTTCAGTAATGATAGGTTGAATCTCAGAAATGTTTGATGTTTCCCCTTTAAAAACCACAACTTTCTTATCAGCATCATTTTCATCAACTTGATTAGTGTTTATTTCATATGTTCTAAGAATACTCACTAACTCATTTTGACTTAATGTATCTGTATTTTTTGCCTCTTCAATAGCACAAATTTTAGCATCAAATCTTTTAGGAACAGATCTTAATATCTTATGAACTACTCTAACATTAGAAATAGGATCACCAAGAGAATGTGATTCATTGATTATCTCACTTAACCTTTCATTGTAGGATGAAATGGTTTCATCTTCCTTCATTCGGAGATTCTCAAATTTTGTCCCCAACATTCGAAGCTTAGTCCTTCGAACACTGTCTGAACCCTCACAATACTCTTGCAACCTGTCTCATGCATCTTTAGAAGTAGAACAGTTAGATATAATTTTAAACATTGAAACATCAACAGAAGTAAAAATAGCATTTAAAGCTTTAGAATTGTAGCTTGCTGTTGTTATTTCATCAGTCGTCCAATCAACTTCTCTTTTGAGTTGAAATTCACCATCTGCGTCTGCTGGTCTCTTTGGAGCTTCCCAACCTGTAAGTACAGTCCTCCAAGCACGTTCATCAATTGACTTGATGTACATACGCATCTTAGGCTTCCAATAAGAATAATTTGAACCATCTAAAACGGGTGGCCTAAGTGCAGTGGATATGTGATGTGTTTCCATTGCTAACCTAAACTAAAAACACACTTGACCAAAGATCTAACCTAGTGTCGTCAGGTATCAGCTCTGATACCAACTGAAAGTGTGGTGTGGGGTGTACAAAAGTGTTGAAGTATAAGTAGATAAATGTTGCACAGAATGTTGAGACAAATAGTGCAACACTGACTCTAACAGAATGTTGGTCCTGAAAGGAGTATATAACAAGTGTATGGGGGGGGGGGAATACACTTGTATGCAATTCTTTTCTTTTTGATCAAACCAGAGCTCAGCAAGGTTGTGTTGGACAACTCTGCTGAAGATGATTAACTCTTCTAAGATAATCAAACTACTAAGTACTATTGAGTACTCAGTTGAATAACTATCCAGGGGAGTTATATGTGCGGAATAGTGGTTGGCCCTTTTAAGTTTAGACTCCTTAAGTTTCTGAAATCACTTTGTCAATCCAATGCAGTCCAGTTTAGTTTCAGGGAACTTGTCCAAATCAGTTTTGCACAGTCTTTGAATATGTATCTTTTGAAAGATCAGTTTTGTGTGCAGTGTTGAATGAATGTAAGTGCTTTGTAAGGTAAATCAACACAAGAGTTTATAGTGGTTCAGAGACTCAAGCTCCTACATCCACTTTCCCTGATTTAACAGGATAATTCCTTCACTCTTGGAATTAACTTGTTTTATAGTCCCAAGGTGCACTTGATCAATAACACCACTCCTTGGTGAATTGATCCCTAGGATGTCTAGAGTCCTAGTACCCTCTTCTCAACTCAGAACTGAACTGTTCTTCTCTCAACAGTCAGCTCCTACCACTTCTACTACTACAACCTTCTCACTTTCTCACTTGAAAGGGGTAAGGATTGAAGTAAGGTTCCAACTAATGAGATATCCTTTACAATGAAGATCAAGGTATAAGGATATGATATCTCTCTAAGCTTATGTATGAATATACAATTGGGTTCAGCTTAGAAGAAGTGTTTGAAGACTAAGATAGTCTTTGACAGCTTTGAAAGCACTTTGACTTGTAGGATAGTTGGATATTCTTGTCAAGGTTGAGGTGCTTCAATGGTCTTCACACTCCTTGTATTTATAGACAAAATGGAGATTTGCCCGTTGGAGAGGCAGCCCCAAATTGCTATAAATGTCTTCCTTGAGTTCTTCAAACTGGAAGACAGATTCTTGATAGTGACATGTCCTTATTTGGGTAATAAACGGCTTGTAAGACTTTGTCTTCTTTCTGCAGCACTTTTCCCAATGTTTGACTTCTTGTTAGGACTTGGACATGGCTTCTGAAGGTTGATCCAATGATAGGACAACATTCCTTATCAACTGGACAACTCTCCTTATTACTATCAGCATTTTTGCTTTTCAGCAAGGTTGGCTTGCTCATTTTCAGATGACTTGGCTCTTTCCCTTTCTTTCACTTTAAGTTGATCTTAGCATGTTTCAATGAGGTTCTTTAGGGTATGGTTGACTCTAGCTTCTTCAGCATGGTTGACCTTTTGTTCTGGTTCAAGTTTGCAGAGACAACTCTCTTGGGACAACTCTTCTGATCAACATGTTTGGCCTTTTAGCTTCAGAGTTGTTGCTTGTACAGAGTTTACTTCTCTGGACAACTCTCCTGATCAGAGTTTTTGGCTAATTTTGTCCTTTTGAGCTTTGCAATCTTCTTCTTGCATAGAAATAACTTTTCTGGACAACTCTCCTGATCAAGGCCTTAGGTTTCATATGAAGTTTTCTTGTCCTTAGAGTTTGTTCCAGACTTTGAGCCTTGAGGGGACTTGATCTTGATCATTTTGAAGTCATAGGTTCCCCCTCACAGTGTGCATCTAATCATCTAAGAGCTGCCTAACATATCAGCTTCTCATCTAGCCTTATGCTATGTGTTCTATCACATTTTGAACACAATCATCTTGACTTAGGCATGTCTCAGGGGGTTTTAGTATTTAATCAAAACATGTATCATTTTATTCCCAACAATTTCCCCCTTTTTGATGATGCCAAAACCTACACATTCTATGCAAAAGTGACTTGTCTACACCTATTACATATATCTTCAGAAGACATGACTAAGGTCAATATTCCTGAAAAGATAATGTGTTAGTGTATTCACTGTTTTTGTTGCAAGTAGGTTTCAAGGATAGGCATAGAGAGATTTTTGCAATAATGTATCTTAATTCAAAGGTGGTTCAACTATCATTCATATAAAAATCATTACAGGCATGTTGATAGTTGAAGATAACTTATCAGAGCATGAATTCAAGATAACATTTCACTACAAATACATACTAAACATAGGATCAGAGCAAAACAACTACTTCAAGTATCAGAGCTAATACAAAATATTCCAGATATCAAAGTAGAACACATCAATTCTTGTATCAGAGCAATCCAAAACATGTTAGAGCAATCAGCATATCAATGCACATCACATCAGCAGGCTTGTCCAAACTTCAGCAGATTTGACCACTTAGCAAAAATGTCTTCAGATAAGATAGTTTTCTATCTAGAAAGCGTCAGAAGACTTAGCCATTTAAAGATCATCCTCAGGAGGTGGGTTCATCCCATATTGTGCCCACACTCTCTTCTTGAGTTCCATGGCTTCCTGGTTGGTTCCTTTAGGTCCAAGGGTCATCTTGTTCAGCTTCAGAATTTCTGTGAACTCCCTTAGGATCCTTGCTTGGTCAATCCATCCATCAAGCTTTGGAGGCATGTAGATGATAGGCTTGGGAGCATTGACTTCAATTCTTGCAATGTCAGCAGCTGCAAGTAGTTGTTGATACAACTCTCTGTAGTATTCTATCATGAACTCAGCAAAGGCAGAGTTGGCATCTCCACCATTCCATCTGTCAATGACATAGAAGTCATAGACAAACTCCCTTTTAGCCTCTTCCCATGTATCATTCAGCTGAATTGGCACCCATTTATCCAAGTGTGGATATTTAGTGTCCATTGGGACCAAAAGCTGAGGCTTCATCTTGCTGTAGGTTGCTCTCCTTCTTCTTGGTTTCTGAAAGTTAGCTCTTCTCTTGTCTCTTGCTCTTTGTGCTTCCTCTAACAGATCCATTTTCTCTTGGGCCTTCATCATGGCCAATTTCTGTTGTGTTTCAGGGTCTTTGCCGTACCCTTCATGAAACAGCTTTGATGGATCATTCAGTACTACAATCTTTGTCTTCTTGGGTCCAGGTCCAAAACCTTCTTCATATAAGGCTTCCACATCTTCAGTAGCTTTGGTACCTTCAGCAATGTTGACCATTTCAGAAGATTTGTCTTTTTCAGCAGTTTTGGGCTCTTCAGCAGTTTTGGCTTTCTTTGATGTAGGCTCATCCTCATCAATTCTGAATTCAGGTGGAAGATCAAGGCTGTTAGGAAAGTCAGTGAATGTCTCAACTTGCCTTTTCTTTCCTTTTGCCCTCTTGATATTTCCTCTAGTTTGGACACCTTCATCACCTTTGTCCAAACCAGACACCTCACCACCTGGTCTTTGTTGTAACCTCATCCTTTCTTCTTGAGCTGAGGCCATAGAATTCTTCAATGCAAGTGCTAATTGCTCTTCTTCATCCAATTCATCTAAGTTTAGCACTGTAGGCTCTTTTCCTTTTCCTTCAGCAGCTTTGTCTTTTCCTTGAACTGGGCTTCCAATTACCAAGGCACCTTTTGCTCTAGCTCTTTCCCTTTCCCCCTTTTTGGCAGCATCAAAACACTGGGGTTTTAGCTCACTCATTGTTGTGGCCATTAGGGATTGGGCCTGGTTTAGAGACTTCATCTCCTCCAACAAATATACATTTTCATCATGTATATTCTGCATCCTATCACTGCTCAAGCTAAGGAAAGCTAGAACAGGCTTCATCTTTTGTTGAACAACCTCCTCCAAGGTTGCTTTCAGGGATGCATCCAGTTGGGCTTTAAGAAGCTCAGTGAGGTTGGCCACTGCACCTTCAGCAATGTTGGCCAATACTTCTTGAGAAAAAATTTCTGAGGCTGCTTTCACCATTGCTAGCCTTTGTTCTTCAGCTCTTCTTTTCTGCAATGCAGTCTTCTTTCCAAGAGCTTGCTTGACAGTCAGCCTGAGAGCCTTGACATTGGCATTATGATTGTCTCTCAGCAGCTTTTGCTCTTTCTTGACCTCCTCTGAGATGGCTTCCATGGTGGATTTGGCATTTTGTACTTCAGTGGAAATGGTTTGGAGGCCAGTTTCCACACCACTCATCCTTGCTTCCAGAGTTGGGAGCACAACATCTTCAGAGCCAGTGAGCCTCATTTCTACAGATGCTAGAGTCCTTCCTTGCTCATTCAATGCTCCTGAAGTTTCAGCATGAGCAGATTGGACTTGATGAGCCAAGGAGTCCAACTTTTCTAATTGCATTCCAAGTAAGGCTTGAGCTGAGCCTGTGTCTACTTGGATAGGGGCATCTGTTAAGAACTCATCTGCAACAATTTGGTCAAGAGAAATACCTGCAACATTAGACAGATCAAACAAGTTAGGAAATAGACACTCATCACCCTCAATTTCTTTTATATAAGACTCTGATACATCAGCAGCTTCTTCTCATTTTCAACTCTTTCTTTTCTCCCTTCTTTAATAATTTCCTCACTTAAAGGAACAGGCCTCCTCTCATCAAGGGATTCCTGAAGTTCAGATTTGACTTCAAGAATAGCCTGCCCTTCCTCACTTATATCACCTTCATTTGGTGGTACACTCACTATTCTAGTGATCACCACATCTCTCTCATCTACTACTCCCTCTGATTTTTCCACTAACTTCTCCTTTTCAACTTCTTCTCCTAAACCTGCAACATCTCCACCTTCAACAAGGTTCAAAGATGGCAGTTGTGGGGAGATCACAGTGCTTATATCAACAGCCACTGAGTCATCCTGAATGATTAAGGGCTGATCAGTATCCAACTCTTCTGACACTGAATAGGCCTTAATCAAACCAGCCTCTAGCATGGGAACCTCAACATCTTTAGGTTGTGCCTTGGGTTCAGAAGAACCTTCATTGGCAGATGTGTCTTTGGTTGTGTTACCACCCTTGGTCAACACCTCTGAAGATATAGAGCCTTTCCTATGATAGGTTCTGGGAGGGTTTGAAAGTCTATCTGCTACAGAAGACTTGGGTTGAGAAGGTTCAGGGAGGTTGGCTTGAGGGGTTTCAGGAGGGTTGGGGTTAGAAGGATTTGAGGGATCATCAGGGGAATCATCATCATTGGAGCTACTGTCAGGGTGTTTGATTCCCTTAGCTTTCCTTTCTTTCTCCTCCTCAATTTTATCAGCTACCAGCTTTGCAAAAATTTCCTCATCAGTGAGAAATCTTGTTTTTGAGACTCCAGCAAAGTTTAGCAATCTGTTCTCCACCAGTTTGCACCCTTATCTTGGATGACTTGTGATATCTCCATCATAGACTTGTCTTTTACATCAACAAGCATCCTTAGATCATGAAATATTTTCTGAATTCTTGGAAATTCAGCAAGCTGTGGGTACAGACTGTCCATAGTAGCCTTTGCTCCTCCTCTGAGCATACTTT
The DNA here is from genome assembly GCA_963675135.1 of Galeopsis tetrahit. NCBI lineage: Eukaryota > Viridiplantae > Streptophyta > Magnoliopsida > Lamiales > Lamiaceae > Galeopsis > Galeopsis tetrahit. Next base: position 12,633,264 of record OY776125.1, on the reverse strand, counting down.
CATAAGTATACTCCTCCTCATCTCCACTTGAATGGGGACTTTGGGTTATAGGGGAGTTGGCTCTGGGTTCTCCTAGAGTGGCTTCAGGGAGGTTTAATTCAGGGATGTTGGCTTCTATAGGTTGACCTTCAGGGATCTTGGATTCTGGAGTTCCAGAACCAGATGAGTTGGTTCTTGACCTGGATTTGGTCCTGCTTTCAGCTCTGCTCTCTCTTAGAGCTAATTGTAGTGACCTTTCTTCCTGCAGCTCCAACACTTTCTCAGTAGGCTTGGCCCTTCTCTTGCTGGCCCTACTGCTCCCACTTCCTTCACCTTTCTTTTCAGGGACAACTTCCCTGATCCTCTTATCTCCTTTCTTCTTCTGCCTTGTCTCATTATACTTCAGCCTCAACTCTTCTGAGTGGTCAGAAGGCACACTTACTCCCTCTTCTGCCACTTCATCAACTTCAGCTGATGCTCCTGAGGCTTCTCCTGAAGATAATTGAGACATTTTCCTTGTTTTAACAGCTCTGGCCTTGGTTCTCTTCTTCATCTTAGGCTTTTCTTCAACCTGTTCTTCAGCAGGTTTGGCCATAAGCATCCTTCTTTGCTCAGTTTTCTTGCTGAGCTTCCTGAACAGGATCTTTTGGGCTGGGAGGGGCTTTGCAAATGTTTGCATCTGAGAGTAATGGGAGAATCTCTCAATTTACAAGCTTGCCCTGGTGCAATACTTGAGTTTCCCTTCTAGCACAGCCTTGTTTTGAGCTTTCACTTTAAATTTAGCCTTTTCCTTCATCATCTCAGACATAATGAAGGTCCTCCAATCAAATTTGATGCCCTTGTCACTAGCATCAATCACAGCTGCCATGATTCTGATTCTTGGATGGCTGACCTGCTCCAAGCTTCCAGTATTGCTCAAGAGACTCTTAGAAACTACCTCAAAGAGGTTGAGAAATTTTGGCTTGAGAGTCTTCTTGTTTTGTGTTGAAGAAATGGGGCCTGGAACCAATAGCCATTCTTGAGCTATTTCATCTTCATGGCCAGTACCATAAACTTCTGGATTCCTTCCCTCATAAGGCAATCCAAAAGCTCCTTCCAGATCTTCTGAGGAGAATTTCACTCTATGAAATCTCTCTTCTTCCTCTCCTTCTGCAGTATATGACAAATGTGTGGAAACTTCACCATCTGTAGGTTGACCTCTCCATTTGAGAAAGGCAAAGAATTCAGCCATGTATCCTTCCAAGCATGAACTTGGTCTTTCTTCCATGAACTTTTGCAAACCAGCTCTTCTCAGCCATCTTAGAGTTGGTGTAATTTCAGGATCCTCACTCTCAAAAGATACTATGGGCTCAAAATGAAGATTTTTTTTGTTGCTTAAGTAACCAAAATCAAGGTCTAGAGCCTTGTTGGAGAAATCAATGAGCATCTCTGGTCTAACTTTGGGGGCCATTTGAAAGTTACAGAGAAAAGTTTGATAGAGATTGAGAGAGTTTGAAGAAATTTAGAGCTAGGGTTTCGAATACTTGGGGAAGAAGTGTTTGTGGAGGATCTTAAGACTTTGTGAATATTCTAAAAAGAATGTTTGTCAATTAGTTGGTGAGGTCTTGATGTAATTCAAAGGTGAACAAAAATGGAAATCCAAAATGAACGGCTAGGATTGATTTCAGGGGAGTTGGTCAGTTTTGATCCAATGGTCAAAAACCAATGTAACAGTGAAAGAACTGTTTTATTCAAAACGTGGGTGGTTTTTAATGTTTGTTTAAGGCTGGGGGTTTTTCGAGATAGATCATGTCCCAAAAAGTTTAATGCAAACAAGAGTTAAATCTTAGCATTTAATGCATGGAAAGTGACCTTTTGGGTGGGAGACAAATTAAATCCCAGAAAGGTGAAAACTGTATTTCAATGGGACAGATTTCGAAATAGACATTGATCACCTAAAATAGGTGCTTATCAGGTCAAGATTTGGTTTGATAGCCAAGACAACTTATCTGACCCTACATGGACAAGTGTCCTGAAGAGCTGTGGACAAGTGTCCTGAATTTCAAGGGACAAGTGTCCTGAAGAAGTAAGGTCATCTTTTCTGAGTTTCAGTAGACTTGACCAAGTCTGCTGAAGTTTGCATTTATTTCCCCCTTAATGAATGAACTTCTTTGGACTCATTTGTCCAACTTCCCTGGATCAAGAAGACCCAACTCTGTTGATAATTCCAGAAACCTTGCCTCTGCAAGTGGCTTAGTTAGTATATCAGCTTTTTGATGATCTGTGTGGATCTTTACTAACTTAATGTCCTTCTTCTCCACATGATCTCTAATGAAGTGATGCTTGATGTCCACATGTTTGCATCTTGTGTGCAAGACAGGATTTTGTGATATAGCAATGGCACTATTGTTATCACAGAATATTGGCACTTCAGTAGAGTTGACTTTGTAGTCTCTGAGTTGTTGTCTCAGCCAAAGGATTTGAGCACAACAACTTCCAGCAGCAACATATTCAGCTTCAGTGGTGGAGGTAGCCACTGTGTTTTGCTTCTTGGAAAACCAAGATATGAGTTTGTTGCCTAAGAATTGACAAGTTCCTGAAGTGGATTTTCTGTCAATTCTGCATCCTCCATAATCAGCATCTGAGTAGCCAGTTAACTCAATGTTGTCATCAGCAGGATACCAAAGGCCTAGATTTTCAGTGCCTTTGAGATACCTCAAGATCCACTTTGCAGCCTCAAGATGGCTTTTCTTAGGATTTGCTTGAAACCTTGCACATACACCTACTGCAAAGGTGATGTCAGGCCTGCTGGCAGTGAGATAGAGGAGTGATCCAATGATTCCTCTATACTCAGTGGAGTTGGTTGGAACACCACTTTCATCAGGCTCCATCTTCCAATTAGTATTCATTGGGATCCTCACTGGCTTGCTTGATGTACATCCAAACTTCTTGATCATTTCTCTGGTGTACTTGGCTTGGTTGATGAAGATTCCTTCTTTAGATTGCTTGACTTGTAAGCCCAAAAAGAAGTTCATCAACCCCATCATGGACATCTCAAACTTGCTTTGCATCAGCTTGGAGAACTTCTCACAAAGCTTCTCATTAGGGGATCCAAAAATTATGTCATCTACATAAATTTGGACAAGCAAGATGTCCTCTCCTTCAGAGATTCTGAAGAGAGTTCTGTCCACAGTTCCCTTGGTGAATCCATGATCCAATAGGAACTGTGACAATGTATCATACCAGGCCCTAGGGGCCTGTTTGAGTCCATATAGAGCCTTCTTCAGCCTGTATACTTGGTTTCCAATCTCAAAACCTGGTGGTTGCTCCACATAGACTTCTTCTTTCAAGACTCCATTCAGAAAGGCACTCTTGACATCCATTTGGTACACTTTGAACCTCTTGTGGGCTGCATAGGCTAAGAAAAACCTTATTGCTTCTAGCCTTGCCACAGGTGCAAATGTCTCATCATAGTCAATGCCTTCATGCTGGCAGTAACCTTTTGCCACTAGTCTTGCTTTGTTTCTGACAATCACATCATTTTCATTTTCTTGTTCTTGAATACCCACTTGGTTCCAATAACATCTTGATGTGAAGGTCTATCCACCAGCTCCCATACTTCATTTCTGGTGAATTGATTCAGTTCTTCCTGCATGGCTGTGATCCAGTTGGCATCTTGAAGTGCTTCTTCAATATCACTTGGTTCTTGTTCTGACAAGAAACAACAAAACATAGCACTTTCACCATGAAAACTTCTAGTTTTGACTCCTATACTTGGGTCACCAAGTATCAGATCAGGAGGATGGTCATACAACCAAGTTCTTCTTTTTCTGATCCCTTCAGTAGAGTTGTCCTCTACTGAGGTTGAGTCATTTTGATCATAGAATTCAAGATAATTTAGTGCAGGATCTAATTCAGGATCATAATCAGGGGTGTTGTCCTCAATGTCAGGGACATTGGCATTTTCAACATTTTGAGTTCCCCCTTGATTATTTGACCCATTAACTACCTCAGCAGGAACTGCTTCTTCATTGGTAGTTGTTACCTGGATGTGAACTGGGATTGGGTCATTCAGTTCACCATTTCCATCAGTGGGGTTTGTCTCAGGAAGATTGCCTTCAGGATTGTTGTCCAGTGTGGTATGTTCAGGTAGATTGGCTTGGACAACATCTATGAATTTAGTGTCTTTGTCTTTTAGGCTCAATCTGGTTGTCCTATGTGTGGTTTCTTCAGGTTCCAAACTATCATTCCTGATCTCAAAGATAGACTCATCAAACACAACATGAGGTGTTTCTTCCACAATAAGGGTTCTCTTGTTGTAGACTCTGAAAGCTCTACTGATTTGAGAATATCCAAGGAATACTCCCTCATCAGCTTTACTATCAAAGGCTTTCAATTGTTCTTTCCCATTATTGTGTATGAAACACTTACAACCAAAAATGTGAAAGTATGACACTTTAGGTATTCTTCCTTTCCAGAGCTCATAGGGGGTTTTGCCTTGCCCCTTAGTGATCAAACATCTATTTTGAGTATGACATGCTGTGTTTATGGCTTCAGCCCAAAACCTCTTAGGTAAATTTGAATCAGCAATTAAAGTTCTAGCAGCCTCCTTTAATGTTCTATTCCTTCTTTCTGCAACTCCATTTTGTTGGGGAGTTCTAGCTGCTGAGGTTTCATGAGCTATTCCATTAGATGTGCAATACTCATTGATGTATGAGTTTATGAACTCAGTGCCTTTATCAGATCTTATCTTGATAATGCTAAGGCTTTTCTCATTTGACAATCTCTTGAGAAGTTCAGGTAGTTTAACTTGTGTTTCCTTCTTACTAAGGAGAAATACTACCCATGTGAACCTAGAGAAGTCATCTACTACAACCAATGTGTATTTTCTACCATTTATACTTGAAGGGGTGATTGGTCCAAAGAGATCCATATGTAGAAGTTCAAGTACCCTTTCAGTAGAAATGACTGGTTTACCTTTGAATGAGGCTTTAATCTGTTTTCCCTCTTAACATGGTTTACACACATGTTCTTTTATGAAAACCTCATTAGGTAGTCCTTTAACTAATGCATTTCTAGCAAGTTTGTTCATTGATTTGAAGTTCAGATGGTTTAGCCTCTTATGCCATAACCAGCTTTGTTCACTAGTACACTTAGCAATGAAACATGCAGCATCAGTAGACTTGTCCCAGTCTGCAAAATACACATTTCCCTTTCTAGTTCCAGTCAATAGAGTTTGTTGAGTTTTATCCTTAATTAAGCATTTTCCACTTGAGAACTTGTTGGTCCAGAAAGGAGTATATAACAAGTGTATGGGGGGGGGGGGAATACACTTGTATGCAATTCTTTTGCTAATTTGATCAAACCAGAGTTCAGCAAGGTTGTCTTGGACAACTCTGCTGAAGAAGATTAACTCTTCTAAGATAATCAGACTACTAAGTACTATTGAGTACTTAGTTGAATAACTATCTAGGGGAGTTATATGTGCGGAATAGTGGTTGGCCCTTTAAGCTTAGACTCCTTTAATTTCTGAAATCACTTTCCCAATCCAAAACAGTCTAGTTAAGCTTCAGGGAAGTTGTCCAAATCAGTTTTGCACAGTCTTTGAATATGTACTTTGAAAGATCAGTTTTGTGTGCAGTGTTGAGTGAATGTAAGTACTTGTAAAGTAAATCAACACAAGAGTTTATAGTGGTTCAGAGACTCAAGCTCCTACATCCACTTTCCCTGATTTAACAGGATAATTCCTTCACTCTTGGAATTAACTTATTTTATAGTGCCAAGGTGCACTTGATCAAGAACACCACTCCTTGGTGAATTGATCCCTACGATGTCTAGAGTCCTAGTACCCTCTTCTCAACTCAGAACTGAACTGTTCTTCTCTCAACAGTCAGCTCCTACCACTTCTACTACTACAACCTTCTCACTTTCTCACTTGAAAGGGTTAAGGGTTGAAGTAAGGTTCCAACTAATGAGATATCCTTTACAATGAAGATCAAGGTATAAGGATAGGATATCTCTCTAAGCTTGTGTATGAATATACAATTGGGTTCAGCTTAGAAGAAGTGTATAAAGACTAAGATAGTCTCTTTGAAAGCTTGAGAGAACTTGTCAACTTGTAGGATAGTTGGATATTCTTGTCAAGGTTGAGGTGCTTTCAAATGGTCTTCACACTTCTGTATTTATAGACAAAATGGAGGATTTGCCCGTTGGAGAGGCAGCCCCAAGTTGCTATAAATGTCTTCCTTGAGTTCTTCAAACTGGAAGACAGATTCTTGATAGTGACATGTCCTCATTTGGGTAATAAACGGCTTGTAAGACTTTGTCTTTATTCTGCAGCACTTTTCCCAATGTTTGACTTCTTGTTAGGACTTGGACATGGCTTCTGAAGGTTGATCCAATGATAGGACAACATTCCTTATCATCTGGACAACTCTCCTTATCACTATCAGCAGTTTTGCTTTTCAGCAAGGTTGGTTTGCTCTTCTTCAGATGACTTGGCTCTTTCCCTTTATTTCACTCCAAGATGATCTTGGCATATTGCATTTCTTTAGGGTATGGTTGTCCTTAATTTTTCAGCATAGTTGACCTTCAACCTTTAGAGTTTATGTTCTGATTCAATCTTGCTGAGACAACTCTTCTGGACAACTCTTCTGATCAGCATATTTGGTCTTTTAGCATCAGAGTATTTTACACATAGAGTTGGCTTCTCTGGACAACTCTCCTGATCAAAGGCTTTTGAGTAGCCTTGTCCTTTTGAGCTAGGTAAGCTTGTTCTTGCATATGGACAGCTTCTTTGGACAACTCTCCTGATCAGAGCTTTTGGTTTTCCATAGAGTGTCCTTGTTCTTAAGTGATTGTTCCAGAATTTTGAGCTTTGAGGGGACTTGATCTTGATCATCTTAAAAGTAGGTTCCCCCTCAAATTGTGCATCTATTTGTCTAAGAGCTGCCTAACACTTCAGCTTCTCATCTAGCCTATATTCTATATGTTCTAACATTTCTAGAACATGTTTATCTTGACTTAGGCATGTCTCAGGGGGTTTTGGTATTAGATCAAAACATATCTCATTTTATTCCCAACAGAACTCAACTTTAAAATCTTTATCACAGAATTGACTATACTTAGGAGGTTATATTTGAGACCAGCTACATAAGATACATTGGTTACTTTGATGTTACCAATCATCAAAGTACCATAACCTTTAGTTGTTGCTTGTGAGCTGTCTCCAAAGGTAACATTTGGGCCTTCTTTTTCAATAAAATCAGTGAGGAGTTCCTTGTTTCCAGTCATGTGCCTTGAGCATCCACTGTCAAGATACCATGCTGTCTTTTTGTTCATGCTCCTCTTCTTGTGGCCCAATGGTACCTGCAATTAGATAGGTTTAGGTACCCTTTGAGTTTTGGGTCCTGAGAGGTTAGCTGTACCTTTTGGAACCCAAACTTGCCTAATTACCCTGATTGATTCAAGGTGGCTAAGTTGTTTTCCTTGTGCATACACTTTCTTTCTTTTGAATGTCTTGGGGAAAGTATGTGTGAATGTGTTAACTCTGTAAGTTTCAGGGGAGTTGTCAACTCTCCTGAACTTATGAGTTTTTTGTGCAGCTTGATGAGATCTTTGAGGAAAGGCATTTTTATAACCATTACCCTTTGGCATGAAGGGTTTTGGTTGTCTCATTTTATTCTGCCTTTGAGGATAGTTTTCCTTAGGTCTATTCAGCTGAGGCTTTCTCAGATGAGTTGGCCTAGGCTGATTATACCCTGGATAATTTCTCTGAACATTGTTCAGGGGAGTTGCCCTTCCATTGGGTCTACTCTGCTGACCAACATTCATCTTGTGTTCAGGAGCCTTGACCTTTTCCAAAGGTTTGGGTCTAGTCTCCTGAAGCACTAGAGTAGGCATTTCATTCATTTTGCCCTTTCCTTTGTTCAGTGGCTGATTTATTTCATTTTCAGCTTGTTGTGCCACTGATTTAACAAAGATTTTCTTAGTGTTACTTGTAGAGGCAACACTAAGACAAGGTGAAGATTCAAATGGATCAAAACCTAATCCACTTCTTTGAGCCATAGGTCTTTGATAACTCTGAATTTCCTCTATTGCTCTAGAGGACTTGTTCAAAGCAGACATCTTTAATTTCAGACTTTCTTCACTTGATTTAAGAACATCATATTCATGTGAGAGATTTTCAAACTTGGCATTTAGAATTTTCAGTTCAAAGTCTTTTCTCTTCTGAGATAGGAGTTGATCATCAATCTCCTTTTGTTGGTCAGCTATCCTGAGATTTGCTTCCTTAAGCTCTCTCAAGACTTGTTGATACAACTCAGTAGATTTGACATCAACAGCTACCTCAGTGTTTTTGGTAAGTTCAATAGCCAGTCTTTCATTTTCTTTCACACAGTTATCATGAAATTCTTGTAATCTAGTGAAATCTTCCATCAACTTCCCAAGGGAAAGTTTCAAGTTGACTTCACTAGTGTTCTGTGATAAAAATGATGGTGAGCTAGAAGTGGAGGATACCTCATCATCCTCAAGAGCCATGTTGCACACATCATCATCATCATCATCACTGTTTGAGAACAGTCCATCAGAAGAGTTGAAGCTTTCAGCACTATCAGATTCTTCACCAGCCATCATGGCTTTTCTATTGGTGAACTTCCTGTCTCTTTTAACTTGTCTTTCTCTTCTTTCTTTAGAGCTCAGTTCAGGGCAGTCATACTGGAAGTGCCCTTTCTTTTTGCAATTGTAGCACAGGTCTTCATCATCATCCTTCTTGGATTCATCTCTTCCTTTTGATGATGAAGGGTCAGCTCTACTGGACCTTCTCCTATCAGAGTACTTGTCCTCTGATCTCTTCTCTTCAGGCTTTTTGTCCTTGGCCTGATCTTCAGGGGAGTTGTATCTTCTCCTGAATTTGTTGTCTTGGTAAAATTTCTTGTATCTACCAAACCTTGTGTTCAGCTTGTCAAACCTTCTAGCCATCAAGGCTAGTTCTTCTTTCATTTCAGTCTTAGAGACTGACTTTGATGATCTGGGAGTGGGTTGCATTTCAGGTTCAGCAGCTTTGGCTTTGAATGCCACTCCCTTAGTAGGATTCGAAGGTTCCTCAACAGGTTTTCTTCTATTGAGGTCAAACTCATAGGCTTTGAGTTCTGAGAAGATTTGTTGCATGGGCATGGAAGAGAGATCTTTGGTATTCTGCATCATCACAGCATAGACATCCCACTTTTGAGTGAGACTTCTCAAGATCTTTAATCCAACTTCTCTCCTGGAGTACACCTTGCCCAATGAGTTGATTTCATTCATCACATCAGTGAATCTACCAGCAAATTTGTCAATGGACTCATCAGCTTCCATTGAGAACTGCTCAAATTTTTGCACAGCAACTTGGAGCTTGTTCTCCTTGATCTTTTCTGTACCCTCACACATCTCAGCAAGAGTATCCCAGATTTCTTTGGCTATGGTGCAATGGTAGACTCTTCCCATGACTGCATCTGGAATTGTTTGATAGAGGGTATTCATGGCAAGATAATTTAGATTATCTTTCCTCTTTTCATCAGCAGTGAAGTCATCCTCATCCTTGGGAATCAATTCCCTTACATCTGCTCTTTGCTCATCTGTTAATCTTGGGTTAGTTTGGGTAAACACAAAAGGTCCTCTTGTGATTACTCTTAACATGTCAGTATGAAGAGATGCAAGATGAGCCCTCATTCTAATTTTCCAGAAATCATAGTTGTCTATTGAGAACATGGGCAATTTATGATGTGAAATGTGATTGACTGGATTTGTGGCCATGTTGTCCAATCCTTGAACAGCAGGTGGAGGAACAGCATTGTTGTTGGCCATATCTCAAGAATAATAAGTTAGTCAACAAGTAATAGATTTCAGATAGAGATCAGTTCAGTGACAACACAAATATGTGAATTTTGAAAATCAGGATGAATTTTCAGAAGCAGTGGTCTTTGAACCCCTGCTCTGATACCACTTGTTGGTCCTGAAAGGAGCATATAACAAGTGTATGGGGGGGGAATACACTTGTATGCAATTCTTTTCTTTTTGATCAAACCAGATTAACTCTTCTAAGATAATCAAACTACTAAGTACTATTGAGTACTCAGTTGAATAACTATCTAGGGGAGTTATATGTGCGGAATAGTGGTTGGCCCTTTTAAGTTTAGACTCCTTAAGTTTCTGAAATCACTTTGTCAATCCAATGCAGTCCAGTTTAGTTTCAGGGAACTTGTCCAAATCAGTTTTGCACAGTCTTTGAATATGTATCTTTTGAAAGATCAGTTTTGTGTGCAGTGTTGAATGAATGTAAGTGTTTTGTAAGGTAAATCAACACAAGAGTTTATAGTGGTTCAGAGACTCAAGCTCCTACATCCACTTTCCCTGATTTAACAGGATAATTCCTTCACTCTTGAAATTAACTTGTTTTATAGTGCCAAGGTGCACTTGATCAATAACACCACTCCTTGGTGAATTGATCCCTAGGATGTCTAGAGTCCTAGTACCCTCTTCTCAACTCAGAACTGAACTGTTCTTCTCTCAACAGTCAGCTCCTACCACTTCTACTACTACAACCTTCTCACTTTCTCACTTGAAAGGGGTAAGGATTGAAGTAAGGTTCCAACTAATGAGATATCCTTTACAATGAAGATCAAGGTATAAGGATAGGATATCTCTCTAAGCTTATGTATGAATATACAATTGGGTTCAGCTTAGAAGAAGTGTTTGAAGACTAAGATAGTCTTTGACAGCTTTGAAAGCACTTTGACTTGTAGGATAGTTGGATATTCTTGTCAAGGTTGAGGTGCTTCAATGGTCTTCACACTCCTTGTATTTATAGACAAAATGGAGATTTGCCCGTTGGAGAGGCAGCCCCAAATTGCTATAAATGTCTTCCTTGAGTTCTTCAAACTGGAAGACAGATTCTTGATAGTGACATGTCCTTATTTGGGTAATAAACGGCTTGTAAGACTTTGTCTTCTTTCTGCAGCACTTTTCCCAATGTTTGACTTCTTGTTAGGACTTGGACATGGCTTCTGAAGGTTGATCCAATGATAGGACAACATTCCTTATCAACTGGACAACTCTCCTTATTACTATCAGCATTTTTGCTTTTCAGCAAGGTTGGCTTGCTCATTTTCAGATGACTTGGCTCTTTCCCTTTCTTTCACTTTAAGTTGATCTTAGCATGTTTCAATGAGGTTCTTTAGGGTATGGTTGACTCTAGCTTCTTCAGCATGGTTGACCTTTTGTTCTGGTTCAAGTTTGCAGACACAACTCTCCTGGGACAACTCTTCTGATCAACATGTTTGGCCTTTTAGCTTCAGAGTTGTTGCTTGTACAGAGTTTACTTCTCTGGACAACTCTCCTGATCAGAGTTTTTGGCTAATTTTGTCCTTTTGAGCTTTGCAATCTTCTTCTTGCATAGAAATAACTTTTCTGGACAACTCTCCTGATCAAGGCCTTAGGTTTCATATGAAGTTTTCTTGTCCTTAGAGTTTGTTCCAGACTTTGAGCCTTGAGGGGACTTGATCTTGATCATTTTGAAGTCATAGGTTCCCCCTCACAGTGTGCATCTAATCATCTAAGAGTTGCCTAACATATCAGCTTCTCATCTAGCCTTATGTTATGTGTTCTATCACATTTTGAACACAATCATCTTAACTTAGGCATGTCTCAGGGGGTTTTGGTATTTAATCAAAACATGTATCATTTTATTCCCAACACAGAATATCAGAAATTAAGATTCACAGCGGAAGACTTGAAACACTAAAAACAAACGAGACACAATGGAAATACTTTTAACATAGATTTTATAAATAAAAATCTATGTCTGCCTTATGGCGTAAAATCAATACTTATCTTTAAGTACAAATGTTGTGTGAAATGTTACAACAATAACTTTCACAACGAAACTATAAACGAGGCAGGTGCCAAGTCTAGAAAACGAACTAAGTGTATAAATTATACACTGTCGAAATGCCTAGTCTATCTAATGATTACACTCTCAATAGATAAGAAGACACACAGCCATACGGGTGGTATACAATGTATGATCTAAAATGTAGAACTATAGGCCACAATTTCCTAACAGGGATAAACGCTCGGTCTAGGATATTGATCGAATAGAGCACACTGAATTATGAAGCCTTCAATCGGTATTTATAGAGGTGGTATGCGAATTCTAAAGGCTTCCACATTGAGGTCCTATTTTTTAGGAACTCAACTTCCACAACTTTCATGATCTTTCTAGATCCTTCTAGCCTGCTCCAGGTCGTTCCAAATGCATCTAGGCTGTTCTAGCATGTTCTCCAATGTTCTGGAATCTTCTAGGTTCCAGATCCTTGTAGAAGCTTCTAGATCCTGCCAGAAATGCGACAACATTTAGGTCAACATTTAATGTAGCATTTCAGAAAAGACTTAGAAAAAATCTTGGAAGGTCAAATTAAGATGTTGTTGATAATGTTAAGGCATTTAAGAATTAACAACATCTACAGTAACATATAATTTTTTATATAGTAATACCGATTCTTTTATGTAGTATTTTTTTCTAGATTTTTTATTGATTACGTAACTCACATTATAACATATAGTAACATATATTATTGCATGTAGTAATATAAAATAACCTCGATCCATAATAATAATTAAAGAATATTTAAAGAAATAGAAAATATTTACAGATTAAGGCCGTCGTAAATTGCAGCGTTCGGCCGCGGCCTCGGGTGGCCGAAAAATGCTCGGAGAAGACGACTAAGTACAATTTCTACTAGTGGGTGTATTTATAAAAAATATTTCTGCTAGTGGGTGTATTTATAAAAAACATGGGTGTGAATTGAACTGTCAGTGGGTGTATTTATAAAAAATGTGGGTTGAACTGTCACTGGGCGTATTTATAAAGAATGTGAGTATGAATGATTGAAATGCATATATACAATATTTCACAAAAGACTAGACCTTCGAATTAAATCATAATAAAATTTTGAGCCTTCTCGAACTAGAAAATAAATTAACCGTACATGATTATAACATTCTCACGGTAAACTCTCATTCATCCCACTTTTTTTTACCTCAAAGCTTAACACTGCTGGTACGTTCACGTACCTTCAAAAAATATATATCGCGGCTCACGTCAATTTCTTAAATTAGGTATAAGACATATGATCATCTCATGGACCCATCAATTGGACATTAGTCAAATTTACTACTTAGAAACCATGAAATGGAATTCATTAAAGGGCGCGGCTAAAGGCACCCAAGGATCCTATGAGGACACCCACGTGATGAGAACACCCACAATACGGATGAGGACACCCACGTGGAAATCCCAAAAATAACCCTCTCATTTTAAAATCTAATTAAATTCTTTCCATTCCTCATTTCTCACATTTTCAGAGGAAACGGTGCACCCACCTCCCCCTCCCTCCCAATCGTCGCCGCCCTTCTCCCTCCCCACTCACGCCGCGACGCCGCCGCCCTTCTCCCTCCCCACTCATGCCGCGACGCCGCCGCCCTTCTCCCTCCCCACTCACGCCGCGACGCCGCCGCCCTTCTCCCTCCCCACTCATGCCGCGACGCCGCCGCCCTTCTCCCTCCCCACTCACGCCGCGAAGCCCGCCCGCCAAGCCTGTTCGCACCGACGACGCCGCCCGTTCGCAGCGCCGCCCGTTCACAGCGACGCCTCCACCATCAACGCCGCCCGTTCGCATCGCCTCCTTTCTCGTCCGCCGTTTCAGGTAAGTTAAGGTTTTTGAAAATTAGAAAATTTAGGTTTGTGAAAAAATTAGGGTTTTTGGATGTTTTGTGATTATTTTCGAACAATCTAGGTTTGTTTTGGAAACAAATTCGAACAATCTGTCGTTTTTGTTTTGGATAAAATTTCGAATCTTGTTCGATTTTTTTTTTCGAACAAATGTGAGTTGTTTTGAATATTTTTTCGAACATAATACGTTTGTTCATTAAAAAATTTCGAACATTGAGTTTGAGTTTGTTGGATAAAAATTTTCGTACATCTTAATTTTGTTAGGTTAATATTTTCGAACATCTAAAGAATTTTTTTTTATTATTTTTGTTGAAGAATTGTGTTGATTTTTTGTGTTTTGGTGCGGGTGGAAATGATTTTTTTGTGAAATAGAACGGTGGGTGTACTCATCCGTCCTTTTTTTAAAAAAAATGCAGGAGGGGTACAAACGTCATTTTGCATACCCCTTATTTTAAAAAAAAAGTTTCGGTGGGTGTACTCATAGGATCCTTGGGTGCCTTTAGTCGCGCCCTTCATTAAAAGACTGTTGGGATATGAATCCTAAAACAAGTCCTAAATGATGATTGAAATATAAAAGATAAAGTTTTGATAAGCCAAAAGAAGGTTGAATTTTTCTAAGTATTGACTAATCTAGTCTAGTTAAGTTGAAGTCATCTTGAACAAGATCAGTAGAGTTCACATGAGTTAACATATGAAAAGGCAAGTACTTATAATTGATATTGTGTTATTACTTCATATGTGTTTATACTAACTGTGTAGATTGTTATTGAGCTATGAATAATCATTGTATAGAGCTCATAATTTCAAATGTAATAGATAGATTCATTGTATAGTTTTCTAAGTTGACTAAGCTTGTAACAAGAGCTTAATGTAATGTAATAGTCTTGTTAGGATTAGATGATAGGACTAGATTAGTTCTATGATTGTAATCTGGAGAAGTCTACTGCACAAGACAAGTAAAAGACGCAGTCTACTACTTAAGGACAAGACAGGTGCGCGACTTAAACAAGACAGGTCAACTTGAAGTTAGTTACAGAAGCGTGTTAAAGATAAAGATTGAAGAGTTAGTTAAGGAATAACTAATTAACTGAAGAAACGCGTTAAAGGATATGGAGAACAGTTACAAGTTAGTTTTCAAGAAGAGTTGGTTACAACTAACTGAGTTCTTGATTTCTAGAATCTATAAATACCTCAAGGTGTTTATCATTCGAAGACTACTGAAAATACATATACTGAAGCTACATACTGAAGAATTGTTCGAAGTTTCTCTCAGAGATTGAAGTTCAGAAAGAAGCTACGCAAGACAAGTGAAGAACAAGAAGGCTACTACTGAACGAAGAGAAGTTTTATTTTCGTTTCCTGTTTCAAGTTGCTAGTTACTTGTAAAATAGCTAGTTAGATCGAAGAGGCACTTGGTAGTGTTGTCGAGAAGATCTAAGTCTTATTTCTTGGGACTTAAAGCTACAAGAACATATTACTCCATTGGACGAGTTAATAAGAATATCACAACTGGGTTGTGAGAGTGGATGTAGACAAGTTGTCGAACCACTATAAATCGTTTGTGTTGTTTACTTTACTGTTTTGTTGGTATTAATTGTCTAATTGTTTAAATACACTTCTAAACTAGATTAGTTGAGTATAGAACAGAGTTCTTTGAATTTTAAAGGATTGAGTATAAACTTTAATTGGGCTCATTGTTAATTTCGTATTCCGCACATTGTAATTCTGATATATCGAAAGATTTTAGAAAAGTCTATTCACCCCCCTCTAGACATTTTCTTTAGCTTCCCTCGATATTAACTCAACCTTTGAGACCTACAAAGACCAACTTATAATGGGCCCAATTAGTAGAAGGAGACCCGTAAGTCTTCGTTGGTCGTGGGTAATTATATACCCCTCCAACTTTGTTAAATATACTCTCTCGATATACGTACCTCCTAAAGTGGTAAAAGTTAGATGTACTAGTCTTCCCAAATCCCAAGTTATCTATTATACTCCCTTCGTCCCACAAAGATAGCTCCATATTCCTTTTTTGGGTGTCCCAAATTATAGCTAAATTTCCTCTTTTACTTTAGTATTAAATGTTTTATTGTCAATCTTACCCCTAATTAATAAGAGTAATTAAGGCTTAACAGATTTTGAAGTATGTGATTTCAAGGGTAAAATTGGTACATTAGTTAAATTTGATTACATTTATTGATTTTTCTTAATCTGTGTGTAAAGTCAAATGTAGTTATTTATGGGGGACGGAGGGAGTACAATTTCCTCTCTAAATTCACTTTGATACATATACCCACCTAAACCTTAGTTTCTCCTTTCAACCCTCCTTTTTTCTCATTCTTCTTCCCACCGGGCCACCCCCACCGTCGGCCTCATTGCCCCACCCCACCGACGCCAAGTCCGGCCCCCGTCACCCTACCCCAACCCCTCTAGGCTACCGCCCCTTCCCTTCCTCTTCTCTTTTCCTTTTTTTTCTACAGACGTGCCCTAGGCCGTCGTCCCTCCATTGAGGATGCACACCCTTCCCTACCTCCATTCTAGTTCAAAATAAATAAAAAAACAGGTTGTTTCCCTCCATTGATGGTGTGTGCCAGTTGCGGACCTAGGATTCTAAATCTGGTGGTACGATAAATGTGTAAATGAACCAGATATTTACGATACAAATAAATATATGTATGAATGTTTTAAGATATATGCAAATAAATGTGTGAGTTGTAAGTATTCCGACAAAATATGAAAAATAAGGTTTAAATGGCTAAATGATATACTTGTAATTTTCATTAGAATTTTTTTAATATGGAATATAAGAGTTTAAATGGTTTAATGACAAAATATCAAAAATAAGAGTTTAAATGGTTTTAATATGTGAATTTTCGGATGTAAATTTCAGATGTAAATTATTTCTGAGCTTTAGAACATATTTGAATTGAAAGATGTTCAACTCTAAATTGAGTTATTTCGCGATATGTTTCACAATTCACAAGAGATATTATTCTGGACAATCACATCAGAGACGAAGATAGTCCATAATAGGGGGGAGTAGATGATAGGACATATCATTCAGAACTGATTCTTTGAAAAGATAAAGTCATTTAAGATCACCTTAACCAAGAACTAATCTCAGAAGAGAGAATGTTAAGATCTGGATCAGACCTGGTCCCTCCTTTGTGGAGTGCGACTTACCAAATTTCAGTTCTGAAAGCTCACTTACCTGAGTTTAATACTTAAAATTTATTCATTAATAAATTGTCCTTTCAGCTCAGATACAAATATAGATGTGATTTTCGGATAAGCCTCTACTCTTGACAGCTCATCTTAACAGCACATGCAAATGGTCCCCCTATTGTACTATGGTACTATTTCTGCACCTAATCAAAACATCTCCTGAGGAGAAAATGTCCTCTCCATTCAAATTAATAACAGAATGTCAGTATAGTACGATGACTTGGCATGGTCCCCTAAAGGTAAACCCTAGATTGAGTAATGACGATACTACCCTCAGACAATAAAGGTATAAAAGCCTCACTTTTCTCATTTGTAAATTTTTAAGTGATTCTTTCTACCCATATAACTCTCTATCTCTTTTTCTAAGATTATCACGGTTCATCGTTACCTTCTTGATCCCAACTGACTTGAGCGTCGGAGGGCCGTCGCCGGAGCCCCCTCCGGCCCGGTTTTGTTGCAGGTCATCCAATTCCGGAGTCATCTCCCCCTCATTGTTCATTTGGAAGGATTTCTCAAGGGATTAAGCTAAGTTTTGCTCTATTCTTACTCATTCATGTTGTGTTTCACTTCTGAACACAACTATGTTTCATTACTCACCTTGCGTGGTTGCAGGCTGCAATGCTGTTATCTTGAGACTACACACGAAAGTTAAATCTTATTTAAATAGAAAAAGTTAAATTTTCTTTCATTTGCTTTGTCAACAATCACTTTATTTATAAATTTATAAGTGAATGATATTCATCACACCCTTAACTTACTGTATCTAGTTTGTACAACTATACATAAATATTTTATTAAAAGAACAGTTTAAATATTTTACATGAATACTAAATTAATAAATGGGAAGGGGTATACTTAACAAAGTTGGAGGGGTATATAACCCACCTCTTCGTTGCTCAACAATCAACACTGATCTCCTCGGGGCTTTTTTTTTTATTATTTTTTGCAATCAATTCAATTTATTCATGTCTTATGTATTTTGTTCTATATAGTATATACTTTCACACCGCAACTAAACCTAAATTACATTAAAAAAAAATGTAATATTAAAGTATATGAAACTAAAATAACAATATGTCAAAAATATAGAAGTATAATAAATTATTGATAATAAAATAACTAATTCTAACAAGTAATTCATATACTATTTTCAACTCATCACCTATAAATATAAGATTGAATGGAACACAACAAACAGAGACAAACAAGAGTGTGATAAATGCATATTGTTTAGGAGGGTCATTGTCCTCTCATTTAGTTTCATATGTACAAACAAATTGTTTTTGGTCTTGTATTTCATACACATACCCATTTTCAGATCTTGAGTTAAAGATCGTAGTTTTACTGTTTGTATCACTACAAGAATACAAGTTATAGTAAAAAATTTAATGAGACACGTATTATGTATAATTCGTTTGCAAATAGTTTTATGTTTTCAAGTCCTTCGTTGTGCAATATTTTCTTAAATGCTCCAACATTTTGAACAACATCGCTCTTCAAACATCTTTACATCTACACACTAAAAGACATTCTTCAATATCTACAGTAAGAGAAGATCGTCCTTCGAACACATTTTATGTGAAAGAAAATTTAAAAAAAAAAACTTGAAAAATGATAATATTAATAACAATATAAAATTTAATTTTATAAGAAAAAATAATAATTAAAGAAAGGTACTCGTATTACTTTTACACCAATTTCATACAAAAATTTGTGTTAACTCAGGTGTCGACCAAGTCACCAAGTTGCAGGAGTAGCTGCATTTGAAAAGAATTTATGGTCCGTAACAAGACAAAAACTTGTATGAGACGGTCTCATACGAGTCATACATGAGACGAGCTTTATTTATTCTATAAAATGATTCATTAAGGGGCAATGGAGCTCCAACACATCATGGTTCTAAAAGAGGATGACTCAAATATTATGAAAGTCGCATGCAAGCGTTCCTCTCCTGGCAATTACTTGCATTGGGCTACGTCAATATGAGCGAGGAAGAATTAGGAGCATTATGTACAAAGCACATTCACTATATATGCACCAACAAGAAAAACATGGTATGGAATAATTTCGTTTCTATGTGGCGCCTCCTTACTGTTAAATTTCAAAGAGGTGCACGGATAAATGGTAGTAACGGGCAGAATGGTCATGTAACAAACGTACAATATGCTCAATACTTTTAAGTTAGCATACAAAACATCCATTCACATGATATGTATACAAGTAAATTATATACACATAAGTTTCACCTACAGAGCAGGATGGTACCCGAAACTGGCATTTGCTTCTACCCTTTGCACCACTCGTCTTACGTTCCATTCTTGGCAGAACTCTAGGCCAAGTCGAAGAGCTGTTCCAAGTCCCAGCACAACAATCACTCCTACATAACATAGTTTTCAGTTAAAGAGAAGCAGGGTGAATATTGAGTTAATTTAGAGTTCTTTTGCTTGAACTTACAAGCTTTCAAAATTATTTGGTAAAAAAAAAAGCTTATAAGATCCTTTTTTTTTTTTTTTTTAAAGAACAGCTTATAAGATTTTAAAATAAGTACCGATAATGATGTTGACAGGGAGAGCAGAAACACCGAGGGTTACAGATATCAGCACATCCAGCAAAAGACCACCAACAAGAATCGAAAATGCCACCCAAAGAGGACTAAAACACCTCTGTAATGAAGCACCAATCAATAATTTAGTAGTAGTGGTTTTCTAAGAAAAAGTAGTTAGAACTGCTTGAAAAATATGGATTCTTTACCCTTTGACGGTCTTGAGCTCTAAGGGCTGGATCTACCCTCCAAACCCAGTAACTAGTCTGTTACAGAAAATAATCAAGTCAGAGATTGTCTGATGTCTCAGATTTGTATCATGAGAAAGAAAACTCCTTAATCCTTCACAAAAATTAAGCCTTTGATTTGAACTGTTATCCAGTTCAGACTGAGAGCTCCACTAGTTTAGTATGTGTCACAAAGAGCCTCACTAAGCTATCCTAATAATTTTAGAAGTAATAGAGATAAAATAACAAGCAGTTCCTTGAACATTCCATATCAAAAACATCAGAACCTAAATAGTACCAAGACTTGCCTGAGAATCAGGAGGTACTACATTTGCAGCTACTTGCCTACATGAGAAATGTGAGGCTCATTATCATCGCTCATGGACTGAGCTAGAATTATTCAGTAAAATTTTCGATACTTAACTGGCATATCTCACATTTATTTGAACCTCGAGTATTGAACCACTTGATTATACATGACTGGTGAGCTTTTGCAAGACCACCTCGACATTGACACCCAAGATTTATCAAAACTTCTTCCTTTTCCTCCTGGCATACCCTGAAAAAGGAAGTCGTTATAATACATTAAGAAGATTCTCTACATTCTTTAACAGTTTTGGAAAGCCGAAAGCCTAATGAATACCCTCATCATTCCACTACTTTTTATGAGATGATGCTATCTATAGATCACACCACTAGTTGATATGTATTCTTTCAAACTATTAGGAGATTTGAGCAGGTGGAATTCCAACAAGCAATAAGGGGGCGAAGAAAAGCTTCTTACATTTGATTCCTATATATACTTTATCGCAAAGATGACAAAGTCATATACCATGAGTTGAACAGTGATAATAAGCCAACACCATCAGGCATCACATTAATAAATTTAGGAGTAATATTTGTTTATCTAATCAATAATATTGAATCATCCACCTTATAAATTAACTGAAACCCATAATTAGTTTAATTTAATCAATTTATTAGTTTTTCCAATCACGTTCCTGTAAACATTAATTTATTGAACCAAATAATATAATTAATTCAACTCTTGCATTAAAATAAGTTCAACAAATTATTTAATTACAACAGGTTGATGATCACCAGTCATATAAAATAATTGGTTGAATACAACAGTCAACATTGTGGTGCCACGAGCTTTGTTTAACATAGAATTGTTATAAATATATTCTGTCCAAGTTGTGTTGATTTTAAAGTTGAAATTTTCATATTGATATTGAGGGGGTGTTTGCATTAGTTTTTAGCAGATTCGAGTGTTCCCAAATGGGATGCTTCTACTTAAATTACTCGCCTGGGATCTAAAATATACAAGCTGGGAGGGGAATGATTTTACCTGATTATGTTTCTGCCCTAATATTTTACTTATATGAAATCTTTTACCAAACACTCAACATCTAATTTTTGCAAACACTTTCCATTTTTACTATTAATCATTTTTTTGTCACAATCACTAAACTAAATCACATCCTAACACATAAATATTTTTTGCAAACATCCCCTAATTCACATATGGTATAATCAAGATTTCATCTTCTGGAGTTTGTCCTATAATTAACTTTTACGCAGATTCTGAGTGGAAGAGTCAAAAAACGAAAGAGAAGAAAAGAAAAGGCATCATTTTACATTTGTCTTAAGTATTTGAATTTGTCAATATCTTATTGAAAGCAACAATTACACATAGGATCAATCAGTAATACAAGCATAATGCATCTACTTATCCTAGTTTTCCTAACTAACCCATAGAATATATTATCCAGGTCAGAAGAGAGATTGTCAAGGCAATATAAAGTAGTTGAACATGGGATTTTTTGGCTAGAAAATTTCCTTGTAAGTTTCTTTGCTATGTAGATTTCAACCTCTCAGGTTGCACTGAAACGGAAGGAATTGGATGAGAGGAGTTCAGAAAGAATATCAAATGATTCCTGTTGATGGACTCAGAATTTACTAACAAAAAATTGTTCAATGTGAGAGCTCTGTGTTTCAAATCCATTGAAATGTGAAAATACACACAAAAAGCCAAAGAACTAAGCATTATGAAATTTGATACCTATCTACTCAAACAGAGCCTTGTATATTTGTGTCTCATGCATATGCAACTATCAGTGCTATATAGTAAGTAATTTTGGCACCCTTGAACTAGGGTTATGATTCTTGAGCTTTGAAAGGAGGAAGATCATAAACCAGCATTATAATTTGACTGAAGAAGCATTGACTTAAGTCCACAGTAGTCAATCCTCAAGAAAACCACTCAGAAATGACAAACATCAAACTGTTAAGTTTATCTTTTAATTGGATCAAAAATTGAATTATAGGAGTATAATATTTGAGTAACTTGAAAGTAGCAACTGTTCAGATAACAATTCATGAACCTCGAATTGTGAATCTTCTCAAAAGCCATGTTTATGTCTGAAATACCCATTTGATTTCCCCAACACTTAGCACGCACTGAAAATACAAATATATGTACTTCCAAACTTTAATCACCAAATTTGAGTTCTGCAAATAGGTGCCGAACATAGATTGCAACTAGCCACGGTGAACTTCTACACACACAGAGAGAAACGCACAGAACAAAGCCCACACGTCTCATTTCTAATTATGCATTAAGCCTAATTTTACCAATCTCGTATCACAACAAGTCAGAAACACAAATTCCAGAATTCACATCAACAAGAACTACTTAAGGAAGAAAAGTACTAAGAAACTAACAAGAGATCATTATCCCTAATAACTCTAGGGGGAAAAGCGATATACCTGCATTCCTCATGCGAAGTTGAATCCCTATCGAGTTGCGGCTCGTCCTTAATGTTAATAGGGCAGTCTATAACCACCTCAATGGTTTTCTCTACCAACTCCTCAGATCGACCTACAGCTACATTCTCCTCTAAGACATGGCCGCCGCCGCCGCCCACCGTTCCGTCAGTCCGTTGGTTTTCGATATCAGTACCGGGAAATTCACCGGCCGCGGAAGAAGCACCGTCATCCCGCATTTACTTCAGCGTTGAAGAGGAATTGAAGTTTGATTGAGTTAACTTTTGGGATTTGATATCTGAGCTTATTAGT
Organism: Galeopsis tetrahit; assembly: GCA_963675135.1. Lineage (NCBI taxonomy): Eukaryota > Viridiplantae > Streptophyta > Magnoliopsida > Lamiales > Lamiaceae > Galeopsis > Galeopsis tetrahit. The sequence goes on along the minus strand of OY776125.1, from coordinate 12,610,463 downwards.
AGAAGTTTGGATTTGGAATGAACGCAGAAAAGGGGAGGGAGTAGCTCAAAGTTTGTTGTAGAATTTACGTCACAACGAATGCAAGAGAGAGGCATGCCTTTTGAGCGTGATTTTACTTTATCCAAAATTTATTACGTATTTATTTATTTACCTATTTTCTCCGTTAGGAAAATTAATACTGTATCTACTTTTATTAGGTGGATTTTGGTTTAATGTCGCTCCAACTTTAATAAATTAATTAATACAATTTCGTAGATAATTTCACGGCAATATTTATCCTTATCTTTATTTTTGTCCATCTATAAATTTTTTATTTAGTCATTTTAGTTTGTTCATCTATAAATTTTTCATACTACATTTTTTAATAAATATTTTTTAATTTTTTGTTCTTACACTTCACTTTATATTTTTTTTTCTCTTTCAATCCCATCCTTTCTAATATATTTAATAATCATTTTATTTATAGGTGGACTCTACAATATCCAATCATACTTCCAAATCTTCAATCTATCTACTTTATACGTAAACTATTCAATATTTAATAAAATTCGTGCGATAAATGAGCATTATAAATCGGAACGGATGGAGTATTTAATATACAAAGTAAAGAGAAACTAAAGTAAATGCTTGGGGAATTCAATGAAATTATGTGGTCACATGAAAAGAGGGGTGGTAACATACTCTCTCTTTAAACATGGAGGATTTTAGGAACTCCCTCAATAGTTTTGAGCTTCAAGATTTGAGTTTTACGAGACATCCTTTCACATGGTTAAACGGTAGAGTTTGAGTGGACAACATCCAAGTCCGCCTATACCGAGCTCTCGCGACTCCCCAATGGCGGCTCATTCCCAAAAACGACGGTCTATCACCACCCTCGTATTGGCTCGGACCACTCTCATGGGGGGTGTGGAGTTTTCGAGAAAGGATCGATATTTCAGGTAAGAGCAAAAGAAGAGTGAAGATATATCAGTTTGAGAAGTTCTGGATGGAGAATTCGGAATGCACGGAGATCATTGAAAAGGTGTGGGGTACCTAGTGTGCTGTCGCCGGCACCCAAAAATAATTACCTTAAATACCCACTATGTAGTAGGAAAGTAAGGGTCGATCCCACAGAGAACGGTGTAATTTAATCGAATCAATTTGTGTACGAAAGCAATAAAAAATGAGGGGATTTTGGATTGATTTACTAATAACTACTAAGAAGCAAGAAATAATAATAAAGTGCAAGTAAAGTAATGAGTATTCAAATAGTAAGAACGATCTAGCCCTCGGATAGTGTCCCCTCAATTAATTATACTAATTTAATCAACGAACTCGATTGTCTCAATTTATTCTCGAATCTTATGCCTAAACCAGTGATACGACCAAACTAGTTCGAATTGTTTCTTACGTTTAATTAATCAGTAGGTACAACCCCCAATTACTCTATTCCTACGAATAACCCTAAAACATGTATCTAAGGTTTAACTCGAGGAACACATTCAAGAATTAAAACAATAGGATAAATTAGACCATGAATACGAGACGCTCGTTTCATGCAACCTAAATGTTACTACTCCCTAAGGTGTTCTTTCTTAGTTGCTACAATTCCCAAAATATTACTCCCTCTGTCCCACAGGAATTTGCACACTTTCCATATATGGATGTCCCATACCAATTTGCACACTCCATAAAAGGAAATATCTTCACAACCCTCACCCTTAAAATATACTCATATTTACCCATTTGCCATTACTTTTCCACACTCAATATACTTTTTACTTTACTTTATTCATAAAAGTTTACAAAACTACCCCTCAAAACATCAATCATTACACCTTTTTCTTACCCATTTCTTAAAATGTGTGTCGGTCAAAGGATGCAAGTTCCTCCGGGACGGAGTGAGTATAACAATTACGGATTACAATTTATGGGATAGCTAGAATTGATATAGGAATAAAATTGGGTGATCAAGCCTATTAAACCCCTAATTCAAACATGCATAGCATCTACTCGAGTAATAACAAAATCGAGATATAAAACAAAATCAATCAGGAACTATTTAATTAAATAGGCATAATCTATATAAGGTTTCACGTCCTCGGACTAGAATAAAGAAATTAGCTAAGCATAATAAACGAGATAACCCAAACAATAAATTGATGCATAATTCGAATATTAATCCAAAAGAAGGGAATTAACAGTGATAATCAAACCAAAATTACAATCCACAAAAGTCTTTCTCCTTGCTGATGTAGCACGAGTGGCGTTACAATTTTTGAAGAAACGAGAGCATCCGAAGAATTTTTGAAGTTTTGGGAGCCGGAACCCGATTTTGGCGTGTGAGCACACTTTTTCGGGTGGAATCGATGCTACGAGTTAAACTCACCGCTTTGCCGTGATGTGCGACGCTTTTTGGCCAAATTACATCGTTTGAGTGGTCAAAAACGCGTTTTATTGCTTTTTGAGTGTTATTTTTGTAATTTTTAATTGTTTTGGAGTGTTTTTGTAATTTCCTAATTCCGTACACTAGGGTTTGGTTTTATTCCCGTTTTCCAAACATTGTCGGGAGTTTTTTTTGGATATTGAAATTATCATTGAAGAATTATTATTCGTTTTATCAAGATTCGGGTATTCTGTGAATCAACGATTCTTGTTATTCTTTCTTTTGATCACGCACGGCTGCATGACTTGCGCTGACATCACCAATTGCCAATCTCCTTTTCAGCGTTGACTTGCTTTCCCAGAATGGCGGCTGTAGTATATATCTTCTCTCACAGGAATCTCCCATTTTCTATTTTGCCTACTGGCGTCCAGAATTCAATTAATTGGTTTGGGCCATTTGCCCATAGCTCATGGGCTCAGCAACAATATAAGGCCACGGATAAATGCCCCCCTATTTATTATGTGTTCACCCTCTAGATGACTTCACCCCCCAAAATATGAGTTCACCCCCCATAAAATACCACATATAACCTTTTCTTCTCCTCCCACAATTAATATACAATACAAAATATTTTGAGTTCACCCACAATTAAAAAAAAATCCCCCTTGGAGCGAAATCGTGCAATTTTCGTTGTTATTGGAAATGATTTAGACTTTTAGTTGTTCAATATATGTGTAATGTATTTCGTTTCCGAGTTTTTTTTACAAAAATCGTGTTTTACAAAAACTCAGCACTGGTTCGCCGAGTTTTATGAGATTTTTCTAAAAAAAGTTCCACGTTATGAATCAAAACTCGGCCAACTTTTCCACGCTTTGATTCAAAACTCAGCGATTTTTGTAAAAAAAAAACTCGGAAATGAAATACACTACACATATATCTATTACAACTACACAATCATGCACCAATACGGTCAAATAAAACAATAATATGAAATATAATCAATTATAAAAAAATAATATATTTTTGGTGGGGGAGAAATGCAAAACCCTGTTTTTTTTTATGGGTGGGTGAACTCAGCACATAGGGGTAATATAGTCTTTTTATGTAATAGTTCAAAATATAAATGGGGGGTGGGGGTGAACACATAATATGTGGGGGTTAATTTATCCGTGGCCACAATATAATCCCTCAAAGAGTTAGTTGTCTTTTCTTTGGCCACGGATAAATGCCCCCTATTTATTATGTGTTCACCCTCCAGATGACTTTACCCCCAAAATATGAGTTCACCCCCCCCATAAAATACCACATATAACCTTTTCCCCTTCTCCACAATTAATATACAATACAAAATCTTTTGAGTTCACCCACAATTCAAAAAAACTCATCTTGAAGCGAAATCGTGCAATTCCCGTTGTTATTGGAAATGATTTAGACTTTTAGTTGGTGAAGAAACTTAGTTTTTGCACAAAATGTGGCATTAGGAGACGAAACGTCGAAAATGGATTTTAATATTCCTTCTCGAGTCTGGTTCGTCGAGTTAGGTGACAAAACTCGGCCAAAACTTCCACATTTTTGCATAAAACTCGGTGACAAACTTCCACATTTTCACACAAAACTCGGTGACTAACTTCCACATTTTTGCACAAAACTCGGTGACAAACTTCCACATTTTTGCACAAAACTCGGTGACAAACTCCCTCATTCGCAGATTTGCCATGCTCATCTTCATCATATTCTTCCTCCATGTAATCTTACTTACCATCAACCAACCTCTATTAAACAAAAATCTTAATTTGCTACTGTTTGAAAAAAAATTAGAAAAGTGATACATAATGTGGAACTATTTTTCGAAAATTGAGACATAATGTGGAACTATTGTTCGAAAATTGACACATAATGTGAAATTTTTTTCCGACAATTTAGACACTATGTGGAAGTGTTTTTTTTTTTTTGACAGAATGTGGAAGTGTTTTTCGAAATTTGAGATATTATGTGGAAATTTATTACGACATTTGGTACATTATAAGGAATGTGGTAGAATGGTCATTTTACCCATTAATTCAAAAACTAAATTGGAGTGGAGGGTGAACACATAATAAATGGGGGGAATTTATCCGTGGCCCTTTTCTTTTAATTCACGGCCTAGCAACTCCATAAGGCCCAACTCTTTTAATTCCTTTATCAAAATACTCCACTTTATCTGAATTAAATAAGAAAATAAAAATATCAAGATAATTGAAGTAACGAAATAATGAGTCGTAAAGATGCACCAAAACATCAATTAATTCACAAATAATATTAATTTAAAGCACATAATTATGCAATAAATCCGACTCATCAGTACCAGCAATCCCAATGCAGATTTTAACACTCGTACCAGAGTGTGTGGAGAGCATCTTACAACCTGGGGAGACAGGACTTTTGGGAATCTCGGTAGAAAAATTAAGGAGGCAAGCATAAACTAGTTGAACTTCAACAAGTTGTCCAATCTGAAGTTGTGATCACAAAATCAAGAGCCCTACAAACTGAGATCGACGAAATGCTTCGTCAAGAAGAGATTTGGTGGGGCCAAAGGTCGAGAGCACTTTGGCTTAAGGATGGAGACAAAAATACAAGTTTTTTCCAGAAAAAAACTACTCAAAGAAGGGAAAAAAAACACCATTCTTTGGATCAGCGACAGACTGGGAGGATGGATAACAAAAGAGGAGGAAATAGTCAAGGCCATTGATTCGGGTGGAATTTACACGATTTAGATGCATATTTGAAGCTCATTTGATGTTTATTTCATTGAATTATTGGTTGATTATCATTGTTTTGATCAAAATAAGAGAAAGGTAGTGTTTTGTCGATTTTATAGGAAAAACGATGGATTTTAGAAGCAAAACACATACCATACTTCACTGGATCAAGAAGAGAAGCTGACAATTGGGTTCTTCTCGAAAAACGGAGTGGAATGGCCAAAAGAATCAAGTCGTTTGGAGGTCGGAAGCAAAAGTTATGCACGAAACAAGTTCGGAGTGCAACTCGGCCGAGCTCCCAACTCGGCCGAGTGGAAAAAGAGTCCAGAATCTGGAACATCTTGCAATCCGGCCGAGTGGCCTGAAAAATGCTCAAGATATGTTTAAGGCACGACTCGGCCGAGCTCTCCAATCCGGCCGAGTGGAATTTTGATCCAGAATCTGGAATGACGGACAATCCGGCCGAGTGGAAAAGATTAGTAATTCGGCCGAGCTCTCCAATCCGGCTGAGTGGAATGGGAATGCAGAATATGGAACGATTGGCAATCCGGTCGAGCTACGTCATCCGGCCGAGTTGCCTGAAAAATAGGGCAATGTATTCCATGGCCAGACTCGGCCGAGCTACAGCATCCGGCCGAGCTATTGAGTGAACAAAAATGGAAAACACGCTTTTGGAAGTGCCCGACTCGACCGAGCTGTCCAATCCGGCCGAGTGACCTCCTATTTTTGCCTAAAAATGTGTTTCGACTTAAGGGCACGTGTTCAGCACTTTTGGAAGAGTATATAAGGTCCAAAGTTCGTTTTTGAAAGGAGATTCCACACATTGAGAAGTCTCTACACATAGTTTCACATAGTGATAGGTTTTTGAGATAGTTTTCTTCTTGTTTTCCATAGATTAGCTTAGAATTTAGTTAATTTGGTGTTTTCAATCAAGGATTGTAAGTGGGCTTTGCTTATTCCATCATATTATAGCTAAATTTCATGATCAAGGTGATATTACTCTACTTTGCAATTCAATTTGGTATCATTTCGATTGCTATTTCACCATGAGTTTGATGTTATTTGTTGTTATAGCCATGGGATTCTCTCAAGAAACCATGGGCTAATCTCCAATTGCCTTGGGTGTGGATGTTTTGATGAGAATTTAGTGTAATTGTGGATTAATTGCATGATAAGCTTATAATTTTGGTGTTTAGGTTTCTAGGGTTGTATTTTGATGATTCATTTGGTTGATTAACCCTATTAGCAAGCATTTTCGATTATGTTAATTGCAACGAGAGTTGGGTTTGCATGATTGGGGTGTGAGTGTGAGCTTTGGTCAATTGAATAGAAGTTAATTAGTAATTAGCTCACCCGAGAGGGGTGTTAATGGCTAGACCGACAACTTTAGACACTAAACGAGTAGAGGTCGTCTAGGAGTTTGGTGAGAGGGCGTTTCATAAGCATTAGTAACCGTGTTGAAAGTGCTTATGAAACACTATCTTAGGGGCTTATGGTATTTGGTTAGATCCTATAATTGCTAATCAATGCACGATGTTTACCTATGCCTTTCGAGGGGGTTTGCACACATTTGTGATAGCCTTTAGCTTAACCAAAATTTGTAGTAAAATCATGTAATTGGTTCACTAGTTCACTTAATTGCTCACAAAACGGAAACACCCGAGGCAATACACTTCTCTTGCACTTTTCAACGAAAGTTAGATAGAATGTTATTTCTTGTAACTAGTTCTTATTACTTTAGTTAATCTAGTTTACTACTTTTGTGCTTATTCCCGAAAATCCAAACAACATCATTTAGTTACTACAATAGCATGATAACTTGCAACTTTAGGGACTCATTTTAACTCAATTAAGTCCTTGGAACGAAAATCTACTTGGGACACTTATCATACTACTAACGAACCCATACGCTTGTGGGGATCGTATAGTTGCAAAAAGTGCAAAAATTCGAACCAAGTCAATGGCGCCGCTGCCGGGGACTTAAGCGAGTGTTGTTAGTGAGACTTATAGTTTGTTAAGTGTTATTGATAGTAGCATTTCTTTTTGTTATTTTGTTTTTGTTCATCTTTGTGGACTTTGACATTTTTCTTTTGTAGGTGCATGATCACAAGATCACGTGGAGGAAATCTTGAACCATTAGACCTTGAGATCGAGGCACAGGCAAGAAGAAGGAATCGAAGTAGGAATCGACAAAGAGTCATAGAAGGACCATTTGAGATGGAGAACATTGAAGAGATGAATCCTCCACCAAATGGAGATGATGAGCCTCAAAGAGAGAATCCCCAAGTTGGGAATCAACAAGGAGGTAATCCACCTCAAAACCCTCCACCAATTCTCCATAATCCGAATCCACCTCAAAATCACCTTCCATATCAAGGGTACTATCCTTATCCTTACCCACCTCCACAACAAGCCCACTTACCCTATCCACCTCCACAACAAGCCTACTATCCACCACCACCTAATCAATATCCACCACCTCAACACCCTTACCCTCCACCTTACCAATATCCTCACCCTCAACACATTCAAGAGGAATACATCCCTCCCCCTCCACATATAGAAGAACCTCAACGTGTGTACCATGGAAGGCCAATGAGGGAATATTTTGAGCCTCAACCTAGGGAGCATTACGATGGGTTGGCAAGACCAAGGGTGGAGGCAAACAATTTTGAGATTAGTGCCTCTTTATTAAGGATGTTGAGGGAGAGACAATTTGAAGGAAGGACGGAGGAAGGATTTGAGGAAGACCCGAATGAACACCTTGCTCAATTCTTAGAGATGGCCGACACTCTCAAGCAAAACGGAGTGTCGGAAGATGCTAAAAAGATGAGGCTATTTCCATTTACATTGTCGGGGAAAGCCAAAGCTTGGCTACAATCAAGCATTCCCGCCGGAGAAGTGAGGACGTGGGAAGAGTTGAAGAAAAGATTTCTATTGAAGTACTACCCTCCTTCAAAGACTATGGAAGCCAAACAAAAGATCTCTACATTCCAACAAGGTCCAACGGAGGGAATCAAAGAGGCATGGGAAAGGTTTACGAATCTTCTCATCACATGCCCCCATCATGGTTTCCCAATAGAACAAACAACATGTTGGTTCGTTGGTGGGTTACGATTGGAAGATCAACACCACATTGATGCTTGTGCGGGGGGTTCAATTTGGATGAAATCGGTGGAGGATATCAATGACATAATAGAAGGGATATCAAGCAATACTTTCAAGATGAGAGTAGACCGTGGAGCACAAAATCGGGTAGCTCAAGTGGATGTTAATGATAGCATGAGAGAAATGATGGCCACACTCATTGAAAAGGTGAATGTTTTATCTCAATCAAGAGATAATCATTTACCCTTTGTGCAAGAGGACCATCAAATGGGACCCATGGAAGAAGTGCAATACATGGGTCAACAAGGGTATCCTCAAAACTTTCAAGGGAATCGACAATATCAAGGGCAATCACCATATCAAAATCGTGGTCAAGGCTTTCAAGGTCCTACTCAAAACCGATTCCAAGGCCAATCCTCATCTTATCAAGGTCAAGGGGGTCCGTCTCCTCAATTCTCAACCCCTCAAAATCAAAATTTTCGAAAGAATGAGAATTTTTCCTATTCCAATCCCAAAGGTGTTATTCAATATCCTTCCGGATTTGATCCCGGAGCAAAACTTCCAAGTGGAGAAGGGAAGTCCTCCAACGATGAGCTTCTTGCACACCTCATGAAGAAGATGGATATGAATGATAAGAGATTTGAAACAATTGAGAAGAAAGTCGAACCAACCGAGTCGATCCTTGCTCAACTCTTGAGTAATCAAAAATCGATGGAATTTCAAATGGGACAATTGGCAACTTCCATTGGATCTCAACATACAAAGGGTAAATTGCCCTCAAACACCGAGGTAAACCCACGTGAGCATTGTAATGCTATTACAATTTCAAGTGGTGAACATTATGGAGTTACTTCAATTGAATTGGAAGAGGGTGAAGTGTTGAAGGCAAAAGAAAGGGAGGAAGAGGAAAAGAAGAGGATAGAAAAAGTTGGAAGTGGAAAGGTTGCTCCAAGAATTCCAAAGTGGAGAATTGCCAAAGATTTGAAAAAGAAGAAGCTTGAGGTACCTTGTGATAGATGGGGGGTGCCCATTACATATGAACCACTTCCATACCCAGGAAGATACATGAAGAAAATGGATGAGAAGTTTGGGAAGTTTTTGGATATCTTCAAGAAAATCCACATTGATCTTCCACTTTCGAATGCTTTAGAGAAAATACCTCATTACATGAAGTTTCTAAAGGATGCAATAGCAAAAAAAAAAAAGAAACTAGTGGATGATGAGAAGATCAAGTTGACCGAAGAGTGTAGTGCTATCCTTCAACGAACTCCTCCCGAAAAGCTCAAGGATTCGGGTAGTTTCACTCTCCCATGTGAGATTGGTGATGGTCCCATGATGAAAGCTCTTTGTGATTTGGGAGCTAGCATCAATTTGATGCCACTTTCAATCTTCAAGCGTTTGGGACTTGGAGAAGTAGTGCCCACATCAATTACTCTCCAATTAGCGGATCGTTCCATCACCCATCCTAAAGGGGTCATTGAAGATGTATTGGTGAAGATTGACAAGTTCATCATTCCGGCCGACTTCGTGGTGTTAGATATGAAAGAAGATGCAAATATCCCATTGATTCTTGGGAGGCCGTTTCTTGCCACGGGGGGAGCAAACATCGATTTGAGAAAAGGGGAGGTAACATTGGAGGTGAATGGAGAGAAAGTGATTTTCTCCAAGTATGGCTCAATTGAGAGTTCCCCAAGAAAGAAGGAATCCCCCTCCATCCAAGAATGTGACATTTATGTGAAAGAGCCATTACCAAAAGTCCCATTGAAAGATCCGGGAGATGATAACAAATTGAAGCAAACTCCCAAACTTGAGCAAAACTCAAGTTTGGGGGAGTTTTATAAGGAGAAGAGTTTTGATAAGTTCCTTGAGGGTAGTGAAGATGAAGAGGGAAAAATAAAGAGTTCGAAGGAGAGAAAGATTGAGAAGGGCTTTGAAATTGGAGATACGGTGGTATGGGGCACCTTGGGAGTGATGGAAGTCCTTGGAAAGATGAAGATCAAGGAACGGAAAATGTTGGTCATGAAGAAATTGGTCTATGGAGGAGGCATTGCGTTGGAAAGTGAGGAGGATGAAGTGTTCATCACCGATGAGCACAATGTCAAGTACTATCATCCTCCATTCAAAGAAAGAGAAGTATGAACTTGTTAAGTTTCGTCCGGCATAGGACGTTAAACCTAGCGCTAAATGGGAGGCAACCCATTTTTACTTGCTTTATTTCATTTCTTGCTCATTTTATTTGCTTTGTTAGTTTAGTTTGATGTGTTTGTGAGTTTTGATGTTAATTGGAGAAGCTTGGATCGAATGGACGATTGGAGATCGAAAGTGGAACTTTGAGCTTCGAAGAAGGTGTAGCTATAGCAATCGTGAGAGGTACGCCCACTCCAAACTTAGGAATTGCATAGCAATTACTAAGTTTGGGGGGTAGTGGAATTTATATTCTTGTTCATAATATCGATTGCTTAGCTACTCTTAGTGTTAATTGTTGGGATAGTGGCCCATGTGTGTAGATTTGTATGGTTAGCACTTGGTGTCAATATCAACGCAACACTATTTTTCCAAATTTTTAATTGCTTTGCAATGAAAAAGTTTGGGGGGGTATGTTCGTTTTTACATTTTCTATTGACACCAATGTGTACTCTTGTGTATGTGTGTAATTTGAGCTTTAATGATCATTGAGTCACATTGGATAGTGATTGTCGTGAATTTGATTCCTTGAATGTGTACATGATTGTAATGAATCATTTTGTTTGTGTTGTTGTCATCTTGTTGCCTATGGATGTTTTGCATGCACAATGAGTTATGTGTGGTGGTGATTGATGAATGTTTGAGTCTTTAATGAACCGGTGAGAGTTGAGCTTTGAACCGAGCATTAATCCGGTTTATTTCATTTGTGAGTGAATCAATTCATTGCTTGCTTTTCTAGAACTTGCCCAAGTTCTTGCTCGAAATCATGCTTGTGTGATACTTTGAGATAGGATGTAGGCCATCTTTCGTACTACACGTCACTTAGCCAAAAATTTCCCAATAACCAAAGTAATCTTCTGTAGTTAGCCCGTTTGAGCTTGATTTCCCATTCTATTGGCAACCTACAATGTTTAACCACTTAGCCTTTTGAGCTTTTGATATCCATATCTAGTGGAGAATAAAAGAGAAAGTGGTAAAATATGTGCTTTAGTACCTTTGGTTTGAAAAAAAAAAAAATTGGGAAAAGTTGTGAAAAAGAGAAAAAGATGGAAGTGAAAAGAAAAATAATGATGAAAAGAAAAGAGGGACAATGAGCCCCAAGAGCTTGAAAAGAAAAGAAATTAGCTAAAAAGATGAGAAGATGAATGCATTTGAGGAACTTATATGAAAAGTGAGAATGAAGGTTGTGAATCTTAAGAGCACGAGCTTGAATTGTTGAATAACAACTTTTGTTCTCCACTAGACGAGTCACTTTTTCCATATTCATCTTACCCCATCCAAAGAGCCAACGTTACGTCCTTGGTTAAGCCCTATTGATCTCATTGTTGAACATGTTTGTGGTGGAAAGATGGTAGAACTTGGGCAAGCTTATGGCAATTGCAATGCATGATTTGATTGATGAGTGCTTATTGTCCTTAATTTGTTTGAGTGTTTGAGTGAAACACTATTTCTTGTGAGTTAAACTTGAACATCTTGATATTGTCATCACCATCACTTGTTGTTGTGTGTAGAGCATGTGTGAGTAATGAGTTGGATCTTCAATATTGAACTTGTGATCATTTTAAGAATGTATCTTGAGGAAGAAGAATTCATTTCATGTCATTTGATACGTGGGATCTTTCATTGATCATCTAGTTGTAAATTTCACCCTCGTGTTTTAATTCTTTCGTTGCTCGAGGACGAGCAACACTTTAAGTTTGGGGGAGTTGATTCGGGTGGAATTTACATGATTTAGATGCATATTTGAAGCTCATTTGATGTTTATTTCATGGAATTATTGGTTGATTATCACTGTTTTGATCAAAATAAGAGAAAGGTAGTGTTTTGTCGATTTTGTAGGAAAAACGATGGATTTTAGAAGCAAAACACATACCGTACTTCACTGGATCAAGAAGAGAAGCTGACCATTGGGTTCTTCTCGAAAAACGGAGTGGAATGGTCAAAAGAATCAAGTCGTTTGGAGGTCGGAAGCAAAAGTTATGCACGAAACAAGTTCGGAGTGCAACTATGCCGAGCTCCCAACTCGGCCGAGTGGAAAAAGAGTCCAGAATCTGGAACATCTTGCAATCCGGCCGAGTTACACCATCCGGCCGAGTGGCCTGAAAAATTCTCAAGATATGTTTAAGGCACGACTCGGCCGAGCTCTCCAATTCGGCCGAGTGGAATTTTGATCCAGAATCTGGAATGACGGACAATCCGGCCGAGCTCTCCAGTCCGGCCGAGTGGAAAAGATTGGTAATTCGGCCGAGCTCTCCAATCCGGCCGAGTGGAATGGGAATGCAGAATCTGGAACGATTGGCAATCCGGCCGAGCTACGTCATCCGGCCGAGTTGCCTGAAAAAGAGGGAAATGCATTCTATGGCCCGACTCGGCCGAGCTACAGCATCCGGCCGAGCTACTGAGTGAACAAAAATGGAAAACACGCTTTTGGAAGTGCCCGACTCGGCCGAGCTGTCCAATCCGGCCGAGTGACCTCCTATTTTTGCCTAAAAACGTGTTTCGACTTAAGGGCACGTGTTCAGCACTTTTGGAAGAGTATATAAGGTCCAAAGTTCGTTTTTGAAAGGGGATTCCACACATTGAGAAGTCTCTACACATAGTTTCACATAGTGATAGGTTTTTGAGATAGTTTTCTTCTTGTTTTCCATAGATTAGCTTAGAATTTAGTTAATTTGGTGTTTTCAATCAAGGATTGTAAGTGGGCTTTGCTTATTCCATCATATTGTAGCTAAATTTCATGATCAAGGTGATATTACTCTACTTTGCAATTCAATTTGGTATCATTTCGATTGCTATTTCACCATGAGTTTGATGTTATTTGTTGTTATAGCCATGGGATTCTCTCAAGAAACCATGGGCTAATCTCCAATTGCCTTGGGTGTGGATGTTTTGATGAGAATTTAGTGTAATTGTGGATTAATTGCATGATAAGCTTATAATTTTGGTGTTTAGGTTTCTAGGGTTGTATTTTGATGATTCATTTGGTTGATTAACCCTATTAGCAAGCATTTTCGATTATGTTAATTGCAACGAGAGTTGGGTTTGCATGATTGGGGTGTGAGTGTGAGCTTTGGTCAATTGAATAGAAGTTAATTAGTAATTAGCTCACCCGAGAGGGGTGTTAATGGCTAGACCGACAACTTTAGACACTAAACGAGTAGAGGTCGTCTAGGAGTTTGGTGAGAGGGCGTTTCATAAGCATTAGTAACCGTGTTGAAAGTGCTTATGAAACACTATCTTAGGGGCTTATGGTATTTGGTTAGATCCTATAATTGCTAATCAATGCACGATGTTTACCTATGCCTTTCGAGGGGGTTTGCACACATTTGTGATAGCCTTTAGTTTAACCAAAATTTGTAGTAAAATCATGTAATTGGTTCACTAGTTCACCTAATTGCTCACAAAACGGAAACACCCGAGGCAATACACTTCTCTTGCACTTTTCAACGAAAGTAAATAGAATGTTATTTCTTGTAACTAGTTCTTATTACTTTAGTTAATCTAGTTTACTACTTTTGTGCTTATTCCCAAAAATCCAAACAACATCATTTAGTTACTACAATAACATGATAACTTGCAACTTTAGGGACTCATTTTCACTCAATTAAGTCCTTGGAACGAAAATCTAGTTGGGACACTTATCATACTACTAACGAACCCATACGCTTGTGGGGATCGTATAGTTGTAAAAAGTGCAAAAATTCGAACCAAGTCAGCCATCATGGAGTATTATATTCAACTCTTTACCTCAACGGGCCAAAGTGATACAAGTCGAGTTATTGCAGCGGTGGAGCCCAAGGTCACATGTGAAAAGAACGAGATTTTGTCCCGTCCCTACACAGTAGAAGAAGTCAAGAAGGCCCTCAAGTAGATGCATTCGAAAAAGTCTCCAGGACCCGACGGTATGCCACCTCTCTTCTTTCAATCCTTCTAGCAAATTGTTGAATCTTCTTTTATTCGTACTTGTCTCGATATCCTTAACCATGGTTGTGATCCTACCCCCCTAAACCACACATACATCGTCCTCATCCCCAAAGTTAAATCCCCCGAATCCACAAAAGATTTTAGGCCCATTAGTATTTGTAATGTTACTATTTGAGTGATCACCAAAATAAATGCAAATAGGCTGAAATTGGTTATAGGTGAAATCAAAACGGGTAGAAAAGGAGTCTTGGCCTTGAAGCTTGATATGAGTAAGGCATACGATAGAATTTAGTGGAGGTTTTTGAGGAATATGTGCTTAAAATTGGGGTTTAATCATGATTGGATTGATTTGGTATTACGGTGTGTGACGATTGTCTCTTACACTTTACTTGTGAACGGGCAGCCTTCGTCTCCCTTTCACAACCAAAGGGGGCTTCGACGAGGAGACCCTCTACCCCCCATACCTTTTTTCTTATTTTTGTTGAATGGTTCTCTTCTCTTATCCATTAGGAGGAGAATCGAGGGGATATCACGGGCTTCATAGTAGCGAGAAAAGAACCCCCAGTCTCCCATCTCCTATTCGTTGACGATAGCATCCTCTTCTTCCGTGCATCTCAAAGGGAGGTTGACAAAGTTAAGGAGAACATCTCAACTTACAAGGCTACCTCGGGACAGTGTGTTAACTTGGAAAAGTCGGAACTTACGACAAGTGAAAACATTTTGAACAAAAAAAGGAAGAAGAATTTGGGAGGCAGTTAGGAGCAAGAACAGTGGATATATACTCGAAATATTTGGGTCTCTCTACCCTAATTGGCAAATAAAAAACACAGTTTTTTAGAACCATGGTTATATCAAGCGTAGTATTCTGAGTGCACGCGATTTGGTCTGATCTGGCAGCGCATGGAGAGTAGGGAATGGTACCTCGATTCAATGTGGCTCTGAAAAATTAATCTAGAAAGACAATTATACCTTCCCCCAAGAACCTGTCCTCACACCTGAGATTTTATTGGTAGCTGGCCTTATTGATCCTAACACCTACTCATGGATTGATGACCACATTTCTTGTTGTTTCCGCAGGGACGACGTTGAGGCCATTCGGGCCATGTCGTTAAGAAACCGAAATGCCCCGGATTAGAGAATTTGGACTGAAACTAGTTGTGGTCGATTTACTGTAAAGTTAGCTTACTTTCTTGCAAAGAAGACCCTACCAAAGAAAGGCTTGAATCTCCCTGCCTATAGTAATCCCACACCAATGTGGAACAAATTATGGCCCCTTAAAATCCCTCCGAGTATCGAACACTTTTTATGAAGAGCATATATCAACGCCCTTCCAACAATAGATAACCTTGCCAAACGTGGAATCAAAGTCGACGGTTGGTTCACTCTTTGCGGGGAGGATATGGAGTATGTGGCTCATGTCATTTTTAATTGCCCGAACACGATCCACACTTGGGGATTATCACCAATCCACATTGATCTCCAACACGCGGGCACCGCAACCTTTAAACAGGTCTGCTGGGACATGATTGAGAGATTCCCAAGAGTAGGAGCCTAACATTTGCGGCTACGGCATACAACATTTGGGTGGCCCGTAATAAGTATCATTTTGAAAATCGTCAGCGAAATCCAAGAAATCAAGCAGCATATGCCATAAACCTTATCTAGTCAATGGCCCCTAATCACAGCAGGTGACTCCCTCCGAGTCGAGGGAATGAGAAAGAAATCTAGAATGCCCCACCACCTTGGAAAAACAAACTCAATTCGGACGCTGTCACTTTTGGTGATGGATAGATGGGATTTGGGAGGCAGTTGTGAGCAAGAACAGTGGATAGATAGTCGAAATATTTGGGTCTCCCTACCCTAATTGGCAAATAAAAAACACAGTTGTTCAGAACCATGGTTGAGAGGGTCCTTAACTGATTAAAGGGATGGAAAGAAAAAGCACTCTCAAAAGTCGGTCGAGAAAATACTGTTGAAAACAATATCACATGATATTCCAACGTATGCAATGAGTTGTTTTGTCTTTCCCTTTTCCTTATGTGAATAGATTGAGAGAGCAATCACAAAATTATATTGGGGAGAAGTAGCGGGAGAGAGAAAAGTGCATTAGGTAAGTTGGGACAGGCTCACAATTTCAAAGTGGGATGAGGGTCTCGGTTTTCACGAACTACACCTCTTCAACCTCACCATAGTAGCTTACAATTCTGATGATTAAACCTCCACCCTTCTTCCCTGGCTGCTTGTATATTAAGGGCAAAGTACCATCCAGGAGAAACAATCGAGACAGCGGGAGTCGGGTTGCAATCGAGTTACATTTGGCGTAGTATTCTGAGTGCACGTGATCTGGTCTCATCTGGCAGCGCATGGAGAGTAGGGAATGGTACCTCGATTCAATATGACTATGATAAATTGATTTGGAAAGGCAATTACACCTTCCCCCAAGAACCTGTCCTCACACCTGAGATTTCATTGGTGGCTGGCCTCATTGATCCTAACACCCACTCATGGATTGATGACCGCATTTCTCGTTGTTTCCGTAGAGATGACGTTGAGGCCATTCAGGCTTTGCCGTTAAGCAACCGAAATGCCCCGGATCAGAGAATTTGGACTGAAACTAGGCATGGTCGATTTACTGTAAAGTCAGCTTACTTTCTTGCAAAGAAGACCCTATCAAAGAAAGGCTTGAATCTCCCTGCCTGTAGTAATCCCACACCCATGTGGAACAAATTATGGCACCTTAAAATCCCTTCGAGTATCCGACACTTTTATGGAGAGCATGTGTCAACGCCCTTCCAACAATGGATAACCTTGCCAAACGTGGAATCAAAGTTGACGGTTGGTGCACTCTTTGCGGAGAGGATATGGAGTATGTGGCTCATGTCATTTTTAATTGCCCGAACGCGATCCATACTTGGAGATTATCACCAATCCACATTGATTTCCAACATACGGGCACCACAACCTTTAAACAGGTCTGCTGGGACATGATTGAGAGACTTCCAAGAGTAGGAGCCGAACTTTTTGCGGCTACGGCATACAACATTTGGGTGGCCCGTAATAAGTATAGTTTTGAGAATCGTCAGTCAAACCCAAGAAATCAAGTAGCACATGACATAAACCTTATCTAGTCAATGGCCTCTAATCACAACAGGCGACTCCCTTCGAGTCGAGGGAATGAGAACGAAATCTGGAAGCCCCCACCACCTTGGAAAAATAAACTTAATTCGGACGCTGTCACTTTTGGTGATTGATCGATGCGATTTGGCTACATTGTTTGAAATGATGGAGGTGAGGTGTTACTGCCGGGTAGCCATCGCACGGCAGCCCATGGGAGCAGCACTTTGTTTGAGGCCTTGGCGATGAGGCACGCCATTTAATGAGTCTTGGAGTGTAGCCTTCGGGATATGAAAATTAAATCTGATTTTGAAACTCTCATCTGTGCCCTGAATTATGAGGGGGAAGCTTATCATTATAACATGCTAATGGTGGAGGACATTCGAGAAATGGCACACCGATTGAATAGCCTTTCGTTTCGTTTTTCTCGAAGGATATCAAACAAAGTGGCCCATAAATTGGCCCGCCTTGAAGAGCTGATTAGTTGGGAGGAAAACTAGGTAGAAGAAGTTTCATGTACAGTAGAAATTCTATAAATTAATACTCGACTAATTAATAAACTCTCTAAAATAATATTTTTGGTCGGTCCCAACTCGGGGATAGGGTGCTAAATTAATAAAATCGCTAAAATTATAAGATAATACATTTTTTATAATTTCTATAGACCCCAAATAAAATATAAATTAATAATTCCTTATATACTACCTATTACATGTATGATTTAAGAAGATTTTTTGAAAAATAACTCAATTGTCTTTTATTTTTTTGTTGAAATGAATTTCAACTTAAATCTAGTCTCTAAATTTTCTTATTATTGAAGGATTCTTTTAAATTAGGCCTTCATTTGATATATAATAATTAATTACATGTAGAAGTTTAAAAGGATGTTTATAAATTGAGTATTTTATTATTCCATAAATTAATAAAATATTAATTAATATATGTTGATCCAAGATTATTAATTTATAGAGTTTCTAATGTAGTGTATTACTATTGTAATAGATGATGTAAGGCCTGGCCAATGAAATATCTACTTTCTGTGAAAAAAAAATATCTACTTTCTGTAATATGTTCACCTTATATAAACAACCAAAAAAAAAATCAAACACACTTTGTGTGTGTAAGTGGAGATTTGAAAAACCCCTGGAATTTTTATTGTGAATTCTTAAATTGGTACGAATTTGAGTTATTTATGATTTTTTTTAATTTATTATTATCCATATTACGTGGCTTCTGAAGATGTCTTTATATTTTGAATTCTTGAAATGATATGAGTTATGGTATATTTTTTTTAAAAAAATTAATTTTTGTAAATGTTTTCCAAAAATTTTAATATAAAAATTAAATGATTGAATCAAAACTAAATTCACGAGAGTGTGTTCTTTCGACACAATATTGTCGACCAAATACCTTGTTTTTGACAAATCAGTGACACTGGTTCATCGAAAAAATGTCATTTTTTTTATTTATGTCGGATCTTTGTTGGATTTTTGGTTTTGATATTGTTGGAGATGGCTGCGGCATGAGTCAGATGAGGCTGTAGCCTTGGGATTGGTGGTGGCTGCAAAAAATTAGAGTTAGATTTTTAGAGCTTAGAGGGATGTATCTATCTAATGAATATAAATTTGGTATTTTACATGTATATTTAATTAATAAATTGAGAAGGGGAGTATATTTAATAAGTCTAGAGGGTATATAGCCTGATCCATTATAAAAACTCGACTCCTAAGCCTATACTATTATAAAGAAAAATATTATTGAAATGATAAGTAAGAACAAGTAACATATATTTATATTCATAGTAATGTAGTGAATGAGTTTTTTTGTTTGCCTTACAAGATATTTTTTTAAATGTCTGCTTTACCTTTTTTTTAATACTATCATAATTTATGTGAATATTACCTATGCAATGTTATATACTGGAGTATAAGTTTTTATCTAGTTATGATAAGGGTTGGTCTAGTATACACTCGAGTGCACATTGTGCACCCTAGTCCATGTTGCACTTTTCAATTTTATTGATTTACATTTTTTGATAAATGGTGTTGCACTTTTCAATTATTAAAATGTATAATAATATTTTTAGTATAATAATTGAAAAGTGCAACACCATTTATCAAAAAGTGTAAGTCAGTAAAATTGAAAAGTGCAACATGAACTAGGGTGCACAACATGCACTCGAGTGCATACTAGACTTTATGTTATGATAATGGTGAGTTCTCATAATTGTTTTATTAATTTTCACAAGAAATATAATCAGATTAGTCAATTTCATTTCAATCGAATTTCATAAATATACTTTATAAATTAAGTTACCCGTTCCCCCGAATAAATTGACATTATGAATTTGGATCGAATGTGTATTTTTATTTTAACTTTGTGTTAAATCATTTATGTAAGAGTGAACAGTTGGTTTTATAAATGAATTTGATTGAATTTTAAAACAAAAAATTTAAATTCTAAATTAGAATAAGACGGAAGATATAACATCTCACGTCAAAATAAATGAATCTCAAAGTTCTCTTGTAAGATTATAAGGGTAAATGAGCTGAGTAGTATTGAGCTCGAAACTTGACTCAATTGCATCTATACTCGAAACTTTACCCGATCGAGACTAAAAAATTTAAGCTCGAACTCAACTTGATAAGAAACTCGATAAACTAGAACTCGATTTGCTTACTTGTATAGTTTTCAAAATTAAATGTAAAATATATTTTTTCTAATATAATTAATGACAAAATAAACCGATTACATGTATGTAAATATAAATTATATAATTAATGGTAAAATAGTAAATAATGTTCAACTTCGATTAAGTTCGCGAACTTTTCAAATTAAGTATTTATGAAGTCGAACTTGATAGATATTTGAATAACTCAAAACAAATAGCTCACAAATTGACTCGACTCGATTAAATTCAGATTAATTTCAATATTTTTTCTAGTTGAACCCGAATAGTTTGGGAGTTGGCAGGACTCATTTGTACCTTGTGTGAAAATAAGATGTATAGGTTTTAAAGGAAAAAAAGAGTGACGAGGTTATTGACCCAAAAAGTTAGGATGATTTATAAAGGAGAACATTATTTTTTTTTTGACAACAGGAGAACATTATTTAATTGTCTTAGTAATCACGATTTATAATTTTTTAATAATTAAATATGTATACTTATAGAGGTTTTATTATTCACTCTTTTTTTTTATTTGTTCATTTTTATAATGTTCATTCTCATTTTAAAAATAATATTATTTTATCTTCACCCTTCTAACATCACGTATTTACTCACTTTGTCATTCACTTTAAGGTGATACTTGGTACACTTGCATGTACCGTACCCCCTAATTTTAATTTAATTATTTATTTATATTTTATATGCACCCGTTAATTTAATGAGTTCACCCTCAAATCAACCCTAATTTATACATTTACAATCTACAACCGAGTCATTGCCGAGTTACCGTCGATTCACCACCAAATCACCCATATTTTTAGAAAAAAAAAATCGTAAAAACATAATTAAAAAAACTATCAAAATTAGGCACAAATCCCGATTTTTTTCTTTTTAATTTTTCAATTTTTATTCCAAACTTTTTATTTCTTCGTTTTTTTTTCCTACTTTTTTTTCATTTTTTTTCGTTAGTATTTTTTTAAATTTTAATACAAAATAATATTATATGTATGATTTTATTATAATCCCTTCGTCCCAGTGAAAGCTCCCCATTAGCTTCGGGTATGGAGGTTAAAAATATGATATAATAAGTGGATTGTAGATGTTGTTAATTCTTAAATGCCTTAACATTATCAACAACATCTTAATTTGACCTTCCGAGATTTTTTCTAAGGGGATGTTTCCTTTTGGTTTTAAAAACCAGGTTTTGCATTTCAAGATCCAAAACCCGTTTTACTTTGGGATTTAAAAACCGATTTTCAAAATCCACTCAAACCACCCTTATCAAACATATTGATTTGACATAAAGTTATATCTATATAATATTACTCCAATCATTATATTCTTTTTCAACAATAATATAATAATACTATAATAATATAATAATACAATAATATAATACATTTAATCAACTAATCATTATAATCTCACCAAACAATAATATAATAATACAAACTCATTCAATCTTACAACTTGATTTGACATAAAGTTAAATCCTTCACTATTCCAAAACTCAAAAGAAACACTCATATTACTATTCATCGGGATTTCAAAAACCAGGATTTCAAAAATCTGGTTTTTAAAACCACCCAAAGCCCAAAAGAAACACCCCCTAAGTCTTTTCTTAAATGCTACATTAAATGTTGATCTAAATGTTGTCGCATTTCTGGCAGAATCTAGAAGTTTCTACAAGGATCTGAAACCTGGAAGATTCCAGAACATTGGAGAACATGCTAGAGCAGTCTGGAACCATTTAGAACGACCTGAAGCATACAAGAAGGATCTAGAAAGATCATGGAAGTTGAGCTCCTAAAAAATAGGACCTCAATGTGGAAGCCTCTAGAATTCGCACCTCACATCTATAAATACCGATTGAAGGCTTCATAATTCAGTGTATTCTATTCGAGCAATATCCTAGACCGAGCGTTCATCCCTGTTAGGATTTGTGGCCAATAGTTTTACATTTTAGATCATACGAAGTATCCCACCCGTATGGCTGTGTGTCTTGTTATCTATTGAGAGTGTAATCATAGATAGACTAGGCATTTCGACAGTGTGTAATCATATACACTTAGATCGTTTTCTAAACTTGGCACCTGCCTCGTTTATAGTTTCAGTTGTGAAGGTTATTGTTGTAACATTTCACACAACATTTGTACTTGAAGATAAGTATTGATTTACGCCATAAGGCAGACATAGATTTTTATTTATAAAATCTATGTTAAAAACATTTACATTGTGTCTCGTTTGTTTTTAGTGTTTCAAGTCTTCTGCTGTGTATCTAAATTTCTGATATTCTGTTAGAGTCAGTGTTGTGCAATTTGTCTCAACATTTAGTACAACATATTTCTACTTAAACTTAAACACTTCATACCACACCGCACACTTTCATGGATGTATGAGAGGTGATGTGATTGAGAGAGAGAAGAATATACTGAAATGTGAGAGAGAATAATTTGTTAAAAAAGGAATGGGTAACTTTCATTGGGACAAACGAATAAGGAAAGTTGGGTAGCTTTCACTAGAACAGAGGGAGTATTCGATAAAAGGTAATACAATAAGTAATAACCAATAATACCATTAACAATAATTAGTAATATATTATACAATAACAAATAATTTCACACATCTAATTATATTCAGTAATACAAAAAACAATTATTAGTAATTCCACGAACATTAATCAATAATACCATTAATATTAATTAGTAAAATTTTATACAATAACAAACAATTTCACACATCTAATTATATTCAATAACAAAAAAACGATTATCAGTAATACCATGAATAATAATTAGTAATACCATGAACATTGATCAGTAATATCTTATACAATAACAAATAATTCCACAAATCTAATTGTATTCAACAATATCAAAAACAATTATCAGTAATACCATAAATAATAATATATAATGTTGGTCCTGAAAGGAGTATATAACAAGTGTATGGGGGGGAATACACTTGTATGCAATTCTTTTCAACTTTGATCAAACCAGAGCTCAGCAAGGTTGTCTTAGACAACTCTGCTGAAGATGATTAACTCTTCTAAGATAATCAAACCACTAAGTACTATTGAGTACTTAGTTGAATAACTATCTAGGGGAGTTATATGTGCGGAATAGTGGTTGGCCCTTTAAGTTTAGACTCCTTATGTTTCTGAAATCACTTTGTCAATCCAATGCAGTCCAGTTTAGTTTCAGGGAACTTGTCCAAATCAGTTTTGCACAGTCTTTGAATATGTATCTTTTGAAAGATCAGTTTTGTGTGCAGTGTTGAATGAATGTAAGTACTTTGTAAGGTAAATCAACACAGGAGTTTATAGTGGTTCAGAGACTCAAGCTCCTACATCCACTTTCCCTGATTTAACAGGATAATTCCTTCACTCTTGGAATTAACTTGTTTTATAGTGCCAAGGTGCACTTGATCAATAACACCACTCCTTGGTGAATTGATCCCTAGGATGTCTAGAGTCCTAGTACCCTCTTCTCAATTCAGAACTGAACTGTTCTTCTCTCAACAGTCAGCTCCTACCACTTCTACTACTACAACCTTCTCACTTTCTCACTTGAAAGGGGTAAGGATTGAAGTAAGGTTCCAACTAATGAGATATCCTTTACAATGAAGATCAGTGTATAAGGATATGATATCTCTCTAAGCTTTGTGTATGAATATATAGTGAATTCAGCTTAGAAGAAGTGTTTCAAGACTAAGAATGTCTTTTGGAGACTTTGAAGCTCTCTCAGAATAGTTGATCAGTTGGATGTAGAATGGATGCTTCAAATGGTCTTCACACTCCTTGTATTTATAGACAAAATGGAGATTTGCCCGTTGGAGAGGCAGCCCCAAATTGCTATAAATGTCTTCCTTGAGTTCTTCAAACTGGAAGACAAATTCTTGATAGTGACATGTCCTTATTTGGGTAATAAACGGCTTGTAAGACTTTGTCTTCTTTCTGCAGCACTTTTCCCAATGTTTGACTTCTTGTTAGGACTGGGACATGGCTTCTGAAGGTTAATCCAATGATAGGACAACATTCCTTATCAACTGGACAACTCTTCTTATCACTATCAGTAGTTTTGCCTTTCAGCAGGGTTGGCTTGCTCTTCTTCAGATGACTTTGCTTTTTTCCCTTTCTTTCACTCCAAGTTGATCTTAGCATGTCTCAATGAAGTTCTTTAGGGTATGGTTGTCTCTAGCTTCTTCAGCATAGTTGACCTTCAACCTTTAAAGCATCTGTTCTGATTCAATCTTGCTGAGACAACTCTTCTGGACAACTCTCCTGATCAGCATACTTGGTCTTTTAGCATCAGAGCTTTTTCACATAGAGTTGACTTCTCTGGACAACTCTCCTGATCATGACTTGTTGGTTAATCTTGTCCTTTTGAGCTTTGCAATCTTCTTCTTGCATAGAAGAAACTCTTCTGGACAACTCTTCTGATCAAGGTTTTAGGTTTCATATGGAGTTTTCTTGTCCTTAGAGTTTGTTCCAGACTTTGAGCCTTGAAGGGACTTGATCTTGATCATTTTGAAGTCATATGTTCCCCCTCACATTGTGCATCTAATCATCTAAGAGCTGCCTAACATATCAGCTTCTCATCTAGCCTTGTGCTATGTGTTCAATCACATTTTGAACACAATCATCTTAACTTGGGCATGTCTCAGGGGGTTTTGGTATTTAATCAAAACATGTATCATTTTATTCCCAACAATTTCCCCATTTTTGATGATGCCAAAACCTACACATTCTATGCAAAAGTGACTTGTCTACTCCTATTACATATATCTTCAGAGGACATGACTAAGGTCAATATTCCTGAAAAGACAATGTGTTAGTGTATTCACTGTTTTTGTTGCAAATAGGTTTCAAGGATAGGCATAGAGAGATTTTTGCAATAATGTATCTTGATTCAAAGGTGGTTCAACTATCATTCATATAAAAATCATTACAGGCATGTTGATAGTTGAAGATAACTTATCAGAGCATGAATTCAAGATAACATTTCATTACAAATACATTCTAAACATAAGATCAGAGCAAAACAACTACTTCAAGTATCAGAGCTAGTACAAAATATTCCAGATGTCAATGTAGAACACATCAATTCTTGTATCAGAGCAATTTAAACCATATCAGAGCAAACACCATATCAGAGCAAACACCATATCAGCAGGTTTGTTCAATACTTCAGCAGATTTGACCACATAGCAAAAAATATCTTCAGATAAGATAATTTTTCATCCAGAAAAAGTCAGAAGACTTAGCCATTCTTAGAGATCATCCTCAGGAGGTGGGTTCATCCCATATTGTGCCCACACTCTCTTCTTGAGTTCCATGGCTTCCTGGTTAGTTCCTTTGAGTCCAAGGGTCATCTTGTTCAGCTTCAGAATTTCTGTGAACTCCCTTAGAATTCTTGCTTGGTCAATCCATCCATCAAGCTTTGGAGGCATGTAGATGATATGCTTGGGAGCATTGAGTTCAATTCTTGCAATGTCAGTAGCTGCAAGTAATTGTTGATACAACTCTCTGTAGTATTCTATCATGAACTCAGCAAAGGCAGAGTTGGCATCTCCACCATTCCATCTGTCAATGACATAGAAGTCATAGACAAACTCCCTTTTAGCCTCTTCCCATGTATCATTTAGCTGAATTGGCACCCATTTATCCAAGTGTGGATATTTGGTGTCCATTGAGATTAGAAGCTGAGGCTTCATCTTGCTGTAGGTTGCTCTCCTTCTTCTTGGTTTCTGAAAGTTAGCCCTTCTCTTGTCTCTTGCTCTTTGTGCTTCCTCTAACAGATCCATTTTCTCTTGGGCCTTCATCATGGCCAGCTTCTGTTGTGTTTCAGGGTCTTTGCCATACCCTTCATGAAACAACTTTGATGGATCTTGAGCTAGGACAGTAGTCTTCTTTTTAGGTTCAGGTCCAAATCCTTCAGCAAATAGTTCTTCAATGTCTTCAGTGGACTTGGGACCTTCAGCACTCTTGGCAGAATCAAAGGACTTGTCCTTTTCAGCAATTTTGGTTTCTTCAGCAGTTTTGGCCTTCTTTGATGTAGGCTCATCTTCATCAATTCTGAATTCAGGTGGAAGATCAAGACTGTTAGGAAAGTCAGTGAAGGTTTCAACTTGCCTTTTCTTTCCTTTTGCCCTCTTGACCTTTCCTCTAGTTTGGACACCTTCATCACTTTTGTCCAAACCAGACACCTCACCACCTGGTCTCTGCTGTAGCCTTATTCTTTCTTCTTGAACTGAGGCCATAGAGTTCTTTAATGCAAGTGCTAATTGCTCTTCTTCATCCAATTCTTCCAAGTTTAGCACTGCAGGCTCTTTTCTTTTTCCTTCAGCAGCTTTGTCTTTCCCTTTGACTGGGCTCCCAATCACCAAGGCACCTTTTGCTCTAGCTCTTTCTCTTTCCCCCTTTTTGGCAGCATCAAAACACTGGGGTTTTAGCTCACTCATAGTTGTGGCCATTAGGGATTGGGCCTGGTTCAGGGACTTCATCTCCTCCAACAAATATACATTTTCATCATGTATATTCTGCATCCTATCACTGCTCAAGCTAAGGAAAGCTAGAACAGGCTTCATCTTTTGTTGAACAACCTCCTCCAAGGTTGCTTTCAGGGATGCATCCAGTTGGGTTTTGAGAAGCTCAGTGAGGTTGGCCACTGCGCCTTCAGCAATGTTGGCCAATACCTCTTGGGAAAACTTCTCAGAGGCTGCTTTCACCATAGCTAGCCTTTGCTCTTCAGCTCTTCTCTTTTGCAATGTAGTCTTCTTTCCAAGAGCTTGTTTGACAGTTAGCCTGAGAGCTTTGACATTGGCATTATGGTTGTCTCTCAGCAACTTTTGCTCTTTCTTGACCTCCTCTGAGATGGCTTCCATGGTGGATTTGGCATTTTGTACTTCAGTGGAAATGGTTTGGAGGCCAGTTTCCACACCACTCATCCTTGCTTCCAAAGTTGGGAGCACAACATCTTCAGAGCCAGTGAGCCTCATCTCTACAGATGCTAGGGTCCTTCCTTGCTCATTCAATGCTCCTGAAGTTTCAGCATGAGCAGATTGAACTTGATGAGCCAAGAAATCCAGCTTTTCTGATTGCATTCCAAGTAAGGCTTGAGCTGAGCCTGAATCTACTTGGATAGGTGCATCTGTTAAGAACTCATCTGCAAAAATTTGGTCAAGAGAAATACCTGCAACAGTAGACAAATCAAACAAGTTAGGGAATAGACACTCATCACCCTCAATTTCTTTTATATAAGACTCTGATACATCAGCAGCCTTCTCCTTATTTTCAACTCTTTCTTTTCTCCCTTCTTTAATAGTTTCCTCACTTAAAGGAACAGGCCTCCTCTCATCAAGGGATTCCTGAAGTTCAGATTTGACTTCAAGAATAGCCTGCCCTTCCTCACTTATATCACCCTCATTTGGTGGTACACTCACTATTCTAGTGATCACCACATCTCTCTCATCTACTACTCCCTCTGATTTTTCCACTAATTTCTCCTTTTCAACTCCTTCTCCTAAACCTGCAACATCTCCACCTTCAACAAGGTTCAAAGATGGCAGTTGTGGGGAGATCACAGTGCTTATTTCAACAACCACTGAGTCATCCTGAATGATTAAGGGCTGATCAGTGTCCAACTCTTCTGACACTGAATAGGCCTTAATCAAACCAGCCTCTAGCATAGGAACCTCAACATCTTTAGGCTGTGCCTTGGGTTCAGAAGAACCTTCATTGGCAGATGTGTCTTTGGTTGTGTTACCACCCTTGGTCAACACCTCTGAAGATACAGATCCTTTCCTATGATAGGTCTTAGGAGGGTTTGAAAGTCTGTCTGCTATAGAAGACTTGGGTTGAGAAGGTTCAGGGAGGTTGGCTTGAGGGGTTTCAGGAGGGTTGGGGTTTGAAGGATTTGAGGGATCATCAGGGGAATCATCATCATTTGAGCTACTGTCAGGGTGTTTGATTCCCTTAGCTTTCCTTTCTTTCTCCTCCTCAATTTTATCAGCTACAAGCTTTGCAAAACTTTCCTCATCAATGAGAAATCTTGTCTTTGAAACTCCAGCAAAGTGTAGCAATCTGTTCTCCTCTATTTGCCACCAGTTTGCACCCTTATCTTGGATGACTTGTGATATCTCCATCATAGATTTGTCTTTTATATCAACAAGCATCCTTAGATCATGAAATGTCTTCTGAATTCTTGGAAATTCAGCAAGTTGTGGATACAAACTGTCCACAGTAGCTTTTGCTCCTCCTCTGAGCATACTTTCATAAGTATACTCCTCCTCATCTCCACTTGAATGGGGACTTTGGGTTATAGGGGAGTTGGCTCTGGGTTCTCCTAGAGTGGCTTCAGGGAGGTTTATTTCAGGGATGATGGCTTCAGAAGGGTTTGGTGCAGTAGAAGGTGCTTCAGTTGCTTTTGAGAGCAATGGGTCTGAAGGGGCTTTACTCAGGGGGGTTGGCTCAATGAGTGCATGTTCCAAAAGCTTTGAATAATTGAGCATGGATGAGTCAAGGGGAGACAGGAGTCTTGTCTCATCTACTGCTAAATCTGCAAGCACATCAATGCCACTTCTTTGCACACTCCCTTCTGGAGAATATCTCTTAGTGAGATCTATAGGAGTAATAGGTTGGTTGGAAGGGGTAACATGGGTTTCAGGGGAGTTGGGCTCAGGATTCTGAAACTCAGGGATGTTGGCCTCTATAGGTTGACCTTCAGGGATCTTGGATTCTGGAGTTCCAGAACCAGAAGAATTGGTCCTTGACCTAGATTTGGTCCTGCTTTCAGCTCTGCTCTCTCTTAGAGCCAATTGTAGTGACCTTTCTTCCTGCAGCTCCAACACCTTTTCAGTAGGCTTGGCCCTTCTCTTGCTGGCCCTACTGCTCCCACTTCCTTCACCTTCCTTCTCAGGGACAACTTCCCTGATCCTCTTATCTCCTTTCTTCTTCTGCCTTGTCTCATTATACTTCAACCTCAACTCTTCTGAGTGGTCAGAAGGCACACTTACTCCCTCTTCTGCCACTTCATCAACTTCAGCTGATGCTCCTGAGGCTTCTCCTGAAGATAATTGAGACATTTTCCTTGTTTTAACAGCTCTGGCCTTGGTTCTCTTCTTCATTTTAGGCTTTTCTTCAACCTGTTCTTCAGCAGGTTTGGCCATGAGCATCCTTCTTTGCTCAGTTTTCTTGCTGAGCTTCCTGAACAAGATCTTTTGGGCTGGAAGGGGCTTTGCAAATGTTTGCATCTGAGAGTAATGGGAGAATCTCTCAATTAACAAGCTTGCCCTGGTGCAATACTTGAGTTTCCCTTCTAGCACAACTTTGTTGTGAGCTTTCACTTTGAATTTAGCCTTTTCCTTCATCATCTCAGACATGATGAAGGTTCTCCAATCAAATTTGATGCCTTTGTCACTAGCATCAATCACAGCAGCCATGATTCTGATTCTTGGATGGCTGACCTGCTCCAAGCTTCCAGTGTTGCTCAAGAGACTCTTGGCAACTACCTCAAAGAGGTTGAGAAATTTTGGCTTGAGAGTCTTCTTGTTTTGTGTTGAAGAAATGGGGCCTGGAACCAATAGCCATTCTTGAGCTATTTCATCTTCATGGCCAGTGCCATAAACTTCTGGATTCCTTCCCTCATTAGGCAATCCAAAGGCTCCTTCAATATCTTCTGAAGAGAATTTCACTCTATGAAATCTCTCTTCTTCCTCTCCTTCTGCAGTATATGACAACCTTGTGGAAACTTCACCATCTGCAGGTTGGCCTCTCCAATTGAGAAAGGCAAAGAATTCAGCCATGTAGCCTTCCAAGCATGAACTTGGTCTTTCCTCTATGAACTTTTGCAAACCATCTCTTCTCAGCCATCTTAGAGTTGGTTTAATCTCAGGATCCTCACTCTCAAAGGATACTATGGGCTCAAAATGAAGGTTGTTTTTGTTGCTCAGGTAGCCAAAATCAAGGTCTAGAGCCTTGTTGGAGAAATCAATGAGCATCTCTGGTCTAACTTTGGGGGCCATTTGAAAGTTTCAGAGAAAAGTTTGATAGAGATTGAGAGAGTTTGAAGAAATTTAGAGCTAGGGTTTCGAATACTTGGGGAAGAAGTGTTTGAGAGGGATCTTAAGGCTTGAGAATATTCTAAAAAGAATGTTTGTCAATGAGTTGGTGAAGTCTTGAAGCAATTCAAAGGTGAACAAAAATGGAAATCCAAAATGAACGGCTAGGATTGATTTCAGGGGAGTTGGCCAGTTTTGATCCAATGGTCAAAAACCAATGTAACAGTGAAAGAACTGTTTTATTCAAAACGTGGGTGGTTTTAATGTTTGTTTAAGGCTGGGGGTTTTTCGAGATAGATCATGTCCCAAAAAGTTTAATGCAAACAAGAGTTAAATCTTAGCATTTAATGCATGGAAAGTGACCTTTTGGGTGGGAGACAAATTAAATCCCAGAAAGGTGAAAACTGTATTTCAATGGGACAGATTTCGAAATAGGTATTGATCACCAAAAATAGGTGCTTATCATACCAAGATTTGGTTTGATAGTCAAGACAACTTATCTGACCCTACATGGACAAGTGTCCTGAAAAGCTGTGGACAAGTGTCCTGAATTTCAAGGGACAAGTGTCCTGAAGAAGTAAGGTCATCTTTTCTGAATTTCAGTAGACTTGACCTAGTCTGCTGAAGTTTGAGTTTATCTCCCCCTTAATGAATGAACTTCTTTGGACTCATTTGTCCAACTTCCCTGGATCAAGAAGTCCCAACTCTGCTGATAATTCCAGGAATCTTGCCTCTGCAAGTGGCTTAGTTAGTATATCAGCTTTTTGATGATCTGTGTGGATCTTTACTAACTTAATATCCTTCTTCTCCACATGATCTCTAATGAAGTGATGCTTGATGTCCACATGTTTGCATCTTGTGTGCAAGACAGGATTTTGTGATATAGCAATGGCACTATTGTTATCACAGAATATTGGCACTTCAGTAGAGTTGACTTTGTAGTCTCTGAGTTGTTGTCTCAGCCAAAGGATTTGAGCACAACAACTTCCAGCAGCAACATATTCAGCTTCAGTGGTGGAGGTAGCCACTGTGTTTTGCTTCTTTGAAAACCAAGATATGAGTTTGTTGCCTAAGAATTGACAAGTTCCTGAAGTGGATTTTCTGTCAATTCTGCATCCTCCATAATCAGCATCTGAGTAGCCAGTTAACTCAATATTGTCATCAGCAGGGTACCAAAGGCCTAGATTTTCAGTGCCTTTGAGATACCTCAAGATCCTCTTTGCAGCCTCAAGATGGCTTTTCTTAGGATTTGCTTGAAACCTTGCACATACACCTACTGCAAAGGTGATGTCAGGCCTGCTGGCAGTGAGATAGAGGAGTGAACCAATGATTCCTCTGTACTCAGTGGAGTTGGTTGGAACACCACTTTCATCAGGATCCATCTTCCAATTAGTATTCATTGGGATCCTCACTGGCTTGCTTGATGTACACCCAAATTTCTTGATCATCTCTCTGGTGTACTTAGCTTGGTTGATGAAGATTCCTTCTTTTGATTGCTTGACTTGTAGACCCAAAAAGAAGTTCATCAACCCCATCATGGACATCTCAAACTTGCTTTGCATAAGCTTGGAGAATTTTTCACACAGCTTTTCATTAGGGGATCCAAAAATTATGTCATCTACATAAATTTGGACAAGCAAGATGTCCTTTCCTTCAGAGATTCTGAAGAGAGTTTTGTCCACAGTTCCCTTGGTGAATCCATGATCCAATAGGAACTGTGACAATGTATCATACCAAGCCCTAGGGGCCTGTTTGAGTCCATATAGAGCCTTCTTCAGCCTGTATACTTGGTTTCCAATCTCAAAACCTGGTGGTTGCTCCACATAGACCTCTTCTTTCAAGACTCCATTCAGAAAGGCACTCTTGACATCCATTTGGTACACTTTGAACCTCTTGTGGGCTGCATAGGCTAGGAAAAGCCTTATTGCTTCTAGCCTTGCCACAGGTGCAAAGGTCTCATCATAGTCAATGCCTTCATGCTGGCAGTAACCTTTTGCCACTAGTCTTGCTTTGTTTCTAACAATCACATCATTTTCATTCTTTTTGTTCTTGAACACCCACTTGGTTCCAATAACATCTTGATGTGAAGGTCTATCAACCAGCTCCCATACTTCATTTCTGGTGAATTGGTTGAGCTCTTCCTGCATTGCTGTGATCCAATTGACATCCTGAAGTGCTTCATCAATGTCTTTTGGTTCCTGTTCTGACAAGAAACAACAGAACATAGCACTTTCACCATGAAATTTTCTGGTTCTGACTCCTATACTTGGATCACCAAGTATCAGATCAGTAGGATGGTCATACAACCAAGTCCTTCTTTTTCTGATTCCTTCAGTAGAGTTGTCCTCTACTGAGGTTGAGTCATTTTGATCATAAAATTCAGGGTAATTTAGTGCAGGATCTAATTCAGGATCATAATCAGGGGTGTTGTCCTCAATGTCAGGGACATTGGCATTTTCAACATTTTGATTTCCCCCTTGATTATTTGACCCATTAACTACCTCAGCAGGAACTGCTTCTTCATTGGTAGTTGTTACCTGGATGTGAACTGGGATTGGCTCATTCAGTTCATCATTTCCATCAGTAGAGTTTGTCTCAGGAAGATTGCCTTCAGGATAGTTGTCCAATGTGGTATGTTCAGGTAGATTGGCTTGGACAACATCTATGAATTTAGTGCCTTTGTCTTTTAGGCTCAATCTGGTTGTCCTCTGAGTGATTTCTTCAGGTTCCAAACTATCATTCCTGATCTCAAAGATAGATTCATCAAACACAACATGAGGTGTTTCTTCCACTATAAGGGTTTTCTTGTTGTAGACTCTGAAAGCTCTACTGATTTGAGAGTATCCAAGAAATACTCCCTCATCAGCTTTGCTGTCAAAAGCTTTCAACTGTTCTTTCCCATTATTGTGAATGAAACATTTGCAACCAAATATATGAAAGTGTGACACTTTAGGTATTCTTCCTTTCCAGAGTTCATAGGGGGTTTTGCCTTGCCCCTTGGTAATCAAACATCTATTTTGAGTATGGCATGCAATATTTATAGCTTCAGCCCAAAACCTCTTAGGTAAGTTTGAATCAGCAATTAAAGTTCTAGCAGCTTCTTTTAAGGTTCTATTCCTCCTTTCCGCAACTCCATTTTGCTGAGGTGTTCTAGCTGCTGAGGTTTCATGAGCTATACCATTAGATGTGCAATACTCATTGATGTATGAATTTATGAACTCAGTGCCTTTATCAGATCTTATCTTGATAATGCTAAGGCTTTTCTCATTTGACAGTCTCTTAAGAAGTTCAGGTAGTTTGACTTGTGTTTCCTTCTTATTAAGGAGAAATACTACCCAAGTGAACCTAGAGAAGTCATCTACTACCACCAATGTGTATTTTCTACCATTTATGCTTGAAGGGGTAATTGGTCCAAACAGATCCATATGTAGAAGTTCAAGTACCCTTTCAGTAGAGATGACTGGTTTACCTTTGAATGAGGCTTTAATCTGTTTTCCTTCTTGACATGGCTTACACACATGTTCTTTAATGAAAACCTCATTAGGCAGTCCTTTAACTAATGCATTTCTAGCAAGTTTATTCATAGATTTGAAGTTCAGGTGGTTTAGCCTCTTGTGCCATAACCAACTTTGTTCACTAGTACTTTTAGCAATGAAGCATGCAGCATCAGTAGACTTGTCCCAGTCTGCAAAATACACATTTCCCTTCCTAGTTCCAGTCAGTAAGGTTTGTTGAGTTTTATCCTTAATTAGACATTTTCCACTTGAGAACTCAACTTTAAAATCTTTGTCACAGAATTGACTGATACTTAGGAGATTATATTTGAGACCAGCTACATAAGATACATTGGTTACTTTGATGTTACCAATCATCAAAGTACCATAACCTTTTGTTGTTGCTTGTGAGCTGTCTCCAAAGGTAACATTTGGGCCTTCTTTTTCAATAAAATCAGTGAGGAGTTCCTTGTTTCCAGTCATGTGCCTTGAGCATCCACTGTCAAGGTACCATGCTGTCTTTTTGTTCATGCTCCTCTTCTTGTGGCCCACTGGTACCTGCAATTAGATAGGTTTAGGTACCCTTTGAGTTTTGGGTCCTGAGAGGTTAGCTGTACCTTTAGGAACCCAAACTTGCCTAATCACCCTGATTGATTCAAGGTGGCTAAGTTGTTTTCCTTGTGCATCAACATACACTGTCTTTCCCTAAAATGCCTTTGGGAAAGTATGTGTGAATGTGTTAACTCTGTAGGTTTCAGGGGAGTTGTCAACTCTCCTGAACTTATGAGTCCTTTGTGCAGCTTGATGAAATCTTTGAGGAAAGGCATTTTTATAACCATTATCCTTTGGCATGAGGGATTTTGGTTGTCTCATTTTATTTTGCCTTTGAGGATAGTTGTCCTTAGGTCTATTCAGCTGAGGCTTTCTCAGATGAGTTGGCCTAGGCTGATTATACCTTGGATAACTTCTCTGAACATTGTTCAGGAGAGTTGCCCTTCCATTGGGTCTACTCTGCTGACCAACATTCCTCTTATGTTCAGAAGCCTTGACCTTTTCCACAGGTTTGGGTCTAGTCTCCTGAAGCACTAGAGTAGGCATTTCATTCATTTTGTCCTTTCCTTTGTTCAGTGGTTGAATTATTTCATTTTCATCTTGTTGTGCCACTGATTTAACAAAGATTCTCTTAGTGTTACTTGTAGAGGTAACACTAAGACAAGGTGAAGATTCAAATGGATCAAAACCTAATCCACTTCTTTGAGCCATAGGTCTTTGATAGCTCTGAATTTCCTCTATTGCTCTAGAGGACTTGTTCAAAGCAGACATCTTTAGTTTCAGGCTCTCTTCACTTGATTTAAGAATATCATATTCATGTGAGAGATTTTCAAACTTGGCATTTAGAGTTTTTAGTTCAAAGTCTTTTCTTTTCTGAGAGAGTAGTTGATTGTCAATCTCCTTTTGTTGGTCAACTATCCTGAGATTTGCTTCCTCAAGCTCTCTCAAGGTTTGTTGATATAACTCAGTAGATTTGACATCAACAGCTATCTCAGAGTTTTTGGTAAGTTCAATAGCCAATCTTTCATTTTCTCTCACACAGTTATCATGAAATTCTTGTAATCTAGTGAAATCTTCCATCAACTTCCCAAAGGAAAGTTTCAAGTTGACTTCACTAGTGTTATGTGATAGAAATGATGGTGAGCTAGAAGTGGAGGATACCTCATCATCCTCAAGAGCCATGTTGCACACATCATCATCATCATCATCATTGTTTGAGAACAGTCCATCTGAAGAGTTGAAGCTTTCAGCACTATCAGATTCTTCACCAGCTATCATGGCCTTTCTATTTGTGAACTTCCTGTCTCTTTTAGCTTGCCTCTCTCTTCTTTCTTTAGAGCTTAATTCAGGGCAATCATACTGGAAGTGCCCTTTCTTTTTGCAATTGTAGCACAGGTCTTCATCATCATCCTTCTTGGATTCATCTCTTCCTTTTGATGATGAAGGGTCAGCTCTACTGGACCTTCTCCTATCAGAGTACTTGTCCTCTGATCTCTTTTCTTCAGGCTTTTTGTCTTTGGCCTGATCTTCAGGGGAGTTGTATCTTCTCCTGAATTTGTTGTCTTGGTAGAATTTCTTGTATCTACCAAACCTTGTGTTCAGCTTGTCAAACCTTCTAGCCATCAAGGCTAGTTCTTCCTTCATTTTAGTCTTAGAGACTGACTTTGATGATCTGGGAGTGGGTTGCATTTCAGGTTCAGCAACTTTGGCTTTGAATGCCACTCCCTTAGTAGGATTTGAAGGTTCCTCAACAGGTTTTCTTCTATTGAGGTCGAACTCATAGGCTTTGAGTTCTGAGAAGATTTGTTGCATGGGCATGGAGGAGAGATCCTTGGTGTTCTGCATCATCACAGCATAGACATCCCACTTTTGAGTGAGACTTCTCAAGATCTTTAGTCCAACTTCTCTCCTGGAGTACACCTTGCCCAATGAGTTGATTTCATTCATCACATCAGTGAATCTACCAGCAAACTTATCAATGGATTCATCAGCTTCCATTGTGAATTGCTCAAACTTTTGCACAGCAACTTGGAGCTTGTTTTCCTTGATCTTTTCTGTACCCTCACACATCTCAGCAAGAGTATCCCAGATTTCTTTGGCTGTGGTGCAATGGTAGACTCTTCCCATGACTGCATCTGGAATTGTTTGATAGAGGGTATTCATGGCAAGATAATTTAGATTATCTTTCCTCTTTTCATCAGCAGTGAAGTCATCCTCATCCTTGGGAATCAGTTCCCTTATATCTGCTCTTTGCTCATCTGTTACCCTGGGGTTAGTTTGAGTAAACACAAAAGGTCCTCTTGTGATTACTCTTAACATATCAGTATGAAGAGATGCAAGATGAGCTCTCATTCTAATTTTCCAGAAATCATAGTTGTCTATAGAGAACATGGGCAATTTATGATGTGAAATGTGATTGACTGGATTTGTGGCCATGTTGTCCAATCCTTGAACAGCAGGTGGAGGAACAGCATTTTTGTTGGCCATATCTCAAGAATAATCAGTTAGTCAACAAGTAATAGATTTCAGATAAAGATCAGTTCAGTGACCACACAAATATGTGAATTTTGAAAATCAAGATGGATTTTCAGAGGCAGTGGTCTTTGAACCCCTGCTCTGATACCACTTGTTGGTCCTGAAAGGAGTATATAACAAGTGTATGGGGGGGGAATACACTTGTATGCAATTCTTTTCAACTTTGATCAAACCAGAGCTCAGCAAGGTTGTCTTGGACAACTCTGCTGAAGATGATTAACTCTTCTAAGATAATCAAACCACTAAGTACTATTGAGTACTTAGTTGAATAACTATCTAGGGGAGTTATATGTGCGGAATAGTGGTTGGCCCTTTAAGTTTAGACTCCTTATGTTTCTGAAATCACTTTGTCAATCCAATGCAGTCCAGTTTAGTTTCAGGGAACTTGTCCAAATCAGTTTTGCACAGTCTTTGAATATGTATCTTTTGAAAGATCAGTTTTGTGTGCAGTGTTGAATGAATGTAAGTACTTTGTAAGGTAAATCAACACAGGAGTTTATAGTGGTTCAGAGACTCAAGCTCCTACATCCACTTTCCCTGATTTAACAGGATAATTCCTTCACTCTTGGAATTAACTTGTTTTATAGTGCCAAGGTGCACTTGATCAATAACACCACTCCTTGGTGAATTGATCCCTAGGATGTCTAGAGTCCTAGTACCCTCTTCTCAATTCAGAACTGAACTGTTCTTCTCTCAACAGTCAGCTCCTACCGCTTCTACTACTACAACCTTCGCACTTTCTCACTTGAAAGGGGTAAGGATTGAAGTAAGGTTCCAACTAATGAGATATCCTTTACAATGAAGATCAGTGTATAAGGATAGGATATCTCTCTAAGCTTTGTGTATGAATATATAGTGAATTCAGCTTAGAAGAAGTGTTTCAAGACTAAGAATGTCTTTTGGAGACTTTGAAGCTCTCTCAGAATAGTTGATCAGTTGGATGTAGAATGGATGCTTCAAATGGTCTTCACACTCCTTGTATTTATAGACAAAATGGAGATTTGCCCGTTGGAGAGGCAGCCCCAAATTGCTATAAATGTCTTCCTTGAGTTCTTCAAACTGGAAGACAGATTCTTGATAGTGACATGTCCTTATTTGGGTAATAAACGGCTTGTAAGACTTTGTCTTCTTTCTGCAGCACTTTTCCCAATGTTTGACTTCTTGTTAGGACTGGGACATGGCTTCTGAAGGATGATCCAATGATAGGACAACATTCCTTATCAACTAGACAACTCTTCTTATCACTATCAGTAGTTTTGCCTTTCAGCAGGGTTGGCTTGCTCTTCTTCAGATGACTTGGCTTTTTTCCCTTTCTTTCACTCCAAGTTGATCTTAGCATGTCTCAATGAAGTTCTTTAGGGTATGGTTGTCTCTAGCTTCTTCAGCATAGTTGACCTTCAACCTTTAAAGCATCTGTTCTGATTCAATCTTGTTGAGACAACTCTTCTGGACAACTCTCCTGATCAGCATACTTGGTCTTTTAGCATCAGAGCTTTTTCACATAGAGTTGACTTCTCTGGACAACTCTCCTGATCATGACTTGTTGGTTAATCTTGTCCTTTTGAGCTTTGCAATCTTCTTCTTGCATAGAAGAAACTCTTCTGGACAACTCTTCTGATCAAGGTTTTAGGTTTCATATGGAGTTTTCTTGTCCTTAGAGTTTGTTCCAGACTTTGAGCCTTGAAGGGACTTGATCTTGATCATTTTGAAGTCATAGGTTCCCCCTCACATTGTGCATCTAATCATCTAAGAGCTGCCTAACATACCAGCTTCTCATCTAGCCTTGTGCTATGTGTTCAATCACATTTTGAACACAATCATCTTAACTTGGGCATGTCTCAAGGGGTTTTGGTATTTAATCAAAACATGTATCATTTTATTCCCAACATATAATACCATAAAAATAATAATAATCAGTAATGTCTTAAACAATAATAAATAATTTCACATAATCAGTAATACCATAAACAATAACCAGTAATACCACAATTAATAATCAATAATATTATAATCAATAATCATTAATATTAATTTAATAGTGTATTAATAGTAATACCACAATCAATAACTATTAATACAAGTATCAATAACCAATAATACCACTAACAATAATACCATAAAAAAGTAGAGAGAGTGTAGATCGGGGTGTACTGAAGAAAATAGGGGGTGCACATTACCAAGCCCATTTGAAGGAAACCCTAGCGCAATGGGAGGGTGACTTGAACGAATTTTTTGTCACTATATGTTGACTATCTACTTCCCCTCAAGCATAAGGGTTCGTAGTAGTAATGGAAGTATTCGACCAAGTAGTATCGACCTAGGAGGTGGGTTTGTGCAATGGATCCCTAGAGTTTTATGTTGTGATAGCTAATGTAACTACGGTTTCGGGTTTTTTGGATTTCTAAAATTAAAGCTAAATTACTACCAAAATGCTAGAAATTAAATCAACTACCAACCTAGAAACTAACAAGTGATTTATACTACTAAAAGTGAGAAAAGCACCAATAAGAGAAATTACCACAACTTAACAAAGAAAATTACTACTAAGCAAGAATTTAACAATTAAAACAAAGAACAACTACGAATATAATTCGAAGAAGTGCAAGGGTGAGAGAATGCTTCGGGTGTTCTCCACCTAGTGAAATAGAGAGGAATTGCTTTTACTTTGTTAATTGCTTTAATCAATATTTGCTAAGAGCACCTAAATGCTAGGATGACAACCATTTCCCTTCGGGTAATATAGCCTTAATTCTAAGGTGTTCCCAAACCCGCTAATGAGGTTTTCTTCCTAATCCTCACCAACTACTCAAACAACCATTCAAGTAATTAATGTCCTTTAATGGGGTTCTAATACGATTAACTCTCTCTCGACGAATTAAAAGTATAACTAAGACATTTGCATACCAACAACTCACACCATAAATATAGACATGTCCATGTAACTCTCGTCTACGCTAAACATGCATCTAAATATGGATTAATAGAAGTTAACATACAAAGTACCCATAATACCCATTAAAAGAAGCAATAAATCTAATATTAGCAATAACAAAGCTCAAACAATTCCAAACTTAATATTCACATGGTTTTAGAACACCCAAAGCATAAATAAACTTAGCCCATGGTGTTTTGAGAAACACCCATGGCTAAAACATCACAAAAGAATGAAATAAACATGAAACTTGTGATTAAATAGCAAAAGAGAGTATGGTTTGAAGTCACCTTGATGTTTCTTCTAATACCCAAGCTATTACAAAAGAGTTTCACCTTAATCTTCAAAAACCCAAGCTAAATACTTAACTTGGAAGCTAATCTATGAATTAAATGTGCAATAAATGCTAAACTATGCTAAGAGATGAACTAGGGTTTGAGTTTTGCAATAAATGAGGCCAAAGCTCCTTTACAAACTGAGTTTTGAAGCTATTTAAAGCTTCCAAAAGTGTGTGAGACGAAATTTGCATTTGGGTCCTTGAAGTTCTTCAAAATTCACGAAAAACCCCGAAAACGTGAGTTCACTCGACCGCCAGTGTGAGGTGAAACGGCCGGCCGAGTGAGAAAAACATACAGAACCAAAACTGGGTTCCAGATCCCAAACGGGTGCCAGTGTGGGCTCAAACGGGCGCCAGTGTGAAATCATTTCACTCGACCGCCAGTGTGGGCTCAAACGGGCGCCAGTGTGAAATCATTTCACTCGGCCGCCAGTGTGGGCTCACTCGACCGCCCGTTTGGTTTCTGCTCCTTTGACTTTTTCTTCTATTTTTCTTGGCTTTCCTTGCTCGTCCTTCCACCGAACTTCACTTCCAATGCGCCAATGCTCGTTTTCCCTTTAAAATGGATTATTTCACCTCGTTTCCTACACTTTGAACACATTTCTAGACAACAAGGTTAGTAGCACCATTTCTAACAATTATGACCAAAATCACATCAAAATGCTACGATAACATAGCAAGAGTGAGCACAAAAATGAGCAATCTCACACCCAATCAACCCCCCCAAACTTAGAGATTTGTTTGTCCCCAAGCAAAGAAAAAGAAAAACAAAAGGAGGGAGATTGTGAAAGATTTGCGAATGGATACAATGCATAGTAGGCATGATCAAACAATATCTCCAATGAATGGTTCATCAACACATGCAATTTCTCTACCACTTTCAAGACAAAATGTGATCCAAGCAAAGACAAATTCAACACACTTGATTCACCACTCTCTCAAGAAGTGTTTCTCTCAACACACAAGTGTATATTGGGCATGTAAGCTCTCAAATGTCAATCCACGAAAAACACAAAGACCATAGGCTTGCTTTTCAACTCAAATCTCTACCAATTATTTAGGCATCGATTGTCAATCAAAGAGGTCTTTCAAGGGTTGTAATGTAGGCTCTTTGGAAGGGGTGGGATGAATTTAGAATTAGTGACTCATTCAACTTGTAGAGCAACAATTGTTGTATTTCTCTCATTTTTCATTCACTCTCACACAACACTTGCTCTCTTTCTTTTCTTTTCACTCAAAATGAACTTCACCCCTCTTTTCCTTCTTTTCACAACATTTTTGGAGCCATTTCTCTTCACTTTTGTGATTTGAGCTTTTGAGACTTTTGTTTCCCTTTTATTTTTCACATTAAGCACAAGCTCATTAGCTCTTCCTTTTCTTTTCAACCCTTTTCTTTTTCACCTTTCTTCTCTCTTATTTTCACTTTGATCAATATAAATCCACTCACTTCAATTCCCTCACCATGTCAACCAACATTAAAGCTCTACAAATTATTAGGACAATTAGGCTCAAAAGATGCGGTTTCATGGTGACATTTTGTAGCTTGCCAAAGAAAATTGGTTTTACGGCTCAACGGGGCTAACTACGAAAATGTATCATTTGGTGGGATTTATTTGGCCAAGTGATTCAAATTCAAAGAAATGCCTCCTATCATTTTTAACAATTTCCTCCTAAATCAAGTGTCAAACAAGTCAAAGAGCAAGTTCTAGCATGCATAATTTGTGGATGACTCACTCAAGAAAAATTGAACCGGAATGATATTTCGATTCAAGAAGGCTCAAGTCTCTCCGGCTCAATGTGGTAAACTCAAGTGTTTTCCTAAGCCTAGCCCTTCACACAAAATGCAATCAAATTGATAGAGTCATACATGCATCGATTTCCCACTCATCAAGAAACATCACA
Source organism: Galeopsis tetrahit (assembly GCA_963675135.1). Classification (NCBI taxonomy): domain Eukaryota; kingdom Viridiplantae; phylum Streptophyta; class Magnoliopsida; order Lamiales; family Lamiaceae; genus Galeopsis; species Galeopsis tetrahit. The sequence goes on along the minus strand of OY776125.1, from coordinate 12,568,551 downwards.
AGATCAATTATAGTAAACTCATGCATCCATCAACAAATTCTCCAAATCAATTAACCAAGCTCATTCAAACAATAATAAACGAATGTGTAATGGAGCAAATGAAATTGTAAAAAACGACCACACCCCCCCCCCCCCAACTTAGACTTTGCTAAGCAAATCTAAGTTTGGAAATGAGTGTTTACCTTTGAGTTTGCACCATACACCATTCCATCTTCTTCTTTGTATCCTTTCTCCTCCATAAAGATTTCATGTCCAAGCTCCATTAAGCACCAACATCATATATCAACCTACTAAACAAAACAAACCCAAAAAGATCAAAAAGCATAAAACTAACTAAAATGAAAAGAAAGCAATAAATGAATGGGTTGCCTCCCATTTAGCGCTAGGTTTAACGTCCTATGCCGGACGGAACTAAAAAAAGTTCAAAATGCTCTTTCGATCTCGGTATTTGACAATCTTTCTTTGAATGGAGGATGATAGTGTTTCACATTATGCTCATCGGTGATTAAAAGACCGTCTTCCTTATTTGGCAACTCAAGATTTCCTTCAAAGTTCGCTTTCTTCATAACCAACGTGTTACGTCCCTTGAGCTTCAACTTTCTAAGAATTTTCATCACTCCAAAGTTGCACCATATTACCTCATCTCCAATTTCAAATCTTTTTTCAATGTTTATCTCCTTTGAACTCTCTCTTCTTTCCTCTTCATCATCTCTTGATTCAAGCAACTTACCAAATTTCTTTTTCTTATCAATCCCCCCTAAACTTGAATTTTGCTCAAGTTTGGGTGTTTGCTTCCATTCTTTACATTCTCTCGGATCTTTCAATGGCACCTTGGACAATTTCTCTAGCTCCGTTCCCTTACCTTTTTCAACACAAAGCTTGAGTGCTTTGATAGAGTGACATTCTTCATTACTTGGAGCATTTTTGATTGAGTCATACATGGAGAAAGTCACTTTCTCTTCATTTACCTCCAATGTTACCTCTCTCTTCTTCACATTAAGCTCAACTCCCACCGTTGCTAAAAATGGTCTTCCAAGAATGATAGGCACTTGTTCATCTTCCTCCATTTCTAGCACCACAAAGTCGGCGGGAAACACAAATTTATCCACTTTCACTAGAATATCCTCCACAATGCCCTTAGCAATTGTGATTGACCGATCGGCAAGTTGAAGTGCAATTGAGGTAGGCTTCAACTTCCCCCTTTTAAGCTTTTTAAACAAAGATAGGGGCATCAAGTTAATGCTAGCCCCTAAATCACAAAGAGCATTCTTCTTGATCCCATTTCCAATATCACACATGATGATAAAACTACCCGGATCCTTCATCTTTTGTGGCATGTTCTTTTGGAGCATAGCACTACATACTTTGTTGAATTTGACAAGCTCGGGTTCATCAATCCTTCTCTTCTTCGAGATCAAGTCCTTGAGGAATTTTGCATAATTTGGCATTTGCTCCAAAGTATCGGAGAATGGAATGTTGATGTGAAGTTGCTTGAAGACTTCAAGAAACTTATCAAATTTTTCATCCAACTTCTTCTTCATGAATCTTTGAGGAAATGGTACCATTGTCTTTGGTACCCCCCACTCATCACATGGTATGCTCTTTTCTTCATTAATCTTCTTCTCTTTCATCTTTTTCCACTTTGGGATTCTTTCCTCACTTTCAACTCTTTTTTTGTCTTTTGACTTCATTCCCCCTTCTTCCTCATTTTCACTCTTTCCCAACTCCATCGCTTCACATTCTTTTTCACTCTCTTCTTTTTCCTTCACCTTGTCTTCTCCCGATTGAGTGGGCATGGATGGACCATCATATTGGGTGCCACTTCTAAGCTTTATTGCTTTGCAATACTCTTTGGGATTTATCTCGGTTGTTGAGGGAAATTTTCCCTTATTTAGCATTTGATTAACCGCCGTGCTCAACTCTCCAACCGACGTTGCAAGTTGCCCCACCGTATGCTCGAGATTTTTAATCCCCCTTGAGTGTTGTTCATTGATCTTTGCTTGTTCCAAATTCATTTTAACTTGTTGCTCTTGAGCTTTCTTGAACAACTCTTCCATCCGTAAAAGTGTATCTTCCGTAGTAGCTTTTCCTTCCCCATTAGGAAGCCTTGCCCCGGGATCAAATCCGGGTGGATATTGCATTGCTCCTTTTGGGTTAGAATACGCCAAGTTGTCGTGCCTTCGAAAGTTTTGATTTTGATTCCCTTGAAATGAGGTGGATGGCCCCCCTTGCATCGGGTGACTTTGATTGGGTTGGAGTGTTGAGGATTGACCACCTTGAAAACGATTTTGTTGAGGAGCTTAATATGGACGACCACCTTGAAAGTTTTGTTGATGGTTTCCTTGATATTGTGGCCTACCCATGTAGTTCACATCTTCCATTTGATTCATCGAAAGCTCTCCTTGAACCATTGGTAATGGGCTTTCACTTGGTTGATTAGACGAAAGAGCATTCACCTTCTCAATTAACGTGGTGATCATTGTTTTCATGGCGTCCACCTCATTAACTTGAGCAACTCGATGCCTTCCTCCTCTATCAATCCTCATTTTAAAAGAATTTTTCGATATCCCCTCTATTATTTGCTTGATCTCTTCCGCCGACTTGAGCCATATCGAACCTCCGGCACAAGCATCCAAATGATGTTGGTCTTCTTCTCTCAAGCCACAAAAGAACCAACAAGTCGTTTGTTCCAATGGAAAACCATGTTGAGGACAAGTTATGAGTAGGTTGGTAAACCTTTCCCATGCTTCTTTAAGGCTCTCATTAGCTCCTTGTTTAAATTGAGAGATATTTTGCTTTGCTTCCATTATTTTGGAAGGAGGGTAGTACTTCAATAAAAATCTCTTCTTCAATTCTTCCCAAGTTCTCACCTCTCCCGCCGGAATGCTTGTTTGCAACCATGCTTTTGCTTTTCCGGAAAGTGTGAAAGGAAATAGCCTCAATTTCTTTGCATCTTCGGACACACCATTTTGTTTGAGTGTATCGGCTATCTCTAAAAATTGAGCCAAGTGCTCATTTGGATCTTCTTCAAAGCCTTCCTCGGTCCTCCCTTCAAATTTCTTCTCTCTAAGCATTCTCAACAAAGAAGCGTTAATCTCAAAATTATTGGCCTCCACATTTGGCCTTGCTATCCCATCATAATGCTCCCTTTGTTGAGGCTCAAAGTACTCTCTCATGGGCCTCCCATGTTGTATTGGAGGACGAGGTTCTTGCCTTTCCGGTTGAGGTGGAACGGGTAACTCTTGAGGATATGCACCTTGGGGTGGATGGTATGGATAAGGTGGGGGATAATACCCTTGAGGTGGAGGTTGATAATATCCTTGAGGATAATGTGGGTATGGATATGGTGGATAGCCTTGGGGATACCCTCCTTGTTGGACATTAGAGGGATACCCTTGAGGTTGTCCACCATAGTGGCCTTGATTGAACCCACCACCTATTTGAACATTAGGTGGGTGTTGCATGCCATTTCCTCCTCCTCCTTGCAATTGAACATCTCCTTGATGTTCCACTTGGAGATTTTCTTGAGTATTTACTCCATTACTTTCATCATCTACCACGGCACCCGGCGGTTGATTTTGTCTAATCTCCGCCATTCTTCGATTTATAGCTCGATTCCTTCTTGCGGTTGCTTCAATCTCAAGATTGATAGGTTCAATTTGTCCACCACGTGCTCTTGTTATCATGCACCTATGGAAAATTGCAAATATCAAACTCTTGAAACAAAAATAAAAACAAAATAAAAGCAAGTAATTGTAGCTAGCACTAGTATTCAACTAACTCTAAGTCCCACTTATAGCACTACGTCGCCTCCCCGGCAACGGCGCCATTGACTTGAACGAATTTTTTGTCACTATATGTTGACTATCTACTTCCCCTCAAGCATAAGGGTTCGTAGTAGTAATGGAAGTATTCGACCAAGTAGTATCGACCTAGGAGGTGGGTTTGTGCAATGGATCCCTAGAGTTTTATGTTGTGATAGCTAATGTAACTACGGTTTCGGGTTTTTTGGATTTCTAAAATTAAAGTTAAATTACTACCAAGATGCTAGAAATTAAATCAACTACCAACCTAGAAACTAACAAGTGATTTATACTACTAAAAGTGAGAAAAGAACCAATAAGAGAAATTACCACAACTTAACAAAGAAAATTACTACTAAGCAAGAATTTAACAATTAAAACAAAGAACAACTACGAATATAATTCGAAGAAGTGCAAGGGTGAGAGAATGCTTCGGGTGTTCTCCACCTAGTGAAATAGAGAGGAATTGCTTTTACTTTGTTAATTGCTTTAATCAATATTTGCTAAGAGCACCTAAATGCTAGGATGACAACCATTTCCCTTCGGGTAATATAGCCTTAATTCTAAGGTGTTCCCAAACCCGGTAATGAGGTTTTCTTCCTAATCCTCACCAACTACTCAAACAACCATTCAAGTAATTAATGTCCTTTAATGGGGTTCTAATACGATTAACTCTCTCTCGACGAATTAAAAGTATAACTACGACATTTGCATACCAACAACTCACACCATAAATATAGACATGTCCATGTAACTCTCGTCTACGCTAAACATGCATCTAAATATGGATTAATAGAAGTTAACATACAAAGTACCCATAATACCCATTAAAAGAAGCAATAAATCTAATATTAGCAATAACAAAGCTCAAACAATTCCAAACTTAATATTCACATGGTTTTAGAACACCCAAAGCATAAATAAACTTAGCCCATGGTGTTTTGAGAAACACCCATGGCTAAAACATCACAAAAGAATGAAATAAACATGAAACTTGTGATTAAATAGCAAAAGAGAGTATGGTTTGAAGTCACCTTGATGTTTCTTCTAATACCCAAGCTATTACAAAAGAGTTTCACCTTAATCTTCAAAAACCCAAGCTAAATACTTAACTTGGAAGCTAATCTATGAATTAAATGTGCAATAAATGCTAAACTATGCTAAGAGATGAACTAGGGTTTGAGTTTTGCAATAAATGAGGCCAAAGCTCCTTTACAAACTGAGTTTTGAAGCTATTTAAAGCTTCCAAAAGTGTGTGAGACGAAATTTGCATTTGGGTCCTTGAAGTTCTTCAAAATTCGCGAAAAATCCCGAAAACAGTGAGTTCACTCGACCGCCAGTGTGAGGTGAAACGGCCGGCCGAGTGAGAAAAACATGCAGAACCAAAACTGGGTTCCAGATCCCAAACGGGTGCCAGTGTGGGCTCACTCGACCGCCCGTTTGGTTTCTGCTCCTTTGACTTTTTCTTCTATTTTTCTTGGCTTTCCTTGCTCGTCCTTCCACCGAACTTCACTTCCAATGCGCCAATGCTCGTTTTCCCTTTAAAATGGATTATTTCACCTTGTTTCCTACACTTTGAACACATTTCTAGACAACAAGGTTAGTAGCACCATTTCTAACAATTATGACCAAAATCACATCAAAATGCTACGATAACATAGCAAGAGTGAGCACAAAAACGAGCAATCTCACACCCAATCAGAGGGCACCCTAGGTCAGCAATCACCGCCTAAGATTTCATCGGCAAGGTCACCGGGGTCGCGTTAGTGGTCGAAATGAGCAGAGGTTTTCGACCGACATGGATCGTGGCCAAGATGGAAGATTATATTGATTGCCATGAAAGTGGAGAATCGCGATTGCAATTCGAGGAGGGGTCTCGGGCTTCAGCGGCCGGGACGGAAGCTCCGATTTCGCCGTCGAGGGGGTGGTCAAGCATGGTGGTAGCTGGGTCACCCGCCGATCGGTATGGATTTCCGACAAGTCCTATACTCATCAAATTAAAATTGAAATTCAGGTGCACCGCCGACCGATTATAATAAAATTATACCTATAATATTATTTTGTATTAAAATTTAAAAAATACACATGAAAAAAATGGAAAAGAAAGGCATAAAAATTTAAAAAAAAAAACGAAGAAATAAAAAATTTGAAAAAATAACTGAAATGGAAGAAAAAAGGAAAAGAGGAGGGTGAAGAAAAATTAAAAAGAAAAAATCGAGATTTGTGGCTAATTTCGATAGTTTTTTATTAATTATATTTTTACGACTTTTTAAAAAAAAAATTGGGTGACTTGGTGATGAATCGACGGTAACTCGACAATGACTCGGGTTCATATTGTAAATATATAAATTAGAGTTTATTTTGTGTAAATTTATAAAGGATAATATAGTTTTTTATATGTGATTATTTTTTAAGAATATTTTGGGGTGAACTCATAAAATGAGCGGGTGGAGATAATCATGGTAAAACAATAATTTGGGGTGAACTCATCAAATTAGCGGGTGTTTATCAGTGGTAAAAAATGATTTGGGGGTGAACTCATAAAATGAGTGATTGCAGATAACCGTACTAAAAAATGATTTGGGGGTGAACTCATTAAATGAGCGAGTGCAGATAATCATAGTAAAAAATTATTTGGGGTGAACTAATTAAATGAACGAGTGCAGATAACCGTGCTAAAATAATAATTTGTCGGTGAACTCATAAAATGAGCGGGTGCAGATAACCTTGGTAAAAAATTATTTGAAGGTGAACTCATAAAATGAGCGAGTGCAGATAACCGTAGTAAAAAATGGTTTGGGGTTGAACTTATTAAATGAGTGAGTGTAAATAATTATAGTAATGGGGATGAACTCATTAAATGAACGAGTGTAGATAAAATATAAATTAAAATCAGCAATTGTAATTGAAATGAAAACGGGTAAGTGGAAACGGATTAATGGGTAAGGATTGATAAATTAAAATTGAATCTTAAATTGGGGCATGGTGCATGCGCGTGTTACGTGTATCCAAGAAATTGCCTTCATTTTATTTATAAATGGATTCCACAACACCTCATCATACTCTCAACTTATCTACTTAGTTTATTAGTAATAAACTACTTCCTTTAGTAATAAACTACTTCCTCCGTCCCAGAATTTTATGCACACTTTCCTTAACGGGACGTCCCAACATTTTTTGCACACTCCAAAAAAAGAAACAATAATACCAATAATACCCCTCCTTTATTTTACCTTTAGTCAAATCTCCTTTCTTTTTAGTCAAATATCTCCTCCTTTAGTCAATAAATTACTACTCCGTATTAATACTCCTCCATTATTTTACTTTACACATTACTTTATTCCAATTTCTTGATCTTCGTGCCGGTCAAAGTGTGCATAAAATTATGGGACGGAGGGAGTAATCAATATACATTAAAACTCGTGCCCGAAGAAGTTGACATTTTAAAATTGGACGGAGGGAGTAATTTTTTAAAGAACAAATTAATTTTACAATATAAAATGTCCAAAACACCCTAGGACCGGGATGGTCAAACCAACCGATAAATGGCATGCCGCTTGCGGGGTATAAACGTCATTGCACTACGCTTGCAGATGTTGTTGTTGTGACAGATCTGTGATACACCGATACTCATTAACACCCAAGTTTTGGATGACAATGACACCACATTAATTGTAATTCTGGTCTTTTTTTTAGATCAACCGGCAAATGTAAAAACAATTCATAAATAAAGGATTTTAAATTGTAGTGTTTATTTATATAATATGACACTGATTGTAGTTGTGGTCATGTTTGGACTTTAGGGGTTACCTGTAATTGATCATTTAGTGTGTGTTTTGAAACTCTACAAATTGCTTTCAAAATCACTTATTTTTAAAGTTAATTCTCACAACTTTTCAAAAAAAAATGATTCTGAAAGCAGTTTGTATAATTTCAAAACACATCCTTGTAATAAGAATCTGATTGAAGAAGTTGAAAAATCAGTAATTGTGTGGATTAGTACCTCCTAGCTATTAGGCCATCGTCTAGATTTTTAATTCTTTTTTTAATATAAATACAATTTTTACCTTTTAATAGATAGAATTTGATAAAAAAAAAAAAACACTGTACATTTATCATCAGTATTACTTATATATTTTTTTTTCTCTTGAAAAAAATGTGTAAAATTATCCAAATTACACTTCTACACTAAAAATAATACTACGTAACATACATGGATGACTAGACCAATTTTTTATCAAAAGCATCTAGACATAAAAAAAAATGGATAGAGAGGTAAAATATAATAAAGTTGGAACCTTGCATTGGCATTGAAGAATGGGTGACATTCATTCCTATAAATAGCTACATTTTATCATCAATTGGCTATTATTATTGATTTATTGTATCCATTTTTGAGATTGTTTAGTGATGGTTATAGTTCATTGTATCTAATAATATTATTATTATTATTATTATTATTATTATTGCATAACAAATAGGAACTTTTGGGTCTATTTAAGATATTATATGTCTTTAAAATTTAATAAAAATTTTAAAATGATGGGATTAAAGACACAAATTAATTATTTTCTTTAAAAGAGAAGGGGTAATATCGAAATTTTGGTTCATTTGATGATACATATCTATTAAGTTTGATTAATCGGTGAATTACTTTAGCAATTTTGTCTTGCAGTTGCAGATTGTGTAAAGCCAAAAAGAATAATACGTCCAAATGTATTACGCAATACGCATGCCATTGCCGCTTGACCCCGACTAGATCGTCGGTTACTATGCAAGTTTTAATGCAAATAAATCTCTTTAATTTTTTTTAAAACAATTTTTTACACTTTTAATATATTTTATTGGTACAAATAAATATTTTTAAATAATAAAAATGCACTTTTACTAATTTACTTAAAATAAAGATACAATTTTTTTTAATTTGTGTACCGTCAAATTTAGCACTATTTTTTTTAATATATATATATATATATTTAGTGTTTCTTATGTTTGTTGATTTTTTTTTTTTTTCTATGTTTCTTATAGTAAAAAGTAGTATAAAATTTTAAAAAATCACGACAACATATTTGCATATTTTTCTTTCATCCAATTCTTAATTCATATGCATCATCTCCCAAGTAAAAGAAGTAAGAAATCTTAATTTTATAAAAGTTACAAAAATCGAAAATTGTAAGATGGACGAATTTGGATCACTTAAAGTATAGGTTGTCTAAGTGTTATCTTGGTGATCGGATTTTTTTGTTTACCATTTAATTTAGTTCCTCGTCTATTTCTTTTTTATCATGCATTCTTAAATCAAGTCTTATATTTTTATTCCTAATTCAAGTAAAAAATTTAAATTAAAGAAACAACTTATTCAGATAAATAATGAAATACTACACCTTCTAATTTCATTTTTTTCAATTAGCAAGCACATGTTCCGCATCTAAAATGACAAGCACAAAGACATGAGGACCTTCTTAGTTTAAAAAAAAAAATTGGACTAAGTGACAACTTTGAAGAAGAAAATAAATCTAAAACTTATGATCGAGGCGAAAAATAAAATAAAATTGAAGGGCAATTAGACCTGCCTAAATCCATTTTCACTCAAAACGAATGATATTCAAGAAATTAGATCAATTGATGGCTGCCACTTTTGAAAATAGAATTTCATAACTCAATTTCATATCACTTTTGAAAATAGAATTTCATAACTCAATTTCATATCACATCACATATTTAATTATTTAATAATTGCTTTAGACGTGTATAGATAATCAATATAATTAATTAGTTGTACTTATCGATAGGAACAGGATACCAGCCATTGATTAATTAATTAGTTGTACTAATCTAATAATTTAAGTTTGACGTATGCCTAATACCCATACTTGTCCTAATCCAATGTACACATTAATTTTCACATATCTCTGTGTTGTCTTATTTCCTCCACATATCCCTCTATAGTACACAAAATTATTAAGGTGACGCTAATTTCCAATAGAAATCGGAATATATTTTTTTCCTTAATATCTCTTATATATTTCTCAATTCTCTCGATATGCACTCTATCCAATTTCTTCTTGTTATGAAATTTCAGTCAATCTAGGTACGTTTTCACAATTCGATTTGATTGAATCTGAGTTTTATACTCAATTCTATCAAATCTTGAATTTTTTGAGTTCTATACTCATCTCTTAAGTTTCTTAAGTTGTATACTCATTTCTGCCAAATCTTTAATGGGTTTGGATTTCTACCCTATTTTTTCTTTTTAAGATTTCTTCTTTACGAGTTCTATGCTTGTAAATTTTTGGATTCGAATTCTTGGAGTTCTATACTCATTTCTTGAGTTTTATGCTCATTTCTTTGCGGGTTCTATGCTCGTAAGTTTTAGATTCGATTTCATCTTGATTCGAATCAAATTCTTAGAGTTTTATACTCGATTTTTCTGCCCTAAAAATTTAGGGATTCTTTTCTATATTCAAGAGTTCTATACTCAATCTAATATTTTCTCTTCGTGTCTATCACGATTCTATCTTTCGTGTCTATCACGGTTCTATCTTTCGTGTCTATCACGATTCTTTCTTTCGTGTCTACCACGATTTTATAATTTGAAAAATTATTTTCCTTGGTGATGACATATTGACGTTCAAATGGAAAATTTGGCTCCCTATATTCTTTTGTTCTTGATGTTGGCATGACTGCCACTTATGGTTCTCTTCAACTCGACATCACATGGTCTCAACTCTTCAAGATTTGGAGTTTTTTTTTTAATAACAATTTCAAGATGTGCTAGATTATCATCTATGCTCATTTTGTGGGAGGGTGACAAGTCAAGCCAACAAATGAAAGAGTATTAATTAGAGTAGTTATTCTAGTTGTAACTTCTAGGAGTAGTTTAGTAGTTAAAAGCTCTCTTGTAAACCTTCTCTTATATAGAGGAGTGATATTATCTAATTCACTTTCAATTTCATTTAATACTCAATATGAATTATATATTTCTCAATTCTCTCAATATGCACTCTATTCAATTTCTTTTTGTTATGAAATTTCACAATCTCTGAATATGTTGGAGGATGCTATTTCCATGGCGATCACATTGCTAGTTTTGTACCTTTTATTTTTATAAAAAAAAAAAAAAAAGATAAAATAATTGTTCATTTTGAAATAAATGAATGTTTAGGAAGAAAATGGTAGAATGCGATTAATGAGTAATGTTTACCTTTTTTAGGAGAGAAAGTAGGCATGTGCAACGGTTAGAAATCGTCGGTTTCGATTTTCGATATTTTAGAATCAAAATTGAAACAGCTGGACCAATTACGGTTATGAACAACCGGTTTGGGAGTTTTTTTACTTATTTTCTCGCTCATTTTTTATTCGTTTTCACTAATATTTTTAGAAAACAAAGTACTAAATTAAATTTGAATTAATACAAATTTACAACTTACATTCTTACAACAATAGAAGTCTTACCTAACTTACAAAATAAATAATGACTAAAAATTGATAATTTTAAATTTATACAAATTTACAAAATAAATTACAACAAATTTGTAAATTTAAATATTATTACATCACAATAACATAAATTACATAAACAAATTAGAATATATCAAAATCACTTAAAATATAATTGCATCATATATCCTCAATTGCATATAAAAATTTGCTTAGAAAAATAGTTAATAGTAACATTTATGTGAATTTAATTTACGTGAACTTTTCTTTTAGTATCGTTGTTGTACATGTTAAGTGTTCTTGTTCCTTAATACTTAAAATGAAGAAATTGACGTTAACTCGAATTCAAAATTATTTCTGTGGATTATTTATTAAGATGAAGATTATATAATATACTAATGCTTGAATTTAGTGAAAGTAGGAGTACAATTTTTATATGTGTACCTATTAATACTATTATTCAGTTTAATGCTGAATAAAAAATAATTTCCCCAACTCCCATCAGCCGTTAACTTAATATTTTATTGTGCAACATTTTCACCTTAAAAGAACAGTCAAACATTTTCTTCCGGTCCCTGAAAATTATCAGTGACAAGCCTCAATAAAATAATACTTGTCGGTTGATATAGACAGAAAGAAACACCGAAAAAGATTTAATTAATATATATGGCTGGTTGTTGAAAATAACAAATCATCCAAAGAGATTTTATAAACGGAAGCCTCACCTCCTCAAATTCGCACTGCTTTTTTCTTCATAATTTTAATAATTTCATAAAAGTATGCTCTGTATATACATAGGGAGAACCTCTCAAATTGAGACAAAATATAATTCAAGTATTACAATATTTAAAAAAAAAAATAAGTGTCAAATTATATTCATTTATAAATGTCTTTGTTCTATATATATGTATATATGTGTGGGGCATGATTTTACATGAAACACAATGGTGATTTTAATTTTAAACTAAATGGTAGTAATTTTTTTATAGAATATAAATATTTTATACATATATTGAGTTTTAAAAGAAAACTCAACATCATCGAACTTCATATTATTTCTCACACAATAAATATGAGGTTCAGAGGTTGTACGTAATAATTCAATTATTGGCAATTAAAAACATTAAATATGTCGTCCCAAAAACTCAATTTCAGATGTAGAATAGACTTCATCATCTACTTACAAGTTACAACTACTTACAAGTTCATCATCATCATAGAAAAATAATACACTTTTTATTTTTTAAATTTAATTTATTATTTTATCGTATTTTCATCGTGTTGGATTAGACTATCATGTTGTTATCATATCGTGTTATATTGAGACTGATGTGACCAAGTTCCGTTCGCGACTGAAAGACGGACCTCAGACGTTTTTATCTTCGCACTAGTTGATCTGCACAAAAATCGGGCCGGAGGGAGCTCCTCTGACGCTCAAGTCAGTTCGGTTCTTGTGAATAATAGAGAGATAAAATATGAAGAGTCAAATTTGAGAGAGTGTGTAAATAGGGCTAAAAATCAAACCAAGCTATTCGATACTAGTACTCGATTCGAGATCGTTCGGTAAAAACTCGTTTGAACTCGGTTCGACATAGATATCAAACAAGCTTGAACATATATTTACGTCTGTTATGGTCCAAAGCTCGGCTCGAGCTTGAGCACAATAAGTAAAAAAAGATAAATTTAGTGTAAAAATGTCAAACTACTCGAGCTCGGCTCGTGTTCAGCTCGAATAAAGTTCGTTCAAGCTCGGCTCGTTTAATTATCAAACAAACTCAAACACAATATTGTCATGACATGATAATTTGTGTGACGTCCCTACAAAAAATATTGTGTTGTTATCATGTCATGACGTCACACAAATTATCATTTTTATATCGTGTCGAAGACCTAAAATGCAGGTATATATAAAGTAAAAATGCAACTATACATTACTCCTAGTAAAGAGTTATTAAAACATTGAATTATTATAAAATACTATACAACAAAAAATCTATTGTAATATTTTGAGGACCCCACCCCCATACCTCGGCCCCTCATCCACGAACAAAAAAAAGTTAAAAATCATTAAAAAGTGAAATTAAATTAATACAGAATCCAATAATAAACAATATCCGACCTTTATACTAGTCAAATATCTCAATCACCAAACCCGCACGGGCACGGAAGGAGGCGTCGGTCCGTTTTCATTCATGCATTGGGACCTCACCTCACGCCGGTGCTTTTATTCATCTATTTTTGTTTTTTTTCACGTTTTTAATCTCAAATTCAATCAACCCTTTTAAATTCCGCAACAAACACTCACTCTCCCCACCTTCCTCGATTTTTCCACGCCATCTGCCCCACCCTCCCTTTAAAACCACTTCCCTTTCTCCACAAACTCATCCATCAGTATCACAATGGGCCTTGTCAAGTTTCTCCGACGCAAACTCCGGCGAGGAAATACGGCCGCCGCCGCCGCTGATAATGCCGTTTGCAAGAAGAGTTACATGCGGTTATCGTGGGATGAGATACAGAGGTTCACTATTGACTTCTCTGTTATTATCGGATATGGAGGATTTAGCACGGTTTATCTAGCTCAATTTGAAGATTCCTCCGCCGCGGCTGTTAAGGTTTACTGCAACAGCCAACGGCTTTACGAGGCATACGAGCAGGAGTTGGACATCTTGCTTCGTCTTCGCCATGATTCTATCGTCAAGCTCCTCGGCCACTGCAGTGATCGAGGTAGAGAATCACTACAAATTCTCTATTCTATTTTGATGTTTTATTGTTTTTAATACATGTCACGTTCAATAAATGACATAAAAATTATCGTCACACGTGTGACACTGAGTACACATAATTGAGAAAATCATAACATTACGGAGGAAAGTAAAAAACAGGACATATGCATATTTGGGATTAATTGAAAAATTAGTTCCACACAAATTTTCCGATTACAATTTTGATACATATACTAAAAAATTGTTTCTTATTATTTAATTTTGGTCTCATCGCTAGTTAATGGGATAAAATTGTTGATTTTAAATGGTTAATTGCAAAACTAGTTCATGAGACAATTTTGTAAGACAAAATCCCTACTCAATTAATGTACTATTGAATTAAAGTAATGTGAAGTCTAGAATCTCATCGTTTTGGCTGTGTTTGCAAAAATTGCTTTCAAAATAAAAAGTAATTTTGAAAGTTGTTAATTGAGTTTGCAAACACTTCTTCCGTTGTAACGGGACTAAAAAATGGTGTAGCTTTTGTGAATTGGAATTTTCTAGGTTTGAATTAGCCCTGTATATCTGTTGTTGAAGCTAATGATTTGAAGTTTGTTATATGCAGAAGAAGGCGTGCTAATACTTGAGTACACCCCCAACGGCAATCTACAAGAAAAGCTTCACAGATCAAACACGTTGCTTCTTCCATGGAAGCAACGCATGGCCATAGCTTTCCAGCTGGCTCAAGCCATGGCCTACCTCCATGAAACCTGCTCCCCACAAATCGTCCACGGAGATATCAAATCTTCAAACATATTACTCGACGAAAATCTCAACTGCAAGCTCTGCGATTTCGGCTCTGCAAAGGTTGGATTCTCCTCGGCGGTGGCCCCACCTGATAATAATTCCAACTGGAGGAAACAGAGAATGACAATGATGGGCTCCCCTGGGTACACGGATCCTCTGTACCTCAGAACAGGGATTGCTTCCAAGAAAAACGACGTTTACAGTTTTGGAGTGGTTGTTCTGGAGCTCATAACGGGGGTGGAGGCTTTTTGCCCCGAGACGGGGGAGAGGCTGACGGCGAGGGTGGCGCCGTTGCTTAGAGAGGTGGAGAAGGTGAGGGAGATGGTGGATCCACGGTTGTGTGGAGAGGTTGATTTTGAAGAAGGTAGAGCTATGGCGACACTTGCTGCGAAATGTCTTAGCGAGTGCCCTACGGTTAGGCCGTCTGCGTCTCAGATCTTGACGACTATGACGAACTCTGTGTCTTCTTTGTCTTTCTTGTTTGAGAAGCAGGGGAGGTTAAATTACCGATGATTGAGGTTGGGACGCGATCTCCTAGTACACAATAATGATTCCTCGTTCGTCTAGGTGGTGTAACAGAAGATCTCATTCACAAACCGCGGGGAAAGTGAACATATATTTAGTTGTGTAACAGAAGATCTCATTCATAAACCGTGGGGAAAGTGAACATATATTTAGTGCGAATTGACGTTTACCGATCAAGGATGTTAGAATTAGTTAGGGAAGCTTGTATACTTGAGTTCAAGGAAAAAGAAATGAGCTTCATTGTTGTAGCAATTGGATAGTTGTAGTTAGTTTGTAAGATGTACTTAGAATTTTCATGTTTTGAGATACGGATGCAAGGGACGAAAATTTTCATATTATGATATCATATGACATTATTAAACAATATAGCAAAAGAGGCAAAAAAAATTATAATTCGAATTTACTTTCAAAAAAAACAAATTATAATAGAAAGATCTTGATCGTTGTAATCGAAATATAAATATTGTTTGTGTGGATATTGGTTCAATGTTGAATCTTGCTTTAAATTACTTATGTTAGCAGGCAATTTTAGTAGTGGATGATTAAGTTGCATTGATTAAAATGAGCAAAAACAAGCATATACATAGCCCTTATTTCGAGTTGCATCAATTTGGACTAAACGGTGTGTGACTTGTTTATCTTTGCTATAGCAATAATCATACTCCTATGTCACATACTATTAGATTCGGTGACTACCAAAATTAGGAAATAGAATGATTAAAATACATTAATTCCACATTGAAAATAAAAGATTTAAAAGCACTTTGAATTAAATAGATGATTGTAGTAGAAGGGCCTTTCTGAGATGAAACATTTCACAAGTTATCCCTTGCTTCTCCTACTCCCAAAATTAAAAGCAATTAAAGAAATTCTTGCATTACTAAGCACGCAAAGAAGTAAAAATATTTAAGATTCCAATTTCCCTCTTTAAATCCACCTCCTATCCTACTACCCTTTCATTCAACCCCACAAACTCAATATCCCTCCAATTAAACCTACCACTCATGGCACCCGAAGCAACCAAGCTCGACGCCTCTTCACACGAAGGCGACAAGCACAAGAGTCTCGATCAAGAGGTCAGAGACCTAATCTCGACTCTCACCAATCGCCTCGGATCCGTCCATAAGTCGGGCGGGTCATCGAGCACTGATGATGAGGAGTCGGGAGTGAGAATCATCACTCTAGCCGGGACCAACCTGGGAGCCACCATGCGTGGCGACCTGGACGACAAGTCTACCGCCCCTCGAGGCTTGGGCCTACCCGAACAGGACGAGCCGCCTTCCTACCTCGTTAATAGCAACTTCCAAGCTATCAACAACTCAATCATGATGGGAGGAAGTTACAAGACAAACGATCCGGGTGTCCATTTGGACATCACGGATTATGTGGATCATCAGAATGAGATCCACAAGACTGGCAAGAAAGGACGGAAGAGCAAGAGAGACAGCTACAAGAGCGATCACCACACTGAACGCTCCGAAGATGATAGCGACGCCGAGAGAAGTTGAAATCAAGGAGCACCACGTTGGTTGGGATATGCATGACTTATCAACTTATAAATAAATGCTTCTTAAGCTGATTTTCTTTAGTGTGATCAATTGATTGTGCCTTCATTTGGTGTCATAATCGATTTGATAATGTTGCAATAATAATATGTTTCTTATTTTTGTATGCACTAGTTAAATACGATCGTGTGATGCACGTTTTTCGTAAAAAAATGTTTGACAAATTCTTATTATTCAATTATGTCCTTTCTACTCCTTGAGTCATTGTACTCAAATAGTGCACTGGCCATTAGATTATTGTGCCCGATGCATTTTGATATTTTGTTACAATTGACATTTTATTTCGCTTTGCGTTGATTAGAATTAAACCAAACAACTTTGTACTATCAATTCATGAGGACTATAAATATTTTGATACTTAAAATTTTGAAAATTGCTTAACGTCAAGAATATTTTTTTTTGACAGGCTTAACGTCAAGAATATAAGGCATAGAGAAGTACTAATTAATGAAATGAATAGGGATAATAATTTGAAAAATAATTAGAATGAAGAGGATTAAGATTAGCTAAAACTATTAAAATAATATCATTTAATGAAACAACTAATATTGTATAAAAATGCATACAAAATACAAACCAGTTGCACGATAAAACTGATTTACATCAAACTTTGCTATAAAATTATGACTTTATATATGATAAATACTCGTATAGGACACAAATAATATGATAATTAAACCTATGCATTAATCTTGTCAAGTTTGCTTGCACAATGCAGCAAGGAAGAGACAGAAAAACAACTAAAAAATACTGAAAAAAAAAAAAAAAAAAAATCCCAGTAAAAGGAATAAAGGATGAAACAAACCAATCCTCTCTATTTCATTTTTGGTGTTCCATACCGCGTAGAAGTGACAACTGGTATACCTATTTTATTAACTTCCAATTAAACAACATGGGCAGCTATTTCTACAGAAGTAATTAAGCTTGTTGAACCGTAGATATTCCGACAGTCTTATGACTTGGGAACTCTGTGTCTTGCTCCTTGATATCTTCAATTTCCGGCACTAGTTTTTCTTGATTCCGCATTTCCTTGTCCTTTCCCCACAGCATAATGTACAATCCAGCTATTACGATAACTGATCCAATCAAACTGCAGTTTGATGTATGGAAAAGATTAATATAAAGATAAACCACTAAGTAGGATTAATATTCAAGCAAAGTAATTAATTAACATCAGCACCTTCCAAGATGAAGTTGTTCATGCAAAAGAGGAATATCAAATATTGCTGCCATTATCTGTACAAGAGGGCTGAAAGCTGCAGTGAAGACGGGGCCTCGTTTCTTGACGCACCACGCCATTCCGACGAAGCACAGCCCCGATCCTATCATCCCCTGCATCACATAATCGTATTTTCTTTATACATAACTAGTACAGTGCCCACGTGTTAAGCGACTTCTTTAAAAAAAGCCGTATTAACAACAAATTATTATACATTTAACCATAAAATAGTGGAGTAATGTGTATTATAAATGTACAAAATATGAGTCAATTGTGTTATTAGTGAAAATATGTGCAGTATAATCTTTATGGTGACTGATCTGTTAGGATTATTCTAAAAGTTCTATAAAAGTTCTATTAATGTATATCTTCCAATTGTATATAGATGAATATGTAACTTCTAGAAAACTCTAGAGATAACACACAATGATTACTAGCATTTTCTTACTTATAAGTGTCTCTAGACTTTTCTAGAAGCTACTACAGCCTACAGATATTTCTATATACAATATGAAAGATATACATAATTAGAATTTCTAAAATAATCCTAACATGATCTCCAAATAAAAAATAAAAAGCTATGTTACTATTGAAAAAAAAAAAAAGTAAAGTAAAATAAATTAAATTTTATTTCTCTACTTGAACATTTCAAGAATGAGTAAATCACATAGAAACCAATTTAATCTCATAATTTTATACATCTTTTTAATGGTCATAAAAATGTTAAATGTACAAATTTAGTCTCATAACTTATACGGAGTAACTTTTTTTGAAAATGTCTTAAAAAAGTTAAATGTATCAATTTAGTCTTATTTTTTAGCATTTTGTTTTGTTTTGATCTTAAAAAAATTAATGTAATTGCGAAAAATGAGATTAAATTGGCACATTTAACTTTTTTTTTAACCAAAACAGAACAAATTGCAAAAGAAATGAGACTAAATTGGTACATTTAATATTTTTAGGACCATTTCAGAAAAAGTTGAAAGTTGTGAGAAATTTTCATCCCTAAATCCACATGTCATCTAATCAAATGTTCAAACCTTGACTTGTTCATTAAACGACACATCATCAAGAATCATTAGAATTACGAAAAGAAGACACGTCAGCAAAGTAAAATAGTACGTGTTACTTACACAATAGAGAAGGATGAAGATATCGGACTTGTTCATCGCAATCCAGATGGAAAGGTTGTTTCTATCAATGGAGAAACTCAAAATGGCAGATTGAATAGCACTGAAGAAAGACATAATGGCAGTGGAAGAGTAGAGGCAGGGGTATTTCTTGCCAATGGTTGTTTGAAGAAGGAACCATGAGGACCAGCAGAGTGTTCCGGCTAACAAGGCCACCGAACCAACGCCCCATCTACTTGAACTTGCCTTCATTACATGTTGAGACTGCAGACCAGAGAAGTGAAACAAAGCCACTCCTTTATACACAGTTAACAGGATAGCACCTCCTACACACATTATTGCACCCATAATCTTAGCTCTTCCACAGCTGCTTCTTATGCCCACTCTCTCTAAACTGCACCACCATTCATCAATTTCAGTTTTGTGGTTGTGGGTGCCAAAAATAATGAATAAATGTGTGATCAAATCGTTATGCGATCAGTATTTTTTTTCGATTAATTTTTGTTTTTACTCCGTATTACTTTTTAAGATAAAACGTACTCACTTCATCCAATCATTCAAAGTATCCCATGTTTTAAAGAAAATGTAATATTTTATGTAAAAAGTAGATATGTTGTAAAGTCAACAATGAGTACAATTGATTTTTTTTTAATTTTATTTTAATAAAATATGTGGGTCATTTAATGACATTTAGTGTAATGTGATGTTTTAAATGGCATAAATTAAGTGTTGTACGTGTGGGGTGTATTTTAAAAAATGGTATGAAACTAAATTTTGTGTACATGAAATATAACGCAAATGAAACTAACAGAGAAAGTACCATTTTTAAATTTTTAACATTAAAGCAATACATCTTGCATATATATATTTTTTTTGGGAAATTGCATATTTATTTTTAAACATACATTTTACCTGATAACATTTTTAATGTTTAAAAAGAAAATCATAATTATTATCTATCTGAATTATAACTTTACACATGTAGCAAGAATAACTTAAATTATGGGAGTATTTCACTTTCTTATTAATGTTTGACTTATATATGTATAAATGTTATTGGTACCCATAAAATTGGTCAATACGCCCACTTTGTAGGTATATTTAATTTGATTGTGTGGATAGCTTTAAAAAATTGTATATGTGAGTTTATTCAACAGTTGTTTGGGTAATGATAGTTGCACTCTTTTAGTACAAGAGGAGAGAAAGCAAAGAGATTAAATGAAATGGATCGCATGCATACCCAAAAGGTAAGGCCATTAGAAATGTGAGGACAGGGACCATGTTGAGAAAGGCGCACGAAAACGTTGCGGATGTGTATTGTATGCCCAGAAGGAACAGATATTGCGTTACAGACGCCCTACAAGATCATGTTAACACAAGTTATATATGAAGGCAACAAGTGCATATTGTTCGTGTAACCATTGTGTAACAGAAAATCCTGAACTTCAACTTACCCGAAAATTGCACTCACAAAAAGGTGACACAATATGGTGAATGTGAGCTTAGGCCTAGTTCTCCTGCAAGTGAACTTCAATTAGATGTTATTCCATTAAACGATACACTTGTTAGATGATTGACACGTGTTTAATTCTCTTGAATAACGTGTCATCTATCTAAGAGGTATAATGAAAAGACAAAAACTTCTATGAACTGAGTTCACGGAAAGGTTATGGCCAACTCTTTAATACTGCTCCCTCCATCCCATAAAAATAGTCACATTTGTCTTTATACACAGATTAAGAAAAATCAATAAATGCAGTTAAGTTTAGTTAATGTGTCAATTTTGCCCTTGAAATCTCATACTACAAAATCTACTAAGCATTAATTACTCTTATTTATTAGGGGTAAAATTGACAATAAAACATTTAATACTAAAGTAAAAGAGAAAATATGGCTATAATTTGAAACATCTAAAAAGGAATATGTGGATATCTTTGTGGGACAGAGGGAGTATATAATTATTGTGTGTACTCTGGTGCACAAGAGTATGTAATAGTAGGGTATTGTGAGATTCATTGTTAATAAAGTTGATGACAATTTGAATATTAAGTGATGGTTGAAGGGTGACAGTTTCCATAAAGTGTATGAGACTATATTTTGCAGACGAAGAATATAAGATAAATAAGACTACATTTCGTGTGTACAGGGGAAGTACTACATGTGAAGTTCGAGAAATACAAACCTTTCGAGAAAGAAAGCTAATGGAGATAAAAAGATGGCGGAAATAGTTTGGCGATAAGTGATGAAGACCAAATGGTTAATCCCATGAGTAACAATCTTCTTGAGAAGAATGTTACTAATGGCGAAGGCCAGATCAATAGCTACCATTGCTATAACTGGGTACCATTCTGTGAAGCCCTTCATCTTAATTCAATCTACGTTTTTAATTTGTTGGAGATATTCAATATATATGGGCACACAGAGAGTGTTATATATATAAGACTAATTACCAGTTTACAAGGCCAAAAGCAAAAGCAAATTCTCTCTCGTGTGCTTTTTCTCATCTACCACTTTGCACTAGTTTAATAATGCATATTCTCTTGCTTTATTTAAATTTACTTAATGCTCTGCTGCTTTACAAGAAATCTATAGAATATATCAATGTACAGGATTTAACAGAAACCAGCACTCATGCATAGCATATCATGAAGTTATCAATCAACAGGCCTCACACCAACCACTAAATTTTCCATGAGCATCTCCTATGTTGCTTTTCTTTTTATTTTAGGCTGAATGCATCTTTAAAGTTTTTTAATTATTAAAATTTAAATAATTACCCCCTCCATCCAAATTTCATTATTTCAACTTTCATTTGTTCAATTTCATTATGTGCATCCCCTTTTTTTAAACAATACTATTCATGCTACTCTATCTTCATCCTTCAACCATCATTTATTTATCCACTTTGTCATTCACTTTTATAAAGGGTGTATTTACTAATGCAGAGGGTGTATGCTAAACAAACCATCACTTATTTATACACTTTGTCATTCACTTTTATAAAGGGTGTATTTACTAATGCAGAGGGTGTATGCTAAACAGTGAACTAACTAGCCAGGAGGTGTATTTACCAACCCTTTATAACTTTATTAATAATAAATCATTTTATTTATAAATGGACCTCACAATACATTATTATATTCTCAACTCATCTACTTTATGAATAATCTAATCAATATTCATTAAAATCCGTGTCCGGAGAAATGAACATAATGAATTTCAACAAAGAGAGTATATTTTAATTTTCGATGTCGAGCTGCCACCCTGAACCACTAACCTGAAAACCACCATATCGTTGTCGAAAAATCACTGCCACCGCGGCAGCCGAACCACCTAATTTGGGTGGAGCTGAATTTATATAGAGGGTGTGGGTGATTTTCACTACAAGAAAACTGGTTTTTAGTCACAAAATCTTCTTACTATTGCTTCTCTAGTTAAAGGTCTATAGTGACAGGAAATTGAGAATTAATGATAGGACCTGTCACTAAAAGTCAATTCATGTTATTAAAAGTTTTTAGTTAGAGAAGCTATAATAACAGAATTTATGTCACTAAAAGTAATTTTTCTTGTAGTGTTTTTCCCTTAAAATAAAATTTAGAAATTTGTATAGCTTATATGATTTTTGAGCTAATAAGATGCAAATAAGGAGAAAAATTTATGAATAATATTGCACCAGCAATACTTTTAATTATAATTGAAAAGGGGACAGAAAAATTCACAAGCCGGAATTTAGTTGAATGAATATTTAAAAGTAGTGCAAGAACAAACAAAAACATTGTTTCCAAATATGTGTTAGGAAGATATGTTAATTATGTGAGAAAATGTAACACATATTTATCATTATAGTAGTATAAGTAATGTATTGAAAAACTGTGTTACTATATGAACACAAAACTGTTATTTTATAAGAAAATGTATTATTATATAAACAAAATTAGCAAAAAAAAAAAAAACTTGATACTCAAAATCTTAATCTATCATATTAAAATGTAAATTTAGAGTGAGAACAATCTGTCATAAAGAAGAGAAAACAAAAAGGAGGAAGAAATGAAGCAGCGTATAAGATATATTGCACACAATTAATTTCATGCAATATTACATACTCCATATTACCTTTGTCCTTCTCTAAAATTTATATCTATCTTTCTCGGTTCGTCCCAATTTAAAATTTACATTTTTTTAATTTGATAAAACTCATTATCTATCTACCTTTTTCTTATTTCTATCACTCTTTACATTTTTTTTCTTTCCTATCTTTTTACTTTTTTTTATCTTCATACATATTAATTTAATGTTATATATCTTAATTTTTGTGCCAATAAATAATTTAAACATTTGAAGGGGGCAAAAGTTTATGCCCTTATTTTAAGATGTGGTCATAAATCTTTATTTACCATATATTTTTAGAAAACTTATAAACTACTTAAAGTCTCAAACGATGTTTATGAGTTGTTCAATCAAATGGCACTAAGTGTTGACAATGTGTGTGCGGCGCGCTGATTGATATATACTTTGTTTGAGGATGGTGATTTTCTTGATAATCATAGAGGTGGTTGGAAAAGGATGTCATTTTATAATTTGATAAAAGTTTAAGGAAATAATTGAAAAATAACGATTTTCATGACAACCAGTAGCAGTAGTATGTATTGGACCTATATTAGTAAATACACTCTCATTCTTATTTATTGTATAGGCCCACCTTAGTTTCCTATGGGCTCTCTTATAAAGCCCATTAGGGTTAGGTTAGACCTAATTCTCTCTTGTATAAATACTCATTGTAAATCTCCTTTACAACTAACAAAGAAATCATATTTTCCATATCACCTATATTCTCTATATGGTATCAGAGAGTCTCTTGGCTCACGCCTGATCCACACCAGCCGCCGCCGCTATCCAGCCCTAGCCGCCGCCGCCGCCGCTGCCGCCACAAACCCCAGCCGCTGCTGCATCTTCTTCACTGCTGCACCGCCGCCGCCGCATCTCTCTGAGAGACTGCCGCCGCCACCAGTCGACGACACCACGCTTCTCCGCTGCTATACCCATCACCATGGCCACTCCACCTCAGTCGCCTGCACCCATCACCTTCAAAGGTCTTGCAAACATGTCCCTGAAGCTTACTTCCACCAACTATGGTGCGTGGTCCTTTCAGCTTCGCCTCCTCCTCACTGGGCACAATCTCTTCGGCTATGTCTTGGGCACGCATCCGTGCCCACCTTCCACAATCCCAGCTGCCGAAGGCACCAACACCACCACCATCATCTCCAACCCTGCGCATGACCTGTGGGTGTGTCAGGATAACCTCATTTTCTCAGCCATGGTTGGATCAATGTCTCCAGAACTCATTCCTTTTGTTGCATCGACTAAAACCTCCTGTGAAGCCTGGTCGATGCTTGAGAGCATGTATGGAAAACCCTCCAGAGGCCGAATTCTTGCCCTCAAAACCAAGTTTCGCTCTCTGTCTAAAGGTGCTCGCCCAATCTCCGATTTTCTCATGGAAGTTCGCTCTGTGGTCGACGAACTTGCACTCCTCGGCATTAAGTCTGATGCCGAGGACGTAACCCTCCAAGTCCTCACTGGCCTTGATGAGTCCTATAATGACATCGCAAATGCCATCCAAGCTCGCGAGCAGCCCATCTCCTTTGCCGAGCTCTGTGACAAACTCCTCAGTGCCGAGGTCCAAATTGCCTCGCGACCTTCCTCGGCCTCAATACCTGCTTCTGCACTCACTGCGGGAAAATCGCATCATCGCTCCTCGCGCCCTAACTTCTCGCGACCCGACTCCTCGCGATCTGACTCGAGGTCCAGGCCTTCTGCCATTCGTCCTCGCCAGTCCTCGCAAAGGCCCTACCTTGGCACCTGCCAATACTGCCGAGCACCCGGTCACACTGCTCGCACCTGCCCTGAGATTAACTCAGTCCCCCCACTCACCGCTCCTTCTATGGGTTCTCGCCGACCGCCTGGACGGTACTCACCACCTCCTCGCCCCAATCGACCAGATGCTCGCCCGGCCTATTCGGCCCACTCGGCATCCTCGGCACATCCTGCCGAGCACTGGATCCTTGACTCAGGTGCCTCGCATCACATCACCAACGATCTCGCCAACCTCTCTCTTCACTCGCCCTTTGATGGAACTGACAATGTTGAAATTGGTGACGGTAAAGGTTTACGCATATCTCACACTGGCTCTATGTGCTTTCCTCACCTTACATCTCTCAAGTTTTCAAATGTCTTGGTCGTCCCACACATCTCGAAAAACTTGATTTCAGTCTCTAGTCTCTGTCGTGACAATAATGTTAACATTGTCTTTGATCGTTCTTCCTTTCAGGTGCAGGATGGTCACTCGGGGAGCATTCTCCTCACTGGGAGTCGTATAAATAATCTATATGTCTGGCCGGCACACATGTCCATCACCTCCCCGCAAGCCTTCACATCTCAACACCTCACAACGACCACCTGGCATGCTCGCCTTGGCCACCCATCAACAAAAATCCTCGCTCATACCCTCTCTAAGCTTAGCTTATCCAGTGCTCCATCAAAACACTTCAATTGTAACTCATGCTCATGTATCAAAAGTCACAAACTACCTTTTTATGATTCAAGCATTACATCTACTAAACCACTTGATGTTATTTTTTCTGATGTCTGGTCGTCACCTGTCTTGTCTCCTGATAATTTCAAGTACTATGTGCTATTTGTTGATCATTTCAGCAAGTACATATGGGTTTACCCTCTAAAAAGAAAATCAGATGTTCTCCCCACCTTTACCACATTCAAAGTCCTTGTTGAAAACACCTATCAAAACACAATCAAAACCTTTTACTCTGACAATGGGGGTGAATTCATTGCTCTTCGCCCCTTTCTTCAAACCCATGGCATTGCACACCTCACCACCCCACCTCACACACCCGAACATAATGGCATGTCTGAACGTCGCCATCGTCATGTGGTTGACACAGCCCTAGCTCTTCTTCACCATGCCTCCATGCCTCTCACCTACTGGCCCTATGCTGTTTGCACAGCAGCCTATATCATAAATCGCATTCCCAAAGTCAACCTCGACATGGCATCCTCCTTTGAAAAACTCACTACTCGCCCCCTAACCTAACCAAACTCCGAGTCTTTGGCTGCCTCTGCTATCCTCTACTACGCCCCTACACAACTCACAAACTTGATCCTCGCTCTACTCCATGTATCTTTGTTGGGTACTCGCCCACACAAAGTGCTTATCTCTGCTTTGATCGCTCCACTAACCGAATCTACACCTCGCGTCATGTTCAGTTTGTCGAGCATACGTTTCCTTTTTCAAACCCTTCTCCCACTAATCAATCATCCTCCCTGCCGACATCCACCTCCTCGCCACCCAGCTCCTCGCCCACACTTATAGCACTTGTGCTCCCTCACCTCGCCACAACTGTCCTCGACCACAATCCTGTGCCTACCAATCCCCAACAACCAACACTGGTCGATCAACAGCCTATACCCCCACCAGCCTCCTCGCCAGCTGCAATCATACCTGACATCCCTGTGCCGACCAATGCTCCCTTACGACCTCCTGCATCTCGCATGGTAACTCGAGCTCAAAACAATGTGTTCAAGCCAAACCCGAGGTATGGACTTACTTCTGTCATCGCCTCTGACATTGAGCCGAGTTGTGTATCGCAGGCACTCAAAGATAAAAACTGGCGGGCAGCCATGTCGGCTGAATTTGATGCCCTTCTTCAAAACGGCACCTGGGACTTAGTTCCTTCCAATACATCTCAAAACGTGGTCGGCTCCAAGTGGGTGTTTCGTATTAAGCGAAAACCTGATGGCACCTTGGATAAATACAAGGCTCGTCTGGTCGCCAAAGGCTTTCATCAGCGACCAGGTGTTGACTTCACTGAAACATTCAGCCCCGTCGTCAAGCCCGCCACTGTGCGAACTGTCCTTAGCATTGCGGTTACCAACGACTGGCCTCTTCGCCAATTCGACGTCAACAACGCCTTCCTCCATGGAAAGCTCTCAGACACAGTCTTCATGGCTCAACCTCCGGGCTTCAAAGACAAGACTTTTCCCACTTATGTCTGTCAACTTCGCAAATCCATCTATGGCCTGAAGCAGGCTCCTCGCACATGGTACTATGCTCTTCGCTCTTTCCTTGTAGACATTGGATTCATCCCCACTCACTCTGATGAATCACTGTTCGTCTACAACAACAATGGGGTGGTCGCCTACTTCCTTGTTTATGTCGACGACCTCATTCTGACGGGCAACTCCTCGCCCATGCTCGCCCGGGTGGCTGCCGACCTCAGTGCCAAATTCTCAGTCAAGGACCTTGGTCCTCTATCCTATTTCTTGGGAGTGGAAGTTCTTCGCTCTAAAACTTCATGCCTGCTCTCCCAACGCAAATACATCACTGATCTGCTCGCCCGATACAACATGATCGACTCCAAACCAGTCCAAACTCCACTATCAACCTCTGCTCGCCTCACTCTATCAGATGGCACCCCTCCCGCTGACTCCACTCAGTATCGTCAGGTGCTCGGCAGCCTTCAGTATCTCCAGCTCACCAGACCTGACATCGCCTTTGCCGTCCATAAGCTATCTCAGTTCATGCATGCACCCACCATCACTCACTGGACTGCTGTCAAGCGTCTACTCCGCTACCTCAATGGTACAAGGGATGTCGGAATCAACATTACCCCATCCTCATCCTCCTCGCTCCACTGCTTCACTGATGCTGACTGGGCAGGCGACCACGATGATCGCACTTCCACGAGTGCTTATGTCGTCTTTTTGGGGGCCAATCCCATCTCATGGTCGTCCAAAAAGCAGAAGTCTGTTGCTCGCTCGTCAACTGAGGCCGAATATAGAGCCATTGCCGCAGCGGCCTCTGAAGTGCAATGGCTAACATCCTTACTTCAAGAACTACACTTTCCGATTTCTCCGGTGCCAGTCATCTACTGTGACAACATTGGGGCCACCTACTTATGCTCAAATCCTGTGTTTCACTCACGAATGAAACACATTGCCATCGACTTCCACTTTGTTCGTGACCTAGTCAAAACTGCTCGCCTCCGCATCTCGCATGTCTCGACTGCCGACCAGCTTGCTGATGCCCTCACCAAACCTCTCTCCGGTGCTCGCCTTCAGCTCCTTATGACCAAGATTGGACTATCCTATGGTACTCCATCTTGAGGGGGCATATTGGACCTATATTAGTAAATACACTCTCATTCTTATTTATTGTATAGGCCCACCTTAGTTTCCTATGGGCTCTCTTATAAAGCCCATTAGGGTTAGGTTAGACCTAATTCTCTCTTGTATAAATACTCATTGTAAATCTCCTTTACAACTAACAAAGAAATCATATTTTCCATATCACCTATATTCTCTATAGTATGTTCGTACAAATTCAAATTTGACGTCTATTAAAAAAAGACATCATGCACCATTTTAATTTTTAATATTTATAAATTAACTAAACACTTTAAAATACAAAAATAATTGGGACATGCACCTTTTAAAACAAAAGTTAATAATACTAATATTTAATGCATCACATGGGCTAATGTTAATGTATCCTCCTCTAGTACGCCGTTAAGTAGCAAGCAACCGGCAGCATCTAGGAGTGGGAAGGATAAATGGTTGTGACAGTTAGAGCATCCAATTCTTGTCTGAATTGATAGTTGGCATCGACGACGATTAATTCATGAGGTAGAAGAACATCATGTCAAATCTTCTAATATAATCCTCATCATCAACTTGCTTTTTTTATACCTAAATTAATTAGTCAAACTTTGTAATAGACATAATCTCTCTACAATATTACTAAAGGGCAAGTAATTTCCAAGTCATACGAGATCTCCTGATATACACCTTAGAGGGTTCGAACGTGAGAACTAGAGAGGAGCATACTCCTAAGTTCCAAACTCTCACTAGGCCAACTTCTGCCTCATCTAAAAGTTCTAACTTTTAAAAAAGTTAAGAATTAATCCTTGTATATGATGTAATTTTTCAATATCTTAATTGGATATATGGGTGACATCTTCTAACTCCTCCTTACTTTTTCAAATCGGATGAAAAACGTACACCTTCTACCGATTAGTGTAATACGAATGTAACACAATTGTGTAATAAGAGATCTCATCCGATTTCAAACTTATGTGGCAATTTATTTTCATCATTTCTTTCATAAGTTTTAATCTCAGTCTTCTATTTTCTGAAGTTGATTTCAACCTTTAATTTTATTTTCTAGACTTTTATTTATAAGCATTATTCATATTTATATAGGCCATCTCTCCTTCTCTCTATCTCATGCTTTTTGTCTTTCGATCTCTATCGTCTCATTTCTCTCCTAATTGAGATATCAAACAATAAAGATTAATGTACGTATTTTGATGCAGCTAGATTTAATACTCTAATATTATTATGGCAGTTATATACTTATATTAGTAGTAATTATGTGTTAGATTCTTTTTTCCCATGCATCACCCCTAGTCTCAAATATTTGATAAACATGAAAGTACACATTCAACCTAATATTTGAAGTACATATCTCTAGTTCCCTAGTCATTTCCTTTGATGGGAAAAGACTTCACAAAGTTGAATGCTGATCAAATCGATTCTTATCTTAACACTGTGAATGAGTCATTTAAAAGTGTGTGAATTTGGAAGAAAAAAGAGATATGATAAAGAATTAAAGTAGTGAAAATGAAAACATAGAACCTATAATATATCTCTAGGTACGTACCTAGCCATGCTTTGCATAATTTCCTTTGTTAGGAAGACTTCACAAAGTTGAATGCTTATCAAGTTGATTCTTCATTTTTTTAATTTTGACGAGAAATTTATTCTTATCTTACAACTGTATGAATGAATTATTAACATCTTTTTTGTTGATTTTGTCTTAAAAGTAAAAGAGGTGTCCGATTCATATCGGTTCGTGATCATGGGGAAGACACTTTCTTAATGTTATTTAAGATGTTTATGTGTCTTTAATACAAACACATTAATCAAATACTAGACAATTTAGTGTTAGTATTATTGTGTTTGATTCTAGTTAAATTATTTTTTCAGGTAAAGAGTTCAAAGAATGATGCGATCGACTTTCAAAGACATGTGAGAGTGTAAGGGTGTCGGACGAGATAGAGGAATTATGTGTGACTGTAAAAATAAAATGAAAAAAATAGTACTCCGTAATATTTCTTTCGTGAGTCATGATTTTTTCTTTGAGGGGAAAATAAACATCCTTAATTAGTCATGTCCAACAGTCGTGGATGAAGATGCGACAAAGTGACAATGTTATTACGACCACATGTGTATAGGTTTGAGATGAATGAATGATGTGTGGTGGAAGTTGTGTCAATAGCTTAAAATTTTAAGAGGGTAAAAAAAATGAGAAGTTACATTATAGATTTCAATAAGGCTTTTATATGAACCGAATAAATGTTTTAATTTTTTTTTTTTATTCTAAGTGGTCTATTCATATGGTGCTGTAAAATTGATCTTTCTCTTCTGACAATGAAGTTTATTTTGTTTTACCAAATTGGAGTTGATTGGATTTGCATAAAAAAAGAGTTGTCTACTCCACATTACTTTGTTACCAAAGCGAATGCACTTTCTAATTCTATATTTAAGTAGAGTGAGTGTATCTTTGATACAAGTACATCAATCAATACACTTTTGTCTTTATGTTCGAGTTTAGTTAAATTATTTTTTATATTCTCTTGAAGAATGTTTATTTTGGAATGGAAAATTGAATTTGAGAATTTTTAAATATTGAATTCATCCGTGATCTAGTTTGAGATTTAAGTTTTTAAAAGTCTAACCTACAAATATCTACAAACCCTACAAAAGTCAATCCTATAAATACCTACAAACCCTATATAAATACCTATAAACACTTGTAATCATATACTATCAAGTTAAATTATACCCTATTTAAATCTCAAAACAAACACAAAACATAAAAAACATTATAATTTTGAAATCCACTTGATTTTGAAATTCGGATTTCAAAATTCCAAAACAAATAAATTTTCCATGATTTTTATTACAGTGTATATTTCTTAAAATTGTATATTTCTTTCATAGGTCATGATTTTTCTCCCATCTTAAAATTTTCCATGTGAATTATTACAGTGTTGATTGTTGTTTAATTTCTCTCGTTTGTTTTGTTTTCTTCTATATATGAATGATGACCTAGTTTCTCAACAAATAAATGGAATATGGGAAAATAGAAAAAAGTATAACCTATCTTATGTGTATAATTTTAAAATAATTTTTTGTATGCAATTATGCTTATGCCAATAGTAATTTTGAAAGCCTCAACAGTCTCTTCACAATGATTTTTGTCAATGAAGGGGAAATGGAACATTTGCTTAAGCATATATTTGTTTATTCCTAAATTAAATATATTTATTTAACTTATAACCTCATATATATTCCAGTCCCTTTCCTTGACCTTTTTGGGCAAAATAATTTTTTTGATCCCTGTCCAAATTCTGTGTCCACTTATTCAATGCTGATTCCCTCCCGGATAAATTAAAAAATCCATCATTATTGAAAACATTTGATTATCGATAAACCTTTTGGTGAGATTAACGTTGATTACATGAGTGTGGAACACACTGGTAATCCACCATCACAATAAAGAATTATTAAGTGTTAATTATATACTATCATCCCATGACTGCTACAAGTTTAGTTCAAAATTAATAATTAAGAGTACAACTTAATTAAATACTCCAATATTCCATTGACTTAGATAGTTAAAAAAAATGTCTTCCATTCGTGAAGGTGCATCTTTGACTTTACAATTACTTGACTTCATATATACTATAATTAATTCACATCCATGAGTTTGAGGGTAACAGAATATGTAGAATACATATTTTGGAAAAGAATAATTGAGAGGAAAATCACCGTAATCTGGTGATTGAGTATTCTGAAATATATAATAGTGAGATTTACAAAGTCTACAACAAACTTACACAATTATAGGAAGACCAAATCATAAAATATATATTCTAAGAATACAATAAAATCTCTAACAAATAATACTATTTAACATTATCTCTATTACCCCCCGTCAAGCGCTGCGTGGGGTGAAGACACACGCAAAGCTTGGAACGTAAAAACTCAAAGGCTGGACGCGGAAGACTCTTAGTGAAGATATCTGCTAGCTGTAGATGAGATGGGACAAACCCGGTAGAAATTCTGCCCAAAGACACTAGCTCACGAACAAAGTGATAATCCAAATCTATATGCTTGGCTCTCTTGTGTGCAACAGGATTTTGACTCAGAAAGATGGCGCTTTTGTTATCACATAACAGAGTAGGCCGAGTAGAAGGAAGAGCTCGAAGTTCCTTCAGAAGATTGATAACCCAAACAAGTTCGGCCGCAGCATTGGCCATAGCACGGTACTCAGATTCACAACTAGAGCGAGAAACAGTCGGTTGTTTCTTGGCACTCCAGGATACAAGATTACCTCCAAGAAAAATAGAGTACCCATATGTCGAACGACGAGTCTCAATGCAGCGAGCCCAGTCTGCATCAGAATAGGCCAGAATGGAAATATCCGAGCGCTTAGTGAAGGATAAACCGAAATGAATTGTACCTTTCACGTAGCGAAGGATACGCTTAACTGCCAGAAAATGGTCCTCCGTTGGAGACTGGAGGAACTGACTCACAGAGCTTACAGCATACGAGAGATCAGGTCTAGTGATAGTTAAATACTGCAAAGCACCAACAAGCGATCGATATAGGGTGGGATCCTTGAACGTAGGACCTGTGCTGACAAGTGATTCACCTGTTGCTAAGGGAGTTGAGACAGGTTTAGCCTCGACCAAGTCTGCACGCTCAAGGATGTCAAGTGCATACTTGGTCTGGCCAACAAACAAACCAGCGTCAGTGGAGGAGACCTCAAGGCCAAGGAAATAACTCAAAGAGCCAAGATCCTTGATAGCAAATTCGTCACCAGTACGAGCAATAAAGCGACGAAGGGAAGCAGAATCATTGCCTGTAACAATGATATCATCAACATACAAAAGGAGATAAATAATAGAATTACCCTGATGCAGATGAAAGAGAGACGAGTCAGAACGACTCTGAGAGAAGCCCAAGCTGAACAGAAATGTGCTAAAACGCTGGTACCAGGCAAGAGGGGCCTGGCGAAGGCCATATAGAGCCTTCTTAAGGCGACAAACATGATCAGGATGTTGAGGATCAACAAAGCCAGGAGGCTGAGACATGAAGACAGGGTTGTCAAGAACTCCATTAAGGAAAGCATTCTTGACATCAAGCTGATGAAGAGGCCACCCATGCTGAACCGATAATGCCAAGACTATCCGAACTGTAGCTGCCTTCACAACAGGACTAAATGTATGATGAAAATCCAAACCAGGAATCTGAGTGAAGCCCTGCGCCACTAAACGAGCCTTGTGACGTTCAATCGAACCATCTGCCAGAAATTTCGTACGAAAAACCCACTTTGAACCAACTATGTTCGTTCCAGATGGACGAGGCACTAGATCCCAAGTGGAATTCGAACGAAGTGCATCAATCTCCTCTTGCATAGCAGCAAGCCAGTGGGAATGCTTAGCAGCAGACTTGAAACCACGAGGCTCAGAGGTGGTAACAAGTGCAGAGAGTAGAGCCGAAGAAGCGAAGTCGACTGGATAACGAGGTTTAAATGTCCCAACACGAGCTCGGGTGATCATGGGATGAGTGGATACAAGTGGCAAGTCCTGAGCTGGAGGCGGAACAGGAGGCGGAACAGGAGGCCCAACGTCGGGAACATGCGCTATAATAGGATCAGGCACATGTGGCGGCATAACCAGTTCATCATGAACCAGCGAGGGAGGACGAGTATCATGATCAACAGAAAACCGATGCGGTTGACTGATAGGTGCCGAAACAGGAGCCAAAGGGGAATCAGAGGAGATGTCGAGAAAAGTCGAGATATCCAAATCAGTGACCTGTGTGAGAGATGGAGCTCGAGAAAATGGAAAATAGAGCTCATCAAACTGAGCATGGCGAGTGATAAAAACTCGAGAAGACTCTGGATCAAAGCAACGAAACCCCTTCTGAGTACTACTATACCCAAGAAAGATGCACGGCCGACTGCGAGGTTCTAATTTGTGAGCAACATAATCCCGAAGATAAGGATAAACACGACATCCAAATGGTTTAAAGGTATCATACCTAGGCGAGTATCCAAATAATACCTGAAAGGGAGAAATATTATCAAGTATCGCAGATGGAAGCCTGTTAATAACATATACTGCAGTAGCAAAGGCATCAAACCAAAGAGAAGCTGGAGCATGTGCATGAAAAAGCATGGACAACCCAGTTTCAGAGATGTGACGATGTTTACGTTCAGCCCTGCCATTTTGTTGAGGTGTATATGGACATGAAATTCGATGATGTATACCATGCTCGTGCATAAAGTGACGAACCCTCCCATTTACAAACTCAGTACCACCATCAGACTGAAATATCTTCACAGTTCGAGAAAATTGATTGCAGACAAAGGCATGAAATCGAACAAATACATCATAAAATTCTGACTTAGCACGTAATGGATATATCCAGGAAAAACGTGAAAAATCATCGACAAAGGCAACATAATACTTAAAGCCATCAGATGTAGAAACAGGTGTTGGACCCCACAAATCACAATGAATTAAATCAAGAACAGCAGTAGCTCGTTTTTCATTCAACATAAATGGTAAACGTTTGCTCTTGGCCAACTGGCAAGAAGAGCATAAACGAGGGTTTGGTAAAACTGAAGTAACAGATAAACAACCCTGTTTATTTAACAATGAGATAACTGAAAACGGGACATGCCCCAAACGCAAATGCCACAAGTCAAAGCTAGCTTTCAATCTCCTGACCCGAATTGCTGTAACCAAAGCTGGAACACCCCGATCAAGTAGGTAAAGCCCCTGATTACACCTTCCCTGAGCCAGTATTTTCTTTGTGAGTCGGTTCTGGATCGCAAAGAATTTATCAGAGAAAATAACATCGACAGGATAATCCGCGGTTAATTTACTGATAGATAGGAGGTTCTTTGTGATATGAGGTACAACAAGTACATCTAACAACTTAACATCGTCTGAAAGTTTAGTAGTGCCAATATGAGAAATATTCAACGCATTACCATTACCAACTATAACAGAACCGTTACCAGAATAAGACTCATGAGAGTCAAGGGCGGACAGTTGGTTCGTCATGTGAGCGGAGGCTCCGGAATCGAGATACCAATCAGGGGTAGAGTTTGAGACGTTGCAAGTCGAGGTGAAAGCTTCAGCAAGATTTGCAGCAGAGTTCGAACCAATAGCATTCAGATACCTGGGGCATTTATCTGCGTAGTGCTCCCCACGACAGAGTTGGCATTTAGGCACGAAAGGACGACGGAAACCACCTCCAGAGGGCTGCCCATCACGCCTGCCAGAGCCACCCGCATTACCAGAAAAACCTGACGGCCTGGACTGCTGCTGGGACTGAGATTGGCCACGGTTCTGGGATCGGGACACCTGTCTGGACCCAGCCGAAGAAGGCTGCCCATCTCGAGTAGCAGAAAACGCCGCAGGTGCATGAGAAGGCCCTTCCATCGACTTCATCATCATGTCGAATTGCACAGCCTGGTGCAAAAGGTCACGAAACGCGGGGATCGGAGACATAGCCATACGGGTATCGGCAAAACCCGCAAACTGAAGTCCTAACCCACGTAAAAACCAGTGAGCTTTATCAGATGAATCAATCGGACGATCAATTGCTTGCAGCTGGTCACAGAGATGTTTAAACTTGCGCCCATACTCCTCCACAGACAGATCACCGCGACGGAGAGATAACAATTCTTCACGTAATTGATGCGATCGTGAAGATGAGGCATAAACAGATTCGAGCGCCACCCATGCCTGATTTGCAGAGGTGCAATCAATCACTTCAGACGCGGCATCAGGGGATAGAGAGGTGTACAAAACGCTGAGCAACCGTTTGTCCTTGAGTCGCCATGTCGTATACTCCGGATTCGGTGTCGGATCAACAGCAGGTGCAACCGCCGGTACAGTGGCCGCGGGAGAGGGAGAAGTGTCGTCAAGATGCCCGAGTATATCGAAGCATTCGGCCATGTGAATAGTTTGACGACGCCACATAAGATAAGTGGACGCCTCAAGCTTGATTTGCATCATATTAATCATCGTCGTCACCGGAAGAGGATCGGTGGCGGAGGATGTCATCTTGTCGATCGAGAGAGATGAAGGAGGGGACCAGTCCTTGATATAACACTCGACGAGAAGGAAAACTGGACGGAGGCTACCAGTCCGTGCAGTGGGAGGAAGAGAGAATCGGATGTAGAAGCGAAAGAAAAGAATAAGGGTTTAGGATCGGTAATATTAGGCTGATACCATAACAGAATATGTAGAATACATATTTTGGAAAAGAATAATTGAGAGGAAAATCACCGTAATCTGGTGATTGAGTATTCTGAAATATATAATAGTGAGATTTACAAAGTCTACAACAAACTTACACAATTATAGGAAGACCAAATCATAAAAGATATATTCTAAGAATACAATAAAATCTCTAACAAATAATACTATTTAACATTATCTCTATTAGAGGGTAGTGAAGAATAGTTATGTATGCCCTTAATTAACTACTTGGGGTTGCTTGGTTTGTAAAACTAAATGCCCTTAACTATTTTTTTTTCCAAACTTTTAACTTTTGAACCAAACATATCTTACCCAATCATATTTAAGCTCAATTCAACCTCATTATCAACATTGAAGCACTACTAATTCATAAAAAAATTAAGCTCACAAAAAGAAGGAAAAATATATTAAATTAGTCAATTGTCGTAGAATATAAACCAATAGGCTTAAAGTGGTGACTTTTTTGTATTTTTACACTTTTTAATAACAAAAATTACTTACCCAAAAGAGTATAAATACGTTATATTGTAAGCATACGGCCAAGTAGTATCGACCAAGGAACTAGGATAGCGTGGAGTCCCAAAACTATGCGTCGACAAGGTGTTATAGAAGCTAAACAGATAAATTAAAGAAATAGCAATAAGTAAAAGAAACAATCATGTTTGATAGCAAAGACCGATTATCTTAGATTAAGATGATATCTAAATTTTATGAATTTTAAAGTATAATCTACCCTTAATCTAAGTTATCATGAAACCACCAATAAAAATGATATATAGTTAATTTAGATTTAATCTAAGCTATCAAACATGGCCTAAGTAAATAATTGAAACTAACTTTCGAGATAAAAGTGCAAGTGAAAGATTTACTTCGAGTGTTTTCCTTATGTGAGATCACTGATTCACTAATGAATGAATTAATTAATTAATTAATTACTACAAGATTAAACCAAATAACTTGATGAGTGGTAAGGGTTATCACTTAAGTGTGTAGACCAATTAATTTTTGAGGTTTAGGTGAACATGTGCACTAATTAGTCAATCTAATTAGCACCACCACCAATCTCCTAGACGAATTATATTTGAATAATGTCTAATGTTGTCGATTTAATAATTGACAATCTCCAGATTAAGCTAATTATTATTAAACTCAAATTAATTAATCAAGTCTTTCACACATCTCAATCGTGCAAACTCAATTTCACAAAATCATAAATGCTAGTTAATAAAAATGATCGACTAATTTTTAATAAAAAAAACTACAACAATATATAGAAACCATTAAAATCAAGATATATGTCAAATAAGTAATTAATCCATAATCACTGATTACTCGTATAATTTCAACACAGAAAATGGAGTAAGTAATAAGGCATAAATAGAAATGGGATTAAAAAATATCACTTCCTTTCAATTTCTTCATATTTACAATAAAATAAAATTCTTAATTAAAATATATTTTAAAAAATAAAGAAAAATTAAAGCTAAACTAATAGAGTGAGTGGTCAAAGAGGGGGGGTCCCACAAAATCCCCAACCCCTATGAGGAACTGCCCTCTGTTTTTCCAGAAATTAAATATGATGGGCTTGGAATTTAAAAGGAACGCCGGCCCAATTTGCTCCTTTGATTGCACACGTTAGACCAATTTAACTCTTTGGGCCCTTGAAAATGATAAAACTAATCCAAATAAGAAATTAGGGTTTGACTATTTACACCTCCATTTCGGAGAGATACACCCCACCTTTCATTTAATTAATATAATAATTATGTTAAAAATCATTAAAATACAGCATACTAAATACACCCTAGTTACTGAACGCACCCCTATTGTCATTCATTTCATCTTTCCCCTCAACCACTACTTTCGATCGACGTTCACACCATTTCCGGTAACCAACAAAAAAAATCCAGAATTTTTTTAAAATTACATATTTTTTTTATAAATTTCGACCAACCAGTGTCGACCATATACACTCCCGTCGACAACTTTTTGTCGACGAAAGTGTATATGGTCGATTATAGTTGGTCAAAAAAAATCGACTATTTTAGGTCGACCAAATACACTCTCGTCGACAACAATTTATCGACGAGGGTGTATTTAATTGACCTAAAATGGTCGGAAAAAAAAAACTGGAGGAGTCGGGAACTGGAAACGGAAAAAAAAAAAAGGCAAACCGATCGGGGCGACGCCGGTGGATGAGGGAGGAGAGCAGTCGGACGGGGAAGAGGAGCAGCCGAACGGGGCTGTAGGAATAAAATCTCAGGAAAAAAAAAGGTGCGAAGAGGGAGGGGCCGGACGGCCCTGTGTAGTGGTTGGGTCGCCACGGTTGGTAGACGGGGGTGGGAGGGTCGACCGAAGTAGAGGGAGGGGGCGCAAAGGCCGCAGCGGCGGGGGAGGGGCGTGACGGTCGCAGCGGCGAGGGAGGGGCGTGACGGTCGCAGTGGAGGGGGAGGGGTGCGACGGCCGGCGGTGGCGGCGGTGTGTGAGGGAGGGGATGGGTAGAAATGAATAGACAGAAGGGAAAATTAGGTTTTGTTATGGAAAATTAGGATTGGGGGTGTGGGTAGTAATATGAATTTCATGAAGGGAAAGGTATTTATGATAATTAAGGGGGTGACCCAATTTTGAGAAGTGTATAAATCGGGGAAGTGCATCTCTCCGAATTGGAGGTGTAGATAGTCAAATCC
The DNA here is from genome assembly GCA_963675135.1 of Galeopsis tetrahit. Lineage (NCBI taxonomy): Eukaryota > Viridiplantae > Streptophyta > Magnoliopsida > Lamiales > Lamiaceae > Galeopsis > Galeopsis tetrahit. Next base: position 12,529,250 of record OY776125.1, on the reverse strand, counting down.
TTTCTTAATTAAGCAATTTTTCACCACTTATTTTCTTGGATCAAATCATTTTATTGGGTTGGTCTCAATCCCACTGAGTGTATTCGTATGATCATTCCCAATAATTTACAGTTTCAGATTAAAGAGTTGGATGGTGAAAAGTAGTGATGAAAGACGATGTTCATGTATTTAAAAATAAAGGATTATAGTATTATGTCTATTATCTTGAATTATGATTTTTCGTTAAGTATTCTTAGTTAATTAATTAAATGAGAATTTTCACTTGAATTTTATTTATAACGGTTTTTTGCTATAATGACTAACGTAATTTAAAATATATTAGTCGTTACGTCCCTTTATTTTACAGTTGTGAGTTTAATATTTAATTTATTAACGCGAATCGATTCTATATAAGAAATTGGGTTGACCAAGTCAACGATCAACTATTGACCGTTGACTTTTCTCTTTTTTTTTTACACTTTTTAAAATAATTTTTTCAGTTATATTTGACGTACGATCAACTTTTGCACCTTTCAGTTAAATTGCACTTTTCGGTTATAAACTTACATTTTTCATTAAATATTGTGTTGCACTTTTCAGTTATACTGACTTACACTTTTTAAAATAATATTGTGTTGCACTTTCCAGAAATATTGTGTTGTACTTTTTAGTTATAATGACTTACACTTTTTATTAAAAACTGTGTTGCATTTTTCAATTATAGTGACTTACACTTTTTAATAAGAAAAATGTGTTGCACTTTTCATTAATATTGTGTTGCACTTTTTAGTTATAATGACTTACACTTTTCAACATACACATTATCGAAAAAAATATTACAAAAAAAAAAGGGTGAACATTCAACGGTCAATGGATCAACTCAATTTTTTATATAAATCGATTCTATACAAGACTTTGGCCATTTTCTTTCTCTTATCGATTTATTTATTTGATTGACTTATAATTAAGGTGTATTTTGCTAAAAAAAATCTTAATTTACCTACAAAAATAACAAACACATTATATTTATTCGAATCGAGCATAATTAGTAGGGGTGATCACGGTGCGGTTTTGCGGTTTTTTTGACAAAATTCAAATTGCCTTGCTATTTGCGGTGCGGTTTAACATACAATTTCAAATCGCGGTTTATCTCGTAAAAATGAACATGCGGTTTTGAACGGTTACGGTCGGTTTTTGGCGGTTTGGCGGTTTATATAATAGTATATCAAACAATTGAAATTATACAAACTTAATATTAATGTCAAATGTCCATTAAAATTCTCAAGAGTTAATTAAAAATAAAAAATGTCCAATGCATTATAAAATAGGTGCTACTAAAAATTACTAATGAGTTTAAATTTTTAACCAACAAAAATAAGTTACCACAACAGTGTTCAATTTCAAAAGCAGTGGCTCAATGTTCATTTCTCCCATCAAAGCATCTAGCCTACTGTGATATAATACAGCATCAAACCAAACATAACTTTTTAAAAATATTAATTCAATGGTAAGTTGCAAACCAAACATAATTTTTTAAAATTATTAATTTCAATTCTAAAAGTTAACCAACAGACACATATATATACAATGTACTGTGATATAACGTGATATAATATAGTACTGTTGAAATTAGAATAAATTATATATAATATATGATTAATTAAATTTTATATATCTAAAAAAATGTAGTTATTAATATTAATAGACTAATAGTCTCGTATATATAATACTAAATTTTTATATAAAATTATCTATTAAATTAACGGTGCGGTCGGTGCGGTTAATCACCTAAAATTTAAATTGCACCGTTATAGCGGTGCGGTTTTGTATAATATTTTTAACCGCGGTTTAAAGCGGTTTTTTAAACTAACGGTGCAGTGCGGTGCGGTTCGGTCGGTTTTGGCGGTTTTTAAAATTTTATGATCACCCCTAATAATTAGTCAATTTAATGTAATAAAATGTAACCTCAAACGAGATAATTCACAAGTTATAGAGCACATTCGCATGATTGCATGAATAATACACAAAAGAAATCAACTATATCGATGCACATGAGAGTCTAAAGGCTCTAAGATCATGAAATTAGTACACAAAATCAAGCATACTCTTTTACACAAGAGCGAGTTACATGTATGTAACTGAGTCCATTACAAATAATCCATGACTCATTTATTATATCTATTTAGAGTCATTTACTATATCTATTTAGCACATAGATTGTATATAAAAAAATGTTCACGTGAGATACGCATGTAATTTGTTGACATTATCAACAATTCAATTTATTTTTTCATGGACCTTTATTTTACACCAATTAATTTTTATTTTATTTTTTTCATTTAAAAATAATACTCCATTAATTTTTAAAAAAATATTTTTTCTTTTATTTTACTCCAGATGTTTCTATTTCTCTTTTTAATATTATTTTTCTTCCTATTTATCATTTGTGACCTAAATGATAATTTTTTTTCACGTACTTCTTTCCATGCGACAAATAATTATTCTAAAATTTTAAAGTTTAATAAAAAAAATTAAAAAATAATATTGATTGTTTTTCTAAGTATTAAATAATACAATAATAATTTGATTTAAAAAATAAAACCTCATTTCTCTTACCTAGTACTCCCTCCGTTCCAGAGGAACTTGCACCTCTGGGATGACACACATTTTAATAAATGTGTAAGAAAAAGTGTAATGAGTGATGTTTTGAGGGGTAGTTTTGTAAAGTTTTATGAATAAAGTAAAGTAAAAGGTAGATTGAGTGTGAAAAAGTAATGGCATATGAGTAAATATGTGTATATTTTGAGGGTGTGGGTTATGACAATATTTCCTTTTATGAAGTGTGCAAATTGGTATGGGACACCCATATATAGAAAGTGTGCAAATTCCTATGGGACAGAGGGAGTACTATTTTAGTTTAATTAATTGGTATATAATTTTCACCTTAACCTTTCAAAATTTACTTCGTTTTACATTGTTTAATTATTTTTTTCATTCGAATTTTCATTTTTTTAATCACTTTATTTTAGTTTTTTATGAATATAACTTTTACTAGTTTATAAGTGTTATGATAACAGTTGATAAGTGTTATGGTATAATATGCAATACATTATTAGTTCATATGCAGTATAGTATTAGTTTGTATATTGGTACAAGTTCTAATGTTTTTGAGTTTCGAGTTCACATACTATATGGTACACTACTAGTTTAAATATAGTATAGTATTAGTTCACATATTATATAATATTAGTTCACATACTCTGTGGTACTAGTTCAAATATAATATATTATTAGTTCATATATTAAATAATATTTTATACCCAAGTTAATCTCTAGTACTATACAATATATTAACTAGTATTATATCATATGCGTACTAATACTATATCGTATTTAAACTAATACTATAATTAACAAAAAATACATGATTTAGCACATTCATAATTGCAGGCATACCATGCAAATTAATACATCAATATTGAAATATTGATATTAACTAACTACTAAGAGGAACAAAAGTGAGAATGAACGCACTGACCACACAATTACTCTCTCCGTCCCATACTTGAACCTACATTTTACCATTTTGGGTGTCCCATACTTGAAGCAACATTACCTAAAATAGTAAAAACACTTTTATACACTCCCCTTAAAACATCACAATATTACAACAAATGCCACTACTTTATTACACTAAAAAGTAACTTTATTTATTTATAAAGTTGAAAAGTCTTTATTACCCCCACTTTATCTTACACAATACTAATAAACAACTCATTTATTAAAACCCGTGCCAATTTGGTTTGTAGCTTCAAGTATGGGACGGAGGGAGTAATAGATATGATCACACTCAATAAACATATAAATGTATCAACACGGTGATGACCACAAAGAAAATAATAAAATTAATGCAATATTATGCTGGTTTCTTCCCCAATTCTCCACTCATTTAAGTTTCTAAATATAAATAATTTTCAAGTAGATTATGTTATTAATTAGTCTTAAAAATAATCTACAACTTTAAAAAAACTTGTAACAAATCAGATATCGTTGCAGAAATAACGAAAATATAACAAAATAATCTTAGTTATTATGAATCAGATTAAGGGTTAGAAAATGAGTATGCAATATCATACATTTATACCCAAATTAAAAAAATTTGAATTTTTCTAGATTAGTTGTTTTTTTTCTTTCGATTTTATGCATTTTTTTCCTAAATGTTGGTCATTTTTTGAAAAAAAAAATCTGGAAATTTTTATTTCATAATTTTATTTCCGAGCTTCATATTTTTTTCCAATAATTTTTTTCGATATTCATAATTTTTTTCGATATTTATTTTTTGAAAATTAAAAAAATAGAATAATATTTAATTATGTGGTGATTAATTGGTGACTCGGTAGTGGATGTATTATTATAATTTTAATGAGTTGTATTTTGATTTAATTGATAAAATGATAATATAATTTTTTACCTGTAATTTTCTATTTTAAAAATTGGGGGTGAACTTATTAAAAAAGAGGAGATAAATAACTAATAACACATTTAAAAAATTGGATTCAGTTACATGTACGTAACTCGAACACATAAGTGTCTAAAAGAATTAAGCCTATCAAAAAAGAGGAAGTAAATAACTAATAACTTATTTACATGTATGTAACTGTTATACATAAGTATTTGTCTTTACATAGTTCAGTGAACTTACTAGCACCAAATCCCTAAAAAATTACAGCCTCACCCCTCAATGTAGGGTGTTCTTGTGTATAGGAGGCGTGTGGCGGAGGTGGTGCGTCGGTGACGTGAAAAATGAGAGAAGAAGAAGGGTTGATTATATATATTTAGGATGATTGTATAATTGGTAATTTATGATGGGTTTACTAATCAAAGAGTGGGTGAACTGTCATTTTATGTGAACTAATTAATTATGGAGGCTAAAATAACCTGGGCCGGTTTGAATCCAATACATGAGGGCCCTGGCTATATACCCCTCTAGCTTTGTTAAGTATACTCCCCCTCCCCATTTATTAATTTTGTATCCATGTAAAATATTTATTTTGCTCTTATACTAAAATATTTAATAAGATATATACACTCCCCTAAATCCTAATAAGCAGCCGCCGCCGTCGCCTTTGCCGCCTCAACTCCGTCGGCGACAGTCCCTCCACCTTCGACGGCCGCCGTCGCACCTCCTGCCTAAACACAACTATTTGTCATGTTAAACCCAACAATCAACTAAAGAATTGTTCTAAGACTTAGAATTTTTTTTCATATACATTTTCGACACTGGTTTATCGACGAAAAACACTTGTGTCGACACTGGTTTGTCTACAAGAGTGTTTTTCATCGACAATTTTTTTCATTTATAATTATAAAAAAAATAAAAATTCAAAAACAATAATATACACTATCGTCGGCAACAATTTATCGACGAAAGTGTATATTATCAACCAAGAGTTGTCGAAAAAAAAAAGTGACGACCGCCGTGAGAAAAGGGGAAGAGAAAAAAAAAGGAGCAGCCTCCGTGAGAGTGGGGAAGGAGGTTTCCGTGGGAGGGAGATGGCGGCGGCGTCGCTGGGCGAGGGGCGGTGCCGCCGCCACCGCACAACAGAAAAAAAAAAAAAAACCTAAACTTACCTAGTCGACGGCAGTGTGCGCTGCGCGAGGGAGGAAGGCTGCGAGCGGTGCGCTGGGGGAAGAGAGAGCGACACACGACAATTTGGAGAGAAAGAAGAAAGAGGTGTGGAGTGTTGGGAGGAGGAAGAAAAAAGAATTAGAGTTTATGATTTAATAATGGAGTGTATTTATAAGGGTAGATTTGATATTTTGTTTGGAGACCGTACATCCATACAATTTGTGGTGTGGTGTGGGGGTGGGGTGGGGTGCGGGTATTTAAAAAGGCTGGAGGGGTATATAGCCAGGGCCTACACGAGTCCACATGTTTAAAGGCCCAACAAGGGAAAGCCCACATGCATGACTATATGATCCGGTTCAATTTCTAATTATAGCCTATTTTTACATATTTGCTCAAAAAAAGAAAATAATTTTTCATCTGGTCCTTTCCCCTTTTCCTCCACTACGCGAACTGTCTCAGCTTTATTATCACGCGACCCTATTCATATCGATTGCCGGCGTCGCTTCCGTTGATACTGGTGGATCCGCCGCCGTTCCCTTATCGGCAGGTATATTTGTCCGCACATGTTTATAACCCTAGCTCTCTATTGCGATACATTTTAACTTTTCTCCTGGGCGTTCCAGTTTTTTGATTTCTGAGTTTCGCTAACGTTCTCATCTCACCGTTGTTTTTGTTGTTCCAATGTTGTTTTTATCAACGTAATTCACTCCAATGGTTATAGTTTAGGTGATTCCAAGGTTGGGATGCCTAATGAAATCAACTAACTGTATTCAATTTTTTTCAGCTTTGACTTGTATTTGATTAATTCACGCTGTATTTCTTTTCTCTTGTTTTTGATGTGTGACGAAGTTTGTGTTGTCTTTTCTGTTCAGATTTGGATCATCGGCGACTGGCTATTGGTTTTGCTTTGCTCAGAAACAATGTTCGGAAGCAACCGTAAGTTCTGACTCACAATTTTCCAACTTTATTTTGGCGTTGTTTGATTATTCTGTGTAGTGTCACGGTTGCTCTTGCCATTTTCACGTGAATATATAACTTTGCCAAAGTGTTTCTCATGTGTCTCCTCTCTCTTGCATTGACTTGATTTATTCTTAACAGCAATTTTGTTACTTAATCTGTGTATATATTGGCTGGATAGCTAATTTGTGATGATACTGAATGTATCAGTAACAGTTCATCTGAGTGTTGTGATGGAGACAATTGTATTTTGGCTTCATAGGACTGAATGCTTTATGGATTTTAATCACGAATAAATAAGGATGGATGTTCAGTTCTAAAAAAGAATTTGAGACTAGCAGAAGATATATTAACGATAGAAATAATGACCATCTTTACTTCAGAATAGTTGCACAGCCTTGATGCCGCTTAAATATTTGTGGGGAATAAGTGCTTATGAGATACTTGCAAATAAGCATTCACATTAAAAAGAACTGTGAAATAAGTAATAACTCATTTGGATAATTCCAATTGTTAACTTCCCAACTAACTGCATCTTGGCATTAGGTTGTTTGTGTTTTTTGGAATAAATTTCACTTGTGAAAATTAATGAATTATGCTTTTATAGATTTCTATTTTCTATTGTACTGTAATAATTATACTTTGTCAGGATTCTAAATAATTATTTTCTTCTAGATCAGGGACGGTTTAGTATGTTTTGCTTAATGCTCAATATTTATAATATCTAACATGCATTTTAGCAATTAATTTTTTTTTTACTGAAATATTGGTATGTTTTTGAGCCCCCTACAAACCTTATAATTTAATGTCGCGTATGTGTAACTTAATAAGATTGGCTGAGCACCTGATAAACCTTTTTTGGTTTTGAGTTATGCCTGTCAATGCTGATTTTTCTTGTCATCTTGCAGCTTTTGGACAATCTTCTAGTAGCCCTTTTGGGTCCCAACCTGTTTTTGGGCAGACTAATAATGCTAGCAGCAATCCATTTGCTCCTAAACCTTTTGGTAGTACTAGCCCTTTTGGTGCGCAGACTGGGGGTTCCATTTTTGGCGGCATGTCTACTGGTGTGTTTGGTGCTCAGTCTTCTTCTCCTTTAGGTTCTACTTCTGTTTTTGGTGCTTCATCGTCACCTGCTTTTGGAAGTTCAACCCCGACGTTTGGAGCTTCCACAGGTTCTGCTTTTGGAAACTCATCTTCAGCATTTGGAGGTATGTGGGTCTATCAATATAACCACCAAGGAGCATAATATCTTTTACTGTTTATACATTTTGCTTGTAGCAAGCAAATCTGATGATTTGTTTATTTTCAGTTTTCTGTGGTGTGTCGATCGACTCGATCTAATGCCTTCTGATGACTGATATAGAATTATACTAGTTCAGATTTTAATAATATGCTTTTCTATATTCTCTTATATGATGGCCATACATTGATATTTCTGTTGGATGGTGAGAAGCGGAGTTGAGAAAAAGGCATTTCCTTGTTTTTGAAATCAAAATCCGTGGTGGGAAATCATAAAAAACACGCACTTTGAGATTCTACGCATTTGGTTCTTGGAGTAGTTTTGTGAGGCGGAGCAAGGGAAAATAGATTACCTTGTATATTATATAAAGAAAAAACTTGGGATTGTAGTCGAGGCATACCTCTGTCTTCATGAGAGATGGTTCTTTTTCAGTCAGAGCCAGTGGGTTAGATGGATTGGAAATAGTAGCCTTGAAAGACGTATTAATTCTGAAAACATTAATCCACTAATCCTCACACCTTTTGATTTGATTCCCTTCTTTCTCCTTTTTCAACATTAAAGTTCTAATGGCTCTGCCAAGTTACAGCCTACGTTCCCATTGCTCCCTTTGTGTCACGACTACAATAAAGGATATTCCTTTTGATCAAATTTTCAGACTCAATATTAAATGTTTGAACATGGAAAAGGTTTTTGAAAAACTTGGGCTGTATTTTGTTTAATTTTTCAAGTTATGGTTGTTTAAGTTGTTCTGAGAGACTATGAGTGCTGGGAGGGAACTGTATCTGAAAATGTACATATGCTTTGGTCTTATTTGAGAGAATGATTGAGAATGAAAATGGAGATAGAGGATTATACCAAATACAGCCTTAGATTTTATTATACCCCAAACTTTCATCTTGGGAGTTTGGAAGGAAGTTGGCCAATTTTGCAGCTAGGCTGTCTGTTTCTCTATTCTCTGTTTCCAAGCTGTGTGAATTGCATTGTGCAATACTTGATGGACTTCTTTGTTGAATGCTAGGGTTTTCTTTTACAACATTTTATGGACTTCTCATAGATGTTTACTCCTTCTATTAATTTCTTGAACTGATTATTTTTCGCTTATTTAGTGGGATTGGTGTACATAAAGTCACTTGGGATGGAAGCTCTTTCAGTTTTTATTGGTTCAGTCCAATGATTTTTGGAGCTCTCTGATACTTTATTGCCTTATGTTTCAAGAATATATTTTTGTTACTCAAGCACAGCCTTACATTTTTTCTCATTATTCTCGAGCTATCTTTTTTGTTGCTCCAGGCTGGCCTGCAATTTTTCTTAAAAGTGTCTATAGCGATCATACATCTGTCTTATAAATTCTTATTTTGATTAACTTTTTTTGAAATTTAGGTTCCTCAGCATTTGGCCAGAAGCCAACATTTGGTGGGTTTGGATCTAATACCACTCAATCAAGTCCTTTTGGTAGCTCATTTCAGCAATCACAACCTGCTCTTGGGAGCAATCTATTTGGTTCATCATCTCCTTTTGGTGCACCAAGTCAACCTTCATTTGGTGCATCAAGCAGTCCTGCATTTGGTGCATCCAGTACACCGGCATTTGGTGCAACTAGTACCCCTGCCTTTGGTTCTACAGCAACCCCAGCATTTGGTAGCACAAGTGGTGGCTTTGGTGCTTCTGGATCTCCATTTGGATCAAGCAGTCCAGCATTTGGTGCTTCTTCCACTCCAGCGTTTGGGGCTTCTAGCACACCAGCTTTTGGTGCCACGGCTGCTCCTGCTTTTGGGGCAACAAGCACTCCTGCATTTGGTGCCACAACCACTCCTGCTTTTGGTGCCTCACCGAATACTGCATTCGGTGCTTCTAGTACTCCTGCGTTTAACTTTGGATCTTCTCCATCATTTGGCCAATCAGCTTCTGCTTTTGGAAGCAGTCCGTTTGGTGCAACATCATCCTTTGGGGCCCAAAGTACTTCATTTGGTAAGCTATTTTTATATGCTGCAATATTCCAGAATCAAATATTTTTAATCTATGTTTGACCCTTTTTTCATTTCTTACTTGGTGTGAGATTCCATAATCATGTCTTTTAAGATATATGCTCGGACCTTGTCTTTTGTGTGAGGAAATTGTTTGAGCAAAAATATTCATTGGTTTTGTTTTGAATGAAAATGTACAGAAAATATATTAATGACATATAATACAGAACAATATTAAATAAATCAATGACATTGAAACTGGTTGAGTATTTCCACTTACTTTTCATGTAAAATATTATAGAAAGGTTTAGAAATTGTGTGTGTGAATACAGCTGATTTTGTCCCATGGCTTTGACATAAAATTCCTTGCAGGAGCACAGGCTACAAACCCCCCATTTGGTGCCTCGGGTTTTGGCCAGACTGCTTTTGGAGGGCAACGAGGGGGAAGTAGAGTATCTCCCTACTCAGCAACACCTGAGACAGATGGTGCAACTGGTTCACAGCCACCTGGCAAACTAGAATCTATCTCAGCCATGCAGGTTTATAAAGATAAAAGCCATGAAGAACTTAGATGGGAGGACTACCAATTGGGAGATAAAGGTGCTCTTCTAGTTGAACTTGTGGACATCTTAACTCCAAAGATTCATTGCATAATTCGATATTGACTCTTCTTTTTTTTTTTTGGGCTTAAAAAACAGGAGGGCCAGCTCCTGCTAGTCAGGCTACTACTGGTGCTGGCTTTGGTACTTCGGGCTTTGGAACCACAGCTACTCCTTCATTTGGCCAATCATCTGCAAATCCTTTTTCATCTTCCACACCTTCAAATCCATTTGCTCAAAAAACCCCAGGGTTTAGTAGCCCCTTTGGAACTACAACTACTAATGCATTTGGTTCTCAACCTTTTAATACATCGAATACATCTAACCCTTTTGGTTCAACATCATCATCAACATCCTCCTTATTTGGCACCACACAAGCATTTGCTACCACCCCTCCTTTTGGCTCTTCTAGCTCTTCTGCTTTTGGGGCACAGTCTATTTTTGGCGCGACATCCGCACAAGGGACATCATCTGCATTTAGTAGTGGCTTGAGTTTTGCTAACACTCAGTCCTCCGGATTATTCCAGTCGACTACGCCTACACTTGCACAGAGTAGTTCTCCTTTCGGACAGACATCCTCTACCTTCGGACAAACTGCATCACCATTTGGTCAATCAAATTTGTTTTCTACACCCGCTACTGGGTTTGGTAGCAGTTTGTTCTCCAGTACTTCATCACTTCTAAGCAACAGCAACACTCCGGGGTTTGGTCAAACAACAGTGAGTTGTTCATAAGCTCTTCTTATTAATACTGCTTGTTATTTGGTTAAGCATACTGGCAATGTTTTGTTCCTTCCCTACATTGGGTGACATAGTTCATACCTAGGAGGCTAGGACGCTACTTGGGATATTGCATAAATAATTGTTTTGAGCTTGAGCTCATGGGGTATGCTTTGTTTGGGAAAGGAGTTTTAGCAACTAGCAAGCATCTTTATATGCGTGACCTGTTAGCCAATTTAGAAATCTCTTAATCATTTGATTTGTCTTAAAAAGGATAGAGATGCCTTGGTTCTGTTTGGCTGAAATGGTGCATTGAGTAGATGTTTATGTTGGGTCATAGAATTCTGAAATGGACTTAGTTCAGGACCTTAAAGTTAACTGTGAAAGTTATTTCCACATATGTAAGTAAACATACAGTGGAGGTTTGGGAATCATTCACATAAGGTGTGTCATCCACATGCCTTGGATGTGGATACATTCAGATATCTTGTGGAAAACATGATATGCGTTTGACTTGTAACAAGGCTTCTTTAATAAACTAATATCGATTGAACGATAGATTGTTGTTTCATAATATGGTTTTGTTTGCTGATATACAGTAAGTTGTCTTTTCTTGCTTTTTTGGTTGTCTATCCTGTGCCTATAGTAATATTGCTTTCTTGCTTTTTCTTTGAAGCCTTCTCTCACTACGCCGTTTCAATCTGCTCAGCCGGCTATGAATTCTGGTGGTTTTAACTTTAGCAACTTTAATCAGTCTCAGCCAGGTCAGTGCAGAGAATTTTGTATTCCTTGAAATTTTAATTTTCTTGAGACATTTATCTGTGGAATTCTGATAATGTAACTTATCTTTTTTTATTAACATCTCTTATATTTGCAGCTAGTACAGGTGGCTTTGGTGGACCCCCTGGTATGTTTAGCAACAACGCCTTTGGACAAACGTAAGCCACTTACTTGTTATTTTATTGTTCTGATCAAACTGTAATTTATTACTTTATTGATGAGAAGTGGAACTTTCTGATGCACATGTCTCCCTCAGTTATATTTAGCTTCTTTGTTCACCCATCACAAACTTTTTTCATACGGAGGTGGTTGGCTTAAGGGTTTTCTGATTTGACCTGTAATTAACTCATGAGACATATGCCCTGGTCTCATGCAACATTGATCCAATACCACTTTGTCTAGAGTATGATCTTTACTAGTGGTTTTATAATGGGATGTTCACGATGGATCATGTTTCTGCTTGTCTTGGAGCTGAATCACATATTTCTAAAAAGATTAGCTCTTACCTGGCACATTGTCGCCCCATCCTTCATTCACCCCAAAATCCTTCTTACCTGTTCATGTCTTGGTAGCATCCGCTTTGTTTGGGTTCATTTTCATTTTCTAAAAACAAAAATGTGTTTGTTTCCTAGATTTTCCTTGAATGATATTTTCATTCCCTAAAGTTAAAATCTCGATTACTAATTATGTTATTTAAATAATGTGTTATACACATCTGACTACTCCCCCTGCCCAAAATAGAAGTCCTATTTCTAAATCTTTGTTTGGGGTTAAAGATTTTTTTAAGATGTGGATAGTTGTGGATTTTGAAATCCAAATTTTGTCACTCAAAACATAACACTACTTGTAGAATGTAGTACTTTCAATTAGTTGACTAAAAATAAAAAGTTGTACATTGGTGACGGATGGAATATAACAAAAGAACATTGATAATGATAAGGCATGAACAGTTAAACATGTTGTCCACTAACTAAAACATAACTACACTGACAAAGACAACTGCATGTGACACAATATATACAGTAAAAAAAGCTTGATGAATATTTTCTTAAAAATTCAAAATATCAATTACATTCTTTAGAGCATGTTTTTTAATCCCAGTATATTTCCCAACTTGTCACCAAAGCATCAGAAATAACAATAAACATTGTTGAGTTGGGAAGAATAACTTACTGTGCATCATCATATCTTCAGCATAGGAATCAGCATCAACATTATCATCGATGCCCATCCCTGCTTCTTGTGCGATCCCTGCTAAGAATAACATGTATTTCATGTTCTTTTCTATAGGTTGGTACAAGGGTTTAGATAGTCCATTACGATATAATATATATATATATATATTATATACACAAACACATCAGTCTTGATAAGAAACACCCTCACGGATCTTTATGAAGCCAAGCACGTGATATGGCTAACACTATCATCATTCACATTAAACTCTCTTTTCTATTTTTTGGTGATGGTGGCGCATCACCTGTTTGGTTCTGTAAGGAAAATCTGTATTGGGAACTCTATCATACTCACTCATATATATATATACATATGTGTGATTCTTTGAGTTAGACCAGCTGGAACTAAGAGTTGAGCTGGTATGACTTCATATCTTCCGATAATTATGTATCCTTGCCTCTTTGAGAATGGTCTGATGAAGGTTCTGAAATTAGCAAAGTCTGCTTTAGAGTTTCAAGCATGTAATGAATATGGATTATATATTATTATGATACGTGGTCATTTTAAATCTATGATTTTCATCTCAATGGTGTTACAAGGGAAAGACCTTTATTCACCTTGTTATCAATATTGTGCTGGTGATGCTGCTCTCCATATTTGGTGATTTTGGAATGATGAGAGTTTATATGAATTGGTATAAAAATATTTATCTTTTCAGAAAGTCTCTCTTGATGTTGTCAAATGTAGACTTGTTCAATCAGTGAAAGTTTGACAAGCCAAGTTATGGTTTACTGTATGACATATCTCATCCATTGTCAGATCTCAATAGGTTTCTTTCTAAGGATTTTCAAAGATTTGCCATTTTATTTCATTCTGTAGCTCTTATTAGTTATATAGGATTTACTTTCTTGAGGGAAGATATATGTGCCTTCATTGCACACTGAGTTCTAGCGGTTGCAAAGTGAAGGTGTAAATGTGGTTAGAAATATATGTTCCAACACGGGATTTTTGGACCTTACATAAAAAATAGTTTAGGGCCTTTGAACTTGCATACATAGTAGTTTTTAGTTCTGCTAGAAAAAAAAGGAATTGTTTGATGGTTGTTTCATTTCATCAATTAAGAATGTTTGCTGTAGTCAGGATAGAGTTCAGACTTCCCGAATCTATCAATGATCATAAGTTTGCAATGTGATCTACGCAGTATAATTTGTTGACCTATCATGCCATCTTGTTATTGATTTTTCCTATTAACCACTTGCATTTATTTTACAGGCCCAATACCCAGAGCCCCGCTGTTGCACAAGCAGCCCCTGTCACGAACCCTTTTGGAACTTTGCCAGCAATGCCCCAGATGTCGATTGGTCGCACTGGGACCTCTCCTTCTATTCAGTATGGAATTTCCAGCTTGCCAGTAAGTATATTCTACTTCACAAAATATATTAAAAGTCTTGCATGATGCCTTTGAGCTACGGTCTTTTGACCTTCAGAAAGAATGCATTAAATGTGTCACTTTCAAGCAGGTAGTTGACAAACCAGTGCCTGTGAGGATATCATCCCTATTAACAACTCGGCATCTTTCCCAAAGGCGTATTAAGCTGCCTGTTAGGAAATATCACTCCAAAACCGATGGTCCTAAGGTAATGATCTCCTTCAGTGATTTCCTATGTGGATTGCATTTTTTCATCTGAGTACATTGTTAGGTTTCTGTCAGGATGTTAAATGTGTGTTCTCCTTCTCCCTTCATTTTCTCCAATCAGGTACCATTTTTTAATGATGATGAAGAAACACCCAGCAATCCAAAAGCGGATGCTTTCTTTGTTCCCAGGGAGAATCCAAGAGCTCTAGTAATTCGTCCATTGGAACAGTGGCATTCTAGATCCAGTGCAGATAAAGCGAAGGCCACCGGCACTCCCGTACATCAAAATGGTACACACCTATATCCTTCTTCAACTGATTGCTGGATTTTGTAAATTTATATTATTATATATATATGTGTGTGTGTGTGTATATATATGGGTATAAGAGGCAGTTTTTGTGAAAATATGCATGGCATGTAGCTGGAAACCGCACAAGGTCTCACTTGCCTACTGTAGCTACTGGTTTTTCTAATCTTCTGTTGTGCTTCTTTGATTTTTATTTTTATTGGAGGTTGAGATATGTTCATTCATTTATGGTTATCTTAAATACATGGTTTCTCACTTTTTCTGTAGTATGCCAGAGTACATTGAATCCCTTTAATTTGTGGGAGATCTCTTTTATCCTGGAACTAATCTTTCCTGTTTAATAAGTTCTCACTAAATGTCTGCTAAAATGATTTATTCTGAATTTCCTCGTAAACAAAATTTCAGCAGTCAAACCACACTATTCATTATTCAATATTTAGTTCAGATTTCTCCTATCTGACCTAAACTCGTGTGACTTAAGTTCATTCTGTAGAATAGTAAATGAAAGTTTAAAGGCTATGGATTTATTGCTTCATTTAGATCACACATAAGGCCTATATTTGCTCTTATCAAGAATTTTTTTTTTAATCAATATTTTCAATTTTTCCTTGTGCACCTTTTTATTGTGTGTGCTTTTGTGCTTATATTTTTTGTTTGAACTGGAATGGTGGCTCTGGGCTGTGTTTCATTCAACTTATTATATTTATCCGAATGTCCCATTTTGATTGGTAATAAGCAGGTAACTCTCATCCAGATGTTTACAATTCCATGAATGGGCACACTACCAAGGACAGAGATGGTGAGTTCATTCTACTCTAGTATGAAACAGTCGAGAATCTCGTCCTTTTCTTATCTAAATTTCAGCTGGATCTTGTTGTAGGTTTCATGTTTTATAGATATCTGTATTCATGTGCTATATGTTAGATCAGAAGGCCTCATGTTCGAATGCTCTGTTTTGTATGCTCGTTTGAATTTATTGACCATCTGTTTACGGATTTTTTAGATTTTGATATGGTTTTATGTTACTACAATCAACATATTCCTGTTGTGCGTTGTTTGAAAAAGGTAGCAAGTTTAAATGTGATCCAATAGTGTTTATAATCACTTCCATTTTCATCTCAGCATGGAAATTGATGTTCTCTCAAAACATTCAATTTGCATACTTGACCAATCATTTGGGGGAACTGATTGGTTAAAGAAGATTCAGCTGCATCTTTTTCTCCATAGAAAAGAAAAAGGAAAAGAAGTAGAAATGAGTAGAAATAGTTTGGGAATCATGTAGAAATCTTAATGGATGATAACATCAGATTGGTAGGTCCACCCTCATTTTAAATTCTGTGTCATGTTTGACACAAGGAATATGATCATTCTTTGAATAACCCTTGCCAACATTTAGGGTATGTTTGTTTTGGGATTTCAAATCCGGATTTGAGATTTTGAAATCTAACCCATGTTCTACTTTGGGATTTAGAATTAGGATTTTAAAATCCTACCCTATAAATCCTACAAAAGTCAACCCTATAAATACCTACAAAGCCTATAAACCCTATTTAAACACCTATAACGTAAAGTTAAACCCTACTCCACTTAAATCCCAAAACAAACACAAAACTTACAAGTCACTAGGATTTTGATCCTCAAAATTCCAAAAAAACATACCCTTAATTTTCATCCTTTACTTGCTGATGCTATGGGGCTGTGAATAATTAGGACTGCTTATCTTTACCTAATTATTTATTCGTCAGCAAAATATGTGCCAATAAAGTACTTTCTTTTCTTCAGTCTTTCAACTGCAACCATTTGCATTATTATTCATGCATGCAATTAGTAGCCACTTAAAAACTACACACACACGGTTTCGATATGGAGCCCGACATCAGCATAAACTACTTGTACTGATGTCGGGCTCCATAAAAAACCCACCATTGGTCTCCATATCACAACTCTTTATATAACATAGGTTTTTGAAATGCAAGGATTGATATATTAATTTGGTGAACTTTTCAAGCTAATTTAGCTTATTTATTGACACCAAGAGTTACCGTGGTTTAGTTACTAGAAGCAGATTGAGAATCGTGCAGAAGTCATGACAGAGTGGATAACACCATAATTATAAATGAAAATGCTATTTATTATACGTATACATGTGTTTGCTTTAAACTGTATCATATTGCTGTGGCTTTGAGGTATCATATTGCTGTGGTCTCCATATCACAACTCTTCCAATATTAATTGGGCTATCTGGTTGGTGCAGAAGATCCAGTCGAAAATGGCCTTGGTAAGGAACAAAACAATCCAGCAAAAGGGAAAGAAAAAGCCAATGGGACCCACGATCCTCTCTCCACAGAGAAAGACGACTCTTTCATCACTCTCACTGGGCACCGAGCTGGTGAAGCTGCCATTGTTTACGAGCACGGACCTGGGATTGAGGCATTGATGCCAAAGCTCCGCCACTCCGATTACTTCACCGAGCCCCGAATTCAGGAGCTTGCCGCCAAGGAACGGGCTGAGCCAGGCTTCTGTCGCCACGTGAAGGACTTTGTCGTGGGACGACAGGGGTACGGCAGCATCAAGTTCTTCGGGGAGACGGACGTGCGCAGACTGGATCTGGAGTCTCTGGTCCAATTCAACAATCGGGAGGTGATAGTGTATATGGATGAGAGCAAGAAACCGCCAGTTGGACAAGGGCTGAATAAGCCTGCTGAGGTAACACTTTTGAATATAAAGTGTTTTGATAAGAAGAGTGGACAACAGTACACGGAGGGACCGAGGATAGAGAAGTATAAAGAGATGCTCAAGAGGAAAGCGGAAGATCAAGGTGCTGAGTTCGTGTCGTATGATGCGGTGAAAGGAGAATGGAAGTTCAGAGTCAACCATTTCAGCAAGTACAAGTTTGTGGATGAAGATGAAAACCTTGTTAGTTGATGATCGTTTTGTTGGGTTGAATACTTGAATGTAAGGAATGTTATTTAGAATTTTAGATGGGTTTCTGCAACGTGTATAAAATTTCAGGTGTTGTGATCCACTACTTTTTAAAGCGTTTCTTGTGTTTCCTCTTTTACTTGGCTATTTTTTGTTGGACTATAACTATATCAAATATATTTTCTTCTATCTTCCATTCCATATTTTCTTCAATGCCAAAGTTTATAGATTCTCTCTTGCATTGACTTGGTTTATTCTTAGCATCAAATCTGTGTAAATATCGGTTATATGGATAATTTGTATGATACTGAATTTATATCGTCCTGTTTTAGTAACAGTTCATGTGAATACAGTTGTATTTTGGCTTCATATGACTGGATGCTTTATGGAAGTTAATCATCAATAAGGAATTGAGGATGCTCTTGCTGTTGGATATGGTCTAACTTATTTATCACATTTGTCTAATCTATATATCACGGTTAATTTCTTCATATTCTCAAATATGACTAGACAATTGCATACAATAAAATGAATATATGTATATCACAAAATGCAAATAATATGATACAATAAAGTGGATATATGTATATCACATAATGCATGCAATTATACCAATACAATAATATTCATAAAATTGATGATTGAAATCGAACACACAAATAAAAGAGTTTACAAGACAATAACTAAAATTAAACACACAAATCAAAAGAGAGAATTTTAGTTTGTATTTTAAAATAACTCACTCTGTTTATAGAAAAAAAATTAGAATTTTAATATATATATATATTTTAAACATATTATCTTCGATATTTATAAATCTAATTATATCACACAAAAAATCACCGTAAATTGCTTGACATTGGGTTTTTCATCCAGTAAATATTAAATAAAAGACAAATGATTCCATCAATTGATCCAATCGATTGGACCAAATTCACTAGAGCTTAATTTCAAAGAACAATTATACCATATCACTCATTAATTCAAATGACTTGCTTAAAAACATTGTTAAACCGCGAAAATGTTGAAGGATTCATGATGCTACATCCTTGAAAATGCCAAGGTGTGTGGACAAATTGAACCATGCGGTAGGTTTGTTGTCGCAGAAATTCCATCTGAATCCGCCATTGCAATTCTCTAAACTGCAACAAATTCACTGTATCCTCATCGTCTCCGGCTTTTCCCACCACTCTTCACTCCTCACAAGGTTACTCCTTCACTGCCTCTCCCTTCCTTCATTTCCTCCCGCCTACGTTTTTTCCATTTTCAACCACATCCGCCTCCCCAATGTCTTCACTTACAACGCCCTCATCAGATCCCACCCACGCACTGCAATTTCCCTCTTCGTCAAAATGCGCCGAGAGGGCGTCTTTCCCAACAAACACACCTTCCCTTTGCTCCTCAAATCCAAACCCCAGATATCGTTTCCGATTTTCGCGTCTTCAATCAAGTTCGGATTCGGCTCTGATCGTTTCTTGTGCAACACTCTGCTTAGTGCGTTTGCCAACACTGGGCTTTTCGAGTATGCTCGCAAGGTGTTTGATGAAATGCCGCACAAGGACGTTGTTGCCTACTCGGCGTTAATGAATGGGTACGTTAGAAACGCTCGATCTTCGGAAGCCCTGGAGCTGTTTCTGGAGATGAGAGCGTTGGGCGTTGCGGTTGACGAGGTTGCTGTTGTTACCGCTCTTTGTGTTGTAGGAATGCTGGGCTGTGTTTGGCTCGGAAGGTGGATACATGGGTTCTATATCGAATCGGGTAGAGTAGTTCGAGATGTTTATGTCTACAGTGCTCTTGTTGACATGTATTTGAAGTGCGGTTTCTGGGAAGATGCACTCAACGTGTTTGAACATATGCCTAACAGAAATCTTGTTTCTTGGAGTGCTTTACTAGCTGGTTTTGTGCAGTGCAATAGGTTTAAGGACGTGCTGATTCTTTTCCAAAAAATGCTAGACGAAAAAATCGAACCTAGTGCAGCTATATTAGCAACTGTCCTCGCAGCATGTTCACACCTTGGCTCATTGAATCAAGGGAAGTGGATACACGATTATATAACTGATCGTAAATTAGAACTGAATTCAGTTCTAGGGACTGCTTTGATCGACATGTATGCTAAATGTGGGTGCATTAGGGAAGCTTTTTCTGTTTTCGACAAGATTCGGGCCAAGAACGTCTACCCATGGACCGCCTTAATCTTTGGGCTGGCAATAAATGGGGATGCAATGGGGGCCCTGAATCTCTTTTCTCAGATGATAAGCAGTGGGATTCAGCCTAATGATGTTACATTTATCGCAGTTCTAAGCGCCTGTTCTCATGGAGGTCTCGTAAACGAGGGAAAACGAGTGTTTGAATCAATGAATAAGGATTATGGAATTCTGCCTAATGTTGATCACTATGGTTGTATGGTTGATCTCCTTGGTCGGGCAGGGCGGTTGTGGGAGGCGGTGGAACTGATTGAAAACATGGGGGTGGAGCCTAGTGGTGGGGTGTGGGGTGCTCTGCTTGGTGCATGCATGATTCATAAGGAATTCGAGCTGGGGAAAATGGTGGGAAATCGTTTGATTGAGTTGCAGCCACATCGGAGTGGGAGGTATGCACTGTTGGCGAATTTGTATACAAAGTGTGGGGAACGAGAAGCAGCGGGTAATGTGAGGAAGAGAATGAACGAAGTGGGAGTGGAAAAGACTTGGGGGTGTAGCTGGATCGAGTTGAATGGTGTAGTTCATGAGTTTGTTGCGTTTGACGTGGCTTTACAAAGTGTTTATGGCATTGTTCACAACCTTAGAGCTGAGATGGAACTGCTTCCTTTTGTTATGGAATCCAGTTTTATGGAAATTTCAAATCATTAACCTTTTGTAGTATTAATGGATAATAATGATCAAACAAAATGCAATTGTGTACAATTTAACGGTTGAACAAAAAAAAATTCCCACCAAAGTACCGTTTGATCATAACAACGACTGAACAAAATGTAAATTTGTACTATCAATTAGTGTCCGAACTTTGAGCATATATTCATCCACAATTGGCCAACACAGTGGCACGACATTTAACTCAAAAATATAGTGTAAATGCATAGCACTTTGTTCAAAGTAAAAAATGTTGAAAACACTTATATGTTCTCCCTTGAGCTTTTTCTTGTTCCATTACTTCGTGGATTATATATTGGCTTTTATTGAGTTGTAAGGTGTACTACGATCCATTCTCAAGCCATACCCATACCAATACAATAGGTCATACTATCACACATAAAAGGGGAAGAAATTAAAGGATTCGTAGGAATTTCTTGATGTAGACAACGAAAGCGTCTCAATTGAATGTGAAGGTCTCCGTTGATTTCTTAAAGAAATATCCGGAAAAACACAATATCAATTAAGGATAAAATGAAGTGAGAACCGTTGATTTCGATAACGAAATATCCGGAATAAACATAACAACGATTAAGGATAAAACCTTAAGAATTTTTCATATAATTTCTGAATGTCTCCAAATGCATGATACATACTCTTTTTATATGATTTTACAATAGAAGAGTTAAAACTCTTAATGACAATTAATTTAAATGAAACATAAATGGATACATTAGACCAATTTTGACTAATTAAATTAAATAGATAGCTTAATTTTAGGTGGACTAATTTTGACTAATTAAATCGATGACATAATTTTAGGAAGAATCTTCTTTGCAATTCATTCTCCATCATTTCTTCCATAGTAAAGATATCTCATCTCAAGGATATAAGTCTAAACAGTGAAGTCAAAGAAGAGAAAGGAGTCAAAGAAGACTAAGGGTATGATTGGTATTATTAAGGATAATATCTTGTAAATTAGCATTAAGTGTAAATCGTAACGTTAAATCATCATTAGTGTAAATCGTAACGTTAAATCACCATTAGTGTAAATTGTAACGTTAGCTAATCAGATGCGATCACACTCCTCTCAATGTAATATAAATAGGTATGCCCTTATCAATGAAAAACATCTTTTCCATTCATCTTTCTCTATATGGTATAAGAGCAATTTTTTGGCTAACGCCATCTCTTACGATCCTTTTCATTTTCCTTTTGGTAATTTGGCCCAATCCTCAGATATTTTTCTCCAGATTTCGTAACACCTTCTTGTCTCTACGTAATCTCCAGAATCGAACCGGCCTAAATCTCAAAACCCTAACCTGCCTCACGCAGCACACACCAGCGCCGCCGCATCACGCCATCGCGCTGCATCATCCCCTACCTTTTTTTCCTTCCGCTGATCGCTCCCATGGCCATCACCAGCACCAACTCCACGACGACCGCATACTTTCCACATGCTTCTCGCGCTACATCGTCCATAGGCCCCCCACATTCCTCGCCTCATATTGCTCGCGCGATGCCATTGCCCAACGCCCCTGCCCCTCGGCAGCCACACTCGTCATCATCAGGTGCTCGTCCTTACCTCGGCAAATGCCAACTCTGCAGCATTACTGGCCACTCTGCTCGCCGCTGCCTTGACTACAACCCCTCGGCAGCCCAGCCTACTGCTCGCCCGACTTATGCACACCCATCAGCATACACATCCACCTCCTCGCCTCCTGCTCCAGAATGGATTTTAGATTCTGGGGCGTCACACCACATCACTACAGATCTTGCCAACCTTTCCCATCACTCTCCGTATGATGGTACCGATGGAGTCATTGTCGGTGATGGCAAAAGCCTTGCCATCTCTCGTATTGGCACTATTACATTCCCTCACATCTCCTGCTTACTTTTTTCGAACACCTTACTTGTACCCCATATGTCTCGAAATTTAATTTCTGTATCTCAACTATGTGCTGCGAATAATGTGGTGATTGCTTTCTCTGAATGTGACTTTCAGGTGAAAGATCCACGTACGGGGGACACTCTAGTGCACGGACCGCGCGTTAATGGACTCTATATTTGGCCAAACACTCCACCCGTCTATCCTGCTGCCTTTTCTGCTGCTCGCCCTTCCCTACCCATCTGGCATGCTCGATTAGGTCATCCCTCCTCTAAAATTTTGAATTCTGTCGTGTCCAGCCATAGTTTACACCTTAATAAATGTTTAACTTCTCCTGTGATTCTTGTAAATGCATAAAGAGCCACAAACTACCCTTCAACGACACTACTTTATCTTCGTCTATGCCCTTAGAATTAATTTTCTCTGATGTTTGGACGTCTCCTGTTCTGTCTAAAGATAGTTACAAATATTATGTTATCTTTGTTGATCATTTCTCCAAATATGTGTGGCTATATCCGTTAAAATGCAAATCTGATGTCCTACCCACTTTCATAGCCTACAAAGCCCTAGTCGAAAACTACCTAAAAACCAAAATCACCACCCTCTACACTGACAACGGTGGAGAATTCATTGCTCTCCGCCCCTTTCTATCTTCCAATGGCATTACCCACCTCACCACCCCTCCCCACACTCCTGAGCACAATGGTGCTTCTGAACGTAGTCATCGACATATCGTTGACACCGGCCTTGCTCTCCTTCACCATTCCTCCACACCCATCTCATATTGGCCCTTTGCCCTTACTGCTGCCACCTACGTGATTAATCGTTTACCTAAAGTTGGCCTCTCTCTTAAATCCTCATTTGAAACCCTATTCCACTGTCGCCCCAACATCCTCAAACTCCGGGTATTTGGATGTTTGTGTTATCCCTGGCTTCGTCCCTACACCTCTCACAAACTTGCCCCTCGCTCCCACCCCTATGTATTCATCGGATACTCTCAAACCCAAAGTGCATACCTTTGCCTAGACCTGTCTTCCAACCGTCTTTACACATCTCGTCATGTCGAGTTTGTGGAAGACCAATTTCCTTTCCACCCAAAACCCCTCCTCCCTCCACCTCCGACTGCCTCGAACCCACCGAACACCGATTTGGTCCCCATGCCTCCCCCTGTTACAGTGATCCCTCCCCTTGCCGAGCTCCCTCCAACTCCGACTACCACAAACCCGCCGAACACTGATTCGGTCCCCACACCTCCCCTTGTTACCGAGATCCCTCCCCTTGTCGAGCACTCTCCGGCTCCTACTACTTCTATGTCTCCTCGTCGTGTCCCTTTACCAGATCCGACTGCCTCACGCCATCATATGGTCACTCGGGCACGTAACAACATATCCAAGCCTAATCCGAGGTATGGTCTTACTTCCTCCGTCCTTTCAGACATTGAGCCCCGTACTGTTTCTCAGGCCCTACAGGACAGTCGCTGGCGAGAGGCTATGTCTGCTGAATTTTCGGCCCTTCTCAAGAACGGCACTTGGGATCTCGTACCCTCCACTACCTCTCAGAATATTGTTGGGTGCAAATGGGTGTTCAGAATTAAACGGCAACCTGATGGCTCTGTCGATAAATTTAAGGCTCGATTAGTTGCCAAGGGATTTCATCAACGGCCCGGTATTGATTATTTTGAGACATTCAGTCCGGTTGTCAAACCCACCACGGTTCGCCTTATTCTATCTATTGCTGTTACGAAGGATTGGCCACTTCGGCAGTTCGATGTCAACAATGCCTTTCTTCATGGTTCCCTATCTGAAGAAGTCTACATGTCTCAACCACCAGGTTTCTCTGATGCAAATTTTCCGTCTTATGTATGCAAGCTTCGGAAATCCATCTACGGTCTCAAACAGGCACCACGGACCTGGTACACTGCCCTTCGTGACTTCTTATCCTCCTTGGGTTTTTTGCATACGAAGTCTGACGAGTCTCTGTTTATCTACTGCCGTGACGATACTATTGCCTATTTTCTGGTCTACGTGGATGATCTTATTCTCACTGGGAACAACGTCTCCTTTCTAGACATGATTGTTACTGCTTTAGCTTCCAAGTTCTCGATCAAGGATCTAGGTTCACTGTCCTACTTTCTTGGGGTGGAGGTTCTTCGCTCGTCCGAGTCCTGCACTTTGGTTCAACGGAAATACATCACAGACCTTCTTGGCAAGTACAACATGCTTGACTCCAAGCCTGTGCAAACTCCACTTGCCCCTGGTGCCTCGTTCACTCTTCATGATGCCTCTGGCCCCTCGGATCCCACTATCTATCGCCAGGTTCTGGGCAGCCTTCAATATCTCTTGTTCACAAGACCTGACATTGCCTTCGCTGTCAACAAGCTCTCACAATTCATGCATGCCCCCTCTGAAACCCACTGGGGGGCTGTCAAACGTCTGCTGCGTTACCTCAATGGCACTCGGACTCTGGGTATTACTCTTCGACGTAGCTCGCCACTCTCCCTTCATTGTTTCACAGATGCCGACTGGGCTGGTGACTGTGATGACCGGACGTCCACTGGTGCCTATGTTGTGTTTCTTGGATCCAACCCAATATCCTGGTCCTCCAAGAAACAACGCTCTGTTGCTCGTTCCTCCACAGAAGCTGAGTATCGTGCCATTGCTTCTGTTGCTGCTGAAGTTCAATGGGTCAAATCTCTCCTCTCTGAACTTCACATTACGATCCCAACCATTCCATCCATCTACTGCGATAATATTGGTGCTACCTACTTGTGCTCGAACCCTGTGTTTCACTCCCGTATGAAGCACATCTCCATTGACTATCACTTTGTTCGGGACTTGGTTCAAAAGTCTCTTCTTCGGGTTGCTCACGTCTCCTCTGCTGATCAACTAGCTGACGCTCTCACCAAGCCCCTCTCACGCCCCCGCCTTCGTCTTCTCATGTCCAAGATTGGTGTCACTGACAGTGCTCCATCTTGAGGGGGTATATTAAGGATAATATCTTGTAAATTAGCATTAAGTGTAAATCGTAACGTTAAATCACCATTAGTGTAAATCGTAACGTTAAATCACCATTAGTGTAAATTGTAACGTTAGCTAATCAGATGCGATCACACCCCTCTCAATGTAATATAAATAGGTATGCCCTTATCAATGAAAAACATCTTTTCCATTCATCTTTCTCTATAGGTATGTGGTAATAGATTTGGAATGGAATGAGCATTCATGAGTCTATTCCTAATCTCATGATTGGTATGATTTTTTATTTGGAATCGCGATTCCACAGGGAATGGTGATTCCCAAAAATAAAGAATTGTGATTCCTCTCCATCCCCCTGTCTTTCCCCATTCCATTCTGTGTGGAATTAATTATTTTTTAATTTTTTAAAATAAAATCATCACTTATATTTTTTTTTTACAAAATTTTCCTTCCTAATAATTAAACAAGATATTCATTAATCACGATCTTTAATCAAAACCTTGAACCCTAATTCACGCAATAATTTTCATAAACCTAATTCTCTAATCTCTACAACCCAATTGCCGGCTTCACGCAAGAAAAAAGATGTCAAGGAGTGAAGGACGTTGATTCTCTAAGAAAGAAGAACTAGACACATGAATTAGAGAAATATCCAAAAGTTATGTTCTATACTATATATCTGCGCGTATATATATATATATATATATATGAAACAAAAGAAGAAGAAATAATTATAGATATAATTGTAGTTTAATTGTGTTCATTCATGATTTGAAAAGATATAATATATATATATATATATATATATATATATACACACATGAATCGTTTCTTGATTGCAGAAGAAATCGTAAGATGTTCACTATTTTTTCTAAATTAAAAATTATTTATCTAAAATTTTATTATTATATTAATAATAGCATATTGACTAATTTAATATATTTTTATAAATATATATTGAAGGGTATTTTAGTCATTTAATATAAACCATGTACATTATTTTGCATCTCATTTATTATACCAATCATGAGAATGGAATCAACCAAGAAATGATTTTTCCATTCCTAGTTAATACCAATCATGAAAATTTCATTCAAACATTCATTCCATTCAGACCTTCATTCCATTCATGAGTTTATTCCATTCAGTCACAATTTCATTCAGTCATACCAATCATGCCCTAATAGTTTAGTATACTCTTATAAGCAATTATGTTGTTATACGGTTATTAGAAAACCCCTCATGTATGCTTCTCTCATTATATAAGGGATGAAGCTTGTTGTATCAAAACACTTCCAGATTTATGATTCATAGAATTTCACTTTTCTCAAATCTTGTGAATTCCACATGGTATCAGTTTCCGATCTAATCACAGCAAAATCTTGGTTTCAACGATCCCTTTTTTTCTTCCGCTGAAATCTTTCCACCTATAACAGAATTGTTTCTGGGATTCTTTCTCTTCTGCTCTCTCGATCTATAGAATTCTATACTCTAATTTTTTTTTCAATTTGCCATAATTTTTTTTTAGGAATTTCTTGATTCTGCAATGGAAATTGAAAATTCGTCCAACTCACAAGAATCTACCTCCACCAATCCGTCGCCGGCGCCGACTTCTCGCGTTTATGCAAGTCCCACGGAAAATCCCAACTCTTCGTATTTCATCCATCCGAGCGACAATCCTGCAACCCAAGTCATCTTTGAAGTTTTCACGGGCATCAACTACTCTTCTTGGTGCAGAGCAGTCCAGATGTCCTTACAAGTGAAGAACAAAACCATCTTTCTTGATGGTTCCTTGGTAACACCTGAAATTACTGATCAAATTTCTTATTCTGCTTGGTTAAGAGTCAATAGTTTAGTTTTAGCATGGGTCTTGAATTCTATTTCTCCATCTATTCGTAATAGTCTGCTATATTTGTCTACTCCTAGGGATTTATGGTTAGAGATGCAGACTAGGTATCTTAAATCTGATGCTACTAGAGTTTTTCATTTGGAAAAGAGTCTCAGTACTATGGCCAAGGGAAATATGTCAATTACTGATTATTATAATCATTTCAAGTCACTTTGGGACGAATTCATTAGCTATAGGCCTTTGGTTAGATGTACTTGTGGGAAATGTACTTGCAATTTGACTCAAAACTTAGAGAAACTTCAAGAATCTGATGCTGTTTTAAAATTTCTAATTGGTTTAGATGAATCTTATGCATCATTGAGAAGCCAGCTATTACTAAATTCTCCATTACCTTCTTTGGCCAAAGTCTTCTCCCTCCTTATTCAAGAAGAGTCTAGTAGGTCTCTAATCCAAGGTTCTTCATCTTCCTCTCCTTTTGAGTGTGCTGCAATGACAGTCAAGAAATCTTTTCCTAGAAATTCTTCCTTTAAAGATAAGAAAAGGGTTGTTTGTACACATTGTGGTTATACCAACCACACTATGGATAAGTGTTTTCAGCTTATTGGCTATCCTCCTGGATGGATTGGTCCCAAGGGACCAAGAAGCCTTGTCAATCCTTCCGCTAATAACATTGTTACCACTAGTGTCACCTCTCATGCCACGGATAAGAACTCCACTCCTCTTTCTAATCCTCTACTAAATTCTACTATGTTTGAGGAGTTTATGCAGTTTTCTAACAACAAGAAGCAAGGGGGAAATCATAAATCTGCCTCATCAGTTGCATCTGCTGTCACTACAGCCACTGCTTCTTCAGAACATGGAAAATCCACTACAGGTTCTACTTCCTTTACTACTTCTAGTTCTTGTTTGCATTGGATTATAGATACTGGAGCTACTGATCATATGATATGCAATGAGTCTTTATTTGTAGAGACCCCTATACCTGTTCATGTTATAATTAGTTTACCTAATAATCAAACTACTTTAGCTACTTCTAAGGGTATTGTTAAGATAAATAATACTCTAATCCTTTATGATGTCCTCTTTGTGCCTACTTTTACACACAACTTATTATCCATCTCCTAGTTAACTAGAACATCTAAATGCATAGTTCGCTTCTCAAATAATCTGTGTTTTTTGCAGGACCAACATTTAACAATGATTGGATCTGCTAAACAAGTCAATGACCTTTACATATTAGAACAACAGGATGTATATTGTAGTTCTACTCTTTGTAATCAACATTTTTCTGGCATTTCTAGTATAAATAGTGTTAATACTGAACTTTGGCACAAAAGGTTGGGACATGTGTCCTTAAAGGCCCTATCTCATATTCCTACTTTGCAAATAAAAACTATTAAGAATGATGTTTGTGATATTTGTCACTTCGCCAAGCAAAAGAGGCTTCCCTTTACTGATAGCATTACCCTCTCTACTGCTGCATTTGATCTTATACATTGTGATGTTTGGGGTCCCTTCTCTACTATTTCTCATACCGGGCATAGATTTTTTCTTACTATAGTGCATGATTTTAGTAGATGTACTTGGATTTATATGCTCAAACTAAAATCAGATGTCAAACAGAGTCTAACTGCCTTTTATAATCTGATTTTAAATCTGTTTGGTGTGAAAATTAAGGTCATCCGTTCTGATAATGGGACCGAATTCATTCTTAAGGATTTTTACTCTATGCACGGCATTTTTCATCAGACTTCTTGTGTAGACACTCCCGAACAGAATGGCTTGGTAGAAAGAAAACATCAAAGCCTTCTACAAATTGCTCGATCTTTACTTTTTCAGTCTAATATCCCTCTAGAATATTGGGATGAATGCATCTTAACTGCTGCACACATTTTAAACAGAGTCCCTACTCCAATTTTACATGGAAAATCTCCCTTTGAGGCTATTTTTAATAAACTACCTGATTACACACATATGAGGGCCTTTGGTTGTTTGTGTTTTGCTAACACTCTTAGGTCTCATAGAAGTAAATTTGAGAAAAGAGCCATTAAATGTATTTTCATAGGCTATCCCATGGGAACTAAAGGGTATAAGATTCTGAATTTGGATACTCATGACATTTTAATCTCTAGAGATGTTAAATTTTATGAAAATATTTTTCCTTTTAAGGGACAAAATGACGATCTCACTGCTTCTGATTTTCTGCATAATAATTACCAGCAAATAAATCATTCTATCAATACAGATAACACTAGTTTATTATATCATGATTGTGTTGATACATATGGCCAAAATGACTATCAAAATTCAACTGAAAGTACAATTGTTGATTTGCCTAATGATTCTTCTATGCTCACTACACCTAACTTCATCCATCAAGACTTGCTTGATGAACTTCAGGATTATACTAGCAATTCTCCTGTTATTAATGATTTAGTTTCAGAAGAGTGTGATGATGTTCGGAGGTCTACTAGGGATAGAAAATTTTCTGCTTACTTAGAAGTTTATGATACAGATTTACCCTCTTCAATTGTTCCTAAACAAACACAAAGTGAGAGCAATATGTGTAGTTCTAGAACACACATTCTCTACCCTATTTCTGATTACTTGGCTACTTCTTCACTATCCTCTGAGCATCATACTTTTACAGCCTCAATTACCCATATTCAAGAACCTAAAACATATAAGCAAGCTAGTTCTAAACAAGAGTGGCAGGAAGCAATGCAAGCTGAAATAAAAGCCTTAGATGCTAACAATACGTGGTCTCTTACTAGCTTGCCCAAAGGTAAGCATTGCATAGGATGTAAGTGGGTTTACAAAGTTAAACATAGAGCTGATGGCTCAATAGAAAGATATAAAGCACGATTAATAGCAAAGGGGTATACACAACAAGAAGGAGTGGATTATTTTGATACTTTTTTCCCCGTTGCAAAATTAACCACTGTTAGACTTCTTATTTCTATTGCAGCAGGTAAGAATTGGTATTTACATCAACTTGATGTAAATAATGCTTTCCTCCATGGAGATTTGGATGAAGAGGTTTACATGAAACCTCCCCCAGGTTATTTTGATGTTTCTGACACTAGAGTGTGCAAACTTAATAAGAGTATTTATGGTTTAAAGCAAGCGTCTAGACAATGGTTTCAAAAACTTGCTGATTCCCTGTTTTCTCTTGGTTATAAGCAGTCTAAATTTGATTCTTCATTATTTTTAAAAGCAGGAACTGATTCATTTACTGCACTCCTTTGTTATGTCGATGACATCATTTTAGGAGGTGATAATCTTGATGAAATTAGTCGAGTTAAAGAACATTTGCATTCTGCCTTTACAATTAAAGATCTTGGAACACTTAAATACATACTTGGTATTGAAATAGCAAGGTCTGCAACAGGTATATCTCTTTGTCAAAGAAAGTATACCCTTGATATTGTTAATGATGCAGGATATTTGGGCAGTAAACCTTGCAAAACTCCAATGGATTCTAAGCAAAAGTTCACTTCAGATGACTCTCTTATTCTGGAGGATCCCTCTATATATAGAAGACTGGTTGGTAAGCTATTATATCTTACTGTTACTAGATCTGATATTTCTTATTCTGTGCAGACTTTGAGTCAAAAATTGAGTTCTCCTAGGCAAGCTGACATGGTTGCTGCACAAAGAGTTTTGAGGTATCTAAAGGGCACACCTGGTCAAGGGATTTTTTATGCAGTGGGAACAGATTTTTCCTTAAAGGCCTACTTCGATAGTGATTGGGCTAGGTGCCCGCTCACTAGGAGAAGTATAAGTGGTTATGCAGTCTTCTTAGGAAACAATTTAATATCCTGGAAGTCCAAAAAACAGCCCACTGTGAGCCGATCTTCTACGGAGGCAGAATACAGGGCCCTGGCATACATTGCCTGTGAGGTCCAGTGGCTGCTTTATCTTCTACATGAAATGCATATTTCTCATGCCTATCCTGCCCTTTTGTATACTGACAGCAAATCAGCCTATTGCATGGCTTACAATCCTGTAATGCACGACAAAAGTAAACATATCCAGGTCGATTACCACTTCACTAGAGAGAAGGTCAAAGAAGGTGTCATTAAGCTTATTGATATACCTACTGAGGATAATATTGCTGACATTTTCACAAAGCCTTTGGGACCATTTCTTTTTCATCTTATTGTTTCCAAGATGAACTTGATCAATATCCATGTTCATCTTGAAGGGGGGTCTCAAGGATATAAGTCTAAACAGTGAAGTCAAAGAAGAGAAAGGAGTCAAAGAAGACTAATAGTTTAGTATACTCTTATAAGCAATCCTGTTGTTATACGATTATTAGAAAACCCCTCATGTATGCTTCTCTCATTATATAAGAGATGAAGCTTGTTGTATCAAAACGCTTACAGATTTATGATTCATAGAATTTCACTTTTCTCAAATCTTGTGAATTCCACATCTCACGAGAAGGATTCAATTCATCTTTCAACAACACTTTCGACACTCAACTTGCGGAATAGCAAGACTGAATCCAATCCACAACAAGAAGTAGTTATAATGTACACGCCGAACTAGCTTCACATTTTATACTCATTTCATTTAAGATATCATATATGTAGCAGCCTCTTCCAATCCACGAGTGGAGTCTGGATAAGCTAAGGTTGTATGGGGAGAGTCAACCATAGTGAGCAACTTACCCGAGGATTTGAGATTAATGGGTAAAAGTAAAAAATTGCTAGTTGGGCGATTTAAACTATTTAGCGCCTAAACATTGTCTATTCATGAAGATTTGAAAGAAATCAGGACAGAGGATAGCCGCCTAGCCGATATTTGCATCACTATGAAGTAATTGAGAAAATAAAATCGAAGGATTTTTTTTTTAAATTGATTCTCCCAAAATCAACATAAAATGTGTTTATTTTCTTTTTTGAATTGTTTACCTAAAATATATTTTTTCAAAAAAAAAAAAATGTTTACCTAAAATATATCATTTTCCTTTTTTGAAAATATACTAATCACACTTATTCTTAATTTATTTAATAATAAAGCTTCTTGGTACAAATAACTGTTATGAATTACTGGGCCAGGCCCATCTGCTAAGTAGGAAATAGAGAATTTTACCTTTAGAATTGGGGCGAATGAAATTCAGCAGTTATCTCAATTTCTTATCGGGTTGGGGTATATACCCCTCCAACTTTGTTTAATACACTCCCCCTCCACTTTTATTAATTAAATATTCATACAAAATATCTGTTTTGCCCTTATAATAAAATACAAAGATACATACACTCCCCAAAATTTATACTAACCCTAACCTAATTCTAACACTAACCCTAATTAGACAGCCACATTAACCCTAATTCAAACACTCCTCTAGCCGCCGTCCATCTGACCGCCGCCGCCGCCCCTCCCATCGCCGCCGCCACATCTCCGGCAGCCACCATTACCATCCCAAATAATATTTAGAAATTGAAATTAAAAAATAAACTTAAAAATAAAATAAAAATCTCAGTATTTTTAACATACCAGATTCGACCAAAAACCCTCCGGTCGACACTGGTTTGTCGACCAAAAATACTCCGGTCGACACTGGTCCGTCGACCAAAAATATAAAAAAAAAAATTAAAAAAACTGAAATTTTCGGCCATTTTGGATCGCCTAAAAACATTCTCGTCGACAAACCATTGTCGATGAGATTATATTTGGGCGATCCGAGATAGTCGAAAGTTAAAAAAAAAAAAAAAAAAAAAAAACAAACCTGTTTCTTCACCGGCGACCTGGGGGAACGGCGGCGGCTGGCTTGGGTGGGGTTTACGGCGGCGATAGGCGGGAGAAGATGCGGAGGCGGCGGCGGCGCTGGGAGAGGGTGGCGCCGCCGCCGCTTATTTTGTTGCAGAATTAAAAAAAAAATAAAGGAAGAAAAGACGGAGCGGCGGCGAGCGCTGGAGGGAGGGCCTTGGCGGACTTGGGGGAACGGCGGCTGGCTTCTGGGGCAGGAGGCGGTTGGAGCGGCTGGTTTCTGGGAACAATTGAAAAAAAAAAACAGAGAGAGAAGATGGAGCGGCGGCGAGCGGCGGCGATCGCTGGAAGGCCGCGATGGACACCGGCGAGCGCTGGAAGGCCGCGATGGACGCCGGCGTGCGGTGGTGGGCGGCTGGGGCAGGTGGAGGTTGGATGATGGTTTGAGAAAGAAAATAGTTTTAGGGTTTAGAAAGGGGGAAGAAGAAGAAAGGGTGGAGAAGAGAATGAAAATTAGGATTTATAGGGGGTGTGCATTTATCATACATAATTTTAAGAGAAAGGGGTATAATAGGTAATTTAGGGAGAGTGCATCTATCTTAAACGTATTTTAGGGGAGTACGTGTATCGGGGGAGTGTATTAAACAAAGCTGGAGGGGTATATACCCCAACCCTTTCTTATCTTCATTTCAAGTCAAGACAGACAGGTGCTCTAAAAGATAGACAAACTACTACAATTACTTGTTTGATTATCACCAACTCTGAATCGTCACCCCTCTTCCCTAAATGGCGGCTGCAATTACCGGTGTTGGCCTCTTCTGTCCCTCTAAATTGACTCAGTCCGCCGCCAATCGCCGTGACAGGCAGCGCTGTGCTCCGGTCATCCGTATGACTCTGGTTGAGGAGCAGAAGAAGTCCTACACTCTCAAAAAGTCGGAAGAGGCTTTTAAAGCCGCCAAGGTACTATGATAAACAGATCGGCGGATAATTCTTCTCTATTTTCTTTACTCTGATGCAGCTTTTCTTTACACAAGTTTAAAATCTTATCTGGTTCATGTTACCCTAGATCCTTTTTTTGTGTTTAATTGCCTCTGGCGGTTTGAGCTTATAGATTATTGAATTAGAGGCTTTAGAGCTCAATGTGTTTCATATTGGTTATTGAATTAGAGGCTTTAGAGCTCAATGTGTTTCATATTGGAGCATTCGTGATCAAAATGATAGAGTGAATTTGATTGGTTGTTTTACTTTTAGATATTGTTAGCATTAGAGGCGAGCTTATGTTTCAAATGCAGGATATATCTGCGGTAAACATAGAATAATTTGTAATTTCTACGCACGGTTGTTGTCCCTATCGTAGATTTCTCCAGTCATTTTGACAGCAAATTGAAAACTAATCTGAATTCTTATTTTTGGGACTACCCTGTTCAGTGTGAGAGTGGATATTTTGGTTTGGAACATTGAATATATCTTTCTTCTTCTGTGGCTCAAGTTTAGTGGCATCTTCTATTTCAAAATAGTTCTGTTAACAAACATTGATGGTGTAAGTTATAGGTTTATGAATACAATTAATAACATAAAATTGATGGTGCCTTCACACACCCAAATTCGACTTGAAATAATTGGATCAAAATGGTATTTTATATGTGAGGCAGAGTCCCATTTCTGAATATCAAAATCCTTGATCGGAGACATGGTATTGATCCATATTCAAGTGATGAAAAATTGGAAGAGGATGAGTATAGATCTTTTCTGTTTCAGTAAAGCAGTGTCTGAATATGTGAAAAAGAATGAAAATTTGAAAAAGAAGCATATGAACCATTTGTTTATGTTTTTATTACTATATATATGTACGTGGAGAGAGAGCGGGGGGGTCGGGGGTCACTTGTCAAATTGAATGAAACTTAGCTATGTGTAGGAAAAGTTTGATGTACTGCAAATCTGCTGTTGTAGTTGCAACTGTGCAAGTGGTTGGCAACAGCTTGTGAATTTAGCATTGTTATTTGTCCAAAGATGTTTTTTTTTTCCTTCTTTTAATTGTATATTTAGTGAAGCCAATATGTTTTGGTTGCTGACAGGAATTGATGCCCGGAGGTGTAAATTCCCCCGTACGTGCTTTCAAATCAGTTGGTGGTCAGCCGATTGTGATTGATTCAGTGAAGGGCTCTCACATGTGGGATATTGATGGTAATGAGTACATAGACTACGTTGGATCATGGGGGCCAGCCATTATTGGTCATGCAGATGATGAGGTCTGTTATTTTCCTTAGTTATTATCTATCACCTATATTTTTAAAATCCTACCCTATCAAATCCTACAAAATCTACACTCTCAAAACATATACAAAAAATCCAAAAACACCTTTTACTATTCATAAAATGCAAGTACTAGATTTAAAATCCAATGGAATCCATTAGCAAACACCCCCCTAGAGTGAAGTACTAACTTCTCTTCATAATGCACGGTGAGCATGTTCAATGGCAGTAACTAATTAAATCGAAGGTTGAGCATGGAAATCCTTAAAACTGTCTTAATACAATTTATGAAGTGCTCAACAAATTGCAGGTACTTGCTGCCTTGGCTGAAACAATGAAAAAAGGAACCAGCTTTGGTGCTCCATGTCTGCTCGAAAATGTCCTAGCTGAAATGGTAATCTCTGCTGTCCCAAGTATTGAAATGGTTCGATTTGTCAACTCTGGAACGGAAGCATGCATGGGTGTACTTCGATTGGCCCGTGCTTTCACTGGCCGTGAAAAGATCATCAAGTTTGAAGGCTGTTACCACGGCCACGCTGATCCATTCCTCGTTAAGGCGGGAAGTGGGGTTGCTACTCTCGGTCTCCCCGATTCCCCTGGAGTTCCCAAAGCAGCAACATACGAGACATTAACCGCTCCTTACAATGACATTTCTGCAGTCGAACGTCTTTTCGAGTCGAACAAAGGGGAACTCGCAGCTGTTATCCTTGAACCAGTCGTGGGAAACGCTGGTTTCATCCCTCCAAACCCCGATTTCCTCAATGCCCTCCGCAAGCTTACAAAAGATGATGGTACCCTTCTCATTTTTGATGAAGTTATGACGGGATTCCGTATCTCCTATGGTGGGGCCCAGGAGTATTTCGGAATAACTCCTGATTTGACGACTCTAGGAAAGATTATCGGGGGTGGTTTGCCGGTTGGGGCTTATGGAGGAAGGAGAGAAATCATGGAGATGGTTGCACCAGCTGGACCGATGTATCAGGCCGGGACGTTGAGTGGAAACCCATTGGCAATGACTGCTGGGATTCACACACTTAAGAGGCTACAAAAAGCAGGCACATATGAATATTTGAACAAGATTACGGGTGAACTTACACAGGGAATTGTGGATGAGGGAAAGAAAGCTGGGCATGCAATATCTGGTGGGTACATTAATGGAATGTTTGGTTTCTTTTTTACCGATGGGCCAGTTTATAATTTTGAGGATGCGAAGAAGAGTGATACTGCGAAATTTGGCAAGTTTTATCGAGCAATGCTGGAAGAAGGTGTGTATTTTGCTCCGTCTCAATTTGAGGCCGGTTTTACGAGCTTAGCACATACTTCTGAGGATATTCAAAAGACTATTGCTGCAGCTAAGAAGGTCTTCAAGACACTTTGATCTTCTTAGCATTTTCTTATGCAGATGTATTTGTAGTATGCTTGCCCTTTTTGTAACTTGAATTTTATATAGTTTTTGGTCTTTTGTAATTGTACTTGCTGATTTGAGTATTTTTTTTTTAGTTGTACATCACGTGTAATATGTTGTTTTATTGAAACTTTACTCTGTTGAAGATTGAGATCTTCTTGCTTAGGTGCCTGATTTTGCAATGATGGTGTTCTCAGGACTAATAACATTCCACTCATTTTAGTTTTTTTTTTCTCCTTTGATATCTGATGTGTGTTTGTTAGACATATGATTATTTGGTATAAAGCAAAAGGTTTCCATTAACAGTCAACAATTTCAGTACAGAGGCATGAGAGGTGCCTAGGAATATAAGAAAAAGAAACATAAACAGTGCCAAAATGGAGCACGCACCAGCAAATAAAAGAAAACAGTACAGCTCCATGTCCTGATTTCATCCAAAATCTTCATACTTCATATACATAATACAGTATATCAACTAATAACAAAACTCTTCAAATTCAAAAACTTATTCATAGAAGAGTTCATCCAAAATCTTCATACTTCATATACATAATACAGTATATCAACTAATAACAAAACTCTTCAAATTCAAAAACTTATTCATAGAAGAGTTGTCATATAAAACAGAGTTTTTAATACGAGCCCCAACTTAAATAGTCTTCAATTAAACCCAATGTGTTCATTGGGCCTAACACCAAAGTAATACTAATACTTACTCCCTCCAATTCATTTTAATTGACACAAAATACTTAACGTTTCAAATTAATTATTCAACATACAATTATATCTATTTAATGCTTATTTAAATTACAATTGACCAAAACAAATACACAAAACAACCCACTACTTCCATATGCAACACAATTTTTTTTAATTATTTTTTTGAGTCTATATGCAACACGATTTAAATTAATAATACTACTCCCATACGCATGATTTAGATGATGGAAATGAGAAAGTCTGCAAATTTAGCTTCAAATCCTCAAAAACAAAAATAATGAGAGTCAAAACAAAATATTTATAGGAAGATTGTGGTGTTGTGTTCATTCATAAGTTTTAATTTAATTACTAAATGATTGAAGTTTGATTACACTGAGTGCATGTATACTTTTATTGGAAAGATGAATAATTTATATATTAGGGATAAATTTAAAATAATGCTCAAAACGTCACTTAATTTGTGCAGATTCTTAAAAGTTCTAAAACGTCACTTAAAATGGATTGGAGGGAGTAATAAACATAAGTAAATATATCAAACTGGTCCGAGCATCAACCCCTGAGCACGCCGCCGATGCTGATACGTAACAAATTAACACAGAAACACTTAGGATAAACCGAAATCCATAAGTAAAGTTGATATGACAGAAATGAAAAGAATTCAATATGGAGTACCTTGAATTTCAAACACTCCTACCCCATGTCAATTGGAAGCAAACTTTCATCTTAATAAGATTTTATGAATATTCTAAAAAAGCATCTGACAATGTCCTGTAGGGAAGAAGTGTGCACCCGTCAGTAGGGTGAACTTCAAAAAATTCAACACTTACTTCCTCATGATCATGCAAATTTCAGCTTTGATTTAGCAGTGTCTTGCTTCGACTTTGATTTAGCAGTGTCTTGCAAAGGAGCTCTGTGAAATCATTATTTAGATCGGACATAAAATTGTTCACAGACATCCACATCAGTAGCACCTAATTCTATTGCTTTCACTATCAATTTCACACATCAGCATGATTCACTTGTAGCCTGAAACTCTGGATCTTTCTGTTCAACTCCTCGTATCTTCGTAGAGTAGTTATTGCAAATTCCTCCACTGAATGGTTAGCCCGAAAGGCGTTAGTCCGAAAGTCGCTATCAAGAAAAATGAGTTTAGGGCGAGTTAACGAAACGATGTTCCATGATTTGGAGAGGATAGTTGTTTCAGCTGTTTTTTTTTTCATTTAGAAAATATTGTATGTGTTGAATAACTTCTTCCTGTATTTGAGTTTGAATCATTTCTTTCGAAAGTTGAGTTTGAACGATTGTTTCTAGCATTTGAGTTTCTTTGCTAGTTCCGTCAACTAGTTGAAGATTCTCCATAGAAAGTGTAGGTGTGGTTGTTTTTTTCTTGATCGATTAATTGCAGATTCGTATTGCAGATTCGCAGGATATATAAAAGAGATTATTGACTCCATGGTACATATTTTGGCCCTTGAGAAGTAGAAAGTACAAGTCATTTTTTTAGTCTCTAACACTACAAATTGTCTTGTAAAAAGTCTTTCCTACCCTTTGTCTATTCAAAGATTACACTTCTTCTCTCTCCACCCACTCAAACAATTAATATTGTCTTCTCTCTTTCTTTCTCTCTCCCATTTTCAAATATTTGTTTCTCTTTTCTCTCACAAAAACACACACACACACAAGATCTGAAATGGGGCTTGAGACGGTGAAGAAGGCAGCGAGACGTTTTCGCAGCTCGTCGAGTCAAAAATGGTGGCCGTTTGGGTATTTTGAGACGGCGAAGAAATCAGCGAGCCGCCGCCGGTGCAGAGCTTAAATGCTCCGTCAAGGGGCTCGTCTTCTCCGATCTGCCCACGTGAGTCGTTGCAAAGCTTGAATGCTCAGTCGAGGGGGGGCTTCCGCCGTCGTTGCAGAGCCTGAATGCTCCGTCAAGGGGCTCGTCTTCTCCGATCTGCGCCGCTTGCGTGATGGCGGCGTAGTCTAGGGTTTTCTGGGGGTGTTGACACACTGAGTTGACTCAGTGAGTTTCTACTCTCTTTTCCAAATTTCCTCCCACAAACCCAAACTTTTCTGCTAATATGAATAAATAAGGGTTTTTGTGTTTGGATCTAATGCTTTTATTATTGTTTTGCACTGATTATTACTGAAAATAAGTTTTTATTTTCTTAGAATTTCTTCTCAAGCCTAGGATTCTGAGATGAGATGCGATAGTTTGAGATCCATTGTTTTACTTGTGATTCTGTTTCAAAAAGGGTGAGTTGCTTAAAGAGAGGAGTTAAGGAAGTGGTTAAGAGTATTCGCTGTGGAAACAAAGGGTGAGTTGAATTTTACTGACATAGAAAGATATGTAAATTAATATATATGGTAGAGGAACAGTTGGTATTTGTTTTAGATTGTTGAAGAGTGTGAAGGGTTTTTAGTTACTTGTATAGCTTTTTTCTTTTTCTTTGTGTCCTGTTTATAGGGCCCTTGTTTCTATCTTCATTTTTTAAAGTTATTTTTGTGTGTGTTTGTCACTTTGGTAAAAACTGATTGTTGATATATGTTGTTTGGTAAACAACTCTGTTTAACATCTTTATTTACTTGGCTGTGAAGGGTTTTTAGTTATTTGTATAGTTTTTTTTTCTTCTTTGTGTGCTGTTTATAGGGCCCTTGTTTTTCTATCTTCATTTTTTAAAGTTATTTTTGTGTGTGTTCGTCACTTTGGTAAAAACTGATTGTTGTTATATGTTGTTTGGTAAATAACTCTGTTTTAACATCTTTATTTACTTGGTTGTTGTGATTGAAGCCTCTATCCAGTATAAATATATTCTCATTTTCACTTGTTTGAAGAAAACTTGTACAAATTTGTGTTGTGATTGAATCTTCTATGCCTTTTAAATATATTCTTTTTTCACTTGTTTGAAGAAACTTCTACAAATCTGTGTTGAACATGGTTTGTTAACTTTGAAGAAGCCGACTTAGGATTATATCTTGTATTTACTTTTCTGACGTTCATGTTCCTTTTATGATTGCAGAATATGTGTTATTACATTTCAACATATATATAATTCAATATATGAATCTGATTATGTGGCTAGTGTTCTATATATAAATCTGATTTATATTCACCCCTGCATCGACTTAAGAGCATGTCTCTCAAGCATTTCTTAAAGAAAAAATACACATTCTAATTGCAAAGATTTTGTCTGATTTCTCTACTTTTGTTATTTTATTTCATTTTTTCTGGGTATATCTAGTCTTGTATGTCAACATTTTAATTAAATTTAATTATATATGTTCAACAATCGTGTCATCGTATTCAATATATATAGATATTCAGTGTTCAATATTTATCGATATTCAATGTTCAATATTTAATTATATTCAATATATATCGATATTCAATGTTGAATATTTAATTATATTCAATATATATCGATTCAGTGTTCAATATTCAATATATATGTGATATTCATATTTTAATTATGTAAAAAATATAAATTAAAATATTTGAATAAAGAAAAATGAACTAAAAAAATTGACTTAGAAATTTTGAAAAAAAAATATTCAACAAAAAAATTGAGTAAAAATTGAATAAAATATAAATTAAATATTTGAATAAAATATAAATAAAAAAACTAAAGAAAAATAATTTGAATAAAAAAATTGAATTAAGTTGATAAAAATGTATGATTTGACTCGTCAAAAGACTTAGAGAAAAAAGATTTTTAACTAAATTAAAAAAATTTAATAAAAATCTGACTTAAATTTTTGGAAAAATGAATAAAAAAAATTTCAAGTTAAATTTGAATTAATTTTTTTTTTTTTTTTTTTGCGTGAATTAGAAAAGCTAAGAAATTTAAATATAAAAATTGAGTAAAAAAGAATAAAATATAATTTGAAAAACAAAAAAAATCTGAAATTTGTAAAATTTTGAATTTAAAATTCAAGTAAAATTGGAATTAAAATGTTTGAATAAAAAATTTGGTTGAATAAAATAAATAAGAAATCTGAATATAATTTTTTTAATAAAATAACTGACTAGAAAGAGTATGAAAGAAGATAGTAGATGTGATTTTTTTTAAGGGCACAATGGTCTTTCTCAGTGACAATTTGT
Organism: Galeopsis tetrahit; assembly: GCA_963675135.1. Classification (NCBI taxonomy): domain Eukaryota; kingdom Viridiplantae; phylum Streptophyta; class Magnoliopsida; order Lamiales; family Lamiaceae; genus Galeopsis; species Galeopsis tetrahit. The sequence goes on along the minus strand of OY776125.1, from coordinate 12,487,586 downwards.
ATCTCCTAACATTATTTTCTATTATTTTCCATTGAATGTACCAACAAATTCTTAAAGGTTGCCTTTTGTGCTAGACACCAACTTGCCCTATATAAAAGATAACGTAAAAAGGTAAAGTCTAGTATGCACTCGAGTGCATGTTTGTGCACCCTAGTCCATGTGCATTTTTCAATTTACTGACTTACACTTTTTTATAAATAGTGTTACACTTTTCAATTATTACTAAAAATATTATTATACAGTTTAATAATTGAAAAGTGCAACACCATGACTAACCCACGTAAAAAAAGTATTTAATTTGCCCGTTCTAATGTTATCTCTCTCTTTTTTCTTTTTCCTTTTTTAATGGAATTTCATAATTATCTAAAAAAAAAGATAAAAAAATATAGAGTTGCACTCTTGTGTACAGTTACATGTATGTAACTACTATATCCAATCCAATAACCCATTACAAATAACACATGACTCATTTATTATATCCAATCAAATAACTCATTACAAATAATACATGACCCATTTACTATATCAATTTAACACATAAATTATTTCTTGGTCCTTTATTTTATTTCAATTAATTTATTTTTTAATTTTATCATCAAAAAATAATACTCCATTAATTTTTTAAAATTTTGTTTTTTATTTTAAAAAATTGATATTTATATTTATCTTTTTAATATTATTTTTTTAATTTATTTTTCTTCCTATTTATCATTTGTGTTTCAAATGATAATTTTTTTAACATACTTTCTTTTTATGTCATAAATAATTATTCTAAAATTTTAAAGTCTAATAAAAAAAATTAAAATAATATTAATTGTTTTTTTAAGTATTAAATAGTATAATAATAATTTGTTTTAAAAAATAAAACTCGCACCTCTTTTAGGCAAGTGTTTAATTTTATTGGTACTATTTTACTTTAATTAATTGGTGTATAATTTTCACCTTATCCTTTCAAAATTTTACTTCATTCCTTACAAATTTCACTTCGTTTTACATTGTTTAATTATTTTTTTCATTTGAACTTTCATTTTTTAATCACTTTATTTTAATTTTTTATAAATATAATTTTTACTAGTTTATAAGTGTTATGATAACAGTTGATAAGTATTATGATATATTATTAGTTAATATGTAGTATTGAACGTATTATTTCATATACAGTATAATATTAGTTTATACTGGTACAAGTTCTAATTTTTTCGAGTTCACATATTTTATGGTAATAGTTCAAATATAGTATAGTATTAGTTCACATATTGTATAGTATTAGTTCACATACTCTATGGTACTAGTTCAAATATAGTATAGTATAAATTCAAATATTGTATAGTATTAGTTCATATATTAAATAATATTTTTATACCCACATTAATCTCTAGTACTATACAATATATTAACTAGTACTATACCATAGGCGTACTAATACTATATCGTATTTAAACTAATATTTATATTTAACAAAAAAATACATAACTTAACACATTTATAATTCCAGGCATACCATGCAAATTAATACATCGATATTAAAAAATTGATATTAACTAACTAGTAAGAAGAACAAAAGTGATAATGAATCACACTAAACACTCAATTAATAGATACGATCACACTCAATAAACATATGAATGCATCAACATGGCGATGACCCCAAAGAAAATAATAAAGCTGATGCAATATTATGCTGGTTTCTTCCCAAATTCTTCACTCATTTAAGTTTCTAAATATAAATTTAATTTTTCAATTAGATTATGTTATTAATTAGTTTTAAAAAATAATGTACAACCTTAAAAAACTTGTAACAAACCAGATATCATTTTAGAAATAATGAAGACATAACAAAATAATCTTAGTTATTATAAATCAGATTTAAGTTAGAAAATGAGCATGTCATATTCATACATTTATACCCAAATTAGAAAAAAAAAATTGAATTTTTTTAGTTTAGTTTTTTTTTTCGATTTTTTTTTGTATTTTTTTTCTAAATTTTGGTTATTTTTTGAAAAAAAAAACTGGAAATTTTATTTCATAATTTTATTTTTGAGTTTCATATTTTTTTTAATATTCGTTATGTTTTTATATTTATTTTTTAAAAGTTTAAAAAATAGAATAATATTTAACTTCGTGGTGATTCATTGGTGAATCGATAGTCGGTGTATAATTATAATTTTAATGAGTTGTATTTTAATTTAATTGATATAATGGTAATATAGTATTTTACATGTATTTTTCTTTTAAAAAATTTGGGGGTGAAATTAATAAAAAAGAAGATAAATAACTAATAAAGTTACATGTATGTAACTTATTGGATTTAGTTACATGTATGTAACTTGTGCCTAAAAAATGGAGTGTCTAAAAGAAGAGAGTGTGAACTAAGTAAAAAAGGAGGGTAAATAGCCAGTTACATACATGTAACTGGTACACATAAGTAATTGCCAAAAATATAACAATATTTCATTTGTCTCATTTTAATTTGTCCTCATACTTACATTTTTTTTTTAAATAAATTGAAGGGGTACATCTAAACAAGTTGGAGATGCAGATAGTCGTACCCTTGCACTAAAGGTGGGCCTTGGATATGGATAAGAAATCAGTTGCTATGAAAGATGGATTGCCATCAACAATTGGGCCCTTCAATTTAATTTTGGGCGCGGCTAAAGGCACCCAAGGATCCTATGAGAACACCCACAAAACGGATGAGGACACCCATGTGGAAAACTCAAAAATACCCTTCTTCCATTAAAACTATTAAAACCCTAATCTATCAACACATTTGGTACACCCACCCCATTTTCGCCTCCTCACCTTCCCTCCCACATCTCGTCGCCGGCAGCCTCCGCGGCGCAGCAACGCCTCCCCTCCCCACCTCTTCCCCCTCCCAACTCCTCCGCCGGCGTCCACCCCTCCGTTCCGTGGCCGCCCCTTCCACTCCCCGTCTCGCGCACGGCCGCACCCTCCCATCGCCGTCCCACGCACGACCGCCGCCTCCCCTCCCCTGTAAAAAAAAAAAGAAAAATCTCACGTGGGTGTCTGCAACCCTCGTCGCCGCCGTCTCTCCAAGCCATCGTCGGCCGTCGCCTCCCCTCCCCTGTAAAATTTTTTTTTGTCTCCTGTGCGTCTGAAACCCTCGCCGCCGATGTCTCTCCAAGCCGACTCCCAATTCAAGTGGCGTCCGTTCGCGCCCCTCCCCGTCGAGCCACGTCCACCTCCTCACTCCCCCTCCACGTTCTGTCCCGTCGCCCCAGCCGCGGCGCACGCTGCCGGTATGTTTAGGTGTTAGGAATGATAGCAAATTTTTGGAAATTAGGGTTTTTAATTTGAGTTTGTTCATTGTTTTTTTTTTTTGGAACAATTTGCATATGTTCAGGAAAAAGATTCAAACAATTTGGGTTTGTTAAGGAAAATTTTTCGAACAACTTTCATTTGTACGAAAAAACAATTCTAACAAGTTGTTCGATTTTTTTTTTCGCACAAATGAAAGTTGTTCATGATTTTTTTTCGCACAAATGAAAATTGTTGATGATTTTTTTTCGAACAAATTGAAAATTTCGAACATCTTGCCTTTGTTCTGTAAAAAATTTCGAACATCTTACCTTTGTTTTGTAAAAAAATTCGAACATATTATCTTTGTTTTGTAAAAATTTTCGAACATTTTACCTTTTGTTTTGTAAAATTTTTCGAACATCTTACCTCTGTTTTTTGTTGTTTTCTTTTGGAATTTGAACGTTAGTGGCCGTGGGGGAATATTTTTTTAGGACGGTGGTGGTGTTGGGGAAGATTTTTGGGTGGTGTAGGTGGTGGGGAAGTTTTTTGGGTGGCGTGGGTGGTGGGAAATGAAATGAAATGGGTGGGTGTACTCATCCGTCCTTTATTTTAAAAATATGCAGAAGAGGTACAAAAGACATTTCGCATACCCCTAGTAATAAAAAAAAGTTCATGTGGGTGTACTCATAGGATCCTTGGGTGCCTTTAGCCGCGCCCTTTAATTTTAGTGGCCCGCCTAAAATAATTGTCAATCCCAAATAATTTTGACCTTCCATCTTTTCTTCGACTCCAATCTCGGTATTTGAGTTTGAATAATTTCTTCTGAGAATTGAGTTTGAACGATTGTTTCTATTTGAGTTTCTTTGCTAATTCCGTCAGCTAGTTGAAGATTCTCCACAGAAAGCGCAGGTGTAGTTGTTTTTTTCTTAATAGTTAATCAAGTAGATTATATTAAGGATAACGTTGAAAAGTACTCCATTTGACCCATTCTATTGTTATCTCTCTTTTTTTCCCTCTTTTCTTTTTAATGGAATTTTCATAATTATCTCAATAAAAAGATCTAAAATATAAAAGTATTTCATTTGTTTCATTCTAATTTATACTCATATTTACATTTTTATAAAAAAAAAATCTCATACTTATATTTCTTTCCTCTTACCCAGAATTCTCATAGTTATATTTCTTTCCTTTTACATAAAATTCTCATAGATATCTCAATAAAAGATCAACAATACAAAAGTATTTCATTTGTTCCATTCTAATTTGTACTCTTTCCATTTTATTTTTTTAAATAAATTTTCAGAGTTATCTCTTTCTCTTTTTACGAAAATTCTCACAATTATCTCAATAAAAGATAAAAAAAATAAAAAATTATTTCATTTGTCCCCTCTAATTTGTACTCACATTTACTTTCAATTTTTTTAAATAAATTCTCGTAGCATGCTTTCCCCCCTTTTTTTTATAACTTGAATAATTTTTTGTTTTTTTTTTATAGTTTTTTGCTATGTAATTAGTGTGAAAATTGTTTAAAATTCATGTATTCAGTTTACATAATTTTATAGAATTTTGTGCATTTGATTTGGAGAAAATATGCAATTTTGCTATTTTAATAGGAATTGAAATTTTTTAGAACAAAATACACCTAAATTATTTTATGACATCAATTGAATGAGTGAAACAAGATTGAAGGTCAAAATTACTTGAGCTTGACATCAATTGTTGATGGCAACCCATTTTCATAGCAGCAGATGATGAAGTCTGTTATTTTCCTTAGTTATTGACTATGTTAACATTAAATATGGAGTAGTATGTTTTGATCCGCAATGAAAAGAAGGGATACTATTATGATTATGTACCCAACTCACCACTCTTTGTCCTCCTTTTACTTTACACTCCCTCTCCCCTACTTTATAAAAAATGCAAGTACAGTCTCAAATTCATAAAATGCAAGTACACTCTTAAGTACTCCCTCCGTCAGGTACGAGTGATGTGATGGTGAGAGAGAAAATAATAGAGTAGTATGTATAATAAAATACTTCCTCCATCCATGAAAAATAGTCACATGAGAGTGGGACACATGTTTTAATAAAAAGGTAGATAAAGTAAGGGTATTATAGGGTATTGTGGGGTCTATTATGAATAAAGTGGTTGTTTGTGAATAAAGTTGATGGCAAATTGTGTAATTAAGTGATGAATTGAAGGGTGATAGTTTCCATAAAGGGTATGGGACTACATTTTGTGGACAAAAAATATAAGACAAATGAGACTACTTTTCATGGACGGAGGGAGTAATAGATAAAGTATAAGTAATGTGATTGGGAGAGAGAAAATAATTTACCAAAAATAGAATGAGAAATTTATTGTGGGACATCCAAAAAAAAGAAAGTGGAAACTTATAGTGGAACGGAGGGAGTACTAGATTTAAAATCCAATGGAATCCATTAAGAAACACCCCGGCCCCTTGACCTTAAGTGAAGTACTAACTTCTCTTCACAATGCATTGTAAATCGAAGGTTGAGCTGCATGGAAATCCTTAAAACTGTCTAAATAGATCAATTTATGAAGTGCTCAACAAATTGCAGCCTTGGCTGAAACAATGAAAATAGAATTTACCGATGGGCCCGTTTATAATTTTGAGGATGCGAACAAGAGTGATACTGCAAAATTTGGCAAGCTAGTTTTATCGAGCAATGCTGGAAGAAGGTGTGTATTTCGCCCCGTCTCAGTTTGAGGCTGGTTTTACGAGCTTAGCACATACTTCTGAGGATATTCAAAACACTATTGCTGCAGCTAAGAAGGTCTTCAAGACACTTTGATCTTCTTACCATTTTCTTATGCACATGTATTTATAGTATGCTTGCCCTTTTTCTAACTTGAATAAATATGTTATAGAGTTTTTGGTCTTTTTGTAAGAGTACTTGCTGATTTGAGTTTTTTTTTTTTTAAATTGTATATTATGTGTAATATGTTGTTCTATTGAAAGTCAACAGAGCTCTGTTGAAGATTGAAATATTTTTGCTTTGAGAGGTTGAAAACACGCCTTAATGATGGTGATCGAATCAGGGATCAAGTGATGCCTAAACTTCTGAAGTTGAGACTTGAGAGAAAAAAAAAAAATCACTAATTCATTTCTTTTTCAAATTTCCCTCCTTTTCTTTCTCTAGCCAGAGTTTTAAGTGCACAAACGTGGTGGCATGTACTATATGAATTCAGGTAAGTAAAGAAGGCACACACATATTTTCTTGTTTATAACAATTATGTAGAGTTGAATTGTAATGTCGATATACAGTAGTTCCTTGTTATTATCCTTCTTAATTTACCAAAAGGATTACACAGTTGTTGCTTAACATCACTCACACCAAGCACCCTTCAACTAGACAACTACCAATAACAACAAACTTGAATTGCTACAAATTTGTATTTCTTTGTGACCAACGTAAGACAAGGAAATCTAGACGACAAGACCATTCACCAATGTGTACCTCCTTTAAACACAACACTTTCAAATTGGGAAAATATATTTTCAACCTTTGATCACCAAACTTGCATTCAGAATAATATATTTTCAGATCCTTCACCAAACGTGCATCCAGATAGTATTAATTCCTCAATCAAAGGACACGTCGAAATTATATCCCAAAATGAGTTACTTCCCATACGCACACACTTAATTTAAGGTATCCAAGTCTAGAACAAGTGAACAACTGATTAGCATTTCATCTTTTAGATCAATTTTGAAGTTATGCAGAGATAATCTGATAAGAGTTTTAGATTCAAGCACCTCACGTGTATTAGGAATATAATCTTATATAATAAAAGGAGGAAAGTTCTCTCCTGAGCTTGACACGTGGCTCTCCTGGTTCTGACACGTGGATTGCCACCTCATGCCACGTCATTACTTAACATATCTGATTCTCTTTCTTCTTCGTTTGTTTATCTTCTCGCATCTCATTGTCACCGTTTTATCTTTCATCATTTATGCACCGCACTATGTGTCTTTTCAGTTCTCCAAACTTTCTTCCATCAATGGCGGCATCCTCCAAGAGACCCACAATGCTTTGGAATCCCGACCCTTTGCCGAAACTGCTGCTGAATAAATTCCAATTCAACTAAATTACAAAACGCTGCACAATCTCAGATTTTTGCAACTCAGTGCCTTCTCCAAAGCTTCTCTGTAGAAAGCCCTACTGAACAACCCCAATTCAACCAAGATTACAAACCCCCCTACGCTGCACAATCTCAGATTTTTGATCGGTTTAAATTTGATAGACGACTTCTGCCTTTCCTTTTCAAGGGGAAGAGGCTTAAATATCTCTCACACACTTGATCCTGAGTGTTATCGCATGTGATGCTTGCTTAAATTAATTGTAATTTCTGCATCAATCGTGTTTTATTTACATTTAGTTTTCTTAATAGTTGGGGTTCTGAAATCTCGCAGGTGATTGACACTGCTCAAATTGTACAGGCGGGCAAATTTTGTCGGAGTGCCACTTATGAAAAAAAAAAGATGCCACTTCTGTGAGAAAAAATGTAATTCTCTTAAGGGTTTAGGATTCTCATTGCAACTTCTTCTTCTTCTCTCATGAGGTTTTTGGCAAGAAGCATTTGTGGCTGCGTTCGAGGATTTGACGATCGAGGTGCCTCAATTATTCTTCAGTATCATTGGTGAGTCATTGCTTTGAGCTTTCTTTTAAATTTTTGCATTTTTTAAGGATTTTTTTTCCACACGTGTGCATTTGAGGCCATGTGTAGGTTTCTATTGATGATGTGGCGCTGTCGTAATACAGTTGGATCTTTGTCATCCCAAAAAAAGCATGTCCGGCTCTTTGTCTTCCATTGTTGATTGAAATTCTCATATCTAAGCAGAAGAAACTCAAATAATCATCCTCCACCACTTCCCAACTCAACGCCGCTGAGCGAATCGATTCATCTTGATGGATGGCGGTTGACCAGATGATTCAATTGACCGAGGAATTGAACCTTGGTTCCTATGACGCCGACGATGAAGTCACGGGCCGAGCGGAGAACACTCTGCAACTGTCGATGACTCGGTTGGAGGATGAGTTTCGTCACGTGCTGATCCAAACACCGTTGCGCTTGACCCTCGCCGCCTCCACCGCTCCTCAATGTCATCACCCATCAGTGCGATTGAGTGGCGTTCTTTAGATGATCCAGCTGCAATGCCTCCAATTTGGTAATTTTCTTTTTAAAAATTCTGATTTCGAATTTCTTTATTTATGCTTCTATGCGATTTTGTCCCAAAAATTGTTGTATCAAGGAGAAGAAACTCAAATTCAGCACCAATGCCTCCAATTTTATAAAAATTCTTTAAAAATTTTGGATTTCGAGTTTCTTTGTTTATGCTTCTATGCAATTTTGCTGTTTATGGTGCCATTACACCAGGTTGGTTGCCTGTTAGGAAAAGATGGTGCAATCAGCTGAAATTTGCTTCATTTTTGCTGTGATAAATGTAGAAGAAAATGACCAAGAACAGAGAATCTGTAGCGAGATCACGAGAAATGAAGTATGTGTTTTTTCACACATTTCATAAGTGGGTATTACCATGTTTTTTTATAACTTTGAATTGATTGCCTCATCTTATATATCTATTTGATGATTTCAATACATGTTGATTATCTGCAGCATAACAGGATCTTAAACCAAAATTGAAGCCACTGCATTGGGATAAAGTAAGGGGGAGCTCTGATCGGGAAATGGTTTGGGACCGGCTCAAATGCAGCTCTTTCAAGTATGATCTTTACTTCTTATGAAGCATATGATATTCGCTTTGAGTTAAATTACGTTCTCATATTTAGTTTATTTAATCTGACAATGTGTTTGTTGAATTTAATGCAGATTGAATGAAGAAATGATTGAGACATTGTTCGTTGTGAATGCGCCAAAACCATCTACGAAGGAAACAGGGTGGCAGGTTCTTCCATCCACTGGCCAAGACAATGGTGATAGGGTTCTTGATCCCAGGAGGACCCAGAATATTGCAATCCAGTTGAGGCCACTCAATGTCACGGTAGAGGAGGTTTGCGAAGGCCTTCTGGAAGGTATTCTATACCTATTTTCTATGTTTTTTTGGCTTTCGAGATTAGGTGGTGCCTTTTTTGGGTAGTGCAGGAAATTATATGCCATTATAGCCTAGGCACATGATGTGTTTTTGTTGGTTGTAGCTATTCTATTGTCCGGGTGGATATCATGCATGCATAATAGAAAAGCTGACTATAATTATTGTGTAGACAAGATGATATATCATTGTGTGGTTGTAGCTATTATTCTTATTTTCCAAGAGCCAAAAATTGTTGAAAATGCTTTATTCTTTGTGATTTGGAATTGTCCTTCAATGACCTCAACTCTTCTCTCTCTCTCTCTGCGCATTGTTTTCTTTCATTAATCATTCCGAATAAATATTTACTAGGGTTAGGCATTCAATTACATTACAAGTGTTGTAGCAGCAGACTTTTTGGCTAGCCTGAGGGACTAAGAAAATTGCGCTAAAAATTGCTTATTCAGTGCTATCACCAATTAACTGTTGTGAGATAGTTTATGTCTGTTGTGTTCTAATCTTAATTTGCTGCCAATTTTCTGCATGAATGCAACATGTCATACACGAATAGATGTGCATTGTTGAGGCAAGATAGAAAATTTATAGATTGGTAGAGGGTCCGAATGCACGAAACCTCCAAGGAAAAACATGCAGGATCACTTCCCAAGTAACTTGATGTCATTCTTTACCTCTATATTGTCGAAAAATCCAGAGTTGGAGACGGGAGATACGTATGTATGTATCACTCATTTACAATATTTGCTCACAAATCCTAGATAATGATTAGGGCATTCATGTTCTTTTTTTAAAAATAAAATGTTACAGGGTTCTTTTTATTGGCAAAGGGGTTGTTATACCTAATATCCTAGCATTGGCCTCTCCAGAAGAGAGAGTCGAGTGACAGAGAGACTCTTCTCGCCAGAATAGCACTGGTAAAGAAAGGTGTTAAAAGGGTTTCCGGCATTGGGTTGTAGCGACCCTCTCTAATGACTTGGATTTATAGCCAAGTCTGTACAGGTTTGCAACTGTGATGAGTTGACAATTTTTTAATTTTTATTTACTAGCTTAAAGTCATCATCCTCATTCCATCGTTTAATGTAGACCATCATTTTCTTTTTTCATTTTAGATTGCTGGTCGTAGAAGAAATACTGATATTAGATATAAGAGGGATGTTGTTGAAGGTGACGAACAATTCATAGTAAGTTTTCTAAGTTGCTACTGCTATTTATTGCTTAATCATGGATTTTGTTATTGTTAGCGATAGATTAGGAATCTTAATTATGTTGGGCCATAAAATGGCGTGAAGCATGAATATCTCATTTGAAGCAAGCAACATACGACAACAATTCTTTTCAACAGTAGAGAGGGACCAATCTAGATTGACTTATGATATCAAGAGTGTCAATTTCATTAAGATTGTTTTTTAGTCGCAACAAAGGCATGAGGATTAGAGCTCTGGAAAAGATTGAAGAGCAGGCTTTTAAAGACTTTTAGAATCTAAACATTATAATTGTATGAAACAAATTATAGCAATGTGTGCTTTTGAATTATTTCAATACAGATCGTGCATCACTTCCTCAGCCCCTGACATTGCTCATGAATTGGTGTCTTTGTCACCAGAACAATCAACTAAAAGTTAAAGAAAGCCAGTTTGGTAAGTTTTTATTAAATAAAAGGATTTATGAGTAGTATGAGTGACAAAATGCGTGTTCTAATTGTGTACAGTATAATATATTCATGGGTTTTTTAATTTATTAACTTTGTAAGCTATATGGAATCACAACTTTCTCATTGTTTATTGTTTCTCCAGCCATTAACATTCATTTTGGTAAAGGTGGAGATCCGTAAAAGGTAAAATCTATAAGTTAATTTGTACTCATTAATTACGGAGTACTATTTATTTTTGTTTCACAATTTGTTTTTTTCTTCTTTTTCTACAAGATAATTGATTTGTTTTCTAAGTCTTTGTGATGAGAGTTTAGATCAGCAGTTTAATCAAGGTGTTGCATGCTTGCTTATGTAGGTGATGGGTGCTTTTAAATCTATCTTTTAGTTGAAACTTTATCCTTTTGAATTAGGACGAGTACAATTGATTGGAATTCTTTTGATGAGGTGTGGACAATGATATGAGGAAATGAGTTATTGTTGGAGAAAGATCCAAGAACACAAGATAAATCTTGGAAAAAAGTGACAGTTAAGCAAGTTCATGTGGAGAAATCTTGTTGAATTTGAGCATGTAAAGAAAGTAGAGGTTAAAACAAAGGGTGAAGCTCCATATTTCATACATTATGTGTATGCACCTTTTAGTGATTTAAAATTTTAAATTCCAACGCTTTCCTATTTAGTAGGAAGAGTACTACTAATCTTATTATATAAAAGGAGATGGTGTCTCTCCATAGCCTGCCATGTGTCAATTTAAGTTATTTCTTCTTCCGACACGTATCAATTTATCTTATGCCACATGTCACCGTAAGCCATTTCAGCAATCGCTCTTTCTCACTTTTGCACTGTCTTTTAACCTCTAATCCTTCAGTTCTCATGTTTCGTTAATTATGTGTCTTTTTGGTTTCAATGACAATGAAAATTGTGTCTTTGTATTATCTTTCAATTATTGTAGCGGAGATTGAGCAGGCATGGCCATCACTGTTGCCGTAATTCGGTAGGTGCACGTGACGAGGAGTCCACAGGAGAGGAACACCAGGCTAGAGAATTTTCCGAATGATACCCATATTTTACGAGGGTGCAGTAAAGGCATGTTGCAGTTTCCTTGAGAACTATGTGTCTAATCTGCAAAGACAGAGCTGTGCTGCATCACTTGGAGTAAGATTATGTAAAGCCAACATTACCAACAATGTTTACAGCCAATGTCATATTAGTCTCAAAGGCTTCTCCCTTCAAGGTTAGTTTGTCTTATGCTACTACCTTCATGTTATAAATTTGCTGCAAATGCTGATGAGTTTTTATTTTTGGCCTGCTAATCTGATCAGCCAATTATCATGTCGTAATTGGTTCACCCCCAGTTTGGGTGTAGGCTCTGTTTTTTTACCTTAAATGTCTGCTCATTCTTTATTTACAACTTGCCTTTAGGTTCTATTATAATATTTTAATATTGATTGTAATTATTTGAATTACGTGGTGTTAGTGCCTCATCTTCCAATTCTAAGTTTCTTATATTAACTTAGTGTTAATATGTTATTCAATGTTTAAAATAATTTAGTCTTTACAAAGCTGTCCTCGAGTTGCACATGATATTGCTTATAATGTTATTGGTTTTTCATGTCTTTTATTTTTTAGGGTGGTTGTAGAATATTTTTTAGGCATGAGAATATTGGAGAACAAAGGTGTTTCCTCTTTTAAATTTGTTTAAAGATTTTTTTTGTTTTGATATATTATACAGGTGGAGTACTTGCAAGGAAAGTTATGAGCTTAAATCCAGATGGTTCAACTGAATCCCTCGGCTTTCCAGGTTGGGTGGTGATTCTAAATTGATAGCACAAATATTTCGGGGTCATATAGAATGTTGTAGATCATCAAATAAAACAAGTGTTGATTTGAGATTCATTTAAGTATTGTAAAGTTAAGCAACCTATTTATTTTTTATTGCGCATAATAGAACATATTATTCTCTTCTGAGTTCTGTCATGTTGGGTGCCCAAAATATGGCTATTAATGAACTCTCCACCGGAAATGTATATTGTATATTGCTCTATTTATTTGTAATATTTTTATATGTTATCCTGTTCTTTATTGTGCAAAAAAAAATACTTAACTTATACTATAGTTTGAAAAATGATTGGTTAGAAAGTGAAAAATAGAAAAAAAAATGGATTTGCACAACTCAATTTATAGTGCTTTTATAGATAGTAAGAAATGAAAAAGGAGAAAGATAAACTTATGCTTAAAATAAGAAATACTAAAGAAAAAAATTATTTGCAAACAAGCAAACTATAAAACAATATTAACAAAACGGATTTGTGTAAGAGGCTCTGAGCATTCACTTATTCTTTTACCGACTAAAAATAACAAAGAAATATAAAAAAAAAAAGTCTCGTGCATCGCACGGGCAAAAATCTAGTATTATAAAGATTTGTATCTTTTAATATTATGATTCATTCTTATTTCTTAGAATATTTAATGTAAATATTTATCCATATCTTATAAATATAGATACACTTTGTATCTATAAATACATCTCTTGTAAACACTTTACAATCACTCAATGAAATTATAATTTCCTATTCATTGTTTCTCTATAACGTGGACGTGGTAATACACACTCTCCCCACGTTCTGCACTCGATGTCCACATCAGTAGCGCCTAGTTCCATCGCTTTCGCTATCAATTTTATTGCAATAGATATACTAACCGTTTCAGCAAGACTCACTTGTAGCCGTGTAGAATTATAAAGCCAGAAACATATTGGAATTTGAAGGGAGAGTAGAAACTCCCAAAATGAGAATACAAACTCAGAGAGTTCTTATTTTCTGGAAATCGAAAAGTAAAACAAATGAAAGAGTTACAAGGGCTTATATACTAAACCAAAAATAAACTGCTAAGCTAAGTAAAGTAACTACCTAATAACTGTCTAACAACTAATCAACATTTAACTAATTACAAGACAGTGGTGTATCTACCAATATTGAAAGTTTATTAGGTCTAACCAGGAGGTGTATTTACCAACCCTTGATACCCCCCTCAAAATGAGAGTGGATATCCAACAATCCCATTTTGGCTTTGTGATTGTTAAAGACAGCAGGAGGAAGAGGCTTTGTCAGAATGTCAGCCAAGTTTTCCTCAGTGGGTATGTGAATGAGAGTGAGCAATCCTTCTTTGATCTTCTCCCTTGTGAAGTGGTAGTCCAAGGCAATGTGTTTAGTTCTTTGATGAAGACAAGGATTGTGAGCAATAGAGTAAGCACTCTTGCTATCAGTATACATATTTGAAGGAGATGAATGTCGAATCCTCAAATCAGCAAGTATGTAATGTATCCACTGGAGTTCACATGTAGTGGATGCTAGGGCCCTGTATTCAGCTTCTGCAGATGACCTACTAACAGTAGATTGCTTCTTGTATTTCCAAGAGATTAATGAATTACCAAGATAAATGCTATAACCAGTGATAACTTAAAAATGCTTTTATGGGGATAGAAGATACCAGTGCCAGGAGTACTTTTAAGAAACCTTAATATCCTATGAACAACAACCAAATGTGAGTTAGTAGGGCAATGCATGTACTGACTTACAGTTTGGACAACATAAGATATATCAGGTCTAGTAACAGTTAAATAAAGAAGTTTGCCCACCAATTTTCTATACTAGTATCTTATCCGTGCGATGCACGGGTCTGTTTTAACAAATATAATTGTGTATAATAAAACTGTCGAGTGCTTCAAGCTATCATCATGTCAACAATTAGATATACTATAATCTATTTTAAAGGAAAATATTTCTACATTAATTACAAAAAGGTCTATAAAAAACAGTAAATAAAATATTTTCAAAAAAAAAAAACATTTTTTCTGCTCAAGGTGATTTTCAACCTCATAAAATTGACAATCGTGTCTCAACAATATCTACGAAACAACACTTCTACATTAAATAGTTTTATTTTTTAAATAAGAAATTGTGATTTAAAATCTCAATTATAAGTTGTTCAACTTTTGTATAATTTTGTTTGTCTCTTCTTCATTATACACTCACATAAATAATTGTGTATATAAATTTGAGTAAATTAAAAGGAATTTTCCACCAAGTGGCAATTTATACGATCTTATTTGAGTACATCTTTGTCTTCAATAGTAATATCATGCATATACTTTTTTACATCAGTTTATGACGTAATCTCCACATAAAAGTTTTTCTCAACGGTGACAATCCATCCAACTCCAATTTCTGGTGTGGCGATTGTGCCCCACCATTATAGTCTCTCTTTGCGGAAGATGAAGATGAATAATTGTTCTTATCTTTACTCTTATAACCAAAACTCGATTCTTAAATTCACACAAAAACTCTTTGTCAGTCAATTTCATCTCTAGTTGAACAATTCTCTGCTCCAACTCCATAAAATTTATCATCTAGTGCATCTTCGATCAACTTCCTGCAATGAAAGTTCAAACATTACATCAACTGATAAAGAGAGTAGGAAATGAGTTGATGAATGACAGATGGAGAATTAATGCAACAATAAAACCACCCTAGAGAAAATTGGCAAGCATCATCAAGTATATCACAAGAAATGAAGCACTATATATACATACAACTGGAAGTATTATAAACTTAAATAACATGCACGATGTCAATATATCGCTCGTATTTTTGTAGTTTGGAGTACGCTTTCAAGATCGTCATAGTTAAGTGCTTCTTCCATCTGCTCGTCATATCTGCTTCCTGAAAGTAGAATACTGAAATTAATTAATGCCTTCAGCAAGATAAAAGGAAAGAGGTGTAAGAACAACTAATTCCAACCATTACAAAGAAAAACCACATTCTGTAATATACATGTAATAGGGAATCTGAATATAGTAGTAGTAATATAGTGCTTACTTGCAGAGGATCCTCTTTAACATCAGCAAGAAAATAAAAAAATATGAAAGATCAAAAATAGATGTTTAATCTCTAAAACTCTAAAACCATAACATCTACAAAACATGAGTGCACAATTAAACTTTTCTTTGGTACTAAACATTTCCTCTCAACATGATCCAGTCCCTGCAATAACCCAATTAACAATCGAAATAACATCAACAACAAAAAATTAAAAAAAGAAATAGAGACGCACAGAGATTGGACAAGAGGCGGATTCAGGCGATTGGGAGAAATGCGTGCAGCGGCGGCTTAAAAAATGAATTCTTGACATTGAGAAGACAAGAAATCTAATGATTGCTTTGGGGAAAATCTTCAGCGACTATGGTGGCTGCAATCTTGGAGACTATTTTCCCGCGGTCATAGTTTCTCCTTCCCGTCCTTTTATCACTCATTCTTCTTCAATCACACTTCACTACAAAAACTATTTATTTAATTATTTCTAATGCATGTTTCATATTATATGGAATTGCAATATAGTATACCAAATAGTGAGCAGGTCGCCTTCTTCTTTATGTTCTCTTGCTTCACTCGTCTCTTGTTTCTTGCCTTGTCAGATAGCTCATCATCAGACACATTTGTATGCATCTTCTTCTCAATCTCTGAATTGTCAATACAAATAACAGGATCTGGCTTTTCTTTTCCTCCAGAAATTAATGAGAATTGTAAAAGCCACTAAAACTTTAGTGAAAATATGTAACGGTCGAAGTTATGAAGAATACTAATTTGGGAGAGGAACAAAAGGAATAACGCATAGTATAAATTTTTTGAATGTAACTTAAAAGTAGGACACGTGGCAGAAGGAGGAGGTGTCTCAAATGCACACGTGGCGAAAGCAGGAGAGCCCTCATCCTTCTTTTATATATATAGATTGTTCAGGATTTTTAAGAGGTGGAGATTGATCATCAAAGACTATTTTGGAATCCATTGGAGTAGAACAAGGCTTGCAGCCCAAATAACCTGAATCTTGTTGTAAATCAAGAGCATATTTCCTTTGAGAAAGAGTCATACCTGTTTTGTTTCTGGCAACTTCAATGCCCAGAATGTACCTCAAAATCCCAAGATCCTTAATGGTAAATTTGTTATGCAATTTTTTTTTTATAGATTGGATTATAACAAGAGAAGTTCGTGCAACAATTAGATCATCAACATAGCAAAGAACAACAGTGAAATCAGGCCCATCATGCCTAGTAAACAATGAGGTGTCAGCCTTAGACTAAACAAAGCCTATGAAAATTAAAGAAGAGGTCAATTTTGAAAACCACTGTTTGGAAGCTTGCTTTAAACCATAGAGACTTTTGTTCAATTTGCAAACCCTCTTATCATTAATAGAACAATAACCAGGGGGAGGGACCATATAAATTTCCTCCTCAAGACCACCATGTAAAAAAGCATTATTAACATCTAACTGATGCAAATGCCAATTTTTAGAGACAGCAACATCTAACAGAATTCTGACAGTAGTGATCTTAACAACAGGAGAAAAGGTATCAAAGTAATCTATTCCTTCCTGTTGAGTAAAACCTTTAGCTACTAACCTAGCTTTGTATCTCTCAATTGTGCCATTAGAATTGTATTTCACCTTATAGACCCATCTACAGCCTATGCAGTGTTTATTTTGAGGTAATTGAACAAAAGTCCAGGTGTTATTCTTGTTTAAAGCTTCTAATTCATTTTTCATAGCAAGGACCCAGTTATCATTTAGGACAGCTTGCTTATAAGTTTTTGGCTCCTGTATTTGAGAAATGGAGGCTGTATAATGTCTATAGTGAGGAGACAATTTATGAGAAGAAAAAAATTGATGTATAGGATACTTATGGCCAGAACAAGAAAGAGACTTATTAGTATGATCAACAGAAGGGGGTAAGGTGGTCTCATAAACCTGTAAATATGTTGGTTGAGACTTGTTTCTAGAAGGTCTTGAAGTGGAATCCATTATAGGATGGGAAATATCAGAAACAAGATTGACACCACTCCCATTATCAACAATATTATCAGAAACATCATTAGTATTAATATTGGGGGGAGCAGAAACAATATCAGTAGAAACAAGAGAGTCATTGTTGCAATCATTGTTACTATAAAAATTAGTATCATCATCAGAATCAGTGTAAATGTTATTATCATCAGAGGTTGACAAGTGAGGTGTGAAACTATCAGTACCAAGCTTGTCAGCATAGGGAAAAATGTGTTCAAAGAAACTGACATTCCTAGACACCAGAAATTTTCCAGTTTTAATATCAAAAAGCTTGTAACCCTTTGTCCCAAGAGGGTATCCAATGAAAACACAATTGGTGGCTCTAGGGTCAAATTTGTGTCTATTAGAGACCAAAGTGTTGGCAAAGCATAAGCACCCAAAAGTTTTAAAAATAGAGTAATCAGATTTGTGATTATACAAAAGTTCAAAAGGAGATTTGTTTTGAAGTATGGGAGAAGGAATTCGATTTATTATAAAAACAACAGTTTTAATGCATTCACCCCAAAATTTTAAAGGCAAAGAAGATTGAAACATAAGTGCTCTAGCCACTTGAAGTAAATGTTGGTGTTT
Source organism: Galeopsis tetrahit (assembly GCA_963675135.1). NCBI lineage: Eukaryota > Viridiplantae > Streptophyta > Magnoliopsida > Lamiales > Lamiaceae > Galeopsis > Galeopsis tetrahit. The sequence goes on along the minus strand of OY776125.1, from coordinate 12,469,140 downwards.
TCTCTCTACTATGCCATTTTGTTGGGGAGTTTCAACACAAGAGGTTTGATGGATGATTCCAAGGTTATGATAAAAGTCAGAAAGAAGGAATTCTGTCCCATTGTCACTCCTAAGTATTTGAATTTTAGTACCAAACTGAGTGAGAATAAAATTGTAAAAGTTTTGTAAACAAATCTTGACATCACTTTTGGCTTTTAAGAGATAAACCCAAGTGCATCTACTAAAATCATCAACTATGGTGAGAAAAAATCTGTCACCAGTAACAGAAAGAGTAGAGAAGGGACCCCAAACATCACAATGTATTAAATGAAAGGCATGAGTAGAGACAGAGGTGCTTAAAGGAAATGACTTTCTTTTCTGTTTAGCTAGAGGACAAATGAAACAATTATTGTGCATAGAAATAGCTTTTACATTCAACTCAGGAATTTGCAACATGCATTTTCTAGAAATGTGTCCCAGCCTTTTATGCCACAAGTCAAAAGTACAATCATTGTTATTGCTATTACTAGAAGAGACATAATGTTCTAAGATAGGGTAGCTACAAGGGTGAGCAATGTGTAAGAGATAAAGGCCTCTATCTTGATCAACAGTACCAATCACCATCTTGGTGGTATTGTCCTATAAAACACAATGTGAGGAAAGAAAGCTCACAGTACAGTTGGAATATCTAGTTAAATGGCTTATGGATAAAAGGTTGTATGTGAAATCAGGTACATATATCACATTGTAGAGTGTTAAGTGTTCATTTATTATAATGTTCCCCATGTGTGTAGCAGTGGATACAACATTATTAGGCAGTGAGATCTTAACATGTGCTATAGAGGGAGGGACAGAAAACAAAGATAAATCAAAGGTCATGTGATCAGTGGCCCCAGTATCCAGTGACGGACCCAGAAATTTTTAGTAGGAGGGCCCGATTAACATTATTATAAAAAAAAATATATGTACTCATTATTTTCATCAAAATTTCACATTATAAAATTGTCAATACGTCACATTTTATTAAATTAAATTGATCGAATAAGTTGACTTTTGCTATGTTTTGGTACAAGTTAATACTCCCTCCGTCACGTGATAACTTGCACATTTTAACCGATTCACTTTAAAAAACAATTGAATTTAGTGGTGTATAGTCAAATAAGAAATCGTATTTTGAGTGATTTGATAAGGTGTAAGAAGGATTTAATAGGATGTAAAATAGATTTAGTGAAATTTAGGATAAAATGTAGACCCAAAATGAGTCACGATTTTAAAATAAAATAATGTTCGGATATATATTAATTTTATGAATTATTTTTATATTAGAAGTGTGCAAATAATTATAAAACAGAGTATTAATTTTAATATGTGTGAAATTACCAAAATACCCCTAACAAATTTACAAAATTAGTGGGGGGCTCACGGGCCCCCCTGGGCATTACGTAGGTCCGCCACTGCCGGTATCCATAATCCAAGTAGAGGTTGTAACATTATTTAAACCAAAACAAGAAGACATACCTGAATCTGTGGTGCATTTGGTTTCCTCAACATGAACAGCAGAAGCCCCTGCCACAGAATGGGGCATGTCACTGCCTTCACCTGAGTGCTGCATCTTAGAAAAACTCACAAACTTATCAAATAAGGCTTTATCAATAAGAGGATTGGATTCCATGGGTGTATCCCTAAAGGAGGTGTTGGCAGATTTAAAAGAATCTTTATTCGGGGGACCCCTAGGGCCTCTCCAACCAGGTGGAAATTCAATAATCTGGAAGCATCTGTCAATTGTGTGACCAAGGCCATCACAATGACTACACGTAAGGGGCTTTTTCTTATCCTTATAGAACTTGGTGTTCTTAGCAGCCATAGAAATGGAATCAGGGAAAGCATGATCAGGGTTCAAGGTTCTTTGGGACTCTTCTTGGAGTAAGAGGCCATAAATCTTGGATAAAGGGGGGAAATGGGATTTCAATAAGAATTAGCTACGTAGAGGGCTATACGAATCATGGAGGCCTACCAAAAATTTCATAACTGCATCTTGCTCTTGAGTTTTAGACATCCATTTAGGCAAATCACACGTACAAGTATCCATGGCACCACAAGAGCATTTAAGAACAGGCCTAAAACTAAGGTATTCATCCCAAAGTGATTTAAACTGATTGTAATAGCAGACAAGGGACTGAGAACCTTGATTGATGGTACTTAAAGATTTTTCTAAATGATAAACCCTAGTGCCATCAGATTGGGCATATCGAATTTTGAGTTCATCCCAAACATCTTTAGCCAAAGAAAAGTAATCTAAGGTTCGTTTAATATCAGGAATAATGGAATTCAAAATCCACATTAAAACGAGATCGTTAGCTCTTACCCAAGCGGCATAAATGGCTGGATCATCACTCTCAATCGGAATTTCCAGCGATCCATCGATCAATCGAGTCTTGTTCTTCATACTGAGACCTCGTTTGACAGCGTGACTCCAAGAAACGAAGTTGGTGCCATCAAGGGGCTCAAGAACAATTGAAACCGCTGGGTTGTCATTCTGATGAAGAGCCAGTGGGGAAAATGGATTCAAGGCTGGGTTCAAAGAAGTGGAATCGGTCACAGTGGGTGCCATGGCGCCAATTTTGATGAGAAATCAGAAAAAAATGATCCAAGAGAACGTGATAAAACACGTATTGGAAAGCAGTAAAGGGCGGAAACGAAATGGATCGAGTATCTGGCAATATCTTCAGAAAACTGATACCATGTAGCATTATAAAGCCAGAAACATATTGGAATTTGAAGGGAGAGTAGAAACTCCCAAAATGAGAATACAAACTCAGAGAGTTCTTATTTTCTGGAAATCGAAAAGTAAAACAAATGAAAGAGTTACAAGGGCTTATATACTAAACCAAAAATAAACGGCTAAGCTAAGTAAAGTAACTACCTAATAACTGTCTAACAACTAATCAACATTTAACTAATTACAAGACAGTGGTGTATCTACCAATATTGAAAGTTTATTAGGTCTAACCAGGAGGTGTATTTACCAACCCTTGATAAGCCGGAAACTCTGGATCTTTCTGTTCAACTCCTCGTACCTTCCTATAGTCTTCACCGCGAATTCCAGAAATGAATCGTTCGTTGCAAAGTCGTGATCAGAAAAAACGAGATTGGGGAGAGTTAATCAGGCTGTGTTCCAAGCTTTGGAGAGGATAGTTGTTTGAGCAGATTCTTTTGCATTTTAAAAAAATTGTATGTGTTCAATGATTCTTATGGGAGTTAAGATTGAGTGATTTCATGGTAAAGTTGATTTTGAGTGATTTCTTTTGAAATTTGAGTTTCATCGCTGATGGCTTGATCAGTTGAAGATTTTCCATCGAAAATCTAAGTCGGAGTTATTTTTCGTTGATCGATTAATCACGTAGTTAATTTATATATATATTCCATTCACGTTTATTTTTATTATTTTAAATAAATTTTCATAGTTATCTATCTCTCTTTTTTTAGTTTTTTACGACAAATTATATATTTTTTAAACATTATCTTAATAAAAAAGATCAAGAATACAAAAGTATATTTAACAACAAGCCTTGCAATTTTCTGGCTAATGGGCCGTAAATTTCAGCCAGTTGCTTTTTCTTTCCATGTGGGCCTGAATGCAAATTGAGTAAAATTCCAGTCACTTCATTTTCTTGGCCACTCTAAATGCTTTTTTTTTTGGGTCTGACTATATGCACCTCCATTTCAGTTTGATGCACTCCCCCTTTCAGTTTTTTAATAAAATAATAGGGTAAAAAACCCAAAATACCCTTCATTAAATATACAGTACTATCCCCTACTGAATGCACCCCCCTTCATTTCTTTCACATTTTTCTAACCCACAACTTCCGGTCGCCGGCGACACCATTTCCGGCGACCATCAAGCTCAAAAAAAATACAGAAATCAACCATACACTCAAAAAAATCACAATTTTTTTTTACTAATTTTCGACCAACCAGTGTCGACCACATACACTCCCGTCGACAACGAGTTATCGACGGGAGTATATGTGGTCGACACTGGTTGGTCGAAAATTATTAAAAAAAAAAAAAAATCATTTTCGACTACGTAATGTCGATCAAATACACCCTCGTCGACAACAATTTGCCGATGAGAGTGTATTTAATCCACATTATATAGTCGAAAATGAAAAAAAAAATAAAAAAAATTAGGGTTTTCTGCATTTTTGCAGAAAACCCTAACATTGGAATTGGGAGTACGGCGGCCGGCATTTTACCAGGCGGCAGCGGCCGGATGTGAGTGAGAGGAAAAGGGGAGAAGGAGGCGGCCGTGAGACGGTGGACGGGGGCGTGGCCGCCCTCCATGGCGGCCGTGAGAACAGAAAAGAAAAAAATTAAAAAACCCTACCTGTTAGCCTCAACGACGGCGGCAGGAGGACGGACAGCGACGTCTGGGCGGCGGGTTGAGACTGCCGGAATCGAGCGAGGCCGCCGAACGGCCGAAGAGAGAAAACACAGAAAAAAAAAGACAAAAAAAGTTGTGACGCGGCGGCGGCGGCCACGACGTTGGGTGGATGGGGGAGGGAGGCCGTCGGAAGAGGGGGCGCGGCTGCCGGCGTCGAAGGAGAGGGAGTCCGCCGGACGGGGGAGGTGGGACAAACGCAGAAGCTTCAATTTTTTTTTTTTTTACAACGGGGGAGTGGGAAGGGAGGGGAGGGGGCTGCGGCGAGGGTGGGTGGGGGTGGGCGGCGGCGACGGGGGATGGGATGGGCGTCGTCGGCGACTGTTGAGGAAATGGGGAGGAGGAGGTGGGTTGGGGGAAATGGGAAGGAAGAAGAGGAAGGGTGGGGTGTGTGTAGTAATATATATGTTATGAGAGGAGGGGTATTTATGACATTTGAAGGGGGGTGTGACCTAAATTTGGGGAGTGTATAAATCGGGGGATTGATGGGGGAGTGCATCAAACTGAAATGGAGGTGCATATAGTCAGACCCTTTTTTTTTTTTATATATGTCTTCACCACCGAATCATGGGTAACACTTGTGTGCATCCCGCATCCGTATGCACCGTACTCCCTAATTTTATTATTAATTTTGTATTTATATTTTATCTATACCCACTAATTTAATAAGTTCATCTTTAAATCATGTTTTTATTACAGTTATTTGCACCCACTCATTTTATTAATTCACCTCCAAATAATGTTTTTTTACAACTACACTCGCTCATTTTATGAGTTCACCCCCAAATTATTTTTTTACCACAATTATCTGCACCCGCTCATTTTATTAGTTCACCCCCAAATTATATTTATACTACAGTTATCTGCACCCACTCACTTTATGAGTTCAAAATTATCTGCACCACTCATTTTATGATTTCACCCCCAAATATTTTTTTTAAAAATAATTATATTTAAAAAACTATATTATCTTTTTATTGATTTAAACAAAATATAATAAAATCAACCTTAATTTATACATTTACAATTTGCAGCCGAGTTATCATCGATTCACCACTAAATCGCCCATATTTTTTAAAATAAAATTGTAAAAATATAATTAAAAAAACATATTGAAATTAGTCACAAATCTCAATTTTTTTTCTTTTTAATATTTTTTTCAATTTTCAGTTTTTATTTCAAACCTTTTATTTCTTCTTTTTTTTCTGCTTTTTTTTGTTTAGTATTTTTAAATTTTTTAATGTAAAATAATATTATATGTATAATTTTAGTATAGTCGCTAGTACAATAAGTAATAAATAGTAATACCATAAACCATAATCAGTAATATCTTATACAATAACAAATAATTGCACACATCTAATTATATTCAATAATACCAAGAACAATTATTAGTAATACCACGAACAGTAATCTGTAATACCATTAATATTAATTAGTAAAATTTTATATAATAACAAATAATTTCACACATCTAATTATATAAAGTAATATCAAAAAATAATTATCGATAATACCATGAAAGAATGAACAGTAATTAGTAATACCATAAATATTGATCATTAATATCTTATACAATAACAAATAATTTCACAAATCAAATTATATTTAATAATACCAAAAACAATTATAAGTAATACCATAAAAAATAATATATAATACCATAAACAATAATAATAATCAGTAATACCTTAATTAAAAATAAATAATTCAACACAATCAGTAATACCACAAACAATAACTAGTAATACCACAATTAATAATCAATAATACCGTAATCAATAATCATTAATATTAATTCAATAGTGTATTAATAGTAATAACACCATCAATAACTAGTAATACCAATACCACTAACAATAATACCATAAAAAAAGTGGAGGGAGTGCAGACCGGGGTGTACTGAAGAAAATAGGGGGTGCACATTACCAAGCCCAATTGAAGAGACCCTTGCCAAATAGAAAGGCACCCTAGGTCAGCAGTCGTCGCCTGAGATTTCATCGACAAGCTCACCGGCTCCGAGTGCCGACTGATCAGAGATCCATCGACAACATACTCACAGTTCTCCGTCGGACCGTCGTCAACCGAAGGAAGAGGCTGTGCAGGAGCATGGTGAAGAAGACGAAGCAATGTGGCTTCGATTTGGACAAACATGAACAACGAGAGCGAAGTGAGTGTTGCAGGCGAGCACTATTGATGCCGGAAAAGCTCCTGGATCGCAAACACAAAGGAGATTGATCAAAGCAGTCGCGTCGGTGGTCGAAATGAGCAGAGGTTTTTGACCGCCATGGATCGTGGCCGAGATGGAAGATGATGTCGATTGTCATAGAATTGAAAAATCATGATTGCGATTTGAGGAAGGGTCTCGGGCTTAAGCGGCCGGGACGGAAGCGCCGCCGTCGCTGTCGAAGGGGTGGTCGGATATGGTGGTGGCTGGGTCACCCACCGACCGACATGAATTTTCGACAGGTCCTTTACTCATCAAATTAAAATTAAAATTTAGGTGCACCGCCGACCGACTATAATAAAATCATACATATAATATTATTTTGTATTAAGATTAAAAAAATACGCATGAAAAAAATGAAAAAGAAAGGCCGGAAAAAAAAAAGAAAAAAAAAACGAAGAAATAAAAAATTTGGAAAAAAAATTGAAAATTGGAAGAAAAAAGGAAAAGAGGAGGGGATAAAAATTAAAAAGAAAAAAATCGAGATTTATGGCTAATTTCGATAATTTTTTATTAATTATATTTTTACAATTTTTTTAAAAAAGTATGGGTTATTTTGTGGTGAATCGACGGTAACTTGACAATAACTCGTCTGTATATTGTAAATATATAAATTAGAGTTTATTTTATTATATTTTGTGTAAATTAAATAAAAGATAATATAATTTTTTTAAATGTGATTATTTTTTAAAAAATATTTTGGGGTGAAGTCATAAAATGAGTGGGTACAGATAATGCGTGATAAAATAATAATTTGGAAGTGAAATCATAAAATGAGCGGGTGCAGATAATTGTTATAAAAAAATAATTTGAGGGTGAACTCATAAAATGAGCGAGTACATATGACAGTGGTAAAAAAGATTTGGGGATGAACTCTTGTACATTTGTACATAACTCTGAAAATTAGTTTCACATTTTCGTAAGTTATTACTCCTATATTTTGATATACGTCACCTATGTTTTGAATATTTTGCTATATTTAAAGATTAAATTTTGTATTATATACATATTAAAAAAAAAAAAAAAGGATCTTCGAGTTCAATTTTAGTTGACATAATCAAGTGTTTTAATGGAAAAAAGTTGAGCCCATTTTAGTTCAGAGTTACGTTTACAGGGGAGATAATTCTCAAAAAAAATAAAAAATAATATATATATATATATATAAGATTATAAAAAATCTCAGTATTTTTTCCCGAAGTTTCCATAAAAACACAATATTCGAAAAAAAAAAAAACTCATTTTCCCAAAAAAACATTTCATTTTTCTGTGAAACAATTCATACTCTTACCCCAAATCATCAACTTGTCACCGAAAAAAACATGAATTTTAGAACAATTTATTGAAACAACCACCAACCTTAGTGAAAAAAAAAGCGTAATTTCTAGGAAACAAATCCAAAGAAATATAAAAAATTCAGGCATAAATTCCAAAAATCACATCAAAAATTCGAAAAAATGTTCCGAGACAAACAGAAAATTCAAAAAGAAAAAAAAAAAAAGAGTAGTGATTGAGAAATTGAACCATGGTGGGGGAGAGAAACACGGATTCTCTTTATTCCCTAAGACGATGTTTGTTTTGTGATTGACCAATCCGAATTTGGATTGACTCAATTTCAATACAATTTCTCTCAATCCAAATACAAATCAAAATACCAATTCACTTCTATAATACATTTATACACCCATTTTTATACAATCAAATCACTCCTTCTCTTTCCTACTTCTTCTCTCTCTTACTTTTCTTACTTTTTAATCTTTAAATAAACACAACTTACATACAATTACTATTCATGTATTACTCAAATCTCAATTCAATCCACCACAATTACAAACCAAACACCACCTAAAGAAAAAGATGGAAACGGAATAGAGAAGAAAATATGAAAATCAAGCGAAAATTCACATGTGCGTAGGGGTATGCACCGGTCCAAAACCGGACCGGAACCGGTTTGGGCCGGGACCGGAATCTTACCAAAAGATCGGACCGGAATTTTTTTTTTTTTTTTAATTTTTTTTTTTTTAAATTTAGGGAAGCAAGAACAAGATTGATTTTGGACCGGATAGATTCCGGTCCGGTTTGGACGGTTTGGACCGGAATTTTATTATTATTTTTTTTTAAAATTTAGGAAAGCAAGAACAAGATTGATGAATTTGTGTATGAAAATTAAAGTGTTTGTTCTTCATTACGTCAATATGAATTTTATTTACATGGTTATTAATGATCTTTTGACCCTAAAAATAAATTAAATATGTTTGTTAAATTATATATTTGTAAAAAATGTAATAAGATCTCAACACATTACTTGGGTTTTGAAAAATAATTGAGAGTACATTAGTAAAAAAATATAAAAAAAATAAAAAAATAAAAAATTCCCGGACTGGAAAATTCTGGTCTTGGACCGGACATCCAAAATTTCCCGGACCGATTCCGATCTTTTTTCCGGTCCGATTTGTTTTTGAACACTCCTACATGTGCTTACAGTGGCACAGGGGCTCCTGCGTGTGGTGGAGGGTAGTGGTTGGTTGACTGGGTGTGACAGAGAGGAGGGGAGAGGATCCAAGTTTTGGAGAAAATAGTTGTTTGAGCAGCGTGTTTTGCATTTAAAAAAATTTGTATTTGTTCAATGATTGCTGCAAAAAGTTGAGTTTGAGTGATTTCTTCCACGAAGTTGAGTTTGAGGTTGCGTTTGGATGAGGGGATTTGATTTGAGGAAGCATTTCAAATGAAAGGAGTTAAAAAATCCACCCAACCAAACGCAGCCTGAGTGATTTCTTTCCAGAGTTAAGTTTGAATGATTTTTCCCTGGATTTGAGTTTAAATGATTTTTTTGGAGAGTTTAGTTTGAATGATTACTTTTGAAATTTGAGTGTCATCATTAATGACTACAACTAGTTGAAAATACTCCATGAAAAATCTAGGTGTAATTTTTTTTTTCTTGATCGGTAATAACGTACGAAAATAATTTCGCCGATTATACATATCCTTCATATTTACTTTTTATTATTTTGAATAAATTCTTGTGTTTGGATGGAGAGATTTGATTTGAGAAGATATTTCAAATGAAAGGTTTTGAAAATAGATGAATTTCTGACATGGTTTTAGAGAGAATTTAAAATCCTCTCAATTTTAAATAAAAAAATATGCATAGGATTTTAAATTCATTCATTTCATTTTTGATCCAAACAAACAAGGGGAGTGGATTTGAATGATGGATTTGAAATCCAAAGATCAAATCTCTCAATCAAACGGAGCCTCATAGTTATCTTATCTTTATTTACATAAATTATCACGTTACCTCAATAATAAAAGATCAATAATAAAAAAAGTATTTCATTTATCCCATTTTAATAATATATACGGAGTATATTTCTTTTTTTTTTTTTCGAAATTCTTATCTCAATAAAAAGATTAAAAAAACAAAAGTATTTCATTTGTCTCATTCTAATTTTTTGTCCATACCATTTTATTTTTTAAAAATAAATTCTAATAGTAATCTTTTTTTTTTTTAACGAAAATTCTAACAGTTATCTTAATAAAAGTTCAACAATAAAATAGTTTTTTTTATTTGTCTCATTCTAATTTATACTCACATTTACTCCTTTTTAAAAAAATTCTCATGTTATCTCTATTTCTTTTTATAGGAATTCTCATAGTTATTTCAATAAAGAAATTAACAATGCAGAAGTATTTAATTTGTTCCATTCTAATTTGTACTTCTTTCCATTTTATTTTTTAAAATAAATAATTATAGTTATTTCCCTATTTTTTTATGAAAATTTTCATAATTATCTCAATAAAAGATCAACCATAAAAAATATTTCATTTATCTCATTCTAATTTGTACTCACCATTCACTTTTTATTTATTTCTTAAATAAATTCTCGTAGCATGCTTGCCCTTTTTGTAACTTTGAATAAATATTTTATAGAGTTTTTGACTATCCAAATCTATTTATAGTATACTTGTCCTTTGAATAAATATTTTAGAGTTTTTGACTATCCAAATCTATTTATAGTATACTTGCCCTTTTTGTAACTTTGAATAAATATTTTTGAGTTTTTTCACTATCCAAATCTATTTATAGTATGCTTGCCCTTTTTAAAACTTGAATAAACATTTTATTGAGTTTTTGGATGTGCAGATGTATTTATAGTATGCAAGCCCTTTTTGTAACTTGAATAAATATTTTATCGAGTTTTTTTACCTTTTGTAAAAGGACTCTGATTTAATTTTTTTTTAATTGTACATCATGTGTAATATATTGTTCTAAAAAAAAAATTTATTCGATTGAAGATTGAAATATTTTTACTTAGGTGCCTGATTTTACCATGATGGTGAATTTTGAAGTAGGGATTACTTTCCACTCATATTAATTTATCCTTGTTTTTTTTTTTTTTTTTTCGACAATTATGGTTTCTTTGTTCTCCTTTGATATTTGATGGGTACGTGTTTGTTATGCGTAATTATACTATAAGAAAACGAAATTTGAAGATGAAAAGTCATACCTAAATGAATATGCAAATTGGGGTTAAGAGTTAAAAATTCTAATTCTATTTTCAACCATCATCTGTTCTAGATGTTTAAATTGGTGAAAGATATAATACTAACAATTACTAAAAATTATTACTCCATTTAAGGGTATTTTGGGTTGGATGTGGCTAATCTGATACCAAACGCATTGCTACTAAAATTATAGTACTATATTAATTGCACTATAGAAATTTATGTAACTTTCCCACCTCCAGATGTATCACCCATTTACTATTCTATTTATGTATGTCTGCTGCTTGAGTGAATAGATAAAATCGAATCTACAACACACATTTCAACGCTCTTGTGTATGTAAATATGTGAAATAATTATGTTAGAGACAGAGCAACTCTCCAATCTATTGCATAAAAAACTTAATAATCACAATACACAACTTAAATACTAGTCTTTAATATTTTACCCCATAACACATTGATTGGGCTAACACCAAAATAATAATAGTAATAAATATAAGGAAATATATTGCAAATTCCAGAACTGAATCGTTTGTTAGAAAGTCGTGATAAAAAAAAAAGATTGGGGCGAGTTAACCAGGCGGTGTTCCAAGCTTGGGAAAGAATAGGTGTTCCAAGCTTGGGAAATAATAGTTGTTTGAGCCGCTTCTTTAACATTTAGAAAAGACTCTATGTGTTCAATGATTTATTCGGGGAGCTGAGTTTGAGTGATTTTTTGGGGAAGTTAGAGTTTGAGTGTTTTTTTCGAAAAGTTGATTTTGAGTGATTTCTTTTAAAATTTGAGTTTCATCGCCATTTATTCAATTAGTTGAAGATTTTCCATTAAATAGATTTGAATTATTTTCTAAAGATCAGTTAATCACGTAGAAAATTCTCACAATTATCTAAATAAAATGTCAACAATAAAAAAATACTTTATTTGTCTCATTCTAATTTATATTTAAAAATAAATTCTCATATATATATACATTTTTTAACGCTATCTTAATAAAAAAGATCAACAATACAAAAGCATCTTTACCAACACGCAATTTTCTTGCTAATGGCCCGTGAATTTCAGCCCGTTGCCTTTTCTTTTCATGTGGGCCTGAATGCACTTTTTCAGAAGGGCGCGGCTAAAGGCACCCAAGGATCCTATGAGGACATCCAACAAACATTTTTTTTAATCTTTCAGAACATGTGAAATGTCTCATATACCCCTAGGGTAAAATTTATGAAAAAACGAAGATGAGTACACCCACCCATTTTATTTCACAGAATTATCTCCACCACCACCACCATTCTTCAACAAAAAAAATTCCAAAATTTCAACAAAAATAAATCGGACATCTTGTTCGAAAAATTTTACCCAACAAACTGTGTTCGAAAAAAATTCATGAACAACTCAAATTTGTCCGAAAAAAAAGATCGAACAAACACCAAATGTTCGAGAAAATTTCCAAAACAAACATGTTCGAAATTTTTTCCAAAACAAACCCAATGTGTTCAAAAAAAATTCCAAAACAACTCAAATTTGTTCGAAAAAAAAGATCGAACAAGATGTTCGAATTTTTTTCCAAAACAAACACAGATTGTTCGAATTTTTTTCCAAAACAAACTCATTAGGTTCGAAAATAATTCCCAAACTTCTAAAATACCCAAATTTTCCTAAAATTCCTAAATTTTTAAAAAAACCCTAAATCAAATAATCAAAAAACTGACCTACTTGACTTCTTCAGGGGCCGCGTCGACGCTTCGCATGGAGGAAGGGCGACGGCGGCCGCTTCGCACGGAGGAGGGGCGACGACGGCCGCTTGGAGAAAGGGAGACGGGGCAGCGATTTTCTTGGAGAAAGGGACACGACGGCTGTTTGAAGCTTGGGAGGAGGGACGATTCGCGTCGGCGACGGTGCTTGGGAGGTGGAGCAACAATGGCGATTAGGGAGGGAGGCAGAAGGCGGCGACGTGAGGGCAGCGCGGCGGGAGGAGATGGTTGTTGTGGGCGGAGTGGGGGCGGAGTGGAGCAGCGACAGTATTTGATTTATGGTGGGTGTATCAAAATATAACAAAAATTAGGGTTAAGTAGAAGAAAAATGGTATTTTTGTATTTTCCCATGGGTGTCCTCATCCGTTTTGTGTGTGTCCTCATCGCGTGGGTGTCCTCATAGGATCCTCGGGTGCCTTTAGCCGCGCACTTTACAGAAAAATTGGGGAAATAATTTTTTTACGTCCCATAATTTTACAACTTTTCCAAAAACGTCCCAAAAAAGTTAAGTTTTCCAATTACGTCCCAAATTTTAGCTAACTTTTTCAATTACGTCCCAAAGTCGCCGGAAACGTCAAAACGACGTCGTATTATGTCATGGTTACGGCGTCATTTTGATTTTCCGGCGACTTTGGGACGTAATTGAAAAAGTTAGCTAAAATTTGGGACGTAATTGGAAAACTTAACTTTTTTGAGACGTTTTTGAAAAAATAGAATAATTATGGACCTAAAAATATATTTTATTGAAATTGTTTGATTAATTGATTGTATATGTTTATATACTTTTTTTTAAAATTTATATACTAGATATTTATATAATTTTTTTAAAATTTTCTTTGTAATGCAAATCTAAACAAATAAATTTACTTATATTTTATTATCGCTATATCCTCGTCGGCATAAAGCTATATAATCGATATATATATTATTTATATAAATAAATTAGTAATTACAGTTTTTGGATAATATTAAATAGTATGTTATCACATTTATTTTTTTTATAATAATTTTAGCCTTTATTTCATTCAATTTTAAAACATAAAATTATACTGAATAGAATTACATGATATTTTGTTAACATATTATATTTATGGTCATTAATATTAGCATAATTCCTTATGGTAATTATTAATATTTTTATTTTTTAAATTTAAATTTAAATCAATTCACATTTCTTAATTAATATGGATATATGAAATTTTATTATCTATCTATTTATTTATTTATTTATTATTACTCATTATTTTTAAAGTAAATAATTTTAATATTAATTTATCTTATACAATTTAAAAAATTTAGCCTTTATTTCGTTCAATTTTAGAATATAATATTATACTGAACAGAATTACATGATATTTTGTTAAATATTTATGGTCATTAATATTAGCATAATTCCTTATGGTAATTATTAATTTTTATATTTAATTTTTAAATTTTTTTTAAGTTAAATCGATTCATAATTTTAAAGTTCAATCGATTCATAATTTTTAATTAATACGGAGTATATGAAATTTTATTATCAATCTATTTATTTATTATTATTAATTATTTTTAAAGTAGATGATTATAATTTTAATATTAATTTATCTTATACAATTCAAAATTTTAATATTAGTGAACATTTTAATATATTATATGTGTATATAATAATTCAATGAAATATTATACGGAATATATAATATTGTCATGTTTATTAGTGTTAAAAATTTATTAGTTACATATTTTTTTAATTTTTCCAAAAATGTCCCAAAAAAGTTAAGTTTTTCAATTACGTCCCAAATTTTAGCTAACATTTTCAATTACGTCCCAAAGTCGCCGGAAAATCAAAACGACGTCGTAACCATGACGTAATACGACGTCGTTTTGATGTTTCCGACGACTTTGGGATGTAATTGAAAAGGTTAGCTAAAATTTGGGACGTAATTGGAAAACTTAACTTTTTTGGGACGTTTTTGTATGACTCTTGGTTGTTAAAAATACTAATTTTTTTTTTTAATTTCTAAATTTTATTTGAGGTAGTTATGGTGTGGTTGGAGTGTTATTGCTGTTTTATTTGATGAACATGGTGTTAGAATTTGTTTGTGGCGGCGGGTAACGGTGGAGGCAACGGCGGCGTCGGCGAAATTCTAGGGTTAGGATTAATGTTTAAATGGTAAGGGGAGTGTATGTATCTAACCTGATTTAGTAAAGGGTAAAATTGGTATTTTACATGAATTTTGAATTAATAAAAATAGAGGGGGAGTGTATTAAACAAAGCTGGAGGGGTATATACCCCAACCCATAAAAAAATCAACAATACAAAAGCATCTTTAACAACACACCTTGCAATTTTCTTGCTAATGGGCCGTGAATTTCAGCCCGTTGCTTTTTCTTTTCATGTGGGCCTGAATGCAAATTGAGAAAAGGGTGGGACTATTTACACCTCCATTTCGGTTTAGAACACTCCCCCTATCAGTTATATGGAGTATTATAATAATACTGTAAAATACCAAAAATGCCCTCTTAGTCATATTACACTACTAAATGCACCCTCGTTACTAATTGCATCCCTCCTTCACATTTAAATCCTAAACCTAATTTTACCCTGCCACCACCATCGCCGCCGCCGCCGCCACAACCACCACCACCAAACACCAAAAATTCAGGAACTTAGAAAAATTTCAAATTTTTTTTTTAAATTTTCGACAAACCAGTGTCGACCATATTCACTCTCGTCGACACTGGTTTGTTGACCAGAATGCATATGGTCGACCTAAGTTTGGTCGAAATTTTTTTAAAAAAAAAAAATAGATAGTGTAACGTCGACCATATAAACTCTCGTCGACACCCTGTTGTCGACGAGCTTGAATATGGTCGACATTTGTTGGATGAAAAAAGATAAAAAAAAAAAATTTGAAAAATTTCGATAACTTTAGATCGACCAAAATACACTCGTCGACTTGGTCGACCTAAAGTGGTCGAAATATAAAAAAAAAAAAAAATCAAACCTGGGAAAAAATATATAATCTTAAGCATTAGTTTACTTTCCCACTATATTTTAAGCATTATATAATATATAATCTTAAGAAAAATATCATTTTGATCACCTAAATTTACCTCTTTTTATATTTGGTCATTACATTTAATCACTATCAAAATTGGTCACTAAGTTATTATATTCTATCAAAATTCATCATTCGGAGAAAGAGTTTTGAGCGTAAAACTTCTCAAAACCTAGAGCGTAAAACTTCTCAAAACCTAGGTTAAAAAATTCTCATGCATTTTCTACAACTAATGAAACGCACAGTAACAAATATGAAACATGTGGAACCTACCGTGAAGAAACACCCATGGAAGAATCTCAGTCAATCACAAAAATTACCAATATGTACATTAGATCATAAAGATACATCTTCTAGAACGTGATTCAATCCATTCTTATTATTTAACTCAACTCATTGTTGTTGTTGGTTTATTTTTATTTTACAGAAAATGAAAAACTCGGTATATAGTAAAAAAAAGCTTACAATCTCATTTTTTAATTTATGTGATGTTATGTGACTAATTTATTATATTATAGGTTGTGCAATCATCAATGGTATACGGTTCAATTATTGTGAAAGGAGTAGTTAATTATATTATAATACCTCTATGTGTTCTTTGTACTCTGTTTTTTTTCTTTTCAACAATTGTACTCTGTTTTGTCATTCCTGGTTTTATATTGAATTTGTATAATAATTGGAGATAGAAATTTATTCCAAATCATTGACTAACCTTTCAACAAATTGCAATAACATTCTTAATAGAAAAATATTTAGAATAAAAAATAAGTTTATAAAATTTTCTAAATGTAAAATGAAACACTTAACCCGAGTAATATCATATTAATTGCACACATAAATTTAAGTTACTTTCCACTTTCAGAATTTAAGTGACTTTTCAAAATTTAGGTGACTTACGTATGAAATCTACAACTAATAACAAAACTCAGAAGCTTATTCCTAGAAGAGTTAATGTCATAAGTAAAATACACTATTCTTTCATACTCATAACAACAACTTAAATAAATAAAGTAGTCTTTAATTAAGACCCAAAATAATACTACTACTAATAAACATAAGTAGTGGCTCTGAGCACGCCACCGCTGCTGATACATAACAATTAGGATAATCAAAATATGTACTCCCTCTCCACCAAAAATATGTTTATTCTTTTTTTAGGTTCACAATAAATACACGTTTATTCTATTTAAATAGTTCATTTTTAAATATTCTTTTTACTTTAATAACAAGATTGAGTATCT
The DNA here is from genome assembly GCA_963675135.1 of Galeopsis tetrahit. Classification (NCBI taxonomy): domain Eukaryota; kingdom Viridiplantae; phylum Streptophyta; class Magnoliopsida; order Lamiales; family Lamiaceae; genus Galeopsis; species Galeopsis tetrahit. The sequence continues at coordinate 12,451,963 of OY776125.1, read as the reverse complement.
ACCAAATATATTATTTACCTGTTATCCCAAATATATTCTTTATAAATAAACTATGATTTTTTTAAAAATATGTATAAAAAAAAGTGAGCACGCTTTTAGTGAACGAGAGTATATAGATAGAGTTGATATGAACACTCCTCCCACTCCAAGTCAATTGGAAGCAAACTTTCATCTTAATATCTTGTGAATATTTTGAACTATCTAACAATGTCTTGTAGGGAAGAAGTGTGCACTCATCAAAAAATTCAACACATACTTTCTCAAGATCAGACATATTTCTACCTCCATCTCCATTAGCAGTGTCTCGCAAAAGGAGTTTTATGAAATCATTATTATCTTCGGACAAGAAAAGTTTTCACAGTCATCCGATCCGATGTACATTTACAAGGCTAGGACAACAATACCTAAATAAATCATCCAAAAATGCATCACTAAGTGATTGTGGCACGTAGATCAGCAACCCCAATTTCTCCAACCCCAATTTCTCCACTACTACTGCAGGTAAACCTGCAATATCTCCAATATAATCACAGCTAACACCATCTGCAAGCATAATCACATGGAGAGAAATCTTCGAAGGCCTCAACGAAAGCTGAAGGATTTTAAAAGAATAAAACATGAAGGATATTTCAGACTCCCATGAGATTTTATAAAAGACAGGGAAGGTATAATGGAACCAAAATATTTGAACTACAGCAGGGAGTATAGGTAAACCTGCAATATCTCCAATGTGATAATCATTGTTAACACCAGCAAACATAGTCACATGGAGAGAAATCTTTGAAGGCCTCAACGAAAGCAGAAATTCTCTCAACTCGACGAAAAATGAAGAATTTAGCTTAAGAGAATAAAACATGAAGGATATATCAGACTCCCTTGTTATAAAAGACAGGGAAGGTATAATGGAACCAAAATATTTGAACTTACAAATTCTGGGAACATCAAACGTGACCCTCAACGGACCAGGCTCAACAAAGCTTATGAACTCAAGTGAATTGCTACAAATTTGAATTTCTTTGCGACCAACAACGTAGCCTTCAATGACCAAATCCTTAAAAAGACAAGGAAATCTAGACGGCAAGTCACGAAATGTCTACCTCATTCAAACACAACACTTTCAAATTGGGAAAATATGTTTTCAACCTTTGATCACCAAGCTTGCATTCGAATAGTATTAATTCCTTAATCAAGGGAAATGTCGAAATTATATCCCAAACTGAGTTATTTTCCATACGCACTCAGCTTAATTTAAGGTATCTAAGTCTAGAACAACTAATTAGCATTTCATCTTTTACATCAATTTTGAAGTTATTTAGAGATAATCTGATAAGTGTTTCAGATTCAAGCACCTCACGTGGTAATACTCAGTCTCCCCATGTTCTGCACTCGATGTCTACATCCGTAGCACCTAGTTCCATAGACGGAGCTATGTAGGGCCCAGGGGGTGCACTGGGCCCCCACTCATTTTTAATTTTTTTTACTATATATTTATACACCTTTTTATTTATTTAATTATTTGTATTATTTAGCAGTAATAAATCTCTCCGTATTCACACATTCTCGATTACAGTTGATAGCCTTCCACCCCTTTATCTCCCCTCTTTTTTTTGTGCTTATACTCTATTATGATATTCCCTTTTTTGTTTTTATTAATTTTAGAAGTTTAGTTTAACTTTAATGATTGTAAATTTAATTAAACAAAAAATATTTAATACTTTTTCTTTACACGAGTATTAATAAATACAATCTCTTATTCAAAATGTAATTAATTTACATTGAAAAGTGCAAAACGTCATATAAATTGAAAAGAAAATGAAAAGTCAAAACGTCATATATTATGAATAGAAGAGACTATTTGTTAAGGAAATATTTTTAACAAATACATATGAAAGTTTTACAGGAATTTAATTCAAAATATAAATAATTGAAGATAATTATATATAATTTATTATTGATTCAAATTATCATTTTAAGTTTGTGATAAGATTTGAATATTTAATACTAAAAAAATATTTTAGAGTTTAAAATATAATATTAATGAATTAAAATGTTTAAACAATACTATAACGAAAAAAAATATACTCCGTAATAACTTTAATATTCTTGCATTTTTATTTTAATATTAATCCGGCCCCCCTACGTTCAAATCCTGGCTCCGTCACTGCCTAGTTCCATTGCTTTCGCTATCAATTTCATAGCAATAGATATACTAACCGTTTCGCTATCAATTCGTATAGTCTTCATCGCGAATTCCAGAAATGAATTGTTCGTTGCAAAGTCGCGATCAGAAAAATCCAGAAATGAATCGTTCGTTGCAAAGTCGTATGAATTGTTCGTTGCAAAGTCGTGATCAGAAAAATCCAGAAATGAATCGTTCGTTGCAAAGTCGTTATCATCCAGAAATGAATAGTTCGTTGTAAAGTCGTCATCAGAAAAAACGAGATTGGGGCGAGTTAACCCGGCTGTGTTCCAAGCTTTGTTTGAGCCGCTTCTTTTGCATTTAGAAAAAACTGTATGTGTTCAATAATTTCTACGGGGAGGTGAGCTTGAGTGATTTTTTGGGAAGTTGATTTTGAGTGATTTTTTTTGAAATTTGAGTTTCATCGCCGATTTCCATCAAAAACCTAAGTCTGAGTTATTTTCTGTTTATCGATTAATAACCGTAGTTTATATATTAATTTCACATTTATTTCTATTATTTTAAATAAACTTTCATAATTACCTACCTCTCTTTTTTAAGCTTTTTTACGACGTATATTTTTTTAAACATTATCTTAATAAAAAAGATCAAGAATGCAAAAACATATTTAACAACAAGCCTTGCAATTTTCTGGCTAATGGGCCGTGAATTTCAGCCAGTTGCTTTTTCTTTCCATGTGGGCCTGAATGCAAATTGAGTAAAATTGCAGCCACTTTATTTTCTTGGCGACTTTAAATGCCCCTTTTCCTATGTCTTCACCCTCAATTCTTTTAAAAAATATCCTTTTACTAATTTAAAAAAAAAATATATGTGAAATAACTATGTTCCCAATCAGCCGAAGGTTACCCATTGCATAAAAAACTTACTAATAATACAATCCACAACCCTCAAGATCAGACATATTGCTTCCATTTAGCAGCATGAAGTCATTATTCTTTTTGTACACCAAATCGTTCACAAAAAACACCTAAATAAACCATGCATCACAGACTGAGCGTGTAGGTAAACTCGTAATATCTCCAATGATATAATAATCCCTGCTAAAATAAGCACACGAAAAATGAATAGTTTATGTTAAAAGGATAATACAGGGGAGGAATATATCAGACTCCCTTGGGGTTGTTATAAAATGAATAGGCGAGTTAACCATGTTCCAACCAAGCTTTGGAGAGAATAGTTGTTTGAGTCTTATTCTTTTGCATTAAGTAAAGATTGTATGTGTTTCAATGATTTCTTTGAGTGATTTTTTTTGAGTAAGTTGAGTTTAGAGTGATTTTTTTCAAAAGTTGATTTGGAGTGATTTCTTCTAAAATTTAAGTTTCATCACTGATAACTTCAATCAGTTGAAGATTTTCCATCGAAAACCTAGATCTGAATTATTTTATCTTGATCGATTAATCACTAATACATATATTCTTTTCACGTTTACTTAAATTCTCATAGTTATCTCTCTCTACGAAAATTATCTCAATATAATATCAACAATAAAAAATATTTTATTTTTATTTTCTAAAAAATAAATTGTCATAATTATCTCTTTTTTATTTTTACGTTATCTAAATAAAGAGATACAATACAAAAATATTTCATTTGCCCCATTCTAATCCGTACTCCTTTCCGTTTCATTTTTTTAAAATAAATTCCCATAGTTATCTCTCTCATTTTTTAAGGAAATTCTCATTATCTTAATAAAATAGCAACAATAAAAAGAGTATTTCATTTGTCCAATTCTAATTTGTACTCGCATTTACTTTTTAAAAAAAAAATAAACTCTCAAGGGGTTTTCTATAGTAAGACAGGGGTTCGCCCTGCCTTATAACAAGCGTCCAATAAAAAATTGACACGTCATCTAACTTTGTTATGGCGATCCCCTTTCCACTAAATATATATTTTTATTTTATGTAAATAATTATATAAAATTACCATAATGCCATTTTTGTAATTTAAAAAAAAATACATACAAATTTGCAAACTCAACATTTTCTTATTTTTTTATAATTCGGAAATCAAAGAACTAAATAATTCTTTGTCTTTTTGACATCAAGAAAGCAACGCAGTCTGCTATCTGACATTCATGGACATAATTCTTTGATTCTGCGGACAATACCCAAACAGTGGCACAACCCAGGAAATGATATTATCAATTTTAGGCGATCTGAGTTGAGTTTAAGGGTCTTGGGCGCAATTTTAATCGCGAATCCCACAACCCAGGAAAATTGCGAAACTCTTCAATATCAGGTAAAAAATTGTGGTAATTGGAAAAACGAAGGATGGGAAACCAGATTTGCAAAAGCCCTTTTCTTTGCGGGTTTTGATTTGTAAGGATGTTAATGATCTGATTTGCAGAATTTCTAGTATTCGTTTGGGCTTGTTAAAGCGATGGCCGGGCATTTGTTGCCGGCGGCCTTGACGGTCGGCGAACATATTATTCCTGATCTTGAAGGCTCCTAATAGGCCATGAACTGGTTAATTTAGGTTTCCAAATTAACAAATTGATGTTGATGACAAGGGTCAAGGGGTAGTAGTATATTACATCTATAATTTTTTTTTTTTGACAGGGATTACATCTATAATTTTAGTTAGGTTAAAAGTGTTTCAATTAAAAAAAAATTAATAAGTATATTTACGTCATTTTATAAATATTTATTTAATTTATTAGTAGGCGACGCAGTGCGATTACAAAGAGCAAATGCCTTAATGCGATTCAATGGTAAGACAGGACGTAGAAAGACCCCTCAACTCTCAAAGTTATCATTTTGTTTCTTTTACAAAATTTTTTATAGTTACCTCAATAAAAATAACAACAATAAAAAGTATATCATTTGTCCCAATTTAATTTGTACTCCTTTCCATTTTATTTATAGTTTTCACACGATTTTTTTATTTATTAAATGGTACTTTCAAAAGTTTGAGTGATTTCTTCCAAAAAAAAAAAAAATTGAATTTGGGTGATTTCTTTCAAAAGTTGAGTTTGAGTAATTTCTTCTAAAATTTGAGTTTCGAATTGCTAATGACTTCAATTAGTTGAAGATTTAGGTCTATATTTTTCACATTTATTTTTTATTGTTTTAAATAAATTCTCATAGTTATCTCTCTCTCTTTACAAAAATTCTCACCCTTATCTCAATAAAAGATCAACAATAAATATTTCATTTATCCATTCTAATTTGTACTCACATTTACTTTTTTTTTTTTTAATTCTCATAATTATCTCTCTTCCTTTTTACGAAAATTCTCTCAATAAAAAGATCAACAATACAAAAGTGTTTGAATTATTTCCAAACAACATCACTTGTTCTTTTTACCAAAAAAACAAAACTTAATTCTTTTGCATTTACAACGAAGGAACTTTACAAATGTTATATATACTACCAAGTATAAAGCAGGTCCCCATTTGCTTCTTTCACTTTACGCTATGATCCAAAAGGGAATTAAGAATAAATGAACGAACTGCCTACTTGTATATCCACTCCTTTGCTCGTCCCCCAGACTCGTCCATATCTATGAAAATGCTTACTGCCTGCAGCATCAAACATACATTTAAATGATTCCTTCTCAATAGTCTCTACACAAGACTTCCAAATTCTTCGATAGGAATGCAAAAGAGAAACATGGAATAGTGAATTACAATAAAGATTGTTGTTACATTGTTAGTGTCTTACTCTAATCTAGGAATAAATAGGGATAACAAGTGATTGTTCTTTGAAGAATAGTAGAATGGTTGAGAAATGTTATAGGAGAGGAAGTAGTTAAATAAAATGAGGCAATGATTACCTTATTATATGTCTGAATAAATTGATCATCTTGTATTCTCACTAAGCACCACAATTACCCTATACTCATTTTCATTCCGAAGAATTTTGAACCCTAAATATAAAGGTAATCCTTTATCAATGTTAGAAATTGTTCATCTGTTTATAATGGGCATCTTGCATAGAAAATGGACTTTTCAGCTCTTCAGGATATCCCTCAGTGTTAAAAGCACCAATTAGACAATCTTATGTAGTGATCATCCACATTCTTCCTTATAAAAGAAGTGATCACAAATCTCATTTCTCTGGTGAGGTTTTTATGTTTGCGTAAACACTTTGTCTATTTCCATTGTTATACCATAAAGTAAGTTTAGGCTTGCTTTGTAGATTCAAGCAGCAACCCTACCATTTTTACTCGAGTAGATCTCCTGTGAATCAGGTTCACGTGAACTCTCTTCTTCAAAGTAATATTGTCTAGTATAGCATACGGAGTATCACGTTTTAAAAAAGGTTTAATGTTATGCGTTATTATTTTCAAAATCACTAAACAGTGATACTTCATATGCTAAATGATATTATTGAGTTCACAATAAAACTTCCCTGAACCAAGTTCATTGGAGTTTTTGCCTTTAAAAGTTAAAGTTTGTTAGAGAACATCTGTGCATCAGCATCATCCACAACCACCACAATTTTTGTTCCTAAAAGAACTTGGGTCGCAGAATGATCTTACAATTTTTCTTTTAGATGAAACTATTACTTACTTTGAGGAGCAGATGCAAATGCAATGTGTTAATTATTGACATTACACAGAAGAAGAAATCAAAAGGCAAGGGTTTACCTTTCCAATCCTAGGTCGTTCTTTCGACTTCTTAAGACTGCTCCGGACATGTGAGACAGCTCCCCAACATTTTAATGTATTTGCTACATCATCAAGCCTCAAAATGTACTCTTCTTCAGTCAATGGGAATGATCTCTAAGAAAAAAAAAAAGGCTGAGATTGAGACAACATACAAATAGAACTAGAATTCTACTTAATTCACCCAGGCACACCATGTATGGTGTATTTTCAGATGGAAGGTAAGGATTATATGTTACAAATCGAATTCAAATAGAGGAAATCCAATTATATTTGAGAAATCATGATAAAAGGATCAAACAATTTCTTCCGACTCTTTATCAAATTCGCCAAATGTTGGTTGATCGAATGATCATATATTTCATTAGAAACTAGGTAAATGGTGCAAATATATAATTATAAATAAAAAAAGTGATGAATCACATTGCCCGGAGGGTGCCTCGGAGGCTCGGATATGGTTATCTTGTAGAATGATCGTTTTACTCATTTGATACAGTCTACTTTTATTAGTTTACGTAAAAAGATATTGCATACATACTACTAATTGACTAAAAAAGATAGTATTCATAATTATAAGCTGAAAAGTACTCCGTAACTTTTATTGATTGTAAAACTATGTTTTGGGGGTGGGAAAACACTGGTGTTCAGGAGCAATGGATAAAAGGCGCAGGAGGCTTATAATGCTTCAACTATATTCAGTTCCACCTAACTAAAAATCTCAATTAGCTGCAGAAAATGGGAATAAAAACTTAATGTAATATTCACCTACCCAGAACTCAACTCACCTGTTCCATGTACTTCCACATAACATTCATAGCAAGGAGGTTTTTGCCCATGAATTCCTGCATTACAGGACAGAAGGTGACCTTACAATTACTCAACTAGAGCTAAATTAGATATGACTCTCAATCTAAATGTTATACACACATATAAAAAGCATATGCCAAAGTTGAATTAATTCTTAATTCTGCAACTTCTCAGATTATATGAAGCAAAAATACCAAGGTTTTACTTTCAGTTACTCTTTTAGTTTTTTTCAGGAATCCGTACTTCTAAATGAGAACTAGATCAAGAGTGGAAATTATGTTGTGCACTTGTCAGTCTTAAGTTAAGATCCTACAACCTTGCTCTAAACCAATTTTTGACATTTGAAACGTTAACACAAAAATCCATGCATATTCCAGATGTACTTCAGTAAATTGACAGGGATAGTATCTAGAAACTGCTATCACAAAAACAATCATGAGAAATATGCATAGTACAAGATAATGAATATGCTATAGGTGCGGTTTACTGTTGCTCCAAGAGGTCTATCTGATTATCTACACTCAATCCATCAATTCATTTGATATACTGGATGAAAACACGTCACAAGAGTTCCATAGAATCATATAACCAAACATGGTTAAAATAGGAAAGTGAAGGCAACAACCAATTATCATAGGAAAGTGAAGGCAACAACCAATTATCCATTCTATAGAATCGAACAATCAATTATACATTCTTACGTGGGACAAAATCCTAGTAGATCCAATTACAAGCAGACTTTGTTCTCACATGGAGGAATACCTAATTGCTTAAGGTGAAGAAATGGCATAAAAGGGGGAAAGAGAAACTATTCACCTTCTTGATTAACTGAACATCATATGATCTCCCATATTTATTCCGTATAAGAGTTGCCAGATCTATCCCACTGAAGCCAGAATCATCCACCCCAACAATCTTTTCCAGGCTTTCCCTAAGTGAGTCGCTGTAAGCCTGAAAAAACAGAAATTAAGATGCTTCTCACAAGCTGCTCAATCTTCAACTCTCCATCATGGCAAAGATTAAATGTTCAGAATAAGCAAATATCGTAGAAAAACAAAAGGCAATTTCAAATGTTTGATTGCAAATTTTCTTCACTCATATACAGCACAACAAAATACATCTCAACAGTGTTAAACATATTAAAATTTTAAAAGAGAGAGAGAGGGGAGATATGAAGAAAGTAGAAACTCAACTCACAGGGCCAATTCCGCCTTGTTGAGAATCTTCCTTGTTGATATCGTCATCAGAGTTATCGTCTCCTTTAACACCATCATCCAATTTACCAGAGAAAATGGACCAGGAAACCTTGATGCGACGCCGTCTAGGATCAGCAGTCGAACGGGTACGAAGGCTAGGGTCCGAATTTGAATGCGGAAAACAGAGGATTCTGAAATCAGAAGCCTTGTGAAGAAGAGAAAAACTGTCTCCAACTGCGGGAAACTTAGAAGGAGGATGGCTAGCAAGGATATTCGCCATCTCTGTAACTGGAAATATCAGCTGTTAAACGGTTATTCACTCAACAATTGCCCCAAGCAGAAGAAGAGAAGCAACATCAACATCAACAGAACACAGAGACTAGAGAAATGAGGACCTCAAAAAAAACACTTTTAATTAATCTTTTTTTCCCCTCTTTTTTAATACAAGCTCCTAATAATTTTTAATATTCTAAACTTATTTTAAATTAGGAATGGTATATTGATATTCTTTAAATTCATATGTTTGTCTTGGATTATGTAGAACAGAGAAATTCTATTAAAAAATTCTGATGAATATTAATTATGTGAGTTTGTTCTGTGATTTTGAGTATCATAAGAATGTATAATATTGTATTATTTATAATAGTAAAAAAACATATATATTTATATGCATTTTTAGGAGAATGAAATTGGATGGTGAAATTCGAATGTGAAATTACGAACTAGAACATGACGGGAGAAGTTAAGTCCCCCGTCCAAAGTAATAGTCCCAAAACAAAGAGGCCGGTAGAGTTTAAAGAGGGATGAAAATTTGATTGATGAGTTAGAGTGCCAACAAGGCTGCTAAAAGATAAGGTAATACACATACATATATTAGTATCATACCTCCTCTCCCTTTGTCCTGTTTGTCAGGTGGGAATTCAATTGAAGATGGGTGGAGTTGGAGCTGGGCATTGGGCACCTCCAACAATCCCAGAATATCATCACCCCAAATTAACAACGATCATCTCAGTTAGAGCTTCTAATTCCAACAATCAATCATCCATGCCCATGGTACGTAATTCTTTTTTAACTAAGGAGTATATAATGTTGAACATGTTGAGTAAGTTAGTGACGCTTTTAAGGTACAAAAGAAAAAGATGGCGACGAAGCCGCGGTTGATCACTATATCATCATCCGACGGGAAGTGGCATGGAAAATGGAACTCTGACTACATTTTTTCTTTGCAAGATCTACATCTGCATGATCTATCTGATGATGTTCACAAGGACACTAGTGTTTTCATTAACCTCTCCATTCAGAAGGTGCACATTCTCCATTCCCAATTTTAATTTCCTTTACTATAATCACCAGCTCTTGTATGCACTCATTTGCATTTTTTTAGAAATTAAGAGTAGACTTTCTCTATTTTAATTGTTCATATGCATATAAATAGCATGCTGGACTTGGGCTGTCAGTGGAAGGAAGAATCACAACATGTTTCATGAGAAAATGTTGCAACTGCTGCTCCCCCTACTTGAGGGAGGTACTACAAGAATATTGACCTCTTTAATAACATACTAATTAAAAGTCAATTTTATTATAGCGACATCTTCATAACCCCCATTATAACCAAGTGATAGAAAGTCCCCTAGCTTGTGCTACTATTCCTTTTCTTAATTTCTATAAGTTCACCAGTTTCTCGATCGCAAGTTATTCGTGTTCAACTTGAATATATAAAGATTGAAATCAATTTAAATTTAATCGAATCAAGCTCAAGTTCATTAATACTAGCCTGATGTAAGTTAAATAGTTACAAGTATAGACAATACATTGATCTTTGAATCCATCCGTGTATGTTCCACCAGATTAATACAACATTTACAGTTTGGATTCTCCCATCGACCAGAACAACTAAAGACTCGTCTCATCAACTCCCCTACATCGGTGGCGATGACCCCTCGGTAATTCTTCATACATCTTTTATATATGTTTTATTCATTTCTTTAATTTCATGCACAATTAACATATATACTGTATTAAATTGTGTATACCTATTCATGAATCTCTGGACTCTGGGTACGTAACATGTACGAATATAAGCATATATAGAAGTTATATGGATAATAATTGTAGGATATTATTTATTTTCACAAACATTTAGACTATATTTGCACATTTAAGCCAAATTAGCTCGGAACACCCTGATTCGGGCTTAAATGTCTCATGTTGAGCTCAAAATCCCCTGCAATTGCGATTAACAGTAAACCAGCAACAAAAATTCAAATTTGTGTGTTGTGAGCCTGTGATCTATGAGAAATAGATGGTACCAAACTGACAAACTCAAAGAGATGAAAAGATTGGTATATAGCATGAACATCGAATAGTTGGAAGTTGGCTGGAATTGAGACGACAAAAACTCATGAGATTATCAAGACACGAAAAAACAAACTCGAGGCATTGTGGTACATAGATTTGGCAAATTGATGCATGGTACCAAACTGACAGGCTTTAGAGACAGGAAAAAAATGAGACATGACATGATTGATAAAAAATCACATTCCATTTGAATATTAGGAAGGAAAATCACATTTCATTTGAATATGTCTATATATATGGCATGCTTGTAAATTGTAATTAACATAAATTTCAATGATGGGAAATGTGTTACTGGATTTGCTAAAGTTCGTTGTTTTTCAAGCAAATTTATGTTACAGCAAGGCTTGATCAATTAAGTATAATTAATTAATGTAAATATTGATTTTATTTGCAGGTTATTTATGTTAAACCAGGATTCGAAGCAGATCTAGATTCACTAATACAAGACTCCATTCGATTGGCCACCTCAGTCAATGTAAAACATAAATTAAAACACATAAGTATTATATGGAAATTATGAATTACACAATAAAATATATATATCTTTTGTAATATATACAATTATTTGGGCATGCTGATCATTTCCATTTTTACAGGAGACTTGCTCGGAATCCTGTGAGAAGTCTGAACCAAAATTGCATCGTAAGTACCCTTAGTGAACAATTTGAAATTACGGTCCTACATAGCTTTCATAAAAAACTTGCATGAAACGGCCTCATGCAAATTATTACGGAGTACATCTTTTGCATGAGATAGTTTCATGCAAGACTTCATGTAAGTTTATATATACATGTAGTAAGAGATATTAATGAAATGTGATGCCAGATTTAGGTGCAAGAAATACAGCCTCAGTCGAGAAGAGATGGTATAAACTATTGGAATTGAAGAAGAAACACGAGTGTAGAGAGACGTCCTAGTACGTGTTGCTTTCATCGACATCAAGTTTGGAAACAAATAAATGGGTTCAAAGCCTCCATTCTTCATTCAGAAGGCTTAGCTGAATTACCTTAGTTTAATGCAATACAAATTTGGATATATTATGTATATAAGTGATCTAAAAATATTTGATCATGTGTAGTCGTCATTAAATAGTATAGGTTTTGATTCATATTTTTATACTCACTTTCTCCTTTAGTATTTTTTAACGTAGAATAAAATTCCTCAGTTTTTTTATATTGATTACAACAATTTTAAAAATTCATTTTTCATTCATCCCAACTTCGAAATGGACAAATAAAACATCAAATTGAAGTTGTCTTAGAAGCACGTTTTCCATATACAATCATCAATTAGAGTTTAGTGTCTCTCTCTACAAAACAACTCTCCAAATGCTCTCGGGGGTTGCTTAGGAAATAAGCAACGCCCAAAAATCTCCACCGCCCACACCGCTCATCTTCTTCCTTCTTCATCGGCAGTCCACTTGTTCTTATTCCTCTCCCTCTTTTCGACTCTAGAAGCTATTTTGATCGATCGTCGCCGTCCAACGTTTGAGTAGATTCGTCGTTAGACCGTCGCCCATCACTGTTGGAAAATCGCCGACCTGTAGAAGAGTCGTTCCCCTATTGGGATCAATGTGTAGATCCTCTTCGACGGAGCCACGGTGACCGTATGGTTGAGTTTCTTCCGTTGATCCCATTTTACATTTTTGTTTTTTATTGTTGTTGTTTTCTTTAATGCTTTATTTCCTGTTTTATTTACGATTGTTTTTTTATCTTCCCTTTTATGGGTCCTCCTCCCCTGTTGTGGGTCTTCCTCCCCTGTTGTGGGTTCTTGTTGTTTGGAAGTTGCGTTTGGTTGATAAGGTTTCTCCTTTGACACTGGTTGTCCATGGGTCATCTTCTATGATTTGGGGAGTTTGTAGCGCGAGTCGTAGTGGGCGACAATTTGTTTCTCTTTCGAAGCAGATTTGCTATCTTTCTTGATCGAAGAATCCATGGATTGCTTGTGTGACTCTCCACTCTCTCCAGATTGAGTTTGGAATATGAGTCTTTGGTAGAGTTTATATGTAATAGATAGGCGAGCGTGAGATGCAATTTCAATATTCCTATCTTGTAATTCTACCTTCAAAAAAAAAAAAAGAAGCACGTTTTCCAACAACTCCAAATCATCGGTACTATTTTCGGGTACGAAACTTATTAGTTCCAGTACAAATTTAACTCATCTAGATCTGATCCGCCGCCTTCAAACCCAGTGTGCTGCAATTTTTTCAAAATGAACCAAATAAAGAAAAGACGTCTGTAATTTTACAAAATTGGAGTGTAGGGGTGATTTCTTACATTTGGAAATGCATCTAAGCATGGTGAACGGGAGATATGAAAGGTCACAGGGTTGCTGGAGGGTATTTTGGTAACCTTGGACGATACTTTGTATTGATTTGTAATGAAAGATAAAGGTCCATTTTGTGTACTAATCCCCTCCCCCCCCCCCAAAAAAAAAATGTTAATCACACAATAATAAAATTTAAAATTTAATTTATTTTACTAAATTTACCCCATTTTTTCTATTGTACCTCTCGTCACTCAAAATCAATTAATTACTAAATACACCCCATATCTCGTGCTTTTTTTTTCCCTTCCCATAATATCCTAAATTTCTAGGGCTTATACTTGTTTAGATTTTTTAATTGTTTATCTGATTTGATATTAGATGGTGATTTCATACAAAAATGAGTTTGATATGCTTTATTTGTCTATTTTTTTGGTTGTGATGTGGTAAATTTGCTAATGAACAATGTTTGACTGATATTTCATGTACCCATACAAAATATTCAACGGGTAATTCATGTACAATTACATACATGTTTGGGGAACATACCATACAATACTTGATCATTTTTTTAAAGGTACACTTAATCAATATAGATATATATCTATTATAGTTATAATTTTTTTTTTAAATGTCCTAATATATTTTTTTGGTTTTATAAATGTAATGACACATATGAGAAACGGTGTGCCAGGCTGGCCTCAGCAAACTTTTTCCTTAAAATTTATTTTACTTGTTAATTAAAGGGTGGAATAAATAAGGAATTAAATCCCGATCATCTCCTCCGCGTACCTCCGTGCAGTGTCGAGGCTCCTCCGCCGCGTGCCGACCATCTTCTGAAATTACACTTCTGTCACCTGTTCTTTCACCAATTACCGATTACCCCCACCGGATACCATATATAAAAATATGAATTTGTGATTGTTCGTGAATATGAATTGGAGGTAGAACCATTCGCTAATTAGGGTTCCATTGTCGTTGGAACTCGCGGAGATGGCTCGGCAAATGGCAACATCTGCTTTCCACAAATCAAAAACCCTCGACAACAAATACGTAAGCTTTGCTAATTACCCAATTTTAGCGTTTTTACGTCAATTTAATATCTCTTGCCAAATCCTTTTTTGTTTGCAGATGCTTGGAGATGAAATTGGGAAAGGGGCTTATGGAAGAGTGTACAAGGGTTTGGATTTAGAGAATGGAGATTTTGTTGCGATCAAGCAGGTCTCTCTCGAGAACATTGCTCAGGAGGATCTTAACATTATTATGGTATTAATTTTCCTTTTGAAGTACTCAATTATTGTTACTGTTTATCCACCTATTATCTCTCAAAGTTTTACTGAAACTTATGCCTTTTGCCATCTGTTTGTCATTTTCCTGAATTTGGACTGACTGCTTGCTACTTTTCTTTCTATTGTGTAACTTCATTTGTGTGTCTGCTGATGCAACTACAACAGCAAGAGATCGATTTGCTAAAGGTAAAATTTCTTTTGTTCTGTTACTATAAAGTAAATGTAGTAGTTGTATTAGGTCCATATTGTAATTCGTGCTACCCAAAACACAGTTGCTTAGGAATGACAGCATTGATATGGATCAAATGTTTGTTCCTTTTATGATTTTACCCTTGAGAGTCTCATGATTTCTCAGGAATTTCATGCATGCAAAAGTTGATTTTCTTCTGGACCTCATGTTTTCTGTTTTGCCGAATATCCATTACTGTATGCTGTCAACATTTTCTTCAGTTTTTTTATGCTGCTAAATTTGAAAACAGTTTGTAATACTTATGACATGTTCCTACTTGAAGTGACGTTTGTCCTTTCTTAACCAGAATTTGAATCATAAGAATATTGTGAAATATCTTGGATCTTTGAAGACAAAAACTCATCTTCACATCATACTTGAGTAAGTCACGATTCTAACATTTTTCTGTATATTTTTACTTATTCGTAACTGTACTAAAGCAAGAAAATATTTTCATAACCTACTATTTAATTTGTTATAAAGGTATGTGGAGAATGGTTCTTTAGCAAATATCATCAAGCCAAATAAATTTGGGCCTTTTCCAGAGTCATTGGTGGCTCTTTATATAGCTCAGGTTTCTTGATGAATCTCATCTTTCATTAGTTAGTTTCCTCTCATTTATATGGTTTCAAAATCTGTCAGTATGTTGTGATTAGGTATTGGAAGGACTCGTTTACCTGCACGAACAAGGTGTAATTCATCGCGATATCAAGGGGGCTAATATTTTGACGACAAAAGAGGTACACCTAATTTTGTTTGGCTACCTTGTTGCTCTCTTGCTTATTTTGCTGATGTAATTTTGTTAAACTGGTCTGTCTTTTTCCTCATTTACTGTGGTTGTCTGGTTAACAAATATTAGTTAGATTTTGTTTTGTTTTTTTATGTATATAGAGTGTCTGTTGTACTCGACTTATCAAATATCTTTGTCTGCTTGAATTGGGTCTTATACTGTTTGCATGCAAATGAAATAATGAATGCATATTGTTTTATTTCCATGATAATTTTATAAATGAAAACTTGAGCTTGCTAAATCAGTAGTTCCTTGATCTAACTTAAAATTTCAGGGTCTTGTCAAACTTGCAGATTTTGGGGTTGCTACAAAACTTACTGAAGCAGATGTTAATACGCATTCTGTCGTTGGAACGCCTTACTGGATGGCTCCTGAGGTATACTGCTGTTTTTATTGACATTTCAGGTGTACTTGTTCTTTTTCTTGTTCCCCTTTAATGAAATTGAGGTTTCTTAGTTTTTCAAGCTTAATTATGACTTGCTTGAATTCACTCCTTTTCTGTAAACGAAAATTAGGGTGAGAAGTGTGTGTTAGTTGTAAGTCTCCTTTTGGCAGAACAGATTGATTGACTATCTTGTGTTATATAAGAAAATGCTTATCAATGGGTTAGTGATGAGGCTCGACAAGTTATGGATCGTGTGCATTACTTTCGTCTATCAGTTTTGTAGAGAATTTTTTTGATGAACCTGGTTCTTGAATTCCTAACTCTCTATTGATAATGTGGTTAAGTTTTGTTTGCCTTCGTGTCTGTTTGCACTTACTTCCTGTGTGTCTTCTTCATTAATGTTGATTTATTCCAGCGTAGCTCGTGCAACATTAGGGAAGCATGTCAAGAAATTGGTTTGTAAATCTTCCCAATGCCTTGGAAAATTAAGGTTCCTTTTCACAGTCAAAGATTAGTTGTGGACCTTTTTTCTCATAGCATGTCTCAATTACCCAATGTTGAGGGCTAGAAAACTTGAAGCTTGTGTGAAAAGTGAATGAGAAAGGATTAGAAGCAAGGAAGGGGACTTGATTGAAAAAGTTTACCAGGAGTAATTGCACTGACTATAACATCAAAACCTAATTTCTCTTTATTAGCAGAATAAATTAAACCCCTTTTATAGTCAGTCTGATTGTGATGGAAGAGACATTAATGTCTGCACTCCTCAACCATTAATAATGCTGGGATAAATAATCCTTCCTCAAGGAAGCTTCTGGAATATCATCTATAGGATTGCTGGTAGTACGATCTTCTTTGCGCTGAAGGCAAATGGGATTGAGCGGTTATATCACATATTTGAAGAACAGAACTGCACACTGTTATAATTACCAATACTTATGAGTTCTGACCAAACAGAGGTTGAACCGTGCATGTCAACTGTGACTACTCCCCAACAAAATTTTGTGATACTGCCTTTTATTTTTAGTTGCAGTAGCTTAAAGGCGCAATCAAGATACAAGCTAGCTCAACTTGTTCTTACATTCATTCTTTTCTATTCCATTGTGTGTTTTGGCTGCGAATTTATTCATGGAATACTTCTTTGTATTTGTTAGTACTTCTGTATGTTTTTTTCTTTTTCATTAGGAAACATGAACAATTTTTATCAAATGCCTTTCACTAAACTAGTGAAGTATACAATATTCGAAATTTCAGTGAAATTGGCTGCTTGATGAAGTACACAATTTGCCTTCTTGTCCAATTTCAGGTCATTGAAATGTCAGGAGTCTGTGCTGCATCTGACATTTGGAGTGTGGGCTGCACTGTTATTGAACTTCTCACATGTATTCCACCATACTATGACCTGCAGCCAATGCCTGCCCTGTTTCGAATAGTACAGGTATGTATTAGGTCTGCATTATCATCACCACTTTTATTTCCTTTATACTGAATAGCTATGAATATTCATACATGTTATATTTTCATGGTTGCTGGTCATTTCTTAGTTCAATGTTTTCCCCTTCCCCTCCTAATGTTCACTAAATAAAAAAAAAGAATGTTGAAATATTAGAATAAACTAGGCAGGTTTGTTGACTCTTACTGCTGCTTCATTGAAGTTGGTACTCATTTCTTATTTCAGGATGAACATCCTCCAATTCCAGACAGTCTCTCTCCAGCTATTACTGATTTCCTGCGTCAATGCTTTAAGAAGGTCAGCTGGAAATTGAAGTGTGATTTATTTATTTGTGTTATGATTTTTCTTGACTTGCCTTTTGGTTGTTTTGTTGGACAAAGCTATATTTTTGTTTCTTGAATCAGATAATGGTCCTCTATTATTTGTTTCACTTGATTACCTTTTGAGTTTTGATACTTGTGTTTTTTCCTTTAAGGGAGTTGGGAAGTTAATTAGTTAAAAAGTATTGGAATATCAATGGACCATGTTAAGTCTAACGCACATGTTTTGTTTTAATCCTAATTGCCTAAGAATCAAAATGTGGAAATTCATGCTGCTCAATTTTCATATGATGCTTGATGATGCATCATATTTTTTTCACCTGGAAAGTATACAGTATTGGTTGGTTCTTGGGTATCAGCTTGTAATTACGTTAATTCATTTGCCATGGAGGATATCTTGAATGTTATACACATTTTCATGTTCAAACATGACCTATGAGAAAGGATCTGCTGATTTTATCTGTGGCTGGCACCCCTAGCATCATATGAGGCCATTTAATAATTCGTATTTGATTTTGACATTTCAGGATGCTAGACAGAGGCCCGATGCAAAAACATTACTTTCACATCCTTGGATTCAAAACTCAAGACGTGCTCTGCAGACTTCGCTGCGTCATAGTGGAACTCTACGGTATAATCATACTGTTTTTCTAATATTATCCGTCTCACTTCTGGAATGGTTGGTTAATTTTGGTTCCTGTATCACTTGCTCATAAGACAGACATATTCTGTCTCATTTGAAAGGATAATCCATTAATCATGTTAAAGCCCCCATCTGATGAATTTTTCACTAAGAAAAACACGAGGAAAATGAGGCTTCCCATTTTTGCTACAGTTATTCGCTTATTCAACTGCGTGTCTATGGTTCAGTTGAAAAACTATACTTTTCTGTATTTGATGTGTTACTCTTCAGTCTTCACTAAAGCAATTGCATAGGTTCTTCCAATTCTCTTCAATGGTGCTTTAGATCCAGTTAAATTAAGACAATCCAGTCATTGAACATATAATTCTTGCAATTTTGCAGAGACATTGAGGAGGCTGGACCCAATGATACTGAATTAAGTAGTGGTGAAGAAAGGCGTAATGTGGAAACCTCTTCTGCTGAGAAAGTAAAGTAATTGTTGTTTGAAACTTTCATGTCGTTTACATAATTTGTGACTATTAATAATTTTCTTGTTTTTACAATAAAAAATATGACTTGCAACTATTGCTCAACTACTCCAGCCCGTTATAACATTGCTTCAACAAAAGGTGTTGCTTTACGTAATTTATGAGATACTTAGAAGCCTCTTTGGTTTCAGGAAAGTAAAATGGAGCTGCTATCCTCAGATACTTCAGTGGTCAGCAAGTTTTATGATGATAATGATGCTAATCTTAACGAAGAAAGGACAGATAGTATTGGAAAAGAAGTTCTCACATTTGCAATCCATGAAAAGTCACTTGAAGGAACAGGCTTGCAAAGACTATTGGATAGCCACGAGTCGTCAGTTTCTAATTCAGTGGAAAACAAGGCAGCCAACCTAAATCAGCAGGATGAAGGGCTGATAAATGGTGAAGTGGAAGCTGCTGAGTTTACGAAGAGAAATGTTGTGGCTAGAAAAGTTGAAAGAAAAGGAACTTCAGTTGCTACTGGGCATGGAGAATTTAATATTGGTCAAAAGAGCCAAGGTTCAAGCCCAAAGAAGGTAATTTTGATTGTTCAGTTAATATCATGTAGTGTTTAGTTATTATATGTTTGTTTGTTGATAAATATTTCCTCATAGTTGACATAAGCGCTAGACGCCTAAGGCACAAAGCCCTCCTATTGCCTTGAGGCTATAGTCGTTAAGAGGCACGAGGCTCGCTTCCTGTACATTGACACCATCAAATCAGCTACACTTGAATGTTATATATTTGGCAGATAAAACATATGAAATAAAGTTCAATAACACATAAAATCACGTAATGGTGCAAAAATCTATTGAACATGAAACACAATGTAGATATAAATAAAGCCTGAAGTAGTAAAGTTTTTTTTGTTTTTTTTTTTAGAAAACAAAATGCTTTTTTAAGATATGAAAGGTAAAAGGATCCCTTTTAGTACAGTTCAACCTCATTAACATAAAAAATACATCAAAATGTAGCAGCTAATCAATAACCCTCATCATCAAATTACGGATCTTCTTTGTTGTATTCGTTTTCTTCCTTTTCATGTTGGCCTTCCGCCTCAATTTCATATTCTTCATCTTCATCCCTAAGTCTTAGAGATGAGCCTCTCACACTCTTTCCTGTCCACTTGCTTATGGGCTTTTTCACGGCCTTACGCTTGAACTAGAGGCAGACATCAATGGTTTTTTGTCTCTAGTATGTTACACAGGACTTCAAATCCAAGAACCCTCAGCTCCTTACACTTATCAACTTTCTTCAAGGAGATGAGATTAATATGATCACGTGCATCGTACCGACGACACTTTTAACACACGATTGTATTCTACAAACATCAAGTTGTTGACGCGTTGTTGCTCTAGCCTATTTCTTCTTTTGGCATGATCCTACAAAATGCCAAAAATGTGATTAGTCAAATGTAATGACAATATACAATAATAATATAGCGCTCATAACCGAAGAACTACAAGTGCGACAAATATATGTTACAAAGCTTAGTGAATAAATGTAAAGGCTCTTAATATACCTATAATATATATACACAAAATATGTGTTCATTATACCTAATCATTCCGTAAATGGAAATGTTATGGAATGAACAAACGAAAGGGGATGAATGAGACAGATTGTCAACAAGTATTAAGTAGCAAAACACTGATTCACTTAATTTTTATAAACTAGTAGCAGCTGATCTA
The DNA here is from genome assembly GCA_963675135.1 of Galeopsis tetrahit. Taxonomy (NCBI): domain Eukaryota; kingdom Viridiplantae; phylum Streptophyta; class Magnoliopsida; order Lamiales; family Lamiaceae; genus Galeopsis; species Galeopsis tetrahit. Next base: position 12,431,226 of record OY776125.1, on the reverse strand, counting down.
ATAAAAAAACTGCTGGAGAGATGAGGATAGAGAATGCAATCCAAGCGCAAGCTGTAGCACCACCACCAAAAATCTGGAGAGAGAGTGAAACAGCCACTCATTTAATTTTAAGTAGTGCACTATATCCATTTATCCTTTGGGCCTTTTAATTTTTTAAAGGCCCATGTTAATAACCTAACCCGACCCACCCAGCCCATCCTAGCTCAATTTGATATATGAATCTTTTTTTTGTTTTTCCCTTTTTACTTTAATGTCTTAAGATTAGGTTAATTTCTGACTGTTGCCTGCACTCCTCCCTGCCTGCATCTCCCCAATTAAGCACGCCTCGTGCAATGTGACATTCCACTGTATATTTGAGTCGCACCACCATTGCCTGGCGTCTAAATTTCACTATGCGGGAGCGCCTTAAGCAACTCTGGGTTTCCTTGCATTCAAATAGTCGTGTGGGTGTTTGGATTTTTTTATTAGAAAATTCCTGCGTGCTCATTGATAAGACCATAAATTATCTTAAAGTATAGTATAATAACTTCAGTTATTTAGAAAAAGTTGATTACAGCCAGGTTTAGGGGCTTAAATGCTTTGATGAAGCTTTTAAATATGCTAAGATTATCGAATTTAAAATTTAGAAGTTGTTTCCTTTTGGGGATTGTTATTAATACCTCCTGCCTTCTGCGATGAGAAGCATTAAACTGATATTAATGATGTAAGGTCCAATTTGGGATCAAGATGGTTGCTTTGGCTTGTCTTCTAAATACTTTTATTTAGTAGCATAGTGACAAATACCACCGGGATTTTGAATATATGAGTACTAAGATACAATTACAATTCCAAGGTTTACACCCTTAAGTACCAACAATGAGATAAACAATGAGATGTTGCGTTGTAGGTGAACTGCAGTTGCATAGGAAGACTCATAAATCAGTCTCCAAGTGTTTTCAAAATGTGCTGAAAAATCTCCTAATTTCTATTTGCATTTTGACCTATTTTCTCATACAAGTTTCAGATTTTATTCTATATATCCAATTGTCTTTCTAACTCTTGAAACTTATAACTATTGAGTTAATCGATATGGCTATTATAAAACTTTGTAATTTTTATATGTATATATTCTTCCAACCTTTATTGTAAAAAGTGTACTCCACTAGTTACTGATTTTAATAAATATTTCTATTATGAAACTTCTTAATGATAGTGTAGGTCATCCTTTATCCTTTTTTTTTTTTTTTAGTTTGATAGTTGAAATATCTTGATGAATTAATTTGGTTTATTTCCGAATAATTTTCCAATTCGGCTCTTTCAACCATATTTTCCTGATTTATTCCTTTCACAGATTATTGATTTTGCTGAATAGTTCCTGAATACAGTATTTGTCAGTTGTCACTGAGTTCAATAGTAGACAAAATATATAATACGTGGGACAGAAAATTCCATCTCTCTCCCTCACACACAACACAGTGAGAAGCTTGGGTTTCTGAACTCTGAAGTGAGATGAATGTTCAGGATTTATTGATGTATGGCGTACTGCTTATTCATATAAGGCCATTTCATTACTGTAATGTTGTTGGTGACATTTTAGAAGTATCAAGGAGAAAATGTCGCTCTTAACCTGACTCGTGGAGATTCTAAGTTTGATTGTATTTGCTTCTCTTGTGCCCAGTAAATTTTTCTGTATATATAAGTTATTGCTTTCAACGAGCCCTAGCCCCTAGGACTAAAAATGTAATGTATATATTTGCCTAGTAGGGAGTCACTGACCTCTGCAGTAATTCAGGTGAAACTTATTTCTTTAGTCGCAATAACTGAACTTGAATATTCTTCCTTAAATAAGCAAAGTCAGAGTACGCTAATATTTGGGAGATGTAATACCATTACATATTGGCCTGGCATGTCTTGTGGCAAGAATTAACTTGTTACTTCTTGAATCTGTGATGTTTGACTAGGTGGTTTGAGTAATTATTCAACCAACTCATATCACCAAAGGAATCAATCTAGACTAATACCAGATTGTTGGTTTTTACTTAAATATGAAATTATTCCAGTCTCCTTTTTCTGATTAATATAGCTTTTCCAAGACATGTTGGTTAAATGTAGTGCGAGCCTCCTTTTAGTTATAATTAAAAGGTTCTTCAGCAATGCCAATTTGCCTAGGCTCATACATTCATTTGCTGAACATTACTTTTAACTTGGTCATTTTTCTCTAGTATTTGTATCATTGGACTATTATTATATTGTCATTCTTATTCTTTTGATTCTGCTATAGTATTATGTATGCCATAGTTTCTTGATGATGAGTTTTCATTACCATCTATGCAGGCTGTGAAAGAACCGATCAATTTAGTAGGGAATGAACTTAGTAGATTCAGTGACCCTCCAGGTGATGCTTCTTTGGATGATTTATTTCATCCTTTGGAGAACTTGGAGGACCGGGCCGCTGAAGCTTCTACTTCTGCCTCCTCATCACATACAAACCGAGGCAATGCAGTCTCCGATGGTGGTAAGAATGATCTGGCTACAAAGTTAAGGGCTACAATTGCTCAAAAGCAAATGGAGAATGAATCAACACAGGCAAGTGGAGACCTGCTTCGTTTAATGATGGGTGTTCTAAAGGAAGATGTAATAGATATTGATACTCTGGTAAGATTGCTCACCATTTCAATTAAATGCCTCTTGTCTTGCGTCTTATGCTCTTGATGCTTGTCAGGGATTTGGAGATAAATTGCCTGCAGAAAATCTGTTTCACCTTCAGGTACTTGTATTTATAATGATGAATTGCTTTCCATGTTGATGTATTCTATTGGTTCTCCTCTTACCCTGATTATCTGCCAACAAATTTTAGAAGTTGCTTCACAGTTTACATGCTTGCTACATCTAGAACTGTAGCTCTGTTTGGGTTTGAACACCAGTTTTTACTTGTTTACTTTTGCTCAGGTGTTTTCTATTTCTAACCTATTGTCCCATTATGAAGAATATTGTATTAGTAGAGTGCTTTAATATTTTGAGATAATGGGGATAGTTTTAAAAGGCACAAGAGGGGTCCAAGCACCCGAGGCGGCGGAGGCGCACCTCTTGTCCTTTTTCACTTAACATTGTTCGTATATTAATATACCATATTTGACACATATTGTCCAATAGACTAAAGTTCAGTACCACATAAAATCACATAATAAAACCCAAAAGTCAACTAATGAACATTTTTTTTTTTGACGGAAACTAATGAACATTAGACCTAATGTAAACATGAAAAAACATTAAATGTAGCAAAGTCAACAATTAATCCATAGTCTAGTTCTATTTTTCATCATAAATAAAAATTGTAGCAACAGAGATAAGACCGACAAAGGGAAAAGGGGAAAAGAACCTAGTGGATAAGGGCAACAATTTTTTTTCTTAGTTTCTCTTTTCTTTACCAAAATTTCTTAAACCTTAGGCCTAAATTCAACAATGTTTTATTTTATTTTTTTTACACAAATCATGTTTTGGGGTGAAGAAAATCCGAAAAGGACAAGAGGCCTACTGAGACGCATCGAGGCGGGCGCCTTAGAATCTGCGCCTCACTAAATTAGTGGAAGAGTACTTACAGTTACTCTCTCCAGTCTTGATAAAAGTACTATGGTCAACTCTACCTTATGAAATTGCTTTTGTGCTTCAATCAGATGAAATATGTTCCATCAAAATTGCCATGACAATTCACTTAAAGATATTAGAGTTTGAGCTTGTTGTCTTGTTTAATGATCTATTTGTTTATGGTATTAATTTATTCATCCTGTTCCTCAGTAGTGATCTATTTTTTTTTTCATTCTTGTTGTATAATGTTCTTCAATTAGAAAAGCTATATCCTGTTTTTGAACTGCTATGGGGTTTATGTACTGTAGGCGGTTGAATTTAGCAAATTAGTGTCTTCTCTGAGGCCAGATGAACCAGAAGATGTGATCGTGTCTTCTTGCCAGAAGTTGACTACTTTCTTTCATCAGCGACCAGAACAGAAGATTGTTTTCATTACACAACATGGTTTGCTTCCTATAATGGAACTGCTTGAGGTTCCAAGAACTCGCGTACGTAATTTGGATGTAATTCAATAACTTGCTCTACTTTGTTGCTTGATATGCACTGAGTTATCATGTACTTTCTGTGCGGCTGATTGTTTCCTTCACAAATATCAGGTCATCTGCTCAGTGCTTCAAGTTCTGAACCAAATAATTAAAGATAACACTGAATTTCAGGAGAATGCTTGTCTAGTCGGTCTTGTGAGTATTCTGCATATCTAGTTACTCTTTTTCTCTGTGGGTGTCTTTGGTTAATTTTGAAGAGTTATGTTACCTTTAGATAGTGATTAAAAGTTGAAGTGTTTTACCAAGTTGTGAGATGGATTAAGTTACGTGAGTACTTATATTTTCTTACAACAACTCGCGGTGTACTTTTTAATCTTGCAAATACTAAAAATATAACTGTGGTCAAGACGTGAGATTTGAATTCAGAGATTCATATCGTTGAAATTATCCATAGTAGGTTTTCATTAAATCCTAACATCAGTTTCCTTATTATAATTCTGATTATATGCAATTGAACGTTCTCCATTGGCCAATTTAATGCGTCATTTTGTTGGTGCGTCTTCATATAAGTATTTGTTATACCATGAAAATGAAAATCTAATTGCTTTAAATCATTTGTATGTGTTTTAATATGTTTCGCTGGTAACAGATAAAAGTGGAAAAAATATAGATATATATCACTTGGGTGCTTTCTATAAAGTCGTGAAGAATATTTTTCTATAGCATGATGCAGTTGGTTTTGAATTTTGCATGGTGGATAGTATTGTGCATTTTGAGACTTTAGTATTCATGTATGCAGGACTTGCTCTATAATTGTTCTGGCTTGGCCTCATAAGTTTTCGGTTAGTAGTTTAAACTAGGGTTGTGAGGCAGATAAAAAATACTCAATAGAAGAAAATGACCTCACTGTAGGGGCTGATTAGATGTGAAAGTTTTAAGTTCCTGATTTTCAGTTTAGTCTTGTGCAGAAGTATTACTCGTAACAAAACCCTTACCAGAAATAAGAAGTCTGGTGTAAATCAGCCTTATTTTGTTGTTTATTTGTTATTATTGTGAACTGTACTTATAATGAAGTATGTTCCAGATTCCTGTTGTGATGAGTTTTGCAGTGCATGACCGTCCGCGGGAGGTTCGCATGGAAGCAGCATATTTCTTACAACAACTCTGCCAGTCAAGGTTAAATGTTATCTCTGATAATTGTCTCAGTGTACCTAAATTTCTCTGCTTTGATGTTTGATAAATAATCTTTTCTTTGCTTTGATGTTTGATAAATAATCTTTGTTTTTTCCAGCACGTTGACGTTGCAAATGTTTATTGCTTGTCGTGGTATACCCATCCTGGTGGGCTTTCTAGAGGCAGATTATGCAAAGTATAGGTCAGTTTTTACACGAAATCAAATTGCAATTGAAAGTTGTCCTGTACTTAAAATTTATTTACTTTTGAAAGCTCAGAATCGATATGCATTAAGATTCTCCTTGGGCGAAGGCATTTAGGTCTAATTCAGATTATTTTTGGACAACCTCAGCCAAAGAAGCTGAGGAAACTATGTCAAGTTAAAACTTTTATGAATTGAGTTTGGTGAATTGTTATGAGCTTGTAACTACAAAATGGGTTCTCTTTCTATATCTCCCATGACTACATGAATCATGGTGAATATAGTTTAATCTTTAGATGTTTCTCAGTAGGCCTAGCTTTTACTCACAGGTTATGTAGCTTCTTTTTGCTTTTTGTGTAATGCATATAGAGAGACCCTCAGCACTAAAATATTACTCCCTCCGCCCCATTTTTGTTTCAACATTTACTATTTACGCGTAATATAAAGCGGGAGTTGTTTATTAATGATTTAATATTAAAAAAGATAAAGTAGGGGGTATGAAAGCCTTTTGAGTAATAAAGTAATGGCATATGGTGTGATTTTGAGATGTTTGAAGGGTGGAGTTTAAAGTGGAAAAGTGCTTTATTACCAAATTAAGAAATGATGAATCTGGGAGACTGGGACGTCCATTTTTGGCAAATGATGAATCTAAAATGGGACAGAGGGAGTATAATTTATGTCATTGCACGAGCTGGTGATCTACGCACTACCATTGTTATGCCATTATTGCATAAAACATGTACTTCAATGATTGCTGAGCTTCTTTTACAATATAGTCCTTAACCACATCGCTGTCGAGCGGTGTTTTTTCTTAGAGGAAGATTAGTATTTCTGAACAACTCATTCCTCCTGGATGAAGGAACTTAATGGGCTGGTTCTGGTTGCATCACTTGTACTTGTCAAGTTTAATTGTTCCTTCAAGCATTTCTGGGGAGAAGTCACTTGTGATTGTAGTAAGCAACTTTTGAAGTCTTGTTGCATTCTGATAATTTCTCAATCAATGGTCAAGGTTTCAGCGAATCATAGTGAGGCCTCGCCGAAACTGATTGAACTGGTCTATATGTGTCTGTGAACGCTCAAATATTTCTTTATTTTCATGTGAATGTGCATGGAAGAACCAGTTCATTTGTTTTCTTTTATTCAGAATTAAACATCTAATTAAATTTAAATGGCTGAGCTTAACTTCCCCTCGACTGTGTATGATAACGTCTAGCCATTTCACCTGCTGATTTATTCTATTAAATCATTTCTTGTGACTATCCACCTTTGTGAAAGTCACTAGTTTATAATTGAAGCATACACACTTAATTTGAATTAAGATTACGATTACATATTCATTAGCTAATTACTCTTTTGTTGCCTCAATTCTAGGGAAATGGTTCATATGGCTATCGATGGAATGTGGCAGGTTTTCAAGCTTCAGAAGTCCACCTCTAGAAATGATTTTTGTCGTATAGCTGCCAAGAATGGGATATTACTTAGACTTATTAACACTCTTTATAGCTTAAATGAGGCAACTCGTCTACCGTCTATAGCCTCTAGTGGTGGATTACCTCCAGATGGTTTGATTCCACGACCACGATCAGATACTCTGGATTCAAGCAGTCCATTTACGCCGATGGATTCGTCAATTTATGGTAGTGACCTGCCTGATCACCTTAAAGTTAAGCCAGGAGACTTTATATCACAAACTGGATTACAAGAACCACCACGAACATCTTTATCACATTCCCCTGAATCGAGGTTTATCCCCTCAGATCCGGATAGGCCTCGAGCAAGTATGGAGGCTTTAGGTGCTTCAAGACTGTCGGATCCTGCATCTTTGGACAGAGTATCCAATTCAGCGATGAAGGATGTAGACAGGTGGAAGATTGAAGCTTCTAGAGGTTCTAATGCAACGAGTAGAATATCAACGGATAGGGCTCCAAAGTCAGCTGATTTCACAACAAATGGTTCATCTGCTCATACTGTTGGTCAGCAAGAGAATGTTAGGCCCCTTCTTAGTTTATTGGATAAAGAACCTCCATCTCGCCATTTCTCTGGTCAGCTTGAGTATGTGAGACATCTTACTGGGATGGAGAAACATGAAAGCATTTTGCCTCTTTTACATGCATCAAGTGACAAGAAAACAAATGGACTTGATTTTTTGATGGCTGAATTTGCAGGTGATCTTAACTGCTTATTTACGTATTTAGCACAGTTCTCTTGAGAGTTGGTCCGTAAATTGCACTTTAATGTCTGACATTCGTCTCATAATAGCTACATTCTATTAAATTACTTTATTTGTCACTGAAGTCTCAAAACATATTTCTTTTCTGCACTTCTACCGCGTGAATTGACATTTGGCTTCATGGTAGCTTAGATTTCATTTTCAAGGCATGCACCAATTCATTATGACACTTAATATTTTGTTTCTGCTCAGAGGTCTCTGGAAGAGGACGGGAAAATTCTAATGTGGATTCATTGCCTAGAAATTCACCTAAAGCAGCTAGTAAGAAGCTAGTATCTCTGACATCCAACGGGGGAATTGTCACCGCTTCAGGGCTTGCATCGCAGAGGGCATCTGGTGTGCTATCTGGTTCAGGAGTTTTAAATGCTAGACCAGGCAGTGCCACATCGTCTGGACTACTTTCTCATATGGTATTGCCATGGAATGCTGATGTTGCTCGAGAATATCTGGAAAAGGTGGCAGACCTTTTACTTGAGTTTGCTGCAGGAGACTCAGCCGTAAAATCATATATGTGTAGCCAAAGTCTGCTTAGTCGTCTTTTTCAGATGTTTAATAAGATAGAGCCTCCAATTCTTTTGAAGGTACAGCTAAGTTTATCTTTATTCAACACTGCATTTGATCTTGATTCTGGTCATGTGTTTATTTTCATTTTGTTTCTTGTAGCTGTTGAAGTGTATTAATTATCTGTCAACCGACCCACATTGCTTAGAACATCTGCAGCGAGCAGATGCAATCAAATATTTGATCCCAAATCTTGATCTTAAAGAAGGTTCCCTTGTGTCACAAATCCATCACGAGGTGAGACATTGGATCTTCTATATTTTTTTTTTTACTTCCATTCAATCATTTTAAAAGCTGAAGTGATTATATTCCAACATGAATAGATTCCTGGTTTTAGGCTGCACTACACATTTTTAGTTGTTCCTTTTGTTTTTTTTCCTCTGCTAAAAGGCTTGACCTTTGAATTGAATAATAAATAAAACTTTATGACTTCATCTTTACCCATCAATTGACATTGTCTCACTTCTTTCATTTGCTGAAGGTCCTTAATGCACTATTCAACCTATGTAAGATTAACAAGAGGAGACAGGAACAAGCTGCAGAAAATGGGATCATCCCCCACTTGATGCATTTTATCATGTCGGATTCTCCTTTGAGACAGTATGCATTACCTCTGCTATGTGATATGGCTCATGCATCACGAAATTCAAGGGAGCAATTACGAGCTCATGGAGGGCTTGATGTTTACCTAAGCCTCCTTGAGGACAATCTCTGGTCTGTGACTGCATTAGATTCCATTGCTGTATGCCTGGCTCATGACAACGAAAACAGGAAAGTCGAACAAGCTTTGCTCAAAAAGGATGCTGTCCAGAAATTGGTTAAGTTCTTCCAGGGCTGCCCTGAGCAACACTTCTTGCACATACTGGAACCATTCTTGAAAATTATTACGTATGTGCATATCCTGATTTTAACATATTTCTTCGAGTCTTTTTACACCATATGTTTTCTGGGTATTGGTTAGATGGATATGCATCCATCTGTTTGCTGGTATCAAGTAACACCATGTAAATCAATAATCATAATCTGGCTTTATTTTGGTGTGACTTACAATGCACTGGTGTAATGTAGGAAATCATCTCGAATAAATACTACTCTGGCGGTTAATGGTCTGACACCACTGCTAATCTCTAGACTTGATCATCCAGATGCAATTGCTCGCCTGAACTTACTTAAATTGATAAAGGTGCGTAACTATCCGACTTTCACATCTACTATATTATGCTATGTAGAATAATCTTCAGTAGGTGGTGTAGGAGTGGGAAAGCTAATTTGAAGCTAAAATTGTTAATATATCATCGTACAGAACTTTTAAGGCTCCCATCCATCTCCTTACCCAACTCAGCAGTTAGCATGTTCTTATTGCTTATTCATTATAATCAACAGATTTTTATTCGTGCCTAGCTATTTCATGTTTCTTTTATCTGAATAAATCTGAAGAAGGCACTTCAGGAGATGTGGCTTTAGTAAGACCTTGAGATTTCTTTGCTAATGATCAGCTTAATGTTAAGCCTTAGTGCCTGTGGCGCAGGAGTTCCCTATAAAGTTCTGCTTTCTTGGAGCCCCCAAAGCTTCACCAGGGTTTAATTTGGATTATAAATTCCATTTTCTTGGAACACAGTTTGCTTCACCTAAGCTTGATTCACACATGAACCTCTATGAAGTTTTGTACAAAGATCTGCTTTCTTAGAGTAGGTTGTTCTCATAAAGTTTCCCAAGGGTTTAATTTATATTAAAGATTCCATTTTCTTTCTTCCCCTAATCTGTTTGAACTATTGTCCACAATCCATTACTCACTGTAAACAAATACTCCGTATAAGTAAATGGAGAAGTTCCAACCAAAAAAATTAAAAATCGAAATATGGAATCAACTAGTTCTGTAAGAACTACTAGTGCCTCTTGGAAAGAAAAGGTCCAACTATCTACAGACCCAACCTTCTATCAAACACTATTTGCTTTGCTAAAGAATGTAAACTGATCTTCAATACTTGCCCAAAATCCACAGTACGAAGTACGATCTTTTGCACAATTATCCTTAACTTAGCCCTTTCGTTAGTGCAAAATGTTGTAGAAAGATGTCATCAAATCAATGTTTGTGTTTTAATTTTTTATATAAATTTGTTTTCTTATGTTGCAATCATGAGTGGGAGGAGTTCAATTTCTGTAACTTCTGTTCTGCACTTAAGGTTTATTACCGCTGATAGCATTATGCTCACTTGCTGCCTTTCTAACAGGATGAGCTACTTGGTTAATTTTAGGAACATTTTAGAACTAGAAAACTCAGTTTTCCTCCTATCAAATAGATATGTGCCTGTTTCCTATTAGGAAGTCAAAAAGTTGAATTTTCTGGTGTTTGTTATTATGATGAACTGGTATATTGCTATCGCTAATATGGTTTTCTATTTACACACATGTGGAAAGAGTGCATAGACATTAGATGTTAAAATAAGGTTTTAAGATCTTATAATAAGGCTATTTCATACCGTATATGTTTAATTCTAATGTCTGCTTTTTGATGACTTGACATAAGTTCTGTTGTCAGGCTGTATACGAGCATCACCCTCGTCCAAAGCAACTGATCGTGGAAAACGATTTGCCTCAGAAGCTTCAGAATTTGATAGAGGAGAGGAGAGATGGGCAGAGTTCTGGAGGCCAAGTTTTGGTCAAACAAATGGCCACCTCACTCCTCAAAGCTCTTCATATCAACACCGTTCTGTAAAATCTGTCTGTCATTTCTATTCCTTTTACAGGTTGTAAAGTTTGATTTAATATCTTTTAATGTTTATTTTCTATTTTGGTCTGTTGTAAAATTTTCAACATTAATTTATCGAAAGAATTTTAAATTTTATTCTAGTATTCGTCGCTATCCATATGTAGTAGCATGTCCTATCGTTTCCATCTCAAAACAGAGTTGACGAAATGGCTCATATTAAGCAATTTAATTCCTGATTAAAGGGGTTTTTATCTTTTAATAACTCAAATCCACACTACTCCAGCTCTGAAAACTTGTTTATCCCTTGCTCCACCACAAACACACTTGTTGTTTCATCTTCTCTCTGATTTTAAGAACCCTAGTTATAACGCAATTGAAGAGTTCATGGTCATCATCAGAAGAGTGCACAATTTTTGAGAAATGAATTGTTTATTGTTAATGGTGATCCTGCTTTGTGAATTCAAGTGTCTTGTTGTTTAAAGAAGATAAATCCATTACCAGTCGATTACGTCAAATTAAAGTGGACCGTTTGTTGATTTGTAGCCGAAGGGCTTCCTTGTCCCAAAAACTAAAGTTTAGGAATGTGGTTGTACCCTTTCCCATCTATTTATACAAGGAAAAAAATCTTCCAAAATTCTATAAGAAAAAAATGCAGTCCAGCTTCTAAGATACTCCATTTGTAACATAACAAGTAGTTGCATCAATCACAGGTAGACCAACTTTTTTTCACCAGATGACTTCTACGCAGCAAGATAATCAAATAATGTGGAGATCATGATTTTCTGAGCAGTGAGTTTGATCTCAAATAATCCAAAATACACTGGTGGAAAAGACATGAAAAGCATCACAAAATAGAGATATAACATATTTGCAAATATTTTATTGCATCTTCTAGGAAGGAGCTAAATTCTATCCTGCAAGAAAAAAAAACTCCTCAGCATTACATTTTATAAATGTAACCTTTTGAACCAGACAAGGGGCTCCTGTCCTGGCATAACAAAAACTGTATAAAAGACACTCGATATTATTTTTTAAAATACAGTTTTTGTTGTTTGTCTTGCAAACAAAACCACCAAATATAAAAGTAAAACTACGGATATATCATACAGTTTCCAGATTTTGCCAAACAAAACCACCGAATATAAAACTATGGATATATCATACAGTTTCCAGATTTTGCCAGACGCAGGAGTTCATCGTCCCCTACCACCACCACCACCTCCCCAACTAGAGTCCCGCCCACCACTATTTCCACCAGAGCCCCGCCCACCACCGCTCATACTACCACCAGAGCCCCGCTCATCACCACTCCAACTACTACTTCCACCGGAGCCCCGCACACCACTGCTCCACCCACCACTTCCACCAGAGCCCCGCCCACCACCGCTCATACTACCACCAGAGCCCCGCTCATCACCACTCCAACTACTACTTCCGCCGGAGCCCCGCACACCACTGCTCCACCCACCACTTCCACCAGAGCCCCACCCACCACTCCCACCACTGCTCCAACTACTACTTCCACCGGAGTCCCACCCACCACCGCTCTGGCTATTTCCACCAAAGCATTGCCCACCACTGCTCATTCTATTTCCATCAGAGCCCCTATTTCCATCAGAGCCCCGCCCACCACTGCTCCAACTACTACTTCCACCGGAGTCCCGCCCACCACCGCTCCGGCTATTTCCACCAAAGCATTGCCCACCACTGCTCATTCTATTTCCATCAGAGCCCCTATTTCCATCAGAGCCCCGCCCACCACTGCTCCAACTACTACTTCCACCGGAGTCCCGCCCACCACTGCTCATACTATTTCCACCAGCGCCCCGCTCACCACTGCTCCAACAGCTACTTCGACCAGAGACCGGCCCACCACCACTCAAACTACTACTTCCACCGGAGTCCCGCCCACCACTGCTCCAACCACTACTCCATCCACTGCCGCTCCAACTACTTCCACCAGAGTCCTGCCCAACACTGCTCCAACAACTTGTTCCTCCAGAGTCCAGCCCACCACCGCTCCAACTACTTGTTCCACCACCACCACTGCCATGGCCACTTCCACCAGTATCATATCTAGGCCTCGCCTTTTCCACTGACAAAGTATTGCCTCCACATTTCGATTTATCTAATTTCAGAGCTTTAAAAAATGCCTCATCATCCTTGAAATGAATTAATGCTATCCTATGAACAGAAAGGTTAAAAAAATTAGCCACTGGAATTAAATACAGGGATGCAACATCCAAATGAAATGGCAGGCACAGCACTGCACCATAAAAATATTGGGTTATTTTTAAGAAACAGAATTTTATTAAAGGGATGAGAAGGTAAGGGATGAGAATTCCCTCCCCAAATACAAACATTTAGACTTAAACGATGACTGCGTCAATTACAAGGCAGAACTTCAATCCCTAATTAGATCTGAAATACTGATATCACTGAAAGAAGTATGTCCAGACAACCAATAAGAAACTCTATACTTGATCCTATCCCAAATTATCTGCCAAATATATGATACTTTCATCTTGACAGGTAACTATCAGAATTGCAACAAGCAAGATTGCATATAGCCAATTTCCTTGATTAATATGTAAAGGGGTGATATATCAAGAAAATGAAATAAGTTAAGGAGTAACATGCTAATCAGTTTCATCTGATATTAAGTGTATATGCTATTGGAAAAGCAAACCCCTAATCAATTTTCTGGGCATCATAAAGAAACAAATAATTTCCCTCAATATAAGTTTTTTTAACAATGGAAAAGACAAGATTTTTCATGATGGAGCTATTTAATAACTATTTCATAGAGATATCCTGAAGTTGTACATTTAGTTTAGAACTAAAACCAATAGAAAATTAAACTGTAATATTGACTGACCCACGAATAGCACCATCTTGATCGAATCGATCCCTTGGAATGGAAATCTTTGTAATTTCACCACAAGAACCAAAATGCTCTTCCAGAGAGCTCCTAGTCTGAAAATAATGTAATGATATTGATTATTAGGATTTCAACAGGCGACGACTATGTAGAGCAGACATAATTCAGATACAAGCTGAAAATGAATATGCAACACAAACCTTGTCTTCACCATCAAATTTATTGAGTCCACGGACAAATATTCTTGGTCCCTCATCTCTCCTTCCCATCTGAAATGGCTCTGTATCGTTGCTACTAGCAAAAAAATTAATCATGTTTATTTTATTGGAACTATATAATAACAACTAGATCCCCTGAAGTAGAAAAATGCAGTCATACCCACTGTATGGGGAGTACGATCTTCTTTCCTTCGCAAATTCTAGGTTCACAGGGCAACGCATCAGCTCTTTACCCTTCAACTCATGCAGGGCCTGCAGACATTTAGTTGTAGATTTAACTGATTAAACATAATAGTTACGGTAATTGACAGTTAACAACACAAAGAAAACGTATATGTTTGTCAAAAAATGGACCAACTGCAGCCTCCAACCATGAGATCAAAACAGTTATGCGAATGAATATATAATTAGTGCATAATCAAGATGACTCTACAGACTGATTACTGTTTGTGATAATAAGTTTTACACATGTTCTGCAGCAAAAATATAAACATAAAAGTAGATAGAAGAAGAAAGATTTAACTTACTAAAGGAATAGTGGCATAGATATAAAACTATTGTGATTGCAATGACTAATACTCAGCAAGAAATAGCCATTATAATGCTAAAGTAAACCATCACAGTTAGCTTGCGAGGGTAAGTGTATGCAAAAAGATGAATGTCTATATTGTCATCAAAAGACAAAAAGCACAAAAAATATGTACAGAAGTTTTTACCATTTTATCCACACATCCAAAGAAAAATTATTAGTAATATAATTAAAAAATGTGTGCTATAAGCAAGTGTAGATGTACAAACATTTGTGGGTATACATGTTGTAATATAACAAAGGTATGGAGAATGATTCATTTAACTGATCCTTAAGTATCAAACAAAATACCTTTTCTGCTGCTTCTGCAGAAGCAAACTCAGCATACCCAAAGCCTCTTAATGCTAAGTTCATGCCAAAGCGAATATTAAGAAATTCCCCAGCATCTTTGAAGAAATGCTCACTGAAACATTACAATATCATCAGGGGGGTAACAACCATAATCAACACTTTTTTACAAAAGGATAATCTTACAGATCTTCTTTCTTAACAGCGGAAGATAGGTTCCCAACAAATAAAGTTTTTGAGCCAGTTATCTGCACTTTCGGAGTGACATGGATCTTGGGCTGCAGAATGTTAGAAATCAATGTTATTGACTTCATGTGTTTAGTGTACATATTCACAAATAAGTTTTACATTTGTATCCAATTGCTCTCTCTTCCTTTTTACTTTGCACACAATTTCTAATACACAACCCAATCATCTATCACCTAGTTTTCAAAATCCTATCTATCACATCCTACAAAATCTACACTCCCAAACATATAAAAAATCAAATTACACCTTTTACTATTCCACAAATCCACCTACTGGGTTTGAAATCCACTCCAATCCATAAACAAACACCCGATACAAATCAGCAGTTGGAAAAGCATGAGGCATGCAATGAAACCATGCTGTAAGGAAATATGATTAACAAATTATTAAAAGCACACACTAGAAGCACAACCAAGCTTGAAACATGCACTTACATCTAGTTCTGCTTCCTCATTAGACACATTTTTCTTCTGTGCAACAACTATCAGGCTATTCTTAGCTGTAACATCATCTTCACCAGCACTTCCAACATCACTCCTTGATTCATCTTTATTTTTGGTGTGGACTGAAGGAGCCTTCTCAGCTGAGGCAATATTTTTGTCAGTGGAGGTCTCATCATCACACCCAAATTCAAAACTGCTGGATTCATCTTTCTTCTGCATAGAAATTACTAGTTTCTTTGCATTTGGGGTTGTAGGAGCTTCGTTGGGTGCAGCAATATCCTCATTCAAACTGGTTTGATCTTGAGAGGATGAGTCAGAGTCATGCCAACTCTCTCTCCAACTACTTCCTCCACCAAAGGCCCGCCCACCACCTCTTCCACCACCAAAGTCCCGCTCTCCACCTCTCCAACTATTTCCAACACCTCTCAATCCACCACCTCTGCCACGGCCACTTCCACCAGTATCCCATCTAGGCCTCACCTCTTCCACTGACAAAGCACTGCCTCCACGTTCTGATTCATCTAATTTCAGATCTCTCCCACCCATCTGGATAAATTGGTTATCTTTGCTACTAGAAAAATTAAAAGATTATTATTATTGCAGAACAATATATATAAAGTACCAGGAAAAAACGTAGAAAATGCAGTCATACCTACTGTATGGGGTGTTCGATCTTCTGACCTTCATAATATCAAGTCTCACAGGGCGACGCAGAAGCTCTTTACCATTCAACTCGCGCAGGGCCTACAAAAACTCACACCATTGCAGATTTAACTGATTATACAGAATAGTTACGGTAATTGACAGTTAAGGAACCCAAAGAAAACTTTGGGATTGCTGGGTTAAAATTCTTCAATGGGAAGGTAATGAAGTGAATTACAATGGGAATGATGATTACATTGTTAGTGTTTTACTCTAATCTTAGAATAAGTGTGGATAAAAATGGACGATGGTTGAGGAACAGTAATGATTGAGGAAAAATAATTATAGGGGGGGGGAGGTAGTTAATCAAAATGGGGTAATGATTAACTTGTTTCGAGACTTATTACCCCATACGAAGTATGATGAAGGTGAATTGATCATCTTTAACCACTATCATTACCCTATACTCAATCTCATTCCCATTCCTATTCCCCATTCCCATTGAAGAATTTTTAACCAAGCACCCCCTTATATGTTTCTCAATGTGGCCCAACTAAAGCCTCCAACCCATGGAATCAAAATAGTTTTGCAATCCTAACTGAAAAAAAGGTATACAAAAGAAGGAAGATTTAACTTACTAAAGGAATAGTTGTATAGATATAAAACTATTGTGATTGCAATGACCAACATTCAGCTAGAAATAGTAATTACTCCCTCCGTCCCAGATCAGTTTTCACATTTCCCTTTTTGGTTTGTCCCACATCAATTTTCACACCCAAAAATGGAAAATCTACTCACAACCCTTACCCTCACAACATACACTTATTTACCACAATTAAAGTTGATTTGACCAAAATGCCCTTACATTATCACTATCATTAAGCAAAAAAAACTCATTTTCTTAATATACGTGCTCAGATCAATGTGAAAACTGATCTGAGACAGAGGGAGCATAATGCTAAAGTAAAAACAGGTTCGGAAGTTTTTACCCATCTTATCCACATCCAAAGAAAAAATAGTAACATAATTAAAAAATGTGTGCATGTGTGTAGATGTACATGCATATGTGAGCAGTGAGCCTACATGTGTAACATAACAAAGGTAAGAAGAATGGTTCATTTAAGGCATAAGCCATCAAAAGGTCTCTAAACAATCAACATTTGCTTCATTAGGTCCCTAAACTATTTTTTTGTTTTTTGGGAGGATTGCCGTCTCAGTAGTATTGTGGACCTTGTGGTTAATATGGGTTGAGAGAAACAAGAGAATTTTTTATGATAAATGTGAATCTATTGATGAATTATGGGATAGGATTAAACATAAAGTGGCTTTGTGGTCTCTTAGTCAAAATGCCTTTAGGGGCCTTGCCTATGTCTGATATTGGAGTTGGTCCTATGCTATGTAATTTCTCTAGGGATCTCTCATCCCTATTTTTGCAATAAAGTATATGTTTCTTATCAAAAAAAAAAACTATTTTTTTGTTTTAAAAAAGCCCATTAAGCATTGAAACATTATTTCATGAGATGAGATCCCTCGAGATGAGATTGACGGTTTTTTTTATTCATCTTCATTGTCCCGTTATAATAATATAAACATTAATTTTATTAATATTCAGATGTATTTTGTGCAAGTCATTTCAACCGTAATTCTTCATGATGGGTACCTAAAATGGCTTGTGAAAAATACTTTTGTATATAGTAAAAATTGAATAAAGCTGGCATGCATGTTAGTTAATGGTACCATTAAGTTGGATCAAAAGATTTTGTCAATTTTTAAAACATAAAAGTAATTCAGGGGCCTATTGAAACAAAAGTTGATAATTTAGCGACCTTTTGATGCATTATGCCTTCATTTATTTAACTGATCCGTAAGTATCATAAAGAATACCTTTTCTGCTGCTTCTGCAGAGGCAAACTCAACATGCCCAAAGCCTCTGAATGTCTCATCTGGGTTCATGCCAAAGTGAATACTAACAACTTCCCCAGCAGCTTTGAAGAAATCCTCTCTGAAACATTACAACATCATCAGGGGGAACCAACCATAATCAACACTTTTTTACAAAAGGATAATCTTACACGTCTTCTTGCTCAACAGAGAAAGATAGATTCCCAACAAATAAAGTTTTGGAGCCAGTTATCTGCTCTTTCGGAATGACATGGGTCTTGGGCTGCAGAACGTAAGAGATCAATGTTATTGACTTCATGTCTTTAGTGCACATATTCACAAAATAAGTTTTACACTTGTATCCAAGTGACAGATTTGGAAATTCAAACTATAATTTGCACATCAGAAGGCATTTATTTGTCTTCTATCTATAACTATTACATCAGTTGCACTTTACTCTGAGTGAGATACAAATGGGCAGTTAGCAAAGCATGAGACATGAAATTAAACCATGCTATTGAGTTAATATCAGTCTACATCCAATAAATTAGGATGAATCTAATATCAATCTTTTTTCTTTCTAATTTATCAATTTTGGTCCTAGGGTGTCCATTTTTAGTCCTTTTTTAAGGGGGAAATTCAAAATCGAATGAAAATTGCTCAACTCTAGGACTTAAATTGGACACCCTAGGACTGAAATTGGTACAAAGCGGAAAGAAATATTATTTATATTGGATCCACCCAAAGTTGCAGGACGTATATTGCTATTAACTCACACGCTGTTAGGAAAAATGATTAACAAATCTTTAACAGCACACACAAGAAGCACGACCAAGCTTGCAATATGCACTTACATTATCTAATTCTGGCTCCTCGTTAGCTTTTTCTGTTACAGCATCTGAACTGGTTTCAAATTCACCGAGAGACTCGGATTTATCACTCGTTTCATCTTTCTTTTCGCGAAAAGCTATATTTCCAGTCTCTGCTGTGACTGCAAGTTCTTTCTTATTAGCTGATTCCTCTGAACCACTACCTTTAACACCCAATTCTGAATCTACAGGCCCATTATTGGCAGATGTTGTAACCTGATAACAATTTACACCATATGAGAAATAAATTTTATTTTATTAAGAAATATGAAAAGGATAAGGGGGACCACAAGCCCGTCACAGCCTAGTGCCTCGTTAAAACCTTTTTTAGGAAAAACTCTGGAAAAGGAAAATGAGTGCCCTAATTAAATCTAAAGAATCCTGTATACATATCAGCGTCTAAGTTCTTCCTAACAAATTTGGGTACATCTTGCCACCATTTATACCACATGAAACTCATTATACTGAAGTCACAGCTAAAAGAAGAAAAGAATACATAGATGTATAAACCACTTAGGCCATTGAATTCAACAAAAATAAGAAAAACAAGCAATTGAGAGACATATAACAGGACACTAAAATGTGATCTAAACTATATGCAAAAAAAATTATTTCAAGCTAACTAAAGCAAATGAAGCCATGCTTGCATGATTCTCAAGAAGCTGGACATAAACGTATTAAGAGAAAAACAGTTCAAACAATCAACTCAGCAAAATGACAAGGTAATTAAGCTGTAAATCATGATATGTTGCTTGGACTCAAAAGAAGAAGTATCCTCTTTGGATGAGATCTCTACTTTGCTAACTACCTTTGTCTCATCCTGGACAGCATTTGACATTTCTTCCTCAATAGCGTCCTCTGCCTCCCTCTTTCCACCAGAGTCATGCCAACTACCTCTCCTCCAACTACTTCTTCCTCCACCAAAGTCCCGCCCACCACCTCTCCAACCATTTCCACCATCTCTCCAACTACTTCTTCCACCACCAAAGTCCCGCCCTCCACCTCTCCAACTATTTCCAATACCTCTCAATCCACCACCTCTGCCACGGCCATTACCACCAGTATCCCATCTAGGCCTCAACTCTTCCACTGACAAAGCACTGCCTTCACGTTCTGATTCATCTAATTTCAGAGCACTCCCACTCTGGATAAACTGGTTATCTTTGCTACTAGAAAAATTAAAAGATTATTATTATTGCAGAACAATATATATAAAGTACCGGGAAAAAACGTAGAAAATGCAGTCATACCTACTGTATGGGGCGTATGATCTTCTGTCCTTTGTAATGTCAAGTCTCACAGGGCGGCGCAGAAGCTCTTTACCATTCAACTCGTGCAGGGCCTACAAACATTTACACCATTGCAGATTTAACTAATTACGGTCATTGACAGTTACAGAACAGCAAAGAAAACTTTGGGCCGTTTAGTTCAAATTCTTCAATGGGAAAGGTAATGAAGTGAATTACAATGGGAACGATGGTTACATTGTTAGTGTTTTACTCTGATCTTAGAATAAGTGTGGATAAAAAATGGATGTTGGTTGAGGAACATTGGAATGATTGAGGAAAAATGATTATAGGAGGGGAGGTAGTTAATCAAAATGGGATAATTGATTAACTTGTTTTGAGTTTTACTACCCATACGAAGTATGATGAAGGTGCATTGATCATCTTTAACCACCATCATTACCCTATACTCATTCCTATTCCCATTGAAGAATTTTTAACCAAGCACCCCCTAATATGTTTCTCAATGTGGCCCAACTAAAGCCTCCAACCCATGGAATCAAAACAGTTTGCAACCTAGCACTGAAAAAAAAAGTATACAAAAGAAGATTCAACTTACTAAAGG
Source organism: Galeopsis tetrahit (assembly GCA_963675135.1). Taxonomy (NCBI): domain Eukaryota; kingdom Viridiplantae; phylum Streptophyta; class Magnoliopsida; order Lamiales; family Lamiaceae; genus Galeopsis; species Galeopsis tetrahit. The sequence goes on along the minus strand of OY776125.1, from coordinate 12,410,390 downwards.
AATAGTGGTATAGATCTAAACTATTGTGATTGCCATTAATTTGCCCTCTATGCCATTAATTTTTCTAACACAATTAACACACCCACACAATTAAAGTTGATTTGACCCAAATGCCCTTACTTTATCAATATAATAAAGCAAAAAAAAAAATTCTTAATATTTGTGCCCAGATCAGTATGATAACTGATCTGGGACAGAGGGAGTATAATGCTAAAGTAAAATCAGGTTCTGAGGTTTTTACCCATTTTATCCACATCCAAAGAAAAAATAGTACTAACATAATCCAAAATGTGTGTCGATGTACATGCATATGTGAGCAGTGAGCATACATTTGTAATATAACGAAGGTAAGAAGAACGGTTCATTTAAGGCATAAGCCATCAAAAAGTCTCTAAACAATCAACTTTTGCTTCAGTAGGTCCCTAAACTATTTTTTTGTTTTTAAAAATCCCTTTAAGCATTGAAACATTATTTCACTAGACCTCGAGATGAGATTGACTATTTTTTTTATTCATCTTCATTGTCCCATTAAATAATGTATTCATTAATTTTATTAATATTCAGATGTATTTTGTGCTAGTCATTACAACCATAATTCTTCATGATAGGTACCTAAAATGGCTTGTGAAAAATACTTTTGTATATACTAAAAATGGAATAAGCTGGCATGCATGTTTAGTTAATGGGACCATTACTGGATCAAAAGATTTTGTCAACTTTTTTAAGACATAAAAATAGTTCAGGGACCTATTGAAACAAAAGTTGATAGTTTAGGGATCTTTTGATGCATTAAGCCTTCATTTAACTGATTCGTAGGTATCATAAAGAATACCTTTACTGCTGCTTCTGCAGAAGCAAACTCAACATGCCCGAAGCCTCTGAATGTCTCATCTGGGTTCATGCCAAAGCGAATACTAACAACTTCCCCAGCAGCTTTGAAGAAATCCTCACTGAAACATTACAACATCATCAGGGTGGAACCAACCATAATCAACACTTTTTTACAAAAGCATAATCTTACACGTCTTCTTGCTCAACAGCGAAAGATAGATTCCCAACAAATAAAGTTTTGGAGCCAGTTATTTGCTCCTTCGGAATGACATGGGTCTTGGGCTGCAGCATGTAAGAAATCAATTTTATTGACGTCATGTGTTCAGTGCACATATTCACAAAATAAGTTTTACACTTGTATCCAAGTAACTGCTTTGGAATTTCAAACTATAATTTGCACATCAGAAGGCATTTGTCTCGCCAAATTTTCCCCATTATCAGTTTCTCCGATCTACATAACTATTACATCAGTTGCACTTTACTCTGATTGTGATACAAATGGGCAGTTAGCAAAGCATGAGAGCATAAACCACGCTATTGAGTTAATATCAGTTTACGTCATATAACTTAGGATGAATCTAATATAAATTCTTTTCTTTCTACTTTATCTATTTTAGTCCTAGGGTGTCTAACTTTAGCCTTTTTTGCGGGAAAATTCAAAATCAACTGAAAATTGCTGAAGTCTATACTAAAATTGGGCACCCTAGGACTGAAATTGATTAAGCGGAAAGAAAAATGATTATTATTGGATCCACCCAAAGTTACAAGACGTAAATTGCTATTAACTCTCACGCCCCTAGGAAAAAATATTGACAAATCTTTAACAGCACACACAAGAAGCACTACCAAGCTTGCAATATGCACTTACATTATCTAATGCTGGCTCCTCATTAGCTTTTTCTGTTACAGCATCTGAACTGGTTTCAAATTCACAGAGAGACTCGGATTTATCACTTGTTTCATCTTTCTTTTCCGGAAAAGCTATATTTCCAGTCTCTGCTGTGACTGCAGGTTCTTTCTTATTAGCTGCAGTTGTGTATTCCTCTAAACCACTACCGCTAACACCCAGCTCTGAATCTACAGGCCCATTGTTGGCAGATGTCGTAACCTGATAAACAATTTATACCACATGAGAAATGAATTTATTTTATTAAGAAAAATGAAAAGGATAAAGGGGACCACAAGCCCGTCACAGCCTAGTGCCTCGTTAAAACCTTTTCTAGGAAAAACCCAATGGGAAAAACTCTAGCAAAGAAATATGAATGCCCTAATTAAATCTAAAGAGTCCCATATACATATCAGCATCTAAGTTCTTCTTAACAAATTTGGGTACATCTTGCCACCATTTATACCACATGAAACTCATTATACTGAAGTCACGGCTAAGAGGAGAAAAGAATAAATAGATGTATAAACCACTTAAGCCAATAAAGAATTCAACAAAAATAAGAAATACAAACGAATGAGATACATATTACAGGACACTAAAATGTGATATCTAAACTATATGCAAAAAAAAATTATTTTCTTCACCTTGAAGGTGCATCTACTAAAGCAAATGATGCCATGCTTGCATGATTCTCAAGAAGCTGGACATAAACGTATTAAGAGAAACACACTTCAAACAATCAACTCAGCAAAATGACAGGTTGGGGCTAAGCCTCAAATCTCTACTTTACTAACTACCTTTATCTCAGCCTCAGCCTGGGTTGTACTTTCCTCCAACCTCTGCCTCTTAGCATTCAACACATCGTCCTCAACAGCATCCCCTGCTTCCCTCTTCCCTATAGGACATGCAAAAATGAGAAAATAACTGTTAGGATCTAGTGGGACCCGCATTGGTAAACACATTTTTCCTACAAGCTAACTTTTGTGAATCCAAGAGATCATAACAACTATCCAAGGAGCAAACCCAGTGCCCAGGCCCACATTGTGGAAGGGGCGACTCGGGGAAATTTTAGACGAGGCAAGCATAGTGGTATATTTTCATAATCAATTGGTGCCAATTCTACAAGCTAGCTTTTGGGATGAGTTCTAGCCAAGGGAAATAACAACAATTAAGCATCATATATAGCCTCAAATATAAACCTGAAGATAAAATTCTACCAAAATCTAATGCAAACAAGAACCAAAATAAATCCAGGAAAAAAAAAAGATAAAAGGAAGAACAAATACCGCCAAAAGAACTAATCACAGAAGTAGAGAAACATGAGAAAAGAGCCGAACCTTTTTCCAGCGGTTTCTCTGGAGCAACTACGTCCATAACTTCATCGGCCTACATGGAGAAAACCACCAAAACACAATTCGTCATACATATAAAAATGATTGAACTGCCTGTGGAAATTTAAAAAAAAAAAAAAACACTGTAGTTTTTTTCACCTTCTCGGTAGATTTATCCATTCAGGGGATTTAACAAAATAAATTGAATCAATGTAAGAGGGAACAGCCAAATTGTACGTATAATTCAGCAAAAACCCTAAAAATCTTTGGGTTTATTACAGATGTTTAGCAGTATTATCGCTGTGCAAAGGGTGCTTATGCATTTTTAAAATTGATTTATCGAAAATAACATTCATTATACACAAAATTGTAGGATCTGTTTTGGTAATGGCTGATTTGTAGCTGCAAGTTTTCTGAACCAAAATCTGATTTGTTACATCTTACGAGGCTAGTAGGTTACTTTCAGTGATTCTTACAAGTTACAACTACATTCTCTTTGCACATAGATATTTTTAAAAAAAAAAGAATGTAAGTTTTGCGATGAAATAAGCCCAGTATGTTAACAACCCTAATACTTCATTTCAAACTATTCAACTTTCCTTATTTTTATGGAATGAAAAGTTACTCATGGATTCCATTGATCACAAATAACCACTTATATTCAACTTTTAATCATCATGAGAAAATTCATAAAATTTGTGTTTTAATCTTTGTGGTTACTAAATTTTTACAATTTATTGTGTTTACTCTCTTATTTATCGAGCATAGAAGAAGGGGAATTACTTCAAATAAATAATGTGGATTAGAAAAATCACCAACTATTATAAATTTATAATTAAATTGCAAAATCTTTTCTAAAATTAAATAGTAGAAAACTTAAATTACAATTAATTTAAATCTAACTAAAACCTTAATTGCAAAATCTAATAAACTTCCTCAACCTTACAGTAGTAAATTTTAATATCAAAGAAAGAGAATACTAACATGTTCGAGTGTCGATTGATCCTTCGTCATAGTCTCCTACATTTTTTTCACCATAGTCTCCGTCAACATTTAAGGAAAAATTTCAAATGCTCAACAACAACAATAATAAGAATAAAAATAATTCAAATTGACTAAATCATTTGGGAAGAACACAATTCTATGAAATTTAAGATTTCAGCACTAGTAAACATGATAAAATAATATAAAAATTAATGTTAAAAAAGCCTTTTGTATGTATTTTGACAAGACAAAATTAAGTATTGTATAGGAAAGTAGATTCCTCAATATTTTATTTTTCTAAGTAGTTTTGGTGGCTGCTATCTATGAAGACTTGAAGATGGTACTTGGTAGGCACAAATATTTTTAGGTTTATAGTTTTTACACATACTTTTGGGTAAGTTAGAGCTTACACATTGAATTGAGCTCCAATTGTAGGCTCTACTCAAAATGGTGGGTTTTATAAATCAACTACAGTGCAAAAGTTATGTTGTGTTTTATAAATGAAAACTTCAGAATGAAAAAGCCTTTGTGGTTTAGAATAACATTTTTTTAGACTTAAATAAATTCAAGCGGGAGACTATACAATTAAAGAAATACAAGTTTTTTTAAGTGACTAATTATGCTTTTGTCTAACTCGTGCGTCACCCACATTTCTAAGTCAAACATGTACTTGACTAAAGCATTACAAAAGTAAGTCATTATGCACGTGATGTGATGTTCTAAACACTTTAACATTAGAAGATACAACAATTGAAAATAAAGTTGTCACACATGCAAATTAACCTTAAAAGAGTAGACAAATCATCATAATAGTTTAAAAGAGGTTCGATCAGATGACCTAGTAGTTCATATCAAATTACGAAATTAAAACTTTAAAGATAACATAAGTCGTAATATTACTTAATATGTTTCTTACGTAAAGCTTAAAATTTAGTAGGTACGTTTAACAAAGTTTGTTCAGTCAGTCACACGTCTACCTCGTCGTCAACAAAACCTGAAATGATTAAAGTAACATCATTAGTCATTTTCCGGAGAAAAGTCCAGTGGAATAACATTTAATATGTAAATACATTAAAAGGACTCATCGATACGCTAAGAGAGTACACGCCAAGGCCAGTAGACCTGGCTCATTTCACATAGAACATGATTCGAATACTTGTCCATTTCACACAGAGCATAATCCGTAGACTTGTCTATTTCACACATAGCGTAGTTCGTCAACTTACTAATTCACACAAAGCATAATCTGAAGATCTGCATGCTCGGATTAACACATAAATTAATCTAACTAATGCAAATGTAAATAAATGTTACCCACTTTTATTGTTAGTGGTAGCGGGTTAGCCTCCCGAGGATCCGACTGACTCACACTGCACTCGACACATTTAACTAACTGTTAGATTTAATGTATATATGTATAGATGTATCTTCTTATATACATATACATGGCACGCACTTCCAAATAGCAATAAGCTTAGAGCATTCTTATTCACTTCACACATCAAAATTGACAATTCTAGTTATGAAACTAGTCTAAATCATAAGAAAATGCACATTGAAAAAATAATTAAGTTAATTTCTATGAACCTTTTTAAATAGATAATAAAAATGTTTCAAAACACTTATAAATCCAAATTATTTATTCTGAAAAAATATTAAATGTTTATTTAACAATTGATGCACAAACCAATTCATTAAACTCATCTTCTACGTTAAACCATTCAAAATGACACTCTGTAGTAAATTATTTATCATAACTCATACAAATATTTAAAACTCATAATTTTTGTACAGTAAGTTCCTAACACACAATAGGTCACATCATAAAATTTTCATTTAAAAATAACTTATAGAGTATTACTTATAAATTTTGTAACACCTTTGAAAAACAGGACCCCAAAACGGATTGTGTCAAGTAATCTTCTAAAATTTAGTAAAACATTTTTGTTGCTTATAAAAATTCAAGAAAAAAACCTACCCAACTATAAATAGTGGTAGTAAAATTCATAAAAATATGATATTTTAATCTTATAAATTTCTATTTAAAAATTTATTTCTTTTGATCGCTAGTAAAATTCATAAAAATATCATATTTTAATGATATACATTTCTATTTTTTCTATATTTAATCATGCATTTCTTTTGAGAATCAAAAGAATTCACTTTTATTAAAAAAAACATGGTTGATTAGAAAAATCATTAAAAATAGAATATAAATCCAAATTCTCATGAAAGTTAAAACATAGACATATCGATCAAAATCACTTCACCCCCGAAGAAAAAAAAATAAAGTGAGCTGTATGAGAGAAATTTTACAATCTCAACCCAAAAAATTTCGGTTCCGAACAGTGCCTTAAAAGAAAAATCATATAAAATTATAAACAACTTTAAAAAAAAATTAAGATTTTAAACCATATCTAGGGTTCAAGTTTGTCGATGGCAAAAGAGTTTGAACTAAAATATCAAAATTCATTTTAAGCATCCTCAAAGAAGTCATAAATAGAAAAAATGGACATAAAACACACATGCAAGTAGCAATAGCACATGCAATCCAATAATAAGCTACAACTATGCAAATCCCACTAGATTAACAAGAAAAATCAACAAAATCTACTAAAGATTCATTTATTCTTTAAAGAAAATGGTGAAAAAAAAAATGTATTTGTCTTTTCTCATACCTGAAGACTCTCTCTCAAGCTAATGAGAATGAGAGTGCAATACAAGGGTGAAAATAGCACGACGATGATTGATTTTTTATTTATTTTTTCTTGAGAAGAAATTGTGGGAGATGAGATGAGTGAAAGAAAGGAATATGAAGAAAAAGAGTCTAGACTCTTGTAATAGAAATGGTGAATGACAGCTGGTGAATGACAGCCGTTGGTGAATGACAGCCATTCTTTCTGTGGGAGATACACGTGTAAACACAGTAAAAATTCTATTGATTTTTATTTTACTGAGGAGAAAGTTAGTTGTGAATTTTTTTTTGAGAGAGAAATGTTGAAAATAACAGAGTTCTTTTTTTTGGTGAGAGAGAAATGGTGGAAATAGCAAAGGTGAACGTTGAATGATTTTTACGAGAGAAAGGAATCTTGAAGAGAAAGTAAATTAGTCTAAAGAAAAGGTTGTGTAAGTTTTTTTAAGAGAAATAAAGGAAATAGCAAAAATTTTTAATTTTTTTTATGGTGGAAATATACCATTGATTTTTATTTTATTTTTCTTTGAAAAGAAATTGTAGGAGATGAGATGAGATGAGATGAATGAGAGAAAGGAATCTGAAAGAAAAATAAAATGAGTCCAGAGAAAAGATTGAGTTTGAGTTTTTTTTTTTGTATGTGAGAGAAATGGTGGAAATAGACGTGATTTTTTTTTTCTTTAAAGAAGAAATTGTAGGAAATGAGATGAGTGAGAGAAAAGAATTTGTAAAAAAAAAAGAAATTGTAGATGATGAGATGAGTGAGGAGATGAGTGAGAGAAAAGAATCTGGAGAAAGAAAATGAATCTAGAGAAAAGGTTGAGTGAGTGAGTGAAACGAGAAAAAGAAAGAAAGTCAAGAAAAAAAGGTTGAATGAGTGAGTGAAACGAGAAATCATTTCTGACGTTCGTTTTAAAATTAGAGGTATCATTGTCTCTCTTTTTGTCTCCATTCACTTTAATTAAGAAAAATATTTGAATAAACGGTAATGCTTATCTCTCTCCTTTTAAATATTTTAAAATTAGAGGTATCATTGTCTCACTTTTTGTCTCCATTCTCTTTAGTGTACAGATTCTGTACATACATATTTTTTTATTTGATTTAATTAATGTTTTATTAATTATTTAATTACTATTATACCCTTAATTAAAGATAATAACAATATATTAATTAATATACTAATTAATGGCGTGCATGCTTATGCAGCTTATCTCTCTCCTCCTTTCTCGCGACAATCAACACACGTAAGAGCCGCGCATAATTATGTCATACCATCATTACATCTAGAGAATTTGAAAAGGTAATTTGTGTTGCCTTCATTAACAATTTATCCCACTATTTCCACCATTAAGTTTTCATTTTTTTCATTCTCTAACAAACACCAAATATGAAACGTTTCATTATCAAATCGTGAATTACTCTGATCATTTTTTGACTGATAATACTCATTTTTTCTATTATATTAAGAAATTATTTTCTTTTTTTTTTTTACTAAAAAAAAGAAAAATTAGGGCGTGAAAAGTGAATGTGTGGAGGTGGATAATAAAAAATTAAATGGTTGTTATATTTCAGCACCATTTAGGGGATGTTAGTTATATAGTAAAATTTTGAAGAATTGACTTTTTAATTGATAGTAAAAGATAGTATTTGAAATGACGTGTTTTTGTAGATATTTTATTTTAAAATTAATTTACAATTAATTAAAATTTTGTAGAGATTTTATTTAAAAATTAATTTACAATTAATTAAAAATAATTTATAATAAAAAATTACCGAGTAACTAACGTTGTAGAGGAAAAAGGGGATATGTTGATTGAAATTGATTTGATAGAGATCAGTTGTTTGAATTTTAATTTTAATCTAACAAACACTAATTTAATTTTTGGTGTAAAATTACAATTTTTTTAATTCCTAAGTGTAAAATATTTCATTTTAATAACCATAGTTTAAAATTAAGAATTTTTTAATCACTAAGTGTAAAATATTTCATTTTCACAAAGTTTGTGTAAAATTAGGAATTTTTTTAATCCCTAAGTGTAAAATATTTCATTTTAAAAAATATGGTGTAAAATTATGAATTTTTTAATCCATAAGTGTAAAATATAGGGTTGTAAACGAATCGAATAATTTTGCTCGATTCGGTATTCGTATTCGAAATTTTATGATTCGAATTCGAATACAAATATTTTTTTGATTCGATTAATAAACGAATACAAATACAAAATTATGATATTCAATTTGATATTCGTAAGTATTCGATTATATTTGTAATATATATATACATAAATATATTTTTTAATGTATATGTGTCTCATGTTCTATAATATTATTTAAATTATTATTTTAAAAAAATTCTCCATAAATTTTCGAGTCGAATAGTTTCGCGTCTAATCGAATAGTATTGAATACGAATCAATTTCAAATCGAATACTTGAAAAATAATGTTTAGAATATGTATTAAAAAATTCGAATCGAATACTCGAATCGAATAGTATCGAATAATCAATCGAATATCGAATCAAAATTATTATTCGAACATTAAACGAATATGAATTTTCGAATATTTTCATGAATCGAATCGAATACTGCAGTATTCGCTTCGATTCGTTTACAACCCTAGTAAAATATTTCATTTTAACAACCTTGATGTAAAATTAGGAATTTTTTAATTCCTAAGTGTAAAATATTTCATTTTATCAACCTTGGTGTAAAATTACGAATTTTTTAATCCCTAAGTGTAAAATATTTAATTTTAACAACCTTGGTGTAAAATTATGAATTTTTTAATCCCTGGGTGTAAAATATTTCATTTTAACAACCTTAAACCCTAAACTCTAAACCCCAAATCCTTTACCAAATCGTAAACAATATATGTTGAGAAACGAGTATTCGGGGATAAGTTACCATATTGAATATAAATTAATAATACACATTTGAAGTTCGTTTATTAATGAAGTCTAAGTGTACACGTTGAAAGGAGTAGTCGGACCCTTTACCCTTTACCCTAAACCCTGAATCCTAAACACTATAGGTTGAGAAACGAGTATTCGGGGATAAGTTACCATATTGAATATAAATTAATAATACACATTTGAAGTTTGTTTATTAATGAAGCCTAAGTGTACAAGTGTACACGTTGAAGCAATAGTCGGACCCTTTACCCTGAACCCTTTACCCTAAACCCTAAACATTAAACCCTAGACCCTATATATTAAGAAACGAGTATTCTCGAGTATATTAATTAAAAATAAGTAAAATTTATTTTAAGTAATATAATTATTATAAGAATGAAATAAATCGATAAATTACCATACATTATTACATTAGTTATTAAATATAATAAATTGGTAAATCGCTTATAAATTTATACATCTGTCAAGTTTGCAAACTCGTTTGTCATTTTCAGCACAATAACTAGGAGGGGGAAGCATGTAAACTTCTTCAATGAGGTCCCCGTGTAAAAAAGCATTATTGACATCACATTGATGTATAAACCAATTTTTAGTAACAGCAACACAAAGTAGGATTCTAACAGTGGTTATTTTTTCTACTGGGGAAAAGGTATCAAAATAATCAACGTCTTCTTGTTGTGTGTACCCTTTTGCAACTAACCTAGCTTTATATCTTTCTATATTGCCATCAAGTTTGTATTTTACTCTAAAAATCCACTTACAACCAATACAATGTTTATCATGAGGTAAAGAAACAAGAGTCTAAGTATTTATTCTTTCTAAGACTTGAATTTCTTCAGCCATTGCTTTCTGCCTATTTTCATTGGTAGAAGCTTGTTTATATGTTTTAGGTAGGTGCTCTTGAGAAATAGATGCAGTAAAAGCTTTATGAGATGCAGACAATTGATTAGCTGATAAAAAATTAGAAATATGATATTTAATCACCCAATTTGTAGATTTATGATCAATTGATGGGGGCAAATCTATTTGATAAATATCTAGATAAGCAGGTGTATGTTTTTCTCTAGAAGATCGTCTAGGTATTATGTCAAGATCATCTTCAAGCTGATTTGTATTCTGAAAATTTCCAGTATATGAAACAGGTGATTGTATGTGTTCATTAAGTTCTTCTACTAATTCATGATGAACAATATAACCATTATCAATACTACTCCCTCCGTCCCCGAAAAGTTTGCGGGGAATCTTGGGCACATGGTTTAAGAAAAAAGTGTAATGATGAGAGTGTTGAGGGGTAATTTTGTAAACTTTTATATATAAAGTAAATAAAGTAGGTAGATTGAGTGTATGGTGGGCCCCAAAAGTAATGGCATAAAGGGTAAATATGTGTATATTGTGAGGATGAGGATGGTAATGATTATTTCTATTTTGGGTATGCAAACTTTTTGGGGACAAACTAAAAGGGAAAGTATGAAAACTTTTCAGGGACGGAGGGAGTATTATCAACACTATTATCAATGTTAGTATCTATATTATTATCAACAGTGGTTTGTATATTAGCCCCTGTATTAGGTTCAGTGTTTGTTTGAATGTTAATATGTGCAACATCATCTATATATGCATCATTATCATCTTCTACAAGTGGAGTAGAAATATGTTTTGTACAAAGATGATCAATAAAATTGTTTGTATATTTCTTGTCAGAAAAAGGAAAATTTTTCTCATAAAATTTTACATTTCTTGAAGTGAAAATTTTACCAGTTGATAAATCAAGAAGGGTATACCCTTTTGTACCAAAAGGATACCCTAAAAATACACACTTCATAGCTCTAAGATCAAACTTAGTTCTATGAGCAATTAAAGTGGTAGGAAAACACAAGCATCCAAAATTTCTTAAGTGTGAATATTCTGGTTCTTTGTTATATAACATTTCAAAAGAAGTCTTATTATTTAGTATGCTAGTGGGTGTTCTATTTAATTAGCAGTTAAGATACAGTAAGTCCAATATTTCAGAGGCAAGGATGATTTGACCAATAATGATCTAGCCACTTGTAACAAGTGTTGGTGCTTTCTTTCCACTAAGCCATTTTGTTCAGGTGTTTCTACACATGATGTTTGATGAATTATTCCCAATTTATGATAAAAGTCATGTAACAAAAACTCAGTCCTATTATCACTTCTAAGTACCTTTATTTTGGTGTTAAATTGTGTGAAAACCATGTTGTAGAAGTTTTCTAGTGAAGTCTTAACCTCAGATTTATGTTTAAGCAAATAGATCCATGTGCATCTACTGAAATCATCAACTATCGTTAAAAAATATTTGTGGCCTGAGACTGAAGTTATTGAAAATGGTCCCCAAACATCACAACGCACCATATCAAACACAAAATTTGTTAAAGAGCTATTAACTGGAAATGAGGACTTTCTTTGTTTTGTCAAAGGACATATATCACAAACAGTATTATTCATGTCTTTGGGTCTAACTTTTATCTTTCTAATATAGGACAAGTTCTTAGCAGAAATATGTCATAGTCTATAATGCCATGTTTCAAAGTTATCTAAAACAGTAACAGATTTCAAAAGTACATGATTTGCAGCTTTAAGCCTTGTTGCTTTATAGAAATAAAGGCCTCCATGTTGTTCATGGAACCAATCACCTTCTGTGTGGTCAAACTCTGCAAAACACAATGTGGGGAAAGAAAACTAACCATGCAATTAGAGTATCTAGTTAAATGTTAGACAAATAATAAATTGAAGGTGAAGTCTAGGACATAAAGAACATTTTATAGTGTTAATGAATTATTTAATACAATATTTCCCATAAATGTTGATGTGGCAATAGCATTGTGCCTGTGTCTATGATAAAAGAAAATTCATTTGTAGAAACAATATTAAAACAACAATGAAAACCTGTTTCTTTTGATTCCAGTTGAACAAAAGCCCTAGCAGCTGAATGCTCTTTAGTGGCTGGATTATTCTTCATCTTGGCAAACTCATGAACTGTTCAAAAAAATCTTGTGTGAAAAGAGGATTAGTATGAACATGAGCATCCTCTTTATTTGGTGATTGAACCAGGGCATTAGCTGAGGTTTTAGATTCAGGCTTTTGTCTAGTATCTTTAGACTCAGGCTTCGGTCTAGGACCTTTCCAACCAGGGGGATAACCTATAAGCTGAAAACATCTATCCACTGAGTGACCAGGTGTATCACAGTGCTTAATTATATATACTCACTTAAATTACGTTTAAAATCTTTAATTAATAATATATATATATATATATATATATATATATATAATAGAATTAACCCAAAAATAATGAGAATGGTATTTTATTTGAGATAGATTTAGTTGAGAAAATTAAGGATTAATTATAGACTGCCAAAACATCTCAATTTGTCTATCAAATAAAATAACAAAAAAATTGGGTAAAAGGATTTTCTTGAATATTTATGTTTCAAATAAGACAATATATTTTAATAACAACAAAATAATAATAACTAGGTGTGTGTATATGTATATCTTATCAAAATCTAAACATTATATATATATATATTCTAATTTTTTATTAAATAATATCTTATACTGTGTAGAGATGTAAACACGCACTCATCTTATAATTATAAAGAAGGAAATACAAAACAAAAGATATTTCATATATGGAGTGTTACAATGTTTACAATGCTTAAAATGCATAAGTGCCTAAGGAATACAAAAGACCTAATCTATATTTATAGACTAAGTAACAACTAGTAGTTACTAATTAACAACTAACTAAGAAGTTATCAAAGTAGTTACAAAAGGAACAATACTATTTTATATCCTTTACACCCCCCTCAAAATGAGAGTGGATGTCAATCAACCTCATTTTGACAATGTCGTAATTCTGAGCAAAGTGCATTCTCAAATCGGAATATGGCGCTAGAACACGCAACCAACCACAATAAAGCAAACCTTGTTCATTATGTTACTACTCTAAGATAGGGAGGAGATGGGGCTACAAATTCAACAAGTGCAGGTGGTGATATAGATGCAGCTGAGGGAGCTGGCAACAATAATAGGGATTCTTCCTCCTCGTACCAGGAATATGATATACAACAGGCTGCTCAGTGGATTGATCAGGTCCTTCCTTTCACATTGATTTTGTTGGTTGTATTCATACGACAACACTTGCAAGGATTCTGTGTTACCATCTGGGTTGCTGCTTTCAAGCAGCCAACAAGGCATCGACAAAATGGAACCAAATCAGCACTACCAACATAAGATACCGAAACAGAGCCTCAATCCTGTCGTGACCACAAAATCAATCCATTTGAATACCAGAAGTAAGCTGCAACAAATTAACCAAAGCCAATCGCCACCGCAAAAAATGCCTTCACCGCAAATTTAGATGGTTGGATGACCTCGTCGGCTCGACCAGATCATCAAACGACACACCACCGATAACAAACCAGCCACCGCAGGATCGAATCGCCAAAACCTGAAGCCGGCAAATTCCGCGAACCACAAGAATGAACAGATCGAAAAACAGAGTCTCTACGAACTACTAACCTCCGACAATCAAATCGAAGAACCAGACGTAACCAACGCCGAACAAATTCCAATCAAGACTAAAACCGAGCCATTCTCAATTAGATGAATCACAATCAACAGCAATTAATTCAAGCGAAAATCGTCGAAACTGCTTTTCAAAAAAATTTCCGAAACTGATCGGCGGAGATGGAGGAAACCGTCGTGAACCGCCAGCGGAACAACACACTAAAATGAATCGACGCCGAAACCTTAAGCATCGCCGAACAATCAGCAAGAATTTATAATTCTCAAAACCAAACAACACCAATAATCGAATTCATCCAATCCGTGGTGAAAATCCACAAATATTCCAAAAAAAAAAATTGGAATCGTAATAAACACGAAAAATCGATTTCGAATCAACATGAAATCAAATATAAAACTCACAAGAATATAACTCGCAAGAAAATGAGTATTAAACTCAAGAAACTCAAAGAAGAATTCGAATCAATATAAAATCGAATCCAAAAAATTCACGAGCATAAAACCCGTAAAGAATAATCTCGGAAAGAGAAAAAAAGAAATCCAAATCCATCAAAGATTTGGCAGAAATGAGTACAAAAACTCAAGAAATTCGGAAATCCATGCATACCGAATTGCGGAAACATATGATCGACAAACTTGTTTAATCGATCATAAATTAATCAATACATAGCTCCGATACCATGTAGAGATGTAAACACACACTCATCTTATAATTATAAAGAAGGAAATACAAAACAAAAGATATTTCATATATGGAGTGTTACAATGTTTACAATGCTTAAAATGCATAAGTGCCTAAGGAATACAAAAGACCTAATCTATATTAATATTTATAGACTAAGTAACAACTAGTAGTTACTAACTAACAACTAACTAAGAAGTTATCAAAGTAGTTACAAAAGGAACAATACTATTTTATATCCTTTACATATTGTACATTTTATTTTTATAATATATGAGTAATTTTTGTAGAAAAAAAGAAAAATAGAAGAGGAATTTTTATAATATATGGGTAGTTTTTGTAGAAAAAAAGAAAAATAGAAGAAGGAAAGGTTGAATTAAATTGTAACAAAGAAGAGAAGATTTGAATTAAATAACATTGAAACTTGTTTCTCCTGTAATTATTACTTACTTAACAAATAAGAAGAGAGAAAAAAGTGTGTCAAACTTTAATATTTTATTCGAAAATAATGGTTAAACTAGATATGCGCAAAACCGAACCGCCAAACCGCCGGTTACGGTTTAAAAACCGAACCGTAACCGTAAAATGACGGTTCGGTTACGGTTCGGCATTTTGATAAACCGCAAACCGCCGGTTTGGCCGGTTTTGGCGGTTAACCGACGGTTTGGCGGTTTTTTATTTTAAAAAAAAAATTTATTTTTTTTAATACACAATTCTTCTATTTTTAATGTATAAATTTAATTTATATAATTTTTATTCAATTCTAGTAATGTATTTTCTAAAAAATGAGTTAAAACGAATAAAAAACGAACGAAAACGGAGTGAAAACGAGCGAAAATGGAGATAATATTAAAAAAAAAACACACAAAACCACCAAACCGGCGGTTTTCAAACCGAACCGCCGGTTTGAAAACCGTAACCGGTGGTTCGCGGTTCGGTTACGGTTCGTCGAAACCACAAATCGTAACCGCCGATTTCTAATCGAAAGCGGCGATTTTCAACCGTTGCCCATGTCTAGGTTAAACAATATATTTAAATTAAGGGTATATGAGTAATTTTAACAAAACTTAATCAAGAAATGGACTAAAATACCCCTGTCGTATGTACAGAATCTGTACATTTAGCACCACCCTGAATAAATTCATGCGAATTTGTATAAAATAAATAGTAAATACTCACTTCCCACATTTTCAAAACTTCCCACGAATTTGACTTATTTTGCATGTTTATAAATATTTTTTTCTCTCTCTCGCGTGTTTATCTCTCTTGCATCCACAGCCCACAAATTAAGGTATATTTAATTGTTAATTATTTAAATTTTGATAGTATTATATTATGGGTCTATTGTTGTTATTTACTTTATTTATATATTTTGATATCTTTTTATGTATAAGTTTTTTTTTTTACTTTCATTTTCATTTGTAAATTATATGAGATTTTACATTTTTCAATGTAAATTAATTGTCTTTAAAATTAATAAACATTTATATAAATATGTTTTTTTTATGAGAACTACAAGCATTCAGTAGAAGTATAATGAAAAATCAATTATTTTCTTAATACATGTGCATTCATCAATGCACCCAAAATGACTTATATCTTTGTAATGGCTGCAGCAGAAAGAGCCTGAAAATCTGGCTTCAAGCTTCATATGGATGACAAGGTACCACTCTCTGAATCCAAACTTGATACACTTGATGATTTATGTACCCCATCAACACTTTCTGTTAGGAAGGAATCGCCTAAACCTATAAGAATCGGGATTAACCCTCATGCTTCTCCATCAAATCCTCCTGAGATAGATCGGTTGCCTGACTTGGGCCTGAGAGTCAAGCCTTTCTCCTCCTTTAGAAGCTTTTCTTGGGTGTGGGAAGTAAAATCAGTCTCAGATTTTTTACGTCGTCTCACTAACTCACTACAAAATAATGGCTAGAAGGCAACGGCAATTGACAACGGCAGGCTACCGTTGCCAATTGGCAACGGCATTGATAACGGGAAGGAAAAAGGCGACGAGGGCGGGTGCCGTTGCCTTAAGGCAACGGGAGTGGGCCCCGTTGCAAAAAGGCGACGACATATAAGGCCCGTTGCCAAAAGGCGACAGCAGTGGACCCCGTTGCCATTTGGTAACGGGCCCCCACTCGCTAAAAGGCAACGGCAGTGGGCCCGTTGCCTTTGCCGTCGCCCTAATTCAATTAAAATTATGTCAAGAAGCCCATTCTTCTTCATTCAGCGGCGCACACACACCTCCATTACACAAACCTCCAAACTCAACATCCACGTTCGTTTGCAGATCGAACTCGGTTATTGGCCATTTGTGTTCTACACTTCGACGGGAGCATTTCTACGGTAATTTTTTTCGTTTTAATCGGTCAAATTTGAAGTTATATGTATATATATAGTTTAGTATATATATGTATATATATGCATATATGTTGTATGTATATATAAAATTGTTAGAATTGTTATTTTTTATGCATGCATGTGGTAATTGTTAGAATTTAATTGTTAGAATTATATTGTGTTAGGCATGTATTTTATATGTATGTATGTTTTAATTAATTAATTAAGTTATATGAATTTATTTGTTAATTAGGGTGTTAGAATTATATATATAATTGTGTTATGTCTATATATGAATTTATTTGTTAATTAGGGTGTTAGAATAATTATTAGAATATATTTGGAATTATATTAATTAATTTTAATAGAGTTGGAGGAATGAGACGTTGGTTGTTAATTTGTGTGTTGTAGACGTACGTCGATTGACATGATGAATTATTCAAGTCGTAGTTGGATGTATAGTCCAAGATTAGTGAATGGGATTATGAACCCCGGATTTATTAGTGGAGTAAATGGATTTATTGAAGCTGCCACTAGTAATCCGAATTCGATTTGGGAAGGAAAAATTAGGTGTCCTTGTTCGAAAGCTAGATGTCGAAATCAAACTTATAGAGATCCTATTGAAGTGAAATCTCATTTATATCGAAATGGTTTTACAATGAATTATTATAATTGGATTTATCACGGGGAAGAGAGTTGGGGTCCACGTCCATTTCAAAACACTAATGAATTTGCGTCAACTTCAAACGACGTTGACCCAGCGGGACCTAGTTCGTACCACACTATGGTAGAAGAGTTAATGGGTGGCCCAAACATTGATTTTGGAATAGACGTGGAAGATGAGGCACTTAATGAAGAACCCCCTAACGAGAATGCGGCACAGTTTTACGACATGCTTCGTGCAACGGACCAAGACTTGTATCCTGGTTGTGAATCTCATTCGCAGTTGTCATTCAATTCCAGATTGTTGAACATTAAAACGGAAAACAGATTGTCTGAAAGGGGATACAATCAGGTCGTTGAGTTGATTCGTGAGATTTGTCCTCCCGAAAATAAGGTTCCCAAGAAATTTAACGACACCAAACATTTGATGAGTGGGATGGGTCTTCCGGTAGAAAGGATTGATTGTTGTGCACAGAATTGCATGTTATTCTGGGGTGCAGACAGCGAACTAGATTTTTGTAAGATTTGTGGTCGATCACGGTATAAGCCGAGTAGGGTTGATGCAGATGGTCGGTTGAAAAAGAAACGCCCGGTTAAGGAGATGTTCTACTTTCCGATAATTCCTCGTTTGCAAAAATTGTACATGTCCAAGGCCACTGCGAAGGATATGACATGGCATGCCTCGTGCGCTTCTGATGACTCTGGTGTTATGCGTCACCCGACAGACTCGTTGGCTTGGAAGCATTTGGACCATTCGTATCCTGATTTTGCATCTGAAATTAGGAAT
Source organism: Galeopsis tetrahit (assembly GCA_963675135.1). Taxonomy (NCBI): domain Eukaryota; kingdom Viridiplantae; phylum Streptophyta; class Magnoliopsida; order Lamiales; family Lamiaceae; genus Galeopsis; species Galeopsis tetrahit. The sequence goes on along the minus strand of OY776125.1, from coordinate 12,391,728 downwards.
GTTAGGTTGGGCTTGAGCACAAACGGTTTTGCACCGTTTGGAATGACGGGAAAACAATATTCATCATGGCCAGTTATACTTACTCCGTACAATCTACCCCCGTGGTTATGCATGAAGGATCAATTCATGTTTCTTTCGATTCTCGTGCCCGGGCCTAAAAGTCCGAAGGACAAACTTGATGTGTTTTTGCAACCACTGATAGTAGATTTGAGATTTTTATGGGAAAATGGTGTGCAAACTTACGATGTTGCTAGAAAACAAAACTTTTTAATGCGAGCTGCACTTATCTGGACCATTAGTGACTTCCCAACATACTCGATGTTGTCTGGTTGGAGTACAGCCGGAAGGCTTGCTTGTCCATATTGTGGAGAGTACACCGATGCATTCTATTTGAATAAAAGTAGAAAGCAGTCGTGATTCGACAACCACCGAAAGTTTTTACCACTGAATCACACGTGGCGAACGAATAAAACTGCATTCATGGCCGGAGTAGTAGTCACAGATGATCCACCGCCTATTCGAACGGGTGCAAGTCTCCTATACGAAATTGATCATTTGGGATATAGAAAGGTTACAGAGGAGGGTGTTGAGGCCCACAACAAAAAACTTTCTAGAGGGTGGAAGTGGAAAAGCATTTTCTAGGAGTTGCCCTATTAGAGTACTTTGTTGATACGACACAATTTAGACGTGATGCATATTGAGAAAAATGTGTTTGATAACGTATTCAACACGGTGATGAATGTGGAGGGGAAAACAAAGGACACGTTTAAATCAAGAGATGAGCTGAATGATTATTGTCGTCGTCCCTCACTCAAAAAATATCCACGTACATCAAAGTATCCTAAGGCTTCTTTTTCGCTTGATAAGAAGCAAAAGGATGTTATTTGTAAGTGGATAAGTGAGTTGAAGTTTCCATATGGATATGTGTCTAACATGTCCCGTTGCATTGACTGGTCGAAATTGAAATTGTATGGGATGAAGAGTCATGATTGTCACGTGTTTATGCAGAGACTACTACCGATTGCTTTTTACAAAATTCTGCCGCTCAATGTGTGGAAAGCAATCACTGAGCTTAGTCTATTTTTTAAGGAGTTGACTTCTACAACCATCACAGTTGACAACATGGCTCGACTGGAAACAGATATCCCAGTGATCTTGTGCAAGTTGGAACGTATCTTTCCACCCAACTTCTTCAACTCTATGGAACATCTACCTGTGCACCTTGCATATGAAGCAAAAGTGTGTGGTCCAGTTCAATACAGATGGATGTATCCATATGAGAGGTAATTGTCATTCAATTTCTCATACGATTCTTCAAATTATATGAACTTACGATTCTTATAATTTAATCAGGTATCTTCGCACCTTGAAATTAAGCGTGGGTAACTGTGTTGAAGCTTCGATTGCCAATGCATATTTAACTAAAGAGGCGTCAATGTTTTGTTCTCACTATTTCGAGGACCATGTTACGACAAGGATACACAATGTACCTCGTAATTACGATGGTCGGGACGAAGTACACGAGTATGTCGATGACACTTTTTCAATATTTAAGGCGTCTGGTAAACGATTAGGAAAGCCTAAGAAAAGATGGATTTTAGACGAGGAGAAAAAAGTTGCTCATACGTACGTGTTGTTGAATTGTGATGAGGTGCAGCCATATGTTCAGTAAGTCAATCTGACCAAAATGTTTGTCAATCAAATACTTAGTGTTGACATGTCTTATTAATCTTATATCGATCGTACGTAGGTTATTCATACAACAACTTCAAGTTCGTCAACCAAATCTATCGGCCGCTGAATCAGATTTAAGGCTACAAGATGGATTTGTATCGTGGTTTGAAGAAATTGTAAGTTATCTTGAAATAACGATCTGTGTAAAGTGTTAAGTTATAGAAATTCTCTCATCGTCGTGGCTTATAAATATATAGGTGAAGATAAATCGCATCGAGAACAGGTTTTTATACGATCTCTCGGCCGGTCCGTCTGGTCAAGTTCTTACGTACGCAGGGTATTACGTGAACGGGTACAAATTTCACACTATGGCTTATGGTGCATCTAGAGCAACATCAAACAGTGGGGTTTGTATCAAGGGAAAAAACTACGATGCGAATGAGGAAGATTTCTATGGGAAACTCGAGGAAGTAGTCGAATTGGACTATCAGGGGTACCACGAGAAGAAAGTGGTTTTGTTCAAGTGTCAGTGGTTTGATCCCTCAAACAATGGGACAAAAGTTCATCCTAACTACAAGCTCGTGGAGCTTAATCAGAGGCGATCTTACGGCCGGTACGATCCATTCGTACTAGCAAGTCAAGCCACACAAGTCTATTATTGTCCAAACCCTGGACCCCGTACTGATTGGATATTTGTCTGCAAAGTCAAACCGAGATACTTGGTGGATGCAAAAGATACTAATGAAGATGAAGTTCCCGCGTGGCAAGAGGATAACTTAGAGACTCAAATGATTGTGCAAGTAGATGATGATCCTGTCATGTTAACTGATGACACCGGTACAATGATGGAAGTGGCAGAATATGAAGAAGAAGATGAAGAAGAAAATGGAGAAGAAGACGGAGAAGACGACGAAGATGAAGTTGAAGATGAAGATGAATGATGAATGATGTTGTTAATTAATTGCTAAATAATGTTATCTAAATATTAATTCCTTAATTATATTCCTTATTTATATTCTAGTGTTAATCCTTACAGTGATATTCATATATAATGTTTTTTAATTGTTACAATGTTAAACGTTAATAATGTTTTAATGTACGTTCATTTTGACAGATGAGTGGTCGTAGACATGGTTCTGGACAGGGCTCTGGTCAGGGTGGCTCTGGTCAGGGTTCTACTGGACATGGGCGAGGTAGAGGTAGAGGAGAGCCGGTGGATGAGACACCGATTGTGCACACACCACAGGGTTTATATATGCCCGATATGACCCAGCTACAATTGCCCGGAATGAACCTAGATTCCTATTACACTCAGGTGCCTCATATGGTTCCACAGCAACCATCTCCTCCACAACAACCATCCACTCAGGCCAGCATGTCTTATGATGCACCCGAGAGTCGCATTGTACTGTGGATCTACCTTGATACGTAAGTATATTCCTTATTTAATTTTCATTAGACGTATGTATAACGTGTTTATTAATAATTTTTTTTATTATTATAAAATACGTGTAACAGGTTGATGCCTTCAAATTTGATTTCGAGGACGATCAGGTCGATAATGTATAGGAATATGGAGCTTGGTGCACACTCCTTTGCCAAGGTATCACCCGACACGATACAGCGGTGGTGGAAGACATTCCAGGTATAAAATCACTTTACATTAACATTTTGTTATTTTTTTATATTAATTCATTAATTCATTTTTTTTGCAGACCGAGGTCAGGTGGGACCCTCGAATCACATCTACTGAAGAGGTGTACAGGCTCTTTCTTCAAAGAGCAGCAGGTCGGTACACTGGCATGTTATCAAACGTCAAGAAAGCGTGGGTGAGGGAAAAGAAGAGGCCGAGGTGGGATGTCAATGTTTGGAACGACTTAGTTCGTCACTGGAGCGATCCTGAAACACTTAAGAAGAGCGAGCAGGCTCGTAAGAACCGCTTATCCGAGCCTGGAGGTCCGGGTACTGGCTGTGGTACTCATATAGGCGGAGCTCGTGGAGCAGCAGAGGTCGCACGGCACATTGTAAGTATTTGTGGTCAATTATAATTCATTTTAATTAGTTAATTATACGTATATGTCTTCAATTCAAAATACAAGAGGAGAAGATGGGACGCCCTGCCCACGACTGGGAGATAGCTGAATATTACCACCGTTACGAAAACGGCACATACATCTATGGTTATATGGGTGATATACTTGTAAGTGTGTACATATATATATACATTACATTATATAACAAATATATATTTAATTTTACTTGAAAATGTATTAACCCACTTTTAAATTTGCACGTATAGGACCAGGTTCAAGAGGAGTTGACCAATCAATCAGGAGATCCGTCAGATGAACCTACTTCAGAGGATGGTTCCCAGGGCCCAACTATACCCGACATGTCTGATTTGTTCGTGAAGAAGGTCGGTAGGTCTCATGGACGTGTTAGGGGCCTTGGACAAGTAGGCAAGAACAGACGGGTCTCCTCCGGTCCTGGTGAGACGTCACGTGGTATGGCTTATGGACGATTCTCCCAGGAAGACATGGACAATGCTCTTGCCGAAGAACGGAGAATCAATGAGGAGAGAGAGAGCAGCGCTTACTCCTACAAATGCAGAAGACGAAGGAGCGCATAGTCAAGAAATTTCAGGATCAGTTGGCAGCGATGATGGGTCAGATGATAGGTCAGACGATGGGTGGGATGGGTGTGATGGGTCAGATGGGTGGGATGGGTGGGGCGCCGAGGACGCCGAGGCCGTCGGGGGCGTCGCACAACGTTCATGATCGTAGCCAGGTTGATCGGGATCAGGATGATACTGAGGATGATGGTGGTGATGAGGAGTGATACATTTTTATATTACTTTATTACATTGACGTTGAGGATTAATTTTTATTTTAATGTTGTGTGTGATGTTATTTTAATTAAATGGATAAGTGAATTGATATTTTTAAATGGATAAGTGAATTGAAAATTAGAATGAATTTAAATGATGTGATTAGAATAAATTTACATGTATAATCGAAAATAATTATATTCAATGTTGTATGTAATTATAATGTTGTGAATTGAAAATTAGAATGAATTTAAATGATGTGATTAGAATAAATTTACATGTATAATCGAAAATAATTATACTCAATGTTGTATGTAATTATAATGTTGTGAATTGAAAATTAGAATGAATTTAAATGATGTGATTAGAATAAATTTACATGTATAATCGAAAATAATTATACTCAATGTTGTATGTAATTATAATGTTGTGAATTGAAAATTATAATGAATTTAAATGTTGTATATTGAAGATTAGAATAAATTTAAATAGTGTAAATTAATTAATGATACCCTAATTAAATTATTTAATTTGAAACACATTATAATTTAGTTAATTCTCGTTTAGAAATAAATATGATATGCTTTGACAATTTAATAAGCAACAATTAAACTTAAAATGGATTGAAATAAAGAATTGAAACTAAAATTAAATTGAATATATATTAATTGTGTTCACAACATGACGACTAAAGCTCCTAGTCTAAACGGCACACAGGGGGCGTCCAAAACTCTACAGGACCGAGAGGTCCCGTGCTCGAAACCCAGCTGGAGCATTGGGGTGGCCTAGTGGCCTAGTTGTGAATCCCAGCTGGGAGGCCTCCACATTTTTTTGACTTTCGATAATGACTTAGGGGTGGGTTGGAAATAGGTGATGATTTGGAAAAGGGTACATCTTCTAGATAATGAGATCGCCCTTGCTGGTATGCTGCCATTTCAACATCTTTCTGGTCTGCTGGTTTAAGACCATAATAGCCCTGCAAGCTGCTCATGGCTGGGGAGACTTCCTTTTCTGAAGAAGATTTCAACTTTAGTGACAAAAAGGAATCATATAAATCAGATTGCCTCCGAGTTGATGCAGTCTGTCGAGAGCTGCTTGGCCTGCAAGTGGGCATCGAACCTCTTTAGTTACTGTTATTATAAGCTTTTTTTATGAGGTAGAGATACACAATATTGATCTCCAGTGCAGCATTTCAACTGCAAAACCTAACCTAAGAACAGTTTTATGCTCCTCCAGTTGAACTACTCAAGCTTGAAAGTTTAAGTCCAGTTCTTGTCTAATTGAAACACATAAATTGCAAGAAAAGCAAAACGGATATTTTTGACAAGGAGAATAAGTACATCAGCAAAGAGCCAAATCTACTAAAAGATTCATTGAAATAGCAAAGGGAATACGTTGATTGATTTATTTATTTTTTTTCTTGAGAAGAAATTGTGGGAGATGAGATGAGTGAAAGAAAGGAATCTGAAGAAAAAGAGTCTAGACTTTTGTGAGAGAAATGGTGAATGACAGTTGTTTTGTGAGAGAAATGGTGAATGATTGTCGTTTTGTGAGAGAAATGGTGAAATGTGAAAACAGAGTAAAAAGTCGATTGATTTTTATTTTACTGAAGAGAAAGAAAATGAATCTAGAGAAAAAGTTACTTACGAATTTTTTTTGTGAGGGAGAAATGTTGAAAATGACAGAGTTCTTTTTTTGTGAGAGAGAAATGGTGGAAATAGTAAAGGGCCAAGGTAAACGTTCAATGATTTTCACGAGAGGAATGTTGAAGAGAAAGAAAATTAGTCTAAAGAAAAGGTTGTGTGAGTTTTTTTTAAAAGAGAAATAATGGAAATAGCAAAAGTTTTTTTTGTTTTTAATGGTGGAAATAGATGTTAATTGATTTTTATTTTTCTTTGAGAAGAAATTGTAGGAGATGAAATGAGTGATGGAAAGGCATCTGAAGAAAAATAAAATGAGTTTAGAGAAAATATTGAGTTTAGTTTTTTTTGTGTGTGTGAGAGAAATGGTGGAAATAGATGTTGATTTTATTTTTTATCTTTATGAAGAAATTGTAGGAGATGAGTTGATTTTATTTTTTATCTTTATGAAGAAATTGTAGGAGATGAGATGAGTGAGAGAAAAGAATCTGGAAAAAGAAATTGTAGATGATGAGATGAGTGAGAGAAAAGAATCTGGAGAAAGAAAATGAGTTTAGAGAAAAGGTTAAGTGAATGAGTGAAAGAGAAAGAAAGTCAAGAAAAAAAGTTGAATGAGTGAGTAAAACGAGAAATCATTTCTGACATTCCGTTTAAAATTAGAGGTATCATTGTCTCCCTTTTTTGTCTCCATTCATTCATTAATTCTGTAAAGAAAATGGTGGAAAAAAATGTATTTGTTCTCATACCTGAAGACTCTCTCTAATGAGATGAGAGTGCAATAGAAGAGTGGAAATAGCAAAGGGAATACGTTGATTGATTTTATTTATTTTTTTCTTTAGAAGAAATTGTGGGAGATGAGATGAGTGAAAGAAAGGAATCTGAAGAAAAAGAGTCTAGACTTTTTGTGAGAGAAATGGTGAATGACAGTCGTTTTGTGAGAGAAATGGTGAATGACAGAGTTCTTTTTTTTGTGAGAGGTAAACGTGAAAACAGAGTAAAAAGTCGATTGATTTTTATTTTATTGAAGAGAAAGATTTGAAAATGACAGAGTTCTTTTTTTGTGAGGGAGAAATGGTGGAAATAGTAAAGGCCTCGTCTAAAGAAAAGGTTGTGTGAGTTTTTTTTAAAAGAGAAATAATGGAAATAGCCAAAAAAATTTTTTTTTTAATGGTGGAAATAGACGTTAATTGATTTTTATTTTATTTTTTTTTAGAAGAAATTGTGGGAGATGAGATGAGTGAAAGAAAGGAATATGAAGAAAAAGAGTCTAGACTCTTGTTAGAGAAATGGTGAATGACAGGTGAGAGAAATGGTGAATAACAACCGTTCTTTTTGTGGGAGGTACACGTGTAAACAGAGTAAAAATTAGATTGATTTTTATTTTAGTGAAGAGAAAGAAAATGAATTTGGGAAAAAGTTAGTTGTGAATTTTTTTGTGAGGGAGAAATGTTGAAAATGACAGAGTTCTTTTTTGGTGAGAACGTTGAATGATTTTTACGAGAGAAAGGAATCTTGAAGAGAAAGAAAATTAGTTTAAAGAAAAAGTTGTGTGAGTTTTTTTTTAAGAGAAATAAAGGAAATAGCAAATCTTTTTTATTTTTTTTATGGTGGAAATAGACGATTGATTTTTATTTTATTTTTCTTTGAGAAGAAATGGTAGGAGATGAGATAAGTGAGAGAAAGGAATCTGAAGAAAAATAAAATGAGTCTAGAGAAAGGATTGAGTTTGAGTTTTTTTTTTTTGTGTGAGAGAAATAGTGGAAATAGACGTTGATTTTTTTTTTCTTTAAGAAGAAATTGTAGGAGATGAGATGAGATGAGTTGATTTTATTTTTTATCTTTATGAAGAAATTGTAGGAGATGAGATGAGTGAGAGAAAAGAAATGGGCGGCCACGAATTTGGCCGAACACCTCTTTTACAGTAGAACGAACAACAGCAAAATGACGCAAAAACGAGACTAAAAACACTATTTTAGCATATCAAACTCAATTTTTTTTATACAATTATTCCACAATGCATTCAACAACTAGAAAATAGTGTTCAATTGTTTTTTCCTTTTCCAATTTTTTACCGTAAATTTTTTTTTTTTTTGTTGTTGGTAAATGTTGATAATGGGGAAAGGGTTAATGGGTGTGTGTTTAGTAAGAGTGGGGTTTTGAAAAAAGAATGAGATTTGGAATAAAAAAGGGTATAATAGGGAAAAATGGGGTGTGTATAGTATTTTAAATTGAATTTTAAACTTTAGTGGGGTGTGTATAACAATCGGGGTGTGAATAACACTATTTGGGGGTGTTGATAGCCCCTTCCAACGAGAAATCAATTCACATTCGGTTTAAAATTAGAGGTATCATTGTCTCTCTTTTTGTCTCCATTCATTCATTAATTCTGTAAAGAAAATGGTGGAAAAAAATTAATTTGTTCTCATGAAGACTCTCTCTAATGAGAGTGCAATAGAAATAGAAGGGGTGGAAATAGCAAAGGGAAATAGAAGGGGTGGAAATAGCAGAGGGAAATAGAAGGGGTGGAAATAGCAAAGGGAATACGTTATTATTTTTTTTTTCTTGAGAAGAAATTGTGGGAGATGAGATGAGTGAAAGAAATGAATCTGAAGAAAAAGAGTCTCGACTTTTTGTGAGAGAAATGGTGAATGACAGTTGTTTTGTGAGAGAAATGGTGAATGACAGATGTTTTGTGAGAGAAATGGTGAATGACAGTCGTTTTGTGAGAGAAATGGTGAATGATTGTCGTTTTGTGAGAGAAATGGTGAATGACAGAGTTCTTTTTGTGAGAGGTAAACGTGAAAACAGAGTAAAAAGTCGATTGATTTTTATTTTACTGAATGAAGAGAAAGAAGAAGAGAAAGAAAATGAATTTAGAGAAAAGTTACTTACAAATTTTTTTGTGAGAGAGAAATGTTGAAAATGAGAGTTTTTTTTTTTTTTGTGTTTTCTCAAAGACTCTCGAGCTAATGAGAGAGTGCAATAGAAGGGTGGAAATAGCAAAGGGAAGACGATGATTGATTTTTTATTTTTTTTCTTGAAAAGAAATTGTGGGAGATGAGATGAGTGAAAGAAAGGAATATGAAGAAAAAGAGTCTAGACTCTTGTTAGAGAAATGGTGAATGACAGCCGTGAGAGAAATGGTGAATGAGAGAAATGGTGAATGACAACCGTTCTTTTTGTGGGAGGTACACGTGTAAACAGAGTAAAAATTAGATTGATTTTTATTTTAGTGAAGAGAAAGAAAATGAAGTTGGGAAAAAGTTAGTTGTGAATTTTTTTTGTGAGAGAGAAATGTTGAAAATGACAGAGTTTTTTTTGGTGAGAGAGAAATGGTGGAAATAGCAAAGGTAAACGTTGAATGATTTTTACGAGAGAATGGAATCTTGAAGAGAAAGAAAATTAGTTTAAAGAAAAGGTTGTGTGAGTTTTTTTTAAGAGAAATAAAAGAAATAGCAAATTTTTTAAATTTTTTTATGGTGAAAATAGACGTTAATTGATTTTTATTTTATTTTTCTTTGAGAATAAATTGTAGTAGATGAGATAAGTGAGAGAAAGGAATCTGAAGAAAAATAAAATAAGTCTAGAGAAAAGATTGAGTTTGAGTTTTTTTTTTTTTTTGTGTGAGAAAAATAGTGGAAATAGACGTTGATTTTTTTTTTCTTTAAGAAGAAATTGTAGGAAATGAGATGAGTTGATTTTATTTTTTATCTTTATGAAGAAATTGTAGGAGATGATATGAGTGAGAGTAAAGAATCTAGAAGAAGAAATTGTAGATGATGAGATGAGTGAGAAAATGAGCCTAGAGAAAAGGATGAATGAGTGAAACGAGAAAAAGAAAGTAAAAAAAAAAAAGGTTGAATGAGTGAAACAAGAAATCATTTCTGACATTCCGTTTAAAATTAGAGGTATCATTGTCTCTTTTTGTCTCCATTCACTATATTTTTTTTTTGAGGGGGATCCATTCACTATAATTATAAAGAAAATCAAATTAATAATGGATGTTTTCCTGCACACCAAAGTGCAAAATTGCAAGTCTTTTTAAAAAAGAAAAAAGATAAATATATATATATATATATATATATATATAAATAAGAATCCATTGATCAAAATTGCTTACATTAACCGTGCGGGTGGAACATAAAATAAAATAGTAGCAGAGAGACCTGAGAATCTAATATACAATTCTTCTCTAGTTTCCATCACGCATCATGTACACGCTCTAGCAATTCTGTATATAATCTGGAAGCTTCTCACTTCCCTTTTCATATAACCTTTAACTCCCACATAGTCGTCGAGTGTGAGTATCGTTCGCCCAAACTAAAATTAACAACTATCCAATCATAGTAAATGCGTATATCTTTGGTCACCAAGAATACTTACTACTCTTCTACGAATGAATGCTTCTGTATATTTTGTAAAATAAGGAATAGCTGATGTTTGTAGCAAATGAACTAATCAAGGGCTGCTTTGTTTCTTCGATTAGAAGGCTTACCTAAGCCATCAAAGATAGGAATTGTAATGGCTGCAGCAGAAAGAGCCTGAAAATCTGGCTTCAAGCTCCATATGGATGACAAGGTACCACTCTCTGAATCCAAACTTGATGCACTTGATACACTTGATGATTTACGTACCCCATCAACACTTTCTGTTAGGAAGGAATCGCCTAAACCTATAAGAATCGGGATTAACCCTCCTGCTTCTCCATCAAATCCTCCTGAGATAGATCGGTTGCCTGACTTGGGCCTGAGAGTCAAGCCTTTCTCCTCCTTTAGAAGCTTTTCTTGGGTGTGGGAAGTAAAATCAGTCTCAGATTTTTGACGTCGTCTCACTAACTTCTCGTTCCATTTGGCAGAGTCATTATTTTCACCCTCCTGTGAATAATCCAGATCAATCAGATCACCATTCTCTGATGCTAAACAATTAGCCTCGCTTTTTGACTTTCGATAATGACTCAGGGGTGGGTTGGAAATAGGTGATGGTTTGGGAAAGGATACATCTTCTAGATAATGAGATCGCCCTTGCTGGTATGCTGCCATTTCAACATCTTTCTGGTCTGCTGGTTTAAGACCATAATAGCCCTGCAAGCTGCTCATGGCTGGGGAGACTTCCTTTTCTGAAGAAGTTTTCAACTTTAGTGACAAAAAGGAATCATATAAATCAGATTGCCTCCGAGTTGATGCCGTCTGTCGAGAGCTGCTTGGCCTGCAAGTGGGCATCGAACCTCTTTAGTTACTGTTATTATAAGCTTTTTATGAGGTAGAGATACACAATATTGATCTCCAGTGCAGCATTTCAACTACAAAACCTAACCTAAGAACAGTCCTGCATACAAGTTTATTCATGTAACATTTTATGCTCCTCCAGTTGAACTACTCAAGCTTGAAAGTTGGCAGCTTGACTAAGTCCAGTTCTTGTCTAATTGAAACACATAAATTGCAAGAAAAGCAAAACGGATATTTTTGACAAGGAGAATAAGTACATCAGCAACGAGCCAACACAAAGATCAACAAGTCCTAAAGCATTCAAAGAATTGAAGACCTATCAGTTCTTCCATTGAGCACCATGCATGTATAGGACAATATCTTACCAAAAAAAAGTAGAAAAAATGCATAGACAACTAATTTATTTGTAACTTCATCATGATTTCTACTTTTTTACAGTGTCATAGACTCATACACCACCTTTTTCTTTTTTTGCAATTTGATACACATGGCTATGTTGTGGCAAATAACTGTGATCTTATTTGTTATTTACCCTTTTATTAGAACTAAAAGTAAAAGTATGGAAGGATAGATGACTTAAAAAAATGAAAATACAAGTACCGAGGAGGAGTGCTATGGCCATTGGATGTGATGGGTGACGGGGGATGCCTCCCAGGCAATGGTATTCGGATTGTGTTAAGAGCAAACATTTGGAGATCCGTCACCAACCCATTTAACTTCTTTATGTCTGCCACCTGATTGTTTTGAGACAGGCAAAATCATTAAATTATAATACAAGAGTATAAGCTATATCTCAATTCAAAGCCGAACAAACGTAGAATCTCAATATGCAATAGGAAAGTAGAAGAGCAGGAGGTTGTGGTAAACCAAACTAAACTAACATCATAAATATTATTGCAATTTTTTGTATCTTGCCGTGTACCAAATTCTTGCAAAATTCTATAAATCTCAGAAGCACAAAATAAGCGCCCAAACTATGGGAAATCAATGTGCATTTTCCGTCAAATAACAACATAAAACAAAAGAAATAGCACAAAAATCAAACAATTTACAGCGAAGAAACGACAAGGAACTCCTTTACGGAGTAGATAAGCCAATTTAGTAACAAAAACTGTTCATCTATACCTCGACGCCATATTTGATGGCGACGCCGACAAGCGTGTCGTATTTCGACACGGTGTGCTGTATATAATTCAGCCCACCGTTAACGCCGACAGTAGGCGGCGGGGATAAACTTGACATTGATCTCGTCGGTGAGGACGACCGAACCTTTCCCAAGTGTAAATACTCCCACCCTCCATTACCATTCATTTGCAAAAACCTCTCCCTCTCCATCAACCGAACAAATTGACTTAAAAAGACTTGAATCAGTTCATTGTGAATCGATCATCATGAATTTTTGTCAGTAACTTTAGGGGATAAAGATTTATGTGAGGGAGTTTTTGCAGATCTGGGGGGTTCTGACCTTGTTGCTTGTGTGGGGTTCTGTGTGTGTTTATATACTAGTAGCGTGTATCAAAATATTTACAGTTGCGTAATTTTGTGGAATGGTTTCCTTTTAATTGCGATTGTTAATTAATTAAGAAGAGTAAATCTGAAAATGGTCAAAGTATATATAGTAATCAAAGTCAACATCAGTTAAAAATGAAATAAGTGGTGTTTGGCTTCTTACGCCCCACCGAGTAACCGACATCTTTCCGCGTTCCCAAACATTATTTTAATGTGGAGAATTATTTCAATCGATATTCGATCCCTTTCTTTCCTTTTTTTAAAGCTAATTAAAATTCTGTTATTTAAAATAATTTAATAAAAATACATGTCCACAATACAAAATATTCCCTCAAAATCTCATACTTCAGATCAGAGCTTTAGATTTCATCCATTTTCTCAAAAACATATTTTTTTTAATTTTGTTTTGGCATGACCCAAGAACTTAGGAGTATTATATAAAAATTAAAAATAATATATGTTTAATTATAAATTCTAAAAAATTGGGTAACAATATAACATATGAAAAATGTATTTTTTAATGAGAGGAGCATAGAGAAATTTAGGATAAAAATATAGTAATAACAAAAACTTGAGACGAATTCAATTACTCCATTACAGGTTATTAGAACTCCAACTCAATCACATTAATAAAAGTATTGCTAATAATATATAATGAAATTAAAATAATTCTCAAGTTATAAATAAATAAATAAAAAGAATGGAACAAGAACCCACGACCTAAAAAAAAGCATGTCAGTAATCCACCATTAGGCTATACCTACCACGTTGGTAATAATAATAATATTATCACTCGTTCATTATATTATTAATGTTTCACTAAAAAATACTCAATCACCCTTGAGCCACCATCTCTCCCAGGAAAAGAGCTACTTTTTCTAATTCTTTCAGCCAAACAATCATTTCTCAATGCGTTTACCAACACACACTAAGAATTTCTACGGTTTTATTTTATTTTTTCAATATAATTTAGACGATTTTATTAGAGTTTGTTAAAGCCAAATTGAAGAAGAGCACTTTTTTTTTATAACCACGTAATTCTTAACAAATACTTTATTAAAACAGACTACTTTATACGATTATTTATTAACTTAGGAAGAATTAAAATTCCTTGAAATAGGAATAAATCAAGACTTGCACGTAGAATACAATCAGGCGTGTTAGCATAACGCAGATTAGGTAGCACGAATACACCAAAATAGTGTAAAATATAGCTCAAATTATGACAATTATGAGACACAGCCTTATTCAATACACAGGTGGCCATCTAATTATTGTTCAAATGATCACAATTATGTTAAATATAGCTCATAATCAAGCCATAGGTCTTAGGACTAAAGCAACACCCCCTCCCTTTTTTGTTACTTTAAAATCAAAAGTCACAACTTTTGAGTGTGCTTTAGGTGTTTATGAACTAAAAGACATCCTTGCCAACAAAGAAACTATTGGGTGGCATGGAAGCGAGCATTTTAAGCCAAAAAAAAGACCAGGGACTTGCATGGACGACGAGAAAAGTCTAGAGGGCATTTATGGAAGAAAAAAAAATCTAAGCTCAATCATGGCGTCCAAAAATGGGTGAAAGCCCACTTATAACATACGTCAAATTCTCATCTTATAAGCCATAAAAGTTTGGAGGGTGTAACTTTACCAAAATAGAGAAAGCTAATAGCCTAACTGATGTTGGGAGGTACGACCGAAGGGTTTGAATGAAGTAGCAAAGATAAATCGATATGAAAAGTGTAGCCTCACTAAATTAAGTTTATGAGATATATAGCTACAAGCGTACGTTAGTAAATAAAATAAGAAAAATGGCTTACACTTAGAAGTACTGTACTGTATGTGTGCGGGGATGCATTTGTCAGGAAAAATTCTAATATAAACAATCCTGCCAAGGCTCTCCACAACTTGCCAATATTCCACTTCATTTTCATCTAAACCTTCATCTCCAATGGTGGAACCACCTTTATTACCAACAATCCTCCTTGCACCATACCCCCTTTATATAACCTGAAACACTTGCAAGATGACAAAAAATTCCACCATTCAATTATCACAAAATAACTTCGATTTTTGGTTGAATAGTGCAATTGCCAGCAAATAATCTAACCACAGTGTTAAAAACATGCGGAATCAAGTAAGTGTGGAAAAGGCAGTTGGTTTTGAGAAAAAAACAAGGGTAGTTTGCTATTGGTTGTCTGCACACTAACTGGGAAATAAGAGACCAACTGTCAATTTATAAGCAAAAAATTCCTCTCTTCTTAGTTTTTATAGAGCTTAATTTGGGATCTTCTCGTAGTTGGGAAAATAAAACTCAATCTAAACAACGATATATATACATCACAATCCTAATAAAATTATTTCCCCAGACTTTGCAGCTAATCCTGAAGCAGCTTAAAGTGCTATGCAGATAATTGCTAAACCATATTTCTAGTTCAGGCAAATCTCCCTCCATGATACTCTTTTATTCTACATCAATAAACAAATGCTGCACTCTCAGCTCCTAATGAATGTTCTTTACAATTTTATGATTGCAAGAAACAACTTCTTTCTCACACACACTTCGTTGTCTTCTTTGATTTGTAGTTACAAATTTCGTTTTCTATAGGTCTCCCAGCACAATTAATTCATTTTTTTATATTCTACAAATTCTACCAGAGGAAGAATAAATGATTTGCAAAAGAGTTACTATGTTATTCCCTCCACCATCTGTTGATTGTAAGATTTTGATGAACATTCTCACATACTGAACCAAATATTTGTTTTAAAATTACATTGCAACTGTTTCCCACAAAAGGTGAATTTTCCAAAACATCTAGCGTAGCTTAACGATGAAAGATCAAAAGCTCACCATAGGTCTAAAAGTCTCACAATAATCTTATGCTGGTCTCCAAGTGACGGCAGACATATCTGGTCTGGATGGCATCATGGGAACACCATGCACTGTGATAAATACAACAGTATTAGAATCAAAATAACTTGCAATTAAGGAAATTCATGGATACCACAGGGTGTTTGTTCCACTAAAATCACCTGATGGAACAGCTGGTAGACTATTAGCTACAGGGGGCTGAAAATTAACAGCATTAGCGGGAGCCCTTTCTGGAGGTGGTCCATAGTAACCTGCTAGAGATCAAAATGCCATTAGAATGAAATCTCGTACTGGAGAACTTTAATTATGCATAGTGTCAAACCAAGGTCAAAGTCATTTATCACAGAGGAATACACTCACACACACATATATAGACAAAATCTTGTATGCACCAGGGTGCACCGTGCAAGTCAATTGTGTTTATAAATGGCATTAGTTGTTTAATTAAAAGGATTTAGTTGTTTTCACTTAAAAGTATTATATATATACATAGGTGTGTGTGTGTGTGTATAAATCATCTATATTCGATGAATGACATAATAAGTGCAACAGGGGAAGAAGAATTAAATTGAATTCAGATGCTACCAATGCCCATAATTGAAGCTGCTGAAAATAGTTTAGGGTACTCAATTACTCATGAATAAGGGGAAACATAGAAATTCAAATTCAGTGTGGCAGAAAGTATACAGTAGCAGCAAATTACGCAAATATGAGCATGCTAGCTAAAATCCAATGAAAAGGAAACTATCATTAGTGTGTTATGGGACAAGCAAGAAATTTTGAAAAGAACAGGGGGAAAAGAAGAGCAATCCCTAGACCTATGAAACTAGAACACATTTTAATTCACATTCCACAACAAATATTAGGAAGTAAACAGTAATTAAATGGTCACGAGAAAGGTGGATTATGCAGCTGCTGGTACCGAAACCACTCAAGAATAATCAGTTTTTAGCACTGTTTTATCAACAGATTTTTAGTAGATAAATCAGATGGTGTAGAAGCCCCGTATCTACTCTACTCATGTATTCTCTTAAATCTCTTCTACATATAGCAGTTATGTAAGCCATTTAAGCAGATACGACACTTTGAAACTTTTTGATGATAATAAACTAGCCAGCTATGATTGTTCACTTATATAGAGTCTGGTAACAAAATGATAGTGCACGCCTTCATGCTGAATAAGGTTGACAAGAAAAGGATTACCTCCAGTCATCCACCCACCACTTGGCAATGAGTAAGGGCGATATTGTTGGACTGAGAAATGACTAGTTAATTGTGGAGGTTCATATTTGAGCCTTAACGAATTATAGCTGGCAGGTTCTCGTGCATTGCTGACTGTAGCTGGAGAAAAGAACGATGACTGCTGCGAAAATACTTCACTGCTGATAGGTGCACCGATATGGGGCCCTTGAGTATAGGATACCATAAGGGCAGCTTGATTTCCCTGGAATTACAAGAGTTCACAATCTTCACATTCCAACAGTTTAACATAGATGTATCACATATCAACATAAAAGACACAATGCATTAACAGATCTCTAAACTATCAACTTTTGTTTCGATAGGTCCTTAAACTATTTTTATTTTAAAATGTCCTTCAAGTATTGAAATTTTATTTTACGAGCTCTCTTGAGAACAAATTGATGGAATTGTTTATTTTTATTTTAATGGACCAGTTAAACAATATGTACGTTAATTTTGTTAATATCCAAATACATTTTATGCAAGTCGTTTTAACCTCAATACTTTAGGTGATGAGTACTTAAATTGACTTGTGAAAAATAGGTTTTTATATAATTAAAATTAAATTAAGCTGAAATGTACATTATTTAACTGGGCCATTGGGAACTCATAAAATAAAATTTCAATACTTAAAGGGCTCTTTAAATAAAAGCTAATAGTTTAAGGACCTTTTGATGCATTTATGCCAACATAAAATGATAAGCATGCATGGGTGGGAAGCCAGAAGACTTACAGCGGGTGTGCCACCAGTTTCAAGATGCACAGAGAGTGGGTGATATGCTAACGGCTGAGACATCGGCATTGCTGATGGCAGTGGAAGCATGTATTGGGACATCAGTGCAGGTTGAGGTGGCAATGATTGAGGAAATAGTGGAGGATCTACAGGTGGTGGTGGTGGGGGCGGTGGTGGTGATGGTGATGATAATGGTGGTGGTGGTGGTGGTGGGGATAATGGTGGTGGTGGTGAGGTGGGTAAAGGTGGAGTTACAGGAGGAGAACCAGGCGGCAATGGTGGGGAACCCTCAGGAGAAGACAGCCAGGCGGAGATGTTTGAAGATGATTGAAAGACCACATCTGAATTAGGCTCAAGTAAAGCTACTACAGAGGTGTCATTGGCAATCAACGGTCTTTCATCCTTTTGGTGTCCAGAAACATCTTCCATTTCTAGCTCACCATCAACTTCCTCTAATATGCAGTGACGTCGGTCACTTGGCGTAACAGCGTAGTTCTCAGGATCTTTGCTTGCGGAGGTATGCTGGCATGGTGATATACTTGCAACTTCCTTGCTTAATTTTATTGGAAAATCATCTTCATCTTCCTCTTCTTCAAATAAATGAGATGATAGAAGCCCAGGTAACTGGAATGTAGCATTGCTGAAACCAAAGTAACAGGAAAGGGGGAAATTAATAACATAACCAACTCATCAAATCATAAAAATAATTGGCGCCAATTAATAGCACGTTAGGAACACCAGAAGTTCACGGTGTCTGAACGTAGACACAGCAATTTCAAAAGCATCTTAACTTAGGTGTTCATTGCCACACCATGCCAGGGCCATACATAAAATCTTTTCAATTTGTTCCGGACTAAAAGTTCACATAAAATGAAAAAACTAACAAGTTAGTTATATCTCAGGAAGCAAAATAGGTATAAACTAGGCCAACAACATCCTTTTTGCTCTGTTGACTCAATATTTACTGGGCACAAGATTTGAGAAGAAAACACATAGGTGATTTTTATTGGGTGGAACTTACAATTCCAAAAGAGCCAAAACATGGCCCATAATCAATTTATTTATTTATTTTTGGAAAAAGCAACTAGCAATGAAAATCGCTAAAAAGATCTATAGCCATCAACATTTTCCACCAACGACAATATGAGATTATACCTCTCAAGACAGCAATACAGATGAAGAGATCGAGAGGCATGAAACACTACCAATATAAAGCAAAAACCCATGCTTAAAACATAATTGTAAGACAACAAAAGAAGAGACAGAGTTGCTCCAGAAGACATGAAGTAAGCACTATACCTCCCATATTCATCCACAAACATGCCTTCCATTTCTCTGAGAGGGTCATCAATGGCTCGCTCAGCTCGGGAAGGGCGCCTTTGGGAAATAGAAACTCCCGCAGATGAACTATCATGTATTGCTCCTATGTCATCCATGTAAGGGCGAAGAACAGATTCTGGCAGGATTTTCCTCTCGAGCCACAAACGCAAGACCTAAGGAAAGACAACAAATTAGTCATTCCACAATAAGTCTACAGTCAATATCACATGCATTATATCCACCTTATGGCATTGACGGCGATTTTCCTGAGCACCTGTTCCAGATGGAGCAGCAGCTCCAACGAGACGAGGCAATGCTACCTGAACAGTAGGAATATAAGATGCCCCTGCAATTCCTAAAGAACATATAACAAGGAATTAGAAGATCCACCACAAGATGGAGCGAATAAAGTGATAAGGGGAAGGCAGGATCATTTCTAGGAAAGAAAATAATGAGGAGCGACAGGACAACAAAGAATTAAGTTAGGACATGTTTTTACAAACAGCATGTCATTCAAGTGATAATGGTTTGGATCTCTGAGAGAGAGGAAGCTATTTTTATGATAATTTATTTTTATAATTTTGTACCTTTCTGACTATGAGAGCACTGTGTTATAGAGTCGACAAGAAAAAAAAGGTCCACTTTGCGATGAAGACTTGGCTCTTTTTCCAACTTCTGGATAAGAAGTTCCACAATCTGCAATAAATTAGGATTGAATATTGTCAGATTATCCAATGATAGAAGCATGTTGGATACACAACAAGGAAAAGAAGAAATGGTGAGACAGTAGGAAGACAAAAAAAGAATTAATTAACTGCAGACAACCTTGTTGAGGCAAACTGACACACGGGTGAATAGAACAAGTTACTGAGCCAATTAATTATTAGCAGTAAGGAGCTTATAATTTGTTCTGCAATTAACATTCAGGACAAATGTACCAGTTCCTCATGGAAACTTTATATGTGTTGACCCAAGCATTGCTCTTATAAATCTAACAGCATTAAAATCTCTTTAACAGCTTTTAGAAACTATAGTTTGATAATACCCATGGCGCTAGAAACTAAGTTACACAATTATCCAGAAAGATTTATGAAATAAGAAAAATCATATTTTGCACATTTGCAACCGTACTTTTAACTCTTTATGGGCTATTGCCCTGCACTTTGTTTTCTAAACTTTCAACCCCCAGTGCTTTTTTTTTTTTTTGGCTATTACCCGCTATAATTATATCCCTTGCTTCGTTAATAAAGGGGCATGAGACTGTAAAACACAGTGCACAAAGATCAAAGTGCAGGAAGAAAAAGTAAAAATACTGGAAGGGAAATATGATCCACTCTTAAAAAATTCACTTGGAAATGTTTTTCACACTTGTGTGTAAACTTTTAAAGGACAGATTACATGCCCCATTAATTTTCTTCTCCACTAACTGAAGTGTGGGAAATAAGTTACTTAAACTCTAATCATCAAAGGTAGTATTTGGCATATTTTTGTTACATAAATTATAATTCTATGTTGGAAAATGCTACCACGGACAGTTCTATCACAACATTCCAAAAGTGACACATCATTACCTTCAAATATCCTCTTATTCCTTTCTGACCAGATAGACCAACATACAATGCAGACAATCACTCTCCATAAAGGAATAAAAATCAAGTTAAGCAATAAAGTAATGCCAAAAGTGGGCAACTGATGTAACCAAAATAACGTACTAACATGATCAAAAAAAATTTTAATTTCAACCAGGGAACTCATCAAGCAAGAGTAATGAGGCCAAACAAGAATATCTGCAGAAGAAGTTTAACGGTATTTGTAACGTACCTCATTGGCAATCCCATACTTTGCGCAATCAATTGCAAGGCGTGTTGCACGACCAATACTTTCTTTGGTCCTTGACAGTGTCTCTATCATCCCTTCAAAAGCATCACGAGCAACAGCAGCCTCAGTACCCCCACTAAGAGAGCTTCCAGTGGCCTGGTGACCGGAACTCGCTCTCCTTTCCTCGAGGTCTTCATTCTCATGTTCATTGACAGACGAGATTTGGCGAACTTCATATGAAGGAGGAGGAGGAGGAGGAGAGGTGGGACGGCCTTGTGCATTAAATTGAAGTGAGTTGATTGACTCAACTGCTGATGTGGCAGGGACAAGGCTTGGGCTATGTCTAGCCATGTCATCATCAGGAATAAATGAGAGAGGATTTCCATAAGAGTTCTGCAAGTTTGCTTTCCTCTTTCTCGCCTGAGCAGCAGCAATTAGATGTTTCATGGACGTCCCGGGGTCCGAAATCGTCAAATCAACCGGAACACTTGTTTGGGTATCTTTGCAAACATCCATCCTGAAGAAGCGCGGTGTCAAATGAAGGCGACCCACAATAAAATTATGTAAACTAAAAATCAATAAATTTAATTACCTTTCACCAAATGAGGCAATTCTTTCATCTGGGTTTCCAACCATAAGAACAGGATCATTGATTTGGGAATCTGACTTCGGAGTCCTTTTCCTTCTCTCACCAGATGAAGTTGGCTTACTTCTTTCACTTATTGATTGATTAAGAGAAGAAGTTAACCTGTCAGAAGCTGTATCAAGGCCTCTGTTTGCTCCTGATAAAACTTTCTTTGGGGAGATACCATCAGGTACCTTGCTGATGTGTTTCTTCTGTGATTCTGCTACTGAATGAGGAGACCTTTTTGGAAAAACAATAAGTGGCTTAGCCTCCATGAGAGGAGTTTTCTTAGTGTCTAACTGAGGTGGACTAGGAGATACATGTTCGAAGCTTTGCTGAGCAGGTGGTGATGAACCTTTATCTCGAGAAGATTGTGCATGTTCTTCAACTCTTCCTAAATTTCTCATGACTATTCGACCATTTGTATGGCTTTCCTCATGCTTAACATTTTTCTTTTTGGGATCTGACAAACGAGGAACAACAGAAACCCTGCGTGCAAATCCTCCATGAATTGGAGTTTTAGGTAATTCATCATCCTCATCGTTACATAGGCGGACAGCTCTCCGCTTCATTGGTGGCTGTGCAGTTGGAGATTGGACTTTGTTCGGATGGATTAAGCCATTTTTATGTGATGCAGAATTTCCTGATCTATTTTCAGAAATTGAAGTTGATGTAGACATCACCCCTAATGTTTGACGATGGCGCTTTATTGGATGGAGATCATCTTCATCAGTAGAATGGTTGAACTCATTGGAACTTGGGTGCTGGAACCTTTTTGACTCAATCTTATCCATTTTGGAAGTTAATGATGCTCCATTCACCCGAGAAGTTTGGCTCCCATGGTCATCTTGGAATTTCATTTTTTTCCTGGATATTACTTCATTATTATGGTCCTCGAAAATAACTTCAGCATGACCATTATCTACTGCCTCAGAATGCTTTTTCAGAAACTTCTTTCCCCTCCTTACACTATCAGCATCTAAATTTGATCTTGAAATATCTGCAGATAACACCTTCATGTTGCCTCCTGAAGCATGTCTAACTTGCAACCCGTCTCGTATATGTTCACGAGATACAACCAAATCACTATTTATGTCCATTGCCTCATGCTTCCTCTTAGGCCTCATTGCCACCTTTGTTTGAAGGTCATTTGTTATTGCAATTTTGCTTCTATCAGGATACTGACCCTCGACTTTGACATCACGAGAACCTTCATTCCTAGGGCTAGCTACTACTGCAGACTCCTTCACCAGATTAGTAGGATTTGTAGATAGCTTATTCCTCCTTCCAGAAGATAGGTGTGGGGATAAACTACGATTCATGTCACCTGACAAGCAAGGCTTTACATATTGACATTCCACCTCACCCTTTCGTTGTGAACAATGCTCTGGGCCCAGGTCATTCAGCTCTTTAATCTCCAATTTGCAGTTTAATTCTTCACTATCCATCTCACTGTTACCACTATTCTCTACAGCTTCCCTTACCACTGAGTCAACAGAATGTGTGACAGAAGCAAGATTTTCTGCATTGTCATCATCTCTTATACAACTTGAATGTTTGCCTTGTAATAAGTCAAACTCTTCACAGATTTCCTTGACAGCTTGGGCAAAGTATCTGACTGACTTACACTGGCGAGCAGACAGTTTATTTTTGGATTCACTAGTGAATGCCTGGATATCCGCAGGAGCAACAAAAGCTCTGTCCAGAAAAGGAGAAATGAGATCATGCATAATGCGAAAATCTTTCTTTTCATTACAAAATACAAACACAACCAACAAGACAACAAATACTGAAGGGTGCTTGTGTAAGAAGAAAAAGATAAAAGGACATTTCTTTATCTTAACTAGAAAATCAAGAGAAACCAGTACATTTAAATAAAAGGACAACATCCACTTGTTCATGATTCTAAAATGTTCAAATAAAAACACTGAGTAACAGCACAAGAACACTACTTGGCCAAGTATACATCTGATCAAAAGACTGCAGTGACAACTTTCAGTGATTTGTAGAACTCATCATAGCCCAACATTTGCATCAATAAAAAGAAATCTTACCATTAACTTAGATATGGTAATTATAAATTTAACACCATAAGGCATCTAACCTTTTCATATTCAGTATAAGGCCAATAATATCAACAAACATTTTAGGAATAAGGGCTATTTGACTAGAATAAACATATCAAAAGAATTTATATATAAAGAGATAAAGCATATAACATGACTTATAAATGACCAGCAGACCAAAAGCAAATGAAGGAAAAAACGTAAAAAAATCTAAAGATTCCATCTATCATCTGACTAGTATAGATCAGCACGTTATTTGATGCAAGCCTCATCGACTTAAACATAAAAGATAATCCTCATAATCATATTGACAATAAAGTTCTTCAATAATTGTCCGAGAAAAAGATATAAAGAAAGTACTTACATCTCTTCTGTACCAAAGAATCGGACAAAGTACTTTTTAGGGTCAGGAGAAAGCTTATCCTCTTCGGGTCTGCTAATCTGCAATTAAGAACCATAAAAGGTTACCCAATCAGTGAAGAACTGAATTTTGATGTTAACACAGCCAAGCTTAAATCAAGACACTTTCATCTACCTAATTAATGCACCCATGGTGAAACAATACAAAAGCACAAAACATGTCACACTTAATGCTCACTAGAAGTCCAAGGCCACTAGCTAGAAATAATAGTAAACAGAATTATACAGAGACTTCAATGATCTGTCATCTCATAGTAGAACTCAAACAACAGCTCAAAAAGAAACCATGAACATAGAGAAGTGCATATACATGGAAGCCCAGGAGGATAAAAATGACCTATTAACAATAACCCGAAAAGGGTATCTTTATAATTATAATAATCTCAATAGCATAATCTACTTGGACGAAATTGCTTCTTAAATCCAAATTAGCAACTCAAAGCAACCCCATCAAAGTAAGGAGTGCAAGTAAATACAAAATATAAATCCCCAACCTAAACGCGGAATTAATCAAAATTGGGGCGACTTAGATAACAAAAAGGAAAAAAGAGATTGAACGTGAATCAGAATGCACCTTTGCAGGCCAAGCAGGAAAGCCCTTGACCTTGGCGAGGACGAGGTCGCCCAATTTCAATTCGCTTTTAGTTTTGATCCCTTTCCCCCCACGCTTCCGCGCCGGAGCCATGCCCTCCAAAATCCCACCGGTTTTTTCTGTAATTGAGCCAAATCCCGCCAGTAAGAACGTATATAGTAAACAGTAATTCTAGATTGAATGATAATTCGCCGGGGAAGACCCGGAACGGCGCCGGGTTCGGCGTTCTACCGATCACGGAGAGAACGTAAGAAGAGAATGATTTTATTGTTTGTGAAAAGAAAACAGAAAAAACCAAAAAGTAAATTGGTAACACGGTGGTGATGGGGATATGATAGACAAAATACAAGCAATCTGTATATATATACTCTGTATTCTATTCTATGTATGTATTGTGTAATGTAATTTCTCATTAATTGAAATTTTATATTAATTTTAAAAAAAATCAATAAGAAAACTATTCATTAATGTAATCAATGACAATCGATCAACAATATTATATTTTATACTCCAGTATGCTTAATTTTTATTTTTAAATTAAATCAACAAATTTAGTCTAATTTGAAGAAATAACGAATTGTTTGATCAATCAAAATTAACAAATAATCTTAACCATTCATGAAAAAAAATATTATAAGAAATCGTTTTGGTCGTACACTCTAAATACATTTTATAATTTTATAATTAATCTAAAATTTAATTAAGATAATAATATTCACAAATTTAATTAATACGGAGAAACTTTTTTTATATAAATTGGTTTCATTGAATTAAATTATTTTACGAGAGTAAGCATGACAATTGTTGAATTGAATTAACAACGAAAATAAATAGTTGAAGTATTTCATTTAAAATTATTTATATGTGGAGTATATCTTTCTAAATACCCATAATGTGCGGGTTTTTTTATTATGAAAATAAAAAACCTTAATCCGTCCTATTTATCTTCATAAATCTTCAAATCAACTAAATATATATTTTTAATATAATTATTCAACCAAATCTTCAAATATGAATATAGGCAACAAATCAACTAAATATATTTTTTAATAGAATTATTCAACCAAATCTTCACACGTGTATATATATATATATATATATATATATATATTTCAAATTCTTTTTTTAATAATACGAAAAAATAAATAAAATTTAAAAATATTTTAAAAAATCAACTAAATATTAAAAATTATTTGAATGAAAAAATCAATTAAATCTAAATAAAATCTGAAAATTATTAAATAAATTAAATAAAATTTATGAAATAAATAAATTAAAAAATATTCATTTTTTAAATTAAATAAAAAAAAATCAAATCGATCATAACTAAATATTTATTTTAAAAAATTAAATAAAAATTAAATCTTATTTTTTTCTTAATTTTTTAAATTTTATTATTTATTTACAATTTATTAAAAAAAATTAATTGAATTTTTTTTTATGATTTTTTAATTATCACGTTCTATTTAATTTTCTCAGAATTTTTTTCGAAAAAAATAATTATTTTTAAAGATATAATTGATTTTTTAAAATACTTTTAAATTTTAATTACATTTTTTTTAGATTTTTTAAAATTATTTTTTGAATTACTTTACTCTCTATTTATTTAAGGATTACTTAGTCATTTTATAAATATCTATTTTTGTATTTAAAATTATGGGGTGTGTATAGAGTGTTTTGGGGTATTATTAGCCCCACCCAATAAAAAAAATTATAAAATAAAAGTTCTCGAGAAGACCATCTACATTAGTTGGAGGCTCGACCCAATAACGAGAGCTTGAAAAAATGATGAGTTGAGTCATTGAATTTTTTACTAACAAGACAGAACCATATAATCATTATGTTGTTATAACTCGTAATATTAAAAACAATCGATTTCTCAAACAAATTCACGCAAGTGTATTGACATTCCGTAAATCGACTTGACGTGTAATCTCATTTTGGATTTTCGAATAACAAAAGTTTTTCCCCTTTTTTTTTTTGCGGGTAGGGTGTCTCTTTCTTCTTGGGTACGTCATATACTCCCTATATACGCAAAAAAATATATTCATTTACCTTATTTGTTTGTCCACAAAAAAATATGTGCATTTCTTTTATAGAAACGTCGCTTTATTTTCATTTTATCTTCACCCTTCAACCACCACTTAATTACTTAAATTGTCATTCAATTTTACTTACGGAAATGATTTTATCATAAATGAACCCCACAATACTTTTCATCTACTAACTTTATGTTCTTTTTTTTGTGTTTAAAAGTATCAACATAAATTTTTGAGATTTTTTTTTTTTTTGAAGAATATAGCTTATTTGATGAAAAATATTAGTTTATATTATTGAAAAATAATAGTTATATGTTAAAAAAAAGTATTAATATTATTTAACCTACGAACTACTATCTTCTTTTGTATGAACTAAACTTTTTTTCTTCATATTTACTTTGGTGGATGAGTCAAATTTTGATAGGTTGAATCAAAATTACACAAAGTGCATTGTGAAATTGGTCACAAAAATATGAGTTGATCATGTCATGGCTTTGTAATTTGAATGCAGGTCATGCTAAGTTGACATGCTCAATAAATAATTAACCATCAATTTGTTATAATGTTGGTTCGGTTACACGATCGAACTAAAATCATGTGTATGACGGTCCACTTATGGTATAGATTTTTAAAACTGAAACCGACGAATAGGTAGTTAAACCACTAGTTCGGTTTAGGTCGGTATATATTAAAAAATTGACGGTTGAGATTAAATTTCAAAAATTAAAGCGAAACAGGTGGTTTAGAATCAAATTTGCCAATTAAATTTTCGATTAATTCCTTCAACATTTTCAAGTATCAGGACTGATGATTTTCAAACCGTGCGCACTCCTAGATTTAGGCCTTTACGAATGTTTTTAAAGTTCAATATGTCATCTCGTTTAATCACAATAGTAATTCTCTCGTGCAATGCAAATTGAAAATCGTTAATTTTAAACTTGAGATTGTGTAGTGTGAAATGAATTGTAATATAAAATAAAATATATTTTGTTACCCATTAAATTAATCTTTATTAATCTATTTTACTATTGTTTGCAATTATTAACTTAATCATATCATTTTTAATTGTGTACTAAATTCACCACATTTGCTAAAATCTATAAAATGGTATTAATATCCAACAAAACTTATCTAATCTAAAATAAAATTATTTAGATTCAGCCCATATAAATAAATTTGGTCAAGTGGTTGTTTAAGTAACACTTCTTCAAATTGTTGATAATTTTCATCGTAGAGCGAGTCATTTGATTTTGACATGGAGCGGTCAAGTGATGTTCAAAAGTCATTTTTTGTATCTTTCTTGTTTCCAATTCGTTTTTCGAAAAGTAAATTTTCGTGTATTTCAAAATGAAAAAGTCTTGAATACACCTTACACACCATATATATACATATTTGGTGCATTTTATTTTAATCCCACCCATTTAATCTGCATATAAGATCAGCTTCTTTCATTAAAAGCGATTTTTATCTTTATTTGATTTTTAATTTTGACAACAACATCTTAACCGCATCAACAATCAATTTCTTCTTCTCATGATCTATAATCAACTTTATTGCATTTGTTGAAGGATTGTGTCCATTGATCATGGATCTAAGGATTTGCCTTTAATTATTATATATTCTAGATCGAATTTATGAGACAATGATTGCGTAATTAATAGAGAGGAATAAGACTCGTATCTTGACAGGGCAAATCTGGACGGTATATGGTGACATTGCATCTGAATTTTGCAACCATAGCGGTGCTTCTCCCTCTCTCTCTTCGCCCTCTAGACTGCGCCTCACACCATCAATTCATGTTCATGGCAATTCAACGATAAGTTGAATCTGCAAGCATTCAACATTTCTTCATCGTTATTGCAACTTGAATTATTGAAAATGGTATGTTATTACTGATTTACATATTTGAATTGAAAAATGTTATGCTTATTATTAAAAAGTGCAAGATTTAACTAAAAAGTGCTAGATTTTATTAGTGAAAAGTGCTCTGGTTTCGAATCTATAACCTTGGACCTAGGTTAAGTTGTTGTAACCGTTTGGTCAGTTGTTACTTATTGTAAATTTTTGCGTTTACTAATACTCCATATAGATAGTTTGTATGTGCATTAGTGTGCACAGTGCACACTATGTACATGATACCAACTTTTTCAAAATTAACAAATCTATATATATATAAAAATAGGATAGTGGATTCCCGCCCATTTCATTGTGTTAATTCTAGATTTTTTTTTAATTACTTTTATTATTACACTATCTGATATGACCCATTTCACTGTATGGGCCCATCACTGTATAGCATAGTAGCTTCCTTAGAAAGTTACCGCCCAAATGTTTGGAGTATTATTTTGTGGGGCCCACCACTACACATCTTCATTCCAGAATGTTCAGTTAAAAATATAAAAAATATTGCTGCTCTCTCAACCTTTGGACTCACCTTCTTCCCAATATTCAGTCTAGGTTTTTCTATAGCCACTCTTCTTCTCTTTGTTTCTGATAAAGTTGGTCCATTCATCATATTATGTGTTGGTTTCTATTTAACTGGATGTTCTTTTATCTCGATTTTGTTCTTAATTGAACTATGTAAGGAATGCTTCTTCAATATTCTCTAAGAATAACAATTGAGTAGTTTCTGTCGAGAGTCCAGAAATGGAATGCAGATGACTGCCAAGAGTCCAGAATTTGAATGCATATGACCACCACTTTTCGATGGAGATATAAGTTGTTATCCCATTTCTCTACCCACAAGTAAACGAACTAATGATTTTTTTTTTTCGGCTTATGTTTATCAAATTACAAATATTTTTTCGTTACAGTGCAGAGTTTTTCCATGGGTCTCTTCAATCTGGTACAATATTCTGATAATCCCATAGTTTTACGTTTTTTATGATTTTGATTTGGATTTCTTTCAGTGTTCTTTGATCTGGTGGATTGATGTTCTTGAATGTTGTTCTGCTGTCAGATTTTTTTCTGCCTTTGTTCAATAAAATTTTAATGTATGATTAATTCAGATAGTGTATGGTTAAAGTTGTAAGTAACATTGTTTTTATTTATCAAATTTTCAGGATCAGCTGGGTGGAGGATGCTTCTACAATGATTAAAGTTAGCAAACACCCCATAAAGTGGGCATCCGCAGAATCATTGCCACTGCGTTGCAAGACTAACAACCCGAAAACTTTCGAGTCCATTGGAACAATGGTACATATCATTCCTCTATTTTTTAAGTGTCAGAGAAATATAGCTACCAACCAACGCAAATTTGTACGGTTAGAATATCTTAAGGTGAAGCCATATATGTCTGGGATGAACGAAGCTACTTTTGGAATCAAACCCTCACATGTATACAGTTCCTGATAATCCCCTCCTTTTCGTATTCTTTTCTAAATGATGATATTGTTTAATCTATATAATTAGTTTAGTTGTCTGCGATGATGTTAATGTTGGGAGATTATAGTATACTGATAAATCTCATAAGGATTACATGTATTTTCTATAAATTCTTCGCACACATTTAGTTCTTTAGTTTTTCTGGCCAATTTTTACTTTGTTTTGGATTTACAGAATACCTATTCTGGAATCAGTTTAGAGTTTCTACCTCATTGATAAATCAAATATTCCTTATTATAGGTACGTATTTTAATTTCTTCATCCCAAAGTAGTTATTCAATTTTCTTGAGGTATTTCAACGGATTAAATTGTGCATGTGTTGTGTAAGATAGATAACTCGATTGTCGATTGTCTAACAATTTTGTTTTCAATAACCAAGGTTTAGATACCACCACTTCTGCGGGTTTAAAGGAAAACTCTGACGACACTGATGTCAAGAAAGAAAAAGATGATTCTCTAGAGAGGTAATTTAGTGACAATGGTCTAATTATTCACTCTAATTTTCTAATGCTCATTGACTGTCTATTTATTTACTTATTGTTCCTTCAATAAAAAAATCTTTAGTTATTTGATTTCTAACACGGGTAATATGTGTGGAACCTACTTCTACATCACAATAGAGTAAATCATTGTCATGTATTATTTAGGAAGTTGACGATACGTTAAATAATTGGGAAGCTAAACCTTGAAACTAAGAGGTTGAATCGTGAATTGCAGAAGTATGCTGCTATGTGTATGGAGTTAAATGATGACAATAAGCTTATAATGGTCTATCTTCTACACTATGTTTCTTCAGTGTCTTCCATTTTCTTACTGCTTATTTACTACAAGTATTAGATATAAACATAAATTATGTCTTTTGGTATAATAAAATGCCATTGGTATATCCTGTTATGTAAGAGATGTAATTAATTATCCTTAGGTGGTTCTTATATTTCTCATTTTACATTACATTCATCTAAGAAATGTCACAAAAATTTATGTAACTAAATCCCAACCAGTTATAGCAAAGTGTATTGCTAATTAAAATATGTATGGTTATGGAGGATGAGTTAAAGCAAATGTGTCAACCATGTGTAATACAAATGCTGGAAGCCAAGAATACATATAACAATCCTTAAGTAGATTAAGAAATAGAGTTCTCAAAAATAGTCTCATAAGTACAACAGGATACATGGGATTCACTACCAAGTCACTAATGAGTGTTATTTGTTTTAAGCAGAAATGATCTCATGGTATTTTTTGTACTTAATGAAAATAAGTGTTTTAACTACGTGCTCTACTATTTATCCCTGTGATGGACACTACAGTACAATACACATAAGTGGTGAATTAAATGTTCTTGGTGTCATGGTTTACAACTAGGTTAACTTCTTAATGTCTCTCTAACTGTTATACTACTAA
The DNA here is from genome assembly GCA_963675135.1 of Galeopsis tetrahit. Lineage (NCBI taxonomy): Eukaryota > Viridiplantae > Streptophyta > Magnoliopsida > Lamiales > Lamiaceae > Galeopsis > Galeopsis tetrahit. The sequence goes on along the minus strand of OY776125.1, from coordinate 12,360,341 downwards.
AGGAGTATTCTTTATGTTTCTGCATAATGTGCAATGTGTATTCTCCTATTTTGTGGAGTATTCTTTATGTTTCTCCTTTTGAAAATATGTGCCTAACTGCATTTGTTTTCTGAGTTTTGTAGGTGAATTAGCAGGTTCTTAAGTATTCGTTTCTCAAACATTCACTGTCAACACACTTGGAGACAAATAAAAATGTTGGCTCACAATTATGTGGTATGGACTTGAAAATTATCCAATATTTCAAATAATGTCTCTATTCATACACATCCTTCTATAAATTTTAGCATCTCTTATTCATTCTAAACTTTCTCATTGGATAATTATGTTTCATTTCTTTATATATGTATCAGTGTTTAAACACTTAAGAAGTATTAAATCTTACTGCAATAATATTTTATTTTTCTTTGTTTGGTGATGTTAATCCCTCTATATCAATTTGTTCTAATTTAATTGTGCACATATTATTAATATGAATTTTTGTGTGGCAGTGCATATAAATTTTTTAATAAAATCATACGCTTTTATTGCTCATAATGCTCAACACCAGATCCAAATCCGATCTCTCTATAGCAGCGATGCTTGATATTTGATATCTCGAATTGAAACTTGAGATGAGTAATCCTTACTTTTTTATAGGATGGGAAAAGTTGGGAGAGTTGGGACAACGTGGCGTGTGTGTTTTTAGCCATGGCCCATGGAGCTCTATTGTCAAGACTGTAATCAAATTAACAATGTTAGAAAGGAAATGGCCTGGATAAGGACAGAGAGAAGCATTCCTGTGGAGGAGTAATTATACAGAAAGCAAAATGTTACAAAATTGAAACTATTTTGAGATATGGTGTGATGTAAAGGATTTAGGATGATTTTTTTATAAAATGTTACAAACGGAGAATTCAAAATCTTTTAATTTAATATTATTTTTCTTTAATCAATTGTGCGATTGTTTCCCATCTACATTTGTATAGATGTTAATAAGTGTATTATATGGGGAAAAATATATATATTAGAAGTTTGGGTCATATGTTGTGTGATGAACATTACACAATTTTGATATGCAAAGAAGATGAAATCTTATATAATAAAAGGAGGATGTGACTCTCCTGTGTTTGACATGTGTCAATGTGAGATCAAATGATTTGTCCACGTGTACCCTTATTAAAAGTCTTTCACTAAATTACATTGTGCCCTTTCCAATTCTTCTCTTTAAAATAAGAAAGTTGTATAGACCCTCAATCAATTCCATTACTCCTATTAAAAAATATAGATATTGGAGAATGCAATAATTATGAGAATAATGGGCTTACTTAATTGATCTTGTGAAGCTACCACGTGAGAGGAGAATGCAAAAATAATGATTAGGAGAAGGCCAAGACCTCTCATGTACGCCATCTTCAATTTCATATACGGTTACTAAAATCAACAATAAATGCAAGGTCCTGTAAGTGTATTTTAGATTAATTCATCCTAATTTGCTGCATATATATGCTCAAGCCGGGTAAGTTTGATTGGATTTCAGTGATTTTGAGAATTGAGATTCAACATTTTAGCGTTCTTTTTTATATATAGACAGTTTATGAGTCCTTTTAATTTTGGTGTTTTTCGACCACCGTTCATAAATTTCTATTTATATATGCTCTGTTCTTTAAGCTTATTTTTTTGTTTAATTTGGATTTCTATGTTTTATTTTGGAATCCTATTCTTGAGATGTTCAATTGATTTGAGAATTTTGCAGGCATGTGGTTCTTCGAAGGGGAGGTTGTTAAATTGCTACCCAAAAATTGTCTACTTTCAAAAGTAAGTTGTGTGTATACTAATCTAAATAGACTGTTGGGTTTTGTATTTTTTTTATCACCTCCAAGGCGAGGATTTTTTTTTTATTGTTGATTTCTACAAATTTCTTTGATTGTTTGTATTTTTTATAGGTTGAAGCAGCTTGGATTCTGCATTCGGGTCCGCTCAAGCTCTCACTCTTGCAAATCTCCCAGGTGCATTTTGCTTTCTTTAAATGTAAATTTTTTTTTTCAAATTTAATAATTGCTTAATTGATTATGAAAATAATGATGAACGAGTGTGATTATTTTTAATCACACCACTGTAACAAACGATGCTGGTTTAAAATTGTGGTGAAAGGTATTGTGTCCATCGAATATTTGATGAAATGCCTAAGAGAACTCTTATTTCTTAGCTGATATTCCTTATGAAACATGGGTAAGAATATGAGTTATATGCTCATTAAGTGTATGATATTATACCCAAAAGGGATGTTTAATATAAAGACTTTTTAGACGTTTCCAAGACTATAGTTGATTCTATTCCTTTCTACACTGTTGATTTTTTCTATCAAGTTGTCAATGAAAAGGTGCATCGACTTGCTAGAGTTGCTAGAGGTTTCACGAGCCCTCATGATTGGTTTGACCCTCCCTCCGTCTCTTGTGGTGGGCTTGCCTATTAGTATTTGTAGTTGCTAAATAAATGAAGTTTTGACTTAAAAATAAAATAAAATAAATAAATAAATAAGACTTTATTTTTTTAGCTAAGTTTCTAACAACATATGTCAAATGTGGTTAATTGGGTTTTGTCTATTAGGTGTTTGATATATTTCTTTTGAAAATTATTTCTTGGATATATTTATTTTTTCTTGGCACAAAGCCGGTTGAATATATTGAATAAAAACTATGCAGAGATTATCAAACTTCACACAAACTGAAGAAAAATTATAACTATCTGCAGACACTACTGCAATCAAGAAAAGAGTAGGATTTATGACCAAATATATAAATCAGAGAGGTTATGCATATAGAGAAGCTCCCTCGCCTTCTTGAAGGCTAGCTATTTCATTTAGTGAATAAGGGTCCAATATTCGAGATTGGTTATGATGTACATTATTTTTGTTGATGTTTTTTTGGAAGATTGAAGGTTTTGAGGAGCAGTTGTTTGTAGCTTAGAATTATTAGTATTTCATTTTTCAAATATCATTGTATTCGCATTCATATCTGTTATAAAGTTTGTGAAATTATAACTCAAGAAAACGTGATTGAATTTATTACTTGTATTCTCTTCCACTTCTGTCATCTTATAATTGAATCATAATCGTCAATCTTATAAAGTTTATATGTTGTTTATGTAAGAGAACACATATTCTTTGGACCAAATTAAGAGGGTCTCTTTTAGTCCCTTACAAAATTATTTTCTCACTTTAGTTCTCATAACTTTTAAAATGATGCGATTTTAGTCCTATATTGACAAGGTTACATGATTTTTAATATGTCATTCACATGAGCTGTGTTAGCTATCCGAATTTCATATAGCAACCTGGCTAATGATTTGGTCTCACTAAAGTGACATATTTACTTTGACAACACATTTTGACATTTAGAAAGACACCTACAAAAAATGGGCATGCACCTCCCAAGAAGAAAAAGGAATAAAGTGATGATTGATCACCTAATGATGGAAATAGCTCTTAGGAGGATGTTGCTGCAGCAATAAATTGTGCCTAGAAGAAATCTGGATAAGTAGTGAAGATTCCTACACTTAAGATGATGCTCCTCCAGCAAAGAAAGTTCATGTACCTACCCTAACAATTGATTTTGTTTAAGAATCTTATTCCTGAGATGTTCAATTGATTTTGGGGATTTTTCAGGTAATGAAAGTTGCAAATAATGGGGCAATTTGAGATTCATTTCTAATTGGAGAGAATGAAACACATTCTTTCTGTTATGTTGTGTGGCCAATAGAAGATGATTATTGACCATTTGACTTTGACGAGTGGAAAAAACTCTCCACAAAAAATGTATATCGGTCTATGTGTTATAAAAAATAAAACATTTATTTTTCTGAAAGTTTTATATGCTATTCTATTCTTTGGGGTACACAAAATAGAAATACAATTTAGGTTAAGATTTGAAAAATGATTAGTTAGAAAATGAAAACTTGAGAAGAAAATGTATCTAACTCAATTCATAAAGGTTTATAGAAGGTAAGGCAAGAAATGAAAGAGAAAGAACATATGAATTAAAACATGAAATATTAAACCTTATGCGTAGGAAATATTAAAGATAAAAATTATTAATAAAAGAAGTCATCTATAAAAGCTAGCAACACGTGTTGTGAACTTTTTCGGCAAGAGTTTTAATAAGATATATATAATCTAAAATAAACCCGTGCATCGCACGGGTAAAAATCTAGTTAATAAAAAAGAAAAATATACCAATGAGCATTTTGATAAGAAAATGTTCCAAATATTGCAACTATAATTTTGCTCAACTTTGTTAATTGTTTCTTTTAGCAAATTGTTTGAATATATAGAACTTGGAAATATATAGGTTCAGAAAAATATGAAATTGTTTTCTCCAAAAGAAAATTGAAATTTAAAATATTTTTGGTATTCTTAAATATATTTTGATATTCTTTTTAAAATGTACTCCCTCTGTCCCACAATTGTTTGCACTCTTTCCTTATTCGTCCGTCCCACAATTGTTTGCACTACCTAAAAAGGAAAATTTTCACTCATTACACCTTTTTCTTAGTTTGCATGCCCATAAAATGGTGCAAACAATCCTGGGACGGAGGGAGTATTTAGGAAATATTTTTGCTATTCTTTTTAAAATATATATAGATAAAATTAGTATATAAAATGGTTATTACTCAAAATAAAGGACTCAACTTATTCCCTTATCTCAAGGTTGATAAATAATCTTAGATACAACGAAGAGTAATTTGAGTGGGCGCTGCAGGTTCGTTTGGTAATGAAAATATTTTTCTTATCAAAGAAAAAAAAAATTAATAGTACTCCAGTTTGAAATTTGAATAGTCATTTTTACTTACTCAAGATTTTTTACTTTTGACGCACACTTATCTATAAAAAACCGAACTTAAGTTTGTTGATTTAAAATATTTTTGATAGATCATTTTCCTTATGCACTGAATAGAAACTAATTACTCCAATTAATATGGTGGTATAGAAACAAATGTACTCCCCGTTGCCACTCATTTCTAATAATTAAAAATAATATTCATGTACATTTATATATAAAAATGATTAATTATAATAAAATTATTACAAATATCATAAACCGTGCATCGCACGGGTGAAATACTAGTTTTCTTATAAAACACACAAACTTCCTTATCAACAACAATTAAGTAACAATGGAATAAAGAACACATAAAAAGAGTGAAATTTCATCAAAATAGTGCATAAATGCTCACAAAAATCACATAAATTCAACTCGAATCACTCCCCCCAAACAATGTCAAATTGTCTATGCCAAAAAACACTCCCAAATGGTTTCTTTGGCTAGGAACCTTCATGACTAGATTACAAAATTGACTCGAGTGAATAATAAGTGCAAGAAATATACAGAACTTTAAAATAAAGAGTTATCGATAAAAGAAATATTGAGACAACGAGCCCTGTTACACGTGTACTAGGAGCTCATTTTATAATCCCAAAATAATCAAACACGTGTGTAAGATAATAGGTTGATTTTACAAAATCATTACCAATTTCAATTGAAGACCTCTTCGCCATTTTTTATTTTGTTGCTTATTTTATAAAAGCAAGGACGCATTGCGTAGTTTTGATATTACTATTATTATAAATTATAATATATCATACTGCTATATGTTTAATTTAATCACACCCAAGCCCACGTACAAAACGTACTAACTAAAATACCTAAACATAATCATGGTTGGTTATTTTAATCAACTGACCATCTAAGGTCGGAATAAATTAAAATATTAATTATAATTTTTAAGTGAGAGTTTTATAACCATTATCCTAATCATATATTATAAACACAAAAACTTATACTTTCACGGTATGGTTACCATTTTTTCACCAAAATATAATTCATTTTCAACTATGTTACTACAAAGTAAAAGTATTTTCTATAAGATTAAAAGTAATTTCTTGTCAGTCCTAAAATATTATAAATATTAAAAAAAAATTTGGCGAATTCGGCATACTAATTTTGGATTTATTGTTGTATAGTTTTTGTCTTGTAGTGACAATACTTTAATTTTGTAGTAACATTTTTTTTTTTAACTTTGTAGAAGTATATTTTGATCTTGAAGTAGTAAATTTTTTTTGGGCTTTCTAATAACATATTTTTTGTCTAGTAGTAGAATATAATATGTTACTACAAAATTAAAATATGTTGCTATTAAAAAAATAAAAAAATATTTTGAACACTTAGATTTTTTAGACTTATTCACCCTATATTTTTTAACTTGTGGTAGTACACTTTTAATTTTGGAGTAATAATATTTTGATCTTGTAATAAATTATTTATTTCCTCTTCGCAATTTTTTTGAACAATTTCGATTCCTGACCCACGAATTTTTAAAACTATTTTAATTATATTAAATATGTAAAACATTACACAATATAAAAAGAATGGTTTGTGATTAGTCTAAATATTCTCGAGATGGTCTCATTGGAGATATTCTTTTAAATGGATTGGAATAATCTTCTAAATTTGTCATTTTTTCATTTTTTTTTTAAGGGACACTCAATTTTTTCAATTTGTTTTATTAATTTTCGAATTCTATCTTTTTAGTCCGTCGAATGACTACGGTGGGTTAATAATCGATTTTAGAAGTTAATACGGAGTGTATTTTTTTATTTTGGTTTTAAAAATTGGATTTTGGATTTCAAGATCCTAAATCCGTTTTACTTTGAGATTTAAAAATCGATTTTCAAAATTCACTTAAAATCACCCCTGTTAAACATATTGATTTGAGATAAAATTATATCTATATAATATTACTCCAATCATTATAGGGTTGGTCTGCTATGGACTCGAGTGCATGTTGTGCACCCTATTCCATGTTGCACTTTTCAGTTTACTGACTTACACTTTTTTGTAAATGGTGTTGCACTTTTCAATTATTAAACTGTATAATAATTTTTTTAGTAATAATTGAAAAATGCAACAGCATTTACCAAAAAGTGTAAGTCAGTAAACTGAAAAGTGCACATGGACTAGGGTGCATAACATGCACTCGAGTGCATACTAGATGTTGTGCCACAAATTTGCACGAATGGATTGGATATCCTTTCAGTCAGATATCCGAATTCCCGAACGTGTATGAACGATCCGGGTACGTTGCTTTTTCCGAAATGATCCTCCAAGAACCTGCAAAAGACACGCCGGAGGGGAATCCTGCGCGGACACTCCGACGCTCAAGTCAGTATATATAATTCGATATCGAGTGAGGGTTTAAGAATCCTCTTTTCGTCGATGGGGTTCTTGAAAGGAATCAGAAAGTTCATAAAAGTGTAATAGGTTGAATAAAGTTAGAGATCGTCACCTGTACATGTACCTAAGCTCGCCTATTTATAGAGGAATTCTCCATGAGGGGAAGTTAGGTTTTCCCCTTATCTCGGATTTGCCACCTTTGCTCTCTTTGAATTAGTCCACTTGCCTTTGAACTCCCAATCCCTAAAAAGACGCAACCATTTCCTCCTCTAGATTTTAGCCGTTGAGTTGAGGAAGAATGAGTCTTCCTCAATCCAATCTTATCCCGTTTTATATGGAGCCTCTCCTAAACTTTCGGTCAACTAACCCCCCTCAAGGCCAAGTCTTCCTGATATCTCTCCCCTGAGGTTTTGGGGTGGAGCTCTCTCCGGAGGGACACCCGGATGCGGTTCTCTATTCTAAAGAGTCTTCTTTAAGTTCATATCCTCTCATCAATCCTATCCTTTATACACGCGTCGACTTCTCACGAGGTGACAATTTTAGGCCGCATCACTAGACTTTACCATCATTATAATATTTCTCAATAATAATATAATACCGTAATATAATAATATAATACAATCAACTAATCAATATAATCTCAACAAACAATAATATAATAATACAAACTCATTCAATCTTACAACTTGATTTGACATAAAGTTAAATCCTCTACTATTCCAAAACCCAAAAGAAACACCCATATTACTATATATTCATCAGGATTTGAAAAATCAGGATTTCAAAACCATCCAAAGTCCAAAGTAAACATAGCCTTAGGGAGACTTCGGCCACAAAATTCATTGGATCATCTCAACAATAAATAATTTCATAAGAACGGGAAGCCTTAACAATAGGAGCAGAAACCGAACAATTAATTAATAAACCTAATAACCTCTTACAAGTCCTAATGAAATCTCCCATTGATAAGTTATTTCAGACTTTTTAATCGTTTTTATTGATAGGTCGTATTTAGAGGATGTACCATTTTTCGATGACACCTCACCTTATATGACCTATATCTTTTTCTTTTTCTTTTAATCACCACAAATAATTGTTAAAATTGCTAGGGAAAATTGCGAGAGTATGTAATCCCTCGTTAAATGGCGAGGAATTTTACGACGGGAGCAGATGGAGAGGGAAATATCGAGGGTTCAAAAAACCCTCGCAAAATAGCGAGGGAATTACAAATCCCTCGCCATTTAACGAGGGAAATTGTTTTTAAAATGATAAAGGGCGAGGGTTTTAATGCTCGCTGGCTGGCGAAGAAATTTAATGCTCGCGGTCAGGCGAGGGATAAATTAAAATGCTCGGCAAAAGAGGAAATTATGGCAAGGGAAATTCCTCGTTATTTATGTTAAATATGTCTTTTTTGAGTTTTTTCTCGTCAAATCCCTCTCTATTTGGATACTTTTTTTTATAGTAAATCCAAAACTTTTTTATTGTCTCTAAGAGTAGAGTCATCCGTAACTTGAGAATAAACAACGTCTGATACTCATTTTGCGTCTCCTTCAATGATGATGTTATCAATATCCAAATTGCACACCCAAGACAAAACCTCCATAAAGCCACTTGTCTCACCAACCACGACCTCAACACAACCGGGTATCACCAGCGATAGGCAGTCAAAAAGTAACGTTATGAAATTCATTTTCTAATTAATATATACAAAGATTTAGGTTAGGGTGTCATTAAAATAATAAAACGAGCAAACATATATATTAATAAAGTAAAAACACACCAAAATTTTAAAAAGAAAAAAGGTGAACAAATTTTATCATGTGTAAAGCCATAACACATCCAAACAATTTATGTAGCTAACCAACCTATATAGATACTGTATTATACACTTCCCAAAGATAGGAAGCGTGGTACGTTGTACACTGAATAGAAAATCACAAACTTAGGCCAACTATTCCCAACAACTTAGAAATGGTCAAACCACATCACCACAAACATACATAGGTATAATAAACCAAACAACCGTACTAGATTTAATAAAACCCCTTTTGTAAGAAATCCCAAATATATCCACTGTCTCAACAAGTTGCCTCCCTTTCTGCTCACCAAATCAAACCAATGTACAAATTCCTTCACGCCAAGAAATTACCATCTCCCCCCTTATAACTTACACATGCATAATATTCCACCATTCAATTCCCATTTCTTCAACCACTCTCTTCATTCAACCATGGTTTCCAATTCTTCATCTTCTTTTCATGATCCTCATCATCATTCAAATTCTTGTCTTACTACTACTAGTACAACTTTTTTTAATTTTCTCTCCCAAATCCAAATGATTGAGATTTTGGTCGCTCTCCTCGTCTTCACGATTATCCACTCTTTCCACCAGAGGAAAAACCGGGGCCTCCCGACCTGGCCCCTGGTCGGGATGCTCCCGTCTCTCCTCGTCGGACTCCACGGAAACATGTATGAATGGATCTCCGACGTCCTCGCTCGTAAGAGCGGGACATTCACATTCCGAGGCCCGTGGTTTACGAACCTCAACTGCGTCGTAACCTCGGACCCTCGCAACATCGAGTACCTCCTCAAGACCAAATTCTCAAACTTCCCTAAAGGCCAGTATTTCCGGTACGCCGTACAGGACCTCCTCGGCGACGGAATCTTCAGCGCCGACGATGACACGTGGCAGAAACAGAGGAAAACTGCCAGCCTGGAATTCCACTCTGCCAAATTCCGTCAAATGACTACCGATTCTTTACTCGAATTAGTCCACGCGCGGCTCCTCCCGGTTCTAGAATGTTCTAGAACAACGTCAGTTGATTTGCAGGACATTCTACTGAGGCTGACTTTCGACAACGTATGCATGATCGCATTCGGGGTGGACCCTGGGTGTCTCAGCCCCGGGCTGCCGGAGATTCCCTTCGCCTCCGCGTTCGAGGCGGCGACGGAGGCGACGATTGCGCGGTTCATGACGCCGACGGCGGTGTGGAAGGCGATGAGGTATTTTAAGGTGGGGAGTGAAGGGCGGCTAAAGGATTCGATCAAGAGAGTGGATGATTTCGCGGATGAGGTGATTAGAGTGAGGAAGAAAGAGCTGTCGTTGGGCGGCGGCGGAAAGCGGCGGTCGGATTTGCTGACGGTGTTCATGGGGCTTAGGGATGAAGAGGGAAAGGCGTTTTCCGACAAGTTTTTGAGGGATATTTGTGTCAATTTTATTTTGGCGGGGAGGGACACGTCGTCGGTGGCGCTCAGCTGGTTTTTCTGGTTGCTTGATCGGAATCCGGCGGTGGAGGAGAGGATTTTGGAGGAGGTGTGTGGAATAGTTCGGTTGAGAGAGAGTGGCGGCGACGGCGGTGGGCTTGTGTTCAGGGCGGAGGAGGTGAAGAAAATGGAGTACTTACATGCTGCTCTATCGGAAGCTCTGAGGTTGTACCCTTCTGTTCCTGTTGATCACAAGGAGGTGAGTATAATAAATGTCCTTTTGTTTTTCTTGCTTCACTTTTTTCCCACTTTTTTTTGTTTCAACATATTCGGTGTTGTATATCATTCATACATACAGTTAAATAAGATGTGAAATAACAAAATTGAAATAGGTGATCTTATACCCCATTATTCATTATATCTAATCCAAGTATAGGGAACGAGTAACGAACAAAATATTTAAAGATGAATTAATTTTTTGAAACATAAAGATAGAATTAATTTTAGTTGTTAGATAGAGTATTTAAAATTGATTATATTTGGTATATATGTAGGTGGTGGAAGATGATGAATTCCCTGATGGAACAAGTCTAAAGAAGGGGACAAAAGTGGTGTATGCAATCTATGCAATGGGGAGAATGGAGAGCATTTGGGGGAAAGACTGTAGAGAGTTCAAACCGGAGCGGTGGTTACGCGACCGTCGCTTCATGAGCGAGTCCGCCTACAAGTTCACGGCCTTCAACGGCGGGCCTCGCCTTTGTTTGGGTAAAGATTTTGCGTATTACCAAATGAAGTTCGTCGCTGCCTCTATTTTGTACCGGTATAAGGTGGCAGTGGTGGAGAACCACCCGGTTGTGCCCAAAATGGCCCTAACAATGTATATGAAGTATGGGTTGAAGGTGGTGTTGAAAAAGCGTGATGCAAATGAGCTTGAGAAATATCACAAGAGCACATCAAATTAAGGCTTGTTTACTAGTACATGTATATGTTGTTTGGATTGTGAAAAAACAAAGTGGGCATTCAATTTATTAGGTATATTATTATTATTATTATTATTGCTATTCATATTTGATTTGTGATGTATGTAAATTTACCACTATTTATTATTTAGGGTTTTCATTTAAATAATATTAATGCATGCGGTTTGAAGTTTGAGTATTTTAAGAGAAATTCTTGGAAATGAAAAAAAACATCAGACATTTGGTAAAGAGCTTTTGTGACAGTATTCTCTAAGTCACAAAATAATGTCCCTCTCTTGTATCTTACACAAATCAATAAATAATATTATGTCTATTTTTTTAAATAAATATAGCATTATTTATTGAACATTAAAATAATAATAATTTATTAAATATAGTTATTTTAAATATTTTCATAATAAAATAACCAAACTATATATTTTGAGACAAGTAAAAAATAAATAGATGAATTTTTTTTTTAAAGGGAGGGTATATATTTTGCTACTCCGCCATTCATTTAGAAGGTTGTGTTTGGATGGAGGAATTTGATTTGAGGAGGCATTTCAAATGAGAGAAGTTAAAAATAGATGGATTTCAAATGACATGGTTTTAGTGCAGATTTGAAATTTCTTTCAATTTTAACTAAAAGTGTGTGGACACAAATTTAAGTATTTGAAATCCATTTATAATCCAAACATGTAGAATGGATTTGGCCAGTGGATTTCAAATCCATAAGCCCAAATCCACCCAACCAAACGGAGTCTTATAGTACATACATAATGGCCGATTTGATAATCTTTTTTGGACTTGTACTAAATAATACAAATTCACTGACATGATGTGACATGAATGCAAAATGATGTACTTAATTTGTTATTTATCTCACATCATTACTCATTAGTCGTATATATAACCATCCAATTTTATTTTTCGTACAAATTGTTTAATTGTACTCACTACCATGGCAACTAAATTAATTTTTAGTAAGAAGTATATGCTATTCATTCTGTCTGCAGTTTTGTACATGATATTGCTTCGTTGGTTATATTAACGTTAGCTATACACTGTTTTGTTGGGTCACTATATAAGATTATTATCTAATCACGATATAATTAATAATAAAATTCTCGAAATCAAGAGTAGTCAAATATAGATCAAAGTTACGTAATTACACTCAGAAAATTTCTAAATAAACATATGAAAAAAATATATATTATCTTAATATTCTAACTTGACTAATACTAGTTTCTTATGAAATTTGAGACATAATATATTAATTAATTAATAACTTGCATGTGATATTGACATTTTGTAAGTGGGTCTAAATTTAAATTCGACTCAAACTTTATAATTTATACGACGTACGAGTAACTTTATGATGTTTTATCTACCCTTCTCACCTATATATACCCCGTTCTCCATATTCTTACACCATATATCTCATTTATTTCTTCATTTTTACTTAAAAAAAGTCACAAAAACATGTCTGGTGTTTGGGTTTTCAAGAACAATGGAGTGATGCAATTGGTCGAAAATCGGAGCTCGAAGAAGAAGGTTCTAGTGCACTTGGCGTCGGGGCAGGTGGTTTCTTCCTACTCTTGTTTGGACCAAATGTTGAAAGGTTTAGGTTGGGAAAGGTACTATAATGGTGATCCTCGTCTTTTTCAATTCCACAAACCAGCAGCTTGTTCCACTCATCATCTCATTTCTTTACCTAAAGACTTCTCCAAATTCAACTCAATTTACATGTACGACATCGTTGTCAAGAATCCTAATTTCTTTCATGTCAGAGACATGTAATTTTCCAAAGAAATATTCACATGGCTACAAAACGGTCGTTTTCATCTGCTTTTTTCTTCTTTGTTTTTAATTTTGGTGTGATGATATGTTACTTCATTCTCTTGTAATGGGAATTAATTTAAAGTTTATTTTAATTTGGGGAATTGAAGGGGGGTGTTGCACTGTACGTACCACCCTAAAAATACGAATGAGATCTTTGTTTCAATTATAGTGTTTCACATCTTATTTCATTATATAAATGATTGACATGTATTGTAGGAGTAAAAAATAATCAACGTCTTATAATATTGAGAACGATATGTTTTAAAATTTCAAGATGATGGAATGCTAGTAAAACGGAGAAATAGAATGATACAAATATAGTAGGGCGTGATAGTATTTTCTTTTTAAAAATGAAAATTATAAAATAAGACAAAAAAAAAGTGAGAACTAAAAAAATGGATAAAGAGGGTATATAATGTTGGATTTGAATCTCACTTTTTTCTTACAGAATAGGATCCACACTTATATTTTAACTCATTATTTTAGAGTATTAAGTATACCTCGATCTCTTTGTTTTTTTTTTTTTTTTTAAATCAAAATGGTCCATGTTATGTTCTATGGAGTGGTTTTGAATGGTCCACGTAGCAATCCAACATGAGCCGACATTAGAACGTTCAACCCCGCCAAAAATGGTACGAGAAAAATCCTATTTATGATTGATATATATATATATTTGTGTACGGCACACATCACAATAACGTGACTCAATATTTGTTTTTTATAAATATGAGTATAATATAATTAATGATGAATATGTTTATATCCATAGCTTAACCGTTTGGAAGAGAAATAAAGAGATGTATGAGAGAGATGGTGAAAATTATTGAGATTAATTTTTTATCTAGATAATTGCAGTCCAAAAGAATTAAAGTGCATGACTTGTTGATATATAGTACGAAGTATATATATCTGAACCCTCTACTTCATACTTTGATAATGTGCATATTTAATTACTAACCACATCTGTTTCAAAAAAATAAAAAATTACTAACCACATATAATTTATACTCCCTTTATTTCGGGTTTAATTTTTTTCATTTTGCTCCCTGTTCTTATTTTCTTTATTTGTACTGTTGTACACAGTCTTGTATGTTATGTTCCCACACCTTATTACAACTATTTTTAAAGGAGTTCTCTTCTTGACTTGAATGCGCGCACCTATACACTCAAATGAAGCATATATGTCATAAAGTCAGTTAAAATGAAGGCGCATGCCCTATTAGCTAGAAGCGAGAGGTCCGAAGTTTGAATCCTCCCAATGTTTTTTCGCACATGAAACAATAACATATACTCTCTTGAATTCTAATTAAGTGATAGTTTTGAGGGACGAAATTTATCTATAATTAAGTGATGTTTTAGACCCTTTTCTAAATTTCTTTCTATTTTACCTCTAAAAAATGTGGGTGAGGTGATATATTTATCTTTCTCTGATTTTTTTTTCCTTTCAAAGTTTATTTACACACTACAAAAAATTGCTCAAATAACGAGGGGAGTTAAAGAGGGGGATTTAACCCTTGCTATTTGGCGAGGGATTTAAAGAGGGGCACATATAAAGAGGGAATTGGCGAGGGGCGGAATCACACTCGCGAATTAGCGAGTGGAAAAAAGTGCCCTCGCCAATTTACGAGCGCGTTGGCGAGGGTACCAAAATCCCTCGCAAATTGGCGAGGGAAATTAATACCCCTCGCGAAATGAAGAAACCCAGATTGGTTTTCTGGAAGTTGGCGAGGGCGGCCAGGGAGTATATATACTAATGGTCATATATATATATCTTACTTATGTAATTAATATATATTACTGTAATTGTTAGATATAATTAATTAATTAGGTTAATAGTTAATTATCATTATTTGATTGATTAAATACTTAAATATTGTTAATTATATACATGTGGGAAACAAATTAATTAAACATAATTATTGAATAATCATGAATTAAAATTGGATAAGATTAATAAGGTGTTTATATCTATAAATTTTATAATTGTTATAAGTTGAAAATTCAGTTTAGTTATTTTTGTACAATTATAATAATTATAAATTATTGTTTTAATATTTTTTAAAGTAACAGGTTTCTTTAGTTTCCAAATTTTAAATATTTATCTTTTACTTTCCATTTTAATGGTGTATTTATTATTAAGTTTTGATTATGAATGATACTTTATTTTTATTTTTAATGTTAAATTTTTATTTTAATTATATTGAAGGTATATATATTCAAATAATTTTTACTAACAACAATGATTTAATTACAAATTTGAAATATATATATATACGGAGTATATATTTATGAAGAAAATTAATTAAACATAATTATTGAATAATCATGAATTAAAAAAAATGTAATTGGAGAACAAAATTAAACACAACTAATTAT
The DNA here is from genome assembly GCA_963675135.1 of Galeopsis tetrahit. Classification (NCBI taxonomy): domain Eukaryota; kingdom Viridiplantae; phylum Streptophyta; class Magnoliopsida; order Lamiales; family Lamiaceae; genus Galeopsis; species Galeopsis tetrahit. The sequence goes on along the minus strand of OY776125.1, from coordinate 12,344,752 downwards.
TTGTAACACATAATTTTATAATTTTTCATTTAAAAATAAATACATTAATTATGTTTTGACAATTTAAAAATAAACAAGTAACTTTAATTTTATAATTGGAAAACAAAATAAACATAATTAATTATTTGTAACACATAATATTATAATTTCACATTTAAAAATAAATATATTAGATGTGTTTTGACAATTTAAAGATAAACGAGTTACTTTGAAGGAAAGAAGAAAAAACTGAAATTATAATATATATATTAATTGCATTCAAAATATAACGACTAAAGCTCCTAGCTTAAACGGCACACAAGGAGCGCATAAACTCTTCTTGTTCGGGAGGTCCTGGGTTCGATTCTCGCCTGTGCGGGTGGAGGGTTAAATAGAAGTGGTAAGTGGGGTGGGGGTTCAAACCCAGATTCTACAATTTTTTAAATTAATTAAATTGGCGAGGGTAAAAGGCCCTCTTTATTTAGCGAGTGGGCCCCCCCCCTCTTTAATTGGCGAGGGGCTTTGGCGACAGTGACTGCCCCTTCAAACCCAGATTCTACAATTTTTTAAATTAATTAAATTGGCGAGGGTAAAAGGCCCTCTTTATTTAGCGAGTGGGGCCCCCCCTCTTTAATTGGCGAGGGGAGCGTGCCCTCTTTAATTGGCGAGGGTGCCCTCGCCAATAAATTAGCGAGGAACACTTTGGCGACAGTGACTGCCCCTCGCCTCTGCTGTCGCCAAAGTGATTAAAGAGGGCAATTCCCTCGCCTTTGCCCTCTTTATATGGGCGTTTTTTTGTAGTGACACATTGACTAAAAACTTAAGGAGGATGGGTTAATTAAAAAAATATTGAGATTATATATTTATCTTTGCATAAACCATTATTAATTTTTTCCAAAATTTTAAAACATCACTTATACAAAATTGGTGGGAGTATATAATAACAATATTTACAATTAATATTCATTCATCAATCTCTCTTTCTCTGATTTTTTTTCCTTTCAAAGATATAAAATAGATATCAGTAGTTCTTGAAATATTTCCTAAATAGTGTACCTTAATTACATAATCTTGAGGCCAGATCTAAGGTGCCCATCTCTTGTTTCATTGTTTATGATCTATCTTGAGGCCAAATCTAATGCGTCCATCTCTTGTTTCTTTGGTTATGCTCTGTTCTTGTTCATGAATTTGTTGTGTGTTTTGGGTTTTATTTTTCTCAATTCTTGGTTGAATTGATTAAATTTCAAAACCTTTTTGTTTAATTATTTATATATTGTGATGGATGCATGGTGGAAGGATCGAAGCTGAAATGGGCTAATAAGGAACAATATAAAATATAAAAACACAAATTTTAACTAGTTTAAAAGTTAAATATTTTTATTTACAAATGAGTCAATGAAAATTAATATGGCCCCAGTGGTGAAATAATAAATAAAAATCACAAAATGTTTTTTTTTTAATAATTTCTATATAAAATAAATTATTTAAAAACTTATTTACATATTTTCAGATTTAATTAATATTTTTAATTATATATTATTATTAATTTATATGAGTATATACATATATTGTATTTTATGAAATTAAACTTTGAATTTTTTATTTATATAATTATTTTAAATATTTTAAAAGACTAAAATAGGATATTTTATCCAAATCACAAGCATTTATGTTCCACTATTTTATTTGTGTGATATGTGTTAGTTAGAGCTCAAATTAAAGCAACACTCAACTAAATGAACCTGGTCTAATCAACGTACAATCAACAATGGGTACTGTAAAGATTAGTTTGTCTCTATCCACAATAGTTTTCAAAGTAGCTGGAGAGAACGGTCAAGACCAATTTCTCAAAATTGATAAGTTGTTTGGACGTATGTTCATACATTTTGAGGCACATACGAACATTGACACTCCCCGAAAGAAAAATAGATTGTCGACAACTAAGAATAAATGAGTAATTATTGGGGGTGGTGGAAGCAATGTAAATACCTCAAAAAAAATCTTGTACCACAAATCCATTAAACATAGTGGACAATCCTTGCACACAATTGATTTGAAACGGATATATGATTGTGGAGATGCACATGATGATCAATGAGATCAATTAATAACCCCATCAGAACCATCTGCTTGAGAAAACTATATTTCTCACTATGATAAACCTTATTTATATCAAGTTTAAATGCTGCAAAGTTATCATTGGTATGTATGTTGTGTTGGATCCAATGCATACATTCAAACCCAACGAGGACATTGTTTGTGATTAGCTTGCCTGGAACAAAAGCATTATGCTACATGAGACAATTTTGTAGTAAACATTGGATAAATTATTTGACTTAAATTTTTTAACCATCTTGGGTCAATCCACCTTTGGTGTATAACATTTGAATCCCACATATTGCTTGTTTAAATAGAATTATGCTATTAATTTTACATTAAATATTAATTCAATTATAATTATATTTTTCTTTTAATATTATATGTGTGCAATTTTTCTTCAAATACATATTTTAAAATTTTCATATTAATGAAAAAAAAAATAGAATTTAAAATTGGAAGAGACTATCAACACCCCAAAATATGTTATACACACACCACTAAAATTTAAAATACTAAACATACCCTTCTTCATTCAAAATCTCATTTTTTACTAAACATATCCCATTAGCCTTTTCTCCTTTACCAATAAAATCAAAAAAAAAAAAAAAAATTAGTAAATTTGGGATTCATATGAATTTTGATATTTAGGTTTATAGAAATTTTGATATTTTTGAATTGTTTAGATGTTTTGAAATGATAATATTGTAAACATCTAGTTGTTGAAGATATTAATTGTGTAAAGATTGCATAAAGAAAATGAGTTGGATATGCTAAAATGTTGTTTTGAGTCTCGTTTTTGCGCCATTTTGCTGTTATGTTTGTTGCTGTATCGAAAGGTGTTCGGCCAGTAACTCATGTAGAAACAAAGTTGTGTTCGACCAGTAACTCATGTACACTCAAAGATCTGTTCGATTAATAACTCATATGCGCCTTCAGGGATGTTTGGCCACAGAGTGGCCGTAACCTACTTAATCAAAAAAACTTGGAAAAATTATGTTCGGCCGGAATTGACCGTACACCTATTGATGTGTTCGGCCAGTAACTCATGTACACTCAACAGTTTGTTCGGCCAGAGAGTGGCCGTACGCCACTTAACCAAAAAAACTTGGAAAAATTATGTTCTGGCAGGAATTGACAGTACACCTATTGATGTGTTCGGCCAATAACTTATGTACACTCAACAGTCTGTTTGGCCAATAACTCATATGCGCCTTCAGGGATGTTCGGCCAGAGAGTGGTTGCACGCCACTTGACCAAAAAATTTGAAAATATTATGTTCGGCCGAAATTGGTCGTACACCAATTGATGTGTTCGACCATTGATTCACGTGTTATACAACACTAAAATAAACAACCGCAAGTGTACGATGTCTATCGTAGCGTGATAAGCACGAGGTCGATCCCACAGGGAGGTATAACGTAAAAGTGTATTTTGTTAACGTAGTTCTATTTAGACGCGATCGATAAAGTGAATGTGATGAATTACTCTAAGATTACCTACCAAATTGTCACAAATAAGTAATAAAGAGTAATGTAACTCGATCAACTAGCATGCGTATCAAGAAAACGAAAGTAAAACGAATGAAGACTCAAAGAGAGAAGGTGAGTTCCAAGGCAATTGTAACACCTAGATATCCGTTTATGAATGTTAACTCGTTTAAATGGCCATTAAGGTTATCTCAAATAGGGTGATCACACAAGAAGAATTAATCGATCTCTCGATACAACTAATCCAAAAACGCATGCAACATAGGCTCGTATCTCTACATCACAAACGTTACACCGCCTAAAATAGCTCCTAAGATCATTCAATTCCCTCTCCGATAATTAATCCTCTCTCGAGATCATAATAATACCGGGTTGCATGCTTGCATACGATTAAATGGAATAAATTTTTCAATATTATCCCAATTAACAATGAATTAAGCAAATCATCATGGCCAATAAGAACATGCTTTACAATGGATAATTAAACATACAAATAAGAGACAAACACCAATTAAAGCAAGAAATTAATCATAAACTTCAATCCAAGTATTTACAATGCCTTAGAACCACAAATAGTTCTAGCCAATCAACAACATAGTCAAATTAACAAAACCAAATGAAATAACTAAATAAAAAGAGAGAAAAATAGAAAGCTTAGTCTAATGGATGGTGTTCTCCTCGTGAGCGAATTCTCCAAACGTATGCCTCTCTCCTCCTTCTTCTTCTTTTTCTCCCTCTTCTCAAAGTATGACTAGAGGGTTTATTTATAACTTGAAAATTAGGGCTAAAACTTCTAGAAAAAAATATTTTCAAAAATATAATTTCATTTTTTCTCTTTAATTTCCAAATCTTCCCTCTTTCCTTTTTTCTTCAAATTTCTAAATCTTCCCTCTTTCCTTTTTCTTCAAATTTCCTTTTCTTCTCTCGGTCACTGGCTTGGGGCTCAAGCTACATATTGCCCCAAATTATTTCCTTGAATAAATTTGACTCGTTTTACCCACGAACTCGATTTCTTCCTTCATTGACTTTACTAAAAATTAGGTATGTATTTTTACCTTCCAAAATAGTCATTTTTCCTAAAAAAACGACAAAACACCACATTTCTCTTATTTTGACCAAAACATCCATAATCGACCAATAAATCAATGAAATCACAATCAAAATGAGCTTCATATGTGCATAAAAAACGTGTAAATTCCACCCGAATCAACCATTCCGGCCGTACATACCTTAATATGTCCGGCCACGATTTTGGCCGAAAAATATCGTCGACTAGTAAACTCAAAATCTGTGTATCCCGTAAAAAAGTGTAAAAAACATTAAATATACTTATATTAATGTTTTTCATCACGTTTTCTTCTTCAATGACTATGTTTATTGTGATTATATCATTATGCGGAGGGTTTATGCATTAAGTAAAAGTAAAAAAATGTTTAAATGAAAATTAAATAATGGAGAGTTAAAAAATTAGATGTGTATAACATACTAGGTGTGTTTATAATTATTAGGAATTTTTTTTAAAAAGTTTAAAAGAATATTTTAGTAAATACATTTATGTCTAAATTAATTTTTTTTGGGTATGTATAACACAAATTTGGGTGTTGATACCCCTTCCTTTAAAATTGTGAAACATATCCCGAATAAGGAGTACAAAATTAGAGATGATTCGCTAGTGCAATCCATCAAACCTAGCACCGCCTAGGGAGACGTATATATAAGATGTGTGCACAAACGCTTTAAACATCAAACACGAAGCAATTAATTAAAGAAGAATCCATGGAAGATAGTTTCAGGGTTCGCGTGGATAAGGTGTTCGGGAATCTGAGCACTAGTACGGAGCCGTCCTTGGGCGATAACCCTTCCCTGTGGTGCCTCACGGACGCAGAGATCGAGAAGCGAGAGTGGAATCGAAACAAGGAAGTAGCTGATGAAGATGGGGATGAGGAAGAAGAAGAAGAAGAGATCATCGAATCTGTCCCCTCCGCTGTGCTAAATCATCCAGAATCCGATCTTAATGAGTTGAGCGAGGAAGAGGAAGAAGTGGGCGAAGAAATTGATCGAGACGATAAGAAACGACGTCGGATGAGTAGTGGTAGCGCCGACGATGCTGGCGTTGAGGAGTATTTGGATGTTCAATCCAATATCGGCCGCGATTGCACCCTTGATTTTGAGGTATTTGATTTTATATATCCGTCATTATTGCGTATGCTATATCATTCAGTGGGTTAAGAAAAGACGTTAGGTCCTGTTACAGTATTCTAGTATTTTAATTTCTTAAATGGTTAAACTGTCGTTGCAATTCTGGTGGGAGATGATTAATCAGCAAATATAATTGGATAATAAAAACAAGCAGAGCTCCCTTTGATAATCTTGAATTGGTAGTGAGTGAAAGATTTTGAATGCAATATTCGTGCTACAATGGATGTGTGTAACTTCTTAGCAGTCAATGTTCATACTCCTTGCCAACATCTTTAATTATTTCAACCTTAAAAGTTACTGGCAACCATAATTTTTTAGATACCATAAGACGGACCAAGATTTCTTTTTTACTTGACTTTAGCTTGTAGTTGAGTATAGTGTAACAAATCATATCCAACGCTACCTAATGGATGACGGTTTTAACTCATCTCTCACAAATGAAGAAGGACTAGAGTCTAGAAGTAAAAAGGTTAGTGTTTGGTTACTTCTTGGATTTCATGACTCGAACATAGGGCATCGCTTAGTGGCTAGGGCCTCATAATGCAGGGAGAAAATCAGGAGTATGGTTTTGTAGAGGTAACACATCTAACAATCAAATGTATAAATAGGTATAGAATGCACGTGCTTTATTTCTAGGTTGATGTGATGACGTGCAATTGGTTGTTTTTCATCTTTTTTGGCATTTAACAAGAGACTAGGGTAACATAAATCGGTAAAAATGTTTTAAAGCTAGTAGTAGGGGATCCATATATCAGCTCAATGCAACATATATTAGGTTTGGCTCTGTATTGCATATGAACATGACCAGTTGTCACTAAATACAATATATTAATTATTTCGTGCTTGACGATGTGTGGTTTGTCATGGTGTCTGGGCATACTTATTTGATACTTTTTGCTGTTTCTTTATATTCTGAAAATTAAGAAACTCTTTTTCAGCCTTGAGCATGTTCTGCACCCTCCGACATAAATTTCATGTTCGGTATTCCTATAACACAACAATATCTTAAATCTACACATATAAATTTCATTATCTATTTTGATTCATGAGATGGCTAAATTATTTGCTCATGATGTCCAATCCAAATGCTATCATCTCAAAATGTGGAGATCTTGCTGGTTTTTCTTTTTTATCTTTCTTCTTCCCTCTCAGATGTCCAATATGGGTTTCTATTTATTTATTCTTCTCCGGTATATTTACAGGAAGAGGAAGATGTATACGACAAAGTGGCAGTTGGCATGGAAGAGACGGGCGATCGCATATATATGAAAAACGTGAAACATGCTGATTACGCAATTGATGAAGGTGATGGATTCGGTGAGCTTCCCAACACATTTCAGGATGTTGTGAAAGACCCTCGGGCAAATCACTTGGCTGCAAAAATAAGATTGAAAGAAGATGCAGAAGCTGCTGGAGATTTTGGTACTCTACAACTTTCTGATAATCATAAAAAAGTGGAATCAGATGTTGATAATCCTAAACCAATCCTGAAAAAGAAAGAGAAGCCTGAGCCCAGGTCCCAGAAACGGGTCAGATTCGTATTGGACCCAAATAGCAGCAGCAGTACTCATGAGGATCCTCAGCAGTCATCAGGAATTGATATAGTACCAGAGTTGAGGGATGATAGCCCAGTAGCAGAACAGGCATCTGACATATCTCAACATTCAGTTGGTGTTCCAGATTATCTTAGGAACCCTTCGAAATATGTTCGTTATACGTTCGATTCTTCTGACCAGTTGGATGAAGAATCGAATCGAAAAGCATACATGGAGTTTTTCGATCACTTGAGAAAAGGAAACAGGGATGCATCAATGGAGGATGTACCTATCGAGCTGCCAAAATCTATAGTTTTCACTCCGAAAAAGAAACCTGATCAAGACTTGAGGAGTGAGGGTGGTGAGCATAGTGGGAGAGAGAATGTTGAGACGAAGAGGTGGTCTGTTGGTATTACAGCAGAGGAGACCATAGAAAGTGAAGTTTCTGCAATGGAAGAAGATGAACCGGGTCCAGGTGAAGCGCGAGGCTCCCAGAAATCGGGCCGGCGGTACCGGAAGAGGGCCAGTGTGGATATTGTTGACAACTTAGATTGACTGTAACTTTATGGATATCTTGATAAGAGAAGGTGTTGTTTGAGGTGTTGCTTCTTTCCTTTGACTTCAACAATTCTACATTATTTTAAGATTTCCTTGCAGTTACTACACTAGTGTGTGTGAGTGAGAGATTGATGACTGCATTTCTTCTCTACTGCCTCCAATTTTCTGTATATTTTAGATTGGCTCGGCATCCTCTTTCCTTGCTTCCCCACAGCTAGGCTAAAATTCTAAATACCCCAAAACAAGGTGGGTGGGTATAAAGGGTTTTTTGAAAGAAAAAAGCCTTGATGAAAAGGCTTCTTTTCAAAAATAGTAAAATGAGGCATTTCCACCCACAGGTATCTCTGGTTGGGGTATGTTTATTTCGGGAAATTCCTGAATTTTGAAATTTTATAGGGTACAATAGTAGAAAAATTTATTGATTAATGTTATATTATTATCATAAGTGTATTGGGAAATTGATTAATGTTGTATCATTATATTATTACAATAAATAGTGTTTTTGGAGAATTAAAAGGTAGATGCAACGAGTGTTTTTAAAGAATAAATTGGACTATAGGAGTAATAACAACCAACATGTGATAGAATAGAATTGGAATTAGGCAAAAACTTGTTACATGTAATATAAACGCAGTGGGAATCAACTTAGTTCTTTTTGTATATGTGTAAAAAGGAACATAAATAGGATAAAATGCTTTTACAATTAAAAGATAAGCTTTACAATGATTATATAATACTTCTCCCATCTCATTAAGATAGACTTCCCTTCTATTTTCGTCCGTACTTAAGGTCTAGTTTCTGTTTCTCTATCAGAAAACATTAACTATTTTAATGGACCAAAATATCCCTAACACCCAATTATAATTCCAACCACATTAATATGTCTTCTTAGTCTACGTGAAAATTTTCAAGCCGACATCTGAGTATAAACTATATGTATGGCTTTGATTTATATATAATGGAATACTGTTAAATATAAATACATACATGGAAACCAATCAGCAATGAGTATTTCAGAATGGTACACTCTCGTGTCCATAAATTGGAAGCAAAAGATGTTTCAAGAACTTACAAGGGCTTGTAAAGATCAGCTCATTCCTATGACTTCAAAATCTTGTTTAATGTCATTTCCTCTTCCTTGATTCATAACTCTGGTAAATTGCAGTAATACCTTTTTGATTGCTGAGAAGGAAAATTTGGAAAACTCTTCTTAGCAGTACCAAGAATCACCCTTGAATAGTGCATTTGACGGTAGCAGTATTTAGATTTCTTCGTGAGCCATTCAAGCACGTAGGGGAGTCGATGATGAGTCCTATAGCCCTAATTTGTCGAGCTTAAAAGAGCAATTGCTGGTGCATTTCCATCAAGCGATCTTCCATATGTTTCCTGTAAATCAGAAACACTTAATTCTTCTGTGGTTACAAGATCAACTCGGATTCTTGAATCTGATATAATTGGCAGGAAACATGAGCAGATGGTGGAGAAAAGTTGCCTCACTCAGAAAGATTGTGTTATGAAAGTCAAATTCTACATTATGTATGGGATAAAAGTACGGGAGTGACTGTTTGTCTCACGATCTAGGTCATAATTCATTCAATTTTTTGACAGATATGAGTGCCTGGCAATAAGACACATAAAACACACAGAATTGACTAAAGAAGCTTTGCTGATTTTGTCCATTATCTGGATGTAGGCAGATTTTTCGCATTACCATTGAAGTACATATTATGGCATAAATAAATTGAAAACCTACATCCATCTCCCTTGAAGTGTGACCATGATTAACCTACATCTTACTTCCACCTCCATCCATGTAGTGTTATTTCCATCTTGAACACAGAAATAGTACTAGGAGTACATTTTAGGGGGAAAAAAGGGTCATATATACGACCTTAAATTCTCTCAATTTCATAATGTTCCTAATGGCACCACGCGTAATTCCTCCCTGATTTAAAGTTTTCCAGTTTCAGGCAATGGTGACATATTCATTTTTATTGCTGAATGTCTCCTTAATTTATTGATGCAAGACATTGTTGGATATTTGGGTTTTTATTTTTTTGGTCTCAATAAATCTGCACAAGGACACAGGGATTTCTATCCTTGCTTTAGAAAGGCAAATTTCTTATTGACTTAGCTTCTCTGCTTTTCTTTATTTAATGCTGGAGGTAAAATTGATTTCAAAGATTTCATATGCTTCATATGTATACATACCTCTTCACAGCTAGCATTTGAAAGGAAAAATGGTTCCTTTTCTTTTATCCCACCATTTTTTTCAACAATTCTTTCCAAATCCTGCCAAAACAGAAAAAAATTAGGCAAAATACACCAAAAAGACGACAAAAAAAAGTACCACTTCATTTTACTTGATTCTTACACTATTGTGGAGGTTAATGAAAATAAATCGCATATGCAATTCCTTCTACTAAGATATAAGCTCTACACTTATTCAAAATCAATACCAAAACACTCCCAATACTATAATCTGATCTATAAAAAGGAAATGGCAGTGCAATGTGTAACAAAACTCAATAACATACTAGCAGTCATAGTTTTAAAAGGCACGCCTGAGGCGTGAGGCTCTCGAGGCTATAGGTTGTACGCCTTTTTGAGTTTATTCAGGCATAGTTTCTAAGGCACGCGCCTCCAGTACTTTTCAGTTTTTCTTCACCCCAAAACATGGTTTATATAAAAAAATTGAAAAAAAATAATGTAATTTTCACCACAAAATAACTCGTAAGAAATCAAAGGCAAATCATAAACAAGAAAACATTGTTGAATTTGGGCCTAGGGTTTAAGAAAAAAATTCGTTAAAAAAGTAGAAACTGAGAAACAACACTGCTGCCCTTATATGCTTAGTTCTTTTCCCTTTTTTCTTTGTGGATCTTATCTCTGTTTCTATAACTTTTATTTATGATGAGAATGAGAATAGACTATTGATTAATTGTTGACTATGCTACATTTGATGTTTTTTCATGTTTACATTAGTTCTAATGTTCACTAGTTGACTTTTGAGTTTTATTATGTGCTTTTATGTGGTATTGAACTTTAATCTAAGCAATATGTGTCAAATATATTATATAATACGTGAATAATGTTTGGTGAAAAAGGACAAGAGGCGTGCCCTGTGCCTCAGGCGCTAGGGCCACTCTTACGCCTTGGTGTACCTTGAACCCTTAACAATTATGCTAACAGTTCCCTTTTTCAAGGGAAGTACGCAGGCAGGCCAATCAGAGAAGTAGTGTAATCTTGTTTTTATACTTTTTCAGCAAATATTGCTAGAAGAATAGGGTTTTAATGTCACTGTTGCAATGTACATACCTTTCCTGTCAAAATTTCGTATTCGAGAAGTTCCTCCACAATTTTCTCCAGGACTACGTAGTTTTTCTGAAGCAGCATTTTTGCCTTATCGTATGCCAAGTTGTAAAGCTGCAGATATTCAATTTAGTGACTAGTTTTTAGAGAAGGTCAATTGAAAATAAGACAAATTGACTAAAATAGGATAGGACACTACAAGTATTACACTTTTCTTACCAGCAATTTTTTTCATTGGAGAAAAGGATAGTATAGAGGGATGAGAAATCCTCAATGTTAAATTAAAAGAAACTACAAAGCGTAACTGCAACATCTAACAATATCAGAAACAAGGCCCTTGAAATCGTCATGCCTTGAAAACCACCATGCAACTCTTAACTTAATCCTATCCGAGATTTTCAATGCAAACACCAATTCAGATCACATTTTATAAAATGAGAGAGGCTATATTGATATAATTTTCTGGCATCTATACTTTCCAATTCAAAGCGTAAGATAAATAAACTCCCTTCTCTTGAGTGCAGTCGCCATCAGAAAACATAACAGTCACTCGAAAGGGTCATCTTCGGGGTGGGGGGAGGGTGTATTTAAAACATATAAAAAGAAAATTGTAATTGGGACTTGGGAGGGATAATAGATTAGGTTCTTAGACAATAATGCACAAGCAACATACTTGTTCAACTTTAGCAGCCATCTCATGCTCAAAGTTGTCACCCATACTCATAGCTGTCACCTGTGCCAAGAATGAAAATTAATACGCTTACAGAGAGAGTAACAGGGATGCTTAATGAACTTCGATAAGTTTAAAGAACCCTACAAGTGAATAAACTAGTGCTTAGATATTTATACTATTGGCTGTGCCAATTTCTTCTTGGACCGGAAATACCAAATCATTTATAGGGAATACCCATATTCTAAAGTATGCAGTTGCAACCAAATACTGACTATTCATTTTTCGTGTAATGGTTTCTGCAATAAAGAAAGCTGGGAGGGTAGCAACCTAAATAAGATTTTTTCTGACTGGAATTTTGTGTTCCTAACAATCATAAGTATCAAATTATGCAGATATCCTAAAATTCAGAAAATATATTTATGATGATGCAATGGTTTCAGCAGATGCCTAATCCTGAAATTGCAACAAAGGAAAGCAAAATCTCAAGATTCTTACAGATGTCTGAACCATGTTTGAATGCAAACTATGAAGCAAAGCACATAAGCAAAATTATTGGAGCAAAAAGGATTAGAAAGCATAGCAGTGGAAGTGGGAGGCCGGAAAGTTCTGGTTGCATAAAAGTTTTTATAAATTCATAGTCTCGTATTTATCAGATAATATAACGTAAGCAAAGCAAGCATCAGGGTGGGCAACACCAAGTGGCATAAATCATGTGTTGCTATTGCTATTTCTGTCAAATTAAATATCTACATCAAATATATTTATAGATTAATACCGCATTTCCGTGGTGGTAAATTGTTGGACTATCATCATAAATAAGCTTTTGAGAGAAACATGTACACCAACCTTTTAAGAAAAAAAAAAATTCTCATAAATATACTTAATTTTATAAGATTTGAATATATATGACCATTAGGTCATGATATTGATATAACACAATGAGTAATAGATGTAATAGTTAATAGATAATAAAAATTAAAAGACACTTCACCATAAGTGGTAGATTTGTTGCACCACGGTTTGATGATAGAGATTTAGTTGATAATCTATGTTGAGCAACTTGTGAATCTCCACATCTCTGTAATTGTGCCACAAGTGTTTTCAGTTCTGTAATTTGTAATTGTTGTTCCTTCAAGATGTGGTTGGATGAACTCCTCCTTGGAAGATCACCCCATACATCTGATGGGCAGATGCCTTTACCCATCATCCTCACATGGCCAGGTCGATCCGGCCCCATAGTTTGAGCAAATACATCATTGGGACCAATTGGATCTTCAGAACCTTCTCCAAGTTGGTTGGTGAGCTCTTGCATTTTCAACTTTGAATTGAAACAATTAGGAGTTGCCACATATTTCATTATTGTAATTAATAAAAATAATTTGTGTCATGCAAACTTACATATTTTCTTGAAGCAACATCACTTGATTCCTCATTTGGGTTACTTGACTCCTCATTCGGTTTAACAAAACACACACCGAATAGTTCATGACGATTTGGAGGTCGTCCTAATTTCTTTGTCTGGAAATAGAAATTGTTAAATTAAATATTAAGATAAGTTAATAATGCTGAAATAAAACATACAGCAGTTGCATTACCAATTTAGATCGAACTTGGGCAAATGATCTCTTTCCAGTTCTTTGCTTCATGACTTTTTTAGATCTTGCTTTCTTGTTCCTTTTGCTTACTTCCTGAAATTAATTAATTGAAGAAAAAAATTAATAGGTGCATATTCTTTTTTACCTTTCACAATCATAACAAACCTTTGCTTCATCGGAGCTCCAATACGTAACGAGTTTGAGCCACTGATCAAACGCTATTCTTTCATCCAGTTCTTGTTCTATCAAATTAACCAAAGGAACACTGTCTTCCCAATAATTATATTTCAAACAATGTTTCCAATTTTTCCATTTATCCCCAATGGATGACAAAATCCACTTCTCTGAAGTAATAGGAACATGAAATCGTAACTGCATCATACATTCATGTTACTAAATTAGCAAAGAACTCAAATATATACACATATAAATCAGTGATAAAATGCAGCAAAATAATAAAAATATGCTAGTATTGATAAAAGAGATGAATAAACACCCCTAATATAAAGTCTATCAAACTCGATTGTACATTTTAAAAATAGTGCAGATTCCAAGTCCTTTCTTCTAAATAACTTTTGTTTGAAAATTTATCCTCTAAAACTATCCCAAACCTGTCACATACTTAATGCAACTTGGAGTTCATCATGTTTTCGTGTTAAAAATTGTCTAATAGAGATAGAGAAACTTATTAGTACATGGAAAAGACTGGACAAAGGGCTATTTACACTACTGGAAAAGGAACTTATGTTGTAAGTCTGAATAAAAAAAATAGAAAAGAAGAAATAAAAGACCATCATTTGAACAAATCAATTGAAACATCAAATTTAAAGCACCAATTAAAGAGATTCCAAACAAAACTATGGTAACACCAAGAACAAGAATGTCAGGAGTTAGACAGATTAGTTAAACAATTTAAAAAAATAAATAAATGCATTGCTAAAAAAATGATTACCTTTACAACCCCTAGCATATCATATTTATTTTTCCTTGACATTGCATGCCAATCCTTCACATCAATTGGACAATACTTACCATTTCTTGCAATTGAACCTAAGAAATGAGTAAGCATGCTACTCTCACCACCTATTGGCTGACCAAACTCATTATATTCAACATGATGTCGTTGTAGGTTGATAGGACGACCCCAAACATTTTCCATGTATGTGGGACCTCGAACTTTTTTCATAGATATATCAGCAATTTCTTCACCTATTAGCACACAATTAAATATTACTTTATGGAATTAAATATTACTTTATGGCTTTTAATTGAAGTACAATACTACCATTACCTTGCTCGCGTTCTTGGTCATAGCTTCCATCCACGATTTCATCTTCAACTCTTGATTCTTCTCTGAATTTACTAATATGTTGGCAGTTCATCTTCCAATTTTCATTTGTAAGCTCATCCTCGCTTCTTGATTCCTCCCATAATCTAGCCATAATCTGGTTGTCCAACTCGTAGCTTCCGTTTATTAGCTCTTTCTCGATCCTTGCTTCCTCTCCAAGTAGATCATAAGGATGGTGGCTCATGCTAGTCTTCTCACCTAGTGGCATGTCCATGAATTGCTGATGTGATACCATATTTGAGGCTTGTTGATAACTTGCACATCCATTATAAATTCTCTTATTAGTTCTATGTGACACAATAGTTGGAGTCTTTCCTTTATTCGCACAATCCGGGTAACGTCTTCTGTGATCTTGGGTTCTAGTTGGCATCACTACAAATTAAAGAATTATAATAAAGAAAAAACAATGTGACTGAGTTACAAATGAAATATGACTACTATAATTATGTAATAGAAATGTATATAGGGTAGAGTCTATTCATAATGACTACTATAATTATGTAATATAAATGTATATAGGGTAGAGTCTATTCATACTTTTGTCCCTGTCAAATTGACCACGAGAACTCTGAGGATGATCTCTTGTTGCCAAGATTCTGGATGGTTGCGAAATTGACTCATCTCGAAGAAATAAGTTTTTAGATGTACTTTTTTTTTTAGCCATATCTGCAAAATGTAAAAAATGATTGCTATTAAAACAAAAATATTGGACTTGAAAAAGTATACTAACAAAATAAGGATGCATGCAATTTTTTCAGAAATCAACATTGCTGACCATTAGAGGAATAACTTTCCTTAAACTTGCATACATTTACTGGTTCTCAATTGTTTCAAAGTTAATGAACAGTAATAGTTTCTCTATTAATCTCAGATCACAGTATCCAACTCTTCAAGGAAGCTTGTGTAATTTTTATATCCAGGAAGCTAGCTCATGGTCATACTCAATGGATGGGGCTGGATGTATGTCGTCCAGGCTGATATTGCTAAGGCTTTCCACTAGATAATGCATATGGAGGAATTATTTCTAACAGTTTGAAAACTTCTAAACATTCATTTTAGCACAAGTTGTGATGTTATCCTATCCCTGATCTTAAATTGAGTAAAATATTTGCAATTCAGCTATACAATTTCATTACTACCAATTAAAAGAGAAAAATATCAACAAGTTAATATCATGAAACTCTCAATGAAATACATATTAGTCCAACTAGCTATAGTAATCCATCAGCTATTCGAGTTAGTAAAAACCTGAGTAGTGCAACCTTTTTTTTGGTCGGTCAAATAATTTTATTGATATCATGGGTATAAGTGTAATACCCTAGAATTTAATAATAATAATACAAAATAAATGTATAATTTATTATGTGAAAATTATAATATATAATATATGGATATATGCGTAAGTGTTTGTGTATTTAATATAATTATATCAAATGGTTTTCATGAACTCCTTTAACCGTTTCATATGACTCAATTTATGTGTATGCGTTTACTCATTATTAGAATTAAAGAAATTAATGGTTGCATTGTTTCAATCCAACTTCTTGGCCACTTCCCATGCGTTTTTGTTATGAGAATTAAAAGAAACTTAAGTAATATTTGTAACTTACACAATTTCCCTATTTCTTTAACTTCCACCACGCAAATATTTGCTATATATACATGTTATGTGGCAACTCTTGCATGCAATTGCCTTTTTATTTCTTTTACTTGTTATATTAAGGATAGTTTAAGAATTGAGTATAGCTAGACTCTTTGTTATTTTATGTTATCGCTATGACAACTACGAGGACTAAGTTATTCGAGACTTTCACGTATCATTAGTGGCTATTATCGTCTATCGAGGTGGGTTTTTAATTGCTTTAATCTCTACGGTGGTTTGTAGAGCTCTATTGCAATGTTATTCTCTATTTAATGTTTTAGATAAATGTTTGAGTTAATTGTTTACTATGTGAATCCATTTCTATTGTTATTCGATTGGCAAGGTATATTATATATTGGCAAAGTTTGTATATTGGCAAAGTTTGTATATATTGGCAAAGTTTGTATATTGGCAAAGTTTGTATATTGGCAAAGATTGTATATATTGGCAAGGTTTGTATATTGGCAAAGTTTGTGGCAAAGTATATATTGGCAAAGTTTGTGGCAAAGTATATATTGGCAAAGTTTGTATATTGGCAAAGTTTGTGGCAAAGTATATATTGGCAAAGTTTGTATATTGGCAAAGTTTGTGGCAAAGTATATATTGGCAAAGTTTGTATATTGGCAAAGTTTGTGGCAAAGTATATATTGGCAAAGTTTGTGGCAAAGTTTATTATCTATTTGCAGGGTTACAATGGCAAAGTTGGAAAGGTATCAATGGCAAAGTATATGTGGCAATGTGAATGCTATTTACTAAGTTGCAATTACTTGATTATTTATTTTTAGCATTAACTATTGAATGACTTAATCCCACTGAGTGTGCTTGCATGCTCACCCCCAACAATTTACAATTTCAGGTTGAAGGGTTGGATGGCGAGGAGTGGTGATGGGAGACGATGATCTATTTAAGAATAAAAGACTATTTGCACACATGTCTATTGAAATTAAGTTATGGTTTTATTATGGATGTTTTGTTAACAAGTTAGTCGTGAACTTCTTGATTTTATTATAATTGTTTCCGCTGCAATACTTAAAGTAATTTTTATAGCCATTGCGTCCCTTTATTTTAACGTTATAAATTTAAGATTCAATTTTTGGCACGTTAAAATTAGTTATTTTAACTACTTTTTGAAAGGTCAATATATTTAAATTTGGGGCGTGACAATAAGTTATACAATAAACATGGGTATAAGTTATACACTGGTGTGGTGAAGGATCAGAGCACGTTACATGTTTGAAATAAAGCCACTGGATTCAAACACCAATCTTTATATCTAAAATAACTTCAAATCATAAATAGTCATACACCTCCAAGCCAATGAGTAGTGCAACTTTTAATCAACTAATTAAATAAATGACACTGAAACAGAATGAATTAAAAATTAAGTACCTCGTCAATTCACAAAATTCTTTGTGATTCTGCAATCTGTGAATCCAAAACTTGCCCTAAAATTGTAAAATATAAATATATCAATTCAAAGATGTCAATCAACAATTTGAAACATAGTAGATACAGAGGACGAAAATTACCGTCAATTTAGTAAGAGGACGAAAATTTGAACAAGTCTTATGCTTGTGAAACTGGAAAACTCCGATTGTTCGTGGAGGAAACCATAACCCACGATCCATGTTTTTCTTTTTCATTCTTGGCGGGTTTCTTCAATTCCCCGCGATTTTGACTGAATTTAGAGAAAATATTTGGGCGGAAAGCATGAATTGAACGAAAGGGAAATTCGAGCGGTGGTTTCTATCAAAACACAGTTTAGGAACTAGGGCTATACTAAATTGTTAATTATTTTTTTAGCGGAGGTTGAACAATATTTACTATTTTATCATTAATATATAATTTATATTAATATACAAGTAATCGAGTTGAGTGGAGCTCAAAATTATTTTAGAAAAAATATGTTTTACAATTAATTTTAAAAATTATATAGTCTATATATATATATATATATATAAATAATCGATCTGCTTCTTTTATTAATTTTATTATATTTATAATAAATCAACAAATTAAGTGAACTCATAATAATAATAATAATGAAATTTAAATTAATGTCCCCATCAAACAAATCAAATCATTTTATTTTAATAAATTAAAATATTTATAAGTTATTTTAGTGTTATAAAAAATCAAATAATTCACTATATATAGATTTGATAACACGATTACAAAATGTACATCTTCAATATTATATGGAAAGTTAAAAAAATATATTACAACTCCATGAAATAGAAATTACAGTGGTAAAAGTCTCTTATACACCATCTATATTGTACAACTAGTGGACAACTAATATTATTTAATGAGAACGACTAATAATGTTCAATTAAAATAATTAACATTAATAAACTAATATTTTTTCAGTGAGAACACTACAACAAATGGGGGGAATAGCGACGAAAATTTTACGACAAATCTAAATTTCATCGCTAAAATCAATTTTTAGCAACGAAATATAAATTTTTGCTGCTAAATTGTTAGATTTAATATTTGCAACAAAATATATATATTTCATCGCTATATTAGCAACAAATTGTTTCATTTTGTTGTTAATAATCAAAACAACAATGAAAATTATATTTCGTCGCTAATATTTTGCGATGAAATAGAAATTTTCGTGGCTAATTTCTTGAAATTATTTTTTACAACAAAATTTATATATTTCATCGCTATATTAGCAACAATTTGCTTCATTTTGTTGTTAATAATCAGAAAAACTATGAAAATTATATTTCGTTGCTAATATTTTGCGATGAAATAGAAATTTTCGTGGCTAATTTTTTGACATTAATTTTTGCAACAAAATTTATATATTTCATCACTATATTAGCAGCAAATTGCTTCATTTTGTTATTAATAATCAGAAAAAAATGAAAATTATATTTCATTGCTAATATTTTGCGATGAAATATAAATTTTTGTGGCTAATTTCTTGAAATTAATTTTTGCAACAAAATTTATATATTTCATCACTTTATTAGCAACAAACTGCATCATTTTGTTGTTAATAATCAGAACAACAATGACAATTATATTTTCTTGCTAATATTTTGCGATGAAATCGAAAATTTTGTGGCTAATTTCTTGAAATTAATTTTTGCAACAAAATTTATATATTTCCTTGCTATATTAGCAACAAATTGCTTCATTTTGTTGTTAATAATCAGAACAACAATGAAAATTATATTTCGTCAGTAATATTTTACAATGAAATAGAAATTATTGTGGCTAATTTATTGAAATTAATTTTTGCGATGAAACTAAAATATTTCATCGCTATACTAGCAACGTATTACTGCATTTTGTTGTTAAAAATCAGAACAACAATGAAAATTATATTTTGTCGCTAATATTTTGCGATGAAATATAATTTTTTGTGGCTAATTTATTGAAATTACTTTTTGCGATGAAATACAAATATTTCATCGCTAAATTAGCAACAAATTCTTTTATTTTGTTGTTAATAATTAGGACAACAATGAAAATTATATTTAGTCGCTATTATTTTGCGATGAAATATATTTCTTGTGACTAATTTCTTGGAATTAATATTTGCAAAAAAATTAAAATATTTTTTCGCTACACTTTTATCAAATTATTTTATTTTGTTGTTAATAATAAGAACAACAATGATAATTATATTTTGTGGCTAATATTAAATCAACTAAGCTTATTAAAACAAGAAAATCGATTTATATAATTAAATGTTTAATAATTCTCCAAATTTTATGTCTTATAAATCAGTATGAATGTTTATAAAAATATTTATAAATATGATGATGCAAATGAAGATGGACATAATTAAAGATGGGAGAATGAAGATTGGCTGTAATATTTATTATTTTTTTAAAATTGTTAAAGCAACATTGATTTTTTACAATTGGAATTGTTTTAAAAATTACAATATATATACACATGTATATATACATATATAGTTGTCACAAGTTAAAAATTAATCAATTAATAAATGTGAAATAAATTATTAAATGAGTAAAAATAACTAATTTAGTAACAATTGAATATATATATAATTAATATTAAAAACTAAACCAAAGAGTTGTCTGCCCGAATGGTAGGCGCCCAGCTATGGGCGCCCATCCACCGGGATCAATTCCCACTAAGACCAAATAAAATATTTATTTAAATAAAATGGGAGAGGGGGTATGTGGGTGTGGGTCGGGTTGGGTTGGGTTGAGTTGGGGTCGGTTAGGGCGGGGCGGGTGTGGGTTGGGTACGGGTTGGGGCGGGGCGGGTCGAGTGCAGAAGTGGGTTTAGAGAACGATTGAATTGGTTCGGTTGGGGCGGGTCGGGGCGGGTCGGGTGTGGGTGCGGGCTGGGTTGGTCGAGTACGGAAGTGAGTTTAGAGAATGATTCGTAAATCGGATATCATAACCAAATATTAGCAACAAAAATTCTAATATTTTTGTCGCTAATGTGAGTTAGCGATGAAATAATTTTGTCGCGGAATTTGTTGCTATACACCCGTCGCTAAAGTGTTTGCGTCAAATGTTTGATTTTCCTCGCAAACATTTTGTGATGAAACTCATATTTTCGTCGCTAACATTTTGCGATGAAACTTATATTTTCATCGCTAATATTTTGCGATGAAACTCAAATTTTCGTCTTTAATATTTTGCGATGAAACTTAAATTTTCATCGCAAACATTTGCGACAAAATTTTTTTTTTTTATCGCAAACACGTTAGCGACGGGCGTATAGCAACAAATCCTGCGACAAAATTATTTCATCGCTAACTCACGTTAGCGACGAAAATATTAGAATTAGCGACAAATTTTTTCGCGGCTAAATTGCAGTTTTCTTGTAGTGGAATAAGTATTAACCTTACAAAAACATTTGAATTGCATTGTACACATGATGTATACAAGAATTTATCGAATTATAGTCGTATTGTATGTATGAGTACTCAAATAATTTACTCAATATATAAGTTATGTATAAATCTTGAAATGTCCATGCTAAAGAGCTATCTTTAATCTCTAATTATTGTACATATTTAAGAAACACATTCAACTATGTAAGAGATAACTAATTTAATGTCAAATCTCTATTCCAGTTTAATCTTAAGGATGAAGAGAAGTAATTCCCCAGTTCTTGAGCAATGGTGTTGGAACATCTTGGAATGTGACAAATGTTCTACACTGGAATGTAAAAAAAAACTTTAGTTAATTGTAGAAAGAATTGAGTTAAATGTAATTTCATATAGCTAAACTACTTTGTACATCAATTATACAATACGCAATTGTACTCATAAAACGTTTTTAGTAAAAACGACAAAAACTAACAAATCAATACTCTCTTAGTCCCTGATAGAATAATATGATAAAATAAGTATATATACTAGAGGTGATGTGGTTGACTGATAGAATAATATAATGAAATGTGAAAGAGAGCGATCTACCAAAAAATGAATATCAGTAACATTGATTAGGACATGGGGAGAGTAACTTTTAGTAAAATAACTAATATCATTTAAAAGAATTGCATAGCGACATAAAAAAATATTGTCTTGTGGAGAAATTCAATTTTCACTAGGACGGAGAGAGTACCTTTTGAATGTAGATTAAACCATATGAATGTTTCAGGTATTTAAAAAAAATTAGTATGCTAAAAAACTTTGATTTCCTATTATATTCTAACGTTCAACAAAATCATCGACCATGGAGAAGAGTATGCTTGGTGATCTAGACGCCTCCCCGAGGAGGATAAGCTAACAAATTAAATGAATATGTTTGAGGAAATATAATTCACCGGTGGAAAGATGTTTCGCAGATTGTGTAGTGTAGACTCATTTAGGCGCAACTCTTCATAGAAACAAGAAGAGAGAGACATGTGTTATGTTAAGATGCCATATTTGTTTATGAGAGAGTGCAGGGTGCTTTTGAATTTTGGTGGCACTCCATTTGCTGCTTCAGTTTGAACGCAGTAATTAACAACACATAGCTGGAGACGAGCATAGCACTTCCGGCAGATAGTCTTGTCCTGGTTTTACTTCCTAGCCAAAGCCATCAAGGAAGGCTCGATAATTCACATTGCTCTTTAATGGTAACACAAGAGATAATGAAAATATATAAAAAGAGTAAATTTTTGGGCATCAAATGCATTTGCAACATAGCAAATCTAACACAAAATCAGAATATAATTTGATAAAAAAAAAGTTCAACATCTTCGTCATTCGTGACATGTATTTCTTCCTTACTCTGTATGATTAATTTTCTCTCAAATAATACAAACTGATAATTAAATATAAAATTTCAGAAATATATAGTTTTCCTGAAAAGATTGTAGCTTTAAAAACTATGCTAAAAAACTTTAGACAAAAAAATCTTATACTGATGTAGAACCAAACACTAAACACTATAAAAAACAGTCCATTTAAAGAGGGCAAAGGCGAGGGAATTGCCCTCTTTAAGCGATTTGGCGACAGCAGAGGCGAGGGGCAGTCGCCGTCGCCTAAGTGCTCCTCGCTAATTTATTGGCGAGGGCACCCTCGCCAATTCCCGAGGGCAGAATCGCACTCGCGTATTGGCGAGGGCCAAACACACTCGCGTATTAGCGAGGGCATACCCACTCGCGAATTGGCGAGGGCGCGTGTCGTCGCCCATTAGCGAGAGTGTGTCCCGTCGCCCAGTAGCAAGAGTCATAACCCTCGCCAATTCCCGAGGGCCACTATGCCAAAATTAGCTTTTTACAGCATTGGAATAACAGCGGTTTTTTTCAGAACCGCTGTCAAAACGTCAAAAACCGCCATAATAAGTCCAACCGCTGTCATATACTGATGTTTTGCGCTGATAGACAGCGGTTTTTTATAACCGTTGTTATAAGCTTTACTTCAGCGCTGTTATAGGTAGTCCTTTGCTTGCATATATATATATATATATATATATACTACCTGTATTAGGTAGGAATTAGATTATATTATATATTAAATTATTACTATATATATATATATATATATAATATATATTTTTAATTTATTAATCAGATTAAAAAAAAACCCTATACTAATCTAATTAACGCACCGCTCACCTCTTCATTTTGTTAGATCGTGAATCGCACACACGTAATAAACCCAACCGCCTACCCTTCGTTTAAGCGCCGACGTGAGAGGCACAATGCCGCCGGCATCGTGCCCACAATCTCCACGCAACCGCCCCAGCCACACTACATGCGATGCGCACAGCCCACTGTATCCACCCTTTGTCGCCGGCGTCTCACGGCCGCACGCAATGGCCTGCCACCAACAGCCCGACCATCCCCTTTGTCACCTCGTCACAAGACCTTCGCCACTGCCCTTCTGTAAAAAATTGACAGGTAAGTTTCTACGAATTAGATTGTGTTGGTTTTAATTTTCTTTAAATTTGGCCATAATTCATTTTTCTTTGTAAATTTGCCAAAAATTTAATTGAGGACGGTGCTCATTTGATTTTTTTGGTTTAAATTTTCTTTAAATGCTTTCGATTGTGTTGGAAATAATTTTCTATAAATGCATCTTATTGATTTCTGATTTGTTTATTGAGATGTTTGAGCTTTGTTTTGGTGTACATGAATAAAGTTTTATATTTAAAAGAATAATAACTTGATATATACAAAGAAAAGTATTCACCCCCAATTCAAACTATATTAAAAAACCTGGTACCTAAATATTCTTTTTTGATTGAAATTATATATGGTATTTGTCGAGACCTCGTGTTTTGTGATTGGAGTATTGTAGGAAGTTTTTTACTCAAAGATATATATTAAGCTTTAATTATATTTTTTTTATTAGATATGAGATTGCAATTTTTCCCTTGAACTATTGGTTAGATACAAATACGCAAGGTTTGACCCAAAGCGGACAATATCATATTGATATCCTTCCGAATCCCAACAAGGATAGTCAACCATTATGCTTCGGTTAGATTGATTGGGTTTAGTAAGTTATTATTTGGCACAATGCACATTTAAAGGCCCTCAAAAGAAGTACTAGTGCTTGTTATAATGTCCCAGATTAATTGCAGAATACATGAAGTAATTGAAACTAAGCTATAAGCTTCATGGAAAAATATTGCAGTGTTGTCTAAGTCATATCAGAGTTTATTGGCTCATTTCTTTTGCCTTGCAATGGTGAGTTTGAATAATTTTCTTGCATTCTTATTATGAATGTTCTCTTGAACAAAATTGTGATGCGAGTGTATTATTCAGGTTACGACCTGTTTGGGAAGATCTGATAAATTATTTAACTGCAAAAGGTCGAAAAAGATTTGGAGTGTATGTTTGTACTATTGCTGAAATAGATTATACACCTGAAATGTGGCGGCTGCTTAATCTGGAAGCACACTTGATTAGCCAAAAGCAGCTTCAGGACCGTGTTGTATGCATCAAGTCAGGTAAATTTAAATTATTTTAGGCATGAGTTTTAACATTTGGCTGCTACTAGTAGTTTAATTCTTCAAATCTTGTTAATCAAATAATGGGGCATGTTGTAGGTTAAATCTTTAAATCTTGTTACCACTTTTTCTTATAATTCTTTTGTATTATTAATATTCGTTATGAGAATAGAACACTTGACTTTGATTTCACTATGCTTTGATTAGTTACATCTCTAAATTTCTCATTTCAATTCTGTAGAAAAAAATCCCAGTATAGTTATCACTGTATGAGTAATTTTTTTATTATAAGCTATATGCTTGTACTATGCAATTTTATATAGTTTAGTGAACATCTCTGTTTACAGGGATACCCTGAAGTTTCTATGAGAAGGTATCATTGTTGTATTATAACAAATTAACATTGATTTCTTGACTTAAAATGGCTTATAATGCTAATTATCAATGTTTCCCTCATATTCATTAGATTGGAGCTATTCCATCTTTCTCTAATTAAGAAGTATTGACTCCCTCAACAATGCTTGTACGCAATACAAGTGGAAAATAACACGACTAGTCATAGGCCTGCTCTTATCTGATTGGCCAAATGAAGCATACTGGGCATGTCAGGTTTTAAATCAATTTTGGTGAAGCATAAAATGGTATGTATCCTTGGGCACAATGGAGAGATAAATAATCTTAGAGGAAATGTGAATTGGTTTTATAGTTTTGTTTTATGGATATCTCCTTCTCAGTTAAAAGTTCTTTTTTTAATGGCCATTCTGATTCCAGAATTCTTTAATTTTCTTTCTCAAGTAAGCAGGAAACATATGGAGTATTTCTGATGTTATATATGTCAGATGAAGGCTTATGAGGGTCTTCTCAAACTCAAGGAGCATAGCCTATCAAAAGTCAGAACTGAACAAGCTTCAGACAACCCAGGTTATCTACTGAAACTTTTACTTTATGTTCTTGTATGTGCATGGATTTCCTAGATGATTAAGGAGAATAGTTTCACTGCTCTTCAGTGCCCAAAAATCAAGAGTTTGCACCTTGTTTTATTCGCACCTTATTTTGTTAACTAATGATTAGGTGGATGATCATACTTATATATTTTTGCCAATATAAAGAATTAAGGCCACATATGGCACTATATATGTTCCATCTTCAATTTGTATCAATCATTAGTCTGTTAAATGGATAAACATTACCTTTCATTTTCCCCCTAACTTGTTTCTTTTTCTAAATACTTTTTAGAGCATTAATGAATGCTTGTTTTGCTTCCAAATTTATGTTTGCCTCTCAACCATTTTTAGCATAATTTTTATTATTTAGTTTGCATCCACAGAACAAAATGGATAATAGTAGTTGGCCTTGGAAGATAAAAATCACATGATAAGCAAGCAACTGAGAAAGCCGTAGCCGCTAATACAGCAGATTATTCTACGCTGCTTCAGACATGGGTGCAGCTCAGTCTGACAAGGTTTGTTTGCTTCATGTTATCATTAGTCGTTCTCATGCTGACATCTTTATAAATAGTAATAATATGTTGTTCGTTGACATCTTTATAAATAGTAACAATATGTTGTCCGTTGACATCTTTATAAATAGTAACAATATATTGTTCGTAAGTATGGTTAGTCATGTTATGATTTATTTAATTCGTCTCTCTTTTGATACATCTTTATAAATAGTAACAATATATTGTTCGTAAGTATGGTTAGTCATGTTATGATTTATTTAATTCGTCTCTCTTTTGATGTAACAGATATTTCAGTAGTTGACTGATTACATTAAATTATTACTATTGTACTTTTGGATTTAATTCATCTCTATTTTAACCTAAGATGTATTTTAGGTATCATACATGGTTGGGTAGAGAGAAAAGCATGTGTGTTGAGAGGGATTGCTATTGAAATAAAAGAAAGACTAGTCTCTAGCTCCATATCCACAACAATCTTTTGAATCTGTGTATGTTAGACGTTAGTGTTAATTCATTTATTCTAATAATTTAGTTGAATTTATATATTTACATGAATGTATCGTGCATTAAAAATTTAACGTCATTCACAATTAATGTATTTTGGTTGAGTTTTTTTTTTTTTTTTTCTAATTTGTATTTGATTTGTATTAATTTAGCAAATTAAAAATTCAGGATTTTTTTTAAATATTTGATATTTACAACAGCGGTTATTAACCGCTGTCGTAGCTAATAAAAATGTTGTCATAAGTATTATACAACATCGGTTTTGAAGGAATAACAACGGTTAAAAACTGCTGTAGTAAATCCAAACAACAGCGGTTCATAACCGCTGTCGTAGCTAATAAAACCGATGTCGTAGATATTGTGAAGGATTAAAACTCAGCACATACAACAGCAATTTTGAAGGAATAATAGCAGTTAATAACCGCTGTTGTATATAGATACGACAGCGGTTAATAACCGCTGTCTATCAGCGCCCCCTTTCTACAGCGCTTGATACTACAGCGGTTGCTGATATCAATTTACAGCGGTTTTTAACCGCTGTCTATCAGCTTATTTGGCATAGTGGGCAAAGACCGTCGCCAATACGAGGTATTTTAAAAAAAACAGACCTGGGTTTCGAACCCAGGTCTCTAAGGCCACTTTCCTTACCCGGATTATGAAGAGTTTATGTGCCCCCATGTGCCAATTAGGCTAGGAGCTTTAGTCGTCATATTTTAAATGCATTATATATTTATCCCTTTTAATTTCTATTTTTATTCTTTAACTCAATTAATTTAATAAATTACCAACTATAGGTTATTAAGTCAATTAATTATATTAGCTCAATACTTAATTAATTTAACAAGCCCCTCATTACTAAATTTAATAACTTATACTTATATATGTATTAATTAACTCAATTTATTTAACAAATCCCTTCGTTAATACTAAATTTAATAATTTATACTTATGTATGCATGTATTAACTCAATTTTATTCTTTTATTATTAATTAAGTCAATTAATTGAATAGATTACTAACTCAATTAATTTATATATTACCTCAATACTTAATTAATTTAACAAAAGCCCTTCATTACTAAATTTAATAACTTATTAACTCAATTACCAACTATATGTTATTAACTCAATTTATTTAATAAATTACCAACTATATGCTATTAACTCAATTCATTTATATATTAGATCAATACTTAATTAATCACACACAAGCAATATGAATTAAACCATTAAAATAAAACATTGTCTTGTACGTTCACTTCAATTCAAGTACACAACATAAAAAAAAAATCCCAAACAACTTCATCAATTTTTTAAAATCCAACAAGACAACATAACTTAAAATGTATCAATCATCGACCATCCTCAGCAGCGTCATCATCACTATCATCATCATCCCCGTTCCCGTTACCCGACCCCCTTCTGAACCGTCTCATCATTGATGCCATCTGTTCTGCCATCTGACTCGCAAACTCTTGACGTAAGCGCTCCTCCGTCTGAGTGACTGATTGCTGCAGTTCTTCACGTATGAGACACTCTCTCTCTTCACTAGCCCTCCGCTCTTCCAAAAGAGCATTGTCGATGTCGGCCTGGCTAAATCGTCCAAACGCCGTACCGGAAGATGTCTCACCAGGACCAGAAGTGACACGTCTGTTCTTTCCTAATTGCCCAAGACCCTTCACGCGACCGTGAGATCTTCCAACTTTCTTCACGTACAACTCAGACATTTCCGACAAGGGTGGGGTCTGGCTGCTGGAACCATCATCTGAAGGATCATGATCAGATGACGGCTGGGTGAGATGTGACAATTCCTCTTGCACCTGATCATATATGTGCATATTTAAAATTTGGTTAATATACATGTCAATACAATTAAATATTATATTTAATATAATATATGTATACACTTACCAGAATATCACCCATATGCCCGTATGTGTACGTTCCGTTAGTGTAACGGTGGTAATATTCGATAATCTCCCAGTCGGAAGCTGGTCGTCCCGTCCTCTCGTCCTATATTTTGAAGAACATAAAATTAAATTAATTAAAATGAACTCAAATTACTTATATAATTGAACATAAATACTTACAATCCGTCTGGCCACCTCGGCTGCCCCACGAGATCCCCCTTTATGTCTAGCTAAAAAAATTGATTAATTATAACAAAATGTGAATGAATAGATATGTTACACATCATTAAATTATACCTGGAATGTATCCCACCACCGTTGAAGTACACCTGGAGATACCAAGCCGAATGTGTGTGCGCCAACCTCCATATTCCGGTACATGATATGTCTGATGGTGGTCGAGATTAGACCCGAAGGCATCATCCGGTTGTTACACATAATTAATTTGAAAATGAATAATTATGTAATTCATTATAATGAAAATTATAAGATATGTAATACTTACGCTCCACGATAGATCGTAAGACGAATACGACTCTCGTGTGCGTCTGTAGCCTGGCTGCCGCTGTTGACTTGAACGAATTTTTGGTCACTAAGCTTTGACTAACTACTTCCCCTCAAGCATAAGGGTTCGTAGTAGTAATGGAAGTATTCGACCAAGTAGTTTCGACCTAGGAGGTGAGTTTGTGCAATGGATCCCTAGAGTTTTGTGTTGTAATAGCTAATGTAACTACGGTTTCGGGTTTCTGGATTTCTAAAATTAAAGCTAACTTACTACTAAGATGCTAGAAATTAGATCAACTACCAACCTAGAAACTAACAAATGATTTATACTACTAAAAGTGAGAAAAGTACCAATAAGAGAAATTACCACAACTTAGCAAAGAAAATCACTAATAAAGTAAGAGATCAACAATTAAAACAAAGAACAACTACGAATATAATTCGAAGAAGTGCAAGGGTGAGAGAATGCTTCGGGTGTTCCCTACCTAGTGAAATCGAGAAGAATTGCTTTTACTTTGTTAATGCTTCAATTAAGTCTTGCTAAGAGCACCTAAATGCTAGGATGACAACCATTTCCCTTCGGGTAATATAGCCTTAAATCTAAGGTGTTCCCAAACCCGGTAATAAGGTTTTCGTCCCAATCCTCACCAACTACTCAAACAACCATTCAAGTAATTAATGTCCTTCAATGGGGTTCTAATACGATTAACTCTCTCTCGACGAATTAAAAGTATAACTAACACATTTGCATACCAACAACTCACACCATAAATATAATCATGTTCATGTAACTCTCGTCTACGCTAAACATGCATCTAAATATGGATTAATAGAAGTTAACATACAAAGTACCCATAATACCCATTAAAAGAAGCAATAAATCTAATATTAGCAATAACAAAGCTCAAACAATTCCAAACTTAATATTCACATGGTTTTAGAACACCCAAAGCATAAATAAACTTAGCCCATGGTGTTTTGAGAAACACCCATGGCTAAAACATTACAAAAGAATGAAATAAACATGAAACTTGTGATTAAATAGCAAAAGAGAGTATGGTTTGAAGTCACCTTGATGTTTCTTCTAATACCCAAGCTATTACAAAAGAGTTTCACCTTAATCTTCAAAAACCCAAGCTAAATACTTAACTTGGAAGCTAATCTATGAATTAAATGTGCAATAAATGCTAAACTATGCTAAGAGATGAACTAGGGTTTGAGAGTTGTAATAAATGAGGGACAAAAGTCATTTACAAACTGAGTTTTGAAGCTATTTAAAGCTTCCAAAAGTGTGTGAGACGAAATTAGCATTTGGGTCCTTGAAGTTCTTCAAAATTCTCAAAAAACCCCGAAAATCGTGAGTTGACTCGGTCAACCGAGTGGATCACTCGGTCAACCGAGTGAGAGGGACTTCCAGAACCAAAATTGGTTCCAGAAGTCAAACGGCCGCCAGTGTTAAATCCCTCGGACGCCAGTGTTAAGTCACTCGGCCGCCAGTGTGGAATCACTCGGCCGGCCGAGTGACAAGGTAGTTCCAGAGAGTTTCTGTAAGTTTTACTCACTCGGCCGCCAGTGTGATCCCACTCGGCCGGCCGAGTGACTTCTGCTACTTTGATTTTTCTAACACTTTTCCTTGGCTTTCCTTCTTGTCCTCCAACCGAACTTCAATTCCCACGCGCCAATGCTCGTTTTCCTTCTAAAACGGACTATTTCACCTTGTTTCCTACACTTTGAACACATTTCTTAACAACAAGGTTAGTAGCACCATTTCTAACAATTATGACCAAAATCACATCAAAATGCTACGATAACATAGCAATAGTGAGCACAAAAACGAGCAATCTCACACCCAATCAGCTGTCTCGACAGACGCACGTCCGATTGGGTCCGGTATCGGTGGATCCTCCTGCGCTGGATACATGTGGGGCATCTGGGGAACCTGTGTGTAGTACGGATAGGGGGTCGATCCCTGCATCTGGGGCATCTGGACGATCCCAGTCATATCTGGCAAATAGAAACCCGGATGATGTGGTATAGGTGCAGGCGGTGTCTCACCTCTACCTCGACCTCTACCTCTACCTCTACCACCCGAATCTTGCCCAGTACCAGAACGCTGTCCATGACCCCCATATCCACTCATCTGTAAAAATAAATATTAAAATATAACAATTAATAAATTAACATTCTTGATATAATAACATCTATGAACACTCAAACTGAATCATAAACATGCATTAAGAACACTGAAACCGAGTCATAATCAACATTCTTTATATAATATAACATATACATGAACACTCAAACTGAATCATAAACATGCATTAAGAAGGTTGTACGAATTTGGGGGAAGAAGGAAGAGGGTTTTAATTGGGAAATAGGCGAGGGCAATTACGAGGGCCCCACCCCCCTCGCCAATTAGCGAGTGGGGGACCGTCGCCAGTTTCCGAGGGCCACAATGCACTCGCCAATGAGCGAGTGCAACACACGCCGTCGCCAAATCCCTCGCCAATTGGCGAGTGCATCTTTTTCCACTCGCTAAATAGCGAGTGTGATTCCGCCCCTCGCCAATCCCCTCTTTATTTGTGCCCCTCTTTAAATCCCTCGCCAAATAACAAGGGTGAAATACCCCTCGCCAATTCCCCTCGTTATTTGAGCAATTTTTTGTGGTGAAATTATAACAAAGGAACAAAATAAAATGATGGGATTGAGAAGAATAAATGATTCAAGAATCTGTCTTTTGAGAACAATTTGAAGTGTTAATATGGGAAATAATTTTTTTACATCCCATAACTTTTTAACTTTTTCAAAAACGTCCCAAAAAAGTTAAATTTTCCAATTACGTCCCAAATTTTAGCTAACTTTTCCAATTACGTCCCAAATCGCTGGAAACATCAAAACGACGTCGTATTACGTCATGGTTACGACGTCGTTTTGATGTTTCCGGCGATTTGGGACGTAAATGGAAAAGTTAGCTAAAATTTGGGACGTAATTGGAAAACTTAACTTTTTTTAAATTTTTTTTAAAAATATGGGACTAATAAATTTTTAACACTAATAAACATGACAATATTATATACTCTGTATAATACTGAATTATTACATACACATATAATATGTTAAAAATAATGAGTAATAATAAATAAATATATAATAAAATTTCATATACTCCATATTAATTAAAAATTATAAATCGATTTAACATTAAAATTATGAATGGATTTAACTTAATAAAATTAAAAAATATATATAATAATTATCATAAGAAATTATATGCTAATATTAATGACCATAAATATAATATTTAATGAAATTTCATGTAATTCTATTAAGGGGGGTGTATTCAATTGGGATTCTGTTGGATTTTTTTGGACTTTTAAAATCTAGGGGTATTCAATCCGGATTTTTAAAAGTCTTTCAAAATCTTGAGGTATTCAATCCGGATTTTAAAAAGTCTTAAAAAGTCTTTAGGTATTCAATAGTCTATGGATTTCAATACTCTATGGATTTTGATGGATTCTCCTCAAAAAATATAAATAAATTTCACTCTCCAAAATCTCTTCTAATAAGCAGAGATTTCAACGGATTCTCCAAAAAAAAACTTTAAAAAGACGAAAAAAAAACTTTGTTGTTCTTCTAACAAAAGTTCTACTACTAACCTACCATTGTTCTTCTAACAAAAGTTCTACTACTAACCTACCGTTGTTCTTCTAACAAAAAGTTCTACTACTAACCTACCGCATTTTTCATCATTGGAGAAATTGCGGAGAGTGAGAGCTTCACCACCAGTCCACCATTATTTCAAAATTAAGTTCTCACGTTAAAAATTTATAATATCAGATTTGATATACTAATTTATATATTCCACCTAATTTATAGTATTAATTATTGTACAAAGATTATTTGGAATATAATATTAACAAGATTTGTATATATCTTTATAATATATTATGAATTTTCAGTCGAATATGAAGAAGATCAAGATTCACCATATCTCGACATGGAAGAGCCAACTACAACAAAGAACTGAAGCTAATGCATGGAGAACGGAGTATTGCTATCTCGACATGGAAGAGGAAAATTTACAACAAAGAACTGAAGCTAATGCATGGAGAACGAGTATTGCTAATGCTATGTGAGAAATTGCTCAAATGAGGCCGAGGTATAATGGTGATGGAAATGAAGATGAGAATAATAATGATGAATAATATATATTTTTTAATTAATATATTTTTGGTATTTTTTTAAAAATAATTTAGATAATTTTTTTTAATATACAAGTGTGTTTGATATACGTTTGCATCAATAATTTCAGTGCCGGAGTTTATGGAAATCTATGTAAATCAATAAAAAAATATATTTCACAATCCTGTCAAATCTATAAAAATCCATATAAATCAATAAAAAAGTCAGTCAAACTCTGCATGGAGTCTATGGATTTTCCAAATCCACTGACTTTTTAAAGTCCAAAAAAATCCAACAAAATCCCAATTGAATACACCCCCTAAGTATAATTTTATGTTTTAAAATTGAACGAAATAAAAGGTTAAATTTTTTGAATTAATTGTATAAGATATATTAATATTAAAATTATAATCATTTACTTCAAAATAATGAGTATAATAAATAAATAATAAGATAATAAAATTTCATATACTCGGTATTAATTAAAAATTATGAATCGATTTAACTTTAAAAAATTAAAAACAATAAATATAAAAATTAATAATTATTATAAGGAATTATTCTAATATTATTGGCCATAAATATAATATGTTAACAAAATATAATGTAATTCTATTAGTATAATTTTATGTTCTAAAATTGAACGAAATAAAAAGTTAAATTTTTTGAATGGTATAAGATAAATTAATATTAAAATTATAATCATTTACTTTAAAATAATGATTATAATAAATAAATAATAATATAATAAAATTTCATATACTCCGTATTAATTAAAAATTATGAATCGATTTAACTTTTAAAAATTAAAAACAATAAATATAAAAATTAATAATAATTATAAAGAATTATGCTAATATTAATGACCATAAATATAATATGTTAACAAAATATCATGTAATTCTATTTAGTATAATTTTATATTCTAAAATTGAAAAAAATAAAGACTAAAATTATTATAAAATAAATAAATGTGATAAGTTACTACTTAATACGTACTATCCAAAAACTATATTTACTAATTTATTCATATAAATAATATACCGATAATAAAATATATAAGTAAATTTATTAATTTGTTTAGATTTACATATTACAAAGATTTTTTTTTTTAAAAAGTATATAAATATCAAATATATAAATTTTTAAAAAAGTATATAAACATATACAAACAATTTCAATAAAATATTTTTTTAGATCCCATAACTATTTTATTTTTAAAAAAAAGTTTAAAAAAAGTTAAGTTTTCCAATTACGTCTCAAATTTTAGCTAACTTTTTCATTTACGTCCCAAATCGCCGGAAACATCAAAACGACGTCGTAATCATGACGTAATACGACGTCGTTTTAATGTTTCCGGCGACTTGGGACGTAATTGAAAAAGTTAGCTAAAATTTGGGACGTAATTGGAAACTTAACTTTTTTGGGACATTTTTGAAAAAGTTGAAAAGTTATGGGACGTAAAAAAATTATTTCCCTGTTAATATAATTCAACGCAGTCTTAAAACCATCCACAATTTAAGATACCTGCACACAAACACCATACATTAGATTATAATAAATTGGAGAATTTGATGTAAATTGCAATGTTAGTACTAGTCTCCTGTAATGGAGTAAATTTTAATTAAGTCAACATAAGTAGTTGGGTGCTACATTAGATACAAATAAACATGCAGAATATTCATCCAATGTATATAGCATGCAAATAATCAGGATTATTGATCAACACCCATTAATTAAGTACTAATAACATGATAAATTACCTTGGAATGAACAAAAGTCATCAGTGAGTTGTTGGACAAAAGTCATCAGTGAGTTGTCCAACAGTAGTTTCAATTTCAGTTCCTTCAACATCGTCACGAACCCAATTAAATTCATCACTATCATTATTCACTAGAGGATTGCAAATATTACTTTGCAAAAACGTTTCAGTATCAACACAGGGTTCATCAATCGGAGCCGGAGTTGGACGTACGTGGTGGTGGTGGCGGCTTCAGCCCTAAGGGCGAACGCAATCGAAACTACGGGCGGCGGCAACAACAGCTGTTTATCTCAGGTGTAGCCCTTAAAATAACGGTGCTATTAATGGTGATAGGCATAACCTCCCTTATTCTGGTTATGATTCAAAGTTGTATCAGATTTCTTATTCATTTTTAGGTGACAAAAAG
The DNA here is from genome assembly GCA_963675135.1 of Galeopsis tetrahit. NCBI lineage: Eukaryota > Viridiplantae > Streptophyta > Magnoliopsida > Lamiales > Lamiaceae > Galeopsis > Galeopsis tetrahit. The sequence goes on along the minus strand of OY776125.1, from coordinate 12,309,202 downwards.
CAGAATGTCACACCTTCATTTCATCAGTTCACCGCAGAGAAATCGCCATCTTCAGTGAGTTAATTGTTTGGTTTTTTTTTTTTTGTCTTAAGGTGTAGTACTAATTTCAATCTTTTCCTCTAAGTTTTTCGACTTTAAAATTAGTCTCTTATGTTTACAAATTTTAAAATTTTAGTCCTTATTATCTATAATCAAAGGTAAACATATGTAATTACCTACAAATCGAATCTCAAATTGCGTATTTGTAAATCAGACCCCGAATTACGTTTGTACAAATCGGGCCCTGATGTTTACCCTTTAATTGTAGATTAAGGCTAAAATCTTAAAAATTATAAACATAAGAAAGTAATTTCAAATAATATGTCTTGTATAGACTCAAGTTCTTATAAGACCTAGAGTTGACCCGTTGATTTTTTTTTTTTTTTTTTGGTGTTGCACTTTTCAGTTGTAGTGACTTACACTTTTCAATAATATTTTCAGTTATATTAACTTACATTTTTTGATAATATTATATTCCACGTTTTAGTTATATGAACTTGCACTTTTCATTAATACTATTGTGTTGCAATTTTTAGTTATACTGTAATAACTTATATTTTTCATTAAAATATTGTGTTGCACTTTTCAGTTATACCGAGTTACACTTTTTAATAATATTGAGTTGCATTTAACACGTATTGATTTGTACATCTAGACAGCGAAAGAGGAGAAGAAGAAGTTGGAAGAGGTGATGAGAAAGGTACGTAGTAATGAAAGATAACAAAACGTTGATAATCACAATTCTAAATGAAGCATGGGCGAAACAAAATTCAACATTCGATTTATTTTTAGAAAGTTTTAGAATCGGAAATGGAGCACAAAAGTTATTGAAACACCTGATGGTGGGCACATTGGACAGCAAGGCATATTCCCGTTGCGTACAAGAAAATCTCCACTGCTACGCCCTATATACCCACGACGCTAACTTCTCCGATGAAGCACTCTTCATGACTTACATTTATATGAAGATGATTTGGGCAAGAATTGATTTTCTATTAACTATTCTACAAATGGGATACGATTTCGTCTTCACGGTACGTACCAACTTAAATCGTTATGAGATCACATGTGTAGACATGTGTAGTCATTGTAATGTTTCACTGTATGGTTCACTAACATGCATGTATTTGTTATGTCAAAAAATGATCATTGTTTATAAAGATCTAGTAGAAATGCAGGATGGTACGTACACCAAGTGCAACACGAAAAATGGAACATATGAATTGATTTAAAACAAAATACGAACCATAATTTTTAATTAGTACGTACTTTTTCGAAATGATTCCACAATTTTAAACCTTTAGTCTCATATGTATATGTATATATTCAAATAGTGTTGATTTAATCTAAAATCGTCAGAAAAACACGATAATAATGTTGTTATTTCGTTATTCCAGTGGAAAAATATGCTAATATCGACATCGTTTAAGTGTTTTTGGGGTGCTTTTTGGATTAAATTGATACAATTCGCATGAATATACACCGAGACCGACAATTTCAAAAAATGTAAAATGTTATGGGATGGAGTTGACCTTAATCTCTAATGGCATATATGTTTGTTTAGGAATTTTGATGATTTTGAAATTCCCATTTTAAAATTTAACTTTATGAAATGAAATTCGTGAAATTTAACTTTATGAAATGAAATTCAGGACGCTGACGTGATGTGGTTTAGGGACCCGTTTCCAAGATTTGAACCGAACATAGATATCCAGATTTCATCTGATTATTTTTTTAGCGAATTGAGGAGCAATCCGAACGGAGGTTTCAAGTACGTAAAATCGAACAATCGGAGTATCGAATTCTACAAGTTTTGGATAAGAGGAAGAGAATATTACCCGTGGTGTCATGATCAGCAGGTGCTCGACTCCATAAAAACCAGCCCCTATATTCAGAGAATTGGGTTGAGACTCCGGTTCTTGAGGACGGTTTATTTTGGGGGGTTTTGCGAATCGAGTAGGAGAATGAATTCGGTGGTGACAATGCATGCAAATTGTTGCGTTGGATTAGAAAACAAGATTCCTGAAATGCAAAGTGTGATTAAAGATTGGAAACTGTCACGGCCCAAATCTAAAAATATTAAACATTTAAAAAGTAGTTAAAGTAACTAATTTTACCGTGCCAAAAATTAAAATCTTAAAATTATAACAATAACATAAAGGGACGCAATAATGATTACATTTAAAATCACATTAAGTATTGCAGCGGAAACGATCAAAATATAATCAAGAAGTCACAACTAACTTATTAAGCAATTATCCATAAAAATAACCATAATTAAATTAAATAAACATATATGATTGAAAATAGTCGTCTCCCATCACCACTCCTCGTCATCCAACTCTTCAACCTGAAATTGTATATTGTGGGGGGTGAGCATGCAAGCACACTCAGTAGGATTTAAGTCATTCAATAGTTAATGCTAAAAATAAATAATCAAATAATTGCAACTTAGCAAATAACATTCACATTGCCACATATACTTTGCCATTGATACTTTGCCAACTTTGTCATTGTAACTTTGCCAATAGAGTTTAGTGAACCATCGCATGTTTGTGGACCTTCCCAAAGCCAAACTAATGACTAAGGTATTCCCACACGTAGACATCGCATGCAGGGGCGGACCCAGAATTGGTATTGAGGGGGGCCAGATTTATATATTCGAACATTAATTTCCCCTAATTTTATATGTTCGTTAATAAAATTTAAATATTATATATTTATATATTTTGTTCCTGTTAAATATCTAAAACTCTATAAATATTTCAAACTCTATAATGTGTTTTTGCTACTTGTGTTGTGAATTTGTTAACACCAGATAAAGAACTTAGACAAAGTGGGATAACTCAAGTGGTTAGAGCACCACTACCTAGGCCTTAGGTCCTGGGTTCGAGTCATGAAAAACCAGATAAAGAACTTAACTAGTAAAAAATAAATTATAATCACTAATTCACATCATAAAATATAAGGAATTGAAATGAGACACATTTGTATTATATGGTGCGATTTTAACTTGGTTCTAACGGTCGAAATTCAATTGAATAATTGAGAATATATTAAAAATACACTCTATATAAGAATTTATCAATAAAAATATATACTAATATTGGATAGTGACCTTTTAAAAAATTATTAATTTGTAAAACTAAAATATAAGAAATTAAAGTATATTTTAATATTAGTATTTAGATAAGAGTCTTACTGGAGAACAGTTATAACAAAACTAATTAATTAATTTATAAATTAATTTAATAATTACTATATATAATATATATTAAAAAAAAAGTTGAGGGGGGCCATGGCCACCCCTATGTTATGCCTCGGTCCGCCCCTGATCGCATGTTTGTGGACCTTCCCAAAGCTAAATTAATGACTAAGGTATTCCCACACGTAGACTTCGCATGTTATGTGGACCTTCCCAAAGTCAAATTAATGACTAAGATAGTTCCACACGTGAGCACGGCGGGTTACACCCGAAGACACGGGTCCCGGACCCCATCTGAAGCCCCAGGCTATTAAATAACTTTGCCATAAACTTTACCAATAGATCATAACAATAGAAATGAATTCACATAGCAAACAATTAACTCAAACATTTATCTAAAACATTAAATTAATAATGAATAACATTTGCAATAGAGCTCTACAAACCACCGTAGAGATTAAAGCAATTAAAAACCCACCTCGATATATAAACGTGGAAGTAGTACATGTCGTAATTGTCGTTGCCTCGCATGAGTACAAAAAATAACAAAGAGTCTAGCTATACTCAATTCCTAAACTATACGTAATATAATAAATAAAAGATACAAAAGGGCAATTGCATCAAGTGTTTTTATCTATCTCATCATACGTTTTACCACACATATATATATATATAGCAATTGTGTCGTGGAGAAGAACTTGGGAAATTGACTTTTCATTACCCCATCAAGAGGGAGTTACAAATATAACTTTAATTTCTTTAAATTCTCAAACCTAGAAACGCATGTAACAATTAAATAATTAAATACATGGAATGTAATGTAACGTTTTAAGAATATTAATGAAATTAATACTTCTTGTATTAAAATTGCATGCGCCTATATCTATCTATATATATTATTTTATAATTTCCTTTTAAAAAAATTAAGAATAGATTAGATTAATTATTATTATTATTGTAAAATTTCTGGGTATTACAGAAACACTATATGACCACACATGTCCAAACCAATTCCACTTGTCCTTGGTCTCTTCCAAGACTTTGTCTTTATTAATAATCAATTTCTTGTAATTTATATAAACGTGGAGTTTAGAATGTTTATCTTCTTTATATTAATTTTGCTTATGTGTCATTTTTATATTAATTTTACTAATGTGTTGATATTTCAAGGAGTTACATATTTATTAAATGTGATTTTATTGATTAATTTTTATACCATATACAATATCAAGATTGTATTGAATTAATTTATAAAAAAGTAGAAAGTTTAACTATCACAATATTAATTATAGTCAAATTATTAATTATGTTAATGTTACTAATTGCTTAAAAAGGTGATACATACATTTTATTTGAAAAATAATTGCTTATTTTATTCTCCCCTTCTCAGCGCAATAATATTTGTTAACATTCAGCTTAATACGCTTATATATATGCACTTTAATAAAATCAACGAATGTATATATTCTTAATATATACTTCTTCCGTTTTTTTTATATGATGTTTTAGAGTAATTTATTAGAATTAAAAAAGGGTGTGTTTACTACACATTTAAGTTTGGAGAGCTTTTAGAAGAGCTCTCCAAGTGGAAGCTGTACCTTTAGATAATATATGAGGTTTCTACATTAATTTCATTCCATAATATTCATTAGAGTTTAATTATTAGGAAGGACAATCCTATACACTCATTTTCAAACAAAGGAAACAAATTAAAACATTTCTATTAAGGTCAAATTGATGTATTAATACCCAATTATACCCTTACTCTTAAAAACTAATATTAATTGATTAATGGAATAAATTTGAAATTGAAATTGCATTTTCCACGCATTTGTTATTTAAATTGAAATTAAATTCTCATTCCCCTTATAAACTACAAATTACTCAATCAATACCAAATTTTCCTTAATTGATTAATTACCTTTCATATCCCAATTTACAATTGATTTTTCATTGCTTTTCAAAAATAAGAAACTTTTTGCAGAACCATTTCAGTTTCTTCGAGTTTCTTTGGTCTTTCGTTTTTTTCCAGAATTCAAGATTTCATCATTCTAATTCATCGTTTTCTTGCATATGACATATTTTAATCCATATCTTTCTTATACAAGCCTGCATATTATTAGGGTTTACTAATCGATTGTTCCATATATTTTTGCGGATCAAATCACAATCGAAAAATGAAATATTATGTGATTATGAAGTTCCAATATGAGGAAAAAATGAAGTTATTCCCAGTTCAACAATCGACAACCATTCTTCAATTCTGCAGAACCCACCCAAAAGACCTAAGCAGAAGAGGATGACGTCCTATAGAGAATTTCGCAAAGTAAAACCTACCAATTGTAAGAGGTGTGGTAAAAAGGGCAGACATGATTTCTTGACATGTTCATGTGTTTTTGGAACTGATAAAACTAATATTGTCTAGTAGAATGTTTTTCACTTTTTTTATTGTTGCTCATTCATTTTGAAATTTATCGATTTAGATATGAATTTTTGGTTTCTGTACCAAGCCACTATCTAGGTGGTAATCATATGTTATGCAGTGATTAGGAAGCAGTAGAATTGTTTGAATCACTATTCAATATTATTATATTTTCCAGTTCTATTGGCTTGGCATAATTTTTTTTTTATTCATTTGTATTCTTATTATATATTTGAGGTGTTTATCTTGTAGTATTGTTCATCTGTAATATTTTTTATCATTTTTTTTTTGGTTTCGTATTATCCCTCTCCAATCAAAACCAAGACAATCATTATATTATTTTACTAACATACATTTACAGATGTAACTTTATTTCCCACATCTAATTAATTCTATGCACATATGCAATAAATTAATATTATTTTCGCATTTATTTTGACGCAAAATGCGCATATGCAAAATATTATCTACTTCCAATGAAATGGTATCCATGTTATAATAATATTTTAACAAATATTAATAATTATATGTAATATATTATATGCTTTCAATGATATCCATATTTAATTCAAATATTTACTTTTCTTATATATTACATTATATATTTTTATATTTCGATTTTAACCTCTTATTTTTTTTTAATAATTAACATCAATATAAGACCCATCAATGTTTATATTTTGATTTAGTTAAAAGTTTAATATTAAGAGTAATTATAAATATAGATCAATTTTATCGAACATTTATGTTGATGCCTAATATTTTAATTTTTTTATATTATATTATATATTTTTAGGATGGATAACACCATGATTATTTAATAATACTATGATTATATTAATTTGTTTTGTAAAGATAAAGTCATATTATTTGCATATATGTTCCATATATCGAAATGTGCATTTTCTCTTTAGCATATCACCAAGCCTATATTCTTTTAATCAATAAATAATAAATTAATTAGTTTAATAGAATAATATTATAAGTAGATTTTATCTAAAAACTCTTTTTATATATATAAATTATAAACAAATATAAATTATGTGGGACAATTTTGTTGTTGCATAACATTTAGTTTTCTTATATTATATTATATATATATATTTTTTAGGGGATAACACCATTATTATGTAATAATACTATGATTATATTAATTATAAATAAAGATAAAATTCGTGAATTTTGCATATATGCAGCACATATTAAAATGTGTAAATCTTTTTAGTTATTTTATTTTATTGATTCTTGTGCTTAAACCGTTTTTTTAATAACACGAAGTCATTTTAATTTAAAATTAATGCTTATCGGTAGTTATTCCTAATTTAATGGAGAAGTTACAATTAACATTAATATGACAATCATTTATTCCTAATTTAATGGAGAAGTTATTCCTAATTTAATAAGACTCATGGTATGTTTAAATATCAATTTACTTAAAAGTTTAATATTATAAGTAGATTTTATATAAAAACTCTTTTTATATATATAAATTACAAACAAATATAAATTATGTCGAACAATTTTGTTGATGCAGCATATTTTATTTTTTTATATCAAATTATATTAGATATTTTTAGGGTATAACACCGTGATTAAATATACACTCGTGGATTTTGCATAATCAAATTTAAAAATGTGCAGAAAACCCCAAGTTTCTACCTTCCAAAATTTATGTAATATAGCTTCTCCAATACTCCAGCTCATTTTTAGGAAAGTTTTGAATTTTGAGAGTGTAGTTATTACCGTGATTTCCGATGATTTGTGATTTTATGAAATCTTAATTTGAATAATATAAATTATATTAATTGAATATGAAATTTTTGGATGTAATTAATTATAAAGAAAGGGTAGAATTGTACATTTGTCCACCAATTTGTTCTTTTTTCTAACTTTCAAAATGTTTGTTTTTATTTGTAGTTTCTATAGGTGAAATGACTCTTATAACAAATGTCCCTATTCATTAAATTTGTTTTTTCCAAAGTTAAGAGAGAGACATAATTGAAATGAATAGTGTAAAAATTCTAAAACATCCTATAATTATCAAAGAAAAAAATGTCGAAAACATCACATGAAAAAAAAACGGAGGGAGTAGTATGTAAGATCCATGTGTCAACTTTTTTTGATGAAAAAACATATGAGATCCCAGCTTCATGTATATATAGATTGATCACATCCCATATTCTTATTGATATTTCATCTCGTGTAATTAAATAAATAATTAATGTTGTAATTGACGGTGGTTACAAAAATTGATCACAATATCGAAGAATTTGATTGCAAATTGATTAAATTGATTTGAAATATAAAGGGAAAATCAAAACAAACCATATATAGAGTTGAAAAATCAAATATAAGCACATGGATTATAATATTTGTAATATAATTGATGGTTCCTACCTATTTCCTAATGAGTTACATACTATACTATATTATTATTGTATAAATACAATGTTATACATATAGTAATGACGTCACTTCTATGAGAAATAAAAGACATTCACCATAGGTAAATTAATAGTATGATGCACTGACCATGTTGGGCACAATATGTAACATAATAATATTTGTATTTTTGCTTAATCAGGCTAAGAAGTGTAACAAAATTAGGCAAGACAATGAAATTAATTTAAATGCAATATATACTACTCTTACTAAACTTCATAAAATTAAAACCTGTACTATTAGTAAAATATAAAATGGACTCAATCGGAGCCGGAGTTGGACGTGGTGGTGGCGGCGGCTTCAGCCCTAAGGGCAACCGCAATCGGAACAACGGGCGGCGACAACAACAGTTTATCTCAGGTGTATCCTTAAAATAACGGTGCTATTAATGGTGATAGGCATAACCTCCCTTGTTCATCAATCTGGTTATCATTCAAAGATGTATCAGATTTCTTATTCATTTTCAGGTGACGAAAAGCAGAATGTCACACCTTTATTTCATCAGTTCACCGCAGAGAAATCGCCTTCTTCAGTAAGTTAATTGTTTTTTTTTTTCCTTAGGTTGTAGTACTAATTTCTATTTTTGTCCTTCAAATTTTTCGACTTTAAAATTAGTTTTACAAATTTTAAGATTTTAGTCCTTATTATAATCAAAGATAAACATCACGTAATTACCTACAAATCGATCGTTCACCTATACATCGAATCTCAAATCGCGTATTTGCAAATCAGACCTCGAATTGGCGTTTGTACAAATCGAACCCTGATGTTTACCCTTTAATTGTAGATAGTAAGGGCTAAAATCTTAAAAATTATAAACATAAGAGACTAATTTCAAAGAGTAAGTCTTGTATAGACTCAAGTCCTTATAAGGACTCGAGTTGATTAATTGATTTTTTTATTTTCTTTTGGTGTTGCACTTTTCAATTGTATTGACTTACACTTTTCAATAATACTTTCAGTTATATTGACTTACATTTTTTGATAATATTATATTCCACCTTTTAGTTATATGAACTTGCACTTTTCATTAATATTATTGTGTTGCAATTTTTAGTTATACTATAATAACTTATACTTTTCATTAAAATATTGTGTTTCACTTTTCAGTTATACCGACTTACACTTTTTAATAATATTGTGTTGCATTTTTCAGTAATATTTTGTTGCACTTTTTAGTTATAATGACGTACACTTTTCATTAAAATATTGTGTTGCATTTTTCAATTACAGTGACTTACACTTTTTAATAGAAAATTTGTGTTGCACATTTTAGTAATAATATTGTGTTGTACATTTTATTTATATTGACTTACACTTTTCAACGTACACGTTTCAGGAAAAAAAAAATTAACGAGTCAACTCGAGTCCATATGAAACTAGGACAAAAATCAAACTTTCATTGCTACCCTATATATCTCAAAGAAATTAAATTACAAATAAATAAATATAATTAACAATTCTTTCTTTGTGTTTGAACACGTATTGATTTGTATATATAGCCGGCGAAAGAGGAGATGAAGAAGAAGTTGGAAGAGATGATAAGAAAGGTAGTAATGAAAGACAAGAAAACGTTGATAATCACAACTCTAAATGAAGCATGGGCGAAACCAAATTCAACATTCGATCTATTTTTAGAAAGTTTTAGAATCGGAAATGGAACACAAAAGTTATTGAAACACCTGATGGTGGGCACATTGGACAGCAAGGCATATTCCCGTTGCGTACAAGAAAATCTCCACTGCTACGCCCTAAATACCCACGACGCTAACTTCTCCGGTGAAGCACTCTTCATGACTGACATTTATATGAAGATGATTTGGGCCAGAATTGATTTTCTATTAACTATTCTACAAATGGGATACGATTTCGTCTTCACGGTACGTACCAACTTAAATCGTTATGAGATCACATGTGTAGTCATTGTAATGTTTCACTGTATGGTTCACTAACATGCATGTATTTGTTATGTCAAAAAATGATCATTGTTTATAAAGATCTAGTAGAAATGCAGGATGGTACGTACACCAAGTGCAACACGAAAAATGGAACATATGAATTGATTTAAAACAAAATACGAACCATAATTTTAGTACGTACTTTTTCGAAATGATTCCACAATTTTAAACCTTTAGTCTCATATGTATATGTATATATTCAAATAGTGTTGATTTAATCTAAAATCGTCAGAAAAACACGATAATAATGTTGTTATTTCGTTATTCCAGTGGAAAAATATGCTAATATCGACATCGTTTGAGTGTTTTTGGGGTGCTTTTTGGATTAAATTGATACAATTCGCATGAATATACACCGAGACCGACAACTTCAAAAAATGTAAAATGTTATGGGATGGACTTGACCTTAATCTCTAATGGTATATATGTTTGTTTAGGAATTTTGATGATTTTGAAATTCCCATTTTAAAATTTAACTTTATGAAATGAAATTCGTGAAATTTAACTTTATGAAATGAAATTCAGGACGCTGACGTGATGTGGTTTAGGGACCCGTTTCCAAGATTTGAACCGAACATAGATATCCAGATTTCATCTGATTATTTTTTTAGCGAATTGAGGAGCAATCCGAACGGAGGTTTCAAGTACGTAAAATCGAACAATCGGAGTATCGAATTCTACAAGTTTTGGATAAGAGGAAGAGAATATTACCCGTGGTGTCATGATCAGCAGGTGCTCGACTCCATAAAAACCAGCCCCTATATTCAGAGAATTGGGTTGAGACTCCGGTTCTTGAGGACGGTTTATTTTGGGGGGTTTTGCGAATCGAGTAGGAGAATGAATTCGGTGGTGACAATGCATGCAAATTGTTGCGTTGGATTAGAAAACAAGATTCCTGAAATGCAAAGTGTGATTAAAGATTGGAAACACTATATGACCACACTTGTCCAAACCAATTCCACTTGTCCTTGGTCTCTTCCAAGACTTTGTCTTTAATAATCAATTTCTTGTAATTTATATAAATGTGGAGTTTAGAATGTTTATCGTCTTTATATTAATTTTGCTTATATGCCGTTTTTATTTAATTTTACTAATGTGTTGATATTTTAAAGGAGTTACATATTTGTTAAATATGATTTTATTGATTAATTTTTATACCATATACAGTATCAAGATGATATTGAATTTATAAAAAAGTAGAAAGTTTAACTATCACACTATTAATTATAGTCAAATTATTAATTATTTTAATGTTACTAATTGCTTAAAAAGGTGATACATACATTTTATTTGAAAAATAACAGCTTATTTTATTCTCCCCTTTTCAGCGCAATAATATTTGTTAACAACGAATATACATATTCTTAATATATACTTCTTCCGTTTTTATTATATGATGTTTTAGAGTAATTTATTAGAATTAAGATAGGGTATATTTTGACAAATATCCATTTAGATAATATATGAGGTTTCTAATTACATTAATTTCATTTCATAATACACATTAAATTTCAATTCTTTCCAAAGTTAAGAGATGACATAATTGGAATAAATAGTGTAAAAATTCTAAAACATCCTATAATTATCACAAGAAAAAATGTCTAAAACATCATATCAAAAAAACGGAGAGAGTAGTATGTAAGATCCATGTGTCAAACTTTTTTTGATGAAAAAACATATGAGATCCCAGCTTCATGTATATATAGATTGATCACATCCCATATTCTTATTGATATTTCATCTCGTGTAATTAAATAAATAATTAATGTCGTTATTGACAATAATTACAAAAATTGATCATAATATCCAAGAATTTGATTGCAAATTGATTAAATTTTTAAGGTTGAGATCTTCAATTAATGCACTATCTATATTAAAAAAAAAAACATGTAGAAATTGGCAAATATAGACATGTGACAAGCACTTAATTGTAGATTTCAAATGTAGAGACCAAATTTAGAAGAAGATTTTTTTTTTTTATGGGTCTAAAGATAATTCTAAATCTTATAGCACAATATAAACGTTTCTTTCACTCAAATTTAAAGGAAACTTTGGGTTGAAAAGAGATTTTTTTTTGTCCCTAACATAGGAAACTATCGTAATATTTCTATTTTTACATATTTCATTAATTAAACCTACTATATATTACAATGTGCCAAGTGTAACGGCAAAATTAAACCAGAATATCATGCATTTTTATAGTAAAAAATCCAAATCTATTATAACATAAAAAAAACTGGCAAAATTAAATTAGAATATTACTACTACTACTAAACTTCGATCAATTTGTTCAAGCATAACACCAAATTACACAATGGATTTAGTGAGAGGTAGAGGGGGCCGCAGTGGCGTAAACCTAGAGTCGACCGGAGGCTACTACCACCACCACCCGCCTCCAAATCACCAATATAATTTGTTAGGTGTATCTCTAAAATTAACACTACTCTTCATAGTGGTTAGTATAGGCTCCATTCTTCTAAATCTATCGGTTTATACGGCACACTTCAATCAAATGTATTATTCTAATTCATTTTTACAGCCCAAACACGACTCTACTACTTCCCTTCACCTCAATGTATATTCTCTATTTCGTCAATTCATCACCCAAAATCTACCTCTTCAAGTAAGCTTTAATTTATGTACTCTGTATTTATATATCAGTTTAATCACAAAAAATTGAAGACCGAGAAAAAATACTAGTGATTTTTTTACAATTTCTTTACCCGTAAATGTCACTTTTTGGCCTCAAAATATTAATTTTGATAAACAATTTTGTTCACCGTATGAATTTGATTCACAGATTTGAGATCCGTGAGTCTATTTGATCGTACCCTTAACAAATTAAACTTTAAATAAATCTTATATACAAGATACAAGGTTTTATAGACCCATTTTGCAAATGGTAAAAAATGAGACGATTTTTTTATTAATGCAATGGTAAGAGTAAGTTATTCCTTAATTTAGATCGGTCTGGTAACATTGTACTTTATCAATTTTAATCTTGTCATTATCAATTTTAGTCCTATAACTTTTCACCTTCTCAATTTTTATCATATTACTTTGTATATTTTCAATTTTGGTCCCAGCAGTACCAATTTTAATGTAAAGTTAGGAGAACATTGAAAAAAAATACAATGTTACAAGACTAAAATTAGACTCTGCCTAGATTATGTGACTAAAATTGAGAAACTTCAAAGTTACAGTCCTTTACAAGACTAAAATTGATATTTTCTCTAATTATGTCCTTTCGTTTAATGGTGGTCTATTAATTCTAATTAAGTTGCAATAAAATAAGAGTGAATTAAATTAAACGATTGACCAAAAAAGACATTTATATATTTGTGAATTTTGGAGGAAATGGAAGGAGAGTTGGAGAAGACGCTTCGAAAGGCAAGAATGAAGGATAAAAAGACAGTAATAATCACAACTCTGAATTCAGCGTGGGCTACAGGGCCAAATTCAATATTCGATCTATTTTTGGAAAGTTTTAAAGTGGGAAATGGGACACAAGAATTGTTAAAACACGTAGTGGTGGGGACATATGACCGGAAAGCGTATTCTCGTTGCATGGAAAAGAAAAATGTGCATTGTTACGCCATGAAGAGTGACGGCGGCGCTGATTTCTCCGGCAGTCTGAGTTTCGGAAGTAAGGATTATTTGAAGATGGTTTGGGGAAGGCTCCATTTTCTACTCACTGTTCTCCAAATGGGATACCATTTTGTCTTCACAGTACGTATATACCCTCTACCTAATATGTGATTGTTACGAGAGTGTGTTGGGTACAAATTTTATTTTAAACATTTTTTTTGAACTTAATCAAATTGAGCCTTAAGATTGTATGTTGTAATATAAAATTGAGTGTTTAAAATGAGATATTATTTTCGTCCACGTATAGTGTGCTTGTTTCTTTTAAAAAATACTTATGAATAAAGTTGATAAAGGATGGAGAACATATTTTTTAAAAGATGAAATATGTACACTTTAATTATGTAGACAAGTTAAAAAAAAATGGAAGAAATGCACATTTTATGTGGATGGTATTTATAGTCATTTAAAATGTACATTAGCCATTTTTTAAAAAAAAATTTAAAGTAAGTTTGAGATTAAAACAAAATCTTGCAAGCCATGAAACTAATTGAGCTGGTTTTTGGTGAGATCGTCTCACGGGATGTCATTCGTGAGACGGGTTTCTTTTGATTCAATGTAAAAATTTGATAGTCAGTTTTGTTAAAAATATTATCACATTTTGACAAATATAAAATCTGGGGGAAAAATAGATTGTCCAATCCAAAAATCTGGAATATGGATCAAAAGAGAAAAGATATGTAAGATGATTTCACACAATCTTTTGTGTATTTTTAATGGTATTTGTTGTTTTGTTAAAGATACTAGCTATTACATTTTAAATATATTAGTTTCGTGAAGCCAATTGATTATTAATATTTTACTTTGAAATTAATATAATATACAGGATGCCGATGTGATGTGGTTAAGGGATCCATTTCCAAAATTCTACCCGGATGGAGATTTCCAGATTTCATGTGATCACTCCTGGTACAATTACTCCGATGTAAATAACATCCAAAATGCAGGTTTCATGTACGCAAAATCAAACAATCGGACTATCCAATTCTTCAAGCATTGGCACTCGGAAAAGTACCATTACCCAGGAATACACGAACAAAAAGTGTTCGACTACATAAAATTCAGCCCGTTTTTCGCAGAAATCGGGCTGAAAGTTCGGTTCTTGGGGACGCCTTACTTTAGCGGGTTTTGCGAACCGAGTAAGGACCTAGACATGGTGATCACAATGCATGCAAATTGCTGCTTAGGGATGGGTAACAAGACTCATGATATTAAAATGGTGATAGATGATTGGAAAAAGTATATGGCAATGCCTAGTGATATTAGGAACAATTTGAGTACAAGGTATTGGTCCCTTCCAAGACTCTGTGGCTTTTTTTAATTTCAATTTTCTGAATTTCAATTTTCTGAATTTCAATTCCGATAATATTGTAAGAACTACATTATGGATTAATTTGTTTTGATATTTTAATTTTGACACGCAATGAATTGTTGAACATATTTAATTAGAGGGATATTCAAGTATATAAACATACTTTATAATTAATTAACACCTATATAATTCCATGTTATACTATAGCACTACAAAATATTGCCCAAAAGGCATCGGCAATTGGCAACGGCAGGCGGGCCGATGCGAAATGGCATCGGCATTTAATGGCCGATGTAAAATGGCATCGGCAGTGGGCCCCGATGCGAAATGGCATCGGCATTTAATGGCCGATGCAAAATGGCATCGGCAGGGGGCCCCGATGCCATTTGGTAACGGCCCCCCCGATGCAAAATGGCATCGGCAGTGGGCCTGATGCCTTCCCCGTCGCCCTAAACCCTAAACCTCTAAAACCCTAAACCCTAAACCTCTTAACCCTAAACCCTGAAACCCTAAAATTGAAAATTATGATTTTTTTTAGGGTTTAAAGTTTAGAGTTTATGATTTAGTTTAATTAATGTAGTCATTATTTTTCAATTAATTATTTTTATAATTTTAATTTTTTTGTTATTAAAAAAATTATATATATAAATGTATGGTTTTTTTTTAAATTTAATAATTATATACTGATAATAAACACGTTAATAAATAATTTTAAAAAATCTTAAAATAATTAACCTTGATTAATTAAAAAATCAAAATAATTAATCTTGATTAATTAAAAAATCAAAATAATTAGCATTGATAATCTTGATTATGGTATCTTTGTCCTACGTTTCCTAATTTTATAGGAATATCCTTTAATTTTTTAAATTTCCATAAAATAGTGTTAATTATGTAAGTAAATATAATGATGTAGATAATGACACATCATCATTTGACTCCATAAGACCATCTCCAACCGTAGGCTATAAATGAAGTTTTACTTCATTTATAGAGTTTTGCTCCCTCCAACTGTACTCTATTTTGAAGTTTTGAATAGTAAACTCTATATATGAAGTTCACTATTCAAAACTCTATATTTTATATCTATTATTTTATTAATATTTACTATTCTGTATTACAATTCTATATTAATAATTTGTTAAATATAATTACAATTCTATTGTTATACTAATTTATAATATAATTTTAATTGTGTAACTTTTTTTTTGTGTGTATTATTATTACCAACAAAAAAAATAACTTAAAATACAATAAAACATACATTATACTCACATGTTTCGTTTTACGTCATTATGTGTTTTGTAATTTTATATTTAAATAAAAGTAATATTTAAAAACTACAAGTTTATTTACATTTTATGATTTTGATAAAATCAACAATATTTAATTTACTAATTGAATATTTAATTGTATAAATTAATTTAAATATGAAGATAAATATATTATTTAATGATTAAAATAATAAATAGAGTAAGATATAGAGTTTCATGATTGGAGAAGGTTTTTAAAATAGAGTATGAAAAAGTGTATTTTAGAGTTTAGAGATCTTCATTTGAGAGTTTGTGGTTGGAGATGGCCTAAGGAGCCCATTATATGGGCTCAATATCATTTCTATATATATATAGGGAAAATATCAATTTTGGTCACTGAACTCTACCACTTTTTACATTTGGTCACCCACATTTCATCACTATCAAAATTGGTCACTCACTTATTCGTCACTATCAAAATTTGTCACTCACTCATTCTTTCTCTATCAATTTTGATGCTGCTGTCAGAGAATCCGTCATTTACTAACGGAGAAAAGGTTTTGAGTCCCCAACTTTTATTTTCCCTTTTTTAATTCCTTAACCCTAAATCCCCAAACCCATTTTTTTTTAATTTTACTGAATTTATCTTCAATTAATATTACTGGTGTGTGGTTAAGAATATATTATCAAACCCAAATAATTATAAATGGGGAAATGAATTCTAATAATTAACTATTTTGAAATAAGTTTCTATTCCCAATCATTATACAAATTCAATATGAAAATCAGTAATTGAAATATTATTCAAAAAAGTCTGAAAAACTGAGTACAAGTTTGAATAATTTTCAACCACAGTGAATACAATAATTATAAATCATCAAACTACACACCATAATTATAAAAACAGAGTACATAACTAGTAGATGACTACCACAATTTTACTAATTTGGCTTGCCATCACTCTCACTTGTTTTTTCTTTGGTATTTTCTTTGGTCATTTTGATGAACCACTGCCACTCTTTTCCAGTAGAAAGACATAGTGATGTAATTCACTCCTCCTTTCACAATAATTGGAAAGTCTGAAAAACTGAGTACAAGTTTGAATAATTTTCAACCACAGTGAATACAATAATTATAAATCATCAAACTACACACCATAATTATAAAAATAGAGTACATAACTAGTACATGACTACTTGACTAATTTGGCTTGCCATCACTCTCACTTGTTTTTTCTTTGGTATTTTCTTTGGTCATTTTGATGAACCACTGGCACTCTTTCCCAGTAGAAAGACATAGTGATGTAATTCACTCCTCCTTTCACAATAATTGGATTATGTACTCTTGATGGTTGCACAACCTATAAAATAATAAATTAGTCACGTAACATTACAGTAATTATAAAATGACATTGTAAGCCAAGACACACTCACATTTGCTTCATTGTGATTTTTTCTTTTCCTACCACGTCATGAGTTTCCCATTTCCTGATTACCCTGTGAAATGAAAAGTAAACCAACAACAAGAACAATGAGATGATAATAAATTATAATTGAGTTATATGATTATTAATAACTTACTGATAATTCTTGGCTACTCTCGAAATGGTTGGTTGATGAATCACTAAACGTAAAAGTTGGAAAGGGTTGGTTGATGAATCACTAATTAACCGCATATATTTAAACGTAAATTTTATAGAAACTTACCGTATTGGGGGTGCAGAAGCACTCTGGTTCCTTTTAGACATCTTCAGTTCTTTGTACAAACTCAAAATCACTTCTATTGTGGTTTGGGGGTTTAGGGTTGAATTAAAAGAGGGAAAATAAAAGTTGGCGCTCAAAACCTTTTTCTCCGTTAGT
Source organism: Galeopsis tetrahit (assembly GCA_963675135.1). Classification (NCBI taxonomy): domain Eukaryota; kingdom Viridiplantae; phylum Streptophyta; class Magnoliopsida; order Lamiales; family Lamiaceae; genus Galeopsis; species Galeopsis tetrahit. The sequence goes on along the minus strand of OY776125.1, from coordinate 12,291,067 downwards.
AAATGACGGATTCTCTAACAGCAACATCAAAATTGATAGAGAAAGAATAAGTGAGTGACCAATTTTGATAGTGACGAATAAGTGGGTGACCAATTTTGATAGTGATGAAATATGGGTGACCAAATGTGAAAAGTGGTAAAGTTCAGTGACCAAAAGTGATATTTTCCCATATATATATATATATATATATATATATATATATATATATATATATATATATGTCATGTATATTTGCGTGGATTTTGATAGTTACGTGAGTATGACTTATGAATTTAGCATTACTCCTGATCAGAGTGAAACGAACATTATATATAATATACTACAACAATTAGGAAACTAATCAAGCTTATTCTCTGCAATTAAAAAAAAAAAAGTATTCACTAGTACTCCGTATTAGATAAGTGTATTTTAATTGAAAATGAACTAGAGAATAATTTTATAATAGATGAAAATATTTTTAATTAAATGGATAAGTGAATTCATATTTTTAAATGGATAAGTGAAAATAATTATATATATTTAATGTTGTGAATTGAAAATTAGAATGAATTTAAATGATGTGATTATAATAAATTTAAATGTATAAGTGAAAATAATTATATTCAATGTTGTATATAATTATAATGTTGTGAAATTAAAAATTAGAATGAATTTAAATGTTGTAAATTGAGGATTAGAATAAATTTAAATAGTGTAAATTGATACCGTAATTAAATTATTTAATTTGAAAAACATAATTTAGTTAATTTGAAAAACATAATTTAGAAATAATTATGATATGCTTTGATAAATAATTTAATAAGCAACCATTAAAGTTAGAATGAATTGAATTAATTAAAGAATTAAAAACTCAAATTAAATTGAATATATATTAATTGCATTCACAACATGTCGACTAAAAGCTCCTAGCCTAAACGGCACACAGGGGGCACTCAAAAGCCTTCGAGACCGCGAGGTCCCGAGTTCGAACCCTACAATTCGCGAAAAATGTCAAAATCCCGAGAATTTGGGTGGCCCAGCGGTGGGGGGTGGTGATTAGGGTGTTATTTGCACGTTGAAGATGCATATTTGAAGCTCATTTGATCTTTATTTCGTGGAATTATACATTGAATATGGTTGTTTAAGCCGAAATGAGAGAAAGGTTGTGTTTTGTCGATTTTTGTAGGTAACACGATGAAATTTGGAGCAAAACACATACCACAAGTGACCGTACAGGAAATAGGAATGCACGGTTGGATTCGTCTCAAGAAACGGAGTGAATTAGCCTAAGGAATCGAGTCAATCCGACATCCGAGGCGAAAGTTATGCAAGGAAACGAGATGACGTGCCAAAAGACAACACACGGCCGGGTAGGCACCACACGGCCGGGTAGGCACCACCCGGCCGGGTAGAATCAACCCGGCCGGGTCACTTCAACTCGGCCAGGGTTAAATTTGGAGGAGCTTCGTGTTTGGCCCGGGTGGAACCCACCCGGCCGGGTGGGAGTGACCCGGGCAAGGCCAAATTATTGGGAGTTTCGTATTGTGCCCGGGTGAGACCCACCCGGCCGGGTGGGTTCGACCCGGGCAAGGCATAACAATTGGGAAGCTTCGTCTTGTGGCCGGGTGGCGTGCCCGGGTGGGAGCCACCCGGCCGGGTCGCATCATGTTCGGGATATTTCGGCCATTTTCTCCAATTTTGAAGGGCTAAAGTGCAAAAACTCATTTTTGAAAATATTGCAACATATAAAAGGGCCCCATTTCAGTTTTGGAGAGACACACAAGACCTTGGAGAGGAATTAACACACAAACACACATAGTTGTAGGGGTTTTCATATTTTTGCAATTTTCATTTCATAGTTAGCTTAGATTCTAGTTTAATTTGAGGATTCAAGTGAAGATTTCCATTGGGCTTTGTAAGTAATTGAAGTTTGTAGCTACATTTCAAGTTTTAAGGTGATATCTCTTTAATTCTCATCTCAATTTACCAATTCTATTATTTCTTGCATTTGATTTCTTAATTGTGATGGAATATGTGATTTCTTGCATTCTAGCCATGGATTTCTATCCTAGAACCATGGGCTAAGTATTAATTGCCTAGGGTGTTGAAGTTTTGGTGGTTATGTGGTGTAATTATGGATCAATTGCATGATTAGCTTAGGAATTGGGTGTATATGCTTCTAGTGTGGTAGTTTGCACGATTCAATTGGTTAATTCACCCTATTAGCTAGCATTCTTAGTTGTTCGACTTCAACGACCGTATTGGGTTGCATGATTAGGAATGTGTGTATGAGCTTGAATTAGTCAATTAGAATTAACATAGTAATTGGCTACACCGACCGGGGGTTAGTTACTTAGATCGACGACGCTAGACACTATTCGATTAGAGGTCGTCTATTAGAGTAGTGAAAGGACGTCTCATGAGCATTAGTAACCGTGTTGAACGTGTTTATGAGACACTATCCTATGATCCTATGGTATTGATTAGACGATATAATTGCTAGTCAATGCACGTGTTCACCTAGGCCTCACAAGGGATTGGTCGACACACACGAGTGATAGCCTTTAGTTTTTCCCAACACATTAGGTTTAATTTATATATTTTTGCCCCATAATTCACCACACGACCTATAAAACGGATACACCCGAGGCAATACCTTCTCACCTTGCACTTTCGAAAGGAAGTTAGATATCGTTTTCTTGTTTTAGTTCGTTTATTTGTGTTTAGTTTATCTAGTTAAGTACTTGTTTTTATATTCCCGAAAATCCTTACAAAAACATTTAGTTACTATAATAGCATGATAACTTGCAATTCTAGGGATTCATTGGCACTTAATTAAATCCTTGGAACAAAATTCTACTTGGGAACTTATCTAAAAAAATACGAACAAGTCAGGTGGGTGTTGGTGGCCTCGATACCTGGGTTCGAAACCCAGATTCGTCTTTTTTAAATGTTAATAAAATGGCATCGGCAGTGGGCCCCGATGCAAAATGGCATCGGCTGTCCCCGATGCGTAAAGGCATCGGCAGTGGGCCCGATGCTAAAAGGCATCGGCTGTCCCCCCGATGCCAAAAGGCAACGGTTTTCCCCAAATCCGATGCCATTTAAATAGCATCGAGCATATTGGCATCGGCGCACTGCCGATGCCTTTGCCGTTGCCTTCATCATTGGGGACGGCAGATCCGATGCCTTCCCCGATGCCATTTTCAAATTATTTTGTAGTGTAGGGGTGGTTCGGTACGGTATACCGAACATACCGAACCATACCGTCATCATACCGAAAATTACAATATTGAAAAAATTTATATCGTTGGGTTGGTCTAGTATGCACTCGAGTGCATGTTGTGCACCCTAGTCCATGTTGCACTTTTTAGTTTTACTGACTTACACTTTTTGGTAAATAGTGTTGCACTTTTCAATTATTAAACTGTATAATAATATTTTTAGTAATAATTGAAAAGTGCAACACCATTTACCAAAAAGTGTAAGTCAGTAAAACTGAAAAGTGCAACATGGACTAGGGTGCACAACATGCACTTGAGTGCATATTAGACTTTACCGTACCGAAATTTTAGTATACCGAAATTTTCGGTATATAAGAATTCATACAGATACCGTACCGTAATTTCGGTATACTGAATTTTCGGTATGGTATATCGGTATACTGTACAGTTCCATATTGGTATACCAATTCATATCAAAAATATTGAATCATAATTTCATATCTAAATACATATATACCAATTCATACCGAAAATATTGAAGCATTATTTAAGATTTATTTTATTTAAATTTTAAAAATTAAAGTTATTTTAATTTAAAAATAATGGAGTATAAAATTATAAATTATATTATAAAATTATTATTTTATTAAGGTTTCGGTATTTTGATATATCGTTTCATACCGAATATCGAAATATCGCGGTATGATAGTTTTTTATATCTTTACCGTTTCAAAAATTTTGATATTTTTCCAGTACGAAAAGTTCGGTATACCGAAATTTCGATATATTTACCCACCCGTAGACGTACATACTCAACATTTACGTGCACACAATAATGCGGGAATCCAAACTTTTTTGGTTTATTAATTTTCTAACTTTTTCAAAGTGATCTCAAAAAAAGATATACGTATGAATTTAATTTTTTTATATGTATCAATTTCGTTTTAAAGTTGTCGAAATCCTTAAAACGACATCGTTTTTTATTAGCAGACGACGTCATCTTTTTTTAACAATTTCCAAAATAATTAATTAACAAACTTAAAATTTAAACAAGTTTATTACCTATTTTCCCTCTACAATCTTTTCTCTTATCTCCATCATTTCCTTGTAGATTTTTATTGACTTTACTTAATAATATTTTGTGGTATGTGGATGATATAAAATTCTTTAATTAAAAACTAAAGAACTTGGGGGTGTTTGAGAAAAAATATGAGGGAAAAATAATTAAAAATACATATAATCACAAATAAAATTAATTTTGAGACTAAAAAGTCATTTAATAAAAAGAAGAGGGAAGTATACTTTCAAGACAAAGCCTCAAATATTTGTGCACTCAGGTCAGTCCAATCCGTATGAAAAATCTCGCAGGTCTGTAAATAACTCTAATTATTTACAGTGCTAGTACGTAGTAAATTGTGCTAAATTACTCACTGAAAAGTGCTAATTAACTTGGCTATAGGAGGCTTTCTTTACTTTTAAAGATTAATTACTAGAAATTGATATTTAAACATTCTAATATTGCACACCAAGAATAGGAAACAATCCCAAGTTGCCATAGTTGAAAATGCAAATAATACTATATATAAAGGCATGAAGTTTCACAATATATTTATGCATAACGTTTAATAAAACTATACTAAGATTCCAAATTAATTTCTAGCTAGCAAATTTGGGCACATGTAACATAATTCAAATATGTATATAGATATATATATTATTCCTTAATCAGGCTATGATAATAACAAGCTGAACTAAGAATTATGAGAGCATAAGTAAGGAAACAAAATTAAATTTGAGTTACATAGGATACATATATATATATATACACACACACACCAATTTGCTTAAGCATAAACTAAACTAAACTAAACAATGGATTCAGTCAGAGATAGAGGTGGAGGTGGTTCCGGTGAGATCAACTTGGAGTGTAGTTTTCCGACGAAACACCACCACCGCGAAAATTTCTGGGGTGTAGCCCTATTTAAAGTATTGATAATATTCATGGTGATGGGCACAGCTTCCCTTCTCCTCAATCAGACCAATTCTATAAACTTCTTACAAAGACAATATTTTTCTTCTTCCTCCTCTAATTCTATTCTTCCTCCCATGCAACATGATATATTTCATCAATTCATGACAAAAAATCTGCATTCTCAAGTAAGCTATTAATTTTACAAACTACAAGGAAATTGACAAACATTATATCATTATAATTTCTCTAAGCTTAATGACATAAATTGACTTTTAGTGACAAGTTCTGTCATTAATTCTCAGTTTTCTGTCACTAAAAGTCAGTTTTCTGTACCGTATATATGTAGTAGCATCTATAAAAATGGACATTTTTTAAATTTGTGAAATTAGGCAAAACAAGAGGATGAATTGGAGAGGACACTAAGAAAGGCAGTGATGAAGGATAATAAGACAGTGATAATCACTGCTCTAAACACAGCATGGAGTGAACCAAACTCTATACTTGATCTATTTCTGGAGAGTTTTAGAATTGGAAAGGGAATACAAGTTTTGTTGAAGCACGTCGTCGTTTTAACGCTGGACCAAACAGCGCATTCTCGTTGCTTGGAGAAGAACCTCCATTGTTATTCCCTATTCATGAGCCGCGCCAATTCATCTGAAGAAGCAACTTTTAATTCTGATGATTATATGACGATGTTGTGGAGAAGAATTGACTTTCTACGCATTGTTCTACAGAGGGGATATGACTTTGTATTCACGGTACTACAAGAAAATTGACATTATAGCTTCTCTAGCTTAAAAAGTCTTTAATGACAGAAATTGACTTTTAGTGACACTTCCTGTTATTAATTCTCAATTTTCTGTCACTAAAGACTTTTAGCTACAGAAGCAATAATGAGAGGATTATGTCACTAAAAGTCAGTTTTTTTTTTAAATACAGGATGCCGACGTAATGTGGTTCAGGGATCCATTTCCAAGATTCCACGCAGATGCAGATTTTCAGATTGCGTGCGACGAGTACATTTTCAATAGCTCTAACTTGAATAACACGGCGAATGGAGGGTTCACTTACGTGAAATCAAACGCTCGAACTATCCAATTCTACAAGTATTGGTACATGGGGAAATACTATTTCCCCAAGGACCATGATCAAGGATTGTTCAACGTCATCAAATACAACCCGTTTATCAGAGAAATCGGGTTGAAAATCTGGTTCTTTGACACAGATTATTTTGGCGGGCTTTGCCAACCGAGTTCGAACATGGACGTGGTGATCACAATGCATGCAAATTGTTGTGTTAACCTATGGAATAAGCAGGATAAACTTCCGAAGCTGATAAGTGATTGGAAAAGGTATATATCGTCACCTGTTGCAGCTGCTAGGACCACGAATTCGACTTATAAAGCATGTCCTTGGTCCATTCCAAGACTCTGTGAAAATTTAAGAGAACATGAATTAAAGAGGATTAAGTCAAGAAGAGCAGAGAATAGTTAGACTCAGTCGCATTCTTCATTTTATATAAGTTTTCCAAAAACTTTTGAGTTGTTTTTGTACTTCCACTCATATAGGCCTGCAAATGTATTCAAGGACAGCTGTTTTGAAATAAAAAAAATACTCATTTTTCAGAACAAGTGATTCAAATCTTATGCCAATTTGTAATAAGCAGAAATCTCATCTTATGCCAATATGGTGGAATCTTACTAGTAAAATGGTAAGTCATCGAGCGTGCATACTAAATTACCGAAAAACAAACCAATTGCAATTCAATTTTGGGCGCCAGTTGAGATAACCGGACCTGGTCATTGATATCTTAACATATCTACCAAACGGGACCTTATATAATACAGAAACAGGTCACTGCATATTGATGCAATTGCTTGAGAGAAATAGTTTGTTTAAAAAGTTCACCACCACTTTGCAAACTTCATAATCACACCTGTACTATAGTGTTCTTTTCACTCGGCTATCTAATTTTTTCTGTTTCCCCAATTGGAACTTGTAGCCTCCTTTTTTCCTACTACTTCTGTTGTTGCATGAATTAGGGCAAAAATTCCTAATTGAAAAAAAAAATTGGGCTCAACAATACAAGTAGATTTCATCAAACTCATCCAATATTTTCAGGACAATGAAAATTTAATACAGATACCTATTACATAAGGCCTAAAGCTCATCATCAATTAAAAGCAAATTTGTATTATTTCATTATCAAAATCTATCAAATCGAAACAAACAAGGCCAAATTAGTCAACATGATTATTATTATTATTTTTTGTGGGGGTGGGGGGTTAACTTGCAAAAATTGTTACAAGATTTTGATTGTTCTGAAACTGATAAAAGAGAGAAAATTTAAGGGTTCTGAGGAGTTAATATCACAATAAGCTTGCCAAGTAGAAACATTCAATTAGAGAGCAAGGAGAGGAAACAATCCAAAGTTGCATAGTTCAAAAGTTGAATATAAATGCATGGATTCTACTTTGGTAAAAATATTTTATTTCATATTTTATGACATGAATACACTATATTAATAATGATATGATGATCAACATTAACATAACGTGCAAAGACAAAAACTAAACAAGCACCATTTTTATAGTAAAAATCCAATTGAATTAATAGCATGATGCATTTTAAATCAAAATATCTACTGTTCCTTAATCAGGCTATAGTAACAGGATTATAAGAAAAACATTAGGCTTCATGAATCTGCTCAACCATAACACTAAGTTAAGCAATTAGAGAAAAAAACAATGGATTCAATCAGAGGTGGAGGTGGAGGTGGAGGTCGGGATGGCTTCAAGCATAAAGATGGCGACGTCAAACGCCCCCACCACCAATATTTCTCAGGTGTAGCTCTTAAGATTATCCTATTATTCATCGTAGTAGGCATAGCCTTCCTTCTTCTCAATAAATCTACGTATACTACAGACTTCTTTCAGAGGTCTTATTCATTTTCAGAGCCCAAACACTCTAGTAGGGAAAGCCTATATTCTCCTGATAATCATGCTGTGCCTAAATTTCACCAGTTGATGACAGTAAATCTACTTTCTCACGTAAGCTATACAATGATTTAAGAAATTATAAGTTAATTTATATGCACAAGTTTTAAAAAAAAAAATTACCTGAACTTAGGCAAAAGAAGATAATGGCTTGGAAAAGATGCTGAGAAAGGCAGTGATGAAGGATAAAAAAACGGTGATAATCACTACTCTAAATGCAGCGTGGAGTGAACCAAATTCAATATTCGATCTATTTTTGGAGAGTTTCAAAGTTGGAAATGGAACACAAAACCTGCTGAAGCATGTTGTGGTCGGGGCATTTGACATGAAGGCCTATTCTCGCTGCATGAAAAAGCATCTCCAGTGTCATGCCATTAGTACTGAAGGCGTCGACTTCTCTGGTAATGCAAATCTCTCGAGTAAGGATTATTTGAAAATGTCATGGCGAAAGCTGGATTTTCTACTAGCTGTTCTCGAAATGGGATACGACTATGTCTTCACGGTACTTCTAATCTCTGCCCTTTTTTTACTTGACAAAATATACCAACACCCAAGCAAAATTGGTCTCTTCACCTGAAATGAGTTAAAGCATCTGTGAATTATAGCTGTCGGAAACGAGCAAACTAAGCAGGAAAACAAAATAAATGGTAAGGTAATATTCATGCATAAAATGATTTAGAAGTAACAAACATGTCCAAAATGTCCATAATGGATCCAACCTGCCAATCTGAAAGTATGTTTATGTCCATAGAAGTTGTAATGGATTGTGTCTGGAAATCTTGAAAATTTTACTCTTACTAGGTCCAATTTTCGTTAATGTAATTACATTAACCAACCTGTGTACCCTTAAATTCCATATAAATTCAAATAATGTGTAATTCTCTGCAGTGTTAAATAGTGAGAATATACATGTGTATGTAAATATCCACAGCAGCTAATCAATCCTGAAATTTAGGATGCTGATGTGATGTGGTTGAGGGATCCATTTCCAAGATTCTACCCAGATGGAGACTTCCAGATTACATGTGATCGCTTCTGGTACAATTCCAGCGACTGCAGTGAATCAGCAAATACAGGCTTCAAGTATGTAAAATCAAACAATCGAACTATCCAATTCTACAAGTATTGGTGGGCAGGACAAGACTATTTCCCGAACAAGCATGATCAGTTTGTGTTCAATAAAATCCAAATCAATCCATTTATCAAAGAAATCGGATTGGAACTGCGGTTCCTCGAGACAGCTTATTTTGGGGGGTTTTGCCAACTGGGTAAGGACCTGGATGTGGTGATCACAATGCATGCAAATTGCTGCAATGGCCGGGAAAACAAGACTCAAGATCTTAAAATAGCAATTGATGATTGGAAAAGGTACATATCACTGCCTAATGGTATTGGAAGGGATTTGAGTACTGTGATTTGGAATGTTCCACACTATTGTAGCGATTTGAAATAAGTAATTAGCTGACTAAGTCACACAGTAGAGATTTTTTTATATCGTGCATTTCAAATCAAATTTCAGGGCACAGCTTGCTTTGGACAGTTTTGTCACCCTGACTTGAATGCACCCAACTTACTTCAAAAGGTAGCTATTGTAGGGTTATCATGTAGCACAATTTTTCTCATTACCAGGGTATAATACAAGAGAGGGGGAGTTTGCATTTCAAAGAAAGATGCAGTCTGTTTATTCCTTTTCTTTCTTTTGTTTTTTTTACACACTCTTCTACACTATCCAACTATATGAACTATCACAATCATATATTCTTCTATTTAGAAAACAATAACGCAAGATATCAGTTTTATCGCAATTTATATTAGGATCCAAATCCAACAGTCAATATTTAGAAATACAGAGGACATGAGCAACTTTTCTAACCGAACTAGGATGTTGTGTCCATCGCCTGCAAGTGTATTGAAGGGATGGCATTTTCTAACCGAACTAAGTCTATCGCCATAATAAGTTCATATCAAGTGACCGAGTAATTGTACCTCAGAACAATAAATATATCAATTGATCAGTATTCTGAATTTTTATAGTTCTTTTAGAGGATTCTGGAGTTTAAAATTAAATTCAATTCCAGAAAAGACAAAATTCCTTGTAAAGGTACAAAAAGTATTGCTTTGCTTCAAGAAATTCATGTCAGGAAAACAATCTTGATACTTTAGAACTAAAGTGAAAGAACCAGCAAGTTTACAAATCATACCAAGTATACATTTTCCATGATCAGCTGGTGTTTCCTAATCGCAAATCTACAGCCAGCCATAATCGGACTTACAAGACTGTCAACACATTCACTATAGGAAGCATTTCACTCCATTATACAACTCTCAGCTATTTTCATCAGATTCATATTCTGAAAGAAAACCACAATCCGTCTCTGTTTCAGACTCAAACTCAGCCCCACCTTTAAAAGCAACCGTCACCAAATCACCCTCAGAAGCCTTCCTCTCTTTCTTATATAGACCCCTACTCCGATCTAAATGTCCATCCCTCATCATGATCGAATACTTTTCCCAAATATCAGCCAATGGATGCTTTTCAATTAGCTTTCCACGATCATAAGCCTCTCTGAGAACAACAGTTTGTGTTGCCCCCTTCTTTGATATGTAAAAGATCCCGGGATGCCTCTCAAATGCCTTAGTGAACTTCTGAGGCATCTCCAATGGCCCACGTAGATTACTCACGTTCTTCCTCTCCATCTTTTTAAGAATAGTAAGATGCAGAAGCTCATGAAACACCCCAACAACTCTCTTCTCAGACACATCTGTCCTAGGATCCAAATGTGATGCATCAACATAAGGACTAGTGTAAGGTAACTTCTGCCACTCATTCAACCACTCCATACACTTCCTTTTCAACCCAAAACCCCTCGGGAATCCGATGGGAAATGACAAGGCCTCATTCTTCTCCAATTGAATAGAATTTCTCGACTCTAAATTAGACACTGCTAAACTATTATCCCAAACTAATAGTTTCACCCCCACACGCTCATTAGGGAGAGCCACTATAGAAAATAAATCTGGGTGCTTCACAATTAAATTGTTCTCATAATCATAAGGCAAACCTAAGTCCCATCTAAGCTGATCAATAGTCTGCAAAGGGAGCAATCTCTCTTTCGTAAGCATAAGCAATTTTCGCAGCCTATTCAAAATATCGACATAACAATCATCATATACAGAGCGCAATTCTTGATGATAAACACCCAATGCCTCAGGTGATAATTTATACCAAGGAACAGGGGTGCCACTAGAATCAGGACAATAAAATTCTTGGAAAATATTAGGGTACCGGCGCATAAAGGTGGAGAGTTTGAGGTCGGAGGGCAGGCCAAGGTGGCCACGATGTCGGGAGAGGCGGTAAATGGGAAGGGAGAAATCAGGGTTCGATGCTATGAGTGAAATGAGTGTACAAGTAGCTTTGAGTTGCACACCATTGGAAACAACGGGATCAATAGCAGTGTCTTTTGCCCACTTGAGCTTTACATTGACTAGATTACGCTTCTGAATCTGAATATACGGGTGAAAGCATGAGGTGAAGTAAACAGCGACGTCGAAACTCCGCCTTCTGCAATACATCATTTTCTGTGAGACAATTCGTCGAACATGTTTCGTCTCCTCGGAAAAATCTCGAGCTATGTCTCTATTTTTCTCTTCAACTACTTCTTTACATAAGGGCACTCTTTTGATTTTGGTAATACTTTTTTGTCTTTTTTGTCTTTTTTTTTACTTTTTTTACCCTACCCTAAATTAGGTTAGCTAAAAAACTATTTCTACCTCTACGCCGATGCCTCGTCTTCTTACGTATTGGCCATGGAATAAATTTTATCTCTTTGAACCTTAATATATTTGAATCTTTGAACCTTAATATATTTGAATCACAAATGATCATGTAATTTTATTTGAATCAATATTTAATCCTTTTTTTTTTTTTCATTTTCCATATATAGTCCCTTTGTTATGTCTTGGACGAAAATTTTAAAATTTGGCCGAAATTCCCATATGCTTGGTTAGAGTCCAAATAAAAAATTTGACAGAACATATAGTTGGTTGGATTTTTCTAAGGGTAATTTTTGCACTTTTTCAGATATAATTCAATTACTTAAATATTTTTCATATTCTTTTTGGTTGGTTTTTTTATTTGGATATATTTATATAATTAGTTTATATGCATTTTTTTATTATGATTTAATTATAAATATATTTGAATATATCACGTAGAAAAGTTATATTTATGCATTTTTTCACTCGAAAATAATAAAGCTCAATGTGATTTTCTACATCAGTAGTTCAACATAAATACACAAATAAAGATAAAACACAGCTTTTTCTACATCATTAGATCTCACTATTATTCACGAGAGTAAAATGCAGATTTTCAAAGGTTAGATTTAATTAAAATTAGTACTGATAAGCTTAATTTTCATCACAACTAAATATGACAATTCAAAATATGCTGTCCGTCAACCACGGTACAAGAAAGTGAAAGCAAAGAAGATATGATTGATATTCTGTAAATTAGGAATATATCTGAATGTATATACATACAGTAACCAAAATTCACAGATATATTTACCATCCCTGAAGCTATATGTATCTGCCTTGGCTTGTACAGCAACAAAAACCATAGCTAAACTACTCTATGGCTTCCCATCACCCCACCCACCAAAACAAAACAAAGCTCTAAAATGGCCAACTGCAAAAGAAATTGACTAGGGAAAAAATAAATTAATTTAAGAAAAGCACGCCTATTGCGTAATGTCAAAATTGGAGCTGCGGCTTGTTTCAAGTATATACACTTTATACATCCAGCGCAGCTTGGTTAAAGTTAAACTGCCACATGATGAGTCTGGACAATGTTGTACTTCTGCTGCCTCCAAAAACTCGAGATCTCATAATACCATGCTTGATTCACTCAGCCATTTAGCTTGGCTAAAAATTGGTTTAGGTTGTATTCTTCGGTGTACTGTGACTGATCCCACAGCTCTTCTAGGCCCCCAAGAATGGATTTTAGTCCCTTTCCCTTGCCCGGTAATTTTGTATCCTCGTCACCTACCCTTGACGGTTTTGACGATCTTGTCCCCTGGATTATGCAAACACCATCATGTAAAAATGGTAATCTTGATAACAATTCATAGGAGTTCCGCTAAAAACTTGAGGCTTGATAAAAGAGCAAAAATTACAAATGCCTCTTGAGGTTTGACCTATTTACTAAACAGCCTATAATGCTTTGACTTGACATTAAAAACACCATTTTGCAGTATTAGAATCACGCTCTTATGGCTTGTATTTTTCTTACAAATACCCATATCAGCAGGTGTAATTTGTGAGCGATAAAATACCAATGGTGGTATTTGTAATTTTGAATTCAGAACAGAATGCTTTAGCTAAAGCAAGAATAGATAGTGAGAGATACCTTTTGCCCATCTGCTGGAGTAAATAGATCTAGTAACTGATCTGTATTCATTGTATTCATGCTTGCGTTTTCTGAATTTATGACAGCATTAGCTACTGAAACTTTGAATTTTTGGAGACTCATCACTTTCTCCTCCAAGGTGCCTCTCATGATAAGTCGATGGACATTCACCACTTTTTTCTGACCTAACCTGTGTGCTCTGTCCATAGCCTGCAAGTATTGCAAAAAAAAAAAAAAAAAGATGTTCTTGAGAGTTGATAGTGCGAACTCACATTACATTAGATAAAGAGAGGTACAAAATCAGTTTGTTCAAATGAGCAACTTTCTCAATTTTATTGCCCGTTGCTGCATTTGTACCTGATGATCTCTCATGGGATTCCAGTCATGCTCCATAAAAACAAGGGTATCAGCCGATGTCAAATTCAAACCAAGCCCACCAACTGCATTTAGCAATTACGAGGTATTAACACAAAATGTTACTTTCTTAAATTAGCTTTTGGAAAGTGTGAGAAAGTAGTACCATGTGTTGTGAGCAGCAAGGCATCAATTGTAGGGTCTGAGTTGAAGGCCTTCACAATTTCAAAGCGCTTTTCAGGTTCAACTGATCCATCTAATCTCAAATATGCAACACTGCTTAAAAAGAGGAATAATCAATTAAACCACTTGATGCAAATGAAGTGGGCCACTATTTGAAATTTCTGTGCTCGCAAAGAATCATATTGATAGAAATAAATTGAAGTTCACACACATACATGCACATGAACTTCAGATAGAGAGGACTTCAAACAGACACAATATTTGAAAAATAACTACATAAGGGGTACTCACTTTTTCATATGAGTTTGAAACAAGTCTTTTTCAATAGTATCCAATAAAGCCTGCATGAAGACACTATTAGAAACTCAAATTATACAAGAGAAATTATCATTCAAAAATGATAAAAATATCTATTAATACTTTGTGTTGAGCAAATATCAAAACTCTGTGCTGCCCAACGGTAATAGTGCCTTCAGAACTAGACGCATCAACACCTATTCCACATTCTTCCATTATCTCCTGAAGGGCAACAAGTTTAGGCGAATGATGTATCTTATGAAGCTCCGAAGCAATATCGGAATTTGCAGGAACAAGTTCCGACAGCATAGGTACAAGCGAATCTGGAATTCTTTCACCAAGAACAAGTAATGGATGACTACAAAGTTTCAACAAATATTGAAGTGCCTGTAACAGACAAAAGAGAAGTCAGTTAGTCAATAAAACAGTAATATTAGATTGGTCATATCAACTCTACACACCTGGAAAACATGTGAAGATGCTTTGGGTGCCCCTGCTGCATCTTCGTTTTGCTTAACCACAGTTGAGATTTCTTGTCTTACATGTGAACCAGAAAACTGTTCATACAGTTTCAGCTGTACAGGACTCAAGTCACAATATCTGTCCTGGATAATCTTTTCAGGCAGATCAGACAAAACTTCATCTTTCGTACGACGTAAAAGGAAAGGCATGACCTATCAAGAGAGAATTCCATCAACCAGAACACATTACAAAGTGTAAAAAGAATAATCACAAGCAAATGCTAGGTTGTATAACATAGATGACTTTAAAAGATACAAATAAAAAATAAGCACCTGCTTGTGCAATGCTTCCATGGCTAGTACCCCTGCTTCTG
The DNA here is from genome assembly GCA_963675135.1 of Galeopsis tetrahit. NCBI lineage: Eukaryota > Viridiplantae > Streptophyta > Magnoliopsida > Lamiales > Lamiaceae > Galeopsis > Galeopsis tetrahit. The sequence continues at coordinate 12,275,817 of OY776125.1, read as the reverse complement.
CATCTTTTGCTGAACATTTAGGATCACGGGATGCTAAAAGAGGTTTTCCATAAGCAGCTTGAAACTGTTGAAGCACCAAAAAATTGTTTCTCAGAGAGATTCAACCATGATAGCCCTCACAAAAAACTATGCACATGTATAAGAGAAGGAAAATTAATCTTGAAACTTGCTTTTAATATATAAATGGAAACGACATAAAACCCAATGTCAGGTTTCTTATGGAGCAAAACTCCACACAAATTACAAGTCCTTTGTAGCAGATCTAGTACCCTCTCTCTCTCTCTCTCTCTCTCTCTCTCTCTCTCTCTGGCACATGCAATCTAATATTCAAGAGAATTTAGTGGCAGTTCTTGAATATTTTAGTTCTGCTGTATTATCTGATTACAGTACATGCTTGACACACCTTTGCATCTAATATATGTCATGTGTGTTCCCTACTGGGATGCTAACCCATCTTTCCACTTAAACCAAGGTGCAATATAAGGAAGAGGGAACAAATTCCACTTTCCACAAGTATAATAAAGGTAGTATACAGATATCAAAAATACTAATCACCCAACAGGATGCTGGCTTAGAAGGGTACAAGTAAATTGCATATGCTACATTCCATGTAAGATATTACCCAGTTCTCTCATATGTCATGGTCTGCCAATACAGAAACCAATCTAGAAGTGAATTTCAAGGCCATGGATGAGCATAGTGTGTAGTATATATTAGGGTAAGCTACGATTATTGCATAAATAAATATGATATTACCCAGTTCTCTCATATGTCATGGTCTGCCAATACAGAAACCAATCTAGAAGTGAATTTCAAGGCCATGGATGAGCATAGTGTGTAGTATATATTAGGGTAAGCTACGATTATTGCATAAATAAATATGATACTCAAAAGAACAGTGCAAGTAAATGAATATCATATTGTCAAGGATAAATAAGAAAGAAACAGAGTCTAAAAGTGAGGGATGTGTGACATACTTGTCTTTCTGTTCCAAGAAACCCTGGCATAAGAAAGTCAAAGAGAGACCACAAATCTAACACATTGTTCTGCAACCAAAAAGTTGGTGTTCTTCTGTCAGAAACAAACACAAACTTATACTTGCAAAAAGAAGTCAAGTTAAAAAAAATTTAAGAACCTGAATCGGTGTTCCACTCAATATGAGGCGATGCTTAGCTTTAAGTTGCTTTACAGCACATGTAACTTTGGACTTAGAGTTCTTTATTATATGTCCTTCATCTAGGATGCAGTAATTCCAGAAAAGCTGACTGAGATGATCAATATCTTTTCGGACAACATCATAGGAAGTTACAATTGTATTATGCTTGTTAAATTGCAGTCGCAAACTAGATCGATCTTGAGCAGAACCAATGTATTGAAGCGTTGTTAAGAGTGAAGGATCAATAAACTTCTCTATCTCATAGACCCAATGTCCAACAAGGGTTGAAGGACATATAATTAATGATGGTGGCAAGTCCTCATCCTTATTTGTAGCAAGATGTTCAGCTATATCAGAAGCAACAATTGCCGATGATTGAAGAGTCTTACCAAGGCCCATATCATCACATAAGATGCCATGAAGGTTGAATCTTCTTAAAAATGCTAGCCAGTTTATGCCTTCCTGTTGATACCTGAACATAAAAAAGAAACCAAAAGATATCACAAGATGTGACATGGAGCATAAAGTCCAGATGGAAAAGAAAGATGTACACCAGGAATGAAACATGAAACCATGGTACAGTTCATTCATCAATACTGGAACATAATAGAAAATTCAACCATTAGGGTTAGGATGGATGTGCAATCATAGACTTCAAAATCAAAATCTTAATCAGTAAATGTTAGAAAAAAAAAACACATAATAGTGGAAGCACGTTTTTACTGTTTCAGTCCATGTTAGATGCTCCTACGGCAAACTCAGCCTTCAATAAGTAGAATGAATATTCCATTTCCTCCACTTCAATTCAATTTACCTCAAAGAACTTGTAAGTATAGACAGATAAAGATGCAGCTACCTTCTAAGAGTCACATTTAGCTCAAAGGAGAGTTTGTAATCATCAATGTGAGAATTGTCTACTAGTTGCTCCAGAAACAATGCATCTTCCTTATTTCTAGACAAACGGTCAGTCAGGCCAACAGGCGGAGGCACACCACGTGCTAGCGGAAGAAGAGGCACCAGAGCAGCAAAACTATGTGTTACACTCTGTCTAACAGAATGATCACAGTCGCTCATGCACCGCAGAAGAGGAACAACCAATAAAGGAGCATAAGGTACAAGTTCCAATCCCAATCCCTGTACAAGCAAACTAACAAGCATGCCAGCTCCTTGTCTGGCACGCACAGATGACATATCACCTAACATAGGTACAACATTCTCAATAAGTACCCCCATGATATCCAAGGTCATTGACTTGGCCATTGCGGTGATACATCTCGATGCAGATAACCTCACAGCAATATGAGAATGTCTCACACATCTGAAAATGCATGGTAAGAGAGTTAGCAGTTTCTGTCTCAGTGTCACGTCCAGGAAAGGAGCAATAGAGCGCACCACCTGCCACGACGCAAAAGGAAAGGTCAAACGTATAAACACATAAAAATTAAAGTGAAGGAAACATCAGAATCACTCCAATAGGCAGCCATAATATCATTCACATGGTACAATGAGTCAACGACTACGTCCATTTTCCACTCAAATCATAAGGATGAAACCCGACTACACATGAATGGAACCCGGCTATACAGGACGAAAAATCTTCAGGCCAGTCCCAATACATGAAATCTACTAATATAAGTATATTTAATTAACTTTCATGGTGTGACTTAAAAGAAACGAGAACCCACCCCCAAAAAAATCAACAATTGGGAACTTCATTTACCAATCCCAACATAATTGCTTTGACATGGGGACACATGGAAAGAATGGTTTACATTTATCTACATGAGAATATATGTAAAAACCAAACCTATTGTTATGCATCATCAATAAATGTTAAGTTTCAGCATGCTTACTTGAATATTGTTAATTAATATCTGAGGATCTTTAATAGAATCAATAGATTTATCGATCAGCTTCTCATCTTCTGGAGTCAGGCCTTCATGGTCACAAGGCTTAAGGACCTCAACAAGGCAATGCCAGATCTTAGGAAGTTTGTCAAACAAAGAACCACCAAACTTTATGCATAAATATTTCAATGCAAGTTCAGAACCACGTCTGCTTATAAAACCTTCAACCTTCGAACGGTCTTCACCAGTGGAAAACATGTTAACTTTGGACTTTGGTCTACCACTACTGCTTCCAAAGGATAGAAGGTCTTGGTCTTCAATTATCTCAACAGAATTTAAGGCTCCAGCCTGGGGTGTTTCACGAGGATCCATGCATGCTAAAGTACATAAATTCTTGATTAGCTTGTCATTTGGACCGGGTTTGCGTTCAATACAATGATGTATGAGCTCTGCCAACGACTCAGCGGCCTTGTTTTGCAGAATTTCTTCCTACAGGAAAGATGAAAGCACAATTTCAGTGTTAATCGAGGTCTTTCTGGAAAGCAAGTTCATAATACCTGTTCTCTTTTAATGGAAGACATTAGTGGCAGAATGACTGGATTGAGTTTTGCTGGAAGCTCTGACATCCAAACAACTGCAGCTGCTAGTAAAGCTGAGACAGTGACATGCAAATTATTCTGAAACCAAAAGAAAATAGATTGAAATGTCTGAAAAATACTCTGAAATTTACTCCAGACAGATAATTGATTATAAAATTTGAGGCGCTGGTCTGTATCACAAGACACTGAATTTGTTGACCAGATTATATAATTCGATGTTGCAATGAAAATGTACCTGAACACATTTCAGATATCCAGCAGTCGTCAAAAGCTTTTGCTTTACAGACTCTAATTCCTCAAATAAATTCCTGCCATCCGATTCTAGCCCAGAAACTCCATTACCCATAAATTCAAGCTTTGAGGCAAAATTCAAAGCATCATCAGCAGTCAAACTCTCAATGTCCACTTTAATAGATGACAATAGATCATTGTGCAGGCCCGATGCCTCTGTAGCATTATACAACTGAGCAGCCTCATTCCGCATCTTGGTAAATGTTCTTGTTAGTTCAGCATAAGGTAGAAATGAATCTTTTGTAGGACATGCAGGGTTACTGCAAGCTAATAAATCTAGCAAACATGTCCTGAATTTACTTGAAATGCCAGCAATAACTTCATCGGACTTTGAAATGTCTCTCAATACTTTAAACCAAGATATAAGGACCATAGAAACCACCTGATAAAATCAACAACGGAATCAAAAAATCTTCAATACTCCACCAAAAAAAAAAAAAATCTCACGATACTAAAACATATAGAAAGTCAGAAACATTTTGTAAATTCTCTCCTCCTAAATTTACCTGCCTCTGAACTCCTGATAAAGAATTCAATCCCTTCCATAGTGGGTCAACCACATACTGCAAGGACGAGCTATTTAACTTGGAAACCATAATGCCCAGAGCTGCTGCTGTAACTACTCGTGTATTAGTTACAGAGATATCCAAATCTGCACCAACAACTATCTTAGTTGAAATGGCAGAAGCATCTCCATTTTGATCTCCTAGCAAGCTTTCTGTAGATTCTAAGGCCTTATTTTTCTGGTATTCACTTTCCAGCATAACTGCTCTCATTTTAGCTGCAGCTTTGTGATGACTTTTACGAGGTAGGGCAACAGGCCAAAACATTTTTGTAGCATCCAATGGAGAGCCATAAGGAGTAGTAGCAAGGTCAATCCATGAAGATAAATATAATTTTGCAGCATTTTCTAAGTCTTCCACCTGGCACTGACCAATTGGAAGAACATTTCAGTAACATAGAAATAAAACCAGTTTGTCTTATTAAGGTAACATTGCAGGAAAAAAAAAACAGAAATTAAATTTAAAATTACATACTTCAACTAAGAGATTCCAAACCCTCTCTGAGCACTGCAAGATCTCTTCATTTGATTCAAGCAGCAAGTTCTGGAAAACAATCCTTAGGGTGTCACCAACAATGAAAGAAGGCCAAAATGAGGTAGACTCATCAGTAATGCTCCTCCTGTAACCAGCTTCAAGCAAGCGTTCCTGCAAATTAGTCATGCACTGGTTAATTTCATTTTATTCAACGATTTACAAATAATAGCAGTAAATGAACTAGCCCATATTGCAATGGAAACAAATAGTAATTAAAAAATTCTCAGAAAGGGAGGTTACAAATTAAAAAGCAATTACAAAAGGTTAGACATAGTACCAAAGTGCGGATTGCTGATAAGCGGACAGAAGTGATACTATGTCTCATAAAGGGCCATAGCCTTGGAGCAAGAGTTGACAGCATATAAGGGTTTTCTAGAGAACTCATTCCTTCTTCAAGATCATCCACAAGACCAACTTCATTAAGGTCAAGCTCCATTTTCTCTTTGGAGACCAAGGTACCAAAAGTCTTTGGAATCATCTCCTCTTGGGAATAAATTTCTGCTAATAGATTCATTACGCTGCAATCAAAATCAGACAAATATATCAAGGACTTTAAAAACCTCCAGACTCTAGCATAATAAATACTAGCTTCAAGATGAACCACGTAACACTCGGGTATTTTGTAAGTTAAGCATAGAAAAAGGGACACATAGATCAAAAGATTTTGTTATACAGAATAAATTCTAGCATATTACACTAATCCAAATCGAAACTATTGTCCCATAAGAAAAGACCAATCAAGAGCTTGAGATCCTAGCACCGCATAATTTTGTAATAAACAGAGATAAGTCAAAATTGATTGTACAATACTCCATCCGTACCCTCTGTAATTGACTCATTTTGCCTTTTCTGTCGTCCCAACCTAATTGACACATTTCCTAAAATGTCAACATGTCACTATCTCTCTACCTTTCCTCTTTCCCTATCTCTCTCTTCCTTTATCCTTTATATCACTTTTCACCAACTCAATACCATTTTAATACTATATTTCTTAAAACCTGTGCAAAAAGCAAACGTGTCAATTACAGAGGGACGGAGGGAGTATTAGACAATTTAAGATTTTTAGAGATGGAAAAAAACATATTATTACACAGTAACTGAGAATATGACTATATTCCTGTGTCCTGATTTAAGAGAATGGAACAAAAAAACACACTCACCACTTGCTAGCCCTGGGTTTTTATTGAGAAAGTTATGAAAATGAGAATAAATTATTGCAGGCATAATTCTAGGTCCTATTGCTAAAAAAGAGGTAGTGTATGAATACAACTAGGAAGGAAAAAATAATATAGAATAAACTCATTGCCGTATAAAAAATGCAGGCAAGAAGGTATGATCAACCCTATGGAGACTTTTCAACAGATGCAAGCATGAGAGAAAAAAATGTGTCAGAAAGTGAGGCTATAGTTGGCAGAAAATAGAAAGTGCACAGAGAAGAAAAACTCTAAGAGGACAAAGCAAGAGAAAACAAATGCATGTGCCACTATGATGAGCTAAGGAGAAAGGGCAGCAAACAATCTACAAGTGTTGAGGAAAAAAAAGGATGAGGGCTAGCCTAAAAGTTAGGTAAGGGATGTAGAAAACTAAATAGGAATAGAGGTGCCTATCGTATCATAAGTTATTGGGTACAAAAAGCTAACCAAGTTTGTCAGACACATCATATTTGCCACCAAAATTTGGATTGTAACTTGTAAGATTGACAGAAGCACAGAGAAAGAAGAAATTGAACGACTTCAGGAGTACATGAGTTCCTATTGATAGTTCATAGATTATGTTGATCAAATAAGTTTTTAATCTCAAGCACAAGCTGAAGATGCATAAAGAAGAATACATGAGGATAATATCTCAAAGACGATGCGATCAAAAATTACCTGCTGGTTGAGGGACTCAAATCATCCAGGTCAAGCAAAATGTCCCATAGCAGCATAATAATAGAATGTAATAGTGAACCCTTTAGAGAAACCACAGCAGCAGAAGTTGGTATCAGAGCCTCTGCAGCAACTGCTCTCACATCATCATCAGGATCTTCGAGCCCAGTTCTACAAGCAGGAAGGACATACCCCAGTAAATCATGGAGCATCTCCTGATACCAATACAAAATTTTAGAAATGATGTTAAGAAAAGATAACTGCAGACTTTAAATGCATAAAGCATATAAGGGAATCACATAATAAATAACTTACGGGAGTCTAAATAAAAATACAAAGAATAGAAACAGGTGCTTGCCTGCCTAAAAAAAGAATGACTTGAAAGCATACGGCCTAACACTACTAGCCCAGTCATGGATAAGTTATGCTGTTTTTCAATTATCAATATAGAGAGAAACGTAGGGTATGTTTGTATTGGGATTATAGTGCACAGGGAAATCCCGGACTTCGAAATCCTGGTATTTAAAAATCCTATTGAATAATTATAGTGTGTGTTTTAGAATTCTATAGGCTAGGATAGTGGAAAAGTTGATTGATGTAATATTATATTATTGTGAGTGTATTGGGAGAATAAAAAGGTAGGTAATGTGAATGTATTGGGAGAATAAAAAGGAGAGCAGTGGTAGGTGATAAAGTAGAGCAGGATTAATAGGATTTCAAAATCCTTACTTTGAGTCCCAAAACAAACAGGGGAGATCACAAAGTCCAATGTCCGGCTGGGATAGTCGTTAAACAAACATACCCTTAATGTCTATAAATAAATAACAGGATAATTTGGGCTGTCTAAAAATTCAGAATACAAGGAGCTGAAACATAATCAATGGATATGACATGGTCCCTTCTCCCTTCGTGCATATAGTTGAACAAAAAATGTCTTTTCTCAGTCTCATTTCAAGTTCAATAAGAGCAGTAGCCTCTTATCAGATTTTTCACCTTTGGAGACCTTTCTTGTTCCCATTAAATTCTTCTCGGGAACAATTGCTCCCAAAATAAGATTCTATAACATGAATTCTACTTCCAATTTATAGAATAAATTATAACTACAAAAACCTAAGTTAGGTCAAGCTGAGAAGTTCTAAATTTTACAGGAGACCATACTCTAGCTGGATTCACAATAAAACTATGGAATTTCATCAAAGATGCTGCTAATCACATATAAGGATCTGAATATGAAATTGTTCCAATCAATATCTGTTCTAAAAATGCCCAATGCACCAAATTAGGATCGCGACAAAACTGCAATGAATTTCGACAACTAAAAGCACATTCTTGAAAGTCACATATCATTCTCCTCCTTGACATATGAACACATCGATTCGTATAAGGTCAAGAAGTGGCCATATCAGAAATATCACGTTTCGCTTGCACAAGATCAACTCGAGTAACGTGTTTCAGAAAGAAAGGCAACAAAAACCAGAATTCTTCTCTAATAACCAGATCTATTATTCGAAAAAACACAAACTCCAAGGGGAAATGTTTAGTTCTTAATCACGAAATATCCAGGGTATTCAAGATATATTATGCTAGAAGGTCAATTAAGTAGCCAATTGTCAGGCCGTCCCACAATATTGTTGAGACAGCAACAAGTAAAATTTCAAAATGCATCAAAGTTCATGCAGTGCAACAATGAATAGAATAAATTAACCCACAAAATTTCCCAAATCCAAATTTTATAGGGAAAGCAAATTCAGACAGAGACCTACCTGTCGAACAGCAACTAAATATTTAATACCCAAAAGACTCCCGTGACGAATTTCCCACTCTGGTCTACGCTGAAAAAAGCGAAGAAATAATTAAAAAATTGCTCCATCAAAAGAATTATCTGCAAAAAAATATTTGAGGAAGCAAAACAGTTCTTTACTCAAACATTTACCTGCATTTGCAACAAAATGTTCAGTGTCTCTTGAACCAATGATGGGTGCATGTACTTAAGCACAGCGCCTAAAGCTTGAGCACAGGTTTCCCTTACTGGTGCAACAACTTGATCAGATACGTAATCTCCAAACCTATAAAGAGAGAAAATAAATCATTTAATTCTCCCAAAAGTTCACTGATTCCAACTTCACCTGAGGTACTCCATAAACCTTAGAAGTGGCACCATAAGCCTAAGGAAAATAACAAGAAATTCAAACCAACAAAACACTCAAGTTGGAATTGTCCTCACACTTGGGGACACTGAGCTCCTATTCCTGCTAGTTTCAATATATCTTCTTTGGGGACCCAATATTTATCACTGTATAAAACTAACTAGCAGTTCAGTATTGTATATATAACAAATCATACCGATCCAGTGATAAGACACACAAGAAGCGGATTGCACAATCCTGCAGAAATTCACAGTTTCTCATCCACGAAGTCCTGGCATCTTTGACAAAGTTCATGAGTTCAGTGTTTTGAGGAAGACTTTTCGATATGTTCATCTTCTCAGAAGATTCCTTGCCTTGAGGGTGTTCCTTTACCTCTGTGACGATATTTATAGAACAGCCAGCACTGTCAATACCAGATTGTGGCTCCACCTTCATAGGATTAATATCACTCTGTCCATTTGCATGTGTATTAAGAAGTAGACCCCCATCTTCAACTTTCGTACAAACATCTAAATCTCCATCTCTGGAGTCACTCATTGGAAGTGATGTTTCTTCTAATTTTGGTCTCTTCAAAATCGGCTCTGATTCATCAGGACTAACCTGCATATTCAGATCAATCTCCCTCTCTCTTTTCACTGTAGACTCATTATCTTCCTCGTTCAAATTAGAAGCAGAAGAACCAGGGCCACTAACTTCAGGTATAAATATTCCCGCACTAGCCCCTTGATAGGTCAATATCTCTCTAAGAGCCATGATGCTTCCATGGCGAATTTCCCAAACTGAGATACACAAGCAGGTGGTTAAATTACACCTAAGTGTCAACAGATCAAATGTGATAAAGCAAAAGCATTACTTACCAGCATCAAACGTATCAACGAGGAGTTGTTCAACAAAAGTCTGAAAAGGCCAACCCCCATCCCCATCATTTTCAAAACTCTCTTCATCAGAAATGGTATCTGCAAGTTGCTGCATCGAAACTACTTCAGTTATTTGCATTTCAAGGATCTCATAAGATAGCCAAATATTAAAATCCATCAACAGGGAAAAATGTAAAACGAAAAGTCTTAGAGAAGACAACTCAGAAGGAACAGAACAAGTAGAATGCAATGAAGAACAGGTCAAGACAGTACTCAGAACAAGACGATCAATGGTTAAGGATTCTGACAGCTATTATATGAATTTCTCCAATAGCTAGTCAATTTTCATTTTGCTTTAACCATATTACTCTTGACGAAGTTGGTAAAGGTATATTACAACACACATGATTAGCCAGATATATCATACATTTAGCACCTTGAATCTCAACTGGGAAAAAGAAGATAATAATTAGGAGGAAAGACATTCCATTGAAAATGGTCTTTAAAAAAAGAATCAGAGTGTTGTAGTCACCTTAAAAGAGCTTGAAGAGTCCACAGAAATGCTCTTCGGTGATGCCATATCATGTGATTGTGTTGCCTCTGTATCCCCATCTTTTGGCCAGCCTTTGGATTGGTCTTTTGAAGTATTTTTCGCCTTCCGTTTCAAGAGATTCAATTCCCTGGCACTGGGCCGTCTAGATCTGGATGTGGGTACAATGCGTGTCACGAGTTGCTGGATATTTCGTGAAGGTTGAGAGGAGAAATACTGAAATGCAGTTCCATTTCCAGGGTGATTATATTTGTGCGACATAAGGTCCTCATCTCTAATCACATCATTGACATCCATGAACTGCTCACACACATCCAAACCTGCATATGAGAAGTTACTACTGTTCATATGCACACTGTTTTTGCTAAGGTGCTACTCCGTCCTATCCAATAGGATCTCTGGTTTGATTTTTAAAAAAACCACAAATTGCAGACCATGTAATATAGCTTAAATAAAGAAAAAGAACAATCGTAAAAACAAAAGAAAAAACTGTTATATTTAGTACAGGCCAGCTCTGAGGTGGACAAGGTCACAAGAAAGAGTTGTATACTTGTATGGAAATTATAATACACAACTTTTCTTGAGGAATATTACTGTTCAAAATTAAACCACCTTGTCAAAGAAAAAGGTGCATTTATCACAAATAAGAGAACAGACACATAAATACTGAATACTTTGCAGATCAAAACAAGACTTAGTGAGCTACTTGCATTTATCATATAAATAAGTGGAACTTCACTTAGTACCTTAGTGACAAAAAAAAAACACAATCCTTACAATTGCTACACAAGCAGGACATTAAAAAAGTGTACTACAAAAAACTTTATAAACAATTGTGTCACCACAAGGTAAAAATAAGATAAATCTTATGCAGCAGCATGGGATAAGAAAATCTCCTTCAAGACAGCAAGAGATGTGTGAAATAGATAAACATATAATACCCAATCGTAGGACTAAATATGAAGTTTGTCTGACAAAAATTCAGCTCAGCACAGCACACCGTAAAAGATGGTGAATAAACTAAAAATGAGAGGAATTTGAGCATAGGTTGAAAAATCAGTTCCTTTTCTGTGAGGACAATACAACTTAATCATGGTTTTTCCACAATAAAAGTATTGTAATGGATCAGATAGTATATATTTGTGCAGCGCATATACTACAAGCACTGATGTATGATCTATTTTTTATGATGAAAACAGGGGCAAATGGTTCACATTGTTACTAGAAAGACAGTATCACTGACCCAATCGACGCTTAAGATTTTGTTTCTGTCGAGCCAATCTCTCTTTGGGGTTCTTGCAGTTGTCACTTGCAATGTCATATTCCTGCAATTTAGTCCATGGAAAATCAATTAATGTAACAGTTAAAAACCAACAAAACCTCTATTTAAAACATAAACTAAAATCACCTACAAAAAATAAGTTGCTAAGCTTATTTCGTCGTGAGTGGGATAATGCGATTAACACAAACATGTGAAAATATACATTCGCAATTCGCAAACTTATGTAGCCGCACAAAAATGTAATTCCTATTTTGATATACATAGATACAATATCAGGCCTCAACATTCACTACATAATATCATCTAAACAACACAAGACATGATTCATCAGAGGTCCCTCAGGTTTGAAGCTCTAACCACAAAGCTTTTTCAAAAGTTCCAAGAGATAAATTTGTAACATACAGCAGACAAATATAGCTAATAAAACTGCCAGCATAAAGTTTTAATTTTAAAGAAATTAAATGATGGGTATACCTGACCACCAGATGCCACCAAAGCTCCGAACTCCAACACCTTGTTAAGATCGAAACTGAAAAATGCAATAAATAATTAGTAGCAAAAAGGAGAACTAAGCAACAAAATTCTGGATTTAATTGAGACGACACCTTCAAAATAGCGAGTGTTCATGCTATGCAATTAGTTTGAATACTAAAAAAAGGAAACGAACAAATACAAACAGCATAAAGAAAAGAAGACCTTCTAAAAGAAGTGCCTGCTCCAATTTTAGAGTGGCTGCTGGACCAAGTGACCACATCATCAAAGGTGGCAGATATCCCAGCTTCTAGCATCTTCGCCTCAACACATCCAGAAAGTTCAGTCAAAGATGTATGTTTGACATTCTCAGCAATGGCTCCCACGGCACGAGCGGCAGCTACTCTGGTATCCCACTTTTTACTGCGTAGATACTGTGACACCTGCGCTTGTATTTGAGAAGGGTCAAGCTCACAAGAAAATTGAGAAGCCATGTGTAACACTGGAAGTATTGTATGCTAAAAAAGAAGTCCTTTAAAGAATGTATAATAAAACAAACAAACAAACAAACGAAAGACAGAAAGAAGGAAAAAACATAGATGTCAATGTAAGTCGTCTAAGCAGGCACGATCACAAGTCAGAAGATAAGTAAAAATCTGTATATCAAGTGGTTGTTGCACAATTCCTCATATCCCCAAATCGTCTAAACTGATCATCATGCAATTTCTCAGAGATAAACTATTAAGATTCTTTAGACCATATATTTGATATCGCAGATCAAACCAAAAGTAAAAATCTTTTCATTAACATACTCTTATTTATTGACTGAAACTACAAATATTCAAGCACGTCTAGCATTGACCAAAAATCATAGCTTCAGTCCTTTTTTAGTTTACATACTTTTACATGTCTCAGCAGAACACAGAACGAGACAAGACAAGACAAAATCACACTAGCAGGGGGGACCAATTTCACAATTAATACAGCAATGTCATAAGAGCTTTGACTCAGTAATCAACAAAAGTCCTCTAAATATTCACACTATCATACCTCAAAAAAAATACTACCTCAAATGATTTTGAAGAGATTAGGAAAAAAATACAAATAAGGTTGTGTTGTGCAGAAGCACCATCAGGGAAAACTGTGACGGGTGCATTGAAATGATTAGTCTTAATCGTGAAATGCAAAAAGGAATTTTCTTCAAAAGGTTTATTGGGCATCTCCTTTTTCATAATATTTATGAGAATGTGGTCCATATTGAGTGGAAAAATTATACCTTAATTAAAAGGGCATTCAGGTCCTGAGGATGTGACCTGGCAATTTCCCCTATCTGCTTTGCTGCAGAAAACCTAGTTGCTTGGGTTGAACCTGCTGTGCATTTGTTAAAGAGAAACAGGGCATACAACACTGACACGACACGGGATTTTCTCCCTTTTTTTAAAGTGCTTGTTTATCATATTTACACTTAAATAGCTATTTCATTTCTAAGATACAAATATAAAACTTTAAGAAAAATAATATTTATCTCTGCATTTCTCAAATTGAAAAAACACTAACAGTCTAGGAGTCATAAGCACATAGGAAAATGATTTCATAGCACAATACTTATTAGAAAATTACAACAGCAAACCTAGAGGAGCCATACATATTATCGCATGCATATCTGATGCATAAATTATTTGTAAACTTATGCATGAATGGAATTATTAAAATACTGGTATCTGGGTGTTGTGATAAACAGTTAAATAGAGGATACTGTCCAACAAAGTGAGCAGCCGATTAAGCCGCGACGATTGTTGAGCCATATTCTGAAACCTTCACCTAATACCACTCAATTGAATGACGTCCTATATCCAGAAAGTAATCTTTGATCATCAACTACCATCGAAAAAATTTCCCAGCGACTTGCATGTAGCCAGAAATTTAAAATCAAGCGACCACCATAAATTTATACCTACAATTAACCGCAAACAGAATCAAACAACAAAAAGTAGAATCCGAATTCAATCAATTATATATAATTCAATCAGAAAGATTATGGAAAAGGGAGAAAAAACACGAAAATACGACCAATGACACCAGCAGTATCCATTAAATTCATAGGACAAACAGGAAATGAACAACCCATTATCACAATGCAATAATTATTATGGAAAACATTGAAATACCTTTCAGCTGACAATGCTACGATGAATACACATACAATCAGATCCATTTATGCACCATACTGAAATTACTATGTGTTGATAGAGTAAGTTATATGCATGAAATCAGATGCACATACCTATAGTCACGAGAAGAGAATCTAGGGCAAAAAATTGTTCGATTCTTGCCAGAACTAAATGTTGGTGTAGAGTGTAAGGGAGACGAGGGTTTCGATTTTGATAAACAGCGGATGACGCTCTTTTTATAAACATAGATAGATGGAACAACAGAAAAGGGGAAAATTGATGGTGGTTTTGCGATTTGATGAATGAGCCGACCCGACCCGTTAAAGATCTTGACGGGTTCTAATTTGGGGCACCGTTATCATTCCAAATCTAGCTTTCGATTCTTTTTTAGGAAATCCAATTTGACATTTTTAGGTCATTCAAAAAAAATTAAAAATTACTTCTATAATTTTTAAATATTCGGGAGTTGAAATTCTTGTCAATAGATTTTTTGTATGTATCATTATTTTGCTTATAAACTATTACAGTTTAAAAATTAAATATTTTTTAATACTGACATTCTATATGTATAATAGTGATAAATTTGTATACATAATGGTGTTACTCACAAAAAAAAATCAGTGTGAACCACATCCACCAGAGTGTTACTTTCACAAATTAATAATTGAAAGTTATTATAGTTAAAACGTTAAATTTATGTTTTATCAATATTACCTAAATATTTATGTCAAAAAAAAAATTACCTAAATATTGATTTGAAAAAACACATAAATAGTGATAAATATGACAATGGAAATTTAAAAATAATATAGTAATAGGTTTTATTTATGTGACATGGATTGAAAAAAAAAGTTTATACGTTTGTATAGATGGAATGAGTAATTATTTATTAAACCACCCTTCTCATACATGATAATAACCTAGGCTCCATTTGGATGGAGGGATTTGATCTATGTATTTTAAATCCATCATCCAAATTCACCTCATCTGTTTGGATTATGAATGGATTTCAAATAGGAGTACTTAAATTTTTGCTCACACAATTTTGGGTTAAAATTTGGAGAATTTTAAATTCTTACTAAAACCATGTCATTTGAAATCTATCTATTTTTAAATCATTTCATTTAAAATACCTTCTTAAATTAAATCCCCTGATCCAAACACAATCTAAAGTTTCCAGTCCAAATCCTAATTTCAAATGTTGTTTTCATCCTTCTTCTTTTTAGTCCGTTTTACATTAGTTTTCATATTCTAAAAAATAAGATTTTTATAACGGTTACCTTTAAAAAATTATTTATTTATCCTCCATGCAATTGTTTTTTCTTAAACAATAATCTTACTTCATCACTTAAATAAGATTGAAATGACCATAATACCATTATTTTATCACATTTTTTTAATTTATGTGTTCATACCAGTGAAAAAAAAAATGATATGGAGCTAAGAAAGTATATTTTACACTTAAAACTAACTATAGTAAATTTAATAACTCCTCCGTAGAAATGTTGTAGGGCTAATATTGTTACACATGCTCTCGTTATGAACTTTTGAACTTTATTTATTTTAGATTTCTTATTGTTGGATTGTGAACTTTTTTTTTTTTAATTTTTAATCCTCGTTGTTTGATTGCACCTACAAACTTTTGAACTTTATTTATTTTAGATTTCTTATTGTTTGATATTTATAGTGTTTGCTCTCTTTATCTTTTTTTTTTTTTTTTAATCATAGAAATTGCAAGTAATATCTCGTGCACTATTCTTTCAAATGAATATTGTATTATTGATTTCACTAATTTAAGAATTAAAATCATCCAAAATATATTTCAAATGAATATTGTATTATTGACTTCACTGATTTAAAATTAAAATCATTCAAAACATTAATTGAAATGTGATAAAGTGCCGTCTAAAATATGTGCAGCAGGTGAGCAGGTACACATGAGCCATGTGTATTATTAAATTCGAGTTTGATTCCATTCAAATTTTGGCAAGTTATAAATATATTTTTTTAAATGTGTAGTTCATTTTTTTTTAAATAATAAAACTCATTTTGATTCTTGTATACACGTATATGAAAAAGTAGACATATATGAAATGACAGTGATACTCTTTCAAAAAATCTCAACTAGAGACTATTCGGTCACTTCAACAGTACACAAAGCATTTTGTTCAGTAAAAGTGGCCGTAACGAATTCAAGTATTTGTTGAGTTGATCCCGATAGCTCGTGAATTGACTTAACTCGATCATACCACTTGGTAGACCGTCCACACATGTTTTATTCTCAAAAGGAAAAGGGCAAGAGGGAAAAATACCACAATGACCTTCTGGATTAAACTTAGCATACAATGTCCATTTAATAAATAGATCCCACAACTGTATTTACACATCTGAAACGCATTGCATTCCTATATATAGGAGAAAAAAACTGTGGTTCTATACAAAGTTGAAATTTCACGTCTCGTCCTCATGAACAACTACAAAAAAATACATTTACAATATAGGAACACGGTGGTATTTAGTATCGCATTCCATTACATTACCTTTATATACGCTATGTGTTAATTGGTGATGACTAGTGATACCACGTAATACATGTGGTGTGTATTAAACGCAATGGAACACATGATGAAGTATCGAAAGAGAAACGAGAAATCTTAACCTAGGAACGCTAAGATGAAGTATAGGTGAAACAACATATAGTACCACAAAATTGAGTTCATCTCTGAGATAAGACAGAGGCACTCCAGGAAAGCATCAAGTCCCGAGCAACCGAAGGAAGATCTGTAGCATTTATGAGTCAGGGTAAGAAGTTAAGACACGTATACACAAGTTAAGGTTGTAAGTCACTTGGTTTCTAAACATGCAATGAAAAATACCTTGTACTACTTGCAAAGCTACTGTAGGTACGTCTATCTGGTCCTCGAGCAGTCTGTACACATCTAGTAGCTGAAAAAACATGTTGTTGTTAGATTAAAGGGACCTCACAAAGACATAAGCTACTTACAACTTTACAAACCTCTTGAACATGAAGTTTGGAATCTTCCGTCAGAGCAAGAAGAAGCTTCCTACGAATCCCTTCATCAACTAGGAAAAGGCGAGTTCCATCCTTAATTGTGTCAGTGAGGTCTAATTTATTTTCAACTTGTTGTTGCCGAGACATTTGCCTGGAATAACAGAAGGTCAACTAACATAAAAGGCAAAAAGAAGAAACATTATATATGGACTTAATATATATATATATGGAGAGAGTAACGATATGAGACGGTGGGTTTCTTATGGAGCCCAACGTCAGTATAAACTACTTGTATATATATATATATATATGTACACACATGCATATATATGATGCTACTGGAGTAAAGTGCTAACATTTTATTTCCTTGCAATGCAGGGTTGCTGCTCATCCTTGCAACGTTTTCCTTTGCTAGAGTGATTAGGTTCTCAAGCCGTTTCCACTGAAAGACTCCATCTTTAAATAAAACCTGACAAAATCAAGCAAAGGACCATGTCACCAACAATATTTACAGCCAAAAATGCCAATATTAATTTCCAATGATTTATCAAGTTATAAATGTATAGACATTTTGAGCAAGAGAGGGCAAACTACAAGACACCAGGTTTTGTAATATTATCCAGAAACTCAATGAAAATTCGGAAATACCAAAATAAACTATATGAAAGTCATCACCAAAGCAATAATCACATCAGTATTAAGAAACTATTGAATTATGCTCTCCTAAAGGTGAGGAAAATTATTTTACAATCATTATGGCAAATTGGCAAATATTATCAGTTGACAATATAAATTTGTGTGTGTTTTAGCATTCTTCTAAAAATATATAGAGATATGTATTTATGCAATTTATTAGTACTATAATATGAGCCAAGTCAACCTTGTCCTTATTCTGTTAAATAATTTTATAAAATACTCCAAAACGATGCCTCTGTATAGATACGCAATGATTAGCAGGGTTTTATTTCAGCACAAATCATTACATAAGAAAATAAAGCTTCAAAATAATCAGCTTCATCAATACGAAACCTGGAGATCAGTATTTCCTAATGATCACATTATGGTCAGGTACATAGCAAACAAAGCCCATAACACCATGTAAGTCATGGCAGCATGGCCAATGTCCAATAATCTGATGAAATATCAATTTTTCTTAGATGAAATAAAATACATGCCAGTGAAATATTGATGTTAATAATCTTCTTCTCATCTTTAATTTATACAAATACCAACAGTTCAATGGATGCGAAGCAATTAGAACTCAAGCAAAGCAAAATAGTCGCAATAACAAAATCCAGATGAACAAGAGACTATAGTGTATATGTCTATATGAGATACCTGAATAAGACGTTCACGCAGAGCAGGATTAGGATCTGTTAGGAGGCGCTTTGCAATATAAGGATAGGCAACCTGGTGCAACAATCATCAAATGACATATGATCAGCAAAAATTAATCATACCGGAAGATTGGTGAAAATAATAGGTATATTAACAGTTAAATGAGAATGATATTAGCCCTTTTTTTAGAAGATTACTAATAAGTGAGCTATTCATATAATTGGCATGAAATTATTATAGTTTCACTCTTCCACTAAACTAACATTATAGAGTTTCTTATTTGTTCCTCAACAACTCTTTAGGATATAGTTGTAAGAATTACACATATAATTGGCATGAAAAATCAATAACCAGTAATATATTACACACATGCCCATGTGATTCCAAGTTATGGAAGATTAGCTTTACGGCGAAGAATTCACAAAGGTGAAGTAGTGAGCTGATTATCCATGTCTACGATTAGCAACCAATAAGAGAAAATTCATCACCTCTAGAAATTTGAAATCAGGCTTCAGAGTGAAGCAAATCCCTTCTTGAGTCAATAAAGAACGAATGACGAGAGAGAACCTCTCTGGAATGCGGATAGGGTAATTGTAAACTAGCTGATTAAACTTGCCTGCAACAAATAAAACATGTAAGTGGAATACTGAGAAATAAATTAAAAATAAAGTAGTGAATACTGAATTGGTTAAAAGCAAAACTAATTGCCCATAGGAAATTACACACAACTCACATATGCAAGTCCAATGTAAAAAATTATGATCATAATATGTAACTGGAGATAGTTGTAATAATAACTTTTTTTTTTCTTATATTTGTCTAATGATATTGTCCTCATATACATGACCAGTTCCACACTTCCACTTCATCAGAAAAGAGCTCCACCACTAACAACTAAAACCATCACTAGATTTGTCAAAAGAGGAAGTCTTGCGTGAGACGGAGTATAATTTGGGTACGGCGCTTTAACACTTTGGAAGAGATGGATGTTAGTTTGTACTAATGTGTGAACGGTCTCATCGTGAGACCGTCTCACACAAGTCTTTGTCTTGTAAAAATAATTGAGCTATAAACAACTACAAACACTTGAAGAAACGAGTTCAATACATAGACCATGAAAGCATGATTGATGATCCACAAAGAACATGCATGGAGAAAAGGGGGGAAATAATGGAATCCTTTCAAACACACATATAAATTACTTAAATACCTGTAACAATTCTGAAATTAAATTCAGATAGTCCTTTTCCAGCAGAATCCTGCCATATAGCTTCCAGAGCTGGAACAATGGGGGAGACATCAGTTCCACTTGCTAGAAAACCAAGTCTAGTAAAATCATTGGCCATCTCAGCATAATCTTCATTTACAGCATGGACAACAGCATCAATGAGAATCTGTTTATTTTGCTGCAGAAATAGGAAAACAAATAGGTTAACAACTCTCTCAACAGCATAAAATGATAGTGAATTAAAATAGAGTAGGCTGAAAGCAATTGGAAATTTGTGAAACCAGGACATACCTTTTGCCACTAAAAATTCAAGACATAAAGAAGACATCAAAATGAATATAAGCATCATGCAGTAGTGCTAATAAAAATTAAAGTCCACCAAAAGTACTAAAAGGATTGCTTCCATTGGACAGAAGGGCTGGAACACTCACCCTCTGATTAAAAATTTTCCAAACGTAGGCATACGCATTGTATATTAGTAAGAACTTTATGGAAGGGCTGTAACTACGGTTTTGAACATATTTCTTTCAAATAATTTAACACATTTGCCATTCAAAGGAAAATATTAAATATAAGACACAAACCAATAAAAGGATAGTTAGGAGTCAATTTCTTAAAGTTTACATAGTTGCATCAGGCGAAAGGCTAAATTACGCCATAATAATCATTTAATATCACTAGGTAACATTACCTGACTGAGAACAGCCACATTCCCAAAATCCACATATGCAATACGTCCATCACGCATGGCAAAGATATTTCCAGGGTGTGGATCACCGTGAAACAGACCAAACTCTAACAACTGTCGCAAGGCAGCACTCACCCCAACAGTCAAAAATCCACCGATATCAATTCCTCCATCTTTAATAGCCTGTATTAATGAAGTTTCAATATTTTACACACATTCCAACAGCTTTCTTTCAAAGTGTTGACTATAGTACCTGAGGGTCTGTGCATCGAATGCCATCAATCCACTCCATGACTAACACTCTTGAACCAGAAAGCTGCTTATAAACAAGAGGAATTTTTACTGTAGGGTCATTCTTGAAGTTCTCGAGGAAATCTTCAATGTTACGGGCCTCCTGAGAAAAAAAAAAGAGCAAAGGGTCTTATGATATCTAGTTTGAGGAGTGGGCCAAATTAGATACCAATGAAAAGCCAATTGAATTTATATTCAACGAATAATGATATCACTATAATTCTGTAACATAACAGTTTTAAGTGTCACATAAATTAGTGAGCTGATCTGTCAGTGTGTGTGCACATACATACAAAATAAAATATGTGTATATGTATGTGTGCGAGTGGAGAAAGAAAGAGCAGGAGTATGTTTCTAAAAAAGTAAGAGCAGATAATCATACCAAGGTATAGTCAAGCTCCTCCAATAACTTCTCACCAAATTCATCAACTATTAACTCTGCATTACAACCCAGTTTTTGCAGGCTGATGCCATTCAAGAAGGATGCGAGAGTACGGAAAAGAAATAGATCTCTATATATAATAGGCTCAATCTCAGGTCTTTGCACCTGCAAGACAAAATTGATCCAATTTATTGAGTTATTCATGAGATTGAACCTGAAAAAGTATAGCAACAAATATACCAAAGAAAAATAAGTAGCAACCAGAATCATGGTTTATAACTGACAAACAAAGACAACCGATGCCCTAATTATATTCCAGCAGATGCTTTTCTTATGCACAGTGATTAAAACATGAAAAGGGTGGCACATTATACACCGCTGAGGTAAAAACTAAATGTCGACATCCATTAATATTCATGTTCAGTCGAGCAAGAACCTTCAGCAACTTTCACAGAAATTGATTACATCTTTAACTTTAAGAAGTTCAAGAACAAACTTATATGATAGTCTTGACTGTCCTCTCTACTTATCCACACAGAAAGTCGTTTATACAGTATATCGGAGTTACAGTAACCAGCAAAAGTTTCCTAAACTATTTTCAAGCACAAGACATAAGTATGATGAGCAAAAATATCAGAATGTATTATTCCATAAGATCCAAAAAACACAAAGAACCTACTATATATGCAAGAGCCACAAAAGCTTTAGAACCAAAGCAGAAAAAGGAAAATCAATTGAACATAGAACTTGAAACCTTAATTGCAACATCCTCTCCAGATGATCGGAGAGTGGCTCGATAAACTTGTCCCAAGCTTGCAGCTGCAATTGTCTCCGATGAAATTTTGCTGAAAACAGCCTCAAGGGGTTGACCAAGTTCCTCCTCTATAATGTCAAAAGCTACCTACCAACACTCTAATGATGGGTTGTTCAATTAAAAAAAGAGAAAGAGGGAGAGATGCATCATAAAATACAGCTAGGTACCTTATTGGGAAAAGAAGGAACATCATCTTGAAGGATGCAAAGTTCATTCATGTAATCTTCTCTAATGATATCAGGCCTATTAGCAAGCACCTATCAGAAAAAACAATTAAAAAAAATGGGGAATTGATTCAAAAGCACATCAACACAAGTCATTATTAAGAGTTTAAGTCAGAGAAATAATCCCAGAAAAAAGGCACTGTGGCTATAGATGTAGCAAAAAGAAACAAATATGCAATTCAGATCCACGTGATATGCAATATTTGGCTCATAAAGGAGGCGAATAGTAGAAAAAGCTCAAAAAAGTATATCTCCATGCCTTATTTCCTTTTCCAAGTCATCCAAATTCTAAGATATAATCATGTTGCAAGGAGAAGGATGTGTACATCCCTAGTTACAAAACAGTATAGGCTTATGGATCCTAGAAGAAAAAAAAAAAAAACCTGTCCAGCTTTAATGAAAGAAGGGCCCAAATCGCACAGGAGATTTCTCAGTTGACGAGCTCGGAAAGGAACAACTTCTTCATCGCGACCCACAAAATAATCATACATCAAGGTAGACCAATATAGTCCCAATTTCCACACAATTTCCACTCCCCTATCAATTAGTGACAATATTGCACCTCTCGACTCTAGTACTTTACTCCTCACCTGCATAAGTATCCAAAACGCTTTAGTAGGAAGAGCTAAACATAGAAGCAGAATTACAGTAACATTGATGGTGACAGAGTATTTGATGAAGGAAAAGCTCACAAAATCTTGTTAAGCAAAAGTGTGCTATGTTTGTTGCTGTCCAACTAGTGTACCCAAAAAATGAAATTAGAAACTGCCTAACATCTAATTTTTTGCTTTGCAGACACGACTAACTGATTTTTTTAAAGCACTTCTCGCAAACAAACCAGTTTCCGTAGAAGAGTTTGTAATCTAAAGAGGCTGACGTGCTCCAGCAAAAGGAGAACAATCTATTTGAAAAAACGCCCTTAATGAATTCATTTCGTAACTTAGTACTCAAATTTACAAATCACTACCGATTCTAAACCAAACGACACATCAGAGTCCAGCATGAGTTCGCTAATGTTGTGTTATGGCTGCATAAGAAGATGAACTTAAATCCATCATAGCAAATTCATCTGTGGTTGATTATATTCATGTGGATTTGAACTCCGTCCCCCTCAATTTGAATTATTTTTTAACTTCTAATCTTCAATCCAAATGCAGCCTAATTGAGAATAAAGTCTAATGCGCCAAATTAAATTTTATAAACTGACAGAAAACATATCATGATCGAGTGCAATAGCAATCGCAGTTGAAAAGTGGGTCAATTACAAGCCATATAGCTATAAATTAGTACTTGTGCTTTAACAAGCTAACAAAATCTAGAGTAAGAAATACTCCGTAAAAACGATCACATACCAATTCTGGGCTGTACTTCCGAAAGGGAACACAAACACCGCGTTCAATATCCAGCTGCTCCAACGCGCTGTTACTGCTTGGCTTACTGAGTTGTACCAATGAATCGCTTTTCTGAGCTCGCGTAACCGCCGCCGGTCTTCTGTTTCCATTTTTAGATAAATACTTTGGATTCAACTTCAGAGAAGTGTGGTGCGTCTTTGAATGCCTGATCGCCGGAGATATAAACGAAGAAAATTGCACACTGGTTGAGCAAATCAGCTCCATATCTAGCTCAATTAATATGAACTGAATGTAGAATCAATCAATCTGAAGCGGGTATATGTATTTTGTATGTATAAACGGATTTCTGAAAATAGGGCTAATTCGGAGGTGGGTTTATCTGAGAATCCATGTAAAGGCGGACACGGAAATGGGGTGGGGATGCGAGGAGATGGGTGCTTCCACGAGTTGTACTCTGACTTTTGTGGTGTTTAGTGAACTTGGAAATACGAGAACCAGAATTATTTGTTTTCAATTTAACAGGATAATTATGTCCATTATATTTTAAAAATCTATTTACAGTATTTGATTTTTGGCTGACGTATATTTATGATTTGTGAAGTTGTGTGTCCCTTTGTGAGTCTCGTGCTCTTTTGTAGTGCACGTGTTTCTCTGGAGTCTCGTGTTCTTTAGGTGGTTTGGAATTGTGGTGTATTGAATTTGGATTGTGGTGGATTGGATTAAGATTTGGGTAACCTATGAATAGTAAATTGTGTGTAAGTTACGTTAGGACATGTTTCTTTTGGGATGGGAAATCCGGATTTGGGATTTCGAAACTCCACCCCGTTACAGTTTGGGATTTTGATTCAGGATTTCAAAATCCTACCCTACAAACCCTATAAATACCTACAAACCCTATATAAATATCTATAAAACCTATAACCCTATTCTATAAAGTTAAATCCTACTCTACATAAATCCCAAAACAAACACAAAACATAAAAAGTATTAGGATTTTAAAATCCACTAGATTTCCTCAAAATCCCAAAACAAACATGCCCTTAAGGATTGAGAAGTGGGGGTGATTTAACTTTATGTCACATCAAGAGTGATGTTTTTATGTCACATCAAGAGTGATGTTATAATATTTTATTATTGTTAGTAGTGAAAGAATTCAAAGAAAAGTAAGAAAGAGAAGAAAGTAGTTGTGAAAGAAAAGTAATAGAGATAGTGATTTGATACTATAAAAATAGGTGTGTAGGTGTATTATAGGGATGAATTGATATTTGGATTAAGAGAGATTGGATTGGGATTGTGCCAATCCAAATCCGGATTGGTCAATCCAAAAACAAACACCGCATTATGAGTCTTGTGTCCCTTTGTGGAGTATCTTCTTTTTTTGTGCTTGTTGATTTTTTATTTATTTTTAGTTGACTTGTGGTTTATGGGCCGCACTTATGTGCAATATTTCACGTGAAATATTAGGATATTTAAGGAATGGTCAAAATTCGCGGATTTGTAGCGGGTTTGACCGGTCAAACAAATATTTCCTTAAAAATCGCGCAAAAGTCGCGCGCAGGAGACTAACAGGATAACGGGTTTCAGGCCTGTGTTACTATAAAGGTAATTATATGTTACTGCAAGACCAAATATGTGTTACGGTAAGTACAAATAACACATAAATTGACTTTTTCACAAGAAATATTAATATAAATTAATTCAAGGAAGGATAAAATAGAAAATTTTGTTCTTAATTCGTGTTACTATAAATACAATTATATGTTACTGTGCGGAAAAATACGTGTTACTGTAAGGACAAGTAACACACAATTGGCTTTTGAGTAACATATATTTGACCTTAAAGTAACACAGAAAACTGTATTACTATATAAACACAAGTGTATTACTTTATAGAGAAAGATGTGTTACTGTATAAATAAAACGTTATTATTGAGAGAGAATGGGATATGGACATTAAAAAAGACGAAGAACAATAATTAAAAACACGAAAAACACAATCAAGTTGAATAGTTTATCAATCCCTCCAATTGTAAAAACATAATTATCAACAATTAATTGGAATAAATCTGTGTGTGGTATTATTGTTGATTTTTTTTTTTTCATTCATGAATTTATTCATATCGCCTTATTTCGTAATTAGCAGATCAGAAATATGAAACAGAATAGATTTTCTGAAAAAAAAAATTAGTGCATCACGATCAGAAAATTTTGTTCAGATTTCTGAAGTTTTTTTTTTTTTAATGGAACGCTTCACACATAAGAGAAGAGAGAAGAAAGTTGCGCAGAAGAAGAAGGGAGAGAAAGAAAAGAAGGAACAGCACAACGTAGAAGAGAGAAGAAAGTTGCGCAAAAGAAGAAGGGAGAGAAAGAAGGAACCTGCTACCGGTTAGAAATAAAAGAAAAGGTCAAATTGCACCATAAGCCTATTGTGAAATATTGTATATAAGTTTTTGCCGTGGTTTATGGCATTTAGAATCTTGATTTTTGGTGATTTTTTGTCTAGTTAAATCTTAGTGTGAAGTTGTTTCTTATTGGAATTGGAGATTCAGACGTCATTGTGACTTGTGAGATAAAGTGTACACTCGTTTTCCTCTTCCTGACAATTGGAGGGGGCAACGACATCGATCCGACTTGGTTTGAAGATCATGAGTGTGAGCTTTAAGTTGTGTTGTATAATGTATTGATCTTGTAAACTGTAAAATATATATATATTATGTCCTCTTAAATTGAAAGAAAAATGTATTCACTTTCGTCTCATAATAACAATATATATATATTTATAGTTGTGATAAAGAGGGGGATGTGATTTTTTTTTTTTTTGGCTATGTAGCATCTAAACATAGCAAGAAGATCAAAATTGATAAACAAATTATTAAAATTAGAATAAAATGAAAGGATTAAAATAAAAAATAAAAGAACCAAAATTTGTTAGGTGTGATTGCGTAGATCTCAATATATATATATATATATATATATATTATGTTCAGTTAATTTTATCTCCAAATGAATGTGAAAATCCTTAAATTAGTTTAAAAAAAAAATACTGAATTTTAAATTTATGAAATCTCAATTCTATTTTTTTTTATTTTTTTTTATATTTGGAATGATTTCATCCAAACATAATACCTACATAATTTCCCAATTTGCAACATTAACACCCTTTGGTTAAAAAACGAGCAATTCTTGTGTGCATTCGGTATACAACGAATATTTTTTAATAAAATAATTAACATTTTTTAGTGAAAACAATAAACGCTGATCAGTAAAAACAACTAACATTGTATATATATGGTGCATACAACATGAAACTCATGTAATGCATATAAGTTAAGAAAATATTAATATACAAAAGAGAAAGTGAAAGAAATCGTTTACATTGATACACTCCCTTAAATCATTTATATCACTACTGCATTTCAAGATATTCGATGACATGTACAAATCTTTATAATATTATATTCCTAATACATGACATAAATAAGAACAATATAAAAGCACGCCATAGTAACTTATCAGTTGAATCGGAATCCTACAGCATAATATATAGAAAGGTTTTCTAATTGAAAACAAACACAATGAATAATGGAACAATCAAGAACACCAGAGCTAAGTCCTACTTTGTTGTTTGTCTCACTCTCCTAACTTTAATCATTGTCACTTCTGATCTAACAGGCGAAAATGAACCCCTTCTAGAAAATCAAAAACTTCAGATAAAACTGGGCAAGGAAAAAGGAACTGCTCTTAATGAGAGCTGCAATTTGTTTTCAGGGAAATGGGTTTACGACAACGTATCATACCCGTTGTACGAGGAGGGACAATGTTCTTTCGCGCTCAACGACTTCACCAACTTTGCGTGCCAAAAGTATGGTAGAAAAGACGTTAAGTATCCGAATTGGAGATGGCAGCCTCACGACTGTGATCTTCCCAGGTTTTTATTAGATTCTTGCAAATTTGTATATATATGAAATTAAATATGTAGTTAATTATATAAAAATGAACAGGTTTGATGGTACAAAATTGTTGGAGGAAATAAGAGGGAAAAGACTTGTATTTGTAGGGGATTCTTTGGGTAGGAATCAATGGGCGTCCATGCTTTGCCTGATTGAATCTTCTCTCCCTCAATTCTCAGCACAAAAGTCATTTATCAGAAATGGCAACTTGTTCATCTTTCATGTTACTGTAAGTTATTTCTTTATAGTGACAAAGAGAGAGGGTATATTTTTTAAATGGATATGTTAATCCACAACAGGAAAAATCAAGATTATTGAGTGTAATAGTCATGTTCCACTTTTCGTGTGTTACTTGGTGTTCCACCCTGTTAAATCTTTAACACGTGTCAATAAATCTAATAGTGGAACACAAAGTGAAATACAAAAACTAGTACATGTGATCTAATAATGAAGGAGACAGAGGAGGGGCAGAACAACCTCTGTTGGTGGATTCTACTTAAGAGATCAGAGAATTCAATGTTTGAGTTTGGTGTGTTACACTCTATGGTCTTCATTTTCCTTGTTGTGGATTAGTATATGTCCCTTACAAATTACACCTTCTCTCTTTGAGGTTATATATATGCATGTATTGATTTTGTTTTAAAAAATATATTCTTATTTAATCTATAATGTAGGAATACAATGCCACGATTGAGTACTATTGGTCTCCATTCCTAGTCGAATCTAATTGTGACGATCCATTTAATCACTCGATAAAAGTAGAACGTACCATTAGAATTTCAAACATCGAAAAACATGCAAGGCACTGGAATGATGCAGACATACTCATATTTGATGCCCATATGTGGTGGAGAGATCCAACCATGCTGCTCTTGTAAGTACTAATCAAAGTTGTATAAATCACATTATGTTTTTTTTCTTCTTTTAATTGATTAAGTATACCATAATCAGATGGGGATCGTTTGGGAATTCTGATGCAATCTACAAACGAGTCGAAATGAAGCTTCGTCGTTTTGAAATGGCTTTAAACACGTGGTCAGATTGGTTACAACTCAACATTAATCGAACCAAAACAAAGCTGTTCTTCCCAAGTCTAAAGCCTAACCATCTCATGTAAGCTATTGTGTTAAAAAAATATTGGAGACCCCACACACATATATATGGTTGATTTATTGATTAATGCTGCAGTGTTGAAAGTAATGGTAAGCAAAAAAACTGCTATAACGAGACTGAACCGGTATTGAAGGAGGGGTATTGGGGAAGTACAACGGATCGGGAGATGATGCACGTGGCAGAATCCGTCATAAGGAAGCTAGAGACGAGAGGAATAAAAGTCAAATATTTGAATTTAACGAGTTTATCTGATTATAGAAAAGATGGACATCCATCGATCTATAAGAAATCCTTTCATCGTCTGAGTGAAGAGCAAATAGCAAATTCCAAGATATACGCGGACTGTTCTCACTGGTGTCTTCCAGGAGTTCCTGATGTTTGGAACGAGATTCTTTATTCTTATATCACCAACTCATTGTAAAATGTAAAAAAAATAGTTGAATTTTAGAAGAGTTGAGGTTTTTAACGGTTTTAACTAACTTTACATTTTGATCAACAAACTGAATGAATCTCCATCGTTGGATCATGCAACAAGTAACAACACTCTCCACCATCAGATTGGAGAGCTACATGATCCAACTCTCACACATAGTGTACAATAATTAATCAAGAAACTAACAAAGTAATAAAGGTACAATTTTTATATAATTAGAGATGGAGGCAGGGCAGGAAAAGAGTAACAAAATTAGGGAATAAAGGTACCAAAAAAGAAGTTGTGGGTTGAAAATTGAGGCTAAATAAGATAGTGTAAGAGATGCAGAGAAAGTCTTGATGTGTAGGATTATGTATCCCATATTAGATTCTGGAGACGTGTGTAGTGGGATTCCGATTGAAACGAAGGAGAAGACGAAAAACAGAAAGGCTAGAAGCCAAAATTTGATCCAAGTGAGATGAGTAGCAACACTGAATGGATCCCATTGCAAAGGCGTGGCCATGTGTGATTTGATGATATTGATAATTAGGACAAGAAGGTATCTCAAATCGAAAGTCATGATTTCAAAGGTTTATGTGTTGGATTCAATTGCCATTTTCCCGTAATGTTTTGGTCATTTATAATGTTTTGTGGCGGGGAATTTTGGTTATTTACAGGGCTGTGTTTTGTGGCGGGAAATTTTGTGCAAACTTATGTGTAAAGCGTGTCGTGATTTCTTTGGAAAATTTTATTCATTTTGTTGCTGTCAGAGTATGACTTCATAATATTTAAATTCAAACAACTGAGTTTGAGTTTGTAACCTGAGTTTGAGTTTGTAACTCAAATGGATAGACGAAATGGCAATTTTTTGCCCCATTCTCCTCTCCAATGGCAACTTAAATTATGTGGCAAATTGACACAAATCAATTTTTTTGTGGCAAATTTGCCACCTACTCAAATATGGTGGCAATTTTTTTTTTCTTTTTTAACATTGTTATTCTTTTATTGTCTAATTGTTTTATAAATTTATTGTTTTATAAAATTCACACTCAAATGATTTAATGTTTTATTAGTTTTTTTTTATGTAAATTAATTTGTAATTAATAATTTAAATGTAAATATGAAATTATGTATTAATTTATAAGCAAATATTTGATAAAAGATAAAATGAAGAATATTTTAATTAGATTAAAATTTGAGTTCAAATGGTTGGCACAAAAACTTATATGCAATATTGCATACATGCATTTCAGTTATTCACACACATGTTCTTTATAAATACACCCACAAGCTTAATTCACACACATTTTTTATAAATACACCCACAAGCTTAATTCGCACACACATTTTTTATAAATACACCCACAAGCTTAATTCACGCACACATTTTTTATAAATGCACCCACTGACAGAAATTGAACATGGTCGTCTTCTCCGAGCAATTTTCGGTCACCTCAGACCGCGGTCGGACGCTGCAATTTACGATGACCTTAATCCTTAAATATTTTATATTTCTTTAAATATTCTTTAATACTAATTATTATGGGTCAATGTTATTTTGTATTACGTGCAATAATATATCTTACTACATGCAATAATATATGTTACTATATATTATAATGTGGGTTACTTAATCAATAAAAATATATATATATATATAAAATTGTGTTATTACTACATGTAATAATTTGTTTTACTAAATAAAAAATTATATGTTACTACATACTACAGTTTGAATTACTACATTGAATAGACGTTTATTACTATATGTAACTTTATCAAATGATCTAATATTTTTCGCATCATCCTACAATAAAACATTTTGTATTACAACATGATTATTGTGTTTACTACATTCGATAATATATGTTACTACATATTATAATGTGAGTTACTACATCAATAAAAACACTAGAAAAAACGTGTTACTAAATAAAAGAATTTGTATTATTATATAAATAGTTTGTGTTATTACTACATAAAATAATGTGTATTACTACATATTACAATTTGAATTACTATATTTAATATCCCACGTTCGATAATAAAATAAAAGATAAAAAAATCACAGAAACAAGTAAAATAAACGGATTAAAAATTTCGAATTAAGCTGTCAGTGGGTGTATTTAAAAAAATGTGTGTGTGAATTAAGTTTGTTGGTGTATTTATAAAAAATGTGTGTGTGAATTAAGCTTGTGGGTGTATTTATACTATTTGACTCAAATTTAATGGTAAATTGAAGATTTTAGTGGCAATTTGAGTCCAAAGATTGAAATGACTTCATGTAATTGCCAAATCAATTTGGACTTTATAGATGGTCTTTATTTACTCTCTCTTCTCTTTATTCGCTTAAAAGTTTTTCATTACTTTTAGACACACAGATTATATAGCACAAGTAATATGATTGTGAGATAGAAAAAATAAAATATAAGAATAAAAAATTAAAAAATATTTGTCAAAAAAATTGAAAAACTTATAAACGAATATACCAAAATGGCAAAATTGGAAGATTATGGACCGACTAATTGAGTATAATTTATTACTCAATTTAATTTTATTATTGATGTTTGATCACTGCCTGGGTTACAACTTACAATCCAATCATTTTTTATTTTATTTTTCTCAATAAAAGTTTTTGCATAAAAGTTGTGAGAAGCTTCTTCAAGGACAGAAGTATTCATACCTAGAATGACATTAAATGTTTCAGATGTCACAACTCATGTAACATTTTGAATATGACAATTTCATATTCTTTTCGTCCAATTGAAAGTTATCTAACTTTTCTCTTTCGTTCATTCCAATAAAAAATATTCATTACCTTTTTGGTAACCAAATCTCTCATATTTTATAGTATATTTTTTCTCTCTGAATTACATTAGCTCTAACAGATTTATTCATTCTATCATACTGTTTAATTTCCATGTCCAAGACTCATGGATAACTTTTACCAAGATAGAGTGAATGTTATATTAGTAAAAGATAATGTCAATTCTTTTCGACCGTATGTGTGTATCTTTCAAACCATGTGTTCACAAACGAACAATTATATATTGTTGTCTCTAAAGTCATGAACAAGAGCTGATTGAAAATTCATTCTCTTAATTCAAATGATTATACTATAAATGTTGTGTACCATAAAGTTTTCTGAAATTTTTATATTAATTTATTTTATTAATAAAATTTTTATATTAATTTGTCGTTTTTTTAATTTTGTTTCCCACAATATTTGTTGTTTCAGCTATTTTTTCACATTTCTTTCTAAATTATTCTTATATATATATTCCTAATTTTTTTTATATAGTTTTTTTTTTCTAGGGTAGAATTATATATAGGAATATATAAATTACATCTCTTACTCATCCTATCAGAGAAACTCTACCAAAAAAATTTAGCTTCAAACTCAATCTTGAGAGTGGGAAGTCACGAAGGTAAATCAGCAGTCCATGAGTATCATCGATCAAGAAAAATAGCAATCTTGTTTCAAGAGGAACAAATTGTCGCACACTACGATTCGCTCTACAACTTTTCAAATCACAGAAGACGATCCACAGGCCAATCGGTGTCAATCAAACCCAACATCAGTGCAACAAAAATTCACGAAGGAGGAGGATACCCATATCGGGGAAAAGACTAATAAAGGAAGGAAATAACAACATTGGGAAAAATAACAATATATACATTCTTTCATGATTATTGAATTAATAGAATTATTCATTTTTTTTCCACCACCCATAATAACGAAGGGTAAATTTATAGGGAAAAAAAGGTGGGTACAAAATAACAAAAATTACTAACATTTTAAAAATAATATTTACAACAAATAAAAAAAATTGGGTTGGTCTCAAGGATGAAAATATCCGGAAATATCCCCGATATATTCTCGATATATCCATTTTTTGGGTCACCGATATCGATATTGAAAAGAATCGATATTTCCACGATATTTGTAAAAAATTGAAAATATCGGTAGACAATAACAATATCGAGCCTAATATCGGTAAAATATCGAGAAAATATCAGAAAATATCGAGAAAATGTCGATAAATATAGAAAAATATCGATAAATGTCATATGAAATAACATTGTATATTATATTTTATATAAATTTATCATTGGTATAAAATGTATTCAAATTATTTCGTTGATTTTATGTGCTAAATGTTTGTTATTAAATTTTTACAATTTTAAAAATTTACCAATATCGAATATGGATATCGATATATCCGTATATTTCCATAAATTTAAGTCTGGACATATTTTCATCCTTGTTGGTCTGAAGACTATGAAGTAGAGGTAGTGAGCAGAAAGAAAGGCACCCAAATCAATTCAAACCCAAAAACTGGGAATTTGCCCATCTTGTCGGCATTCAATTGAGCTAGAATGAACCAAGAGCAGCGATCACTCCTCCTCCACGCTGCATCTCGCTTCCCCACGCCTCCAGGTACAATTTCAATCCATCAGTCCATCGGCATTGCATATTTGTTTGGTATTAAGGTTTTTGGTCAACAGGGGTGAAATTTTCGTACGGCACATCGGGGTTCAGGGCCGATGCATCACTGCTGGAATCGACGGTGTTCCGGGTGGGGATTCTGGCGGCTCTCAGGTCCATTCAAACCACGTCTGTGATTGGGCTAATGATCACCGCCTCCCACAATCAGGTATCAGATAACGGGGTCAAAGTAGCCGATCCATCTGGTGGAATGCTCACTCAGAGCTGGGAACCCTTTGCTGATGCCCTTGCCAATGCCCCTGATCCCCCTTCCCTCATCCAGGTTACTACACTGTGCTTCTATAAGTTAGCGGATATGGTTTAGGAATTACTAGCATTTCTTATTGTTTTAGTGTATATTCGTGCTTTACTAGTTTATTGGATATTTGGCTGTGTTTACTTGTAAAAAGAGTTTGAGATATGATGTTAGATTTTTTGGTAATTTATGACTGTAATTTCAGTTATTGGTGAGACATTCATTTCCTTATGCATATTCAGTCTGTTGCTTGTGATAACAGCTGCTAGAGGATTTTCTAAACAAGGAAAATATTACACTAGAAGCAGCCCCTGCAGCTGAAGTTTTGCTGGGAAGAGACACTAGGCCCAGTGGGATGTCACTTGTGGAGGCCGCGAAACAAGTATTGCTTCACTTTTCACTTGACTTGCTATCATCCTTATTCATATGCTATGTATTTCATGCACTACTTTATACATATTTTTAATTATTTGTGCCTCTTTCTGGGCTTCTAAATCAAATTTGCATTTGTATATCTGTGATGGCATTATCTCATTGGGAGAATTTTGTCAGAAAATGACTGAATTTGTGTTCTCTTAACTATAATAAACTTTGTATCTTTATGTTTGTCATTTTTTATTTTTACTTAGGTTGGTTTTCTGTCACTTAATTGATCTTCCTGTGCTCTTCATACTTCCAGTTGCGTCCTTCTAGTTTGTGCCTTTAGAATGAATGGTTACCTGCAAGTGCTTGAATTCTATATCTTAGCTCTATAATGATTAAGATCTTCATTGATATCCAACTTAGGGGTCTGTTTTATGAAGTACTTATTCAAGAATGTCATTACCATTTATTAGGGCATAGCTTCAATTATGGGTGCCTCTGCTACAGATATGGGAGTTGTGACTACTCCTCAACTGCATTGGATGGTTCGCGAAAAAAATAAGGGTATAGAAGCATCAGAAGTCAATTATTATGACCAGCTTTTGACTTCTTTTAGGTTAGTTAAATTATTAAACATCATCTTTTTTTTTTTAAAATTACTTTGACCCAGATTGAGTTTGACAGAGGCGGCTTATCTAGTTGTTATGTGAAATTTCAGGAGCTTGTTGGGTTATAGTTCACAAGGAAATTGCAGCAAAAACGTGGATGACAATCTGATAGTGGACGCGGCTGATGGTGTGGGAGGACAAAAACTTGTAACGTTGAAGACAAGCTTGAGTCAGTTAACAATTGATGTTCGTAACTATGGTGATGGTGTCCTTAATGAAGGTGTAGGTGCTGATTATGTGCAGAAAGAGAAAGTGGTTCC
Source organism: Galeopsis tetrahit (assembly GCA_963675135.1). NCBI lineage: Eukaryota > Viridiplantae > Streptophyta > Magnoliopsida > Lamiales > Lamiaceae > Galeopsis > Galeopsis tetrahit. Next base: position 12,240,640 of record OY776125.1, on the reverse strand, counting down.
TCGCAATTTTGGTCCTGCTGATGCTGGCATAAGGTGAACTATCTTCTTTCTGATTTCTATGATAAGTGAATCATACTGAATTTAATTTCTATGTCTAATTACTTCTATTGTCATTCTCTGAATTTCTTAAACATATTATTAAATCATGTAATTGTGTAATAGTCTAAGAGATGGAGGAAATATCTTCCTTTTTATGAAAATTATAGCATATTATGTTTAACCTGTGTCAATGGATTTGTATCTCACATTTTTTCTCAGATCCATTACATCATTATTTTAACATATCAGAATGACTTGTTTACTTCACTTCTTCAGAATGTCTATATATCTGCATCTACATCTACTTGTATACAGAACTAGAAATTTTGCTGACAGGTAGCGGTTATAGGCTTATAGCTATTCTGCGCTTAATTCCTAATAGATTATGTTATGTAATTTACGACATGAATTTGCATTTGCAAAATTATTCCAGTGCATGGATTTGTCATATGCTACTTCTGCAGAATTTTGTAGATTATACCTTAAAACGTACTCGTAATTTGTGTTGGGGACTGGAAAGGGTGAACTTGTATGGTTCTAGTGTTTCAGGTGTGCCAGTTTGGATGGAGATGCTGATCGGCTTGTATATTTCTCTGTTTTACCAAATAGCAACAAGATTGACCTTGTTGATGGGGACAAGATATTGTCTTTGTTTTCTTTATTTCTCAAGGAGCAGTTAGGAATTCTTAATCAGCCTGAAGATGCAAATAAGTCTTATAAAGCCTCTCTTGGTGTGGTACAGACAGCTTATGCTAATGGTGCGTCTACTGATTACCTCAAACAGTTAGGACTGGAAGTTGTTTTGACTCCAACTGGAGTCAAATACCTGCATGAAAAGGCTGCCGAATACGACATTGGCATTTATTTTGAGGCAAATGGCCATGGAACTATCTTGTTTTCAGATACTTTTCTAGCCTGGTTGGAGAATAGAAACAATGAACTTTCATTAACATCAAAAGGTATTGGCAATTCTGCTTTTATTCCTTTTTTTTTTTTGGGGGGTAAACCTGCTTCTGATGAAGGGAATTATTACTGGTTGCTTATTTCCAGGTTCAGAACAACATAAGGCTGCTTTGAGATTATTGGCAGTCAGCAAGTTGATTAATCAAGCTGCTGGAGATGCATTAAGCGGGTTGCTTTTGGTGGAGGCTATCTTGCAACACGTGGGATGGTCTATCCATAAATGGAATGCACTTTATCAAGATTTACCTAGCAGACAACTTAAGGTCAGTTTATTTCTAGGCATTTTCCTTACAGTTCTCCAAATATATCTAAAAAAGTTACAAGATGATTCACATTGGAGTGTTTCAAATCTTGCATTGTCTTTTGGTTGCCCCCAGAGAATAAACTGACCTTTTATTTAATGAAGCCCAACTCGAATCCATATTGCATGCAGTGGGTCTGTCTTATGGAATTGTTAATTCCGACATTCTACTCAGCGGTATTGATATAATGGCAATTGTACTTGTCTTTTAAATAGCCTAGACCACAAATACCTTTTGGTCTTACAAGTGCCTACCCATAGAAATCATCATTGAAGTTATTTTGGTCCAAAGATTAGTTCTGATTCCTTCTTTAAACTGTTTTTATGACCCCGAAGGCTAGAATTGGTTTTACTCATTGATGGGTTGCCCAAATCCACCCCATTGTTATGACTTTGTCCGTATTAAGTCTTTCTTGTGAAACTATCTGTAATTTTCCTTTTCAAACAACGTAGTTTCCATCAAGGTTGGTCGAACACATGACTAATTAGGTCACAGGTGTAAGGTACTTACCAAAAAAAAAAAAAATCTTGTCTAAATCAGATAGATTTTTGATACGCCTATTGTGGTCTACAAAAGGCGTAATAAGGAGCGAAAGGAGTAATAAGGAGAATTGTGTTGTAGACCTTGAAGGATTCCGATCATCATTATTGGTCTGTCAAAATAATATAAGCCTCTCTGCCAGGCTGTTTAGGAAGTAGGACTTCCTGTTCAAATGAAATTGACAACTTTAAATTCTTCTACACTTGTTCAGGTAAAAGTTGTCGACAGAAGTGCTGTCATTACTGGAAATGCAGAGACTAAAGTTGTGAGTCCCGCTGGTATACAAGAAGCTATTGATGCTGAAACAGGTAAAATTCATTTTGTGACACAAACCTGGATCCCCATACAAACCTGTTTGGGCATCTTGGCTACTTAGTTGCACGTTTTTACTTGTCACTTGAAATTATCTTGATATTGGTTGACTGATACTTTGCTGGTACACAATTGATTATTGCTACAAAAGGCATTAAACAACTCCACACCTAGTATACTGCTGGCCCTTATTCCCTTGCATACTTTAGTAGTCATTATTTGGTTATTACTTTACTCTTTAAGTATTTTTTAATACTTGCACTAATGTGAAAGATTTGAAAACGTATGTGTTTGTTCACCTACAGTTTATTTTTACAGTTATTGAAAGAAATATTTTTCATTGTGTCAGCTAAATACCCCCAAGGGAGATGTTTTATACGGCCCTCAGGAACGGAAGATGTGGTAAGAGTGTATGCTGAAGCATCGACCCAAGAAGCAGCGGATAGTCTAGCTAATTCTGTGGTGACGCTTGTTGACCGGTATCTTGGATCCACAAGCGGCTAATAAATCTGCCTCACTCTGCTGTTTGCACGCTTGGGCGCTCCCCTGAACTTTTGAAAACATTTAACTAAATAATTGTTAATGTTTTGAATTGTTGAGTGTGGACTAGTGGTGGAACTTCTGTCACCTATCCCTTATGTAATTTCATAAATCTAAGTTCGTAGAAATTTTATCTATTGAGGATTTACATTTTTTAGTTAAACAAAGGTATAAAAATGGAAAAGTAGATTTGTGTTCCTATATATTAATACAAATTAATGAATGTATAGCAAAATGCACACTAACGAATTCTCTATTTAGACAATGGTTTTGATTCCTTCGAGATGGTTCCCTCGTTAGATGAGTCATTGTTGATTCTCTTTTCTCTGTTACCTCCAATCATTCAATATCTGAAACTAATTAAATTTCTCAAAGACAAAAGTTGTGAATGTTTTATTGATTGAAACATATATACTTCTTCAGTTTTAAAATATTTGTTGTTTTACTGTCAAAAAAAAAAAATTGTATACGAAGCGTGTGGTGCAAGATACGAGATGATTGGCACTTATTCGTGGAATGCACATATGCACGAAGTTGCTGAAACAGTGCTGGACTTTGGTCGAAAATTGAGGACTGTAGTGGCCGTGCAGATACTCTTAGCGATCTTGTGCTCGAGATGAGTTCTGGACTGAGCAAGGAAGTTAGTTCCTGTTCTGGACTGGTCGAAAAGTTGTTGTTGACGCGATAAACTCGACGGTTAGCTTGAATTCAATTTTTGGAGACTACATTTTAGCTTTTCGCGAGTTAATAACTCAATTCACGAATGTTCGAATAAATTTTGTTAAACGTGGTGCAAACGGTTTAACACATAAAATAGCTAGAGATGTTCGGAACTTTACTTCGTCATTTAGTTGGATAGACCCTCAGTTTATTGTGAACGAACTACCTATTTCACTGTGCGGAATAGTGAAAACTAAGTTGCCTTGTTTTTTTAAAAAAATGTCAAAAATTTTCTTGTCGTTTTAATATTTTTATTTCTGATTTACCTCTAAATTTGTCCCTTTAATTGAAATTTTCCTCTCTTCCAATATAATTAAGATGCAAGTTTTTAAGAAAATTCTATGGAAAATTGCCTCCCTTTCCATCTTGAGAAATTATGATGAATGGTAAATTTGTTCAAATTTTAGTTTCTTAATTTTGTACAAAAACTTTTAAACGACTAATATTTTGAAATGAATGGAGTATTGATTATGTAATGGTTTTATTTGATTATTTTTTTTGCTCAACTCATGTTTAATTTTGCAAGCTTAAGACATTTTTGGGACTTTAGATATACTTTCAATGGCGGCAACCGAGCCCCGGTTCCATTGCTGCATTTCAGTATGCGTAATTTAACGCAAGTATTTAGATAATTAATTCTGACGAATTGAAATTAAAACATAACCCATGAGCTCATTTTGTGCTGTCAGCTCATGAAAGTATCCCACATCGAAATCGAGCTAATGAATATCAAAGTTTATATTGAAATGAAATGCTATGAGATAACGCCGAGCTTTGTAATGGGAGCTTGTGACCCAAATGGGGGCATTAAGGTTGTTGGACATTGGGCCGAGTCATTTGGCTGGGCTTTGGCAAGCTCAATCTGGCCTGCCCATTCCAAGCGGGGAATTGGGCCATGTGGTTCAGGCGAAGGCTTGGGCTTTGTGACCCTTAGATTTGGAGGGCACTGCGTCAGGCTGGTTTCACAGAGCAACGAATACTTCCTGTTCTCTGCAGTGGAAGGATAACGGGCCGGTGCTTCCAAGGCCCACTGCAGTCAGGTGCCTTGGTCCAATTTGAACAACAACCTTTTTAACTTTTTTTTATGGGCCTTATATGGATGGAGGGAGTATTTACAATGCAACTTTTTACACTTATTGAAAACTGATGAAAAATAGAAACATTGAAAAAGAAACAGTACAACACATATATACTATACACAAGGTGTATCCTAAACTAGTTCATCAGGGGCATCTTGTAGACTTTCAGTCTCATGTTGAGGCATGTTATTGGTGGCAATTATAAGCAAGTTCATGTCTGGTGATGTGGAGAGCATAGCATGTATAAGAAAAACGGAGTTCCAGAAGATAGTAGAAATAGTGGCAGAACACAAAAATAAGGACAAGATTAGGGGATAAAGATACCAGAAGAGAAGTTGTGGTGTGAATATGGAAGCACAAAATGAGACTGTAAGAGGGGCAGAGAAGTTGTTGACATGTACACTAATATACATATGGATTACTTCAATGTCCGGAGAAGTGTGTAATGGGATTCCAATGTAAACGACGGAGAAGACGAAAAGGAGAAGGATGAGGAGCCAGAATTTGATCCAAGTGAGATTGCCAAAGGGATTCCATTCCCATGGCATGGCCATGTGTGATTTCAGGATATTCACACTTAGGACAAAAATAAATCTGAAATCCAAGTAGTAGTGAGGCATTGTATCAAGTAAGTTGCTTTAATTTTGTGGGTGATATTTATAGTGAAAGATCTCGAGGGGTATGAATGATGTCACAATCAGATTGAGTTCCATTACTATATTTATTTATAATCTCTTTTTATCATGATGTCACCATTTCATCCAATATTTAATTCTGCTAGCCAATACTTCCAAATTACAATGTTTGAAAATTTCAGTCTTCCTGCCTCATTATTCCATGCAATCCAACTTTTTTTTCTTTTTAATAATACATAATAAGAAAGTAGAAAAAATGTTCATTTCTGCACATGCACCATACATGATGTCAGCCACAAACGAGGTGCTATCGGACTAAATAAAAAATACTCCTATATTTGAAAGAAGTGTGTCTGTGAGCAGGAAAGGTCACTTTATTTTAGTTATTAAAAACAGATTAATTTGCTGATGTCACACACCCGCGTTTGCGTTACTCTTGCCGCCTTTTCAAACTTTACGAAATTTCAATAGTTTGTGATTTGATTTAATACATGGGCCACAACTCATAACTCCTCAGCTAATTAAAACAAATAGCATTATTCTCTCCTACCATTAACACTTTTTTTTTATACTTCAATACATTATACACTCTTAAAATATAAATAGTTTTATAAACTCTATCTTTACCATATTCACAAATTTACGTAAATTAAATATCGTTACTTTTATCTTACTCATACACACAAGTCAATTTATTTATTTACTTTACACATAAAAATTTATAAAATGACAGTGTTTGAGTAAAATTAATTGAAATAAAGATTAACCTAAATGAAAGTTGGAATCTAATGTTTCGAAGCTCATATTTATAAATTATCCCACATCGAAATCGAGCGAATAGTTGTAAAGTTTACAAGATACTCCCTCCATCCACAACTGTTTACACACTTACCTTATTTGTTCGTCTCACAATTGTTTGCACTCCCATAAAATGAAACTTTCTCATAAACTCCACTCTCACAATATTCATATATTTACACAAAATGTCATTACATTTTCTCTCTTTTCAATCACGTTTTAACTTTATCCATATAACTTTACAAAATTACCCCTCAACACTTCACTCATTACACTTTTTTCTTAAAAAGTAACATGTGGTGCAAACACTTGTAGACTTGTAGTAGAAGGAGTATTAAATTGCAATGAAGTATGATTGGGGCATGTAACCCAAATGGGGGCATTAAGATTGTTGGACTTTGGACCAAGACGCAAGGCTGGCCCACACAAGTGCCTACGGGCCATAACCGCGAGGCCTACGGGTCGTTGGGGCGTTGACTATATACCCCTCCAGCTTTGTTAAGTATACTCCCCCTACCCATTTATTAATTTAATAATCATGTAAAATATCTAAACTACCCTTATACTAAAATAATCCTACTAAATACACTCCCCTTTCACTTTTCAACCCTAACCCTAATTGAAGGAGCTACCGTCGCCGTCTCCGGCCGTCGTCGCCGCTTATCCGGCCGTCGCTGCCGCCTCGAACCTCCAGAAATTTTAAAAAGAAAAACTTAGACTTTTTTTAAAAAAAATACATTTTTCGACACTGGTTTAACGACGAACAACACTCTCGTCAACACACCAGTGTCGACGAACAATACTCTCGTCAACACACTAGTGTCGACAAACAACACTCTCGTCAACACACCAGTGTCGACGAACAACACTCTCGTCAACATACCAGTGTCGACAAACAACACTCTCGTCGACACTGGTTTGTCGACGAGAGTGTATACCTTCGACCATAAGTTGTCGAGAAAAGAAAAAAACGCACAGAAGAGGGAAAAAAAAGGAAGAAAAGAGGAAAGCCGCCGTGAAGAAGGAGGGCAGAGACGTTGTCGTGAGTGAGGGAGGAGGGGGCGGCGGCGTCGCTGGGCAAGGGGCGGCGCCGCCGCAAAGAGAACAGAAAAAAAAAAACCCTACCTTCGACGGCGGCGAGAGAGAAGGCGGCGTGCTAGGAGGCGGCGCGGGGTGAAGGAGGCTTCGCGGCGGCCGGCACTAGGCAAGGGGGCGCCGCCGTCGCATGAGCAGAAAAGTAAAAAAAAAAAGAAATCTACCTTCAGTGGTGGCGAGGGAGGCGGACGACGCAGGCTGGAAGGTGGCGGCGTTGGGCGGAGACGGTGTTAGAGGCGGCGGCGTTGGGCGGAGCCGGTGTTAGAGGAGGCGGCGCTGAGTTTTAGGATGAGGAGGAAGAAGTGTTGGGGGTGAGAAGGAAGAAGAAAGAAAGAAAATTAGGGTTTTTTATGATTTAATAATGGAGTGTATCTATATAAGGGTAGGTTAGGTATTTTATGGGGGAGTGTATCCAACGTGTGCCATTTTAGGATGGGTACGAAAATCTGGGGAGTATATTTAACAAGGCTGGAGGGATATATAGCCAACGCCGTCGTTGGTCAGAAGCCTTTCAGTCAAGTAATTGGCCTTGGCCCAATCTTAAGGCCCTGACTGTATATCCCTCCAGCTTTGTTAAGTATATTCCCCCTCCTCATTTATTTATTTTTTCCATATAAAGTAACATTTTTTACTTCATTTACTAATATAACCCTATGCATTAATTACATTAGAAAGTATAACATTCATTAAATAGAGTTATAATATAAATTTTACTTGTCTAATGTGCTTTCCTAATACAATTTCTTAATTTTTGCGAAAAGTCAAACAAGTCTATCTAAATGGGACGGGTGGAGTAATAATGTAAAATATCTAAACTACCCTTACACTAAAATGTTCATGATAAATACACTCTCCTCTACTTTTAAACCCTAAAACTAACCTAATTTAAAGAGTCGCCACGGTCGCAATTTTGGTTGTCGTCGTGGCCACCAGTGCACCCCACAAAGTAAAAAAAAAAAAAACTTAGATTTTTTTAATAAAAAAAACATTTTCGACACTGATTTATCGACGAGAAACACTTGTGTCGACACTGGTTTGTCGAAGGGAGTGTTTCTCGTCGATAAACCTGTGTCGAAAATGTAGTTTTTTTTAAAAAAAAATCGACAACTCTTGGTTGATGATATACACTCTCGTCAACAAATCGTTATCGACGAGAGTGTATATTATCAACCAAGAGTTGTCGAAAAGTGAAAGAAAAAAAAAGTAACTGGACAAATCGCAGAAAAGGAAAAAAAAAATAAAAAAATAAGGGGGACGGCCGCCGTGAGAGTGGGGGAGGAAGGTTTAGGGAGGAGGTTGTCATGGGAGGGAGGGAGGCGATGATGGCGTCATGGGTGAGGGGGCGCCGCCGCCTCGCACAACCAAAATTAAAAAAATAAACCTTAACCTTATCTGTAGGGTTGTAAACGAATAGAATCGAAGCGAATACTGCAGTATTCAATTCGATTCGTGAAAATATTCGAATATTCGTATTCGTATTCGTTTAATTTTCGAATAATAAATTTGATTCGATATTCGATTCGATTGATTATTCGATACTATTCGAGTATTCGATTCAAATTTTTTAATACATATTTTAAAATTTATTTTTCAAGTATTCGATACTATTCAATTCGAAAATTTATGGAGAATTTATTTTAAATAATAATTAAAATAATATTATAGGATATGAGACAAATATACATTTAAAAATATATTTATGTATATATATTATAAATATAATCGAATACTTACGAATATCGAATCTAATATCATAATTTTGTATTTGTATTCGTTTATTAATTGAATCAAAAAAAATATTTGTATTTGAATTCGAATCATAAAATTTCGAATACGAATATCAAAATTCGAATACGAATACCGAATCGAGCAAAATTATTCAATTCGTTTACAACCCTACTTACCTGCTCGACGGCGACGTGCGACGCGCGCGGGAGGAAGGCGGCGAGTGGCGCGCGGGGTGAAGAGAGAGCGACGGGCGCCGCTGGGCAATGGGGCGCCGCCGCATCGCCTGAACAGAAAATAAGAAAAAAAAATATACCTTCGGCGACGCGCTGCGAGGAATGGGGCGACGACGAGGGAGGCAGGCATCACTGGAGGCGGCCGCAATTTGGGGAGGAAGAAGAAGAGGTGTGGAGTGTTGGGAAGAGGAAGAAGAAATAATTAGGGTTTATGATTTAATAGGGAGATTGTATTTATAAGGGTAGATTAGGTATTTTGTAGGGGTACATCTAACGTTATAACATTTTATGGGGTACGAAAATTGAGGGTATATTTAACAAGGTTGGAGGGGTATATAGCAACGCTAATCTTAAACAATAACTTTTGTTCGCCAAAATTATTTAAAAACTAAATATAGTGCATCAAGAACTTTGAATCTCATGGGCAATTTCAGCAATTTAATAATTCAAGTTCACGTGTGGTGTTATCGTCGTCGGTGCCATTCTTTTAGTTTCTCTCCGTTGATGTGTGGTTTTATGTAGATTTCTTCTAATTTTTATTGGGATCAATTGATAGATTATTTCTAACGGAGTCATAGTGATCGTTTAGAAAATTTATCATTGATCCCGTTTTAATGCTTTTGGATAGTTTTATATTTTGTTGTTATCAGCCTTTGCTCATAGTTGCAGTAGTCTTAGTTTGGTTATGTTTATGTTTTTTTTTGTGATTTTATTCCCTTTTATGGATTCTTCTTCCTTGTGTGGTTTCTCCCCCTTTGTGGGTCTTTCTCTCCACTGCGTGTAATTTTTTTGAGTGGTTTATTGATGTGGTAGGATCTTGGTATTTGGTGGAACTTTGTTCATTTTTTCTGTTTTCTGTATTGATATGAGAAGACCTTAGTGTGGGGTAGTCTTGTATTGAGAAGAGAGGCCAGATACACTCATTTTTCTCTTCCTTACGATTGAAGGAGACAACGACTGTGACAATTCGTACTGGATTGAAGATCATTAGTTTTGAGCTTTAAATTTTATTTTCATTTCACATGTTGTAAACCTGTAAAAGAGAAAAAAAAAAAAAAAAAAGATAGCAGAATCTCAAGAATTCAATTTAATTACTAATATTGGGAGAAAAGAAACAATGATAGCAGTACCATGTAAAAGAGATTCGGCCTGTTCACAGAGCTAACAAACTTAATGCATTTTGGAATATGTAGCATATCCACCATTGCTGTTATTCGAATCGAGCCTTAACGAGATTCGGCTCGGCTCGTTAAGGCTCGACTCGTTTAGCTTAATGAGCCGAGCTCAAAGTCGTTAAATACTCGATTTACTAACGAGTCAGCTCGAGCTCGACTTGTTAGACTCGATAACTAAATTTTTGTAAAGAATTACATTATGCACGTTAGGCTCGACTCGATAGACTCGTTAACGAGTCAAGCCGAGCTCACTCTGTTGTTTGCACAATTGGGCGCTCCCCCGAACTTTTGAAAACATTTAACTAAATAATTGTTAATGTTATGAATAGTTCAGTGTGGACTGACTAGTGGTAGTGGTGGAACTTCTGTCACCCATCCTTATGTAATTTCGTAAATCAAGTTCGTAGAAATTTTTATCTATTGAGGATTTACATTTTTTAGTTAAACAAAGATATAAAAATGGAAAAGTAGATTTGTGTTCCTATATATTAATACAAATTAATGAATGTATAGCAAAATGCACACTAACGAATTCTCTATTTTGACAACCCTCGTTAGACAAGGCATTGTTCATTCTCTACCTCCAACCATTAAATATCTGAAACTAATCAAATTTCTCGAAGACAAAAGTTGTTGTGAATGTTTTATTGATTGAAACATATACTCCTTCATTTTAAAATATTTGTTGTTTTAATATTTTTATTTCTGATTTTCTCTATAATTTACCTCTAAATCAGTCCCTTTAATTGAAATTTTCTCTCTTACAATATAATTAAGATGCAAGCTTTTTAAGAAAAATCAATGGAAAATTTCCTCCCTTTCCATCTTGAGAAATAATGATGAAAGGTAAATTCATGTTTTTTAATTTTGTACAAAACTTTCTAATCGACTAATATTTTGAAATGGATGGAGTCTTATGGTTTTATTTGATTATTTTTTTGCTTAACTCATGTTTAATTTTGCAAGCAAGAACCATAGTTATGACATTTTTGGGACTTTAGATATACTTTCAATGGCGGCAACCGAGCCCCGGTTCCATTGCTGCATTTCAGTATGCGTAATTTAACGCAAGTATTTAGATAATTAATTCTGACGAATTGAAATTAAAACATAACCCATGAGCTCATTTTGTGCTGTCAGCTCATGAAAGTATCCCACATCGAAATCGAGCTAATGAATATCAAAGTTTATAGTGAAATGAAATGCTATGGGGTAACGCCGAGCTTTGTAATGGTAGCTTGTGACCCAAATGGGGGCATTAAGGTTGTTGGACATTGGGCCGAGTCATTTGGTTGGGCTTTGCAAACCTAAATCTGGCATGCCCATTCCAAGCGGGGAATTGGGCCATGTGGTCCAGGCGAAGGCTTGGGCTTTGTGGCCCTTAGATCGGAGGGCACTGCGTCAGGCTGGTTTCACAGAGCAACGAATACTTCCTGTTCTCTGCAGTGGAAGGATAACGGGCCGGTGCTTCCAAGGCCCATTACAGTCAAGTGCCTTGTTCCAATTTGAACAACAATCTTTTTTTCTTTTTGCACTAATTGAGAGTATTTTACAACCCAAACGATTTTACGAACATTTATTTAAAACTGATAACAAATAGAAACATTGAAAAAGGAACCGTGTACATATACTACTATTACTATTTACTATACACAAGAATGAAGTAACACGGAATATGGTGCACCCCTAAACTAGTTCATCAGGAGCATCTTGTAGACTTTCAGGCTCATATTGAGGCATGTTATTGGTGGCAACTATAATCAAGTTCATGTCTGGTGATGTGGAGAGCATAGCATGTATACGGGAAACGGAGTTCCAGAAGATAGTAGAGATAGTGGCACAACACAAAAATAAGGACAAGATTAGGGGATAAAGATACCAGAAGAGAAGTTGTGGTGTGAATATGGAAGCCAAAAATGAGACTGTAAAAGGGGCAGAGAAGTTGTTGACATGTACACTAATATACATATGGATTACTTCAATGTCCGGAGAAGTGTGTAGTGGGATTCCAATGTAAACGGCGGAGAAGACGAAAAGGAGAAGGATGAGGAGCCAGAATTTGATCCAAGTGAGAGTGCCAAAGGGATTCCATTCCCATGGCATGGCCATGTGTGATTTCAGGATATTCACACTTAGGACAAAAATAAATCGGAAATCCAAGTAGTAGTGAGGCATTGTCTTAACTCTCAAGTAAGTTGCTTTAATTTTGTATCCAAGTAGACTATATATAGTGTTTAGCTTCCTTGGGCAGAAAGATCCAGAAGGTACATATTATAGAGAGTGAGACGAGCTGAGGTGGATAGTGGAGTCTGAACTGGTTTGGAGGTGATCATGTTATACCGAGTAAGGAGATCAACCACATACTTTCGTTGGGAAAGAAAGCATGATTTCTTGGTACGAAGAACTTCCACACCTAGGAAGTAGGAAAGGGGGCCCAAATCTTTCACTGAAAATTTTGTACCAAGGTCCGTAGCCACTCGAGTGAGGAAGGGAATGTTATTTCCTGTGAGAATCAGATCATCAACATACACAAGGAAATATGCAATAACACCAGATTTATTGTACACAAAAAGAGACTCATCAGACTTTGTGTGAATAAATCCAATGCCTTCCAAGAACGTCCTAAGAGCATAATACCAAGTACGAGGTGCCTGTTTTAAACCATAAATGGACTTATGCAGTTTACAAACATAGGACGGAAAAGTTTTATCAACAAAACCAGGGGGTTGTGCCATGTAGACTGTGTCAGACAGGGTACCATGAAGAAAAGCATTATTCACATCAAACTGTTGAAGGGGCCAATTTCGAGTAACTGCAATACTGAGAACAGCTCGAACAGTTGAAGGTTTGACAACAGGACTGAAGGTTTCAAAGAAATCAACACCCGGAAGCTGATGAAAACCTTTGGCCACAAGGCGTGCTTTAAATTTGTCTAGGGACCCATCAGGCTTGCGTTTGATGCGAAAGACCCACTTGGAGCCAACTATATTTTGAGACTCATCAGGGGGAACCAAATCCCAAGTTCCATTCCTGAGAAGAGCATCAAACTCGGAGGACATGGCTTCCCTCCACCGTTCATCTTTCAAGGCCTGAGAAACACAACTTGGTTCAGTATCAGAAGGTAAAGCCGATGTAAGACAATACCTTGGATTGGGCTTGAAGATCTTGTTTTGAGACCGAGTGACCATACTGGATCTGTGCAAGGTCGGAGGTGGTGAAGGTGGTGCGGGGGGCCGCGGAGGAGCGTTTGGCGGCACAAGAGCAGCTGGAGGTTGGATAGGGTGGGCGAGAGGTGGGTTTTCGGTATTTGGGGTGATGGGGGGTGTATTTATCATTTCAGGAGGTGTGTTCAGCGGAACAGTGGGTGTAGGGGAAGTTGGTGCATTTATCAATTCGGTGGGTGTATCAGGAGTGGGGGGTGTATATATCAGTTCTGGGGGTGTAACTCTTAGATCAGTGGGTGCAGGAGGTGTATCTACCAGAACAGTGGGTGTGTCAGAAACTGAATTGATTTTGGCAAAGGGAAAGGTGTGTTCAACAAATTGAACATGGCGAGAGGTATATATTTTGTGGGTGGTAAGATCTAGGCATAGATAGGCACTTTGAGTGATGGAATATCCAATGAAAACACATGGCATGGAACGAGGGTCTAATTTGTGAGTAGTGTAGGGGCGGAGCCAAGGGTAGCATAAGCACCCAAAAACTCGAAGTTTGGATAGGTTAGGTGGTTGTTTTAAAAGGCATTGGAAGGAAGAAAGCATGTTTAGGTTAACTTTAGGAAGGCGATTTATGATGTAGGTAGCTGCACAAACCGCATAAGGCCAGTATGTGAGGGGCATGGAGGCGTGGTGTAGTAGGGCTAAGGCTGTATCAACAACATGTCTGTGACGACGTTCAGACATGCCGTTGTGCTCGGGAGTATGGGGTGGGGTGGTGAGGTGGGATATGCCATGGTTTTGGAGAAACGAGCGAAGAGCAATAAACTCCCCCCCATTATCTGTGTAAAGAGTTTTAATTTTGGTGCTGTAGTAGTTTTCAACAATGGGTTTAAAGGTTGAGAAGGTGGATAGAACATCCGATTTGCGTTTTAGGGGGTAGATCCACATGTATTTACTGAAATGGTCAACAAATATGACATAATACTTAAAACCATCATGAGATATGACCGGAGATGACCATACATCGGAGAAGATAATTTCGAGGGGTGTATGTGAAACAATACTAGATTCATTAAATGGTAGTTTGTGACTCTTAATACAATGACAAGAATCACAACTAAACAGTTTTGTAGAATTACTAGGTAAACGAAATTTAGACAAAGTATGGGATAGAATTTTGAGAGATGGGTGACCTAAACGGGAATGCCAAATCGGAAGGGGAAGGCGGTCGGAAATGAATGTGGTAGGGGAGGGTTTGGATGCTTGTGCCGGCCATACGTAAAGATTATCAATGCGACTCCCCATGAGGAGAACGCTCCCCGTACGACCATCTCGCACCTGAAAGTAAGTTGGGCCAAAGATAACATTAACATCATTGTCTCGACATAACGATGAAACGGAGATAAGATTTTTGGCCATTTGCGGAACAACTAGTACGTTTGAGAATTTTAGCATAGTAACATGAGGAAACGATAAGGAACCAATATGTGAGATATGCAAACCGTTACCATCACCGATGACTACGTCATCTGAGCCAGAATATGGAGAGTGGAAGGACAGGTTTTGGAGGTCGGCGGTGATGTGATGTGACGCACCAGAGTCCAGAATCCAAGGAACGGAGTGGGTACGAGAAATAGTCGAATGTGTGGAGGTGGTGTATGTACTAGGAGGGTGGGTGTAGTTAGTATTGAGGTGGGTGCGTAGATGGGGAGGGGTGTATTTACCAGATTGGTGGGTGTGATGACCTGGTCTTGACGCCACGGATGCGGGCAGCGGATGGTGGGCTGCGAGCGGTTGGGTTGCTCGGGCCGAGGCCGCAAAGGGTAGGGGTGCGTGGGCCATGGTTGTTATGGTCGTATGGTGGAGCAATGGAGTAAGCCTGTTTTTTTTTTTTTTTTTTTTTTTTTTTTTTTTTTTTTGGTAGCAGTAAGCTTTAATGGCAGGAGGTTGAAAGCTTTAGCGTGGGAAAGAAGATGATCTAGATGAAACTTCTTGAGTGGGAGGCCAGTTCTCTATATGGTATCAAGAGCCTCTCGGCTCACGCCTCGATCCCACCCAAACCCTCGTAATCGTTGTTCGATGTTCTTCGTCGTACAAAACCACGATTACCCCAACCTCATGAAGACAAGTTTCTTCTTCCCCGTAATCGTTGTTCGACGTTCTTGTCGTACAAAACTCACGATTACCCCAATCTCAAGAAGACAAGTTTCTTCTTCCCCGTAATCGTTGTTCTACGTTCTTGTCGTGCAAAACTCACGATTACCCCAACCTCAAGAAGACGAGTTTCTTCTTCCCTGTAATCTTTGTTCCTCAAGAAGACAAGTTTCTTCTTCCCTGTAATCGTTGTTCGACGTTCTTGTCGTACAAACCTCACAATTACCCCAACCTCAAGAAGACAAGTTCCTTCCTCACCGTAATCGTTGTTCGACGTTCTTGTCGTACAAAACTCACGATTACCCCAACCTCAAGAAGACACGTTTCTTCTCCCCCGTAATTGTTGTTCGATATTCTTGTCGTACAAAACCCACAATTACCCCAACATCAACGAGTCGTACGGCTAACGCCTCGATCCGAAATCCTCCCCTGTAGTCGTTGCTCGACGTTTAGCGCCGTTCAAACTCCCGACTACCACCCTTAACCGTTGCTCGGCACCCAACACCGATCAAAACTCACGGTAACCAATTTTGGTTAAAACAACCGTGCACTCACGAGAAGCTTTCTTCTCCAAAATCTCCATCCATGAAAGCCCATGCAAACTCCCCAAGTAACCACACCCGCAGTTCTAGTAAAAACACCCCCTGCCTTCAACAAAACTCTACTGTCATATTATTTCCGCCGCCCACTCTAATTAATCAAACCCCTCCCTTACCTATTGTCTCTACCCCACCCACAACTTTTTACAAATACACCCCGCCCCTCAAATCCAACCACGGTCCTGATCAACCCACTCCAAACTTACTAAATACACCCCCTACTGTCTCATTTTTCGTACCCGACCCTCAACTTCGAGTTTCACATGTTTCGTCTGTGGATCAACTTGTTGATGCTCTTACCAAGTCATTTTCTCATTCTCGCCTACAACCACTTATAATCAAGATTGGACTCTCCTACGGTGCTCCATCTTGAGGGGGCGTATTAGTCATATATAAATATATTAAGAGATATTATATATATCTTGTATAATATATTTTATATATCTTGTAAATCTTTATTTTCCTTAATTATAGATTTAAGATAGATATGTTTTGCATCTATAAATACTTCCTTCATGTACTCTTTATAATCATTCAATGAAATAATAATTTCCCTATTCATTGTTTCTCTATACATATTACGTACATTGGGTATGGTCATGGTAATGATGTTTCAATTAGATTGTCTTTCATTATGCTTAAGAAAAGGATATTTACTTCAGAAAGAGCATCTCCAAATGGATATGTATCATCTAACTAACTTCTCTCCTCCACATCACTGTCTCATCAAATATTTAATTCTACTAACGAATACGACCAATGGTGCATCCATATAAAATTATAAAAAATGTTTGAAAGTTTAGACTTCCTGCCTCACTATTCCATTCCATGCGATCCTACCTTTTTTTATTTTTATAATACAAAAGAAAATAAAAAAATGTTGATTTCTGCACATGGACCCCCACGTCTCCTCAGTCATCCCCACAACGTGCTCTCACACTAAATAAGACAATACTTATATAAAAAAATAAAACTCCATAGTATATTTGAAAGAGCCGCCTGTGAGCTTGTGAACATATTATTTGCTGTCGTCATTGTGGCTGTTGGAGTTGCGTTTGTCGGAGTTTCTCTTGCGCTTCTTCAATAATTTTATGAAATTTAATAGTTTGTGATTTGATTTAATACATGGGCCAAGTCATAACTCCTCAGCTAATTAAAACAAATAGCTAGCATTATTCTCTCCTAAAACATTTCGCTCTCATACAGTAGTATTTCATAATATTTAAAAAAATTCATATTAGAATTATTTTTTCTGAATTTCCGAAATTGTATTTACACAAATTTTAAAAATCTTTACATATCATTTGCCAAACATAACAATGTACTTGAATATTTTGGCCGCCCAATCATATACATATAGTATTAAAAATGATAGTATCTCTTTTCTCTAAACAAAATTGAGGTTTTTTCTGGAGTTTTTATCCAAGTAGTAATTTCATGACTCAATGAACATAAAAACGGATAATTAATTGATCCTCAATCTTTTTTTTTTTTTAATAAGAGAACTTATAATCATTACTATAATATTTGTTACTATCATTATAATTTCCGAACCAATAAGAAAAATTGAAATAACCGAATTAATCAGTATTGGTAACCGTAAACATGTAAAACCGACTTACAAACCAAAAACCAAATATTTTGCTGAACTTAATTTTTTTGGGTTTTACAATAACTAGCATAACAAATACTCCCTCCATTTTTTTTTTTAATAAGTGTCATTTTAGCTTTTTTCAACAAATTAAAATTATAAATTATGGTCAATATTATTCTTCATTAATTATACTAATTTTAATATAGAAATTTTGTTTAATAAAAAATGTGGTCAAGAATATAGCTAGTATTAATAAATCAAATTAATTTTGGTATAAACAATTTTTGTGGAATTTAATTATAAAAAATATTTATGGTAAATGAATAAAGGTAAAATAGTTAAAATTAAAGAAAAAACTCTAGAATGAAACTTATTTTAAAATTAATTAAAAGGTCAAACATTTAATAAAAAATGGAGAGAGTAATAATTCTCATACTAGATACTCGATTAAATGCTTTATAATTCTCATACTCCCTCCACTTTTAATTAAGTGTCATTTTAACAATTTTCAACAAATTAAGATATATAATCATGGACCATTTTACCCTTCATTAATGATAACTAATTTTAATATTAAATTTATGTTTAGTAATGAATGTGGTCAATAATGTAGGTGATATTCATGTATACAATAATTAAAGTTCATCCATGATTTATGCTATAGTACTATATTCAAAAGGGAAAAAACTTAAATCAAGGTAAAGAAAATGGAGGGAGTTTAATGTATAAG
Source organism: Galeopsis tetrahit (assembly GCA_963675135.1). Taxonomy (NCBI): domain Eukaryota; kingdom Viridiplantae; phylum Streptophyta; class Magnoliopsida; order Lamiales; family Lamiaceae; genus Galeopsis; species Galeopsis tetrahit. The sequence continues at coordinate 12,222,246 of OY776125.1, read as the reverse complement.
GGTAAAATTGTCAAAATTAAAGAAAAATGTGTAGAATGACACTTGTTTTGAAAATATTAAAAAAGGCAAAGTGACACTTAATAAAAAACGGAGGGAGTACTAGATTACCTAGATTACTCATACGGAGTATTATAAATAAACAGTAAAATTATCACATTCCTTAAAACTAAGTACAATTTTAAATATCTTTTATTTAACGCACATGTATGAATCAGCAAAAAATAAATTCAACTTTAATTAATATTTGTGAAAAAGTAATTATATTATTTAAATTTAATTACTGTCTTAATAAAGCAGATAAACTATTAAATAACTAGAGTATTAAACAAGCTTACGAGTAGTGATATAGAACCAACCTTCGGTGCCACATCATTCTTTTTAATAACAAATATTTTCATTTTTTAATATCTAATCTCCCACTTAATTCAATTCGGTAGTAAAAACCAGAAAACATCTCCACCAAAGCAAAGCAAATCAAACCAAATCAAATCTTCTATATACCGGTTGCTCCACTTTTTTTTCTCCAATATCGATGCTTAAGTTTTAGAGATGGTCTCATATTTTATTGCTAAATTATAAATTATGTCATCCACTTCATCCCATTTTTCTGATCAATTATAAATTATGTCAATCTTTTACCACGAAGAACTTGTCAATTATATACTAGTGAATTTCCTAATATATGATACATAAAATCTTTCTAAAATATTGTTTAAAATAACTGCTAGAAAATTATACGTATACAAGGAGATAATCTAAGATACAATTAAGATGTGACATGACACATGACATTCAAGATTGGAGTTATGGGGGTGGAGTTCAAATTGGAGCAATAAGACAATAAAATTAAGGTGAAATTAATTTATTTTTTGTTAAGTAATAATTGCAAAAACTTTTTGCTTTGTTGGGGTTGTTGGATATATAGAAGATTTAATTTGGTTAAAATAAATAGTTGTTGGGTATATAGAAGATTTAATTTAGTTTGATTTGCTTTGGTGGAGATGTTTTCTGATTTTACTACCGAATTAAGTGGGAGATTAGATATTAAAAAATGAAAATATTTGTTTTAAATTAGATTTAAAATATATTAAAAAGAATGATGTGGATTATGATGTGGCGTAACACGTCAGTAATCTGGTTGCATAAAAAAAACTCGAAGGTTGTTCTATATCAGTACTCTATATAAATTAGATATGTTGAGATATAAATTAGATATGTTTTGTATATATAAATATTTAACCTAGATTCAATGAAATCATAATTTCATAATTTATTATTCCTCTATATATGGTATCAACGAGTCGTACGGCTAACGCCTCGATCCGAAATCCTCCCTCGTAGTCGTTGCTCGACACTCCCTGTTGTTCAAACTCCTGACCACCACCCTTTCCATTCGAGCCCTGCAACTGCAACTACTCCGAAAACTCCATAACCGCTCACCTACACGGTTGTAAACACCCTCCTTTCTTATTCTCTGTTTTACCGATCAGATAACAACCTCCATACTTTCTTGATATTATTTAAAAAAAAAAAAAATAGAGAAGCGTACTTCTTCCCCTCCATCACTCCACAAATTTTGCCTCATCACAGAAAGCGCGTCAATCTTCCATGACAGCCCTGCAACTCCTCCTTCAAGCTCCCTTATTGGCCGCCTGTTCTCATCGGCGTGCACTACCGCTCGCGGCGCCATCCTCTTCGGCGCACGCATCCCGATCTCTCGCAGCCCGGCCAGCTCCGCTCCCTTCCGCCGTGTCATGCCCAGTGTCGGCCATGGTCGTCGACGCCTCTGCCCGCTCAACACGATCACCTAACACCGGTCGGTCCGTGCCCCGAACTCCGACAGGTGTTTCTAGCTCAGATCCACAACTCATTGAGTCTGACTCGGTTCCCACTCACCGAGCCGACTCAGTCCTTACTGATCAGTAGGTAACTGCACCTCCTTGAATCTACACACTCACTCCATTGTACTGGTAAATACACCAATGTGAAAGATTTGAAAATGTATGTGTTCACCTACGCACTCACTCCTCTACTACATACACCCACCCAGTATACACACCTACCCTGCTAGTACATACAACCCCTCTGCCCACTCGGCTTTTTCACATACCCACTTCATTCCTTGGATCTTGGACTCCGGGGCCTCTCATCACATCACATCTCACCTTCAAAATTTATCCACTTCCTCTCCATACTCTGGCTCGGATAAATGTCATCATTGGTGATGATAATGGTTTGAAAATTTCTCATATTAGTTCTTTTGTATTCCATGATGCTCACATATTAAAATTTACAAACGTCTTGGTTGTACCTCAAATGGCTAAAAATCTCATCTCTGTTTCAACCCTTTGTCGTGATAATAACGTTGATGTCATTTTTGGTCCAACATCCTTTCAGGTGCGAGATGGCAACACTGGGAGCATTCTCCGATGTACTCTCCACATTTATCTCCTTTAAAAATATAGTGGAAAACTTTTATAACACCAAAATCAAAACTCTTTATTCTAACAATGGAGGAGAGTTCATTGCTCTTCGTTCTCTCCTTCAAACTCATGGCATATCTCATTTCACAACTTCTCCCCACACACCTGAACACAATGGCATGTCTGAACGTCGTCACAAACATGTTGTTGATACTGCCTTAGCTCTTTTACATCATGCCTCCATGCCCCTTACATATTGGCCTCATGCAGTTTGTGTTGCTGCCTGTATTATAAACCGTCTACCAAAACCCAATCTTAACATGTTATCCTCATATCAATTCCTCCTAAAACAAACTCTCAACCTAGCCAAACTTAATGTTTTTAGTTGCTTAGGTTATCCTTGGCTCCGCCCCTACACTTCCCATAAATTAGACCCTAGATCCACCCCCTGTATCTTCATTGGATACTCTCCTACTCAAGCTGCTTATCTTTGTCTTGACTTAAAAACCAACAAAATATATACCTCTCGTCATGTTCAATTTGTTGAAAATGTCTTTCCTCTAGCCACTCCTAAAACTGCTCCTGACACACCCACTGTCTTAACAGATACACCACAATCTGCCAGACACACCCACTGCTTTAATTTATAATTTATCCACCCCTGCCCCTCCCACCACTCTGATCCCACCTCCAGCTTTCATTAATACACTCACGCCCCATCCATTACAACCTCTCGTCGAAAAACCTCCCCCAACTGATCCAACACCCACTAACCAGATTACTCCCCCCCTCACCACAATCCGCTGCAGCCACACCCACCAACTTACTACATACACCCCACCTTGACCTCGAGTCGCCAAATGCTCCCTCGGTGCCATCTCCATCACCATCATCACCACTAGCACAATTAAACACTCGAATGATCACTTGAGCCCAAAACAATATCTTCAAACCAAATCCAAGGTATGGCCTCACTCATGTTTTATCTTCTGACATTGAACCTAATTGCGTCTCTCATGCATTAAAAGATGAACGACGGAGGGAGGCCATGTCATCTGAATTTAATGCCCTTCTCAGAAACGGTACTTGGGATTTAGTACCACCTGATGATTCTACCAACATTGTTGGTTCAAAGTGGGTCTTCCGCATCAAACGGAAACCGGACGGATCCTTAGACAAGTTCAAAGCTCGATTTGTGGCCAAAGACTTTCACCAACGCCCCGGAGTTGATTTTTCAGAAACGTTTAGTCTTGTGGTCAAACCAGCAACCGTTAGAGCAGTCCTGAGTATTGCAGTCACTCAAGATTGGCTACTTCGACAGTTTGATGTGAATAATGCTTTCCTCTATGGTTCCTTATCTGAAACCGTATTTATGGCTCAACCTCCCGGTTTTGTTGACAAGACTTTTCCCCACATATGTTTGTAAGTTACACAAATTCATCTACAGCCTAAAACAAGCAACTCATACTTGGTATTTTGCTCTTCGAACCTTCCTCGAAAGCATTGGTTTCATTCACACCAAATTTGATGAATCTCTTTTTGTGTACAACAAATCCGGTATTATTGCATATTTTCTTGTATATGTTGATGATCTAATCCTTACAGGGAATAACACTTCTTTCCTCACTTAAGTGGCCTCAGACCTTAGTACTAAATTTCCTGTCAAAGATTTAGGCCCCCTTTCCTACTTTTTAGGTGTGGAAGTACTTCGTACTAAGAAATTATGTTTTTTCTCCCAACGTAAGTATATCATTGACATTCTTACTTGTTACAATATGTTCACTTCAAAACCTGTCCAAACACCTCTCTCCACCTCTACTCGTTTATATTTGTCCGATGGATCATCACCTACTGATATCACCCAATATCGTCAAGTTCTTGGAAGTCTTCAATATCTTCAACTTACTAGACCCGATATTGCTTTTGCTGTACATAAATTATCTCAATTCATGCATGCTCCTACCATAACTCATTGGGGTACTGTTAATTCTTCGATATCTAAATGGAACTAGAGATGTTGGAATCACCCTCCGCCCCAACCCGTCTACCTCACTGCATTGCTTCACTGATGTTGATTGGGCTGGGAACTCTAATGATCGAACGTCTACAAGTGCTTATGTTGTCTTTCTTGGACCAAATCCCATCTCCTGGTCTTCTAAGAAATAAAAATCGGTTGCTCGCTCCTCAACAGAAGCAGAATATAGAGCCATTGCATCATCAACTTTTAAAATCTATTTTTCAGGAATTATGATTTCCCATCGACACTCTACCTGCCATCTGCTGTGATAATATTGGAGCCACGTATCTTTGCTCCAATCCCGTTTTTCATTCTCGAATGAAACACATTGCTATTGATTATCACTTCGTTCGGGATTTGATCAAAATATCTCAACTACGTGTTTCACGCGTGTCATCTGAAGATCAACTAGCCGACGCTCTCACAAAACCACTTGCTCGTTCTCGTCTTCAAATGCTTATAATCAAAATTTGACTCTCCTACGGTACTTCATCTTGAGGGGGCGTATTAGACATATAATACATATTATATATATATATTGTAAATATTTTATATTCCTTATTTAACCTAGATTTGAGATATAAATTAGATATATTTTGTATTTATAAATATTTAACCTAGATTCAATCAAATCATAATTTCATAATTTATTATTCCTCCATAGTTTTTCATGCATCCATCACCATGGCAGTCTTTGAGTAAAATGAATTGAAATAAAGATTAATCTAAAATGAAAGTTGGAATTATCCCACATCGTAATAGGGTGAATAGTTGTAAAGTTTATTGGACTTTGGACGTAGACACAAGGCTGGCCCACACTAGCGCCTACGGGCCATAACCGCGAGCCCTACGGGCCCTATATAGGATGCCTTCAGTCAAGTAAGTGGCCTTGGTCCAATCTTGAACAATAACCTTTTTGGCCCAAAATTATTGAGGCAAATGAATATGATTAACAGTAACCTTTTTGGCCCAAAATTAGCAGTAATCTTGAATGTTTTTTGAATTTTTTTTAGTATAATTAGTATTGCCCTCAACTCAAGATTCTCACTAAGTTATGAATATTTTCTTTATCTAAAAGCTTTTGCTTTTATGATAACTATGTTTTTTCTTTATCTAAAAGTTGTGAAAATTTTGTTGCAATTGTTAATTCTGAGATTCTACTCAGCAGTATTGACATTATGGCAATTGTGTTGGGAAATTAATTCCCCCAAGGGCAGACGAAAAATAAACAAGAAATAAAATGGAGAGAGAACACAATCAACAACACAAGAATTTAACGTGGAAACTCTAAAACCGGAGAAAAACCACGACCCACCAAAGAGATAAATTTTTACAATCACACAGAATTCCTCTCTTTTGACACTCAACCCTCCTACACTCTTTCAAGTCTACAATGACTCTCGCCTTTCTCTCACGAGACTCTATTACAAGAGAATATAAAAAATGACTTTAAACTAGAATCAAATACAAGACTAAATGTATTGATTGGTGCACTTGTAACAAAGACCTAAGGACTCCTTATATAGGATTAGGAAGTCCTCCCTTCTTTCCTCACATCCCCCTTTTCTGTGGAAAAGGCCCGTATCAATAATTATGATTTTACGTATGGACAATTCCTCAATATCTTGTTCATTCGCAACAAAATAATTTCTTTGTGCGTCGGTAAAAAAAAATATGCTTTTGGGGGGAGAGATACTATTTCACCAATCGAGTCACAGGTATCTAACATATTCATACCTAACGATTTTCCACAAAGTGGTGACGAAACGTATAACTTGTACAAATCTTTCCATTTTCCAAGTCAACACGATCCATTCGTTCGTAGAACTATTTACTCGATCGCAGACATGTTTGGAACACCTCTAACAGAGGGACAAATAGTCCATTTTGAAAGAACTTATTGTCAACCTCTTTCAGATATGAATCTATCTGATTCAGAAGGGAAGAACTTGCATCAGTATCTCAATTCAAACGTGGGTTTGATTCACACTCCATGTTCTGAGAAATATTTACCATCCGAAAAGAGGAAAAAGCGGAGATGTGGGACAAAAACACCTTTACAAAACTCCTTTTATTTTAGCACAAGCCCAAGCCCAACAAATTGTACTTGTTTTTTAAATAGACTATGAAAGAATTTTGTCTTATCTAAAAGAAGATTATGAAAGATGCCTCTGATACCATGAAGGAATTTCATCACATCTAAAAGTCCGAACTTGTAGAGAGGTTGAGAATTAATTCTTGTATATGGAAGTAATTCCTATTACAGACCACAGATACCTTATGGTCTTACAATAATTAATTCTCAAACAATGTCTGTATTAAGTCTTTCTTGTGAAAATATATGTAATTTTCCTTTTCAAACAATGTAGTTTCTATCAAGGTTGGTCGAACACATGACTAATTAGGTCACACGTGTAAGGTACTTGCCAAAAAATAAAAAATCTTGTCTAAATCAGATGGAATTTTGATACGCCTATTGTGGTCTACAAAAGGCATAATAAGGAGCGAAAGGAGTAATAAGGGGAATTGTGTTGTAGACCTTGAAGAATTCCGATCATCATTATTGGTCTGTCAAAAAAATATAAGCCTCTCTGCCAGGCTGTTTTGGAAGTAGAGTTGTTAAATGAACCGAGCTGCTCGTGAGCTCGGCTCGACTCGTTCTCGTTCATTAATATAAAAAGGGAAAAACAGATTTGTGTTCCTATATATTAATACAAATTAATGAATATTAGACGAGGCATTGTTGATTCTCTGTTACCTCCAACCATTCAATATCTGAAACTAATCAAATTTCTCAAAGACAAACGTTGTTGTTGAATGTTTTATTGATTGAAACATATACTCCTTCAATTTTAAAATATTTGTTGTTTTACTGTAAAAAAAAAATTAAAAAATGTCGTTTTAATGTTTTTATTTCTGATTTTCTCTAATTTACCTCTAAATTTGTCCCTTTAATTGAAATTTTCTGTCTTCCAATATAATTAATATACAAGTTATTAAGAAAATTCTATTGAAAATTTCCACCCTTTCCATCTTGAGAAATAATGATGAAAGGTAATTTTGTTGAAAATTTATGTTTCTTAATTTTGTACATAAACTTCTAAATGACTAATATTTTGAAATGGATGTGGTATATGTAATGGTTTTATTTGATACAGTAATTTTTTTGCTTAACTCATTTTGCAAGCAAGAACCAGAGTTGTGCATTTTTGGGACTTTAGATATACTTCAATGGCGGCAACCGATCCCCGCTTCCATTGCCGCATTTCAGTATACGTAATTTAACGCAAGTATTTAGATAATTAATTCTGACGAATTGAAATTAAAACATAACCCATGAGCTCATTTTGTGCTGTCGGCTCATGAAAGTATCCCACATCGAAATCGAGCTAATGAATACCAAAGTTTATAATGAAATGAAATGCTATTAGATAACGCCGAGCTTTGTAATGGGAGCATTAAGGTTGTTGGACATTGGGCCGAGTCATTTGGCTGGGCTTTGTCAAAAGCTCACGCTGGCCTGCCCATTCCAAGCGGAGAATTGGGCCATGCGGTCCAGGCGAGAAGGCTTGGGCTTTGTGGCCTTAGATCGGGAGGGCACCTGCGTCAGGCTGGTTTCACAGAGCCTGTGCAGTGGAAGGATACCGGGCCGGTGCTTCCAAGGCCCATTACAGTCAATTGCCTGGGTCCAAATTTGAACACCAACCTTTTTAGCTTTTTTTATGGGCCTTATATATATATAGGCCGACGTAACCGCAACAACCCTAATTTTCCTAAATCTTCCCCGTCCCCAACTCTCTTCCTTTTTTTTTTTTTTTTTATTTCTGCTCTCTCTCTCTCTGCAAACTCGCTAGCCATGGTGGTCGGCAAGGTTTTGTTTTTAATTTTCGACAATTTCCTGTCGAAAACATTGTAGTTGGTCGAAAAAATCTAGTACTTTTTTTTATTTTCGGAATATATTTTAGCTTCGGAGGCCGCGGCCGAGGAGGTGGAGGTGTGCTGACGGAGTTGATGGTATCGGCGGCTGCTGCCCTAAAATTAGGGTTTTGTTTAAATTTGAGGTGAGTGTATCTATTATCCTGACATATTTTAATAGGAGTGTAAAATTGATATTTTGTATAAATATTTAATTAATAAAAATGGAGGGGGAGTGCATCTAACAAAGCTGGAGGGGTACCCACGCCTAAATTTGACGGAGGTAGTATTTATAACGGCCCGGTGCTTCCAAGGTCCATTACTGTCAAGTGCCTTGGTCCAAATTTGATCAACAACCTTTTTATGGGCCTTATAGGCGGAGGGAGTATTTACAACGCAAACTTTGGCAGTGTTGGTGTGGGTGCATGCTAAAACAGAGAGAAAGAAACCAAATCGATTTTACTTGCACTTATTGAAAACTGATGACAAATACAAACATTGAAAAAGGAACACTACATATATACTATACACAAGAATGAAGTTATAACAGGGAATAATATGGTGTACCCTAAACTAGTTCATCATCAGCATCTTGTAGACTTTCAGCCTCATGTTGTTGATGCATGTTATTGGTGGCAATTATAAGCAAGTTCATGTCTGGTGATGTGGAGAGCATAGCATGTATACGGGAAACAGAGTTCCGGGAGATTGTAGCGATAGTGGCAGAACACCAAAATAAAAACAAGATTAGGGGATAAAGATACCAAAAGAGAAGTTGTGGTGTGAATATGGAAGCAAAAAATGAGACTGTAAGAGGGGCAGAGAAGTTGTTGATATGTACACTAATATACATATGCATTACTTCAATGTCTGGAGAGGTGTTGTGTAGTGGGATTCCAATGTAAACGAGGGGGAAGACGAAAAGGAGAGCGATGAAGAGCCAGAATTTGATCCAAGTGAGAGTACCAAATGGATTCCATTCCCATGGCGTGGCCATGTGTGATTTCAGGACGTTCACAGTTAGGAGAAAAATAAATCTGAAATCCAAGTAGTAGTGAGGCATTGTATTAAGTAAGTTGGTTTGATTTCGTGGGTGATAATAGAGTATATATAGTGAGTAGCTTCCTTGGACAGAAAGATCCAGAAGGTACAGATACGTTGGGTATGGTCATGGTAAATGATGTTTCAATTAGATTGAGTTTCATTACTATATTTATTTATCAGGAGTGGAACGTGTCAGAATGAGTTCCATTACTATAAGTCACACATTAACTAGTTTAATTTTGTGGTCGATGACGACCCAGAAATAGAAATTCGAGATTGGGGGAATCAATTTATAAAGTAATACTCCCTCCCTCTCGTATTAATTTTCATTGATAGGTGGACACGTAAATTAAGAAAGTGTAATAATGAGTGAAGTTTTGAAGGGTAATTTTGTAAAAAATTAATTAAGAAAGTGTAATAATGAGTGGAGTTTTAAAGGGTAATTTTGTAAAAATTTATGTATAAAGTAAAGAATGAGTTGACTTTTGTGTTTGTGAGAAAAAGTAATGACATTTGTGTAAAATTGAGGATATTTTAAGGGTGGAGTTTATAAAGGATTTTCCATTTTAAGGGTGTGAAAGTTATTGTGGGACGTCCCGAAAAAGAAAGTGTGAAAGTTATTGTGGGACGGAGGGAGTATTATACTTACAAAATTAATTTTATTATGGAGTATAAATTTTTTAATATATTTCATTTTATTAAATTTAACGACTTTTGTTATATTTTGAAGGGAATTAATTTTGATTGTTCGGTCTCGTACTAAATGAATCGGTGTTAAAATTTAACTTGCAACCCTGTAGAGACATTAATTACGAGTATTAGATAAATGTAGAGCTTAAATTATACTCTACCGTCTCATGATGTCTTGCTTCACTGGCTCAGTTTTAAGAAAAATTAATTTAATGGGGGTGTGAGGTCAAATAAATGAGGAATATTTTGGACGATTTAGTGAGACGTAAAGGAAAATGTGGGTAAAAAATGAGTAGCAATTTTAAAAATAAAATAATGTATTATTATTTTGGGTGATTTTAATAGTTGCATGAATCGCCGTGTTGGTTTTATTGAGCGAATTTTCTCATGCAGATTTATGATTTATGTATTTGAGGTTTAATTTATCCCATAATCTCAATCTCATGCAGATTTATGTATGTGAGGTTTATCTTATAATCTCAAATTAGATGAGTTGTACTCGTACGATGAAATTAGTAGTAGTCTGCTGATGGACTTAGTTGTTGGGCGTATGAGTCGGTGGAGTCAGACAAGCTAACTTAGGTTTGATCAAATGAGTTGAAGATTTCCAGTCAGATGAGAAGGTGAATCTTAGAATCAACTAAGTTGTTAAGATCATAAGAGTTCTTATCAGTTGAGTAGATGTCTGTTTGCAGAGTTATCTTTTGGCTAAGTATTGGATATCAGAAGAGTCAAACATGAGAGGGTTTTGATTGTGTCATCTATTACGAGAAACAAATGAAAGGAAAAACTGTCAATTCAGATTGGGCAATGCTGAACACGTGAGTTTGTTAGGCGGTTACTACAATCTGTCAGAGTCACGCAATCAAACACACGTTGCAATCAACCTTGATACCTATAAATACCCCCATAGCTTGTAAATTGTAAAGTTTGACGGTTACGATCATTCGTCTTGAGTTGTGAGTTCACGAGTGAAGTGAGGAGAAATCCCTTTTCGAGTGTGTAAACATCTCCTTTATCAATCAATATTGAAATCGTGTGTCCAGTGGATGTAGATCAAGTTGATCGAACCACTTAACTTGTGTGCTCTGTTTTCTATTCTCGTTTGATTATATTTGTGAATTGCTATTCTTTGTTGGATTGTTTGAGAGTCTGTTATCTACATTGGTTGGAGACGTCTAATCATGTGGAAAATTATTTGACAATGTAATTAGGATTTTTCAAATTTAAATATTTTGAATCTGTCACTACTTGAGCTTTAGAAATGAGTAACCGTCATATTATATGTGCATCGATATGTACTTTGGATTTAATATTTGTAATCTTGAAAGTGGAAACCTTAATTTAATTTCTTGAATCCTTTGTTGTCAAGTTATGGGACATATGGAAGGAGCGATTCTCAAATAAGCACGAGAGTTGTGTATTAGCCGTGGCAGCATCAAACGCACACCGAGAGCGCATAACATGATCACACATGAATTGGCCAAATTTATGATGAATTCCTCCAATTCCCATACTTGTGTTGGAGCAAATATCCCTTTTTGGGTGGAAGATTTAGCTAGGCGCCAGGTCTCGTAGAGCTGGAGTGTCGAGCAACCTTTACACTAGATCATGAACCAAATTGCAGTATAAGCATGGAGTTACTTACAGGAGAATTGTCAAAAGAAAACCAGGGAACCAAATGGTAGTGTTTGAGTTAATTAAATGAAATTCAGATTAATCTGAATGGATGTTGGAAGCTAATTCTTTGCTGTGCTGTCTAATGTTTAGAAACTCATGTACTGAAAGTATCCCACATCGAAATTTGGCGACTAAATATCAAATGTTATAATGAATTGAAATGCAATGGATTTTCGCCGAGCCTTGTGATGGGGGCTTGTGACCCTTGGGGGCATTAAGGTGATTGGACTGTGGGTTGAGTCAATTGACTGGGCCTTGGCAAGCTTCCCACTGGCCTGCCCATTTCAAGCGGGGAGTTTGGCCGTCAGGCTGGTTTCACAGAGCAACGAACACCTCCTGCTCTCTGCAGTGAAAGGCTAAAAGGCCGGTGCTTACATGGCCCATTACAGTTAAGGTGCCTCGGCCCAATTGAACAATCACCTTTTTTTATTTTCAATTTTTGCATCTCACGTTGTCGAAATCGAGTCGAGTTAGCTACTATTGAGGTCGAGCTCATAAATACTCGAAAGACTTGCCGAGCCTAATTTATATACAGGTAATCAAATCGATCTTGAGTTTATTTTAGAAAAAAAATATGTTTTATTATTAATTTTGAAAATTTATATAGGTGATCAAGTCGAGAGCTCGAGTATCTTATCAAGTCGAGCACAATCTTTAAAATTTATGAGCTCGATAGCTACTCGAGTTCTTAAATAGTTAAAATTGCCTACAAATCTTTATGAATTATTTTACACCTCTTCATCCACGGAATTACCAAGAAAAAATCTAATGGTGATTTACCCACAAAATAATTTGTAGACAAAACTGCATTACCCTACCGAAACAGTTGTAGGTTATTTTTTTTTATTTATCAACGAAAACTTTCCTAGCTCAATATATATATATATATATATATAATTGTATTACCTATAAAATTAGCTAGAAACATAAAATTACGGAATATTTATTATAAAAGAGTAGAAGAAACATAAGAGAAAAACATTATAAAATGGGTCGGATGTGCATCTAGTTTTGTATGTTAAATATTTTTAAAAAGAATGTGTAACCGGTTTGATCCGGTTGAACCAATAAAATGATATTTTTACACTTTCTGGACTGGTTCCGTGACTAGTTGAACAGGTCGGTCCGATTTCATCGAGGTAATTTAATTTCCATTGTTGTTTTAATTGATTATTAACAATCGCAAGATATTAGCGATAAAATTTAATTTTCATTGTTGTTTTGATTATTAACAACAAAATAACAATATATTGCTAGTATAGTGATGAATATATAAATTTCGTTACAAATATTAGATCTATGAATGGCTACAAAAATTTCTATTTTCATACTAAAATATTAATTTTAGATATGAAATTTAATTTTGACGCAAAATTTCAGTTGGTATTCCCACTCCTTTTAATTGCACTTTTGAAGTATATTTATATCAACAATAGACGAACGTAATTCCGCAGCGTGTGAAACAGTTTCAGGAAAAAAAAAAAAAAAAGCAAAATAACGGAAAATGTAATTTTGTATATATAGACACGTGTTGTACGTAGGAGTACATGCATGAGTGATAAGCCAAACCAAATCGATTTTACTTACAGACTCCGATCCGGTTACATATTTATTGAAAACTGATAGATAAATTGAAAGCGAAAGAAATCCATCTCATCTAAAAGTTCGAACTTGTAAAGAGGTGGAGAATTAATGATGTGTGGACGGGGAGTCTTTAAGCTCTGATAAATAATTTCGTCTCATCTAAAAGTTTGAACTTGTAGAGAGGTGGCGAATCGAATCGTACATTATATACTATACAAGTATACAATTATTGTGGATGGGAGCAATTAGAGATATTAATATAAGAATGAAGCTAAACTAGTTCATCACCACCTTGTAGATTCTCTCCCTGATCTTGTAGATTTTCAGGCTCATGTTGATGCATGTTATTGGTCGCAATTACAAGCAAATTCATGTCTGGTGACGTGGAGAGCATAGCATGTATCCGGAAAAAGGAGTTCCAGAAGATATTAACAATAGTGGCACAACACAAAAATAAGTACAAGATTAGGGGATAAAGATACCAAAAGAGAAGTTGCGGTGTGAAAATGGAAGCCAAAAAGGAGACTGTAAGAGGGGCAGAAAAGTTGTTAATATGTACACTAATATACATATGCATAACTTCAATATCTGGAGAGGTTTGTAATGGGATTCCAATGTAAACGAGGGAGAAGACGAAAAGGAGAGGGATTAGGAAACAGAATTTGATCTAAGTGAGAGTACCAAATGGATTCCATTCCCATGGCAGGGCCACGTGTGATTTGAGGATATTCACAGTTAGAAGAAAAATAAATCTGAAATCCACGTATTGAGATTGAGGCATTTTATGCGATGTATATATTTGGTAAGTTGGTTTAAATTTGTTTTGGAGGGATTCATATTTATAGTCACAAAATAATAATGTCTCAATCAGGAGTTTAATAATTAATGTATTTATTTATTTATAATCTCGATCTTTAATTTTGTAAGGTCGGTAATCCAATTTGATGATGGTCAAAATTAATTAAGATAACTACATTAAAGCTATCATGACTTGTTTATTTATATTTTTTATTATTATTAGACTTTTTCAAAAAAAATATATATTGTTTTTTTAAATATTGATAAAATTTAAGACTTTAAATGAAGGGTAAATAGCCATTAGAGTCATTTCAGTCCCACTTTTCTTTAATATATCTCCTAACTTAATTTTTTTTATCTAATAGGTTCAATTTCCTTTTTTTGAGACAATTATGCCCTTCTACTTTTTTTTTTTTTTAAATCGAATTATTTCATTAATATATTTAAGTCAACTTAAATATCTAATCAACAATTAATAGCAGAATCTCGAAAATTCTGTAATTTTATCACCTTTAAAATTTTAAATCTTTCCTAAAAGGTATGTCTCTCCAATTAATTCGTCTAATTTTGTTAAGATGAGAGATTCTAGATATCTGCATTTCATTCTACGCAAGCGACTCTGTATTTCCTAAAAGGTAGGTTTTGGATATAAATATCATAAAACATTTAATCAGAATGTGCATTTTCAATATGCACATACTAATTATATGCATGAAGAAGTGCATGGTAAACAATTGTATACTGGAAGGAAAAGGTTTTGGATATAAATATTTCAACATATTTAATCAGGATGTGTATTGGGGTATGCATAGGCACATGCATGGATAAGTGCAGGATAAACAATTGAGGTCTAGATAAAAAAATGTGTGGATATGCATATTATATGACATTTAATTAGTATGTGCACTTCAGTATGCATGAACCTATGCTATACAATATGACACGATAAGTGCATTCACAAGTGCAATGGTTATACTGATGAAAGTTGAGTACCTAAGCTCAGTTACCCGAATAAGCAACCTTGCGGAATACAATATACTCCATCGGAAACCTACACGATTTAGGATGCCTGTGGAGTACTTGATATATATTAAGGTATTCCACATCGGATAGAGAGATTGTCTTGGGTGGGCTTATAAACCTAGGTTTTAAGTGTAGAGTTAGGCCTTCTTACATGGTATCAGAGTCAACTCTCTACTTCGATGTGTGGATCCACCTGTGGAACCACGTGTCGATCTGGTCCCCGTCTAACGTGAGGGAGGGTATTAAGGTATCCCACATCGGATAGAGAGATGTGGTCTTGAGTGGGCTTATAAGTCTGGGCAATCCCTGATTTAATTTTTTTGTTTCAAAAATTATGTCAAACATGTATACTAAGGGCAATTTTGGTTTTTTTCGCTTTAATTTGAATCAATTAGAAACATTTTAAAGTGGTAGTTCTTATTTGTTTAATGGGTTCTAATAATGACTCTATTCATAAATTATCTCTTAAATGAATCTACATAACATAAATATTTTTATTTTCATGGGAGTAATTAAAGTATTTTTCTTATGAAACGTGTATTGATTTTGAATATTTTGTATTAATTTATTACATTGAACGTTAAAATTTTATGTAGGAATAAACTATAAAAAAAAAAAAAAAAACCCGATCTGTGACGGTCCAAACCCGGATCGGAATTTATCGATCTGGACCAGATTGATTTAAATCCAGTCTACAGTCCACTCATTTAGATGAATTTCGATCCCGATATCGATTCCATTTTGGACCTGTGCACACTTCTACTTTTAAGCCCACACAAATTAACTACCACAATTTTTTTATTTTTATACATAAAAATTTGTAAAATTACCCTCGGTCAAAGTTAAACTCCACTCATTATTATGTGTGTAATAGTATATTCTCTTTTGGACTCATTATTTTGTGTAATGGTATATTCTTTTTTTTTTTTTTGACAAAGAGAATATACTAAATAAAACAACAATTATACAAGAATCTTTGAAAGAATATTTAAATGCAAGTTGTTTTCGTCTTCATGTTTATCTACTTAGTTTAACATAATATAATTTGACTTTTTTTATTTCATATGAATTGATAGGAGTATTTATAATAAAATCTTTGATCATTAGTTCGTAGTATAATTCTCAGACCGAGTGAATACAGATATAATCAAATTTATTCTGTTATTGAATTTGATAACGTGAACTAATCAGGTCTTTTTTTTATAAATGTGACGGTTGGTCACATTAGATTTGCCGACGTCATTCACTTGCCTTTTCGAGTTTTGCGGCTTCTTCGAATGGCTGAATGGGCGTTTGGATGACTATTCAAATTCTGCAAGAGTCGCCCAACAAAACAAGTGTTAATTCCAACTTACAACAAAATGCATTATTCTCCCACAAAACATTTAGCTTTAAGAATATTTGAGTTTAAATCGAATTTTAAAATAAGACATCATTCTTTTATATTTTTTATTTTATACGAACCCATGAAACATAAGTAAAACAATTTTTAAAATAATAATAAGGATTAAGGAGTAATATATAAATACGACCCGTCCAACGGTTTTAATTGCAAAAATATTAATCAAGTCAGAATAATCAAATTGCTCAATAATTCATTTTTTTAAAATCTAATTAAGTGTTCAATTGATAGTTTTATATAAATCGAGTCTTATATCGATAGAAATTTTCTTTTAGGACTTAAATCAATAGTTGACCCTCTTTCAGCCTTGAATCGAAAAAATTCCTTTAAAAAAAGTGATAATAGGAAGCTGTAATATAAAATAAAGGAAGGATAATAATTAAAGTTAAATCTTTTTATCAAAAAATGAGCGGGTCAACAAGCTAGGACCCACCAATTTTTTATTTTTTTTGAATGCACGTATATAAATATATATATATATATTGAAATTGTTCAAATTAACTTATATGGTTACAATTACAAATAATCTAAAACTTAGAATTAAATTGTTCAAATTTAGAATAAAGTAAATTGCAAACATTACATTGTTCATAACAATAATAAGTTTTTACCAACAAGATCAAGCTCCAAAATCTTTCAAAATTCCCTAAGTTTGAATAAATCTACTTAACCCCTCGGAACCAGTAAGAAGAAACTCAAAATATAGAGTTAGGGTACAATGGTGGCCAAACCTATGAGTGCATTGTAAATCAGGTAACCCTTACATTACCATTCAATTCACTTTTCAAACTCAACTGTTAGAAAAATATCATCATCCATTTATATAAACATGCATTAAGTCTCCAAAATACGATGTTCAATCCTAATGGTATGCATTAAGTGTCCAAAATAGAACAATTCAATTTTATTGGTGACAATAAGCATGCATTAAATCATTAAAGTAAAACAGGATGTTCAATCCTTTTGGTGACCTTAAGCAGTTAAGCATGCATTAAGTCTATTATTATTTCTGAATATCAAAAATTGGCTAATCATTTTTATATACATAAAGTGGTTGTCGATGTCGTAAACTCGGATGAGGTTCTTAACTCTACCTTTGGTGACTATATCACCGCTTGCAGGGCAACACAAGCCCAATTTACGAACATTAAAATTTCGTTTGTCAATAGAGAAGCTAATAATCTAGCACATTACCTTGGCTAGGGAGGCTCATAATTTTAGTTATGATCACTGTTGTTGAGTAGACCCTCCAAACATTGTAGAAAGGCTACCCACTCTTATTTGTATGCAATAAATAAAGCTAATCCTCTAAGTTTAAAAAAAAAAAGAGTACTAGGTTGTTTGAAATTATCCCACATCGAAATTGGGCGACTGAATATCAAAGTTTATAATGAATTGGAATGGAACATATCTTCGCCGAGCCTTGTAATGGGGGCTTGTGACCCAAATGGGTGCATTAAGGTGATTGGACTGTGGGTTGAGACAACTGACTGGGCCATTGCAAGCTTCTCACTGACCTTGCCCATTTCAAGCGGGGAATTGGGCTATGCGGCCCATGCGAAGGCTTGGGCTTTGTGGCCCTTAGATTGGAGGGCACCGCGTCAGGCTGGTTTCACAGAGCAACGAACACCTCCTGCTCTCTGCAGTGAAAGGATAACAGGCCGGTGCTTCCTTGGCCCATTACAGTCAAGATGCCTTGGTCCAATTGGAACAATCACCTTTTTTATTTTCAATTTTATTTTATTTTATTTTTTGTTAACCTGGGGGGTTTGCTTCCTTCAATTGAGCTCAACTCGATATTTGATTACCTACATAATTTTTAAAACATATATTTTTTAAAATAAAATTGAGTTCGCAAGCCTTTGATTAACTTTTAGTTGATTTCGATCTTTTTTTAAATCTAGTTCCATTACAATTCTTTTTTTCATCTTCTCCATTTAATTTGATTGATTAAATTACAATTTTCTATTATTCGCTCAATATTCAAACGTTAAATTAAACCACGGTTAAATTTTGCAATAACTCAGCTTGCATTGCCACTAAATAAAACTGGAAGCAATAGAAAATTAGTTGTATACTCGTAGAGCTATAAAAATTATGATATGGAAACAGTCATTACCAACAGCTAATAGCAAAACAAAACTAGAAGATAATAAACAGACAAACGAAAGGATTCAATCAAGAAACTAGAATTTCAATTGCACCACTCTCGAAACATTACTAATACAATCAAAGTCAGATTGATGAAAAGAAAGTAGCAGAACAAATGAGACTAGCTAGATGTCGTCAGTAATCCTGAATTATAATACAATAATCCCAATCCACACCACGCTGAAAACCAAAACCAGCATCTTCCATGGATGATGAGATAGATGCATGCACGAGAGCTATTGACTAATCAATTTCACATCACAACTCGCAGCTTCTTTCTGATAACGAAACTTGTGACAAATTGCACCGAGAAACAATAGCTAAATTAAATCAGCCACATTCATCGGCATTTCATCAATCTGTGTACTGTAGTACTGCTCAATATCTCTTAATATTTTGATGTCGTCGCTTTTCACAAAATTTATGGCAACACCCTGCACGTGCCGACATATTTATTGAGAAACCAACAGTAATAGAAATGTAGTCATTTTTTAACTAGAGATCAAATTAAATTTACTCCTAAAAAGTTCCCAATCTTATTAGAGATTTTTAAGAGCATGTTTCATTACCTTTCTCCCAAATCGGCCAGATCGCCCGATACGATGAATGTAAAGCTCTCGGTTGTTGGGAAGGTCATAATTAATCACCAAGGATACCTATGAAATTCAATGGAAAGAGAAATCACTGGATGCTACATTTGTTTATAAATTCAGGTTTGCAAGGAATGGAAGAGATGATGTAGTGTATCCTACAATCAGAGGACTAGAGATATTAACAAAATTATGTCACACAAAAGAAAGCTCATGTGGTTTGAATGTTATAACAGCCATAGAACAGAATGCCAATCCACAATTACAAAATATCATTGTCAACAAAACTTTCCAAACAGAAAATCCAAAAACATAAGCACATACAAACAAGAAGACTTCACCACCATTTGAGTCATAAGAGATGTCTAGATGCCTACAAGTCTAAACATTTTTTGCAAAAACATGAAAGAATTTAGTGGTTTGTTGTCTCTGTCATTAATCAAAGCAATAGTTTCTGGTCTGGCATTAGTTGTAAAAAAAAATGCCCTAGTATGTAGGGAATCTAATTTCATCGAATAAATATTTACAGCCTTTCCCTCCTCCTTACTGCTGAAGCCAACAAAATCTAAAAATAATAACTAAAATCACTAAAAGGAGAGAAGCTCTGAATACCTGTTGGACATCAAGCCCCCGAGCCCAAACATCTGTTGTGATAAGAACCCGGGTCTGGCCAGACCGAAATTCTGCCATGATTGCATCTCGTTCCTTTTGTGGCATATCTCCATGCATAGACGAGACAGTAAAGTTATTCTCACGCATTTTTGCAGTTAACCAATCCACCTGACATACGAAGGAGAAGCATAAGATTGCAGGGAAGGCAATTGCTTGATTATTAATTCAACCACCACACATCCTAATGACAACCCAATGGATTTTTGCAGTTAACCCAATTGCTTGATTATTACCTTCCGTTTAGTGTTGCAGAAGATAACAGCCTGGGTAATTGTAAGAGTATCATATAAATCACATAGAGTATCGAATTTCCACTCCTCTCTTTCCACAGCAACAAAGAATTGCTTGATACCCTGTCACACCAACGGAAAATAAATAAACAGAAAGCATGTACCAGAATAGAGATCCGATGGAAGTGCACATCTGAACAGCCCTAGGCATTTTTACATTATAGGAGTGTGGAGACTTCATAATTGGAGATGCTAATGAGTAAAACAGTGATACCATGAAGTCATGAAACGCTGAGGAGATGTGTAGAAACAACATTAAACCACTTTATTGCTATTGTTGTCTATTAAAGATAACTACTCAACTAAAAATGTCACTGATATATTTGAATAAAATTACCCTTCATGTTATATTGGATCTCTTTCCTCTCAAAATAGAAGGCATCTACTGGTAAAACATAAAAACAAAAGCAAACTTACCTCAAGAGTCAATTCATCACGCTTTACAAGGATACGAACTGGATCAGTCATGAATTTGCTTGTTATCTCCAATATTTCATTTGGAAGGGTGGCAGATATCAACACAACCTACATTAACGATTGTACATGTCATGTGCTATTCATGGAAACAATAACTTATAAGATCTAAACATTAGAGGCTAATGCATGAAGTACAGTAACTGGACACAGGTAAAATGTCAGGGACAACTGACAAGTACATTTCCACTGTTTGTATTTACCAAATGAAAATAAACTTAATGAATACACAATATAAAGTTTTAAGTTGTGATTATCTTATGAATCATAACATCCACTTAAACAATGTATTCCACAGCCATGGCTCCCAAGTTCTGGAGTTGCAGACCATAATGCCTAGACAGGATATCTAGAAAACATATTTTAAAAAACATTATAATTTTTTGTTGGGGGAGGGGGGAGGGTGCGCAGAGAGATCACCTGAAGCTCTGGAGGAAGATATCTGTAAACATCATAAATCTGATCCTTAAACCCTCTGCTCAACATTTCATCGGACTCATCCTTGTGACATTAAAGAAAGGGAAAAAGTTGTGAGAACCTGAATATTAAGCAAGCTACAAGCTCATGATACAAGGATTTAATTGAATATATCAAAAGCATCATATGGTGCAAAACTATGCCAACCAGATTTGAACTGAGACAAGAAGTTGGGACTTACCAAAATTAATATTTTAATTGCTCTAGTACGTAAAGTTCTCCTCTTTATCATGTCACAAACTCTGCCAGGAGTGCCTGACACCACATGAACTCCATGCTCAAGTTTTCTTATATCCTCGCCCACACTTTTGCCTCCAATGCAAGAATGAGCTTGTACATTTATATAGTCACCTATTGCCAAAATTACTTTTTCTGTCTGGGCAGCCAACTCCCTCGTAGGTGACAATATCAAGGCTTGGACTCTAATATTAATAAAGAAATGAGTCAGGCATATAATTTAGAAAATATATTCCATATTTCAGTCACTTGCAGACCAAAGCCAAGTATTGAAAAAAACAAAAAAAACCAAGACTGCTATGGTTGCCTGAAACTCAAATTTAGATTAAATATTAGTTACGACTACTCTTCATGGCTGAAGAATAAGACATTTGAATAAAGGATTACAAGAAGGACAAAGGTAAGCAATCGTATTAAGAAGAGAGATGCTTCTCTTTTTCATTTACTTGTAAAACCCATGAAAATGAAATATCTCAATCGGAAAGGCCCTGGAAAAATAGTTACAATAAGGTCCAACAGTTTCAATTGTACCCAAACTATAGCATCTTTATCCAAACTCAGAAACCCTATTTCCTAAAATTGCAACTTCCATGAAAGGCTAACATAAAAAGGCAGAGCTAACTATACAAAAATCCCCAACCGCGTAGTCACAATAATTATTACGAAATACAGTTGAGTAAGAAGAACAAAAACATACTCTGAAGACTTGGTGTCAACAATCTGGCAAACAGATAGGGCAATCATGGAAGTCTTTCCCGTACCAGACTGCGCCTGAGCTATAACGTCGCGTCCGGAGATAATTGGAAGAACCGCACGTTGCTGAATTGCGGAAGGCTTTTCAAAGCCGTAGTTGTAGATTCCTCTAAGAAGATCGTCCTTAATTCCCATCTCGTCGAAGCTCATAATCGGCTCCACGCCTTTTGAAGTCTCGAAGACGAGTTTGGCATCATCCTCCTCCATCGCTCGCCTTCCCCCACCGCCTCCTCTCTGAGACCCCGTCGCCGCCGCCATAAAGCTTAATTGACTATCGTCGGAGGGAAGAGTATCTGAAAATAATCTTTACCGCGCAGAGAAGAGTGAGAAAAGCCCTAACTTTCGATTTTTGCCCCCACCACAATAATCAATTCTATTTTTTAATATTTTGTACCAATTGCCAACGCTAAATATCCTTTATTTTATAAGTCGCGGGCGCGAGGATGTGGACAACACATCTTTTTTAGAATTTTTTTTTTTCTTTTTTTAGCACATAATATATTCAATTATTCAATTTGTTAGGATAAATTAAATCAAGATTCAAGATAATTGGATAATCAAGCCTAAGATAAATAATAAATCAGTTGTAAAATAAAATTTATATTCAACCAATAAAAATACACTCTTGTATCAAATGAAAAATGATTTGAATAATACACAAATTTCAATTCAATATGCATTAATTGAGATATTTGACTATGGATACGTCTAACATATAATTTTATTAACGTCGTTACTATCATTTAAAAAAAAATGCATTAATTGTTTTGGTTGTGTTGTACTTTCAATTTAATAACATACACTTTTCTTTAGACTAGGGTGCACGTCTAACATATAATTTTATTAACGTCGTTACTATCATTTAAAAAAAAAATGCATTAATTGTTTTGGTTGTGTTGTACTTTCAATTTAATAACATACACTTTTCTTTAGACTAGGGTGCACAACATGCACTCGAGTGCATACTTAGACTTTACCAAAAATCAATTCTTATTTGATATGATTTAGTCATATTAAGATTATCAATTACGTCACATGACTTCATAATAACCCATTAATAATGTTTATATCAACGCAACATTAAATAATGACATAAAAAAATATGTACTCAACTTTTTAAAATTAATTTTGAATACTTTTTTCTGTATGTTTGGTTAATATGGCCTATTAAAATTAATCACGTACATCGTAAATTCATCTGAAATCGAAATCCAAAGGTAATAAATTAATAAAAACAAAAAATAAATCCCATGCAATATTTTAACTGCCATCAGAAGCCTTATAACCTACAAATCTCTCCCAACCAACTGTATCTTAAACCTGAAACAAATTATACTACTACCCTATGTGTCATCCTCCTCACTACTCTCCAAGACAACAAGAGCTTTCTTGGTTTTCAACTTCTTAACAGCTGGGCCTGCGCCGTCGTCTCCACCGTCACCTGAAGAATCATCTATCTGATCATTGGATTCATAATTAATGATCTCATCCAGAATTTTTTTCCCGTATTTCTCAGCTTTCAACTTTCCGATGGTCTTCTCCAACTGCAAAAAGGAAAAAAAATATTGTTTTTAGGGGAGTTGGGAAATAGGGGATGCGCGTGCTTTCGACTAGATAGCATGATATGTGAGGCATATATAGTTATAATCATGCTCTTATAGTTTATTTACATCTTGAAAGCATTTGCAAAATCCACGAAAACATAAAGGATCTTCAAAACCATTATGTTTCTTGATATTAAGTTGGGTTTTAACACAGCAGAAGCACAGTTTGTATGATAGGGAGAAGGGGGCATATCTTACATTTAAAAAAAATAAAATAGTAGTAAAAGATTTAGCAATTGTACCTCTTCCATCAATTTTGGCTTATTGGCACTCAATGTGCTAATTTGCTGAGTGGATAATATTGAATGAGGAAATATCCCTCCATCGAGCGAAGCAAGTTCCTTTCGCAGCTCATCAAGCTTAAATTCCAATCCATTGGATTTGCTGCGCTTGTTGGTTTTCGAGTTAGAAGAACTGCCCTTTTGTCCGCACTGAACTTCAAGCTTAACAGTTTTCTTCCCTGCAAGTGACACAATAATAGTTGCAGAAGTACAATATGCTTCCAAATTTCATTTGTGCAAAGGATAATGCTTTACGGTGAAATCCAGCATCCAAATTACTGCACAATTTTAAATTTGATTTTCCTACTTTATGCTTTATCCCGAGGTATAGAAAGGACATTGTACATCAGCAGATTTTCAAGATGAAGATACCTAGGGATATTTTCATGCATCAAGATGATTAAACGTCAATTGACATGGACAGAACAACGTATGAGCCTTGAATCATATATAAAATGGATTTATAGCAAACAAGGAAGAAAATCTAAACACTGTTTTCTATTTGCTTTTTTTCCTAATCCTCCTCCACATGACTTGAACCCAGGACCTCATGGCCTAGGTAATGGTGCTCTAACCACTTGAGCTATCCCACTTCGTCCTCTTTTCTATTTGCTTGCAATATATAGAAAAACAGGAATATATGTGCATATATGAAAGCTTAATTTTGAAGACAAAAAGAAATCACAAGCCTGAAACAGTGGACTAGAATTCAAACTAAATCAAGAGCATAGAGCGTTCCATTGCAAATCCTTACCGTGCAATACTTGTTTTGCCAAAGGTCCTACTGTCACATAAGCATTAGTGGAGTACGGAGTATGCTGGAATTCTTCTTTCTGCATGATAGAGGAAAATGATGATGCAAAAGAACTCGCTGTAATCAATTATTACTTAGGAGCAACAAATCAAGAGGTGTTATCTGGTAAACTATCAGCTAAATTGGCAAGAATCTTGGAGAAAACTGCTTCCGTAACTTCGTGATGATACCAGTGTAGATTAAATACCAAAGGCAGTAACTATAAGAAGGTGATCTAGGAAATGGTGATTTATAGAGCAAGAGCTGGAACTAAAAAACCTTACCAAAGCACGATCCAACACAAGTTGAACTATTAATTGTTCCAGTTCCTCCTTTTTTAGAACATGATCTGCGTAAACATCAAGAAATTCAGCACTGTGGATATATTCGTAGACCTAAGCCATAAATAATATAGTAATACATGACAGGGAAAAGCTGACCACATCCACATATGCAAGCTGTGGGAGCATAATAATATGAATGGACGAATATTTATAAATGATATATGCATACATGCAAGTCCTCCAATGAACATCAAATGCTAAATATAGATGCTTCTATGGGTCAATGGAACAGAGGAAACCAAACCAATAAACAACTTTATCTAATTGGAACAATCTCTTAGTCGGTTTCAAGTAATCATGGAACAACTAAAGAAGCTCCAGCAAATGTGAGAACTACGTTGTTATAACTATCGTTTGATTGCTTTTTCATTTCAATAAAATTAGGGCAGTCAACAAGAAGATTAATGACGCAGATACAAGCATACACCAAATTGAGAATGTGCAAGCCAGTTAACAATTTTTTCATGGTTAAAGAAATTTGAGTAAGTCATCTTGAGACCGTTGTCAAATGGAACACAATATATTAAAAAAAAACCCAGCAGAAGAACACACCCAGATCCTTGTTCCTGAACTTCATCTTGTCAAGTAATTGCAACATTGTTACCCTTTGGTCATTGTCTTGTATTTCTTGCAACAGTTCTATTATAGATTTTGCATGACCTGCAGTTCGTATTACCATTAGAACGTGATCAGTGAGCACATACAATCAGAAAATGTTTTTCTGAAGAACCCCTCCCGCCCCGCACCCCCCCCCCCCCGCGCGGGGCAACCCAAGAAGAAGAAAGGGACTATGATAGGTATATACCAGAATAGTCGGGGGGGGGGGGGGGGGGGGGGGGGCAAGGCTTAGTCTTAGATGAAGATCAGAAGTAAAAAAACTGACAAGTTCAAATAACGAGTAATAACTTAGTCTAAAAACATATTATCATTAAGAGGGAAAGTGGAAGAAACAATACTTTGTACTGCAACAGTTAAAATATGGGGAATCCAAAAGCCAAGAAATTTGACTTTTATGATGCTTCCTCGTAATTAACAAGTACCAACCTCACCCACTAATAAAATTATTATCAGTCCAGTAATCATATTCTTAACACAAGGATGGTTTCAGCAATCAAATCACAAGTTTCACCAACCGTTACCATGTTTGGTTACCCAGTTCCAGAGTTAACTGAATCATCAAGGACTTGGAAAAGGTAAGACTAAGGCTAATCCTGCATTTCTTTCACTTGACAAAATAAATCAAGTTTTCCGTTACAGCTAACTTTTGTAACTAAATTAATCTTCAGCTTAAGCTATATCAGGTCATAAGAAACTTTTAAGTCTTAAATCTATGTAATATACCAGATACATCCAATTCCTTGATCTCATTATAAGAAGCACAGTTATCACACATCCCTGAAAAGAAGTGCACAAAGTTAGTGGGAATTTTCCAGCAAAAATAATTATATAATGATAATAGATGCAGCCAGCCCCAAGTTGTACCATTGCAATCTCGTGAAGGTTCAGCAAAATGTCTGAAGATAGCACCTCGCCGGCATTGCCGTTTAGACTGCATAAGAGAGATGATGCTGAAACAACAATTTAGCGCTTCCAAAAAGCAGATAAGCTATTGAGATGAACTCAGAAGTCCAAATTTTCTAAAATCTTGATATACTAATACGATAAAGACCACAGGGTAAAAATCGTAAAATAACAAACAATTCTGTTCGAGAGCCTGACCTCGTAGGTCCAGCAAATTAGAACTGTGCCTAATCCAGAAATTATAAACACTGATTCAAAGGCACATGCAATAGCTGTAAGCTGATTCATAGAATTCACACTTTAAGGAAATACATGTTTTACTAGGAACCACTTGAACATATGGATTTTCATTAATATTTAAGATGATGGAATTGTTAGAGCCCTTCATTTTCAAATGAATCATCAGATTAGAAAATACACACACAGATTTACAAGCATACGGATGGAAGATGAAGGAAATAATCAGGGTAAACTAAACATGTTTTAATATCAGTAAAAGATGTTTTACTCAGCTAAAATATACATACCAGACAATATCGCACGATGTCATAAAGATTTTGCAACCCTGAATTTTCATAGAAGACCATTGAGCTCTACAGAAAAAGCATTTATGTGAGATTCAAAATGGTGAAAATAACTGAGTAAGGGTATTTAATAATTCACCAATCACCTGTCTAGGAACATCAGCTGGTCTAAAGTATAGCAAACATTCAGAAGGAAGACCATCTCTTCCAGCTCGACCACTCTCCTGTAATAAGAGAAATTACAGAGGAAAGACCAGGAAAGAACAGCTAAATTTACTTAACACAAACCTGGTAGTATGTCTCCATGGATTTACTTAAGCTGTGATGAACGACAAACCTGACTACAAACAACTTCATTATTAAAAATTACACGAAGGTAAATCACTCGTGATTATCATGAAATACACGCGCTTATAATGCCGAGATTATGCTATAGGGTTGAAATTCAGCACATACAATTCAATTAATTTTTTTAAATAGATTTTCAATCTCCTATCATTTGGACCTATAAAATTACATTAAATAAAGTTAAGTATGCCCTACACAAAAGGTACAGCTAGAAGCTTGGGTCTCAGAAATTTCTTCTCGGGTAGATTACAATCTATGGGAAAGAGTTACTTGGAACCATTCATCACTCTTTTTTCAAGATGTGGCTAAATTGGCATCATGAACCACAGCATAAGGAAATAATAGTTCTATTTACTGAAATATAAGTATACAGTCCAAGTGAATCCTCAATGCTCAATGGGAGAACGAATTAAACAGGAGTTACTAACCATCTGGCTTGTTGATTCCCATTCCAAATGCCACCTGCAAGATAATAAAGTCTTCATTTATTGTTTGACGTTAATATATTGAAAAAAAATCTTGTGAACCTACCGTGCCAACAATGACTTGTAACTTGCCATTACTCCACCTACGACATCAAATAACAAGGCAAGCCTGCTAAGTCAGCCATAATTATAATATAAAATAAGCACCAGACTATTCAAATTTTGAAAATCCAGCAATTTAAAAGGCTAAAGCCCAAGTGAGCTCTAAAATCCCAATTAAAAAAAGATTAGATCATTTATGCCAAGTGCCAACTAGTATTTACTTTATGAAGATGCTCGAATTCAATACTCTTCGCCTATATAATGTTGTACACGAGTGTTTTATCTTAGCAAAATTTCACAACTATGAATATTATGACCAGGGCCAAAGGCATACACTAATCCAAGTGAAGTGAGCTCATTTAAGTCTCCAAACCCAAAATTGTGAAACCATTTCTACATCAGATTCTTAAGTAGTGACTGACAGTCATCAAACCTTCTAAATTATTGAGCTGTCATTCTTCATCTTGTTGATGCACCAGAATAAAGAAACTGAGATGTTCTGAATTTGAAGAGAATGCAAAATTTATAAGAGATATGTTGACCTATGATTTCTTAGGGCAGGCAGCAGTACTGGACTTGGCACACTCAGTAAAATGTATGGCATAACATGAACAAACAAGTTGAAAACTAGTACCGCATATGAACTTTTTCACGAGCATGGACATCCATATATGCATGATAATAATCAGCTAAAATTCCCCTCTCGCGCAATTCTTTAGCAACCTGTAATTTCTGAATGCTTAATAATTTATAGAATTAACAATTCCATAAGGAAACTCAGTCTCTCGCCAACCAAGCAATGCCATATAATGAGAACATAATTTATACTCCAATTAGCAAGCTAATGTTATCTAACCATAGTTCTTACAGAATCCTGGATGAGTATGACTTGCCAGAAGTAATCACAGAATAACGTGGCAGCAATTCTTAAATATGACTTCCGGATGAAAGAATAATGCCGTCATTTTTAACTACCTAGTTCTAGTGCACGATTCCTAGGTCTCCATCTTAAGTTTCAACAGACTGCATATACTAAAAAATCATATTGACCAAAATTTAGTTGCAAAGAAGTTCAGAATTATGCTTGAAGTTCCCAAGGAGCAAGAGGACGAGGACGAGGACGAGGACGAGGAATGCAGGCAGCTGCCATATGAGTTACATGGGCAGGGTAAATAATTTGACCATTGTAAGATAAGTCCAAATTCTTTTGATGTCGATAATTTTCCAGAGACACAATTTCTTTTTACATAATTATTACAATCCACAAGTGGCTAATTAGTAATTAGTTATACCCAATCTCCTAAACCCTAATCCCTAATAAGAGTATCGTTAAAGGTTCAGATACCTATACTACAGGAATGTTCAGACTGATTATGAAAGGGCAACTATTTCCATCTCAATACATGATAAAAGTTTGATAATATCAACACTTAAACCTGGAATCCAGAATTAAATTTCAGGAGTCCTAATGGTAGGAAAAGAGATGTACGCGGTTAATTTGAGGAAAATTTCAAAGAACCTTTTATTCATATACTTACATCAATGGAAATCAAAGAGAGGCGACCAGCATGATGACACTTTTCCAATTTTGACATAAATCTCTTGCTTTTTGATATCTTCTCTGGTGTGACGTACAATATTTTGAGCTCTCCTTCCCCCTTTTCAAGTGCTTTATAGATGAATTTCTCATTTTCCTTGGTGGTGGTTGATGTCAACATGAATGCTTGGATACCCAAAGCAGCCAACCCCATTACCTGAAGCAATAATTAAGATTTGAACTGATACTCCCTATGCAATTCCATGAAAAGCCATTATATCAAAACCTGGTCCTGAATAAGCGACAGCAAAGGACTGACAACAAGAGCCACTCCTTTTCTAAGGACTGCGGGAAGTTGGTAGCACAAACTCTTGCCTCCCCCAGCTGCCATGATGACTAAAACATCTCTTCCACTCATGATTGTATTTATGATCTGTTTACAAGAGATTCTTTAGTGTGACATATACATATTAAAAGAATAGATTAATGAGATGCTTCTGAATAAGAGAATATATATTTCCATGTAACTGGATGACTGCAAAAAAGGCACAAACTTTACTTTGTATGAAACAGAGAAAAAGAAATATTGCAACAGGATATAAATCATCATAAGATCAAGATGCCTGTTTGAGCAAAAATGGATTTGTCTGAGGTGAAGCAAGTGAGTTATTGAATTCATGACAATAATCTAAACTTATCCACTGAAATCATCATAAGTAATATCTGAAAGTTCAAGTAATTGCCGTTAAAAAGTTAAATTGTTTGACATAAATTTTTAGGAATATTGGGCCAACCTCTCTTTGATTTGCACGATAACCAGATATTCCAAAAACGTTAAACCGAACATCATCAGCTTTAGAATCCCATTCAAATGGCCCAGACCAGTTCTCCAAAGAAACAGAAACTTCATCCACTCCATGCTTTCTAGATGATTCATTCTGTTCCAACTGGGCTTTAAGTTCAGATTGCCTCTTACACAGTATTTCCTGTTGTTCGAGCAAAGCGTTTATTTGCTCTGTGCAGCAGCAGAAACACATAACAGTCAGGGACTCAGAATCACCACTTATAAACTAATGTTAATTCAATTGAAACAATCAAAATATATTTTAGCTCTCCATTGCAGATGGCATTTTTAGTTTTAGACCTAACAGTTTCCAAAACACATGCAAGCCCAGAAATCACCAACAAAATTAAGAAATGCATTAATATTTCAGGGAAACAACATTGTAGGTAAAATCATCATGAACACTTTAGAAGAAGCTCAGCAGATGGAAATAAAAGGCTAAACTTACCAAAACCAGAGGCATAAATGCGAATTATTAGCAAAAAAATAATATCAAAACAAACAGAAAATACCTTGCACGTCCTGGAGCTCCATTTCAACGCCGAGAAGCTCCGTTAAAATTTCTTCCGTTGTTCCCATTTTCCCTTTTCTTCTTGGTACTTCTCCTCAAAATAAATTATTGATTAAAGGAACACCGAAAATCAAAACTGAAAAGTTTGCATCGATCATCGGCGTTCAAAACTTTTTCCACTGTATTTTTTTCTTATGTTTCCGATGGGTACAATTGAAGAACACGGAATGGTTACTGGGCCCAATGTAAGTGGGCTGTTACCCATAAAAGGCCTAAATAAACTGGGTTTAAGCCTTGTGTTGCGAGTGGGTGTCCTAATAAATGTTGTGTGCGTATAAACGTGCCCATTGGCTATAATCAGATAGGTTATTTGCATTTTGCAACTCCAATTTTGTAGCATACACCTTCTAAATTAGTTCACCCACTAATAATAATTTCATGATTAGTAGTTATATGAACTACCTATTAAACTCTTTTATCAAATAAACCCTAATACACCTTTGTATCTAACAAATCCCCGTTGAAAAAAAAGAATTGCGAGTCTATTTGTCAGATGTTTCGTCTCACCCTTATTTTTTGGTGTCATGCAATGGTTCTTTAGATTTGTGAATTTTTGGTGTCATGTTTGGGGAAAAAAAAATAGGGTGACATTTTTAACAAACTAATGTTGAAAATGTTACAGAAATTATAAAAAAGGTTATCAAACAAATTTAAAATTCGACACTAGTTTGTCAAAATAATACTACATACGTCCCTTCGCTTCAAAAGTTGTCTATTTACTTTTGACACGGATAGTAAAAAATACAGCATTGAATGTGTAGTGAATTTTTGAAGTAAAGAGAGAAGAAATAAAAATGATGGAAGAAATAAAAATGATGGAGAGAGATCAGGGCGGACGTATGCATACACTCGGGAGGGCCATGGCCCCCCTCAAATTTCGGCCGCCAAGTAGAGTATATATACATATACATATTAGTATTAAATTTTTTTTTTATTTAGTTGGCCCCTCACCACAAAAGTGCATGGGCTTTATATAAAGCTAAGTCCAATATGCCTACAGCCTTAGCCCACTATAAAATACCTTCATCATCTTAGTAATTGGAGTAATTTACACCGCCACAACACTAAATTTTGATTTTAATTTATATTTATATATTATTTATTCTATTTTGTTATTTTAATTATTTCTCAAATATTTAATTTAATTCTATTAGATCAAAGATAAACCCGAATCTATTACAATTTAAAATTTAATGTAGTTTTTTAATTAATTAATTTGTATTTGATTCTTTCGTAGATAAAAAAGTCACCTACAATAAATTTTTTCTTAAAAAAATAAAAATAAAAATACTCAAGAATTTCAGTTAAATCCATCCATAGATAATAATGAAAGTCGTCCCTTGAAATCTTTTGACGGTTTGTTGTGTATATTGAAAAGGAGATTGCGAAGAAGTTCAACATAAATTTGTTTAAAAATGATTTTTCGTGAAATGAAAGAAAGGCTTCTAAATTTTAATCGGTTGTAAATTTAATGTTATATTTTAAAAAAATGATAATTAAGTATATTATACATGAATTTATTAGGGTATAATTTAAATTTGATTACTTTAAAAAAATTATGTTGGCCCCCCCTAATGTTTTGTTCTGGGTCCGCCCCTGAGAGAGATATAAAAGAGATAAGTAAATTTTGAAGAGACTGAAGTGGTATAGGCTCGTTTATTTAATTTATTTTATGTATTAAATATATTCAAGTTAAACCATTCAAAATGTTAAACCTTTATTATTATTTTTTACTTAATTCAGTATTAATGTCATTACTAATTACTTTACAATTGTTTACTTTTCATTTACATTACTTTTCACTCCTTTGAATGTCATTACTAGTATTAATTTATTCCATATATCCAATACATATATATATTTTTTTTAAATGTAAACTACAAATTTAAAGAAAAATATTCCATACCCCTAGGCGCCCAACTATATATGTATTGCAAGACCCACAGAAAACGAAAAGATATTATGAAAATCATTAACTCATACTCCAGTATAAAATAAAAAATAAAATAAAAATTAACAATATTAACAAAATTCATTATACGAATTTTAAAAAATAGTTTTTATTTATTTATTTCGTGTGTGTACTCACTAGGGGTGGTAATTTTCGACACGATACGAATCCGACACGAAAATTGTGGGTTAGTGTTTGGCCTTATCGGGTTAGTGTTTGGCCTTATCGGGTTCGTGTCGTTATCGGGTCGACCTGATAACGACGCGAAAATTTCGTGTCGGGTTCGTGTCAACCCGTTAAGCACGATAAAATTAACAGGTAACCCATTAACTTGTTAACAACCCGTTAACCTGTTATTTACCTGATATGACACGACACGATAATGACACGTATCTGATAATAACACGATAATTTTTTATATATTTAATACTCCCTCCTATTCATTTTTATTTGTCGTTTTATCTTTTCTCCTATTTACTTTTTAATTGACGTTTTGGCATTGCATACCATAGATGCCCTTATTTAATCTTTCTCATTAATTCAGACTATTCAATTTCTTTTGAGTTCCCATGTCTGATGTATCGTGTTCTTCTCCTACGTACCTTTATATTTCCATATTCTCTCAATTCTGAAAATAAAGAAGATTTATGATCTTTCTTAATTTTATTTGTTTATTCCTATCGAATTCATATTGATCAACTATTTGTCAAATTCATAGATTGATCAATTATTCATTCATAGATTGATATTGAATTCATAGATTGATCAATTATCCATACATAGAAGCTTCCTGAATCCATAGGTTGATCAAATTTTGGTGCACTTTTTTTTAGGTTAATTAGCACCGATTTTTAGATAATTTGACTAAATAATTGTAACTTTAATTAATTAGCAGTTAAAGAATGGTGTGCACTACTTGGAGAAGAAGATAAAAAGTCTTCTATTTTTTCCTGAATAATAGGTTAACTTATCATTAAATAAGGTTATATTGGGCAGAAATACATTTTATTAATATGTGTGCAAAATGATAGAACGACAAATAAAATGAATAGGAGGGAGTACAATTTTAAATTGATTTTTTTTTTATCATGTTGTTATCGTGTTACGTGTCGTTATCGTGTCGTGTCATGTCGACACGAAAATTATCGTGTCGTGTCGACACATGTCCTTATCGTGTCGTGTTCGTGTTTGACCTTATCGTGTCGTGTCACTATCGTGTCGATACGAAACACGACACGATAGCACGAATTGACAACCCTACTAGTCACTGTCATGGACGACGAATGACTTATGAGGGGCAGCGGGACAGGCGGTTATTAATTGGAATATCTAACGAATCGGAATCCGACAAAAACAACTTTTGAAGGCAAGCTTCACCCGCCACACCTTCATTATATTATGGACCAAACGCTTTACTTTGGACAATTAAATTGTTCGAATTTTTTTCCTTTTTTTTTTTATTTCTTGAATGCTATGTTCGAAATCATATGACTTTTAGAATGGAGAAAAAGAAAAATATAAAAGTGATACTAAAAAATATGTGACTAGACATGCACAATCGTCGAAAATCGTAATCGAATGTCGGTTACGGATTTTTTTTAAAAAAAATTCCATATTCTAATAAAAATTATATAACTTAAATTTATACATAGAAAATAAAAGAATTGTGTATTAAAAAAAAACGTCAACAACCAAAATCGACCAAATCGACGGTTTGCTGTTTGTCAAAATATAAAATCGAAATCGAATCGCCATTTTATTTGTTACGGTTCGGTTTTTAAATCGTAATTGACGATTTGACCAGTTTGACAATTTTTCGATTAAAAATCGTCCATGTCTATCTCTGACGTTAACCTTGTCATCCCTAAATGTAAATTGACTTCACATCTATTGTAATTAGAAATGATAAAGAGATAGATATTAAGCAGGAAATATTAAGCAGGAAATAAAAATTGAGGTCTCATAAATAAAATCCAACTACCCCAAGATTTCCTTCGATTTTAATTCAAATTTCAGTTTTTAAAATGTGACGCGGGTCTAGGCCTCTAGGGTATGCAAGTTGTGGTGCGTACCCAAAAGTCAAAAAAAAAAAAGGTCCATTTTTTCTCAACCATATGTATGTGTAAATTAGTTGCGAGTCAAAATCTCATAAAGGAGACAAAAGTGTTGTATATTCTACGCCACACTTTTTCACATTTATTTCTCTCAATGAATATGTCCAAACTTCAAAAAGCTGCGACACTTCTTTTCAGTTAAATTTACTAAGTTGCCCCCCACCTTTTCGTTTTAAATATGAAAAGGAGAAAAAATAGATGAGCTAAAGTGCATGTTTTATAAAAATCAATTTTAATCATAGACAACTCGAAAATAGTGGATGTGATCATGTAAAGAATCTAAATTGAATAATTGAAAGGTAATAGAAAGTTCGCAAAAGTTGGGTTTATAGAAATTTGATATTCCCTATCCATAAATTTTGAATATAAAGATTATGAAAAATAAACATTTGAGAGAGAGAGAGGTACCAATACCTAATGAGAAGAGGTGAAAAATAACACACATAGCCATGTTTGCTTCATGAATTTAGTGGGGTTTAGTGATGGATTTGATATGTAAATCAATCTTCTTCCATGTTTGATTTCTCATAACTTTAAAAATCTTGACCCTGATTTATAATTTGACCCGATTTTTATAAACTAGATTCCATGGGTTTAGACAACCTAAGCTCCCCATGGGTTTATCTAGTCTCCCCTTGAGTTTATCTAGCAACCTACCATATCTCAACCCTATAAAGCAAACATATATGCCCATATTGGTGGAATGCATATTCACAGTAGCAATTTGGGTGGAATGTATGAAATGGTTGAAAGATTAGTATGACACAACGTAATACAATCTCTAACTCATTTTTTATAATTCAACTAAATTCTGAAAAAAGAAATAAACATTAGAAGAATATCTTCCGGTTTATGGGTGGGTGTAGTACGGGGGAGATACGGAGGTGTAGAAATAAAAGCTATTTTTCAAGGGAGATTTTGAATCTGAAAAAAGCATGGACAATATCAAAATTTGACTCTGGTCATTAGTGGAAGCTCAAAATCTCATTATACAAAACTCATCAATTTTGGCATGAATACACAATTCAATGATATGCATCAAGGCGTGAAAATTTTGATAAGTTTTTGACTGCAAATTACTTTGTTTGTAATTATGGGTTGAGTACCCCATACACTAACTTATGAATACAAATATTGTTAAATCTCATATGATCGATGATATTAATAGATGTGTTAAAGTTAATTTGATTGAGAGAATATTTTTTTAAAAGGTGGAGAAAAGGTGTTTATAAAAAAAAAAGAATAAAAAACTTTAATAAAAGCATGACAAAAAAATGTTTGGCAACTTTTAGGAGAACCAAGGAAGTATAAACCATAAAAAATGCACAAGATTCTTCACATTGTACGGCTGCAGGTGTATTGGCTATTAAGAGGCCACATATCGATCTTCATTATTATAATTACCAGAGCAATTGTATAAAAAATCAAATGTAATATGTGCCTTTTTGTATACAATTTATCCAATGAAGTGGGACCTAATAACTTTCTAGTATCGTCAACCAACATCCTATTATAATAATCCCACCACGCGTATGCTTGGACATTTCGGGTTATAAAAGTCGCACTGAATTTTTCAAACAATTTACAAAAAGTTTGTATACTCACTCTTACAATATACACATATTTAATCTTTCATACAATATTTTTCTGGGTCCACCATACATTCAATCAACGTTATTTACTTCATATAAAAAAGTTTACAAAATTACTCCCAAAACTTTAATTATTACACTTTTTTCTTAAACTCGTTCCCACAAATGAAAATTTTTCAAGAACGGAGGAGTAGTATTTATTCAAACCACTTTGAAATTCAACAAATCGATTTCGATTAATAAAAAAACGAGTACAAGGGGTACTTGAACCCGGAACAATTACTGGTGGATGCTGAGTGTGACCCACCACACAATAAACAACACATATACAAATTCATACTTAATAAATTAGAAAAGTAGAGAAACGTCACACACCTCCTTTATAAATTTATAACCACTCAAGTGCTCAACCCCCATAGCTCCAAAATTCCCCTTTTCATTTTCAAATCAAATGACTTCCACAACACCCGCCGGCAAAAGGCAAACCAACCACCACCACACGGAGGAGCACCACCACTCTTTACTCCCCGGCCTCCCAGACCATATTGCTCACTCTGCCTTTCTCTGCTCCCACCTTCTACTCTCTACTCCGTTTGCCGTTCATGGCGCCGCCTCATTTACTCCCCCTCTTTCCCTCCATTTCCCTCTCTCTACGCTCTCTTCATTTCAACAAACAACCATTCGCATCTCTCAAACCCTATCCACTTCTCATCCTACGATCCTGTATCACGTAAATGGTCCTCCCTCCCTCCGCCGCCGGATCCTCCCCTGCGCCTCATCGACCGCCACCCTTCCTATTTATCTCGCAAGCTTCCGATCCAGTCCGTTGCCGTTTCCGGTAAGCTCGTCCTCCTCGCCGCTACCGCCGAACATTTCCTTCCTGCTTTATCGCAACCTCTGTTTTTCGATCCGCTCTCCCAAAATTGGGGACACGGCCCGCCGATTTCCGCCCCACGGCGGTGGTGCGCTGCGGGAGCGTCACGCGGATCTATCTACTTGGCGAGTGGAATTGGTGTTTGCTATGATACGGAGGTAGCGCGATCGGTGGAGAAGTGGGAAATCGATGATCGGCGGGGGTGGAATTGGGAGAAATTGGCGAAACTTAGGGATTCTAAATTTAGCAGAGAAGCGATTGATGCGATTGGATGGAAGGGGAAATTGTGCATGGTGAATGTGAAAGGGGATGCTGCGAAGGAAGGGATAGTGTATGACGTAGAAAGGGATTCGTGGGAGGAGATGCCGGAGGGGATGTTATCGGGTTGGAGGGGTCCGGCGGCGGCGATGGCGGAGGAGGAGATCTACGTGGTGGATGAGTCGAAAGGGTGCTTGAAAAAGTACGATCACGTGAAGGACGCGTGGGTGGAGGTTGTGGAGAATGAGATGCTTAAAGGAGCGCAGCAAATGGTGGCGGCAGCGGGAAAGGTGTGTGTACTATGTGCTAATGGTATGGAAATCGCGGTGGTGGATGTGGCGGCGACGCCTCCGGCGAGAATCTGGATGGTGGAGGTTCCGCCGGGGTTCCAAGCGGTGGGAATTCATGTCTTGCCCAGATTGAGCTATTTGGATTCATAATCACGTTTACTCATTTTTTGAGTTGATTTTTTTTTAGCACAAACCCCACAGTATTTAAGGGCGGCACTTAATTCAAATTTATTTTTCTTTGCATGCACATTCGTGATATTTAACAAATAAACACTTTTAAGTTTTTGCCTCCTTTTTAATATTTACACATTTTATTCATAAGTCAGTCTCATGTGCATCAGTTGCACCGTACAATTACACATAAAAATGTGCACCAATTACACCGTTATCGTACAATTACACATAAAAATGTGCACCAATTACACCGTACAATTAGATAACGTGACTTTGACCATGCTTATGAATTAAGTAACACAACATTTTCTACATAGTTAAACAAAATGTAAAATATTGTGACATTACTTTATAAGTATACTAGTATTATTTGATAAATAAAGTATTACAACTTGTGCTTGCAATTGTGCAAATGTGACTAATTATTAGCATACATTGCCTTGCATGGATAAATCTCTTGTGGGTCGACCAATTTTCCTTTTTTCCAAATCCATACACTAGTCAAAGTGCCTTCGTTATCATTAATTATAATTTTAATTTCTTAAATCCTAAATCT
The DNA here is from genome assembly GCA_963675135.1 of Galeopsis tetrahit. NCBI lineage: Eukaryota > Viridiplantae > Streptophyta > Magnoliopsida > Lamiales > Lamiaceae > Galeopsis > Galeopsis tetrahit. Next base: position 12,183,323 of record OY776125.1, on the reverse strand, counting down.
AACTAATTAAGTTCAGCCTTATAATTAATTAAAAATAATAATTTCTTAAATCCTAAATGAATTAACCATCAGTTTAATTATTTGCCGAAATAGCTGAATCGTCTATAAAAAACAACTAAACTACTGTATTTATTTGTACGTACCATTTATTGTTGAGAGTTTGTCAATTAAGCCTCAGATTGCATTAAAATCAGTTAAGATATTCAATATGGTTCCATAGATATATGTATTAGATACATTTAGAACATTATTGTACAAATTTTCTTTAAAACATAATTAGACGGATCGAATGAAAATTTTGAACAAATTGTCTAAAAAACTACTAGTATCAAATAATTTGAATATCAATTTTGAATCGGAAAGGTCAAGAAAATTCGGAAAATAGCAGCAAAAAACAATAGCATCAACTCCAATTTATTAAATCACTTCACTCTCCACAACAAACTGCAACATAGAGGTTCTCAAGCATAATTCTCCTCACATACCATTATCAACGGTGAGCAAATAAGACACATAAACAGAAAGGTACTCCAAGATACCGAGAGGTACAAGACATAGAGAATGTGAGAACACATTCGACATTCAGCACGAGTAGTATCATATACTAGAAAGAAAATCAGCAACCATTCACCAAAACGACTCAAGCTCAGGAGAACAGATTAAATCAAGCCAATGGCAGTGAATCCACTTCTTTCTTCAGAACCAGTATGGTATAGAGCCATCAGCGAGGGTACACCTCAGCATCAGAGCTACTGGATGTCTCACCAGATGTACAAGAGTCGATCTGTAAACGCTTCAGTTCTTCATAAGCCCATTCAAGACCAGGACAGTAGTGGACTGGTGGATTGAACCTTGTATCGTTGATGTCATCAGGCAAAAATGCCCCATTTTCAACCAGAAATTTAATCGCTTTCTTCTTTTTCTCTTTAGCTGCATTGTGAAGTGGGGTCCCTGTATCCAATAAAAACAAAGATGAAGTGAGACAACAGAACACCAAGATAATTGCTCTCTGTTTGTTCTAAGCATGTACATCACAGTTAACAGTTAAGGAAAAAATATACTTACAACCACATGCACCCTTAGTTCGTGCATCAATGTCAGCACCATACTCTAGCAATGCATCCATAACTTTTAGATGACCCCCTTTAGCAGCGAGATGTAGAGGGGTCACGCCATGTGATTTTGGACCCCAAGCAGACACATTAACATCCTTTCCTTCATCAAGAAGACGTCTCACCTGCAAGATGATGGCATTAAAAAGGAGAACCTCTAAAGAAAAAAAATACTAACAGTAGAATTCGAGTGACAATAATAACAAATAGAATAAATCATTTCATAGGGGAAAAAGAATAAAATTTCAGACAGCAAAGTGACTGAAGCCTGCTCCGTTGATCGTGGAAGGCAATAGGAGGTTTTTCATTTAATACAACACACAGCAACCTGACACAGAATTTGCTGAACTAGGAATACGGATAATGTATATGACATAGTGATGAACGTTACAACATTAAACAAATACTAGATCTAAACCTCTATTTATCCAAGTATGTCAAGTGTATTAACGTTGCGGTGCCTGATGACTAGAAGTATCACAACATGCCAAACAGGCAAGCTTGAATCGTGTTAGATCATTAACCATCATATAATTCCTGCCCTTCACCGGAGAGGTGCAGAAGATGTTCTTGTACTCTTTACTTTCTATTCTTAATTTTATTTAAGAATATAGTTTCAGTTTACCAGTGCATTCTAATGGGATTACAGGAAGTAAAGTCGAAATAGAAGCTTTCTCCTACGAAGCTATCTTGGACAAATTGTGACCAGATTCTGCCATTCTAGACATTCAAAAGAACTTATTATATTGTGCATCTAGCAAATATTTATTGAATCAAATATAAACTATGATTGTGTACTAGCGGGATGAGGCTAACAAATCTGAAGCAAGCAATGTGTTTTCTAAAGGCTGAATAACACAGGATAACTAGTACAAAAGCAAGCATACTGTATGAAATCTGAAACACAATTTATCCCTAGGATGAACTTAAAACAATGGAAATCATTACAATGAACATAATTTCAGCACCACACAGACTCCAATATTCAGACAAAGAAAAACAGGATTTAAATAGAATAACCAAACCCAACAAAATCAACATGTATACGAAACACATAAGATACAAGACAATGGCTTAAAAGTCAGAAAAAACTAACAATGAAGAGTACAAATACATACCTCTTTTACATCACCTTTCCGAGCAGAGACGTGAAGCAAGGTCCAGCCTCGATCATCCCTATCATCTCCCGACGTAAGTATCTTCCGCCTCCTCTTAAAAGATTCCACCTCAAACTCCGGCATTGAAGGATATATGTATATATTTCTATGTTTTGATAACAGAAACAAACTATTTTGTTGTATGCAACAAACCCACAAACTTAAATTCCCAACCCTTCTCAGAGAGTAAAAGACTAAAATCAAACACCCTTTTGAGTAATTCACGATCTTAAACTAAATAACAAGACTTATAAACGAATTTAGGAGAGGAAACAGCCTTAAACCTCTTAATGCAGAACCGATATCTCACTCTTGAAGATCCCCTGCCTGTGCCCAAGGTTCCTCGCGAGAAAACAAGATCCAACGATACACAGATACACCGAGCACAGAAAACTTCAATATTTTCCACAATTAACGTTCTTATCAGAGTGTATAAAACGAACAAAAGACCTAAAAATTGAGAGCTACTATTCCAATAGAAGATCCTTTAACAAAAAAGATCGAAAACATAAAATTTAGCGAGAGGAATGATTGGCCAGGTTATACGGGGCAAACGGATTCAAAATTGGGCCAAAGACTCTAAGATTGTTGCTGAGCATCACACTGAATGATGACGAGAATCGAAAATTCATAAAGAAAACCATCATGGATGCCCTAATCCTGAAATCAGATAAAATCTAGAAAGGATTTAACTAATTCTCATCCAATTGGGCGGCTGCATGAATGTATATCTTCTGTAGATGTATATATGAGGTGGGAGAGATTGAGGAATTGGAGAAACCCTAGCACGGAAGGAAGAAGGAGAAGAAGAGGCAAAGACGGTGGCTTCTGGGATATCTTGAAGGCTTCATATATATCACGCTTCAACTATAGTTGCGTGAGCTGGAGATTAAAATCGCTATTATAATATTCAGATATTTAATTTTTGGCCCTAAAGTTTAAGAGAATTCTTTAGTTACCACCCAAATATAAAAAATTACAGATAGCGAAATTTATTATTGGGACAAGTCGAATAGGTCCTCCAAATCTCTTCAAATTAAACTAGTACGACTAGTAGCCATGTTTCGCACAGAGATTAAAATTTTAACTTTTTAAACTTTACAGATTCATCAGTTTTTTAACTTCTTTTTTTTTTTTGTGTGTTAATATTATACGGAGTATATAGATTTTAATGTATTTTTTTATTCCAAAAAATTATATATTTCTAAAAGTTTATGAAACAATACATTTTTGTTGTATTACAATTAAAATTGTTATTGTGGTACAACAATATCTTCGGTCCACCCAAATTTGCAGCATTTGATTATCGTTGACAATGAGTTAAAGGTCATCGCCTCTGCAGTCTTGATTATTGATCCATCAACGAAGTTTATCTGTCGTCAAGTATAAGGGATGATGAAGCGAGACTTTTGATCTCCCGTGAGCCTATTTTTCTGTGTTTGGTCTTTTCGAATTTGAATAGTTTTACGTTTTCATATCTGATTGTTTTAGAGGGGTATTCCTTTTTCCCTTGGCCCGAATTTTAAGCAATGTTTTATGACGTCCCGTCCTCTGATTTAACAATTTTTTTCCCTATTATTATGAACCCACTTTATTTGCCGAATTTGCAACTCTAAAATCTATACACAACAAAATCTTCAACCCACCCGATTTCGCAACTCTAAAATCTGTAATGTACAATGACTAAAAACAAGTTTTAACAAAAAACTACTCTACATAAAAGGACTGCCTCTAACTTTATAAATTTATAAACATAATGTTATTAAACGATGTTAAATATATAAAATAACACGATAATATTCGTTGTTCAAAAACTAATCATTAAAAATTATATTGTATCAAAATTTAAATCCAGAACCTTCAATTACATGAAAAGTACAATTGCAACGAACATCAAATTTATTTGATGTTATAAGTTTTCTGAAACCACGTTAAAGTAACACACGCTTCAATTCAATCTCTACCAATAACAAATAATTTAATAGATCTTGAAGATGTCAATAGTTTATCGTCCTAAAATACATGGGGAGTGTGATGTGCATATAAAATGTATTAAAAAAAAAATAGTCAAGGGGGAAGGAAAATAGAGCAGAGAGCGTGAGGTGACATGAAAGTCCATTAATAATCTCATTTCAACTGAGATTATTACAAAAAAAACAATGATAATAAGTCTTTCGAAAAGGTAGATTGTACAGTTTATTGAAATGTTTCTCATATGCTTCATAAATCATAATGGTACATTCTTACAAACACAGAGCATTATTACTCTTCCATTTGATTTAGATTTTGAAGTCTAATTACATTTCAAGCATCAAAAGACAAAAACCAGTCTGCTATTCTGAGTTACTTGGAGGCTTTTCTTTTGGATGCTTTGAGCCATAGTGATCAATAAGCTGATTATGGTTTGCTAGCTGAACCTGAATATTCAAACATAATCTTAGTAATCATGTCAAACATTGTGGAAGGAATCATATATTTCGTAATGAGGTGTCATAACGAGGTCAATAAAGTGCAGTGTAGAAAGCTGAGGAGATCAGTGACAGTCAAAAACAAGTTAAATAGAGTATGCGACATTCAAGACAATAATCATGGATTTCCAGGTGCTGTTAAAAAGAAGAAATTAACAGAAACTTTACTTTAGGTATGCGTGATTAAAAACCATTCATGGTATTATGTATTTATGTGTATGGATTTATTACAAATAGGTCTCCTTGGGGATTCTGAAGAGGTGCTCTCCTGAATGACTTCATTGTGGAACTCAGAAGGATGAGACTAGACAAAGAACTTTTGTACAGCCTAAAGTAGCATTCTTGTTTTTTAGAATAGAAAAAGTCACTGAACCACCTTAATCTATTACTACAACAAAAGGCACGGTAAGCATAAGCATCAAGGCCATATAATGTCCAAGGGAAAACAAGTTACTATCACTGATGATGACATATCATTGCCTTCAAAATCTTTCTACTTGTTACATAATTTACGTGGGACGGATCCTCCCCTTTTTCCCTTCCATTCAAAAAGTCTTAGGTTGCGTTTGGTTGGGTGGATTTGGGCTTATGGATTTCAAATCAACATCTCAAATCCATTCTACATGTTTGGATTAAAATGGATTTCAAATACGTATATTTGTTTCCATACACTTTTTAGTTAAAATTGAGAGAGATTTCAAATCCTCACTAAAACCATATCATTTGAAATCCATTTATTTTTAACTCATTTCATTTGGAATGCCTCCTCAAATCAAATCCCCCTATCCAAACACAACCTTAAGGTAGTCCGAGCAAAATACAGTTCTTTGAGCAGTAAAGAAAATTTTCTCTTAAGCAAAAGTGCAAAACACATTAGGTAAACAGAGAAAATGAAAAGTGTAAACCTATCTTGGCCCCAGAGAAATACTTAAAGCATGCTTCATCATTTAAGATGATAAACAGTAATTTTCTCGTGAAAACGGCTAAATCTAATAATAGGCAAGTGGACCATTGTGAGAATAAAAGGCTGTCCCAAATATGTAATTATGATATGCAAAGAGCACCCAGCCACCCATGTTGCAACAAAACAAGTTCAGATGCCCTAAATAATCATTCGTTTCATCTGCACTCGTTTGGTTTGGTTGATTACAATCAGCATGCTGAAATCTGATATCCAATTAGTTGGAGCCAAAAAAAGGGCTGTGATGTGGGGAATTTCAAGGAACAAGGAGTGCCGCACCCTTTGAGAAGTGAAAGTGATCAGTACGCAAAGAGATAGAGAGAGTTAGCAATTTTCACGGGTCTAACAATTATGTCTGTGAACCAATAACACAGGGCCAATTGGGTACAAGTCATCAATTTGATCAAATGCAGGACCTATAAAATGAAAATTTGTGGATTTCCTCCATTGAATCAATTTATTAGAAACTTAATTCAAGTATAAAAACCTTCATTCTCCATTAGGACCACTAAAATGTTTTACCCCGCAGCACCACTTCCTCAAGTGTCTGTCCTCCTAGGCTTGATACTTGTAGATATATAAAGAAGTAAACTTTAAGCTCCATTCGAATAATTCAAATTGCCTAATTTGAACAGAAACACAAATATTTTACACTACCCAGTCATCAATTTTCTGATTCATACCCATAAAAAATAAAATAGAAACTACACCCAACAATTTTGATCAGCAAAACAATCCAAAAGCATACCATCAAGGAATTAAACCATCAGAGATACATACAACCAAAAAAACAAAACAATTTGCACATAATTGAACAAGCAAATACACAAAAAGGCACAAATTGTGTTTGAAGGGTGAGATTACTTTACAAACGGGGCAGATGACTTTGAGGCCAACGGATCGAGCCTCGATCTGCGACCCCTTGTTCTTCTGATTCTTCTCTGCGTTCTTCTTCTGTGCTTCGATCTTCTGTTTTCCTCTCGTCATCTCTCTACTCCCCCTTCGTTTTCCCTCTCTCTCCTGTTTCCTGATTTTTTATTTTTTTTTGGATGGTGTTTTGAGAGATTTAAATTCTAGAACCTTCTTGTAAATTGGGTTGGCTAGGCCACGTGGCACATTAATTTTTTTTTTAATTTTAAAGAATTTAGATTTTAAAATTAAATACTCCAATAACGCTGAAATTTGACGCAGGTTTTAAGCATATCCCAACCTCCGCCGCGCCTCCACCACTCGATTCCGACTACCGCCGTCGTTGCTCCGTAAAACCGACCCTGATCGAGCTGTTAATTTCGTCTCCTTTTCTTTTCCTGTGTAAATTTTACGCCCGCGCACGCCTCAGGCGTTAGAAGGTATCTCACCTCTAACAACTTTGCCCTTTTTAGTGTTTGATTGTTTATAATGTGATATAGAGTAGTAGAAGACTACAGTTTTGTTTGAACTTAGTACTTATACAACATCTGAGAGGTGTGGGCGAACGTTTATTTTGATTTAATGTGGATTCAGGTTTATTTGGGTGCTCTAAAGATGGTGGAAACCCTCTTTGAAGATATATTTCGAGTTGATGGACTAGACCCCGATGGCAAAAAGTTTGATAGGGGTATGGTATCTTGAATTTCATTCCTTTTCCACGCTGATTGCACTTTCTCTTTGTTTGTTGTGTGAACTCTGTGATAGTAGCAAAAAATCTTTTTTGTATAAATTAGTGGTATATAAAACGTAACATCAAAGTGATTCTTGTGGAATAACTGTGAATTCTAAGGCTAAATACATCAGATGGAAGTGAATAAAGAGTTCAATTTGTTGAATAATATGAGTATAAATTGTGATTCACATACCTGTTCCAATTGCTGGTTGAATACTATCCAATAATGTGTGTATTCTCATACTTTCAATTTTATTGTTTGTTTTCAAGCACTGTAATTTTTCCTTGTAAGTTTTTTCTGATTCATTATGTTGTGCTTTGCATGTTTTTCAACAATTAACATGTTCTGAATGCAATTTATTCTTGATATTCTCCATAGTGTCTCGCATTACTGCGAGGAGTGAGCAGTTTGACATGCTGATGCACCTCGATATCAACACTGAGATATATCCTATGTATGCTGGAGAAAAGTTCATGATGGTATTAGCACCCACTCTAAATTTGGATGGAACACCTGATAGTGGTTTTTTCACTCCGGTAAAATCTTGATCTAATTTATTGTGACTTTACTTTTTCCTGCAATTTGTGATTCACTCTGTACTTTTTGGCTATAGCAACAACCAACTAGCCTTATCTTGTAGAGTTCTAAGTGGAACAAATTTAGGGATAAACTACATGTTCACTTGGGGGGTGTTTACTTTGGGCTTTGGGTGGTTTTAAAAACCAGATTTTTTAAATCCTGGTTTTTGAAATCCCGATGAATAGTAATATGAGTGTTTCTTTTAGGTTTTGGAATAGTGAAGGATTTAACTTTATGTCAAATCAAATTGTAAGATTGAATGAGTTTGTATTATTATATTATTGTTTGATGGGATTATAATGATTAGTTAAGTGTGTAATGATTAAATGTATTATATTATTGTATTATTATATTATTATAGTATTAGTATATTATTGTTGAGAAATAATATAATGATTAGAGTAATATTATATAGATATAACTTTATGTCAAATCAATATGTTGATAGGGGTAGTTTTGAGTGGATTTTGAAAACCGGTTTTTAAAACCCGAAGTAAAACGCGTTTTGGATCTTGAAATCCAAAACCTGGTTTTTAAAACCAAAAGTAAACATACCCTTGTAGTTTGATTACATGATCTGGTTGTTACTTTTTATTGGATTATTTGTGTTGAACATCAAAGTATATATTGTGCTGCTGCTATTATGATACATTATCTGGGTTTGACTTCTATATTCTCGATTGTAATCCTTGAAAATGGATATAACCCACATCTTTGCAATGAAAGGGATTGAGGCTTGCGTATTATGCAAAGCCTTTCACGTAGAAGTTGCATAAGAAATGGTCATAATCCTGTGAGTGGACAACTTTTTATTTAATCAGTTATCTATACTTGCTAGTGGAAGTTGGAAAATGAATGTTTAGCTTTAAAATGTTTTGTTTTTTGCCATGAATTCTTAGCATACCACAAATCTTAATCTTGTTCACCCTTGGTGTTCTTCTCCTTTTCCATTGGTGAATTAATCTCTAAAAAATCCTTTATTCTCTTTGTTAAGTCGTAATGTTAAAAACACAGCTATGAGTTTATTGCTCCAGTTTTCATTAGTTGGTCATCAGAGCTCCCGGAATACCAACTCCAGTCTGCTTATCCTTTTGATTCACTATGGCCAAAAGGATTTAGCACTAGTGCAAATGTGATATTTCTTGTCACTTTTTTTGTATTTGTTGATTTAGGTTTGAGGGAGGAAGATAGCTTCACTAACTAAATGTTATATGCTATATATGGTTGTGGACACTTATTTGAGTGCCTTCTATAATATGATTTCAGGGTAACAGGAAAACACTTGCAGATAAGTTTGACTATGTTATGCAAGGAAAATTGTACAGAATCTCAGAGGAGTCTAGAGAGAAGCAAGTTAAAGCGTATGTTTCTACAATACTTCTAAATCCACAAGCAGCTGTAGAATATATTAACTTACGATTAAATGTTTGATTGAATTTTGTTGGCCTCAGGGATATATACGTTTCGTTTGGTGGACTTCTGATGATGCTTAAAGGGGACCCTTCCATTGCTGCTAGATTTGAGCTTGACCAGAAGTTGTTCATTCTCATAAGGAAGGTCTAAATTGATCGTTTTATTGAAAAAGAGGTTATCACTGCCTTGAAGACCTAATTGGCCATGCTTGTCGATTATGTTACTGCTAAACCTATCAGATGTATAATAAGTTGGACTATGGTTTATGTAAGAAGCTAAAGAACGGAATTGAACTTAAAGGAGGTATAATTTGCTCCTCTTTTCTCGACTTCACTTTTAAGCATATTTGTAGCCCCTGCAACACTGCTTGAGGTTATGAAATTGTTACATGTTTTGAAGTTGTTTTAGGGCTTGATAATTTTGGCTCTTTCGTAGATTGCATTGTGCCAAATACTAGTTTTAGATAAACTATGTCAAAGGTCTGCTACTAAAACTTATATGAAACGGTCCTATGTATGAGATGTTGTACGCTTTGTCTATTTTTGTGATACTCAAAATTTGAAATTATCACAAAAATATACAAAAATGTCACACTTAATCGACGGTCGTAAAGTACTCCCTTAAGGTGTGTGTATATTGCATCTGCATGAAACTCTCCTAAAAATGTTGTGCTAGATTTTTTGTGATTTGAAAATAGGGGTTTGAGGGTAATGCAATATATGGAGTAATATTTTTCATGTTTGATAGCTTAGATTAAACCTAGATTAACTATATATCATTTTTATTGGTTGTTTGATAACTTAGATTAAGGGTAGATTATGCTTTAAAATTTATAAAGTTTAGTTATCATCCTAATCTTAGATAATTTATCTTTGCTATCAAACATGCCCTAATTGTATTGTGTTATTTGTGTAATTGGATTGCAATTTTGACTTGATTGTAATGCATTTTGACTTAAATCTTCTGCAACAAGTTAAAATTCAATTGAAGATCTTTCAAAATTCTTAGGGCATGTTTGTTTTGGGATGGGAAATTCGGATTTGGGGTTTCGAAACTACACCCCGTTACAGTTTGGGATTTTGATTCAAGATTTCAAAATCTCACCCTATCTCTATAAAAGTCAAGAGTTTATTAACAATAGGAGCTAAAATTCATACCCCTACAACAATTAGAACCAAAAAATTCTAATAAAGCAATTAAAGCCAAATTTCCACTTAATATACCTAATGTGCCCTTAAATTAATGTCTTATATTATACTGTATAAAGTTAACATATAAATATGTATAATTAATGTCTAATAATTAAATATATGTATATTTATGATATGACAAAATAATAAAATTACTATATATAAAGTGTAATATTACAATCATTTTGGTAATGTAAATTACATTCAATTAAATAAAGAAATAATCTAATATCAATTGTAATTTAATACAGAATAAATTAAGAAACTATTATAAAATTTAAAAATTAAATTATTATAAATTCATATATTTCTAAAAACTTCATGAAACACTAATAGGATATTCAAACCATGACGTTTTGTCATTTTAGATATAACTACATATAATTGACCATGACTAAATACAAACTTTTTCAAAAAACACCTACATGAGAAAACATAATGATTGTCCTTGACTTTTATTAATAGTCATAACATATGACACAATTAACAGAAACTGTCTACGCTGAAACTTGAAAGACAATCTAGGATCAGAAAGTGTCAATCTAAGTCGCGGTGTCAATACCAATTGTCCACCACTACTTCCAGTTATAACATTAGCTTCAAGAACTTTATCACCTAATTTGGTTATAACCAACCTACCAATAGAACAAAATGTCACATTATAAATTTATAAATATAAAACAAATACAACATTTTAAACGACAGAAAATAAATGAAAATATAAAGAGAACGATCCTAAAAAAAAGAAAAAAAAAAAGACACAAACATGGTTCCATTGCATAGTCCAATTGAGTGATCTATATTTCTCAATAACATCACCGGTGTTCCAATTTTCAAATTCAATTCATATTTAGGTACACCAAAAGACTTCAAACAATTCAAAAAATTAGGAGTATGGACATTAATTAGGCAAATTATCAATATTCATATCAGATCTGCAAGGACTGACACAACTCAAATAATTACGTGATTCATTTTCAATTAAATGAATCATGTGCTCATTTATTGATAACGTGGGTGCAAGAATAAGTCTACTTTGTAAATAGTCATGATCATCCATCATATTCTTAAAATCAGGATAAATGCTATCAACAATAGTAGAAATTAGATCATCATCAGACTTTAGCAGAATATCCTTAGGAATTTGTACATCACATCCGTACTCAGTTTTTGACCCTATACTACTACCATCTCCAATAGATGATATCCATTCAGAAAAAGAATGCAATTCATGTACAACTTCATCCGATCTCAGGGTTTGCAACCACATATTCTTAGTAAGTTTCAGAATAATATAATCATTCCACAAATTAGATAAATTGACAGTAGCGTGAACGATATTCTGCCTCGTTCCTTTTGGAATAACGGGTAATATCTGACGAAAATTACCTCCAAGTACAATAGTCTTACCGCCAAAAGGCAGTTCAAATGACAAAGGGTCTATAAACTGCATAATATCTCTCAAAGTCGTATCGAGAGCCTCAATAGAATATCTCTTAACCATTGGCGCTTCATCCTATATTATAAGATCACATTTAATCAACTGAGCAAGAGGACTTCCTTAATGAATATTGCATGTAGAATCTTCAGTAAATCAATTGGAATGGAAAATCTAGAATAAGCAGTACGTCCACCAGGAAGAGGGAGTGAAACTATACCACTCGAGGCTACATTAATTACAATTTTGCCCTTAGATCTCAAACATGTTGAAAAAGTCTTCCATATAAAATTTTTGCCTGTTCCACCGTCATACCTATAAAAAAAAAAAATACACCACTCTTACTGGACTGAATGGACCTAATTATTCTATCATACACACCACGTTGTTCATCACTAAGTTTGCTAATTAAAGTCTCATACTCTAACTTCAAATCTGATCCATTGTATGCAAACTCATTCAAAATTAATCTATTTCTAGATGAAAAGTTCGGATCATGGTTTACCATCGACATACCTTCAAAATCGTGCAAAGACTTACCAAGAGTTCGCAACATATATATTATTAATTTCTTTCAAACAACAACTCTTGATTTCATCTTCTGTCATCCAAAGAATTTAAAATTAAAATGATATATTAGTTAATTATGTTAAAATAAATTAATATAATTTTTTTTTAATAAGTAAATGAGTGATAAATTTATGTAAAGTAATTGAAATTTAGAGTTAAATTAATAATTTATATTTAAACTAATAAATAAGCATATAAAAGTTACATTATTATTTATTATGTATATAGATTTACATTTAGTTAATTATTCTAAAATAAATTAGCATATAATATTTGGATTTTTTATATAAATAAATGGGTGATAAATTTATGCAAAACAACTGAAATTTAGAATTAAATCGACATTTATATTTGATATGATAAATAAATATATAATAAATCAAATTATTATTTATCATATATATTTTAAAGATTTACTTTTGATGTTTCAACAAATATAATTTTACATATTAAAATAATATGAAAAATTAATTTAATATAAATATATGAACATTTCCATTAATACATATAATTATTATTGATTTAGATATATGAATTGATTTTAAGTGTTATTCATTTAGATAACTAATAAACACGAAAATATATTTTATCAATCCCAACACACACACACATATATATATATATATATTCAAATTAAATTTTAGTTTAAAATTTTATCTTTTATTAACTACATTTTTCTTAGATAATATTGATAAAATAAGTTAAAAGATTATCTAATTTTTAAAATCAAAATTATAAAGAAAGAAAATTCTCAAACTCAATTACAATTTACAATCAAACAAATTTTGTTGTATTCCTAAAATTTTGATTTTTTAAGGTTGATATTAAATTGTGTGAAATAGTTTAATCAATCAAAGTTCTCAATAAATCGTCAATAATTTAAAGTAATTAATTGACCAATTAAATTAAAATGACTTGCATATTATTGAAGTTGAATAATTATAATGAAATTAAATCACGACATGAAAATAATTAAACATACTTGAAAAATGCTTAATTCTTCTTCTATTATAAAGAACATCATCAGACGGATGTCTACAACATTTTCCCCAAACTTCATAAGGTCGACCCAATGAACTAATGTTAGTAGCGTAACAAATAAAGACTTCATCGAAATGCTGAAGCTCAATAGCTAACCTCCTCCATACCATCAATATACTCTCTATCGTCGTCCAACAAATCTTTAGCAAAGCAAGCTTCCTGAAATGTTGGATGAACTACTCCATTGAATTTCTTCAAATCATAATACGATGTAGGTCCACGAACTACATTCAAGAGTATCCTCAAGTAATGAGTCTCATCAGAACCATGAGGAACGTAACATATACGTCTGATTGAAAAACCTCTCTTCCTTTGAACATAAGTCAAATTTCTTTTTAGAAGAATTCTTGAACCAAGCTAAGAACATGATTTGTTTTACCGATGGTCTTTTCAAGATAGATTCCAAGTATGCACCATCACCAAATAAAACAGTCTGCTTATCAGGAAGATGAAATCTCAAACGTTCAACTGACGGATTTATATAATTAATCTCAAATCGAAAATTCTCAAAGCAGCTTCACATGGAGAAATTTACCTATAGTCATAGACTCATAGTACATTTTAACTTCATCTAAATTTGATTTCCCACCAAACTGTTTCTTACTTTCAAAGAAAGATACAGTAACACAGTCATGTTCTTTGTTGACATACTTGAATGGGTATTTTATGGATCTTGATTGATTACACCATTCAACATTGATGTGTGCATCATACTTCAAAAGAAGATAACGATTATGAGGAACGGCGTGTCTTTTATCCAAAATAGAACCTTTCTTGTTCAAAGTCTTTCCATCATCCCTTCGCCTATAAATAGGATAACCATCTTCATCAATAGAAAACTCTGAAACAAATCTATTAGATAGATGTTTTGTACATTAACCTTCATCGGTCATGCAAGGAGAACGTGGATTTACAGCACCACAAGGACCGTGGATCATTAAATCACAAACAACATTAAAATACTCTTGATCATTTTCCTTATCAGGTAACTCAGAATAAATAATGCGATCAATATCATTCCTAGATGAAAACTGTAACAATTTTTTAAAAAATCATGAGATAAAATATAATTAATTATAATAAAAATGTCATGTAGCAAACTCAAATATATACAAACCTCGTTGTGATTTTCAAGAAACACCAATATATGTGCATGAGAAAGACGGTATCGCGCTTTTGAAATTCAATAGTATAAAGAATTGCAAATAAAAGATAAAAAGTAGTGAATACATGTTATTAAATGACAATAAAATTATTATTTTAAACAAAAACAAAAAAATTTAAATACTTGCTTTGACAGCTCAATATTTTTTTTCTTACGAATATCATTTAATAATCCTTCAAGTTAAATCTTAAATATTCGACATATTATATGTGAACGATTTAGGGCTAAGTCCTTTCTGTTTTAAAAAAATGTACAATCTTAGGCCATTTTTGATTGCATGTGAATGTTATAAATAATTGAGAATAACCGGCCCATCTACAAATTGTCATTGTATCTTGATAATTTTGGACCATGTAGCGTGCACCTCCAGTGAATGAAGGCAGCAAAACAACTCGCTTTCCCAATCCACGCGCATGTGTCTCACCCCATTTAAATTAAACTGCATCCTGAACACCATTATACATTTCACTACGAAACTCTGATTGATGTGTCCTTATGTATTTAAGTATACCAGCCTCAATCATAGTATAAGCATCAACAATAAATTGTTGAGTGGGCCTTTTTATAGATAAAATTGTAGAAGGTTCACCATTTCTATGTTGAAGTCGAAATGCAAAGTACTCTCTAAAACTAAAATACTTATGCGTTCTAGCTCTATGCAGCGCAGATGTAGCAAAAGCAATATCCTCTCTATACTCATCCTCACCGTATGAGAAAATAAGTGGATATTGCAAACCAAGATAGGACGGATTCAACTTTGTGATGCGTTGAAGTTCACCGACATAAGTTCCTACAACAATATCACGATTACCAAGAGTTTGATCAAGGGCACCAACAACCACATCAGTAACCTCAGACATAAAAGGTAAGTTATACCTTCTAGGATCATGTCCTCTTTTAGTAATCAATCTCATAGTCACAATAGAATTTCCTTCAAGAAATCTATGCATAGCCTCTCGAAACTTCTTCGCAAGTACATTATAACCATCTAACATATTTTTAAGATTTGTTACTATTTCAACATGTAATATATTGATGTTTAGATCCGACATGATATTAATAAAAAATTTATAGGGATGACAATGGGTCGTGTCGGGCCAGATACCTAGATACCCAGACTCGACCCGTTTCACTACGGGTCACAGAGCGGGATGACCCGTTCGGATCACGGGGCGAGGCGAATCGTGGCGGTCCATTATAATTTCTTTTTTAAAATAATAAATATATAATATAAAATTTATATTTGTTTTGAAAAAAAGAAAGTCTTATGAGCATGTTTATAAATTTATGTTCACATTATAAAGATGTTAATATTGATATAAATTTTTAGATGAAATATCATATTATTTGATATTATGTTTTATCAATTTATATCAACCTAAGATATATATATAAAAGGTGAATTATTGTTATATATATGTTATAATATATATTAATAAACATGTTAAATGCAAATATAAATATAATATATATATATATATATAATAAATATAAAAACGGATCACGGGTCTAGATTACGGGGCGATGATGATACCCAGACCCACCCCATTTCAATACGGGTCCGGGATGGGGCGATCCAAATAGCACGAGTCGGTTGGGTCGGGGCGAGGCGGTTTGAAATTGCCATCTCTAATACTAATATAAAAAAAAAATGGTAAACGTATGTAATTGAATATTAAAATAAAAATACCTATTAGCCTTTGTTCTGTTGGAAATTTCGTTCTCAGTGTCGTAAATGTACAATTGTGCGAACTTTGGTTGAGATCCATTTGATGACAATAAACCACCCATTCTATGATAATTTTATTCATGTAAGCGGAACACAGGTGGAGCGCCTCCGGTATTAACAATTCTATCAATTTTCTCACCCAAAGAAGTAAATGAGAGCACTTATAAATGCACAAACATTATCTAAATAATGTTTTCTTTTTACATTATTACCCAAATTAGTTCTTGAAGAATTGGAGGAGGTTGAGGCATATATGGTTACTGTATTTTTCCTTGAGTGCAACACAATGAAAATTTTGGCCGATTTGAAACTTGGCCGCACTTTAACCTTTCATCCTACCAGAACATTGCACAACAATATTGACAACTATGAATATGATCTCGAATATCCCAATAGTGAACAACTTTTCAATTAAAAAAAAAAAGCAAGTGTTATAACATGTTCAATAAAACGATACTTAATAATTAAAATATAAATATATATATATATATATATCCATATACATAATATTAAAAAACTAAAATGATTAAAAAATATATATATGTGTGTGTGTGTCTTAATATTTTAATATATGAACACATGTATCATCAGGTTTTAGTTCAACAATCTCGAAACTTTTCTCATTGAAACTCATTAATTCTCTAAATAATGGATCTCTTGCTTGTAATTCAACAATATTAGTATCATCACAAGTCAAATCAACTACAAACGATGAAGCTTCATCTAACATTGATCATTGTCTTGAATTGTATTGACAATTAAAACTTTTATCATAACATAAATAACTTGACATTAAAAACCTCTAACCAATTATTGTAAATTTATAAATATTAACTCTAAATGACTAACTATTATAAATTTATAACGATTAAATCATAAAACTTGATATATATAAGATTAATTATAACATTGAAAATTACATTATATATATAATAAAAAATTAAAAACAAACAATTAAATATTAATTAATAAAATCATAAACAAATACTCCCTCCGTCCATGAAATGTAGTCTCATTTGCCTCATTTTTTTTGTCCACCAAATGTAGTCTCATACACTTTATGGAAATCATCACCCCTCAAACATCATTTAATTACTCAATTTGTCATCAACTTTATTCACAAACTATCACTTTATTCACAATGGACCCCACAATACTCTATAATACCCTTACTTTGTCTACTTTATCTACATTTTTCTTAAAACTTGTATCCATCCACCATAGGACTACTTTTGGTGGATGGAGAGAGTAATTGATTTTTTTTAAAATTTTCAAATATTAAATTTAAATCAATCAAATTACTCAGTTTAATAACCTAAGAATTAATCATAGAATTTAATAGATTATATAAAAATGATTATAAAATTAAAAAATTGAATGATCAACGCTATACACATTATAAACAATTAACTCTAAATTAATAAAATATATATAATTATTGAAAAAGTATAAATATTTTTTTATTTTTTAAATATTAACTCAAAAACACTCAAATTACTAACTATAATAATTTAAACATTAAATCTTTTAATTTAATAAGATGCATATAATTAATAAAATTAATTGAAAGGAAAGGGGATGGGTGGGGGTGGATAGGGGTGTAAGTGAGTCGAGTTTTGAGGTTCTCGATTAGCTACTGAGTTGAAACTCATAAATAATAGGTTTGAATGGCTTGTTCTCTAATCGAGATTAGATAATATTTACTATTTTATTATTAATATATAATTTATATAAATATACAGGTAATTGAGTCGAGTCGAGACGAGTGAATATAGAAGAAAGAGATAGAGAATAAAAAAAAAAGAACAAAAAAGAAAAAACACTTGTAGCTAACACCTCAAATATGCATGTGGCTGCTCGTGAGACTTCAATTTACACATGTAATTGTGGTCAACATTAGACTGATATTTTTAGAAGATGATAATTACACACCAAAATTTGACATTACTTCTAAGCAGTTAATAAGATTTTCTATTTTATCATTAAAAATAACAAATGGTTCAATCCATCTACACGGAAATACCATAATCTAAACCAAGCACAAACTGACTAAAAGGTATAAACTAATTTATAAAAGCTGATACACGTTCAATTTAGTAATTTTGTCCGAAAATTGAAAATCCATCTTACTTGCCTACATTCAAATTCACATGAGCATTGGTTGTTTATATTTATAGGTTGGTGACCGTCAGTTTTGATCTTTAATCATCAATTTATTTTATATAGTGTTGGTATAAAATTAAATTTAATTTATATAGTGTTGGTATAAAATTAAATTTAATTTATATAGTGTTGGTATATTAATAGGATACTCGTTTAATATATAACAATCTATAACAATTTGTTTCATTAAAAAAGAGTATCTATATAAAATAAATATTATAAATGATAGTATAAAATTATTAAATAAATGTAAACTTAGTACGTTATTGAATTGATAATAAATAAATACGGATTCATATTTGTATGAATGTCATTTTTTTTTAATTTGCAATGAACGTTTCTTTTTTGAAAGGGAATATTAGTTGTATAATGTTACGTATATATAAATGGATGTTTGATGAATGTTAAAGATTTTTTTTAATTAATATAAATATAATTCTGGTTGACTTTACTTTTCAATGAAGGAGCTTTATATTTGCATTAATGAAAATTGGAGATTTATAAAAAGTATGACAATTAATTAAGTTAATTGTTACATAATTGAATCAACTAATTATGCGGGACAATTAATTAGGCGAAAATAATGCAAGTATGTTAGTCTAAAGAGTAGTATTTTATTATTTTTAAAAAAATTTAATATTAGTAATATTGTATTTAATCTTTCAATTTAATGGGTTCATTTTCTAATATGGTATGACTATTAATTAAATTCGCATAATTTATTTTCTAATATGGTATATACATTTAGTATTGATTTAGTCGATTGACAATATTGATAATAAAGAAAATGAGTAAACATGTAATAAATAAATTACATTTAATTTAGATTCAATTCTCACAATTTTCCCATAAATATTTGTCACGGATCATATGAGTTTCTTTGCAATAAAACTTCGACATAAAGTGATTTCAATCATAAATTGACTGACTGTTCATCAAAAATAGAAATTATTATTATTATTTGGTCGAGCAAAGGTAATTATTATATAAATATATCAGATTTAAAGTCTTACATATAGTACCACCAGTAACAGTAGTACCAGATTAATAAAAGAATAGTAGTACCAGATTAATAAAAGAACAGTAGTTAAATTAATAGAGAAATAAAAGAAGAGAAAACTCCAATCCACTTTCAAGCTAGGCCTCATATGCGTAGAGAAAGGTCTTAGGAACTCTGAACAGGTACTGAGAGTCCGATTCCAGACCTAAGTAAAAAAAAAGTTACAATAAAAAAACTGGTTAGCAAAGATTGTCAAGATTAAATAGTTCGAATGTCATAAATGTCTTATTCAAAGATCACTCGAACATTGTCTAATATTCAAAGATCACTGAAACTTATTTTTCTTGATTGTAAATGTTGTTAAACTCTCTTCGTTTGGACCTCTCAAACAAAAATTTAATCGAAATGAAATAACAAAATAAATTCAGTATTTATTACAATTTGAGAGATTAAATAAGTTTAAGATCTCCAAACAATGAAACAAAAATCTTCAAATACTTTAAATCTTCATTAATACAAATAAAAGTATACAACAATCCTTGAAATCTATATAAAAATATTCAACAATGAAATCTATACAAAAATCTCCATGGATACAATATATATATATATATATATATATATATATATATATATATAGCAATCCTTGAAAACTATACAAAATTCTTCAAATACGCCTTAAAGTATTATGCATATCTAAATCTTTCAGAATAATAAATCTGAAATTTACAAAAAAAATAATTTGAACTCTATAAGAATATAATAGAAAATTGAGAAATGAAGTGATGAAAATGAAAAATGCAAGGATGGGTATAAATGACCTACAAAAAAAATTGATTCTATAATTATGCATTTGATCTAAAGGTTCATAATTCATCAACTAAAATAGACGATCAATATGAAGTTGGAATTAAAGAAAATGTTAATGACAAATAATTGCCAAACTTACCTAAATTAAGAAAAAGAGAAATGAACGGTTATAATGAATTGATGAAAATATGATCAATGGTCCACATGTTTTTCCAGCCAAATTAAAAAAGAAAATTTGTAGGTGTATTATATTAGTATAGATTCTTAAAATATACATACATTGTATGACATAAATATTAAAACATATATTATATAATGACAATTATAGATTTTAAATATGTTAATATGTGAATTAATAAAATAAAGGTATCAAATATATAAATAAAATAATTTTAAAAAATATATTATCACTAACTTGAAGCATTCCAACGTAAAAATATTATCACAATTTCAATAACATTTTACATTGTTTATATTTCAATTAGATTAAATAAAGTTGAATCTTCAATAATATATAAAATATAATCATAATTATTAACATTCAAATAATATTTTCAACAAATAAAAAATTAGAGTGATACTTGGGTGCAATTGGTTATACATATACAATTGAAGTTTAGTTTCAATAAATTGGGTCAAATGTTGAGGTCAAAGATTAAATTGAGTAAATTGAACATTAAAATTCAATTGTATCTATACACTCAATTGCATAGATAAGTTGCAAAACAAACAACTCAAAATCAAGAACTAAGTCTTGCAGCTAAAACTATGCGCGAACGAACCAATAACTCCAACATTATTGTCATCAACTTTTCAAAGTATGATTTTATCATTTTTACGAATACTGGCATCTGATACTAACTTGCATTGGTTATATGATAGTCGAATTATATGAAATTACTATGATTGTGCAGATACTTAACTAAGTAAACTTACACAATCAGAGAAATAATATTTCTTTGCAATGAATTCAGATTCTTTTAATATATATATATATATATATATATATATTCAACATCAGTATTCAACAGAGATTGTTTAAAAAAAAAATTTAAAAACTATATAATTTAAAAAATGACATTAAAAAAACAAATAAATCAAAAATATCTCACCATGTAACTTTAATAATTTGCAAGCTTGGATTTTCGATTAGTTTCATGTTTCCAGCCTCGTTCAATGATCCAAATAGACTCTAGTAATAATTTGAGAAGACAAATTTATTTGAACATAATATTATTTATAAAAAATTTGAGCAACTTTTGCTAACTACAATATTAAATGTTTGAACTATCTAAAATTGTTATATAATAATCGTTAAAATAAAAAATAAGAAACAACATATAATTGTTGTTAACATTATTGAAATATAATGCAATGAATTCTATAATATACACAACCATTTATACTGATGATCTGTTTTAATCAATTAAAAATCATCAAAATACAAAATAATAGAAAAAGTGTTGAAGACATCATAAAATAAAAGTTATAAATTTAACTTTATTAATAACCAACATGTTAATAAAGCTTCCTAAATTTACTTAAAATTTTCAACTTGCATCACTATATTTTTGAAAAGTAGAAACATTATCATGTACAAAAAAAAAAAAAAAATTCACACTAACCAAGTAAGAGTTTTCTACCTCGGGACAGAGGGTTCACCATATCTTATAAATATCCAATTAAAAGTTGACACTTCATTTGACTTTATCATGTGCGATTGCCGATTGCACTTCATCATTAGATAAAATATTTAAATTTTTTAAAAAAAATAAAATTACTGAAATATCCTTATATTATTTTTTAAAATTATTCCAAGAGTTTTTTCCCAAATTAGTTGGACCGTAGATCTCAAGGCCCCATGAGAAAACCCTGCTCAATTTGAGCCTAGTCCGAACCCAAACCGGGCCCGACTCGTCCAGCTCGAACAACAACCCGATCAGACACAGATCGGAACCGACCCGACTCGTCATAACCCGAACCAATTTGGTTCCGATCCAACTCATATTGACCCAACCCATTTTGGGTCTGGTCCGACTGGCCACAACTTGACCCAGTCTGGGCCCGATCCAATTTGAATGAAACATACATCCCAACGGTTTATGGGCCGAGGCTAGCAAGCCCAACCCAGCCCGATCCGATCTATTCGACAATTTTATATGTAATTTTATAATTAATTTTTTTTATTTATTTTAAATTAAAATGATATATTCGTAATTGTTTATTTATTAATTTAATTCATTAGTAGGGCGATGCACAACAATTGCATTTTGCATAGGGCAAACGCACTAATGCGAAGTGCAACCATATAGAATAAAATATATATATATACGTTGGATCAATGATCTAATGGTATTTGAAGCATGGTTTATTGTAAGGCGGGGTGAAGTCCGTCTTACCGTAGAAAGACCCAACCAAGTAACCATATAGAATTATAAAAATTTATAAAACAATAAAAATCATACAAATAGGTAAACATACACAAAAAATTAATTAAAATGTTTATCAAAGGAATGAATTGGACCACGATTCAAAGAATGACAACATTTCTCATTCATGCTAAATATCATAAAATATAACATACCTACAAATTAAATACTCCTCAAAATCCTGGCAAAACCACGTGTCTTCATCCTGAAATACTTTAACAGAAAAAATGAGGGACATGTGAATTTACAATCCGAAAATATCGAATAAGATTCATCTCATCTATATATATTTTTTCACAAAACTTTAAGATAAATGTTGCACTAAAAAATAAAATGATCAATAAGCAAATACTCTCTCCGTCCCCAAAGTGTTTGCACCATAAAGTGGACACACTTATTAAGAAAAAAAGTGTAATGAGTGGAGTGTTGAGGGTATGTAATTTTGTAAACTTATATGAATAAAGTAAAGAGAGTGGTTGGAATAAGTGTAAAAGTAAATGACATTTTGTGTAAATATGTGAATTTTGTGAGGGTGGAGTTTATGGAATATTTCCTTTTTAAGGTGTGCAAACAATTGTGGGACGAATAAATAAGGCAAGTGTGCAAACAATTGTGAGACGAATTGTTTGCACTACCCAAAAATGAAACTTTTTCATAAATCCCACCCTCACAATATTCACATATTTACACAAAATGTCATTACTTTTACCCTCAATCCAATCATTCACTTTACTTTATTAATAAAAGTTTACAAAATTACCCCTCAACACTCCAATCATTACACATTTTCCTTAGTTTGCGTACCCATAAAATGGTGCAAACAATCCTGGGACGGAGGGAGTATTAGATTATAATAATAAAAAAATTACTTAACAATCAACCTTTTTTAATATTGAAATTTGTTAATTGACAGGTGATTGAAGATGAATAAAAAAATAACATGAAAAAAATTATATTAGTCTTACAACGTTTAAATTTGATTGTCTTTAAAATAAAATAAAACGACATTAATATAATTTCATTATTTTAAAAATATTATCAATAATAATAGAATGTTATATATAAATAAATGATATCTTTGGACAAATAAATATATAAAAATATTTGTAATAAATATTAACTCAAAAAGTAAGCAATCCATCCAAGTATTAGACAAAGTGGGATAACTCAAGTGGTTAGAGCACCACTACGTAGGCCTTAGGTCCTGGATTCGAGTCATGGGGAGGGAAAAAAAGGGATGGGTATTTAACTTCCATAAAAATAAAATAAAAACCATCCAAGTATTATGTCATATTAGTGCTTTGTTATCTTCAATAAAAAACTAATCGATGAAACTATCAATATATGTATATGAACCACAAGAAGAATGAACTATAATTTTTTAGAAGTGTATCATGAACCACAAGAAGAATGATCTATAATTTTTTAGGAGTGTATCATGAACCACAAGAAACTATCAACATATGTTAAGAATGAACCACAAGAAAAACTAATCGTGAAAACTATCAACATATGTATCATGAACCTGATTAAATGCTTAAAATTAGGAGTGTATTTATTTCATTAAATATTTAATTAGAAGATTATTTATTATTATACTGTTTAATGGCATTAAAGATACATTTAATTATAATTGTTGACCAATACAATGATTTGGTCAATTTTACTAAATAAAGATATTATTAATTATATTAACTTAGTTTTTATCATGTCCAAATTTTATATGCGTGTATAATTCATGGTGGTTAAATTACGCTCATTAAGTAACTAAAGGGGTATACAAGTTTTTTCATCATAATTTATTGTATTAAAAAATTTAAGAGTAGAATTTAGTACATAAAAAATGTACACAATAATTAAAAGTGTATTTCTTAATTTAATCATAAACTATGTAAATAATAAGTAGGAATAAAACCATAGAGTCGACCACTGCGGCTAATACATTATAAATAATTAGTAACTTTACATCAATTCATAATTTAGAAAAATTGCTGCTAATACATCATATCTAAAAATTTAATTAAAAAATTGAATGACTTTTTATTATTGGAATTTCAAAGAAAAATTAATTAAAGGCCGATTATTATTAAATTTTACTTTGAAACATTATTGCTTATGTTTTAAATTAGAGTTCAATATATTGTATATAGATTAATAGATTAACGTTAATATATTTAGTTTATAATTTTTATTATTCTTTTTTTTTCGAATTCATAACTTTTATTATTCTAAATTTAAGTTTTTGTAAATTTGAAAACAATTTCAAATTACCTAAATTAATCTGCAATACCCAAGATTACAGAATGTTTGACTATTGCTATGTAAAGTGCATAAATTAGTAATGATAATGCCCTTGTTATAAAGTGCACAAATCAAATATTGGTTGATTATACATAGTGTGAATCGTCAAATTTGATTATATGAGATTTAAAAAAAAAATTCTACACAAATACACTGACTAATTTAATGATAGTATAGAAGGAGCAGGAATCCTTTACAAAATGTGAAATTAACGAATTAATCAACTCAATAAATATACAATAAGTAAAATTTAATACATCAAAAAAATCAATTGAATACGAACACTAAAAACTTGTTGAAACCAAAAAAAAATTAGAAAATGAAACTTAAAGACAAAAGAGAGTATTCATTTATCAATATAACAAATAATATTTGAAGATTCCACAAATCATACATGAGTCTATATGAATAATGAAATACACATAAATTGGAGAGTTTAAATACTGAATATGAATACAAGAAAAACTGACTAAATCTTCAACCCTTAACGAAAAAAATTAACAGCGGAATCTTCAAAAATCTTCATCTTTAACAAATCTTCAATCCTTAACGAATTGATAACTAAACTACATATCTACAGGAAAAAAAAATCGATTATAAGGAAAGCTAGAAAAAATCTAACCTAGAACAATACATCTGAAAACATAATAATAAAAATTACAACTACATTAGAAATTTAGAACAATAGAGAAGAGAGAAAAGTGAGAAGATGAAGATGAGAATGAGAAGAGAAAACAGGAAATTTATAGAAGAAAAAACAAACGTTACTAAATTTAATCTTTTGATCTTATGGACCATATCTCATCAAGATGATATCAATGGCCAATTATAAGGAGAGTATTAATGATAATTAAATGTTAAATATATCATAATTAACAAAAGAAAAAAATGGACGATTGTGATCAATTGTTGAAAAGAGAATCAATGGCCAGAATTGTTTCCCGCCGAAACTAAAAATGGTAATCCGTAGGTGTATTATATATTTATAGATTTATTATTTTTACATGCAACGAAAATTGCATGTTGTAATTGCATAAATATACTTCTGTATTTATGTTATTTATTATTTTTACAACCATTTCTACACATTACATTTCGGGATCAACATCAACATGCACTCGAAATTCCATCTAAGGTGATTGAATTTTATACATCCTGAATGCATTTTCGATTTCTACAAACTGTATTTTTTTATCACACTTCTGCATTAGTGTTGTCTGATGCAATTTCTAGGGCATTTTTTAGTATTGTTATTCAATCTTAACTACATATGTTATCTCATCTGTCAATTTTACAAACTGCCATCATACGACATATAATTGCATCATGTGAATTTTTATGTGTGCAACCCATTACACCAATACATTTCATTAACCTACTAATATCACTTCAAAATTATCAACTGTAGATTTGCCAAATAGATATAACAAACTTTTCATATAAAAAACAATGAAACTGCATAACCTCAATCAACATTTTTTTTAAAACCAGAATTCAAAACAAATATCTTTCAAAGCAACCACAATTAATCCAAAAAACACAAACGATAACAACATGGAGTTCATTCATAGGTAATGAAAGAACCATATTAAATCCAATAAATACATAATCAAGCATAAACATACGTCAACAGTTTTAATATTAGGTACTAAGCGACACGACACACAGTCTCTGCATATTCAATCCCACGTGGTTCGAATCGGATCAACGAATGTCTTTGCCATTCTGATACGCATCTTGCTTGCATCATCTCGACCAAACGCTGCATTCGTTGGCTCTGCCCCTCTAAAAAAATCTCAATTAATCTACAAACAACCACACCACAATCCAGCGTACCGTGTGTTTGCTGCATAAATTATTCCATATGCATTAGTTCATAGCAAGTGCAAATTTATACTTTTACACAAATTACTGTAATTAAGAGCAATCTTACCGGAGTCTGAAGACATTATGACTTTCTTAATATCATTATCCACTTCATTTGACACAAATTTTTAATTTTAATTACAATGAATTATTTAAGAAAAGTATTCTAATTGCACAGTTACAATAATGTAAAATTAATATGCTTATACAGTTACAATGAGTTAATCACTGCAATACTCAAACCCATACCGATCGCTCACACATCGACACAGATTACACGCCAAACAAATCAACATACTTATGCAGTTCATATGCGCGTTATATACAATACTAAGAGGCGAAATGCTAACCTTCACCGTTTTCTGCAGCCGTCGACTACTATTGTCTCCGCGAAAACTTTAATCGCCGTCGAATATTATGCACAGAAAACCCGTCTTCCTTTTTCGTAGGTTGAGTGCAATTTTACTACAAGATTCTGTGAGATTGATTACAGTAAATGCACAAAACCCTTTAGGAAGGTATGTAATTAATTAAGGTAGATATCTTGGAATGCGGGGAAAGTTTTCAGCGTTTGGAATTTAAATTTTGATTTCATTTGACTAATTCTACATTATCAAC
This sequence comes from Galeopsis tetrahit, assembly GCA_963675135.1. Taxonomy (NCBI): domain Eukaryota; kingdom Viridiplantae; phylum Streptophyta; class Magnoliopsida; order Lamiales; family Lamiaceae; genus Galeopsis; species Galeopsis tetrahit. The sequence continues at coordinate 12,155,670 of OY776125.1, read as the reverse complement.
TATAAGGCAATTCAAGGGTATATGTGTCACAAATTTTCGAAATTGATTTTAATTGCTTTATTAAAAGTCAATTAGTTTAATTAGCTAAAACACTTAGTGGGGTGTCTTTATGTGCAACTTCCCCATTCTATAAATACCTACAAATCCTATATAAATACCTATAAAACCTATAATTCTGTACTATAAAGTTAAATCCTACCCTACATAAATCCCAAAACAAACACAAAACATAAAAAATACTCTCTCCGTCCGCCTATAAGTTTCCCATTTTAGCCCGTCCGCCTATAAGTTTTCCATACCCTTTTTGGTAAATACTTTTTCTTACACTTCACTTTATATTTTACTTTTTCTCTCTATCTCTCTCATTCTTCCAATCACATCACTTGTACTATATCCATTATTTAATCACTTTTCTTAATCTCTGTGCCAAAAAGTAGTGAGAAGCTTATAGGCGGACGGAGGGAGTATTAGGATTTTGAAATCCACTCGATTTTGAAATCCGGATTTCAAAATCCCAAAACAAACATGCCCTTATTAATCTTGTATACACGAATTTATTAATTAATTTAAACTATCTCTACGATAGCAAGTTATGATATTGGTCACGGGTCCGTTTCATGGATTGTAAGATATCTTGCCTAAGGCGAAGGGGTGTTTGTTTTAGGATTATGTAAGATGGTGGAAATACAGATGGAAAAATCATGATAAATAGTGGTTGTGTATATTTGTTTGTTTTTTTATGTTAAGTATGATATGATGTAACTTATGTCAAATCAATTGTGTAAGAGTGTGTGATGTTGTATTATAAGATGTAATTTTATATCAATTCAATTGGTAAAAATGAGTAATATTCGTGTGTGATGTTGTATTGTAAGATGTAACTTTTCATCGCAAACAAAATCGATGAGTCATTCTTCTCAAGATTGGAGAGATGATGATATACCTCAACAGTTCGCAAGCATAACATCGTTTTAGAGAGTGTTTGTTAAATGTAAAAGTTAAACGATGTTGCAGCTGTTTTAAAAAAAAAAAAAAATTTAAATTTCAACTTTACAAAATTCATCATTCAATTTTAATACTTTTTTACATCAATTTTACATCAAAACATAAATGATTAAAATTGATTTAAGAAATAATTAAATTAAAAGGTAAATGACGTATTTTATAAAGTTGAAACTTAAAAAATTTATTTTGGAATGTCTCTAACTGACTAAAAAATAAAATATTCCTCTTGTATTATTATAGAGGAAATATTTGTTTTAGTCCTTTAAGCTTGAGTGATTCCAAAATAAATATTTTAAGTTTTTAACTTTGCAAAATACATCCTATATCTTACAAGCTATTAATTTTAGTCCCTTTTAAAATTTATTTTAGTCCTTTAAGTTTAAACTCCAATTTTAATAAAATTTAAGGTATAATTTATTCCTTCTAAATAGAAAATATTTTATTTAATTCTATTTTTCTGTTTTATTGAATTCTGATTTTATTTAAATCTGTATTCCAATTTTAATAAAATTTTATTTACAGAAAATTTTATTCCAATTTAAATCCGTAGTTAAACTCCAATATAAACAGAAAATATTTTATTTAAAATTAAAAAAAAATACATCATTAAAATATTTAAAAAATATACTAATTTTAATGTATTTTTTTTAAAACATCATTTAAAATATTTTTCAAATTAAATAAAAATATCATTAAAATATGAATTATGCTCAAATTCTACCTAGCCATTTTCTCTAATTAATTAAAAATATAAAAATTCGAAAATAAAAATATATACTAAAATCTAGAAAATTGAAAGAAAATTATAAATATATTTTAAAAAAAGGGACAACTCCAACTACCCCGGTCATATTCTCCAGATGTAAATTATACGGAGTATGATTTATATAATAATTTATAATTTACATTTGGGAAATATGACAGGGGTTTAGGGTTTAAATTAATCTCGACTCGATTAAAGTTCATTTTAGTTCGACTCATATAATTATCAAACAAGCTTAAATAAGAATTTTAAAACTTAATAAATGTGCATTAAATTAATTTGAATGCGTTTTTATATGATTTAATATTATGTTTATCATAGTAATTACTTATAGAGTTTAGATTTAATTATACTTGTGTTCAATTTAATTCGGGAAATAATTTCTTGGATGGGAGGTCTACGGATACATAAAATCTCGTATAATCTCGTTCAATTTATTATATAAATCATACTATAATTTACATTTGGGGAATATGACAAGGGTAGTTAGAGTTGTCCCTTTTTTTTAAACATATTTATAATTTTCTTTCAATTTTCTAGATTTTAGTATATATTTTTATTTTTCGAAATTTTATATTTTTAATTAATTAGGGAAAATGGCTAGGTAAAATTTGAGCATAATTCAGATTTTAATGATATTTTTATTTAATTTAAAAAATATTTTAAATGATGTTTTAAAAAAATTACATTAAATCAGTATTTTTTTAAATATTTTAATGATGTATTTTTTTTAAATTTTAAATAAAATATTTTTTGTTTATATTGGAGTTTAACTACATATTTAAATTGGAATAAAATTTTATGTAAATAAAATTTTATTAAAATTGGAATACAGATTAAAATAAAATCAGTATTCAATAAAACAGAAAAACATAAAATAGATTTAAATAAAATATTTTCTGTTTAGAAGGAATAAATTATACCTTAAATTTTATTAAAATTGGAGTTTAAACTTAAAGGACTAAAATAGATTTTAAAAATGACTAAAATTAATAGCTTGTAAGATATAGGATGTATTTTGTAAAGTTAAAAACTTAAAGGATTTATTTTGGAATCACTCAAACTTAAAGGACTAAAACAAATATTGGGGAAATATTTTTTTTAGTCCTATAAGTTTTAGTAATTTCAAAATAAATCCTTTAAGTTTTAACTTTACAAAATACATCCTATATCTTTCAAGTTATTAATATTAGTCCTTTTTCAAATCTATTTTAATCCTTTAAGTTTAAACAAACAAAATACTACAATAAAATACTACTCCAATCTACTAAAATCTAAAAATTAGGTTGCTAATTCAATAAAAAATATACTCCCCACCCCGATCCGATCGTGTTTTCAAAATAAAAAATAAATTGATAGATTTTCTATATTTGAATTTAGAAAATATATTAATAAAGCCTAAATTATATATATTAATAAATCAAGAAAATTATAAATATATATTTAAAAGACAAAAAAAAAAAAATCCAACCTCGTCATATCCCCTAAATGTAAATTATATTAATATAATGATCAAATATTCAAATTTGAATTTATTTTAAAATTTACTTATGGTTTACATTATATTTTTTAATTTATCAATATAATAAAAAAATTAGAATTATTTCATTTTTTTAAATTATATATATATATATATATTTTAATTTAATATCTTCATAATTTTTTGGCAAAAAAAATCTTATTAAATAAACATATTTTGTACTATTATTTTGCTAAAAATGCAAATTTATTTACGATTTATATAATAATTTTTATATTTTATTTTGTTGGTATTTAATTATTTTATTTTACTGAATATTTTTTATTAAATAAGTTATAATTTTATATTTTAAATAAATTTTTGTTAAACTGAAAATTTTGAATTAGTGAGATATTTAAATAATTTAAAATTTATATTTGGGTAGGGGCGTATATTCAAGTTTTAAATAAATAAGTTTTATAATTTCAGATTTTAAATAAATTATTTAGTTGACTTGAAAAAAATAAAATTATTTAGTGTACTTTTATATATATATATATATATATTTTTTTTTTTTTAATTACTTAAAGAATCAAAATTGGATATTTGACCGAGCCACTAAACGACTTAAATTTTTTTTAGTGTGTTTAAACTTAAAGGACTAAAATAGATTTAAAAAAGGACTAAAATTAATAGCTTGTAAGATATATGATGTATTTTGTAAAGTTAAAAACTTAAAGGATTTATTTTGGAATCACCTAAACTTATAGGACTAAAAAAAATATTTCCTCACAAATATTTGCTTTATTATTATAATAGTAAAATATATAAGTATTTTTAGGAGAATGTAATTGGACGTTGAAATGCGAATATAAAATCTCGAACTAGAATAAGACGGGGGACGTTACGTCCCACGCCCGAACGTGTGAATCACAAAACAAACATGCCCTAAGTATTTGTGTTAGTACTTTATATGATCTTCAAAAATATTTTATACGTCTCATGAAAGTTTGCGGAGAATATTGAACATAAAGTTTAATAAAACAAATGTAATGATTAGAGTGTTAATGAATAATTTTATTAATTTTTAAAATGTAATGATTAGAATGTTAATAAATAATTTTATTAATTTTTATATATAAAGTGAAGAAATCGATCCCTCGAATTTATATCATAAAGAGAAAATATGAGTTATTTTAATTTTAAGATATGCAAACTTATATAAAGTAAATAAATAAAAAGTATGCTAACTTTTGTGGTATAGAGGAAGTGGTATTTAATATTTTTTTTATAGAAAAAATTGCATATTGCCTTTCAAGAGAAGAGAAATTCTTAAGTTAAAATATTTTTAGTTATTTAATTAAATTTTAACTCATTACATTATAATCATATTAAAAATGTGCTTCAGTTGCTATTTATTGCACTCGACTTTTATAGAAATTTAGGAAGGAAAATAAATGCATTTTCTAAAATTATGCCTAAATTTTAGTAAATATTTTATTTTATTTATTTCTGGAGGAATGATGTTCTAAAATCTTGACCTGTACCAATTTATTGTACAGCAATAAAAAAAAAGCGACAAAAATAGTAAATTCTGTCACGCAAATCGTCACCGAAGTTCGATTCTCCTCCATCCGCACCGTCGGTCGCACGTGAGGCCTGTCGCCTTCGCCCGTGCCGACCCACTGGCCACTAATCCCTCTCTCTCTAAACCTGTTTCACTCATCTTCACTCCTACTGCGCACTCGTATAAATGTATACATACATCTATACATACACACATAATTCTAGAGAGAGACGATAGATAGATAGAGCCTTTAATTTTTGTTGCTATTGCATAACTTTACAGCTCAACTTTCAATTCTCCTTCTTTCTCTCTCTTGGTTGAGCTGCTGAAGAAGAACAATTTGCATAGATCAAATCTGCTACTGCTGCTGCCGCCACCTCCTCCAGGTATTTTGCTTTACCTTTTCAATTATTTGTTGTCGCATTTTCAAATTTGACCTCCTCGATGTGTTTCTCCGCTGGAATTTGTCTTAATTTGTAGACATGTTTGTTTGCCTGTTTAGCGGTAGGAGCCACTCCAGGCTGTAATGTTATTGTACTTTGTGCTTCTCAGTGTTGTACGGCGATGTAGCTTCTTAGTGGTTTCAGTTTTTTGGTTTATTTGGGGAAATGATGATGAAATGTGGGTTTAGGATGGAAGAACAGGTGATGAATTTTTACTGGCTTATAGATTGTGCTGTTAAAAACTATACATGCAGTCTGGTCCGTGTTTAATCAGATGGAACGGCATCTTCCTCCATTCCTGTGTCGTGCTTGTGCTTACTGTTTTCTTCAGTCATGATTTGGCTTCATTAGTAAAAATGTAAAATGTCTCTGCTTGTTGTTATCATTTAATGTGGTCATATCATTTTACTGTAGTGGAAGATAGGACGGTTTGACTATTTTGGAGGAGGAAAAAGGCTGGAATCAGTATTCTTTACTGCTGAACAAGTGCTATACCATTAATCATTGTGCATTAAGTTTTTCTAGGCACTAGGGATCTAATTGGCAGTTTGTCAAGCTCTCCTGATCAGATCTATTCTCCTAATAAGTCTATTCATCCCAGTTTGGCAAAGTGAATTCTAAAGTTATCAGGACAAATTTGCTACAGGAAGTAGAAAAAAGCAGGCTATTCACAACTTTATTATTCAGCACCTGAAAAATACTTTTATTCTGGGCTTGCATGCAACTATCAGACTCCTTATTCACAGCAGGGACTCAACCTGCTTTTTGTGGTGGAATTTCGCGAGCCCATTCTACGTTTAAAAGTTAAATGAGTTGTTGTTAGTTTATGAGGTATTGATTTTTTACCTTTTGGAGTCTTCAGTGTAGAGCTTAGAATGCAAGTTTCCTACATTGTTGGAAACAATGCTGCTCTGAGTTGTGTTTGGGTTTTAGGGAAGATACCTGGGTTAAAGTTGTCAAATGCTTCATGCATTTGATGCCTTGTATCCTTCTTTATAATGCATGCCCTCCTTGCATCAAACCCTGTTTCTTCTTCTATTTCTTGGAACTTCCACGTTATCAGAAATCTCAAAGATTCTGAATTGCAAGAGTTGTGTTTCTACTGGGTCAGGAGAGGGTGAGGAGGATACTAGAACTTCGGTATTGGACTATTCTTGTATGTTTTCTTGTAATGTGTCTTCCTGTTCTTTTTCCCTAGCAACGACTTCCCTTCCTCTTCCTATCCAAATCTGTCTGGAAGGTTCCAGTTCCTAAAAAATTTGGTTGTTTTCTTGGTTGTTGGTATTGGTAAAGTTGAACACATGTGATGCATTGCAACACTGTTTATCCAATGCTCTTTTACCCCAAATTGGTGTGGTTTGTGTAATAATCATTCCAAAAATCTGGATCGTGTCTTTCTGCATTGGTCTTTCTCTCTTAGTCTGTGGCAACTGGACCTACCTGGGACTATTCCATGTTAATTTTTTTTTATCTTTTCAGCATCACTTGAAGGATTTATTAGTGTAGAGGTCATGTACTTTGAGGTTTCATTGTACCTTCTTTCTGATGTACTTCGAGGTATCTTTAGAGGAAGTATGGATAGATTTCAGTTTAGAGTTGAGTGGTGGGCTTCAAAGACAACAATTTCTATTGCCTTTTTGTTTCTAATATTGTCAAAGATTGGAGTTGCGCTTTGTAGTTTCCTTGTAATTTACATTGAGGGATTTCTCATCCTATCCTTTTTTTTTAGTAAAATTATAGTTTCCCATTAAAAAGAAAAGGTTGTTTAATATTTTTTTTATGCTTCATGGAGGCATGACAATACATGTATTTATAAACATTTGACTTTATAGATAGCACGGAGACTTGGATTGAAGATAGTTCAGTCCCAAATTAGATTGAATTCATTATAGGTAGAGTTAATAGAACTCAAATATTATTTCTTTTAAAAGGCTAGGTGTGTAGTAGGTAGTGTTTGAATATTAATTTTTCAATCTGATGATTATGTTGTTTGCTTCAGACAGAGCTGTCTCTGAAGTTGATTAGTCAAGATCTTTTAGTCTTCCTTGAACTAAATTAACATTCATATGTATTTAGAGCTCGTAAGTCACAATTCCAGATGAGAATGAAATTATATCTTTTGTGATCTTCTGAGTTGGTTTTCTTATGGGGAGGAACACTTAATTTCCTACATTCCAATGCTCTAACTATTTATTTGGTCTTGTGCTGTATGTTCCGTCTCCGAAATAAATTTTACTTGCTTGTTTATCTTGTGCTTGAATTACTTGAAAACTAGGTGTCCCTGGTCAAAATTCGAAGTAGTATTTTGAAGTAGCAATCATCTTTTCTGACATGGGTTGGGTGTGTTTGGTTGATGCATTACTATGTGAACTAACAACAATTTTTTTACTGACAGGACATATCATAGTGGCCACTGTATGGCATGATCAACTTTATTGCTGCGCGCCTATCGGAATAATTTTAGATCTTCGTATCTGATGATTTGTAGTAACCTTATTATGCTTGATGTGAGCCACAATGGGCAGTTTCACTGTGAAATTTCAGCAGTGGACTCTATGCATTCTATTATTTTACAGCTTAGCAAAAGAAACTAAAGCTCTCAGTCCTGATGGTATGCTTGTTAACTTATTTGTTTAGCATCCGTTTTCATTTGGCTACCCTGTTAAAATATAGGAGTAGTTGTTAATCTATATCTGACGACCTTTTATGGCCATACTATTCTGATCGCTGCTAAGCGTACTCAGCTTTGAGTGAACCCTACGTTACATTAACACAACAATTTATATTTCAATGTGTTCAATTTAAAATTATCTCCTTTAGTGGATTACGCTTTTTGTCATACTACACTTTGTTGGATTACTTTTTTAATGTTTAGATGCCTTGAAAAGCCATTTACTTCTGATTTGCAGGTCAAGCTCTTGTCAACTTTAGAACATCCCTAATTAATTCAGATGGCGTTCTACTTCAGTGGAGACCAGAGGACGAGGATCCGTGTGGTTGGAAAGGAGTCAAATGTGACTTCAAATCGAAAAGGGTTACAGCCTTGTAAGTTTCTTGATTCTTCATGACGTCATAGAGTATTACTGAAGTTTAGGTATAGGATACAACATTAGAGATAGATACTGTTGTGGGTGTGTTTTAAGCTTTTCATTCTTAGCTTGAAGTGTTAATCATAATGACGTTGCGAACATTGTTTCTAAGTTAAGTTTACATCCCAGTACACAGTACATTGATCTCCATCTGTAGTTTATATGCATTTGAAGTTCATACAATGGCGCAACTGGAGACTGGAGGTCTAGACAGAGAACCAAATAAGATGCTTCATGTTTTCTACTACAGCATATAGTTCATATTAAGAGTTAACTCTGGCTTGATCTTTGAATGCACTGACACTTCGATAAATGCTATGGGAAACTAAAATTTCAATATGTAGCTATTTGACATAATTCCACCCTATAAAAGGCATACTGAAGCATGATAAAAAAAAATGTTATGGAAGTATAATATTTTCAAATTTTGTTCTTTGCCTCTCCTTTTTTTTGTATTATATAATCAGAGTTATTTTCTCTTTTGTTGTTTCTAACCAATTAATTGTCACATTACATGCTTATCTTGCTGTGAATATATAATAGATACATGATACAATAGAATTAGGATATCCCTATAAATTTACTGCTAAATGTGATTGGTCTAATTTGATGGTGCAGGAGCCTCCCTAACCACAAGCTGAGTGGACCCATATCACCAGATATTGGGAAACTACAAAACCTGCAGTTTCTGTATGCATCTTTTGATTCTGCATTCACATTTTTACAAACCTCCTGCTGATGGTGCTTTAAACTATTTTTTTTTGTAGTGCTCTTCATGACAACAATTTATATGGGGCAATCCCTCCAGAGCTGGGAAACTGTACACAGTTACAATCAGTGTAAGTAGATAGAGTGGTCTCTTTCTTGTGAATTTATGACATTCTTAAATATCTGATAGCCTAGCTTCTGGTTTTTAGTTCTGTTGATATATAATATTTGAATGTTTTCATTTTGACTTGAAGCATTGTCAAGTGACCCGGAGCAAATTCTTTGGTTCATTGGTTGTCATGCTTATAGCTTCGAAGGATTGGAAGAAAAATATTCCTTGCTTAGGTTCCTTTATATGGTCGGGACTAAATAGACTAAACTCAATAAACTTGAGCTGGACTCATACTCATCTACCTTTTTACTCATATAATATTCTAAAACCTATCTTTACTCAATTATATTGCTAATAACTAAATCTATAATGGGTAAACCAAGGCTATTACTATTTTTAATTAAATTCCTTGTTGAACTCGAGCTCAAGAGCTACCCGAGACACTCAAGCCCAACTTGATTAACTTCCTGTCAAGTTTGTGTCTTTTCTGAACCGATTATGATAGCTCGCAAGCCAGCTCAACGCAATTACACCCCTAAGTGGGGAAGTAATGCCATATAAAGCATAAACTTTTCTTTATGCTTTCCTTAAAAAAAACAAGGTCCAAATACTTCTTGAGATTTACACTTGAGCATGCAGTTAGAATGTGGTACTATGCTTCAATATGCCTGATTATGCCACATGTAAGAATCTGTAGGTTGCATCCAGTTTCTGATTTTTCGAAGGATGTCAAGAGATTAGTTGGTTTTGTTTAAATCATGTGATCAGTGAGTAAATGGACTAGCAGAAAAGCTTGGTGGAACACTGCAAACTTTTCTACTTCACCATTTCAATTTTTAATGTGTCAATTTTATGTTGTTTGGGTCAATTGTGAAGTTTTGCTTTCCATGTTATACAGATTTTTGCAGGGAAACTACTTAAGTGGATTGATTCCTAATGAGCTGGGTAACCTTTCAGAGCTGGAAGACCTGTAAGTAACTAAATTCTGAATTATAAATTTTGTCCATGCTCGAATCTTTAGAGTTTTATCTCTATCATTGAAGTTTGTTGCAAGTGAGATTCTTGATTCGTAAAAGCAATTATTTCCTTTGACAACAACAGAGCTCTAACAAAGAATTTGAAGCGGGTCTCTAGTCACTCTAATCCTATCTTCACTACTATTCCAGTGCAGTATTCCTAGAGTATATGAGTTGATCATCACTACAACTCTTCTAACACTTTCCTTCTGCTGATAATGAGATATGAGCCTGAATAAAAAATCATAAACCATTGCCATACTAATTGAGCTTCATAAGTCATTGATCAACCCCCCCCCCCCCCCCCCCCCCCAACTTTTATCAAGACTCAAGTTTAATTTACCCAGTATTAGAATCGTTATGTGTTCATGATATTTGAACCAGGGTGCTTGATAATGTACTGTTGAAACTCTGGTGAGAATTGTTGTTACTTCATACTTTTTGCTAAGTAGCAAGCTCGCTTTGGATGTATTAAAAATATCTAATGGATTTTAGTTGCAGAACCAATAATCCTCTTTTAAGCAGGGCATTCTCCCGATATTAAACATATCATCCTCTCCACTGCTTTTTTTTTTCAGGGATCTTTCAAGCAACTCTCTCAGTGGAAGCATTCCTTCTTCACTTGGGAAGTTAAGCAAGCTCTCAAGTTTGTGAGTGACACATTATTTTTTACGAAGTTACATAAATCGTGTAATCTTTTCTTTGTTCTAATTCAGAATTTTCTTATGATGAATGAAGCAATATATCTACAAATTTTCTGGTGGGACCTATACCTTCTGATGGTGTTCTTGCAAACTTTCGAAATGATTCGTAAGTGAGATTTTTTTGTCAATCTGCTAATGTGGTTTTCATGCTTATTATTTCTACAGCTACTTCCAATGTGATGTGTTTAAATTTTCCTTCCCCCTTCTTTTTTTTCCTGCATTGTTACCTTTAACTGTGTTCCCTATTTACTGTCTGAACCATTTTTCACTGTTTCTACATACAAGATTACAAAGAACTAGAAATATTTAAGTAAAAGAAGAAATATAAGTTTACCTTTGAAGCCACTTCTTGAGCACTTATGGAAAATTAAATGGAAGGAAAGAGTCCAACCTTCTCCCGTTGTTCCTTTGTTTTCCACTCATTTTTGGTCCTCATTTCCACAGAGAGAGAGAGTGGCTAGTCTCATTCAGCATTTTCAAATTTTTGGCTTTCACTTTGTCCTAGTTGAGGTCTTGTTTATTCCATGACCTCCTCAACCAGAAAAAATAAAAAGAAAGAAAAACTAAGATTTGATTTATGTTGTTGCTTTAATTGGTACTTCGTATTTGATCTGATGATCCTTTGGCAGTTTTCTTGGGAATCGCGAGTTGTGTGGCAAGCAAGTCCAAATGTGCAGGACCAATGGCTCTTCTGCTTTTTCTCAGCCTGGTGGTTCAGGTATATGTCTAAAGGTCTATTATATTTTAAATTGCTTAGCATGCATGAAAGCTTGTATTCCACCTTCCATTAGGAATCGAAATATATTACCATTTACTTCTTGAGTTCGAATATCTCCAATTTGGATAGTTCTTGCTTCTGCCTAAATAATTGGTTAGTGATTCAACAAAAAAATTCTAGTCCTCTTGAAATTTCAACATGGATATTGGTATTAAATGGTTGGATAATTCTAGAATGATTAACACTAACAGTATGCAGTCCGTTGGTGACATAAACAACATCTCTGATGTTATACCTTTTCCTTTCTGTCTATGTATTTCTTCATGTTGTGAAGATAAATACAGTAATGAATTGTAGCATATGTTTGTTGATTTGTTGAGTAACTTGTACGAAAGCATCTTAAATCCTTTTTCACGTTGTTATATCACCTGACTAATTGTATATTTTCCATTTTGGTAATTTAATTTTCTGACATGGGTTTTTGTGGTGTTTTAGCCCTATTTCAGGCCAAGAAGAATTCCGGGAGGCTTCTTATAAGTGCATTGGCTACAGTGGGTGCACTGCTTCTTGTTGCGCTGATGTGTTTCTGGGGCTGTTACCTGTATAAGAGGCTTGGTAAAAATGATAGCAAAGGCCTTGTTGTAGATGTCAGTGGAGGTGCAGATCTGATACCCATACATAAAAACTGATATCAACTAGTTCTCTCTCTTTTAATCCTTCTTCCTTTATATATTTATATGTTCCTTTAAGTCAAAAGGTCGATCAGATCTCCTAGCTCAGTGTATGTTAATATTTTCATTACTGTATAGTGATTTCTTTTATGTTTTGACATTGCTTCAGGGGCCTCAATAGTAATGTTTCACGGTGACCTGCCTTACTCTTCAAAGGAGATCATAAAAAAATTGGAGACTTTAAATGAAGAGCATGTGATTGGTGTGGGAGGTTTTGGAACTGTTTACAAGCTTGCTATGGATGATGGAAACATATTTGCATTGAAAAGGATTGTGAAGGTAAATGAGGGCTTTGATCGTTTTTTTGAGAGGGAGCTTGAAATTCTTGGCAGCATCAAACACAAATACTTGGTGAACCTTCGAGGATATTGCAATTCAGGGAAAAACAAATTGTTAATATATGATTTCCTATCAGGAGGCAGCCTGGATGAAGCTCTTCACGGTTTGGACTCCTCCATTGATCTTAATATTTTAGAGTCTCTTACTATTGAGCTCCTTATATACTTATAAAAGAAAAAACATGTATATATGTGTTCCAGTCTCTCTTATCGATAATTAGAAAGTAGTAGTAGGAATAATTGAAAGAATTTGGAGTTCCACTCTTTCACTTTTTAGAATCGAGTGTCAAATTTTTGGGTATATTAGACTTCTCTCCTTAGTTCTTTCTGCGATACTTTCAGAGAGCGCCATATATATATTCTGTCCGAAGTTTCAAAAGGCATCAAACTTAGATTGTTTACAAATTACAACCCAGTAATATTTAACTTCTCTCATGCTTGCATTTACCATCTATGATAGTATGCCCTTGTTTTTGCCTTACAATTATACTATTTTTCTTTGATGCAGATAGAGCTGAGCAACTGGATTGGGAGGCTCGTTTAAATATTATTATGGGAGCTGCTAAGGGCCTTGCATATCTGCATCATGATTGTTCCCCTCGAATTATTCATCGTGACATCAAGTCCAGCAATATCCTACTTGATGGGAATTTTGATGCTCTAGTGTCTGACTTCGGACTGGCTAAGTTATTGGAGGATGAGGAATCGCACATCACAACAATTGTTGCTGGCACATTTGGATATCTAGCTCCTGGTAGGGCCTGTAAATTACTACATCTTTGTTCGTAATTTTTTTTTCAGTTTCTGAGCGAGGACATTATGCTATTTTAGCTGTGAGTGATTTTATAGCGCTAGTTTTCAAGAGAGGAGTGGGTATCCCCAATAATTGAGAAAATTAGAGAAACACATTCAAGATGTTCCAGCATGGCAGGTAGAAAGCAGAGAACCTTTAAACTTGAATGAAGACTTAAAACATTTGGAATAATAGACATGCTAGACTTCATTATGAACGAGAACATGTGTCTTGACTGAAGATAGGCAGGACAGTGTTATTGTTGTTGACTAGGAGATAGGCACAGCGGTGTTATGCTTTATCTTATAGATGTTATTCTGTGTCACCATTTAATTCATTTGCATGGAAACTGATGATGCTTAATTTTATGACAAAAACTTGTATGAGACGGGTTCCCATCACATATATATTACATGGCTGTGGACTTATGACTACCCGAATCATGTATTGAAGCAAAGTGAAGTGCACATCCTAAAGTGGAGCTCCGTCTCATGCATGAGAACGTCTCACACAAAACTCTCCCTTATTTTATTTATATACGTGACTCATCTGTATGCTTTGGGGACGCAATAACGAGATAAGGATCCTTTTGAAATCAACAGGACTCAAAATTATGTGGCTATCATATGGTGCAAGAGTAATGTGCTCTGAATAATGACAATGTTTCGTTTTGGTGTTTATGCGCGTGCCCCGTCTTTTCTTCATGCTTTTATCATATTCCACTTCAGTTTTTATGAGGCTTGCAAATATTCTGACACTTAATTCTCCGCCAATGTTATTATATGAACAGAATATATGCAAAGTGGAAGAGCTACTGAAAAGACAGATGTTTATAGTTTCGGTGTTCTGGTGCTGGAAATTCTGAGCGGAAAGCGGCCAACTGATGCATCCTTCATCGAGAAGGGGCTCAACATTGTTGGATGGGTAAGTTTTTTCCTTTTTCCTATGGCTTAAGAGCTTATAGTGAACTAATAGTCACCAGTCTTTACTTCAATTTCCCAATTATTGAAAAAGAATGTGTGAACTATAACACAAGACTCCCTCCACAATCATAAGTTTGTATTTCAATCTTTCGAGTAGAAGTCCCTTGCTAAAACATATTGGCTTCATCTTATTTTTCCGACACTATATCCAAATCTCGACTCATATTTTTTATTTTTACGTTGCAGTTAAATTATTTAGTTTCAGAAAGTAGACAACGAGAAATAGTTGATCCACACTGTGAAGGATTACAAACCGAAAGCCTTGACGCCCTACTTTCGATAGCCATCAAATGTGTTTCTTCTCTTCCAGAGGATCGTCCCACTATGCATCGAGTGGTTCAGATACTTGAATCTGACATCACAACCCCATGCCCTAGTGATTTCTATGACTCAAGCTCTGACTGAGGCTGGTGAAGAAATTAAAGACGTGTCATCTGTTATCATATGTGGCATCGAGTGGCAAAGTGTAGAAGCAGCACAAGCACAGAGTCTGCTTTAACTTATTTCCGACAATTTATTCATTCTTTCTGCCAAAATCTGTGATTGGAATTGCTCACAATGCTCCTCGTGGTTTCTTCTCCTAAGCAATCTGCCACTCTGTGCTCGATTGATCGCCTTAGCATCAGGTTCTTGTTTCTTTATGCACATGACATTCTTCGGTTCTGGTACGAGCTCTTTACCGTTTGTCTGTCGTCGTTTCTGTTGGTTTCCTCTGAATTCAATTGTATATGAATGAAATGTTTAAAATGATCAGTATGTCCAGATACTCAAGGATCCTTGTTATTTATTACTCCTACATTTTTGTATAATATTCCATTCCAATGATTGATAGATACTACAGAACAGATCACTCTAAACTCTTCTTCATGATGTGTTTATCTCATGATTGCTTCAAATTGTTGCATTTAATTATCTATTTATCTTTCCTAAACCTCGTAACATAACATGAATATTATGTGAAATTGTGTTTGATTATTTGTTTTCTTCTAATATTATTCAGTGTGAAATTTTTATGGTTATATAGCCTATACAATTTTGAGGATAATTAAATGTTATATTCCAATTTTGTTCATATTTATTTAATAACCATATTGGTAAATAAAAGGGTAAAAATGACATTTTATATGAATTTCTTAATTTCTGTAAAACATCCTAAACTGCAAAAAAAATTGTTGGCGAGGAGAATAAGTATCAACTTTGTTGATTTTTATTTGTTTAAGTAAAGGTGAAGCTTCAAAGCTCATGAAAATACAAGCAGAAAATTAGTAAAGAATCAAAATAGTAATCCCAAAAACTATAGAGTGGAAAGAAAACAATTCAAAGGATGAATAATGAAATGAGAAACAAAACCATATGTGAAAGTTGGCTTTAATCCATTTTTACATTCAACCAACAATTTTATTTTTTATGAACTAATTTCCTTTTCATATAAATTAATACTTCTCTCTATACATAAAAATTGTACATCTATATAAATGCAGAAGGTGATTAATCAGATCACTTTGACAACTAAGCAATATATTTTATCCATCGGTTGAGTCTGGTTCAGACGAGTAACAATTATTAAAATTAGATCACAGTGATTAATCAGATCAGTTTGACAACTTGAAATATTACGATAATTTTTTTTTTTCCTCATTAATGAATTCTGAAACAACAATAACATCACATATTTATATTACTAAAACAAAATATAGAGTTTCTAATAATAATATATTACTGTTTAAAGATAAACATAAGTAAAAATAACAAATCAATATCTTAATGATTAAATACAATATCAAAACACAATTCCTTATATATTTTCATATATCATTTGATCAGATGAATTAATCACTTAACTAATTATTAAAAGAAACTGATTGATATTCATTGAATCAATCATGGGTCCCACAAAAACAACTTACAGTGTTGCGAAAATAAAGAACTTCTTCATTACACGCACATGAATTGTGCGTTAATTAATTTCCATTATTTAAACACCTTGATAAATTGGAGTATTGTTTACTGTGTCTTTCTTTTTATGTATATATGTGTAATTAATTGTATAAATTTATAATCTATACGAATGGGTGCTCTTTGGTGTCAAAAACCCGGTTGTGACAAGTTTTATCACATGGGTACGCGCAATCTCCCTTCTGAAATGGGCTTCTATCATAAAACCAATCTCCAACTGCTTTTGCAATTGGCTGCACATTTCAAATCAAATTTATTATTAGTATTTTAAAATTTAGATTTTTTTAAAAAGAAAATAGGAGTAAAATTATGAAATGACCTTGTTATCTAACTTTGGAGAATCAGCCCTTAACCAAGTTTCCTGCATTTCAGTTTGGCAATGTGCATAGCAAGAATTGATAAATAATCCTCTAGATGGTGAGGTGCCTAATCCAGTTATAGCCCTGATAAACTCTAGTCTAAACCCTGAAAAATAATTAGGTCCGAATTAGTCGATTTTCGGACCGGATATCGAGAATTCAAAAAATAATAAAAGATTAGTGGGTATTTTTTTAAAAATGAATTAACCTTGCATTGTTTGGAGCTGGGTAGAGGAGCATTTAAGTATGTCAGTTTTGCAATTGTGCCACTGCCCATGTGGATCAGCTACACCAGGTGCCAATATATTCTTTATCTGTATTTAATGTATACAAAATTAAAAAATTGAAATTAAATTTGTAATTTGAGAATAATGAATTATGTACATACATACCTGCCATGAATCATAGGCTGCGTTTACAATGAAAAGGGGTGTACTGATCGTTTTTGCCGCGTTTTCTGGAAAAAAACACTGCAGCATCCCGAATTAGTCTGTTCTTGAGCCGAATATCGAAAAAAAAAAAAGCTCATAAATGATGAAAAGAAAGGGAACTTACGAGACTTGGTTTCATTTTTGATGTACATGATGGGGCCAAATTCTTTGCTGATCCCTGCAGATTAAATTAATCTTAATTAAACAAGAATTAATTAAGATTAATATAATCTTAATTAACGTGTAAGTTTGGGTGGTAAAATAGAATTACATGTGTTGTAACAACATCATTGTAGAAAGCTTCAATATGCTGTGCCCCAGAAACATCCTTCCTATATATTCCCAAAATAACAACACCATTTAAAAAAATGAACGTATTAAAAATAATGAAACACGAGATGAAACAGCGACTCACGTATTGATGAAATAACCGGCATCCGAAAGGCACTTGACTTTGGCGCCAATTGGAAGGAATTTTTTAAAGTTATCGCAGTGATGAATTGCTGCTAATCCACCTGCTGAGCATCCAGATAAAATAGCCTATTTGCAGAATAATTAATTATAATATAATTTGGAATTAGAATATTTAATTATTAGAATTTTTTTTTAAAAAAAGTACATTTTTGGCATTCTTCATTCCTTTGGCTAATAGGTCCTCTATTACAGCAACAAACACCCTCGCTCCTCTGTAGTAAAGCTTCGTAACCTACAATCAAAATCATATTATATAATTAAATCCATTTATTTATTTATTCAAATTAAATTAAATTAATTATGATGATCGATAACTCACGGGATTCACTGCTGCGACATCACCGGTAAACGATGAGCCATCACAGTACCTAACTTTGATCCGATTCCAATTATAGAAATCTGAAAATTTTAAACATTTTGAAACAATTAAATCAAATTATAATTGAAAGTTGAAAACATGAATTAAATTAATTAAATAATAAATTACCTGGGTTAAAAGTGGCTTTATTGCTTAAAATCCCAGAAAAAGCTAACTGTTTAACCATTTGCTTGGAGGAACCCAGTCGATTGGTCTTACGAGCAAGGCAAGTTGTGACATTGTTGCACCATCCCCCTCCCTTTATTAAAAATTCCAAAATTTAATTTAATTTAGAGGTGCGTTTGGATAGATGGATAATGGAAATCGGAATGAAATTAACCTCAAGCTGAATTAGCCAGTTATTAATTCCTGCTCCGAATCCCCTGTCAAAATGGTACGCCGGAGGACTCCCATCCAAACAAACTGAAAAACACGAATTAATTAAATTATTATTATTATATTACTAATTACTACTTAAAATGATTAATTAAGAATAATAATTACCTGCTCCTTTGGGCACAGCACTCTGAACATAAGTAATGTCTGCATAGAAGCATTCAGTTGTGACTACACACACCACAAAAATCGCAATGTGCACCCATTGCCAAAAGCTTCTTCCAATCATTATTCTGGAAAAGAAAATGATTTTAAATATGTGGATTTTTGATTTATTTTGTTTAAGGGGGACAGGCAGAGGACCCGAGAGACAACCGACACTTATTCTTGAGTAAAATGATGGAGATTATATATAGGTTGTTTTTAGTGTAATGGGCTAGTGGGGTGGCTACGGAACTTCGAATCCAACCTGTGAGCCTGCCTTAGGACATCATAAAGTTGAGGAATCTTATCAATCTACGCGCTTCCCATTCAATGTGCATGATTACCAACTAATTTCTTTTAATTCTTCTTACTCAACCCAGTTACCGACTAATTACACGGCCTAATTACCGACTAATTTAGAAGACTAATTACACGGCCGACCTGGAGATTCTAAATCTGAAATCTAGAGAGGATCGATACTAGTGACAAGCCTTTGTTCAAAATAAGTGTCATTTTAAAGTAATGCATCTATTTTAAAACGCCATCTAATTTACAAAGAAAACGACATTTGTTAAAAAAATAGGACGGAAAATATAAATACTACAATTCATTAGTCAAATATAAGTATATAATTCATCTGTTTCATAAAGTTTGTCACTTTTGATGTTAAATATTATTTTAAAAGTTTGTCGTTTTTACTATTTTTACCACAAATTTCTCTAAACTGTCCCTATGTAATTCCTACTCCCTCTGATCCAAAAAGTTTGTCGCATTTGGACTTTAAATTTGTTTCAAAAAGTTTGTTGCTTTTCCTAATTTTACCAATGATCTCCCTAAATTGCCCCTATTCTTTTGAAAATATATTAATTACGATTTTTTTTGGAAAGATCAAAGAAATTGTGAAAAAGGAAGGTGGAAAAAGAGAAGAAAGGGGGAGAAAATAACGAGGGGTAAATTTGTCAAAAAAATATGTTCCTTAATTCTATACAAAATGAGAAATGCGACAAACTTTATAAAACAGAGGGAGTACCATATTTCTCTTTTACGGGAAATATATTAATGTATCCCTCTATTTTCTCTCTTTCTTTTATATGGTAAGTTGACATTCTCTTTCTTTCGTAAGAAAAGTTAGGGGAAAAAAATAGAGAAACATTAATGAGAAATAAATGAGTTTAAAAATATATTTCTTTATTTTATACAAAATAACAAATGGAACAAACTCTATATATTGGAATCTAGTTAAGGGTAAGAAGTGAGAGAATAAGTTGGATTTGCATGCAAATTATGGTGAAAATTAGTGATGTAAGAGTGACGCGTGGCACCGGTGGCGGTGGTTAATTTATACAAGCAAGCATACGCATATGAGTGCATGTGTCTTTTTAAATCCCGTGGCTGTATTTGCACAATTTCATCTAGTGGAGTCTCTTTATGCTCCTCTCTCTACTTTTTGGATCTATATCTTTACACGCACTGATCATATTCGTGTGAATCTTAACTAAAAGTTTTATACTCCTTTTATTTTACTACTTTTTTAACTAAACAAATTCAGATGTTATTTGTGTCACTAATATTTTGGTCGAGATTAGAGAGGAAATTAGATTTTTACTTCGCCAACTCATATAAACGAAGGTGTAAATTTAAAGAATTTTATCTCATTTAAAAATATAAACTTATAGAGTGGTGTAAAATTCGTGATCGGTCAAGTCCTATATGAGATAAGATAAGCTTTTCTGACTTAGGTATACCCACCTCAGACCATCATCTTCTAAGTGTGAAATCAATTGATTAATTTTAACTAATCATCTTATTAAAAAAATAAAATTAGGCTAATAATTTTAGTTAGTGATGCGACTTCACTTCACTGACTGTAGTGACCGTTGACCCCTGAATGTATCACTCAGGAAGCCCATGTAACTATAAATCAATAGTACGTGTATATCAAAATGAAAATTAAAAATTACAGATATATATATATGTACCAATTAATTTAATTACATCATAATATTCCCATTAATTAGGCTCGTAGATGTTGAAACAGAAATATGACTCTATGAATTCATAAATTCTAAAAATCATAATGAATGTTTTTCTACATATAAATAAACAAATTAAAGAGATATTCACCAGGACAAATGCATACTTCTTTTTTTGAATACATAGTTCTATTTAAGGAGTTGGCCCTTGTTCATGAATGGCATAGTTTAGCTGATGCAAACCAGTATCAATTTTTAGTAACATAATTAACATTTTTTTAGTAAAATAATTAACACTAACAAAATAATTTTTAATTTTTTTTGTCTCCTTTTAAATGTATAGGGGTGAGGCATTAATTAATTTAGCAATCCAATTTTACCTAAAATTATAGAAAAAATGGATTTGGATTTGATGTAGTACATCACCGTTCTATACAATCTCGTTGCTTTAAATCATTTTATTATGTGAAATAAGTGTCTACACGAGTCTCGATTCTTCGTTTAATTTATCACCCATCTCCCGTGCTTATGTGCATGTGATGGTGATTGAGGGCTTATCTTTTGATCAAGTGGATAAAATCGATGAGTTAGCAGCTGTCATATATTAACATGCATGATTAAGATGTCTTAACCTCAAAATTAATGAACATGTTGCATCACTTTTTTCTTCTTAGAAAGGGACGCCAAACGTCAAGGGTGATGCATGTTAGAAGCAAAATTTGGTCCACTATGAAGATGATTAATTTTAGTAAAGGAAACAAAAAAATGAAACTTTAACTAAATTCTGTTTTGGCATAATATATAACAGCTCCATGTGTCTGTTGATTAGTTTGTTACAGCCTATAATTTAATTGTGTCACATCACTCTGTATAATTAATTGATTATAATTTTGACATTTTAGTCATAGATTGCAATCATCAATAATTCATTACACTTGATCATTGGTCTGTTTAATTAATTCAACTATTCATGTACTTCCTTTATCCATCAAAAGTGTATTCACTTTTTTTTATATATATTTAAAAAAAAATATTTTAATTATGAAAAAGAAATGTGAAATAATAAGTAAAAAATATTATTGGTAGATACTCAATCTTGTTAATAAAATAGAAAAATTACTCAAAAGTTAACTTTTTAAATAAAATAAGCACGTTTTTTGTGAATCCAAAAAAAGGAAAGAGCACACGGGCGAAGGGAGTATATATAATTAAATCATCCAAATAATTAATTAAGTGATATCTTAAATTTGTGATTCCTCTATTTTATAATAAGCCTCGTTTAAGAGGCTAAATTTAAATTCGATCCTGATTAATGAAAATTACATTCTATCGGCATGTATTAAAAATATCATATACCGTTTATGACTAATTAATACATTATATGGAGTATAAGAATACAGAAGTAAAAAATCGTTAATCAAATAGTTTTGGACCGCCTAGCATCTTGTCGGTTAAAAAAATATGTATGTGTTGATTTGAGTCGAGCCAAGTATTTGAAGTTCGGCTCGAACTCTTATCGAGCTGAGTTCGATTCGACTCGATAACATTGATGAGCTAAGAATCGAACTCGACTCGACTCGTTAAAGGGACTAACGAGTCTATCGAGCTGAGCTGAGTCGAGCCTAACAAATCGAGCTCGAGCCGACTCGTTAGTGAATCGGGTATCTAACGAGCTCGAGCTCGACTCATTTAACGATCGAGTCGAGCCGAACTCGAACCTTATCGAGTCGAGCCGAGCTCATGAGCAGCTCAGTTCGTGCAACAGCTCTATGTGTCGCTTTGAATTTGAGTAAAATTTTGAAATAATTCCTATAAAGACGTGAACATGCAACGTGGTTCTCTACTATTTAGAATTTAAGTTTTTTTTTTATGATTAAAAAACTCTAAAAGAAAAGGGCCACTTAGTCATCGTCCTTGTCTAAACTCATTTTCGCCAAAACATGTCGATTTACATAAAAATTGGGTCGATCGATGGCTATCTAGCACGATCACTGATTATAACGTAACAGTGAATATCTAAGCCGTCCCAATCAAATTGCAGAATGATCGTAGCCCACATATTCGCAGCAAGTCCTTTTCCCACTACTGAAATTAATTTTGGCAGGTAAAATAATCGATCCATCAACTCTCTACTGTGGCAGTTAGTGTTGACTTTTTAAATGAGAGATGTCTGTTTTACATTGCATAAAACAACATGAACTCTGCCATCTGTTTTATTTTAATTTAAAAAATCAACTAATTATACAGTGTTTTTTCCTACTTGAAGTGATTTTTTCCTCACAAATGTTTGATTGATGACTTTTAGAGTATTTTGATTTAAAAGTATGAAAAAGGTAAAAGTGGGTATACATTATACAAAGTTTTTTCCTACTTGAAGTGGGTAAAAAGAAAAAACTTCAAAATGTGTATATTTGAGCATTATCAGATTTTTTTCCCACTTGCAGTTGCAGTGGGTAAAACAGATTCTCACAACCTAAAAATGGGTAGATTTGAGCATTGCCGCTTTATAATATATCATGTGGTTTTTTTTATGCATAATGTCAACATTGCTAATAATTTTTTACTTTTAATTTAAACAAAGAATTGCCACTTCTTTTTATCATTATATAAAAGTAATATAACACATTGTGAAATGTAATTATGCAATAAAATTATTTTAAAATATATATTTTTTTCCTTATAATTGGAATTACTTCCCCTCATTTTTATATTTTATAATACATTAAAAATGTAATTTATTCAGAAAAAAATGAGGGAAAAAATGGAAGTGGTATTAGCCCAAAATTCAAACCCCGGTCCAATTGGGCCCAAAATTCAAACCCAGGACCGATTGGGCCTAATTCGGTTGTACACGTCTAAACCCAAGCCTCAGTGGTGCCTGTGGTGGCTGCAACCTTGTCACGTGATTTCCACGTGGTCATCTTAAAGGCAGAATCTCAGCCACTACGCCGCCGTTCACAACTCTGCTAATCCGGCAAATGCTGAGGTTCAATTTTTCCTCTCCTGGATTAAGGTATTCATATACAAAACTAATAATTATGCAATGGAAGACAATTGTCATTGTAAAATTGCATGTTTCATATCGTGAATGATATTTTACCGCGCTTTAATTTTAGTTCAATCTTGCATTTTCTGATGCTGTAGGGGAGAAATTAGAAGTTTCGGAGTGGAAATTTTAATTACTTCGCATGTTGTGCTGGTTTTAAATAACGTAATCGTCTAATTCAGATTGTGGAATGAAGTTATGCAGAGAAACTAATTTCTGCTTCATATGGTTTCTGATAATCTTCTTTTATGGTGTTTTTATTTTTTGAATAAATTTCATATGTTTATTCAGGTAATGTGAATAATCTGATTGATATTTGCCTTCTTTCAACCATTCGTTCTAAGCTGGCAAGACATTCTTTGATCTGCAGAGTAGCTTGTTGCAGAAAGATGAGTACAACTCCCCAACCTATATGTCGAAAGTTTGTTCCAGTTGAGCAGAGTGAAGTTACCTCAATCAGTAAACCTGTTGGTGTGTGTGCTAATTGTTCTTGGAACAATTAGTTACTTGTTGTCTTCTTTTCATTTTTCATCAATTTTCAAAAGAGTTTTGGAACTTGGTCATCCCTGATTACCTTTGTGCTCGATATTACAGGCTTCAGATTCCGGCTTGTATCTTATAATATTCTGGCTCAGGTAAATGGATATTCTATTATTGGATATATAATTTATATATACACAGAATATATCTATCTCATATGTTGTTAGTGTGAGCTTGTGGGGTGCTTATTATTTGAAGTATTCGGAAAATTACATATTGATCAAGAGCTTCATTGTTGATTCTAGTTCTGAGGCCTTTGAAAATGCAGAATCGGAAAGGGATGGAATATTTCAACATGGTTTTTTCTCCCAAATTTGAAGTCTCTTCGTTTTCTAAGACTGGAAAGTAAAAATAAAGATAATACTATGAACTTGTATACTAATTTAGCTGTGTTCTTTTCAAAAGACATGTTTCTGATCAATAGCCCAAAATAGACCCTTGATGTTATTATTGGGCATATAAATGTTGTGGATAGGTTATAACTTATAAATAAGCAACTAGACATAATAGTACCATGCTATTGAATTCTCCCATTCCTTGCGTTTCTTAAGTTCCTTTATTTCCGTTATGATGGATGAACTCGTTAATGCTAGAAGATCAAGAGCATGTAGCCTATTACTATCATTGCTTATGACATCTTGCAGTTACGCTTATGCTAGTCTCTCTATGTATATATTTTTTTCTGGACTGCTAGAAGCTAGTGATCTTTTCTATTATCTTTATAAGTTAATTATCATATTTTCAGGCATACGTGAAAAGCTCTTATTTTCCACACTCCCCATCACCTTGTCTCAGGTATAGCTAAATCACCAAGAAAAAGTTTCTCATGTTTTACATATTGTTTGCAGAGTGATTTTACTAAAATATGCATGCATAATGTTACCTTAAAATCATACATCTAATTTCAATGAGTGTATAGGTGGAAAGCTCGTTCACAAGCTGTTCTAACTGTTCTCAAGGACCTTGAGGCAGATTTTCTTTGTCTACAGGTGTCTATTACTTTCTTGCTTTTGTACTGAAAATTAAATAAGGTCGAATTTTATTAATTTTATTTTCGTCACCCTTCATGATCCATGACTTTTTCTCTCCTGCCTTTACCAGGAGGTAGATGAGTATGATACCTTTTATAAGAAGAATATGGAGCGCCTTGGTTATGCAAGTATCTACATTCAAAGAAGTGGGAAGAAACGTGATGGATGCGGGATTTTTTATAAGCAGGACAAGTATGCTATTGTTTTTTTAGTTCCCCTTTTAAGTTCTAACCTTACTCAAGATAGGCACAATACTTGGAAATTAGTCAAAATAGCTCATTAGTCAATTTTATTTATTTTTATGTTGAAGTTTGGATTATTTCAACTTTAGATTACCATCTGCAATTGTTTACTTTGTTCAGAAACAAATCAACAAGCATATAGGAGGATTTTATAATTTATATCCATATTTAGGTCTTTTCAACATCTTCACATACAATTACATTGACATTTAGGGAAATAATAAGAAGTAGGCGAGGTTTTGTGTGAGACCGTCTCTGTAGATCTCATTTTGTTAGATGAACCCATTTTGATTTGACCTAAGAATAGTAGCTTTTTCACATAATGAGATAGTGAGACGGTCTCACACAAGTTTTGGTGTATGCAGCAATAATTTTTAGCCATAAATCTGTCCTAATCCATTGATCTTAAAATTTTGTCTGATGCTCTACTTAGTGCAGAGTTGGTTATAGAAGAGAAGATAGACTATAATGATTTGGTGAATTTAATTGAAGATGGGAAAACCTCATCCTTGGATAACGCCATCAATTTTTCTGTTGGTGGAAATAAAGATGAATCAAAAGCTGGTAAGTTCCTCAAAATGATTGCTTGTCCTTGTCTTATTCTTCTGTAGTAAGATTTTATGATTTAGTGTGTTTGCCAAGAATGATCGATTATGTAATTACTGTCAACTCTAAAATAATTGCAATAATTATGAGAGGGCTTCTTGTGGTGCAACGGGAATTAAAAATGAAAAAGAAAAACTATGTCCAAAACACCATCAATAGAGGACGGGTGTAAGAGTTATAGGACTCGGAATCAAATATTGAATAGCATTATATGGGTGTTTGCAAACACTAGTAAATAGTGAAAAACACTTGTTTTTTTGAAGACCTGTGAGGGGGTAGCTTTATAAAAAAAATGTAATTGTGCACATTCAGTTGCAAAAATCACCTGTATCAGATGAATTCTGACTTCTCAACTCAATTTTACTTCTTCCTTGAGAGTAGAGCAACAGTTAGTATATGATCATTTCTACAGATTGTTGCCACTGTGTGCAAGCCATTGAATAGTGTTATTGACTCTTGTTCTCAGTTAGTAATAGGCCTTCAAGTTTTCCCAGATTATGCATGTGATGTCATGAAAATCTACATTCTAGCATTTTTTCAGGTGTAGAGAAGAAAGGCAGCCAAGGGGATCGTGGAGACCCTAATGATCCTCGGGTAAGATTAAAGCGTGATTGTGTAGGAACCATGGCTGCCTTTAGACTCAAGAGGCCTTCTTCCCATCATGTTATTATCGCAAACACTCATATATATTGGTAAGCTGATCTGTTCTCTTATTCTCGTGCACACTGAAAATGATATGTTGAATGTTGAACATTTGTATAGTCGAAGCTGGTATTTTTGTTCTGCTTTTGCACGGGGATTACATTTTTTACTAAGAAATAAATTTATCGGGGGTAGGTTGTCTGAGATTCTAACCAATAAGAATCCAACTCTGGTGCAGGGATCCAGAATGGGCTGATGTAAAAATCGCACAGGCTAAATACTTGCTTTCACGCCTAGCAAGATTCAAGACGCTAGTTTCAGAAAAATTCGACTGCTTGCCTTCAACAATCATTGCAGGTGACTTCAATTCAGTCCCTGGAGACCAGGTCAGTTTTGGTATTTTACACAAATTCTTGGACAGGAATTATCATAGATGGGGTATTTTTGATAATAACAATCTATTTTTACTCTACATTTATGCATAGACATGCTTCTACTATTGCAGGTGTATGAGTACCTAGTGTCGGGCAGCAATCTGGCGGGGCCAGAGACCGCAGATGAGCTTCCGACTGCATTGTCAAGTGTGTATGCCTTCACAAGAGGAGAGCCAGAGTTCACAAACTACACCCCTGGCTTTACAGGCACTCTCGACTACATCTTCTTTTCCCCTTCAGGGGATATAAAACCCGTCAGCTATCTTGAGCTTCCAGGATCAGAATCCTCCGATATAAGTGGTGGATTGCCCAATGATTTTCATCCGAGTGATCACCTTCCAATTGGGGCTGAGTTTGAAGTTCAGGCATAATTTTTTTGGGGGAGTAGCCATGCTTAATTTTCACATTGAACTAGTCATTTAACTATCATGTTTTCCTTATTTCTTTGTCACATATTTGTTCTTCTCCTCTTTTCCGTGAATCGATTGTATTTTATTAATATATGCTCTTTTTTTTTGTTGAATTGCACATTAGCCATCAAACTATTTTCTTTGTACTCCCTCCGTCCGTCTATAAGTGTTACGTTACTTTTTGATACAGAGATTAAGAAAAGTGATTAAATAATAGATATAGTACAACTGATGTGATTGAGAGAGGAGAGAGATCGAGAGAAAAAGTAAGATATAAAGTGAAGTGTAAGAAAAAGTATTTACCAAAAAAAGGTATGCGAAGCTTATAGACGGACTGACCAAAATGGTAAAATGGAAAACTTATAGGCGGACGGAGGGAGTACCAAATATACAAACTGTAATTTCAATCGTTGAAAATAATATTCTATCTTATTCCAGATCAGTTTTTACACGGATATTGTTACATAAATTGGAAAATAGATTTTTTTTTTAAAATTATTATAATGATAAATCAAGGATATTTTTATTAAATTAACTTTAATTGCGTCAGTGTGAATTAATTGTGTTAAAAAAAATGACATAAAAGGGTAAATAATTATATATGGTGAAAGTAGAATAAATTAAAAATCTAAAACTATCTGATTTATTTTACGTTTAAAATTGAATTACCGAAACGACGTCGTTTCTTTCTCATTCTCCTAATCCCAAACGCCAGCGTTCATTATAAGTATTTAAAGTGTGCCGCGACTACTGAGAAGTTGGATTGAAGTCAGCGGGTATACGTTTACAGATCTGAGCTTCGCCGTCGCTTCTGTGATTCATCTCCGATTACCATAGTAAGTTTCTCGAATGATCGGCATTTACTTTTTTTTTTTTTTTTCATTGTTGATTCTCTTTGAAGAGCATATTTACGTTTGTGGGACCATTTTGTATCTTTTTCTGTAGTTTCTTGATCTGCTAATTGAATTGAGTTTGTTGTTTGTGTAATTCGCGAAATTCAGTCCATGATCTATTGGATCTAGTACTTTCCTTGATCTTTCTTAGATTTATCGGTTTAACAATCAATATTGGGGAGTCGATCTTTTCTTATCAGTTGGGTGAATGTTGCGTTCAGAACCTGAATTTTGATGAGGAAAAAGTACAATGAATTATGGAACAATGTAGGTATTATCATTTGTTTGAAGAAAACATAAATCATTCGAGGTTAAGAAAGAAACCGAAGAAGAGAATTTGAGGAAATGAAGAACCTTTTAATTTAAAGCTTCGTAAAGTAAGGTTTAGCATATAGAAATTATAATGTATGAAGGAAAGACGAAAATTTTGATTATATATGTGGCTTGATATCTATTGAATATGTTTCTAGGGAGTCATTCAAGGGGATTTTTCTTTCAGTTCTGACCTTTTGCTAGAAAACAATGGAATCTTATTTCTCTCATGGTTGGTTGGAGGACAAAAGTTTTATTATTGAAATTTTCTCAATTTTTACTCTTTGAATTGGTTGGTGTAAATGAGTTTGCTAGTTATTAATTATTGGGATATAAATGGGGGATGATAGATTGGTTCTAGTTGGCAGGCTTCCAGATCTGTTTTAGGATTCATTGATTAGAATTGTTAGTAACTAATGTAGGGGATTTTGAACAAGCCAATTGCAAGTTTTTAATCCTATATGTTTCCGTTAAGGATGTGGTTCCTGCATAGTTGAAATGGAAAAGTGAATTCATGAAATTAACCATGGATGAGTCAAGTAAAATGACTGAAAGAATGGAAGGTTGGTGATTGGAAAGAGGTCTAATTTTATAATGAAGTAACTATACAGCGGTGGAATTAGGGATTGATTTTGTTCCACATCAGAATATGTTAACAGTATTACATTGAAATCAATATATATTCAAGGTTGTATCTCTCTGTCGTTGCAAATTGCCAATAGTAGTGTTAGAGGATCGGTCTTATAGACTTTTGAAGTCTTGTGCTGATATGCTTATCATTCTTCTGTAACAGATGATTGATGATCAGGATTTGGGCTTCATTGCCAACTTTCTTGGTATCTTTATTTTTGGATTGGTGATTGCTTACCATTATGTGATGGCTGACCCAAAATACGAGGGCAACTAAGAGTTATTTTAAAGTATTAATACGTAGACTATGCAGAAGTACAATTGTCATGTAAGGGTTAAGTTTCCTTCGGAGAAATTCAGCGATGAAGATACATCTGATGTAGTATACCGTTTTGTGTGACAATTGATTAGCCTTACTGTTAAACCGTGGATGATCTATTTGAAATCGGAAAATTGAGAAATAACTTTGTTCTCCATTGCATTGCATTGCATTACATATTTCCTTTATTTGGTTTGTGTGTGTTTTTAAATGTTTTTCATCATTATTTTTCTTGTTCTGTATATGAGCACTTTGTATACTAAAAAGTACTTTGAATAAGAGAGTAGGAGACCTACTCTAATAGCCTTACATTGAAATCATTATCTTATTCAAGGCTGTATCTATCTGTCGTTGCAAATTGCCAACAGCAGTGTTAAAAGGAATGATGTTATCGAGTAACTTTTGAAATCTCGTATGCTGATATACTTATCATTCTTCTGTAACAGATGATTGATGACCAGGATTTGGGCTTCTTTGCCAACTTTCTTGGTATCTTTATATTTGTACTGGTGATTGCTTACCACTATGTAATGGCTGACCCGAAATATGAGGGCAACTAAGAGTTATTTCTAAGTATCAATACATAGACTATGCGGAAGTACAATTGTCATGTAAGAGTTGAGTTTCCTTTGGAGAAATTCAGGGACGAAAATACATCTGATGTAGTATGACACGTTTTGTGAGACGATTGATTAGTCCTACTGTTAGTCCGTGGATAATCATTTAAAAAATCAGAAAATTGAGACAGAACTTTGTTCTACATTGCATTACATTACATTTTTCATCTATGTTTTTTTAACTGCTTTTTGCCATTTTGCTGAAACTTTTACAGAAAAGTTGCAGCCATTAATAGCCTAGTATGCCTTAGACAAGCTGTACATGTTTATACTTCCTTTTTCAACCAAATTGCAACTTGAATATAGGTAAGTATTTATATATTATATCACATTCAAGATAGTTACATTGGCAATTTACACTTGCCTTTCATTTTTACACAATAAACTCCCCTTATCTCATTACATTTTCCTTCATTACTTACCTTCAAACTGTAGTATTACATAATTATTTGCTTCTTGGGCTGGCAGCAACAGTAGCACTTTTACTTTTACACCCAAACCCACTCTGCCTCCTTCCACCCGTACTCCGACCCGTTTTGGGCGTGACGGGCCAGTGCCCATGGGTAACAGCCATATCCCTCAAATTTTGCAGGCTTTCAAGAGCTTGAATAATTGCAGGCATCCTGGGCCTGTCTTTGGGGTTCAAGCTGACACATAATTGGGCCAAAAGGGCCATCTCCTTGGACCCCTTGATGGAGTACTGGCCCGCAAGCCTTGGGTCCATTATGTATCGTAGTCGTCGAGTGCTTGTCAAGTAGGGCTTGGCCCAGTCCACTAGATTCTGCTCATTTTTTGACCTGCTTTTGTCCACTGCCCTTCTGCCTGTTAGGAGTTCTAGTAGAACCACTCCAAAACTGTAGATATCACTTCTTGTTGTTAGGTGACCTGCATCATTTTCAAAAAAAATTAAGTATAATAGTATTTAATATTAATCTAATATGAGTACTAATAATTACTCTATTTGTTCCATCGAAAGCTTTCTCATTTACTTTTTGCACATTGATTAAGAAATATAGTACTCTGTATTATATGTGGGTTTATGGGGTGGAGAGAAAGAGAAAAGATAGAGAGTTAGGAAAGAGAAATATGGGGTGTTGACGTGTTGACAAACATAGAAATTAGTAACCTTCAATAAAACGTCCAAAATGATAAAAGCTGACTTTCGAAGGGACGAAGAGTGTAGAATATTACCAGTGTTGACGTATTCAGGAGCGGCATAGCCATATGTTCCCATGACACGAGTAGTGACATGAGTATCTGATCCTTCAGGTCCCATTTTTGCTAGTCCGAAGTCTGATAATTTAGCATTGAACTCCTAATACAAAAAAAGATACACATGTGTTAAAAAAATTATTTTTTGTATGTAAGTTAATTTGATAAAAGGAAATAATAATGAAATTATACCGAATCTAGGAGGATATTAGAGGTCTTGAAGTCACGATAAATAACAGGGCTGTCAGCACCGTGTAAAAAAGCAAGACCTTTTGCTGCACCTATAGCAATCTTCAATCTTGTTGCCCATGGCAATGAAATCGACAATCCTATATAAAATAAAATGACAAGATATTTGACATGTATTTTCTTGAATTGATGGATGTAACATATGTATACAAAACAAAATTTGACTTGCTACCAAATATTTACACAGACACATCTCTTATACTATTTCTCATTAAAGGTACAATAAATAAAATCATCGAAATTGAAATAATAAACTTATGTTTATAAAATAGAACTTACTTTTGAATAAATGATTCTCGAGGCTGCCTCGAGGCATGAATTCATAGACAAGAAGACGATCTTCATCTTCGCAGCAGTAGCCTATCAACTTAACCAAATTTGGGTGCCTTAGCTGCCCTAGAAATATCACTTCCGCCTAATTCAAACACCAAATAAAATACAAATTATTAAATAAAACAATTAGGAAACATTCACCAACATTACAGAATAAATTTACAACTTTTTTTTTTTTAAATAAATGACGTTAACAATAAGTGTAGCCCACCATAATTCCTACTTTAGAATTACAATAATTCAATTTCAAGCTAACTTAGCCAAATCATAGAATCAATTCATCTAATACTTTTTTAATCCTAATGAAATCAAACAAATTCAGGTGTTTGCAAACTCTATAAACAACAGCACTTTTAAAAAGTAAAAGCTGTGAGAGTAAAAAGTAAAAGCTGTGAGAGGGCAACTTTAAAAAAAAATGATTCTGGAAGTTGTTTGTATGTAGTGTTTGAAAACACCCCTGAATAGGAATATCATTTTTTTTTTCAAAATGGTCCAAAGTTGCTAGAATTCTTGGAACAACGTTGTTTATTGTCAAAAACTTTGTCGGAATCGACTGCGAGCACATGACCAAAAACGACGTCATTCAGAAAATTCTGACAACTTTAAAATGACATATAAAAATAACCGGGACTAAAATGTTTTTAAAAAAGGTGAAAAGTTACGGGACGAGAGCTTACGAGCCATTCACGGTGGCCCTGGAGGCCTTGAATATCAAGAAGCTTAACAGCCACAGGCTGAGGCTTCAACCCCTGTTTCAAGCCCTGTTCCACGTACCCTTTATGAACCCTCCCAAAGCCCCCTTCCCCCAGCAAAAAATGGCTGGCGAAATTCTGCGTTGCGCCGCGCAATTCCGCCAGCTGAAAATCATACAAATCGCCTCCGAAAGACTGCGCCAAATCCTCATTAATTCTCGCCGACGACGACCCTATACTCACCTCCAGCTTCCTGAACGAATTCATCGGAGCTCCGGCGCCGATGATGTTCTCCGACTTCGACGGCCGGCACCGGCTGAAATTCCCCATGATTGCATGATCGTCCGCCGAGCAGCAGTAACTTGCCGTTTTGGGCTTCCATGTTTTGGACTTCATTTTTGTTTGATTGAAATATGGGGGTTTGTTGCATGTTATTATAGATGAATTAATTTAAAGGGGTGATTTAATTAATTGATTAATGTTGTTTATTTTTTTTAATTTAGGGGTTATTATCCTAATTGCAAGATATGTGTAGTGAGGGGAGTAAGACATTCTTTCTTTAACTGCTCCAACCACTCTACTAACTAGGGTTTTTTTGTATTTAAGTTTGCTCTAATCTTAATTAATTCGTTAATTAATTTTTAAAAAATTATTTTATTATTTTATCTGTCTGATTCGGAATGTCTTGATGCGGAAAATTGCATCACTAGTTTTCTGGGTAAGTGTCACATTTGGACTTTGAAACACCAATTTGGGTACGTAATACTCCATTTTAGTATTTAATTAGGTGGTACCATAATTATTATCACTATTTTTTTATTTTTGTTAAACAATATAGTAGTGTAACCCATAAAATATGAGTTGAACTTTTGAATTTAAAGTTACACATAAATGTTAAAAAAAGAGTCCAATTTGTTAGTTAAATAAAGAAATCCTTTCGTTGTAAAAAATACTAAGAACATGTTTGTTTTGGGATTATGTAGGATGGGGGAAATTCGGATGGGGAAATCATGATAAATAGTGACTGTGTATGTTTGTTTTGGGATGTTAAGTAAGATATGATTTAATTTTATGTCAAATCAATTATGTAAGAGAATGTGATGTTGTATTATTAAATATAACTTTATGTCAAATCAATTAGTAAAAGTGAGTGATGTTGTATTACGGAGTATTATAATAGTAAAATATATATATATATATATATATATATATGTGTGTGTGTGTATTTTTAGGGGTGCATGGATGGAGTTGGATGTTGAAATCCGGATGTAAAATTCCGAACTAGAACAGGACGAGGGACGTTACGTTCCACGTCTGGACGTGCGAGTTCCAAAATAAACATGGCCTAAGTGTTTTTACGACTCTAAATTTACATTAATTATTTACTTTTTAACTTTTTTTTTTCCTTCCCAATATTTACATATACCTGAAAGATTTCTTTAGTGCTTTTTTAATTAAGGATATTTTTAACTCTTCGTCTCATAATTTTAACTTTTCAATTATATATCTCTCATTTTCTTCATGGGCCACAAATTTTAAAAAAATATACTAGTATCTTTTAAGTACAGTATTGATCAATTATCACTCCTATCTTTTATGTTCCTTTATTTGAAAAAAAAATAAAAATCGAAACGGAAAGATTGTATTATTGTTGCATATAATTATGTATGCTACCATTGTACTTACTAATTAAGATCATTTAGATATAATAATAATCTATTTGCTCTAATTAATTATTTAAGCAAACTAAATTAATGTGGGGATCACAAGATGGTTGTGGATATGGTACTAAGAGTACAATAAACCACCTAGTGACACTAGCTTAGCTTGTAGCTATATTATCCACATTTTTACTCTCATATATATTATATTTATTATGCACATACATGCATGATAACATTATAATTTTGTTATGTGTAGCCTTCGGAAGAATAAATTGTTCGTAGTTTGGAGCAGTTGGAAAAATGAGGTGATAAGTGACGTTAGCTCATGAACTTCCTGCTCCACCATTATAACAACCATTCTTGGATCCTAATTTCATTCTTCTAAATAACCCAATTAATATATTTGCATTATTAATTAATTAATATGTATTCGACAACTTAATTTTTTTGGGTTGTCTATAATATATGTATAGTAGTAGTACTATGAAATTAATTAGTAGGATTAATTTCGTCATTTGTGTTGTGGATAATAGCTAGTACGTTAAGAAGAATTTGTATTTGTATTTCAAAACATATTTATTGCCAATTTCAGTACAGTTTTCTATAGTACACATGCAATGCAACTGCAAGCATCGATCTCATACTTTAGATGAAATGTTATATTATAATAAATCAATTACCAACACCTAGAATTAAAAATAAAAAATGGTTGAGATTACAAGCAAAATGGAAGATTTCGTGACCTTCATCAATTATATATGGGAAGAGGTGGTATTTATGAGCAGGATAATATCTAGTGGGGAAAGATGTTGATATTTTTGCTAAAACAAACTACCCAATATATAGTGTGTGAACAAGTTATGAAATTCAATTTTAGTCGATCGAGCTTGGTACAATGTTAGTTGTTTCATGAAAACGTATTATTATATTATCGTTTTTAGTTATTCTCTCGATGCACACTAATTTATTTTTAAATTCAAGCGTACACGTCTATATTAAGTAGAAATTTCACTTATTTTAAACAAGATAGTGGCATAGTGAAATCACAAATTCTCAACAACCCCAAAGCACATAATTCTTTGGAGTCTTAGAACCAAGATTCTTCTCCTTCTTGTTTGTCTCGAAGAAAATTTACACTATTTATATGTTCCGTCATAAACTTCTCATTTACTTACTTTGAATGTACATAGCTCTATAAGCTTCTCATTTACTATGTCTTTCTATCTTTTCTCATTCATATATATTTATTTCTACTTTCTCTCTTTACTTACATTTTATTCTTCCTACCACTGTCTACCTTAACTATTCACTATGCATTTTATATTACATTTTTTAATCTTCGTGCAGAAAACAAAGGAAGAGCTTATGGTGGACCAGATGGGTATTAAACAATATTACTCATATATTGAAAAAATTAAATTAAGAGTGTAATAAAAAAACACATATCTAAAATTACATTTAAAGAATAAATAAATTATAGAAAAATTAAAATTGTTTTACTTTGCTCTCCCCTTAATAGCAAATTTCAAAATGTTGGCCATCTTCAAAGTTGCTTCCTCTTGCTCTTTCATGGCTTCCTTCACCAGTCTTTCCTGCTCCTTCAACGAAAAAAACCCGTTTTCGCCATAAATATTTTGTTCCATTCCATAATCTCCATAGTAGGCAATTTTTCTTGAAATTCTACTACTACTTTTTTCACTTTCTTTTTTCTTCCATTTTCTCCAAAAGCAACACCCTGAACATGCCATCTTTTTATTTTCTTGTAATATACTCCTATTACAATAGAGTAACTAGTGATATATAAAAATATTTGTGTAGGATATATTTAGGAATGAAATTGAACTCTATATATTTGCACCTTTGGGGGTGATACTCAGTGAATCTCTTAGTTGTTCATTCAACAAAAAATCACACACATTCCATGCAAATATTTATTACTCAGTACTCACACCAGTCACACTTACTCATTCCCTGCCTTTAATGTATCGGTTGTTTCAAATTTTAGCAATTTAACTCTATTTTTAAATGGTACTATTATTAGCTATTTTAACTAAAAAAAAAAAAGTTGTTTTTTACTGAAAATTATGTGCAGTTGAATTATACATTTGACGTACAAGAGAGTAACTCTATTGAAAAAAATTGTATGCATTAGGTAACTGTGTAATTAAAATGTATTTTTAAATGAACACTGAATTGTTTTATTAAAAGAATAAGAGTGTACTTGTTAGTAGTTGTTATCCTAATTCCTTGCTTCCGGGATCTCCGATAAAATTAAAAAGCGATACATAGAAGATTAGCACGGCCACCATGCAAGAATGACACATAAATTGAGAAATGTTCAAAGTAACGCCCAACAAGTAAAATTTGTTAAAAGGGAAAGATCCTCTATTCATGTCACTTTTTGAAAAGCTTTCGAAGAAGAAAGGGTTTACAAATCATGGGCTTTGATTCAGGGTTGGGCTTGTAGTCTTTATAGAACCAGGCCCAAATTAGGGCCCATGGCCATGAATAATGAAATAAAAAGAAAATATTTTGAAATGGTCCATGCATATTGCCGATTTATTATAAACATGAAAACAAAATATAAATCATAAAAAAAAGAATAACAAAAATTATGTAAAAACATAATGTAGTCGTTGGTAATTATTGAGGTAAAGTAATAATCATTTAATATAAAGCTGGCTGGCATCATGCTATTGGTGAATAAAGATTTAAAATCGTACTGTACCGACATCCAAAAAACTGAAAAATAAAAGGTACTACTATTAGACCATTTGGATAAAATTAAAAATGTATTAGTGCAGTGATGGCCCACCGGTGACTCATGATGTCGACCATTAAGATAGTAAAAGTTGAGGAAAATTGCCATGTGGGACCCACCAAACCCATTTTGGAAATTTCTGAATTCTTTTTTGAGCAATTTGTCTTTTTAGTCGTAAAGCCAAAGCCGAAAGTAACATTAACATACCCATGCGGAAAGCATGCCAAGTCCCAACTAGTAATTTCTACCTCCGTAAAAAAATTCATTTTAATTTTGTATATATTCCTTTCGTCCCACTATAACCGATGTGTATGATTTGAAAATATAAATGATGTGATTGAAAAAAAGAAAAAAATATGTAAAAAATGGAATGAAAATTTTATATATACACTTTTCATTTCCTAATGGATTAAATATTTACTCCCTCCGTTCATGAAATGTAGTTCCATTTGTCTCATATTATTTGTCTACCAAATGTAGTCTTATAATACTCTTACTTTATCTACATTTTCTTTAAAACTTGTGCCCCATTCCAATGGGATTACATTTGGTGGATTGAGGGAGTATTATTTATACAGATTTTAATATAAAATTTATTTATGAAGATAAAAGATTTTTTTTTTCTTTTCATTTCGTAATAGATTAAATATTTATTGCAACTTTTTTAAGAAACATAGTAATGTCAGCTTATGTAGTGATATTGAAGTATAGATACATTAGTGATATTGAAGTAGAGATAGATAAGTTAATAAGTAGAGAAAAATAAAACGTAAAGTGAGATAGATAAGTTAATAAGTAGAGAAAAATAAAACGTAAAGTCTAGTATGCACTCGAGTTCATGTTGTGCACTAATAATTGAAAAGTGCAACATCATTTACCAAAAAGTGTAAGTCAGTAAAACTTAAAAGTGCAACATGGACTAGGGTTCACAACAAGCACTCGAGTGTATACTAGACCAACCCAAAATAAAAAGAGGTAGTAGAGTATTTAGATCAAGATAAAAATGAATAATTTGATTAAAAAATATTCAAAATAATAAAATTGATAACTTGATGAGAGGCAGAAGAATTATTATTTTTAAGTAACATATTTACTGTGGATCTATATATAATGAAAAACAAAGTAAAATATAAGTTTGGAGAAGTCAGTAAAATATAAGTTTGGAGAAGTCTGTAAAATATAAGTTTGGAGAAAGTCAGAATGGAGCTCAAATTATACAGAAAATATAGGCATAAAAAGGCCTAAGAAATACACTCACATACACTCACAGGAGTGAAACTAATTACTACGAAGTACAATTTACAAATTATGTAATTGCTGAAAAAACAACTGAAAACAACACAACCAACTATACATCAGCTATAGCAGCTTACTGGCAGTGGGAAACACTAATATCAAAACACTATGCATGTTCCTTCCAATGATCGTTCTGTGAACTGAAGATTTCTGCACTCGGGGATGCTCTCGGGAATTGTTTAAGTTCGTTTAATATCGACTCGCCTCCATCAGTTATGCTACCTGCATCGGGTGTGATCGCCATTTCCTCGAGTGCTACAGCTGAAGCTAATAGATACTTAACGAATTCCATTTCAGCTTCAATCCCTGAGAATAATTGCATATTCACAGTTTTAAGCTGAGTTAAAGATTCAGAACTCTTTTGTGATCGGAGAAAGTCTGCAACAGCATCCACCACGTCGAGAGTGAAAGCCTGAAGAAAAATAAGCAACACTTTGGTTAATTTGATGTTTTTTTTATAGATTTTCCATTGGAAATTTAAAGTTATTAGTACAGAATTTCTACTTACAGTGATTTTAAGCCGCTGTAAATTGGGGCAGCTTCTGATGAAGCAAATGGCACAAGAAGATTCCTGGATCTTCTCAAAGTACATGTCTGAAAGGTGAAGGGTTTTCAGCATGTTCAACGAGACAGGCAGTTTGTCCGGTGCACCATGATCGACGAGGTCCTGCAGATATAACAGAAAAATGTGAATATACAAAGTATCACAAAAATGTGTTCTAATTTAGTCAAAAATGTTAGTACAATTTTCTAACCTCTAATACATAAGCTTGCAAGTGAAGTTCATCGAGGGCCGGCAAACAACTAAGCGATTTCACCAAATCGAGGGAGAATCGATTTCCCCTTTTAAATGCCATGGATGAGAATGTCAATTTAACATCCGATAAAACAGGGCAATTCTTGAAAGAAACTGATCTGAATACCCCATTAAACTCGAAATATTTCAACTTGGGACCAGTTATTTCGAGGCAGTCGAAGTTGGTGCAGTGAACCATTCTGAGCCTTTCAACTGCAGGGCACGAAGCAAGGAGGTTCGAGAATGTTTCAGGCACAAGGGCAACTCGTTGCAGCTCGAGGTTCACGAGTTTGCTAAATCCCTTGAATGAAGGTAGAGGATCAAATACACAGTTAAAGAGCTTGAGATTTCTCAGATGTTGAAAATCAAGCAGATGAGAAGTCAACTTATGTGCCTCTCCCTGGGACACATGGAGAGTAAACTCTTGCAGAGTTTTGCTCGGTAAAAGACGAATCCATTCGTCGATATCTGGATTGCTTTTGAGATCAGGGACCTGAAGAATGAACTTCAGTAAAGGGCCCCTGTGTTGTTTTAGTATCTGGTAAATCAAAGACTCGAGTTTGTGACCTCCCAGAAACATTTCATCGAACCAAAAGTCGAACACTATATCTGGGCATGAAACCCATTTGTGTCTCCATTCTCTGGATAAAATGCTCGTCCTCACCACATCTCTCAGAGGCAAACATCCAAGAATGGTATCAATTATGTTACTGGGAAGATTGGTGATGGAATCAACCTCGGATCTAGCAGCACCTTCCATTCTAGCCAAACTGAAACACAATACAAGGAAACTCAATTTAGACTCAAAGATACAAGGGGAAAGCCTTAAACAATCAGCAAACTATTCACCAACAAGGATGTAATATGATATGGAAATATAACCACAAATCTTGACTATGCATACAAGAAACTAAGGTAGATTCAACCAACCGTTACCTAATCTGAAAGAGCAATGCGGTTGGTTTTAACGATTGACAAAGCAATTACCATTAAAGTAAAACAACAGTGATTAAGACTTGACCCTTCAGCCAATACAAAAGGTTATAATTTTTCAAGTCAAGCCTAATGTAATGGTATATTAATATGAGAGGGGGGCCACATTATGTACAATTCTTTACTGCAAAATAGACCCAAATCCTAAACAGCGGGCCGCCCCTTGTAGCAGAAAACTAATAAAATAAGGGGGGGAGGGGGGATTATGTGTCCTTCAGGGCGGAGCAGTAAATGCGATATTGTAGGAACAACTTTAAAATATATAATGGGATACAGGTGTAACAGTGGGTCAACTGACTCACACGTGCCACACACCGCCATTTGCAAAACTCCACACGCTTCCCCACAGCACCAACGGCGGCGTCGGCCGCGGTCAGCGGTGGTATCGTATATAATTAATACAGATAGATCAATCGCTTGTACAGGTTGTAAATGGACGAAAGGGTAAATAAGAGATCGGAGAAAATTGTTTCCAAAACAATACTCCGATCTGAATACATCCATTTCTACAGCTAAATTTAATTTACCAGGAGCGATATCCTCAAATCAAAATCAAATTCAATCAGAAAAACAATCTATAAAATTCGCAACTGCAATAATTCTTCCATCACAAAAAGATCTACTAATTCCACATCAAAATCATACAGCACAAAATTAAAAAACAATCAAAGACCTTCAACTTACCAAATAATACTGGAATCTTCTTTCTCGGAACAATTTATCCACAAATTAGCTTTGAGATAGAACAGTAGATCGGCACAAGACGAATTAAAACGAAAGAGGAAACGGGCAAAAGATGCGATTTATAGCAGCAGTGGAAATACGTAGAAGAGTTTGATATATCCAATTCTGTGTAAATGAAGGCAAATATATACAGGTCTAAATTCAGAAGCAAAGAACAAGTGGGGCCCGGTACACTCTCAAAGTCCATTAAAAAACAGATTGAGGGGCCAATGTATATTGTACTTCTTACTCAGATCAAATTCATGATAAGATCAAAATAAATGTCCAATATTGCTCCATTTTTAATTACTAATCTTATCCAAGGTACTAACGCCTGACGTGTCCTTTTTTTTTTAAGGCCTAATTATTCGAGTTCTTGCCCCCTTATTTAATAATGCATGTACTAAATTATTCTTTTTTGTTAAATTTGAATGAGACCATTTCCCTAACGTTTATTTTTTCGCAAGGAAAACATCCCTTTTTCATGAAAATTTCACTAAGGCCAAGTAAAACGCGAATGGAAAAGATCATTCATAAAGTTCGGAAGTTACTCAAATATGAAGACTTTAAAATATTCAGGAGTTTCTAGTAAAAGTATTTGTCAATTTATTGACGTTACGAGAAACATACTATAAATAAAAAAAAAAGTGTGTTGGGGTTTCAAAAGTTGCTTCCTATTTTTATCATGTCGTCAAACAATTTGACTAATGTCGTTCATCTTCCTCCTTATCTCATTCATTACGTGTTTAGCATCCATTTTCATCATTTTTTTCTTTAACTTTAATTTATGTGATTCTATTTTAATACCACTAAAATATATATATATATATATATATATATAAATTATCAATATTATGTATCTTAAGTGTTACAATGATATATAATTCATATATATAATAATGATAGTTAGTATACATAATAGTAATACTTGAAAAAAAAATCACATTACTTAGATTCACATAAGTTTGTCTAAAATTAAAATAAAATGTATCACTTACATATTTTTGTTATAACAAAATGTTTTGCATATCAACTATTAATGTTGTTTTGGATGTACTCTTGGTATGAATTGGGGTTCATAAAAATTGTTTTGCACATATCAGTTAGTATCAGTGTTATGCATAGAAATTTCCAATATTATACATATGAATTGTTACTATTATACATATGAATGTACCGAACCCAAAAAAATTGTATAAAACCTCATTTTAGTGCCACAATAAAATAATAAAAAAAAAGTATTGGATGATATCTAGTCTTGATTTGGTACCTGATCTAATATCGTATACGGTTTTTATGCAATATTAGATCCACACAGCGTAAAACTCCGATTTTAAATGGGGTCCTCATAACGGTGAAATTAATCCTCCAAATTAGTTGATTATACAGAAAAAGAAAAAGAAAAAAAACCACTACGTCTAACGAAAAAGCGTGTACCGAAAACACCTCTTCAATATATCAGTACCAAATTTAAAAAATTGAGAACAATGATTAAAAAAAACAAAGTTAACTATGTATGCGCATTGATGTTGAAATGATACAATAGTTTAAAAAAATGCAATTACCATTAAACTTAGATAAAAATGTTAATTATAGATAAAATAAAATAAATTACCATTAATAATTATCAAAATTTATTGTTTAAGTAAAAAGTGAAAATTTAAAGGTGGAGATAAAATAATATTTATAATCAAAAGATGTGGCAATATAATTTTTATGAAAAATTTAAATAATAAGATAATTATTTATTAATTAGGGGCAAACTTTTCAATATATATGTCTTCTTAATTTCACCAAAAAATTAAAAAATATTTATGAACTGAGGGATTATATCACAGTGAAAATTATTTCAAAAAATAAGAAAAAAAAAGTGTAAGGAGTGAATTGAAGATAAAAGTAATGGGGATTTCACATAAAATGTCATTTCACCTAGTGTTTTTTTAAATAAAGACATGATTCAAAATAGTTTCAGAATAAGGACAAAATGGCACATAAATGTACCATCATGCCCTTAATACATAAAATTCGTAATTAATATGGATAAATTCTTTAAATGTTTGAAATTTAAAGCTGACTCTATCAGCTC
Source organism: Galeopsis tetrahit (assembly GCA_963675135.1). Lineage (NCBI taxonomy): Eukaryota > Viridiplantae > Streptophyta > Magnoliopsida > Lamiales > Lamiaceae > Galeopsis > Galeopsis tetrahit. Next base: position 12,112,623 of record OY776125.1, on the reverse strand, counting down.
ATTAATTCCAAGAATTACGCAATTAATTAAAACCTTATGTTTGAAATTTAAAGCTGACTCTATCAGCTCATTAATTCCAAGAATTACGCAATTAATTAAAACCTTCCTAAAATTAATTAACACCGGTCATAAGAGCTTAATTTTGTGCAGAATTTTGGGGTTTTTCAATTTGTGAAGAAAGGAAACCGTGAAGTATGGAAGAAGACGAAGTGAGAAGTGAGAAGAACATTTTGCTCCCTAAACCATGGTTGGAAAAGTAATATAAAAGTTAAATCTGCATAATAAAACGAATAATGCAGAACAATGAAATCTAAAACTGCATAATAAAACAATGAAATCTAAAACTGCATAATAAAATGAATAATGCATAAAAAATAGTATGGTGTCTTCATATTAGAATGTGATTATGCAAAAATACGTATACATATACAAAATAAGATCTGCATTATCCCTTGACCAAACCAATAACAAATAATCATGAACTACATTTCAGCAACGCGCACGTAAATCATCACAATTACACGAAAACTGAGCAAATTGAACCTAAATTAAAATCATCTCAAAAAATCCTAAATTCTTTGCAAATTATGTGTGTACTTGTGGAATTAAAAATCATACCCTTGGCAAAACTCTTCATCTGACCCTTGGAATTAAAAGTTTCTACTGTATCTCCGGCGGCTTCGCGTCCGTCATCCATAATGAAGAAATCGGTGAAGTTTGAATCCCCTAGTAATATAAAGAAACGATCGCGTGGAAAGTCTCTTGATCATGTGCAGTCGAAAGAACAGATCGAGGAAACAATTATGGAAGAGCAAAGGAGACGAGACCTTATAGCCATGGCCGTCGTTGAAAGAGAGGAACAAGCCTCTAAGCAGCAGAAACTTTGAGAATCATCGGAAATCAGTTTTTGGGCGTGAGGGGTCACCCAAAACTGAAACAGAAACTAAAAGAAGAAAAAGATCCCTCGATTTCAAGAGGAAATCGAAGATTGTTGCTTCACCAATATGAAATTTATGGCCAATCGTTTGTAGATGCAGCGGGATTATGTTTGATTCATCATGGATTAACCAAAAAGCTTGAAGATTTGAGTTTTCCGGTCAAGAAACCCGTATGGGATTCTAGCAGAAACTATGAGCGCCTGGATCAGGTAACATTTGCCAATGTTGATAATCAATTGAAGAGGTATGTGGTTGAATCTATGGCGACAAATAAAGAAGATGAAGACTTGTTATTTAATTATTAAATTAATTTCCATATTTAAATATAAGGGTATAATGGGTTATTAATATGCGTTTTTGTCTTTTTTTAAAAAGATTATAATAGTTGTCCTTTATTAAGAAGCTAGGTGTCTAAAGGACCTTTTTTATAAATTTTCTCTTATTATAAAAAAATTCATTTTTAAAATGTACAAATAATTATGAGACGGATGGAGCATATATGCGCGTGTGTGTGAGACTCATTATCCTATTTATACTTTCTTTGTCCCACAATTTTTACTGTTTTCTTATTCATTCGTCCCACATTTGTTTGTACATTTAAAAAATGAAATTTTTTCATAAACTTCATCTTCACAATATTCATATATTTACATAAAATGTCATTAATTTTATCCTCTATCCAATCATTCATTTTACCACATTCATAAAAATTTATAAAATTACTACTTAACACTCGGTTCATTACACTTTTTTCTTAGTTTGTGTATCCAAACGTTTCAGGGAATATAATTTAAAGCGGCCCATAAAAAATGAAAATCATTCACTCCCAAGTACTACCGCCCGGCCCCTGCAAAGGAATCTTACCTCGAATGGGACGAATTGTACAAACAAAACCGCACCAACCGAACAAAAGAGTAACGTGGCACTCCTAACGTGTCCTTTTCTCCATTAATTATTTCAACCACTTTTTTTCTCTCCGGTAGGCCGACGTGCTTTTCTGGACCCCAGGGGCCATTAACTCTACAAAACAACGACTGCACACAGATCCTTATCTTAATTCTTCAAAAAGTCCATTATTTTATTCATTCAAGGAGCTTTACATTAAATACTCACCGTCCCAATTAAATAAATTGATCTGACATTTTATAAAGATTAATTTTTTTTATTGGAAAAACATTATTAAACCAGTGTATTATTTTTTTTTATTATAACTCTATTTAATAAATATTATATTTTTTAATGTATTTTAGTAATATTAGTAAATGAATTAGAAAATATTATTTTATATAAAAATAAGCTTATATAGATGAGACATTCATAATAGAAAAACAAATTTATCTAACTGAAACAAATGGAGTAGTATTTAAACTAAAGTCAAAATTCTAAACTTTATATAATTAAGTAGAGGCATCCGCGCTTATGAAAAATTGTAGGTTCAGCTCGCGCGTGTTAAATTAAAATCGAAAAAATATACATATGCTTATAAACTGTAAAATATAGAAGCACCTCTTAAAAGTTAAAATCGTAAAACGGAATTTCAGAAAAAAAAATGATTATGATGTGTATTACGGAGTAAAAAATAAAAGAATTACTTATATTTAATTGTATGATGCAATTGAGTTACAAATTTAATTTAATTTTAATGTAGAAAATAAAAAATTCAGTTGCACAACTTAAAAATATATCAAAATAATTTAAAATTTGATTATGTTATATGCAACTAGAAAAAATATAAAGAGACATTGAGTCAATTTCTAGAATAAAAAATAAAAGTTGACTTTTACGGGTTAGGTTGGGATAGTGCATTGACTTTTGGTTGTAGTTAATAAATACCTTGGGTGTAATGGAATAATCTTGCATATAGTCATATAGATTTCCAATAATTAGTTGTTATTTCTAGTTACATGAACCTTTAATAGTCTTGATTTTTTAAAAGAACAAACAATTTTATTGATAAAGAAATAAAATATTACAAAGCAGTAACAAAACATATTTCTTCTAATTAAAAAAAAAAGTCATTACCAACTCAAGCATATGTAAAACAAAATTATAAACTTTACCCACATATTATTCATCTCATTTATACAAAATATCAATTCAATAATTTACTTTACTTTATTTATAAAAATTTACAAAGTTATGTCTTAACAATTCACTTATTACATAATATTCTTAATTTACGTGTCCATAAAGTGGTGTAAAATTTCTTAGGAGGAAGTATATAATATCATTCAATCATCTATGACATTAGGACCCGAAAATAGGTCGGGCCGACTCACGTTTAGGGACCGTTATAAGACCAACCAAAAATCGGTCTCTAATGTGAGACCGTTTCATAAATTTGATCTCTAAATATCAGGTACCAAGCGAATAAAGACCACCATAAGACGGTCTCAAATCGATCTCTATCGTGTATTGAGACCGCCTTTACGGTCTCTAATCGAGATATTTTTTTTGTAGTGTAACCCATGACCCAATGTCATAGATGGTAGTGTCCTTACCTTTAAATGATCTCTCCCATGCTTCTAGTTAGAGTTCAATCAGGGCTAGAAGTGAGAAATATGATTAGACAACATATATCTATAGCTAGCGATTTGGTGTTGTGATTCAAACTCGTGTCTTATTGATTGATTTATTTCCTGAATTAGAAAATTGATACATGTAAGGCACATTGTAACATCTTGAGATGGGGTTTTTTATCAATATATTACACATTAATTAAATATTTTGTGAAAAAAAGGTGATTTTGAGGAGTGTTATGAAAATATTGTAAAACGTGTAGGGACCAAACGTTTCTGTAATAAAAATGCGAGGTCCCCACACGTTTTTAAAATTTAATTACATTTTAACCCCAAAACGCTTAGGGGCCAAGTGTTTTCCTTTTTCATTTTTATTCGTAGATAATAAATAGTGAAAAAAAAAACAAAAAACGCCCAGGGGCTGGACGTTTTCTATACCTATGTCTCAGTTGTATATATATGTGGATTGTGAGTGCAATGCATGGTATGCCATGGTGTATGCATGCATTAATTTAAAAAAAAAAACAATAACGATTACATATGAAGTAATTTAGTTGTAACAAAATTTATTGCTCCACTTATCATCTCTTAACAATAATAAAAAATTAAAAACTAATTAATAATTAATCATGTATTACGTGTACTAATTAAGTACTAATCAATTAACATAAGTATTATTTTATTATAATAATTATATATATATATTTTAATTTAAATAATTTAATTGCATGTTAATTGGTTTATAAACATAATTAGAATGTTTAATTGCATAAACCCATCAAATTATCACTAAATTGGGCGTAAGCCAAATTTTGATAGGCTTGGAATGAAACTTTTTTTTTTTTTCAGTTTTATAATTCTTTTATACGGGTTTCTAATTTGACCTAAATGTACTAAACACATTAAACTATCATCAAAATTGCACTTAAATTAACTTTGTTTTGTCATTTTTTAAAATTTGTGAATTGGAGAAAAAAGAGATCGTGAATCAACTATAAAATGGCTGGAAAAAAGGGTTCGAACTTAATATTTTAAAAAAAATATGTGACACAAATACAAACCGATCGAAATTTGGCAAACGTAGTTCAGTGATAATTTAATGAGTTTAGTACAATTAAACATTCTAATTATGTTTATAAACCAATTAACATGCAATTAAATTATTTAAATTAATATATATATATAATTATAATAAAATAATACTTATGTTAATTGATTAGTACTTAATTAGTACACGTAATACATGATTAATTATTAATTAGTTTTGTTTATTTTTTTTATTATTGTTGAGAGGTGATAAGTGGAGCAATAAATTTTGTTCCAACTAAATTACACCATATGTGACAAAGTGGGATAGCTAACTTCCATAAAAAAAAAAAAAAAAAAAAACTAAATTACACCATATGTAATCGTTATTATTATTTTTTTAATTAATGCATGCATACACCATGGCATACCATGCATTGCACTCACAATCCACATATATATACAACTGAGACAATATGTATAGAAAACGCCCAGCCACTGGGCGATTATTTTTTTTTTTTTCACTATTTATCATCTACGAATAAAAATGAAAAAGGGAAACGCTTGGCCCCTAAGCTTTTTGGAGTTAAAATGCAATTAAATTTAAAAAACGTGTTGGGGCCTCGCCGTTTTTATTACAGAAACGTTTGGCCCCTACACGTTTTACAATATTTTCATAATACTCCTCAAAATCACTCTTTTTCATAAAATATTTAATTAATGTATAATATATTGATAAAAAACCCTCTTGAGATGAGTACTTCTAGTATTTAAGAAATAAAATGATTATCTTTTACTGCTAAAAGAAAAATAAATCCACCAACTTAAATACTGCCTTCGGGTTTGTAGAATTAATCTAGGTTGTAAAAATAAATTAATTCTATTAATATTTTATTTAGTTACAAAATGAGCAATTTAACACAACTAACCTAGTTACTAACATTATTAACATAAGATAAGACCACTAGAATCACGAATAATAAAGGAAAGACAAATACAGTCAAGGACACCCACAGTCCCACACAACTAATTTAAAATTTAAATTTAATAGTATATTAAAAATATTATGTCCCACGTATCACCGTCGAAACAGTGGGCTTCGTCTAACAAAAATGAAAAGGAAATAAAAACAAGCATTATATATAATAAATACTCCTTCTGAATATCAAGGAAAAACACTATACAATATTGATATTTCTTCTCATACACTACAAATAATCACAAAAGGAGAATACAATTCATTGCTCTATGTCTTTATACGTCCATCCCACAATTGTTGGCACATTTTAAAATAAAATCTTTTTATACAAAATATTATTACTTTTACTATCAATTAAATTATTCATTTTATTTTATTTATAAAGTTGATAAAATTACTCCTCAATACTGTATTCATTAATTTTTTTCTTAATTTGTGTGTCCATAAAATGATGCAAACCATTCCGAAACCGGAGGGAGTATATATTAACTACAAATTTATGAAAATCTCAAGGGCATGTTTGTTTTGGGACTCGTTCTACTTCGGGATTGCACATCCGGATTTCCCCATCCAACTACATCCACCCCTATACATCCTACTATTAAATTCTACTATTACATCACATCCAACTACTCTTACACAATTTGATTTGACATAATCATACTATTACATCACATCCAACTACTCTTACACAATTTGATTTGACATAAAGTTAAATCTCATCCTACTCAAAATCCCAAAACAAACGCACACAATTACTATTCATCAGAATTTCCACATCCAAGATTTTCCCAGCCAGGATTTCCACCATCCTACATAATCCCAAAACAAACATCCACCAAGGGTTTTGGATCCAAAGCAATCCTAGCAGTGAAAACTGAAAAGGGGCAAATAATAATAAAAAAAGGGTGTAAAATGAAATCGAGGATTGTGGCTTTGATTCTTGAATTGAACCCACTTTAGACAGGCGTAAAGGCAACTTTTTTTAGGGCAAAATTAACGCCAATAAAATCGGTCATCATCATTCATCAGCGCTCTTTCGTTGTTCCATGGGGGTTGAATTCCAACTCTCACTTTCACCGACACCTCCAATTAATCACTCTACAGTCTATCCTATATTCCCACCTTTTCGTGTTTAATAGAAGCAGATAGAGAAGAGAGACTCCTTTTTTTGGGAAGAAGCTTTTAGCCGATTATTGGTAGTGAACAATTGTGGGAAGATTTTGCAATATGGAGGCTATAAGGAAGCAAGCAAGTAAATTAAGAGAACAAGTTGCTAGACAACAACAGGTATGCGGTTCTTTTCTTGTTCTAAAATATTCGTTTAGATCAGGTTGAAGTAGAGCTAGAATCTTGGTCGGATCATGTTTTTCTCTGTGTGTATGCAGTTGAATCCTATCGAAAGGTTAAATTTATGCTACAATTTTTTTTTTGGGTTGGATTTCTTCAGTTCAGTTAAGCTTCATGTTTAAGTGTGCAATTCATATTAGATAATTTTACTCTCTTGCTACTGGGATAGTCTGATGAACAAAACGGCAAGTTGTAAGGTGTTGATTCTATAGAGTTATTTTCTTACTACTTTGATGCAACCAATAATCACAAGTTGTCTTTGTTTTTCTGTTCTGAAAGAAATATATGTAGGGAGAAAAAGGACCAAATACTCATAAGCTGTCTTTGAATTACACACTTTCTTTATTTCCTGCTCTTGATAAGACCAAAACCCACATAAAGTAGCCATTATGTCTTTGTTTTTCTGTTCTGAAAGAAATATATACAGTAAGAAAAAGGACCGAATACTCATAAGCTGTCTATGACACACACTTTCTTTCTTTATTTCTTGCTCTTGATAAGCCCAAATACCACATAAAAGTATTGCATAGTCGATTACAATGAGAATGAGGATTACATTCTTATTATTTTGTTGGAATAAGTGGGGACAAAAAGTAATTGTTGGTTGAAGAATAGTGTAAAGATTGAGGGGAAGTAGTTAATCAAAACGGGGTAATGATCAACTTATTTTGAGTCTCATTGCCCCATACGAAATATGATGATGGTGAATTGATAATAATTTTTTCTCATTAACCACTGCAATTACCTTATACTTATTCTCATTACCATTCTCATTGAAGAATTTTGAACCAAGCACCCCCCCTAAGAGACTTGTAGTGGTGCTATAGCCAATAGATGCTGTTTAAACTTGGTTAACCAATTTGTATGATATCGGGCAAGTTCCTGCATTATGACAGATGATCGAGGATGCAAACTGGAAAGGCTTTATATATATGCTTGTGGATTTAGGTTTTTTGGCATAATCTTCTCCACCTATTTGAATTGAAGACGTTTCTCTATTTTAATTTTTTTATTAGTGAAGCTTCTTTGCCGTCTGCAGTGTGTTCGATCTTCTGTATCTTCAATTAGTGATCAGTAATCATTGATAACTAATATATTAATCATTCTCATGTTTTTTCTTCTGAAGTGGCTGCTAATATACTATGGGCAGACAGAATATCAATTATTGAGAGTTGACGTGTTCATGATTTTGGTCTTCGATATTTGCTCCATTATAAATATTTGTTTGTGTTTACTGGCAGACAATCCTTAAACAACTGGGGCAGTTGGGTCATGGAGGGGTTATGATCGACGATGCTGACATGGAACTTCATCAGCAGCTACAGAATTTGTACAAATCTACGAGGGCAGCCAAGGTACATTCAAGGATGCATGCCTTTTTACTTATGAGCTGTGTGAAGCGGTTTCTGAATCTGATGAATTCTCTTATATAACTTCAGCAGTCACATTTAAGGAGCTTTTTGTTGCACAGCATTTCCAGAGGGATATTGTACGCGGGTTAGAAGGATTTATTTCAACAAGCAAAAAGCAAACCGAGATAGGTATGTAGTCTCACTTGTCCTCTCGCTTGATTTCACTGGTGATGATGCGGATGAATAAATATCAACTTTACTTTGTAGCAAAAAGGTTGGCTGAAGATTGTTGCAAGTATGGTATTGAAAATCAAGATTCTGGTTCTCCACTTGCAAGAGTTGCCTCTGATTTTGGTACCTCACATGCCTCGATGGAAGATGATAGAGAAAAAATGCTTGGGATACTTGGTTATCAGGTAAAGTAGTTGGTGACACGATATCTCGTTCACAAAAGAAATATGTTAATCCCTGTACCTTTCTGATCAACCTTAATTTAATTCTGACTTGTAGGTTTCTGAGCCACTTCGTGCAGCGATGAATGGTGCTCCTCTGGAAGATGCTCGTCATTTAACTCACCGTTATGACAGAATGCGTCAGGAATTCGAAATTCAGGTTTTGGTTTCTTTATGTTTCTGTGAAATTTATTTGGAGTTTATTTAGATGTTCAGCATGAGAGTTTTGAACTTTCCCATTCAGGCAGCTGAAGTAATAAGACGGAAATCAAAGTCCAGAGATACTTCCGCTGAAAGCGACTTAAAGCTTAAAACTGCTGAAAAAAAGTTGACAGAGACTAAATCTTCGATGCTAGCACTTGGAAGAGAAGCTGCTGCGGCTATGTCATCAGTAGAGGATAAGCAACAAGAGACAACTTATCAAAAGCTTCTAACCATGGTATAAATGTTTAAAGTTCGACGTAATTTTTATCTAATTAAAAGGGTGTTCGTTAGTAGTTTTAAGAGTTGAAGTGTCCACCTTTCTTCTTCCTGGTCTTATGTCACATTAGGCTTGTTTTGTTCAACCACTGCTCAGTCTATTGAAGATTTCAACGTCTACATTAAGTGTTTTCTGTTTTCATTGACAAAATGTAGTTGTTTTAGATAATAAATTAAACGTAGATTAGTACACAGTACACACTATATTTGAAGTAAATTGGCGAGTTCTAATACCATCATGATTCTTTTTTTCATTAATGAAATGCACCATTTTTCCATTTCATTCTGTGCCTTATACCTTGCCTTTTTTCCTTATTAAAAATAATTATATTGAGATAAACTATGCACCTTGAATTAATGTTCATTTTGGCATAAATTTTAGCAAGATTTTGGAAACGTACTCAAAATATTCCGAAGAGCATATTTTCGTGTAATACTTTATCATGTGAATGTTTTTTTACTGTACATTTTAATGTTTTCTGTAATCCCTTTTCCTTTTCTCCTTAAAGTTTTCAAAGAAGTGAACTGTTAGGTGTTGATTGCTGGTCCTCATATGCATCAAACAAAGCCTTCATTTTCTTTTTCCCGTTTTGAACCTTCTGCCATAGTCAATTCTATTCTGCAAAGTTATCTCGAATGTAGAGTATTCCCGGATGTTTATAGCTTTGCTGACAGGTTGCTGCAGAAAGAAGTTATCATCAAAATGCTATTGCTGTTCTGGAGAAGCTTCATTCAGAGGTTTGTGCTTCATCATCAACATTTTCAGTGTCACCTTTGGTCACTTTATTTCTGGTTATAACACGGATGCTTGATTACACGCAGATAATTCTGGAGGAGGAAATGGAAGAGTCTTCATTGCAATCAGAAGTTGAGCCACCAAGAGACGATAATTTTCCATCTCCAAATGTTGGGGTTGTTTCAAATAAAGTTAATGGTCAGGATGATGAGAGTAAAAGTAATACATATTTCTTTGCCAAGGTAACTTCCTATTTCACCGTTTCAGGCTTTGTCAGCACAATGCCTCCATGGATTAAGCTATTTTTTATCCAGATTGTGGATGATATGTTTATGTGCTTTCAGGTCATACACTCGTTTGATGCTCAAGCAGACGGTGAACTGAATCTTGAAGTTGATGATTATGTTGTAGTTCGACAGGTACATAATCTGATTGGAATTTAAACGTCAAATTTTATTCTATTCTCATTCCCGACAGTCCTAATGCTCGTCTTGATTATCCCATCAAAACTTTATTTACGAGTTCATATAGTACTTTAATAACTTAATTATTTATGACTGTAGTCTTCTTCGAATGGATGGTCAGAAGGGGAATGCAGAGGGAAAGCTGGATGGTTTCCCTCAGCGTACGCAGAAAAGATTGACAGAGTTCCAACGAGCCAATTACCGAGAGAGGATGACTCTTCACCGTAAATACGACTCTATTTCGTTGTGAGTATATGTGCATTAACATTATACACCATACAAACGGCTTGTAACTTTGGTCACCGTATATTATGGTATTTTGGCGTGTGCTTGTAGTATTGTTTTGGACGTACAAAATGCAAGTAATTTTCTATTTATACAGAAAATAGATTTTATTTTGTATGTGTGCATGTCAGTATTGTTTCTGTAACTCGTGTAAAACTATTATTTGGATTCTTTTGTTCCACTTCCCTCGAATTATGGAAGCATCATATATTTTATTTATTTTGAATTTTTTATTCAGCGATGGATCTAGAATTTCGTACCATGGGAGCAAATTTATTTACATAATTATGTTATTAAAAAAAATTCAAGAGGGACAAAATAATAAAATTTTATTCATTGAACACATTATATACAGTATAATTTTTTAAATTCCAAGAACGGTTAAATAAACTTCATATGTGCATATAATAAAGGGTTTGACTATTTACACCTCCATTTCGGAGAGATGCACCCCACCTTTCATTTAATTATTATAATAATCATGTAAAAAATAAAAAATATTCTTTATTAAAATATAGTATATTAATATAGTCAAACCCTCCATTGGAAAATTATTTCCAGTAATCCCTTTCACTTTAAAAAAAATTATTTTCAGTAATCCCTTCCACTTCAAATTTTGTTTAAATAAGCAACTAAATTCCCCTCATAAGACAACGCAAAAAACGTCAGTTATTTAAAAAAAGGGTCATTTAAATAAAAAAAAATAAGAAAAAAGGCCTTTTATTTTAAATGAGGTTTTATGTTGACTAGGCCTTTAAATAAAGATCCCTTTAAAAATGGGCGCGGCTAAAGGCACCCGGCTTTCCTATGAGTACACCCACTGGAATTTTTTTTTGTCACAAAGGGTACGTGAAATGTCGTTTATACCCATCCTGCACATTTTTTAAAAAAGGACGGATGAGTACACCCACCGTTTCTGTTTCACAACAGAACCATCCCCTCCTCTCCACCACCGCCGCCGCCGCCACAAAAAAAAAACTCCAAAATTTCAACAAAAATTAATCCAAAACACCAACTGTTCGAAAAAATTTCCAAAACACACATGTTCGGAATTTTTTCAAAAACAAACTCAACATGTTCGAATTTTTTTTCAAAACAAACTCAATATGTTCGAAAAAAATTCCAAAACAACTCAAATTTGTTCGAAAAAAAAGATCGAACATCTAGTTCGAAAATTTTTCCAAAACAAACTCAAGTTGTTCGAAATTGTTTCCAAAACAAACACAATATGTTCGAAAAAAATTTCAAAACAACTTAAGTTTGTCCGAAAAAAAAAAATCGAACATCTTGTTCGAAATTTTTTCCAAAACAAACGCACTATGTTCGAAAATAATTCTCAAACTTAAAAAAAATCGTAATTTTTTTTCCCAAAAAACCCTAATTTTTAAGACCTAAACTTATCTGTTAACGGCGGCGGCGGCGAGGGGAGGAGCACTACGACCGCGGCGAAGGGGAGGAGGGGGTTGGCGTCGGCCGCGTCTGTGGGGAGAAGGGAGGGCGGCGGCCGCGATTGTGGTTGCTGTGGAAGGCAGCCCGACGGGGAGGGCGGCGTTGGCGAACGGCCGCGAAGGTGAGAGGGAGGGGCTGCGCGAAGGGGAGGGGCTGCGGCGTGGGCCGCCGCGACGATGGGGAGGGGTAGGCGGCGCTGCTGGCTGCGCCACGATGAAGATGGCAAAAATGGAGGTGGGTGTCCTGGGATGAATGTGAGAAGAGAAAGAAAGAATTGGTTTTAATGGGAGAAAGGGTATTTTTGAAATTTCCAGGTGGGTGTCCTCATCCGTTTTGTGTGTTTACTCATCGCATGGGTGTACTCATAGGAAAGCCGGGTGCCTTTAGCCGCGCCCTTAAAAAATAAATTGGGGTGGGGTGAAAATATAATAGTGGGGCATTTAACCGTGGACTTAAAAATTAACCGTTGGCATCCAACAAGAATTTGTCTTTATGGGCCATATAAACCTGTTTTTGGGCTTTTGAGCCCAATGTTATAGGATTTGAAAATGGGCTGACCCTATCCCATGTTTTCCGATCTACACACGTCTGCTAAAATGGCGTCGCTACCAAATTCCAAATTTGAATCCCAAAAACTGCCACATTTCACGCTCCCCCACCCTGTACCCCTACCCCTCTACGCCATGCCTGCAATAATTTACTAGTGGAGTACATTTACAGTTAGCTTAAAATGCATTAATTGCAATCAAACTCCGGATCTGAGCATTGTAAACTTACATAATTTACACCCATCTTTCCTTCGAATTCATGTCAATGGTGATGAGCAAATAAAAATAAATGGGCTTGAGCAGTAGCAAGAACAGTGCCCCTGGCCCCTCGCCTTCTTCTTCCTTGTCATCCCGAGTTGCTGTTAGGCGGAGTCGATCGAGCGGAAGAAGAGTCTTGAAGTCGTCCTCTCTCCGATCTCACCGCTCCGAGAATAATGAAATCCAGGTGAGCTTCTCGGTTCTCGTATTGTGTTTACTAGTTTTTCGAAAAAGTAATCTGTTTTGTACAGATCCGGTTTCTCTGTGAGTGAATGGATTTAAATTGTAATGTGCATGTATTTGTGGCTTTGGAAATGTTCGTGGTGTTGATGATTGTGTGTAAGTAGTTACGTTGTTCGCTGGGGCATTGCCTCATTTTTTTTTGGTAAAGGTTTCCGGTTTTTCTGTGCGATTAAAATTTGCTAATTTGGAAATGTTGGTGAACTTCACTGGGTAAGCACTTTCTCCGTTTTCCTGATCGAAAAAGTAGCAACTACTACTCGGGCGAGGCAACTTATTTCTCAATGATTTTGGTTAAAGCAGATGATTGTTTCTTTAATGGAGGATACTCTAATCTAGTATTAATGTTTTATTTAGTTAGAAGCTAAATTGCTTTCAATTTAGGTGGAGAAAGTTATCATGATCTGTTTCAGCTAGAACTATGAGATATATGAATTGGCTTCAATTTCTGGGTTTTATAGATAAAATCATACCATTAATGTGAATTAAGAGCTTTCTGCTTTGTTATGAGTCTTATGACGGTCATAATCTAGCAGTCTTTATCAAAGGCCTCTGTTCCACTGTAATGATTTACTGATCATTATTGAATATCACCTGATTAACATCATTTTTTACACTTTTTAGGTCTCTGATGGTCCAAGTGAAGAAAATGGCAAGATTCCATTTGGTAGAAGTGAGAATAAATCAGGCTCTTGTCAAGTTTCAACTGAATGTTGCAGGACAGGTAAAACCGAGGTGAGCAGTGACATGAACTGCATAAGCTCCAGCATCCCATGGGGTGGGTCCAGAGAAGGCAATACTTCTAGGTGTTTGTCTACTCAGTCACAGAATCCTCCTAGTCGATTCCTTTCTCGCTTCAGTATCAATCCTGGAAACTTAAGCTTTCGTCTAAACAGGGGTAACAGCTTGGGATCTGCAAGATCTTATCCTGCATCTTCTATGGGTTTCACAATTTCGAATGAAGAACAGGAATGTGTTGATTCCTCCACTAGTTCTGTGGATAGAAATTACAGGTCACAAGGTTGTGACTTTTTCCCTGCTTGCTTCTCCAGTAGTAGATCTCCTGGAATGCAGGGTCGAAATTATGCATCTAACTCAAGTCCTGACTTCTCTGCCAATTTTCGAGATAATCGACAATCAAATTCGGAGCATGATGATGTACTGAGAAATATAAATAATACAACAGTAGACTGTAGTCCAAATACATATTCTGATTTGTATCATAGTAACACTGATGATGCTGGAATGAGGCATTCTGCAAGACGGGTTGCTGCTCGAGAACCTGCAGAACGAAATGTTCGGTTTAGTAGAACATTGAGTGTTGGTAGACTTCGTGACAGGGTTCTTCGTAGAACTCCCACTTCTGATTTGGAGTTGTATAATTTTCAACAAGACAGGGAAACTACATTTACTCGTCAGATTACTGAGGCCCAGGTTTTAGGACATGCAGAAGTTGAAGCAACATCAGATGATAATACCTTCAGTGAGCCTGTTTCTTCTGATAATGTCACATCTCGATTTCCTAATCCTTTTTACAGTAGTCAAAATAATTTGCACGGAACCCCACGAAGTAGAGAAACCAGGTACCGAGATTTACTGGAGCATAGATCAAATTTCATTGAGCGCAGACGAAGAATAAGATCACAGGTATTTTAGTTTACTCTATTACTAATTCAACATACACACCATGCAGCTTATATATTCCTAATTCTAAGATCTGTTTTACAAATGCATCACTTTCTCTTGTATTTCATGCATTGTGCTTTGTGTGACATTTTTTGTTGACCTTGTGGTTTGTGCGGAACATGTAGAAATTGACCTGTTATGCTACTCTTTTCTGGTGCACACACACACACATTAGCGTAAATTGTAAAATTGGTCCCGTACCTATTGGGTGTTGGCGATTTTAGTCCTGTACGAATCAATTTTCTCAATTAAGTCCCTTAACTTTTAAAATTATGCAACTTCAAGTCCTTTATTGACAAAGGTTGCAGGATTTTGCACTGGCCGCTCACGGGAGCTGTCGATATTCCATGTAGCTAGCAACCAACATCGTTTACGTGGCTTAGTGAGACCCAAAATATTAATTTCAATAAAAAAAAATTATCTTGAAATAAAAATTTGTCATTACAGGACTAAAATAGCAACATGTTTAAAGTTATCGGACTTAATTGGAAAAAGTGATTTGTATGGGACTTAAATTGTCCACGTCCAATAGATATGGGACCAATTTAAGCCCAGAACAACAATTCTTTCTATGACCTGTGTTCTCAAAAATGATATTAGAACACAATTGGGAGGATCTGTGATTTTGTGCATAACAATTTGGTACACTTGTTTAGGTGCGTGCACTTCAGAGACTGGGAAGCCGTTTTGAGAACTTGTCTGTTCCTGAGAGGGCTTGCATTTTATCTGGCCAGCACCAAGGAGGTCATTGCACTTGTCGCACTTCTGCTCGAGAGACTAATTCAAATGATGATGCTAATGCTAGGGCTAGCATATCAAGAATTGTCATGCTAGCTGAGGCTCTATTTGAGGTAATGTAACAGACCCACAGATACGTGATGTACATATCTTTTTAGTGAAAATGGGAGTGAATATGTTGAACTCATTATAATTAGGTTCTGGATGAAATTCACCAGCAATCTGTTGCTCTGTCCTCTCGGCCTTCTGTATCTTCCATTGGATCTGTTCCAGCACCTATTGAAGTGGTGGACTCCCTTCCTATGAAGATGTTTAGTAAATACAAAAGGAAGCCATGTGAAGACGCTGCACAGTAAGTAAATATTGGAACTTGCATTATTTTGTGTAATAATAAAAATGGAAGTACATTTCCCTTTAATCAAGTATAGCTTTAAATTCATAAGGGAAAGTCACACAACAAAATCTTTTTTGGACATAACAATTATAAGAAACAAGCCCAGGTCAACCCTGATTCTGTAATGTAAAAGCCATACCATTCTTTGCTTTTTCCAACCTAGGTTTTTTTGCAAGATTTACAAAAGAGAATCTGGCCTTCATATACTGTCTAGTGCACCTGAAATTTTCACAAATTTGAATATTTTTCTTTTTCGTGTCACTTAATGTCTGAGAAAATGCTTATAAACTAGTTCAAAGTGGATATTTGACGTTGCTTTTGATCCCCTTTTTTCTCTCTTCATATAATCAAAAACATGGAATCTGATTTTACAAAAAGGTATATTTCTGATATTTTGATGTTAATAGTCCACCTTTCCTGTTTTGTTTCCCTAACAGATGTTATATATGCCTCGTTGAGTATGATGATGGGGATAGCATGCGGGTCCTACCTTGCCATCATGAATTTCATAAAGCGTGTGTGGATAAGTGGCTCAAAGAAGTTCACAGGTGTTTTTCTGACCCTTGTGCTATCATTTAACGTTTCTAAATTATTTCCATCAATTTGAAAGATGTCTTCTTGATTGATAACCAGAGGCTTCATTGTTTCCTCGTCTCAGGGTTTGCCCGCTTTGTAGACGGGACATTTGCCGGCCAGGCTAGTGAACTGCAGTGAGTTTATGGGGCAGCTGATTGCCCCCTTTTGTTGCTTATAGTGAGAGGTTGATATACCTCTATAACAATGGCTTGCAAAGCAACTTTTGCTGGTCACATTTGTGTGTTGTTGCTGTATTTTTTGTCAAGTTTGGCCCTCACAGTGTGTTGTAAAAATACTGATCAGTCCCTCTCTGATTGAGTTTTGAAGTTATAGAGGGATGGTGTGGAATTTGAACATGCATACATAATGTTTGAACATTTTTGTCCCTGCATGTACCCTTTGCTATCACATGTTAGTAAATAATTTTTTTTTTTTTTTTGAGGGGTTACAAGAACAATATGATATGATCAATACAAAATAACCCACAAGATCATCTTCAACCCAGAATGATCAAACCGAAAGCTGCTCCATTCCAATCGTGAGGAAGTAGAGAGACGAGTGTAACCTATGCCTACCGTACGTCCAGATCTCCAATCTCAAAACGAGAAAAATACCCCACACTAAGGTATTCCCGTGTCAAGAACAGAACTGCACAAGGGGAGAAAAAAACTCACAACTAGAAAAACCAACAGAACCGCACAAGGGGAGAAAAAAACTCACAACTAGAAAAACTAGGGGAGGAGAAAACAGAAAACAAGAACAAAAGAACTGAAACTAAAAACTAGGAATCTAAGAACAAGTAAAAAACAAAAATAAAACGAAAAAGCTAAAAAATTAAAGGGGTCAACGGATCGATCAACCAATCGATCACCGCATGAGCGGTTCCATTGGAGAGACTGAACCGTTGGCCTGAACACTTACACCAAGAGAAGCTCCTGGTGACTATACTAACGTGATGCACCGGTGTCGAGAAGGAAAGGGAGGGGAGTTGTGTTGAAAGTAGTGAGTATGAGAGAGAAGTGTATGGAGTAAGTTTTTAGAGAGAAGTGAGAGTCTCTCCCTCTAGAATGCCCGTTTGGACCTAACTTATGAAAGTAAATTCATGTTAGTAAATAATTTAAGAATTTGAAATAAATTAATTTTAAGCATACTTTTGAATAATAGTTTATATTTATAAGAATGAATACAAAAAGTCTCAAATTACCCCCAAAAAAAAATATTGATAGTCTATCAGTGAGTTTATTATGAAACTAACCTACATATTCCTTTTTTTTATTTATTTATTTATGATAAGTTTTTCATTCCATTTTTTACAAATTATTTTATCTCTCTCAATCATATATTGTTTTATCATATTTTTTAATTAAAACACCCAAAAGAAAAAGGAAACATAAAATATTTTTTAATCAAAATACCAAAAAAAAAAAGAAGAATATGCTATACTACCTAAAAAGTCCTTGCGCAATTAAGGCATGTATAAATTAACACTTATCATCTCTAAAGTGTGTTAAAACTGACATATGTTGAAATTGAGTCACACTTATATGCACTAAATTCGTCGTGCAATTTCTTTCAATACATATTACTCCACTACATTATATATCAAGTGTTACACCTACGCTTATAAATCAATACCACAAACACATTGAATTGTATAAAAAAATGATGTAATATATATATATATACTTAGTGATATTATAAATTGCAAAATTTTGAACCAATTACATGTGATGCAACCTATAGATAGTATACTTTATTTAATTAAATATCACACTGTACAAAAATAAAAATAAAAAACTTTTGAAACTTTTAATGATGCATTAGGCGAAATAAGACAATTTTGAGGGTGCACATTGCAATTATCCCATAAAAGACAAAGACAGATGTTTCTGCAAGGGAGGGAGAGAGAGAGAGAGAGGAGAAGAGCCGGTGAATAAGAGGTGCACCAAATTGAACAACAACAGCGCCACCACCATGAACCATTGTTTCACCGCCGATCTCGATCAACAACAATCACCACCGCCGCCTTCCGCCTCCCTCCAACCGTACCACTCGGAACCCCAACCCCAACGCCGCCCCCGCGGCTTTGCCGCCACAAACTCCAACAGCAGCAGCACCACCTCTGCCACTAAAAGCAGGAAAGAGAGGGAAAAGGAGAAGGAGCGAACGAAGCTTCGAGAACGACACCGTAGGGCCATCACCAGCCGAATGCTCGCCGGTCTCCGACAGTACGGCAACTTTCCCCTCCCTGCACGCGCTGATATGAATGACGTCATTGCCGCACTAGCTCGTGAAGCTGGTTGGACTGTTGAACCCGACGGCACCACCTGCCGACAAACCTTGCCTGCTCCACCGCAGTCACAGCCGCTGCCGGTGCCTACCCCTCATTTCAATTCTACTCAACTGAATAATGTTAATGCCTCTGGTGTGGTGAGTTGTTTCAATTCAGAGAAATTAGCTTTTATCTCAGTTTCTATTTGTTTTCATGTTGATGTGGTGTTGTAGAGTTGTTTTTTAAGTTAATATTTGGAAGATTATTTTGATGCTTCTCTTGGAAGATGGATAAGTTCTTGTTTTCTGCCCATAAATTGTGTGGTGTCTCTGGTGTTCTCGATCTAAAATTTTATGGCTTTGTGTCATATACTTAAACTGGAGTATATGCTTATGTTGCAGATTTACTCATTACCTTTGAAGAGGAAATAATATCCTGACCCTGTTCTTTTTCAAGGGAATTGTGTAGATGTGTTTGGATTAGCTCTAAAGACTTCGGAAACAGATTAGATATCTTGACAAATTAGAACTTCCCATCTAAGTAACGTGGTTGCTGTTATATCTTTTATGATTTTATCAAAATTTGAGGTCCTTGAGGAATTTGATTGTCTGTCATCTGGGATCATTCGACTATGAATATGCTTGTCTGGGTGCATCATCATATCACCTATCATGATAAGACCATTCTGTGTTTCTCATTATCTGCTGTTAATTTTAAGCAGGGGGCACATCCTGTTAGGTCAGCTGAAAGTCCACTGTATTCTAATGCTTTGAAGAATTGCTCCATGAGATCATCAGTTGATTGTCAGCCTTCAGCTCATAGAGTTGATGAGAATTTATCGCCAGCATCCTTTGATTCTGTTGTTGCAGAGAGGGATGCAAAGGTTGACAAATATTCAAGTGCTAGCGCAATTGAATCCCCTGAATGTTTGGAGGCAAGGCAGGTATATTGAAAACTCTCTCTCTCTGTGGTATCATGCTGGAAATATGGTGCTACTTTGTGAAGGAAATTTTCACTTAATATGCCTACTTATTCATTAAAAAGAGATTAGAATCTTTTAAATGCTTGATCTTCAGCAAAACCAGTAAAGTTTGATAACTAGAAATAAAGATGTTAAAATACTTTATATCTGGCTGTCATCTGAATTTTAGTATTATACATGTGGTGAACATATGTAGCTAATGACCTAGTACTTCTACACAATTTTCTAAACTGTTTGGTGTTTAAATTTCATTTTCAAGGCATTGCTCAGGGGGAGAAACATATTTCGGTTGTGTACATAATGAATAATTCTCTGCATCATGATCGATTCTTGCAGCTCGTGCAAGATGTTCACTGTGAGGAACATGGAAATGGTCTCTCTGAAACCTCCTACATCCCTGTTTATGCCAGGCTTGCTGTAAGCGTTCAAATCCTACCAATTTTTTGCAGCATTAACATTTTAAGACTGTCATCAAACTTCTATCTTCTATTTGTGTAGTTTCATATGCAAAATCACTTTTGCATTTGATTATGACAGAGTGGCTTGATCAACAATTTTTGCCAGTTGATGGATCCTGATGGCGTGAAAGAGGAATTGCAAAATCTGAAGTCATTATGTGTTGATGGTGTTGTTGTAGATTGTTGGTGGGGCATTGTTGAGGCGTGGACGCCAAAGAAATATGATTGGACAGGATATAGGGAAATGTTCAACATTATCCGAGAGTTTGGGATGAAATTACAGGTAATATGGATTTTTTAGTCATGATATCACCCCACACCTGAATGTCATTTGACATTTGGTACTTGTTATCTGTTCACCTACTTTCAAAGAACTTGGATTTTTCGTGCTAAAGAATATCCTAAAGAGTTTTCTTAAAGTATGCTTTATTCCCGAGTTTTGTTTGGCAAGTATCTTCAAGTCTCCCTTTTTTTGAAGGTTGTGTTGGCATTCCATGAAAGTGGAGGACATGATCCAGGTGGAATATTTATATCCCTCCCTCAATGGATTTTGGAGATTGGGAAAAGCAATCAGGATATATTCTTCACGGATCGCGAAGGAAGAAGAAATACTGAGTGTCTTTCATGGGGCATTGATAAAGAGAGAGTGCTTAGAGGAAGAACTGGCATAGAGGTAAGTTGCTGTTATGAACTTACCAACCTCTGTTCTCAAGATTAACACTCGATGATTCATAGCCTTTTCAGGCTTGCTGGACCTTCGTGCTCATGATATCATGCCACTTAACCTTGATTTTAGTTCTGTTACTTGCCTCTGGTTTCACTGGCGTTCACTATCAGGATTTTTGAATCTTGTCTAATTACTTCAAGCTATAAAATTTGAGAATCCGAGGCTGTTATTGAATCAAGACCCAATAGTATCCCTTGGGTCTTTATAGGTTCCTTTTTTATTAACATCCCAAGAGATCAGTCTTGATCCATGATCTGATTCTTACGTTTTTATTTTTATAGTTGGATGTATCAACTCTGCTTTTCATATCAAGTTAGAATTTACCATTTGATCAGGCATGGTGCACGCAGTAAAAATTTGTATTGCCTTCAACCTAACTAGTATTGTTTCTGTGATTTCAGATCTATTTTGATTTCATGAGAAGTTTCAGAACTGAGTTCGATGATTTATTCACTGAAGGCCTCATTTCTGCTGTTGAAATTGGATTAGGAGCTTCTGGAGAGCTGAAGTACCCATCATTTCCAGAAAGGATGGGTTGGAGATATCCGGGTATTGGTGAGTTTCAGGTATCTGGAAAATCTCAGTATCTTCTCATTTTTCGATGTTATTTATTAGTGAGAAAGCGTGGCCCAAGAACTCTGTGGTTCTTTGTTTAACATTGAGAAATGTATGTATCTCAAATTCTAGATCATGCTATTTTACAGTTTGATTTTTCTGCAGTGTTATGATAAATATTTGATGCAAAATCTCCAAAAAGCTGCAAAACTCCGTGGGCACTCCTTCTGGGCCCGGCCCCCCGACAATGCTGGTTATTATAATTCTAAGCCACATGAAACTGGTTTCTTCTGTGAAAAAGGTGATTATGATAGCTATTATGGTCGATTCTTCCTGCGTTGGTATACTCAGGTCTTAGTAGATCACGCCGATAATGTTTTGTCCCTTGCAAGTCTTGCTTTTGAGGATATTCAGATAGTTGTTAAGGTACTACTTGTTCGCATACCTTATGTTAGTTATGTTTTCTTTTATAATATTAGTGAGTTTCTGTTTGTATATTTGGATGAAAATTAATGGAGTTTTTGTCTAGATTCCAGCAATATACTGGTGGTACAAGACAACAAGCCATGCGGCAGAGCTCACTGCTGGCTATTATAACCCTTCAAACCAAGATGGGTATTCATTGTTGTTTGACATGCTGAAAAAGCATGGTGCAACAATGAAATTTATCATATCGGGATTTCAGGCTTCATATCAGGAAATCGATGAAGCATTTTCAGATCCCGAGGGTCTGAATTGGCAGGTTAGTACTTCTCTTTATGTGAGCTTTTGCTGTACTCATTACAATTACAATCAACAATAATATAATACTGCAACATCACACACTTTTACACGTCGATTTGTAAAGTTAAACCTATCCTATTTAAATCTCAAACAAGCACAGATGACACAACATTACTATTTATCAAGATTTTGAAATCCTCAAACATACCCTAGATAATTTGTGATAGCACTTCAGTTCTTGAGTTGGAATTCCACAGGTTCTTAACTCAGGTTGGGACAGTGGGCTCCGTGTTGCTGGTCAGAACGCGCAACCATGTTATGATAGAGAGGGTTTTGTGAGGCTGCTGGAGACTACCAGACCAAGAAATCATCCAGATGGCCGTCACTTTTCTTACTTTGTATTTCACCAGCCTTTGATCCAAAGAACCATGTGCTTCTCAGAAATTGATTACTTCATTAAAAGCATGCATGGTGAGCCTTCCTCAACTATTACATTGACCACATGTCAAATCTTACCTGTTTATGATTATTGTTTGATATATCATGAACCAAACTGTAGCTTAGTTTGGATTCAACCTACTGTGAAATTTCATTCAGGTTTTTCTTCCTGAGTCTCATCCTGTGAACCTTAACTGCAGGAAATGTCGGCCATTAGAGAATCCGAATCTCATATTTATTGGAATATTCGACATTAAGAAAGAAAATCGACGTTAACGCTGCAGGAAGGCTTTGCCCCGTTGACAGCAGCAGCAGCTATTATTCATAGCCAAACCTAAGTGCATTGAACCAAAAAAAAAAAAGTGCTATTCTTTTGTTGTATTGTTGCTGCGCCTATTTGGACCCTTGTGGGGCTTGGAGATTCTATGAACGTAGAAAGAAAATTATTTATATTACAAAACTCTAATTACTAGTTAATTAAAAAAATTGGTGAGTTGATAAATGAGTAAAGTTACATTGTATCATCTAAAGATTGCCTTTATTCTATGGACTTTCTACTAGTGTATTCTTTTTAAATTAATTAATTAAAATTTGTCACTGGAAATCAAAGGCCTCTCTAAATATGGAACCTTTATCAAAAACTTTTAATTTCAACCTTGTAACAGCAATCGAATCATATCAAAAACTGCTTTGAGAAACTGAAAAATGAGCACAACGATTTTGGGGTAAATCATCATCAATCTGTCAAAATTTATGAAAATGTGTAATGATACTCAACCAATGCCAATGTTGGTCTGCAGAAAAAGAAACGACCGCCTTGTCCGGTAGACGGAAACAAAATCATAAAAGCAGACGGATGAGAACAAGTTTCAGTTTCTTTGAGAATCACAGTACTGGGGGAATTCACATCGGCAAGGGCCTTTCAGAACCTACAAGGAAAAAAATAATAATCACATTTTGGTTAAATCTTCACTACCTAAAGAGATAAATGTCATCTCATAACGTCCATTTATTATATATACACCACCAAAAAAAAAGTGTGAAAAAGGAACACAACACACAAGGCTAAATCCACAAACCTTACGCAACGTAAAAGACACCCTCCTCGAACTCCTACGGATCAAACTGTCATTCACTTTATCCACCTGCATCACAATCGCAAACATTGTTAATTAGCAACATCAGAAGTATCTGAATGAGAAATAATATGCACATCACATCTTTCAGCATCCGATAAACTGTACCTTTAGGGCATGTTTGATAGCATAGACGGATTATCTAAGATTAGGATGATAACTAAACTTTATAAATTTTAAAGCATAATCTACCCTTAATCTAAGTTATCAAACAACCAATAAAAATGATATATAGTTAATCTAGCTTTAATCTAAGCTATCAAACATGGCCTTAGGCTTTGAGAAAATGAGGACATATTTCATGGAACATGAATAACAAGGAAAAACTGTGCTAAAGTAGACAAACTATACAACGAACATTAATCATTTTCATGGGGGTACCACTGGCCAACTATACAACAAACGATTTTAAATTTTTTGAGAAAAAATGTTTCAAACATAGGAATTGGACTCAAGATGAAGCAAGCACAATACCAAAATTAAAATAAGAACCTTGAGAGTTACAACTGTATAAAGTTAAAAAGAAAAATAAGAAAGATGTTATAATAAATTAATTAATTGTACCTTGTGGTGTGGAATGTAATGATGCCATGCATATCGAGCCTCTCCAGATAGCAGCAGCATTGATCGAGGTGGGAGGTAAATAGCTTTACGTATGAAATTTGAGTCCTTTTCAGACATCTGTTTCTCTACATCAGAACTTGAGGTCGGTTTCTCTTGCCAAACACCATTTGTATATTTTCTGAACTCCATAATGCACGGGCCTGCTAGTGAGAGGCTGAAAATTAATCCTTCAAATGCCGAATGGGTGTCTATATGTGGGGACAACCCCACACCAGGTGGGTACTCATTAACCTGTTATTATTTCAATAGAAAGCACTGTTTGTTGAGGTTTATAATTTGATAAGTGATGCAATTCCATAAATCAAGGATAGATGACATAAAAGTTTAAGAAAGCAGGACAGATAGAACATAATTAAGTGTGGATGTTTTTTAAAGTTTATATTTCACTTGCCGTTAGCTGATCCAGAGATGTATCGGCAGCATGATCAAGTGCTTCAAATGATCTGAGCCTTTCAAGTATTGGATACAGAAAGGATGGAAGCTCACCCAAGTATTGGCTCGTGTTTACATTTCTTATCTGCAAGTTGGAAAGAGAAAAAGGAAAATGCCAGAAGATTAATTCAGTCTTCAACAAAGCTAGTAGTTTATGATAATTCATAACAGCAAAAATAATAGAATCAGCTGTTGAGTGTTGATATTTGAGGCTCCAATCCTATATTGAATTGGTACTAAACAAATCTCTGCCAAAAGCTTACTCTATGCTAAATTTCATTTGCCACACAACATAAATGCTCTGTTGAAACAGAAGTTCAAACAGTAACTATCAATCAATGGCTCGACTAAACTAAGTGGAATGTGGAATTTAGGTACCTTAATACCAGTTAAAATCCTTGTCTCTCAAATTATCGACAACTGAAGAATTGACTCAAAAGCTAATAATGCCAAGAAGGTTACAATAGGAAATATAAACTGTCCTTGTACTCAAGGATTAGAGAACATTTTGAAGAAAGCAGAACATATAATAAGGAATTACTTACATTATAACAAAACTCATATCCATAATGTTGAACTCTTCTTTTGGCAAGGTGCTGCCATGGCCTACTATCCACAGCCTCAAGCAATTCCTGCAAAAGCAAATAAGAAAAACTATCAGATTGATGCACGTATAATTCCAAAATGTTAGTTGTAAAAAAATTGAACAGGAGCCAATGTATTACTCCAAAATCTGATCCTTAACTTGCTCTTCCTTATCAGTAACAAAGTCATGCACCAAGTAAAGTCCAGGAATATCTAAGTCTGAAGCCGATGTTGAGACTGGAACAGAATCAGTGCTTCTGATCTAAAACAATGGGAGAACAAATTTATCAAAATGCAGCCATATAAAAAAAATCAATACGAGAAGAGCCTAAAAATTCTACAAAAACAATAAGGAAAAAGAAAAGAGAGAAAAAAAAATAAAAATTCAGCGAGAGGTCAAATAACACCCTAAGTCCCTAATACAAGGATTAATTCCTATTTACTGATAATTTTATAAAAGAATCCCATTCCAAAGTGTAAGCAGAGATTTTATATTTAATAATTGACAGTTTAAATTTAAAAAAAAATCACATAAGGTGATCAACATTTTTAGGGGTACATCAAGAAGAAGATATAACAGTAAATCTATCAAAGCACTATATATATATGTATGTGTTAAGATAATTTAGGGGTAATATGCACAAACAATATCAAAATTTAAAGGGAATTAAAAGGCAGTACCTTACCAAGTGACTGTACAGAATACTGAATGTGCACGGAACGTCCTCCAAGACTAGAGCAGGGGCGCCCATTCAATGCCTCCATTGCAGCATGTGAACTACTTTGATCATCATAGGAAACAATAACACGGGTCCCACTCTCGTCAGCAGCATAAACACCCTTGACTTCTCCAAATGCACCAAAT
Organism: Galeopsis tetrahit; assembly: GCA_963675135.1. Classification (NCBI taxonomy): domain Eukaryota; kingdom Viridiplantae; phylum Streptophyta; class Magnoliopsida; order Lamiales; family Lamiaceae; genus Galeopsis; species Galeopsis tetrahit. Next base: position 12,086,356 of record OY776125.1, on the reverse strand, counting down.
GCAGATGCAATAGTGTCATATGAAAGTCCGACTGCAGGCCCACAGTTAGCCACATAGAGGTGAGGACTGCAATTACCATCCTCCCCCTTGGGACATGTAAATCTTGACAAACCCATGCGTTAAATTCTGTACCAGCACAAAAAACAGCATTTTACCGTTTTATACATTACACAATCAAAACCAACAGGAAAGATTAATAATTTAATATAACATTAACTTGAGGACAAAAGTTGAGAAAAAAGAATAAGCAATCTTTTCTTTTCCTTCTCTTTTGTTTTCAGAATTGAAGACCTAAGTTCCAACTATCTTTTAATACTATCAATTAACAGGATTCGGGTAAAGAATCCAATCTTTATCAAGGAGTTTAGAGGTGCAATAAATCCAACACTCCAAAAGTTTGATTGGTTACCTTGGCCTGATTACTATTGAAACTTCGTATAACTATGTTGCCTAATTGGAAACAACCTAGGCAAGCTTCGTGCAACGGGACCCTTAATAAACAGTGTAATTTTCAGATGCTCATTGCCTTAGCAAACTAAGCGAAAGGCTATAGCCAAAACACAGCATAAGTCAATGTTGATGCGTTATAATTTTAAGCAAGTGGGAATAGCCCAAATCTAGAGTTCTTATAAAGTTACTCATATTCACATTCTTGCAGTAGTTATCAAACAACGGAAACAATCCTCTCAAGAAGAAATTCAATGAAGCCGAAAAATAAAATTCACAGAGTTACTTGATTTTAATTTGGAATATTTTTCAATGAAGCCGAAAAAATAAAATCCAAAGGCTATAGCCAAAACACAGCATAAGTCAATGTTGATGCTCTTTTCCAGTATTATTTCATACTGAACCAAGAGTTACTTGATTTTAATGAGTAAAATCAGAGCACATGCGCCCAAAAGTAACTAAATTACTCGGTTTTCTTCAATGTATGAAAAATACAATTGTTCAGCTGAAATTTCCAAGAAAAAACCCTTTATCCCATAATTAACACTTTTTATTCAAATAAATTAAACGAGTTTTAAACTTCAGACAATGACAAAAATTAATTCCAAAAACATACCGCCGAGCCGAGTATCTGATTTCTTTGGAGGAGCAGAAAACGCCTGTTAAAGCACGATGAAGAATTTTGCCTGCAATTTCACTGTGGGCTGAAGAATTTATTCTTGAAATTGAAGTCGCTACTCTAGCTCCACGCCTTACCATTCTTTGAAATTGAAGTCGCTACTCAAGAGAAATCGTAAAATTGTAAAAAGTGCTCACGGTCACGGGCTTTCCACGTGCACCCTTCCACGCTCCACATTCTAAAACCAAAAGACGATATTGCCCCCTCCGATCCTCTTCCTCTTCCCCCGTTCAATTCCCTCAGCTTCACAGAAATAAGCTTCCATGGCGGCTGCTACTCTAGCTTCCAACAACTTTCCTCACCTCAAACTCCATTTCTCTTCTTCCATAAATTCTTCACACTTGATTTTGCGCAGTTTCCGGTCTCATGGAATTCCACGCCGTTCGTCGTTGCCACGCATGACGATCAACGGCGCCTCTAATGCCCGAATTGGTAAAAGAGACGGAAATTACGGCTACGAAAATGGTAAGAATTACAGGCGTCTTGATTCGTGTCTAGTAATACCTCCTGCGAAAGGCAAAAAGCCCAAGGCATTGATCAAATTTCTGGGCGGTGCTTTCATCGGAGCTGTTCCGGAAGTTACGTATAGGTAAGGTAGTTCTAGGGATGCCACATCATATATCATACAACAGTTATGGTTTCCATTAGTGTACATACACACGATTGAAGGTGGATGCATACACTAAACGAACCTAGCTGCTCGACTCGACTAGTTAAATGAGTCGAGCTCGAGCTTGTTAAGTACTCGATTTGGCTCGAATAAGAGCTAGTGTTGCATCTACATTGGGGTTATGGCATTTAACTTTTCATGTTTGTTTATTGAACAGTTACTTATTGGGGCTGTTGGCAAATGAAGGGTACTTGATTATATCTGTGCCCTATAATGTGACTTTTGACCATGAGCAAGTTACTAGGGAGATATACGAGCGATTCCACGCTTGTTTGGATTCAATTTTGACCACTGGATTGCCTGAAATTTCAGCAGCTGAGATTGCTGATTTGCCATATTACTCCGTTGGACACAGGTGATGTGATTTAAGTGTTAAGCAGATCGTATTTGCTGTTTTGCTTAAATCATCTATGATTGCATTTAATTGACAGCCTTTTTGTGCAGCAATGGCGCACTTCTTCAAGTGCTTACAGGGAGTTACTTCTGTGAGAAGATTCCTAAGGTTCATTGTGCCTCTTTGTTGCTCCAGCTGGCCATGTATGTCTAATTTGATGAAATGAGAAATGCCATTTTTGACAAAGATAAATCTATTTGTGTTGAAGGCGAATGCAATCATATCATACAACAACAAACCAGCATCAGAGGCTGTACCAAACTTTGAGCAGGTGATGTTCCCCTATTCCGCGTTCAAACCATTGAATGATTACTACAAAGTATACTCATTGCTGCCTTTTTAAATTGTTGTAGTACCACCATTAGTCACAAAGAATTATCCACAAATTTACTGATAAGCTGAAAGATATTGACTTATATTCATTCTGCTTATGGATTGTAATATCAAATTTTAACCTTGCCCAATGTGATGAAAAGTTTCGCTGTCGTGACCGAAAGTGTTTCTTGACAAGAACTTGCATCATGTCTTGCATGCTTCTGCTCCCATATTGATTGACAACTGGTGAATGCCTCACATTTTGCCACAGAAATAATGTTAGGCTCAATGTAATGATTAATGTTATTGATGTAGAATAAGTATATGGCAATTCCGCGACTATGGTATTAAGGGCATTCTTGAAAGCCCCGGTATATCTGTTTTCCTTCTCACCAGTTATTGTTGCTGGATTCACAACGATCAAATTCAATTTAGATACTAAAGGATATGTCTTTTGTACTGCAGTTTGGTCCTCTAGTCAAACAAATGATGCCGGTGATTGAGACATCCCCTGTATATTCAATGGCTCAGAGTGTATCAGGTATATAATGTCCAAATGCCACACCACATTTTCTCTATTTATTCTATGAGATTTCTCTGCTTCAATTTCGCCAATGGTGGGTACAGTTGTGCAAGCTAAGAGTTATTGAACTCATTAAATTGACCTGAACGCTCAACAATGTGATTTAATAAAGTTTCACCTTGTTAACTGATCTACACTAGTTTCTTAGAAGTCTGGCTAGTGTTAGACTTTATGTTTTTGCATATTCATATAATGTCTTCTGTCTTTGGAGTAAACGTAAGAGCTAATAATCAACCAAAAGCAAAACTTTGAGTTTTGAGATTAGTGTTTTTGCCCAGTGGAATTAAATGTAGTGTTAAACAAAAAATAAGAGACATTAAATTCATTTATTGAAATTCTAGTATTAGGGGAAAAAAAATTGTGCTGTTGAAAGCAGGGCCAAGTCACACAGAAGTCCAAGAACTTAACTCTGAGTAAGTTATAGCTATGCCAGTAGCTAAAAAGCGTTTATTTACATTTTGTTTTACCAATTCATATGATACTTCAGTAATCTGAATATGTATACTCAATTTAGTGGACGGATGGAGGACGCTCATTGATGTAGCTGAAAGGGTTCTGCCGGGCTATGATCCGGAAGCTACCGTGTCTTTGAACAAATTTGTTGATCAGTTGCCGGGGGTATTTAATCAGGTATTTAGAAGTAGTATTTTTTCATGTCCTTCTTCCTTTAGGTATGAGACATAAACTGCACTCGTTTCTGGCATATATATACGTTATCCTGTTATCAGTTTTCCTGCATCCATTTCTGAACTCATCTCTTTAAAAGTTGTCTGATCTTTATTTAGGTCACACAAGGGATTTCCGAGTTCAGGCCTACACCTTCCGAGAATCTTGACTGTTTCAAGAAGTTATACAACATTCCACACACTCTATTGGTACTTAGAATCTATCTATATAGGTCTTTAATTAGGGGTGTTTGCAACTTTACCGGAGCCTTTTGAAACTGCTTTAGCTTACAAATAATTTTTCCATTGTCTGTAATTTTAAAAGCAAAAGCAAGCTCTAACTTGTTAAATCCATTTTGTGTCAGATTAAATTCGATTCTGACGCAATTGATGAGACAGATCTCCTAGAACAGACGCTGAAGCCTCGTGTTGAATCTTATGGTGGGAAACTTGAGAAAGTTGTTTTACGCGGTACCCATATAACTCCATGTACACAGGTACAATACTCTTCAATGAGTTTCTTTAAAATAGGCTCTTGAATATTAGAATTACTCTTCTCTTATTCTCAATCAACTCCATTAATAGATCAACTATATAGAAAGGTAATCTAATGGAGTCCTATTTGTTTGTTTGATCAGGAGCCAAGGTGGGAAGTAGGAGCAGTCTACACTCCTGCAGATGCTATTGCTCAACGACTTATCTCCGTTTCCCTAAACGACGTTAGAGTCCTTTCGAAAACCATCAGTAACTGGTTTAGTACCCTTTAGTCATAAATAACTGTAAAGATAGGGATTATTCTGGAGAGTGCATCGTGTATACTATAGTATATTAATCACTTGAAAATAATATATTCATGTCCCCTTTTTTCTTTTTTATGTACTAAATTCTGGCAAAAAAAAAGACAGGAAGTATAATAATTTAAACAAATAGCCACGAATCAACGAAACATATCCTCATTGAAAATATATAAGGATGACGTTTCAGTTTCACAACCTAAAACTGCAGTGATTCAAGAAGATGACATGACAACAAAACAAACAGCTAAATGTAATAAGCTGTTGAATCACATTAAGATAGATGGTATATACATAAGAGGCTTATCAAGGAGAATTTTGAGCAGATAAACTGTGGCAAGCCTCTTTGCCGATGCACCATACTCTGCTCCGACTAGGTGTTGCACTAACCGAACTAATTTTAGCTTCTTCGTGACGAGCTTCCATTTCACAAACATCCATGGTTTCGAGAGACTTTATGTCTAAGTTGTTCAATTGATGAATAAGAGAGTGCCTCACACGGTCAAGCATTGGGCTGTCTGATATGCCCGGGATTCTTGCTCCAACGAGATGGGACATCGCCACGGGTGAATTGGGATTGCTCATCACGTCTTCTTGTAGAATGTCTCCTATTCTCGATAGAATGCTGAACGCTAAGTTGGCTACAACTCGAGAGTAGGCTTCAAGAATCGAGTGCCCCACGTCCTGTTCAATTTCAAGAACGATCAATACTAATCGTATAATCGCCTCTCTGATTATGATGATGTTAAATAAATATTCAACTACTTACCTTGCCATATTGAACTTTTGTGACATCCAGGAAAGTCTGAGGGAGATTCGGATATTTACTCTTGATCTGCAGTAGAAGCAGTTCAGCTCGTCTCATCAACGACTCCATCTTATCCAGCTCGGATATTGGATCTTTAACGAAAGACCACGAAGTTCGAACAGGGGATTTTCCGTTCCCCTGTTCTGCCATCTTCTCATTCCAAGCAAATATAGCACCTTCCAATCTGTTTATAGCTTCCAGAGCACCATGTTCAGATTTCAGATTCAGACAGTTCATCATTTGCTCGACGGACACTGACTCTGCAGTTATTATCCTGTACATCTCCTCCCCGAGGCTTGTCTTTCCCGACTGAAAGAAAATACGAGAAATTGAGAAAAAGTTCGTATCATCAATGTTATCTACGATGAAAGAGCGTTCGTTTACCTTTGGAAGTGCGTCCTTGATAGCTGCGGGGATGGGCATTTCGACCAAGACTTGGCCATTGATAGACTTTGCAGCTTTGAATACTTGATATATCAATTTACCTTGATGTAACAGTCTCTTTCTTTCGATTTCCGAGAGACCAGTTGTTGGCACGCAAGGAGAAGGAAGCCACCATCGCATGCTCTGTCCACCGTTCCTGCTTCTTCCTTCAGCTCGACTACCCACCTCTGCATACCAGAACTCCGTATTCACCATTGAATCGAGCGTTTCCTATCAGTTTCAAGAAATCAAACAGTTGAGTTTTCAATGCTTATATAACTACTGTAATACTTTTAAGTGAAACAACTTATACTAATTATATGGTTTTTAGATTTTGATTTTGATAGACCACCTACAATGAGCATGGAGTCCAATTTTCGTAGAGCTGGAAGATTCATATGGATGTCAGCACGAGCCTTTGGAGTCATTATCTGCACCACATTGCAACGAGATACGTATCATTATGACCCGTTTTTCAATCATATTCATAGGAGAAAGTGGGATACATACCTCCAAGGTTCGACCATTGGCCCCGTTTTGTTTGGCAGGAACCAACTCAACCATATGGTTAGTCGGAGATAGCAGCCAATCCATTTCCCGTTGCCATTTGCTCTTTCTTTCCTCAGACAACGGCTCTAACTTCCAAAGCTCACCAAAAACGGAAGCTGCAAATTCATCGAAAAATTAGGTATATAGTGAGCATTCTTTCTCAGATGGAGCCTGGAGGCTAAAAGATATGTACCTGCTAGACTATTTATGGCATTTGAAAGTGCTAATGCAGTGGAAATCCCCTTAGTACCCCCGGTGACATCCTCCCCGAGCAATAACTTAGCGAACTTTTCTCTCATCGTCTCAAGGTCTGACAACGGGCCATTGTTGTGTTGTTTTTCAGGCTTGGCATGTGAGGTTGCTGAGAAGTTCCATTCATCTTGACAGTGATCGTCTTTCTTCATGATCGTCCATAGAGACGAGAAGGATCCAAAAGCATTGGTGCTGGACGAGCAGCTCGAATCGTCCTCATCATTGGAATCAGTGACGCACCCCTCGCCTCTGCTCGTGCCACTTTCGTTATCGAAAGAATTGCTGTTGAGAATGCAGTTTTCCAGGCCATTGTATGTCATTATCCCTTTACAATTGTTTAAATTTCAAGTTAGTTCATCATCAAAGAGACAAGATTATATGGAAAGATATTTCAAGAAATTAGTACAGTTTTAACTGTTTTTTCACAATCTTTCCAAATTTACATACAATAATATCATGTAAATGCATAAAATGTCGAATGGAATCACTTGTGTCAACTTTGGTGTTCCGTTTTCTATCCCACTACTTAGATTATTATCATGTGTCGTGTTAAAAAAAAAAATCAACACTTGTTAATATGTTGGAACACGAAAAATGACACAGAAAAATTGAACGGATAAAATGTGTGTAACATGTCGATTGCACATGGCATCAAACTACTAGCAGAGTACAATACAAAAGAAGCTTCTTTCGATCAACCCCACCAATCATTCAACTTAACCGACATAAAAAAAAATTAAAAAACTAGTGCACAAGTCAAGACTCAAGAACGTGAATCACGGACGATTTTCATTTATTTATTTTCTTATTATTGTTAGAATAGTAAATTATTGAAGGGATCTTAGTATAGATTATTTTTTATTTAGTTAGAAGCTTAAAAGTCAAATTTTGAAATAGAATAGAAACACTATGATCTGAAGAAATAGTTGGATGGGAAAAATATTCCAAATTAGATGTAGATCCAAATAAAAACCATTCAATTTTTTTAAAAAAAAATGTCAGAAGAAAATGACTTTGTTGTTTGTCTCACATAAATATATATACTATAATAAAAAACTAATGGCCCATACAAATTCAATCATGCCTTCATTACTTGATAGGTTGATATATATTCATCAGAGATAAGAAACTAAAAAACAAGAGACTTTTTCTCTATAGTCACAATCCAAATCTCAAACTCAAAAAAATGGAAGAAATTTGAATTCATGGGGGCCACAAAAAAATAGACTCCCAACTATAGTGGTTTCGAATGAAATAGGACCCCCACATTCAAGAAAGAATTAATTCCAACTTTAAAAGAAAAACAAGGGCTTTAATTTAATTTAATTAAATGTTGAATGTAAAAAAAGAATTTGTTTCAGTAAAAATTAAGTTAATGAGAGTGTCAGTGTTCTATCTTCTCAGTAACGTGACATAGAACCTACTTGTTGCAGGGTGAAATAAATGTTAATAAAGAGTCACCCCCACATGCCTAAATTGCACAAGAAGCTACGTGTTAGGTTTATTATGGTTTAAACTTATTAATGGCCTAATTATCACAAAGATTGTGATTTTTTTCAAATAAAAAAATTGTTTTAATTTTCTTTTTTTCCTCTCTTGGTAGAGTCTGAAGGGCAAATTTGTCATTTGTGTAACCAAACAAAATTCGAATTTAATTTTCCTCAAATCTACAGTTTTCAAAGAAAAATCATGTTTTAAAAAGTGTTTGAAAACCCAACTAACTGATTTCAGAATCACATTTTTTTAAGTTGTGAAAGAAAGCTTTAAAAATGAGTGATTTTAAAAGCAGTTTATTGTGTGTTTGAACTAATTTCATGAATTAAATAGAAAAAAAAAGAGATAAGTTTAATAACACAATTTAATTAATAATAAAAATAAAAGGTGAGGGAAAGAAATAATACTCTCTTGTTCATCAAAGTCGATGCTGATATCCCTCATGTCTCTGGTGCAACAAGCTAATCGCCTCCTCATTAACATTTTTTCTGTTGATAAACATCTTGTTAAATATAGAACTAATAATTATGAAAAATGGAAAATTTATTTATATGCATTAATTATAAATGTGCTTAGAATTGAGGATTCAATCACAAATATAAAGAGTGTAAATGCAATTAGCTCAACATTTTGTTTTGGCGATATTTGCTAATCAAATGGGTTTAAATTAATAAATATAAAAAATTAGGTGGGAAAATAGTAATAAATAAATAAATAAATATTAAATGCAATAGAAAACAGGAAATTATGGGATTACCAAATTTCACGGTGGCTTGTTTGTTCCCCACTACAAACGTAACGTCTCTCTACTCGTCTATGGTTCAAATTTCTAAACCAATTCTCATTAAATAAATAATTCTAGTTTAATCACTGAGTCGACTCGGATGCTTATTAGTGAGTTGACTCGGAGGGGTTAAATCAGTGAGCTGAGAAAAGTGAAGTAGTAGTGGAAAGCATAAAACAAAAGGCCATGAAATGGTGTAAGGAAAAAGATGATTTTAAAAGAACCTTTGACGCAACTTTTTCTTTCTTAAAAAAAATGAGATAGAATAAATAGATGTATTAGAGACGAAAAAATGGATGTTTTTTCACATTGGAGAGAGGGGGTATATGTATATGTCAGCCTCTGCAAACATCTTTGACTGTATGTATCATCATTATTCATTACACAACTACTCCTACTAGAGAGAGAAACACACACGCACTAAGCATGTGAGGAGAGAGAATTATTTGGTAGTAGATCATCATTTCAAAAGTGGGAAACAGAGAAGAATGAAACACTACTAATAATAATAAAGATTGAATCTTTTTACAAATATATTGAAATTTGGGGCTCAATAAGCAAAACCCACAAAAAAGATTGAAGAATACCTTTGTGATCGCAAAGAAAATCCCCCTGTTTGTTCAACGCGCGACAAGTTTCCCCAGAAAATCTGCTGCTTTAGAAGATTAAATGCAACAAGAGAGAGAGAAAAAGGAAACAATGCATTCAATTAAAAAAATAAGGCCGATAATTGTGAAGAAATAGATATGAAAAAATTAATGGTTTTTTTCACACAAAAGGGAAGAAAAGAGAATAGACTCAATGTGAGGTTTTCACTACAATGTACTACATATGTGTATATATATATATGTGTAATGTGTGTGTGTTTCTCTCTCTCTCTCACACAATGGGAGCGGGTGGGATGATGAGAGAGAAAGGGGGGGAGTAAATTCTTGAATTGAGGAAGACAAGTGTGGTTTTGTCCAAAAAGAAGGTGTAATTAAATGGTGGTGTGTCATGAAAAGACTAAAACAGATACTGCCTATTAATTAGGCTACTGCAATTGCATCTTTAATACAATGATACGAACTTAATTAACAAGGTAATTACACTTAATATTTCAGATATGGTTTAATTAGGTGCTTCTGTCTTGTTTACGAGTATAATTTTTGAATTTTGATTAGGGACTATTTTGGAGCGTCCTATGATTCCCTTTGCCAATAATTCAAAATTTGTTTATAGGATTCAAATTAAGCTTTCCTTTTTAACTTCTTTTTATCTTGTTGGATAATGGATACTCACTTATTATATTGTTGTCATTGGATTTTGTTTTCTAAAATCAAATAGATTAAATTAATCGTTCATTTTAAATTGTTAAATGGTGTTTTTTTTTTTTTTTTTTGAAACGTATGTGCAATGTTATATGTAATATCCTTCTCAAAATTGGATAAAGTAGACATTTTTACAAAATCACGTCAGACAAATGTAAAAATCGCTCTCAAATTTGTATTATTGTAAAGATAAATATGTAGTAGTATTATTTATATTTACAATAACACATATATACACATAGAATAACATGGACCTAGAACAAATTTTTCTATTTATTTCGTAGAATGTACAATTTTTTTTTAACAGATCTATTTAACACACATCAAGTTTTCTGTCACATTCCTAATTTGATTTAATATTGCATGTTCAATAGTTTATATGGAGTATAAGTTTTTGTCTTTGCCTTGAACATGAAAAAATTATTAGAAAGTTGGATGATAAAAGTTTTAGACTCATGTAATGAACACGAAAAACATAAAATATTATTCAAATGAAAAACTTACTACTCATCCCTTCTAATTTCATTATTTCCAAAAAAAAATTATCAAAATTTTTTATTCTTATTTATTTTTTAATAATTTATACTTCAAATAGTCATTTACTTCATTTATAAATGTGTCCATTAATACTGTCATTATAATTCCAACATATCTATTTTATACTTCATGTAAAGTAATTATTATTCATTAAAATGTATAACGGTAAAAAAGAAGATAATGATTTTAAATAGATAGAGTTTTATAAAGATAATTGTGAATTGGTAAAATTATTTTGAACCAAACTTTTTATTAAATTAACGTTCCATGTTTACTTTATTACAAACAAACAGCATTTATACTTTTTTCTTGAAAACATCTATTATTATAATTAAGAGATAAAAGGAAATTAGAAATATTAATTATGAATTCATCCCGTTTTTCAGTTTCTTGTACTATTGGGAGCAACGATAAATTATATGGTTATCCAAATTAGAGAGCCTTATTATATAATTGGCAAATTCGTCCTAAAAAGAAACGAACTGATAATCATACAATTAATTGCACCAATTAGTTAATGCTTTTTAGCCTTTCAAAATAACTTTTCAGTCCATATATTGGGCATCAAAATGAGTTTTTTTTTAAAGCTATTATTTAAACAATTTTAACAGAAACCTAATGATGTCCTCAGCTTTATTTGATGTGCTTTTTACTAAAACTTTTTTGACATTCTAGGTTTTTTAATAAAATATATAAATAAATAAAATAAAAGTTGACCTAGGAGTGAAAATGCTTTTACTTTAGCAAGTATTGTTGTATTGGGATCTGGGGTTGTATTGTATGAGCTCGAGATTTTAATAAAAAAATTATAGAAAAAAATCAATTAGTAAAGTATTTTATTTGAGTAGATTAATATTGGTTCATGTAATTAGAAAACTTTAAAATTATCTTTCAATTATATTTAAGTTGTGATTCGTAGAAGAATAAGCGAGCGAGGGTCATAATTTTGTACGTCATTTAGTGGATGATACTGTTATTTTCGATAAAACTACATTATGTGATGAATTTATAGAAAATTCACTTTTTGTCAATAAATTAAACAACACCACCACCACGCGTCCACATCCGGTAACAATCTAGATTGAATAGTGTATTTTACTTCGTATTAAACAACCAGTGTCGGTCCTGAGATTTTGTATAGGGGTGGATAAATATACCGAAATTTCGGTATACTGAGCTTTTCATATCGAAAAAATATCGAAATTATCGAAATTTTTAGTATACCGAAATTTTCGGTACGGTATGATATCGTACTGAAATTTTCGGTACGGTAACGATGTGGAAAATGACCATACCGCGGTATTTCGGTATACCGAAAATTTTTCGGTATTCGGTATGAAATGGTATATCGATATACCGAAATACCAAACCTTAATAAAATAATAATTTTATATTATTTTTAAATTAAAATAACTTTAATTATTAAAACATTAATAAAATAAACCTTAAATAATTAATTTCGGTATAAAACAATGCTTCAATATTTTCGGTATGAATTGGTATACCAATATTTCGATATGAAATAATGGTTCAATATTTTCGATATGAATCGATATACCGATATGATATGATATACCGATATACCGTACCGAAAATTATGTATACCGAAATTATGGTACGGTATCGGTATGAATTTTTACATACCGAAAATTTCGGTATACCGAGATTACGGTATACCGAAATTTCGGTACGGTAACGGTATGGATTTTTTCAATATTGAAATTTTCGGTATGATAACGGTATGATTTGGTATGATCGGTATACCGTACCGAACCACCCCTAATTTTGTAGGCCGGGGGCGAACAAAAAAAATGGGCCCCTTTTTTAAAAATACATCAAATAAAATAAATGAGATACGTATGCATATATTAAAAATAAATATATAAATTTAATGATTACAATTAAATTAATTTTTTTTTTTATAATATATGAGAAGATGTGATTTGTCGTCTGGCGTCTCCAAAAAAAATCATATATAACCCCTAAATTATATATAAACTGAGCACCGCATATTACGCGGAATGTTAATAAAAAATATTATTTATATATATTTAAATCATTTTAAAAAATAAAATCTAAAATATTTTTTTATCTTTAAAATTAATGAATTAAATTTAATAATTGAACAATTCCTCAAATAAGTCTTTATTTCTTTAAAACTATTAATGTTAAACATGGTAAATATTTAACATAACATCATAATTATTTAAAATCAACCCAACATTAGTTATGATGAAACCTAAATAATACCATACATGTTTCGAAAAAAAAAATAATACCATACATAATGATATTTAAAAATATGACACATTATACAAAATCAAGGAGACGACGACACATTAGCAAAATTAAGAAGAAGACGACACATTACCAAAAAAAAATTCATAGTATATAGTGGAATGTATAATATTCTACAATAAATTTTCAAATAGTTTAATGATATATAGATTGAAATAGTTTGATGATATATAAAAAATTGTTGAAGGTTTAGGAATTCTTTTAACAACCATTCGATAAAAAAAAATATCCACAATTAATTGAGAGAACACGTCACCATAAATAGAAGTTTTGTTGAAAAATAAAAAAAAATGTTGAAAAATAAAAAAAAATGTAAATAAACATTCATTTTCTTAATTTTTCACGTCCTCACACTCTAGTGTAAAATAAGGTAAAAAAGTTCAGAATAAAATGAAATAATGGTGTTAAAATCTCAATAATAATAATAAAGTAACAAGTTACTCTAGTGTAAAATAAGGTAAAAAAGTTCAGAATAAAATGAAATAATGGTGTTAAAATCTCAATAATAATAATAATAAAGTAACAAGTTGTTTAGTCCACCATAAACATTATCATTCAAGTCTTTTAAACAACTCTAAATTTTTTGGAAAGTAGAATGTCGAATTCCAAACGTAATTATGTGATCAGATGTCCAAATGAGATAAACCAATGCAATAAATAGATTGAATGTAATGAAATATAAAAGTGAAATGCACATCCTAATTTGTAGGAACATCCTCGCCTTAGTTAGATATTAATAATTAATTACAAATAAATAATTGTGTTTATTAAAGTTTCAAGAATACAATTAATGCTAGCTTATTAATTTTTATTATCTATGCATTTAGATTAATTATTATATTTATCTTTTAATAATTTAATTTATTTTAAAAATATTAATTATAATATTATATATATATATATAAAAAAGTAGGCCCCCAAAAATTTGGGGCCCGGGCGGTCGCCCTTCTCGCCCTGCCTCAGGGCCACCCCTGCAAACAACATATGAATTTTTTATTTCAATTATTCATATTAAAATACAACTATCTCGAATAAATATTTTAGCCCCTACTAAACATTGGCTTAGTGAATAGTGATGGGTTTAGCATGAACATATCACTTCACAGCAATTGGTGTGTGAATCCTATTCAATTAAATTATCTTAAATTTTAACGAAATTTTAAATCTAAATTTAGTACCTAAAGTGTTTTTTTGGAAATAGAAAAAAAAAAAAAATCGACAGCGATCAAATTAAAAGATTTGATTTCTAGATGAATTAAAAAAAATTAAGTCACACCTCTTTAAACATCTCTCTTTTTTATATTTTTTTAATCATTAAAAAGAATATCATCCCCTATTCGAGAATACACACAATAAAAATATAAGAGGGTGTTTCTTTTGGGCTTTGGGTGGTTTTAAAAACCAGATTTTTGAAATCATGGTTTTTTAAATTTCGATAAATAGTAATATTGGTGTTTCTTTTGGGTTTTGGAATAGTGAAGGATTTAACTTTATGTCAAATCAAGTTGTAAGATTGAATGAGTTTGTATTATTATATTATTGTTTGGTGAGATTATAATGATTAGTTGATTAAATGTATTATATTATTGTATTATTATATTATTGTTGAAAAAGAATATAATGATTGAAGTAATATTTTATAGATATAACTTTATATCAAATCAATATGTTTGATAAGGATGGTTTTGAGTGGATTTTGAAAACCAATTTTTAAATCCCGAAGTAAAACGGGTTTTGGATCTTGAAATCCAAAACCTGATTTTTAAAACCAAAAGGAAACATCCCCTAAGACTCGTGTAATAGCCGCTGCATTGGACAAATTTTGTGCAACAATCTCAACCAAATAAGCTTAAGTATATGGGTGAACTCGTGATATTTGATTGATACACTCAATTGTTTATCAATTTTTTTTCGAAATTTACACGGATGAATTTAGTATTTTATGGCTTCCATTCCATTTAATATTCCTACGAGACTACGTTTTTTTTTTTTTTCGACATCCAATGTCCTTATTCATTGCAAGAACAAATGTTTGGGAAAAGGTCAACCACAAATTCCGATGGATCATCCCAACAATAAGGGCTCTCATAATCTCGAGAGGCCCTAACAATAGCATGTGCATAAGTGTTTGCAACACGCTTTACAAATGAGATAGAACAATTATTTAGGATGCTCAGAAGTCTCTTACAGTTAGAAATATAATCTCCAAATGTAGAGGCATCCAAAGTGGAAGAGTAAAATAGCGTCTGTCACTCATTTCGCATGGATTTATGAAATAATTACCCAATGTGTTTATAAAAAAAAATTGTGAGCCTCACTCAATAGTTCCATGGAAAAATGATGTGAATTATTAGAGGACATATATATTTAACACAAACCAACCAACCATGTCAGAATTTACTTTCTATTATTATTAAATGTCATGTCGGGCCCGGAAGAAGTACCTATTTTGACTCCAACTGTACCCTCGTTATTTTTCATTTTTCAGTATATACAATTTTTTAAAAGAAATATGAAAGAGTTTAAAGGTTATGCATGGCTCGTGTAAATATAAATATAGAGTAATTATATAAAAATTCAATGATAATTTTTTTTTTATGGAATTCAACAATTATTTAAATGACTCGTACACTTTTAATATATATAAGTATTGTATGCGAATGTGTTCCATGAGAAATTCACCCGATTTAGTATAGAGTATGCAAGTTATTGACTTGAAATTCAATTTAGGTATTGACGGATGCAAGAATTTTTTGTTAGGGAGAGTAATTAAAAACTCTTTTTATATATCGAGATTTTCGTATTTCTAATCATGGGCCAGGGGCGCCAGAAAGCGGGCCCAGGCAGAGAAACTCATAATTGGGCTTTTATATCGCTTAGAAATGGGCTTCAATATGCATGACAGTGTTACGCTTTATTAGTGGTCCGTTCGACATAATCGTTACTCCATCCGTCCCACAAAGATAGCCACGTATTCCTTTTTTGAATGTCCCAAATTATAGCTACATTTTTTCTTTTACTTTAGCATTAAATGCTTTATTGTTAATTTTACCCCTAATTAATAAGAGTAATTAATGCTCAGCAGATTTTAGAGTATAAAATTTTAAGGACAAAATTGACACATCAGTTAAATTTAACTGTATTTATTGATTTTTCTTAATTTGTGTGTAAAGTCAAATGTGGCTATGATGGAGGGAGTATTATTTTTGTTATTATGAAAATGACCAAAGTGTGCAACATTATTATTTTTTGGGGAAATGAACGTGCGTTGATGGTGGAAATACTCCAAGATAAAACATGGGGTGTCGTAATTAGGGGTGGGTAAATATATCGAAATTTTGGTATACCGAGCTTTTCATTCCGAAAAAATATCGAAATTTTCGGTATACTGAAATTTTTGGTACGGTATGATATCGTACTGAAATTTTGGGTATGGTAACGGTATGAAAAATGATCATACCGCGATATTTTAGTATACCGAAAAATCGAAACCTTAAAAAAAATATTATATTATTTTAAATTAAAATAACTTTAATTATTAAAATTTAAATAAAATAAACCTTAAATAATTAATTTCGTATAAAACAATACTTCAATATTTTAAGTATGAATTAGTATAGTAGTATTTTGATATGAAATGATGGTTAAATATTTTCGATATGGTACGTCGATATGGTACGGTATATCGGTATACTGTACCGAAAATTCGATATACCGAAATTATGGTACGGTATCGGTATGAATTTTTACATATCGAAAATTTCAGTACGATAACGGTATGATAACGGTATGATTCGGTATGGTCGGTATATCGTACCGAACCACCCCTAGTCGTAGTATGTAAATAAATCAAATATTTTTGGTTGGATTCAATATTTGTATTTAAATTTTAAAATTCAAATTTATTTATTTTATTCAAAAAGTATTCAAATTAAATATGAGCAGCCGAGCATTCTTGTATTCCATTCGATATTCAATTTATTTTTTATTTAATAAATAATACTATATGTAATGTTTTTAATGAAAGGTTAAGATTATACTGTATATTAATTTACAAATAATTAATAGTATATATATATAATATTAAAAAAATTACTTATATTTTTTAATCAAATATGAATAAATTTAAGATTCAAAATTTTAATGAACACACAATGTATTCGTTTACATCCACACGAATGATTGATCGAGTTTATCATACGACTTCAATAGAAACACCTCAAAAAAGGAAAAGAAAATGTATTATTTCTGTTCACACATAATATAAAAAAAAAAAAAAAGTACTAACAATTTCACAATTGTTACAAGTCTCACTTACTCACTAATCTAATCACTATAACTATCACCATCACTCTACCTATTAACATGAAAAAGGCAAAAAAAAAAGTAGCATCGGATCCCAATTTTGAGCACAAAACGATTGTAGATGCCATGCTGTTAGATGGGTCAAATGATGTTGCCAGTCAAACCGATTCTGAATGACATCATTGGTGATCACTCACGATTCGGGAACCCTCTGCACTGCCACCCAACCATAATAATAATAATCTATTTTATTTGATTTAATTATTTCTCTCGAGTCTTTTTTGTTATGTGGCATCCCCTGCAAAAGTTAATACTATACCACTTTTACAAATACTGAGTACCTCCTAATGCGGGTTCTCAAATCTCTAACATGCTCTAAAATTTCCTAAATCAATTAGCAATAATCACATAAATACAAACAAGTATGCTAGAGAACGGTGAAATTGATCCAAAACCAGATTAGGAGTGACATGTTCAACTAGGGTCACTGAAGCTTCTATGCTTTTATCGAATTTTAAAACTTTCATGCTCTGTGCCATCCAAATTGGAGCATCTCTCTAAGGCTTAAACAAGTATATCAACCATTTTTATCTTCATTCTTAAAATAGAACCACGTTACATCATATGTGCCTCCTGCATCCATCCTGCACAACCTGTAAAGTTAAATTTGAATTTGCTATTTTCAATAACAAATGCCAGAGGCCAGAAATTGCATCATCTCAGACACAAGAAAATTTCTAGCCAATCAACTAAAAACTGACACATATCACAAGTCCAATTTGAATTTTTTTTCATCTTGTCATTGACTTGTAGTAGTATTACTTAAAACAAACACCTAAGGCTAACATTAGTTTATTGTCCTAGTTTAAAATTCAAACCAAATATGCCATGTTCTCTGATATTACAAGAATCTACCATAAGTAGCTCTAACAAGCAAGATTGATTTAGGTTTTCCAGGAGACCCAGACCATTTTTTTTTTTCCATTTGTACACGTAAACATAGATTTTTTCTTATAAAATGTGAACATACGAAAAATAACAAGCCATGTGCATGTCAAGATAGATTTTTCTCATTGAATAAATGGCCGAAACAGTCCCCTGCACCAATTGCTGGGTTTAAAAGCCCAGCCAAAGATTTATATCCATTTATCTACTATCACACCACTCTACGACTCTATCTAACCATCAAATCGGAAATCAAACTCATATGCAATCTTCTAGTTCAGTTTAAATAGACACAATAACATTGTTAGTTTGATTATGATATAGATAAAACTAGCAAAGTACATTTTTTTTAAAGAAATTAATTGGAAATTAGTCTTCAATCCAAAATACAAATATCAAAGCTGCCGAAAATGTCACCATAGAGGAATATACTATACACCAAGTGGGAGTAGGTGCAGGAATATAAGTATAATCACAAGCATAAACGAAGAACTAAAAAACACTGGGTGCACAGAGGAGCATGCTATATTATTCTCTGGAGACACTAGATGACAAATCAAATAACTCACAGCAAAGCAATCCAAAATCTCATGCATTATCACTGACACCAATTATATTTTTATGCTCCTGGGCAACATGAGGAATATGACCCAACATAGCAATTTACAAGATTCCGTTAAAAAGATATCTTGAAGAAGGAAAATAATTGCAAAATAATTTAGAAGGAATAATATTGCTGTTCATTGATAGATCCTATACTATTCCTTCAAAACAATCTTGGACGAATGATAATGGTGTTCATTTACAGATCCTAGATTATTCCTTCAAATAAATTAATTATAATGGCATTCATTGATAAATCCCATATTACTCCTCAAAATAATTTTGAAGAAATGATAATGGTGTTCATCAATGGATCCAATAAAAGCGACTCAATGCATGCAAAATCAGGGTCCTTGGCATAATCCACCAAAGATACTGAGATAGACAAATAACCATGGACTGATGCATCTTAAAAATTTGCTAATTGATAACAAAATTAAAATCTTCAGCGCTGTTATTAAGATACACAACATAATAATAATAATAATAATAGCAACTTAACAGTGCCCGAAAGAACAGAGAACAATATACAAGCAAACAAATCACTTGACGAAAGAACCAATCGGACAAATAATAAGATCTATCAATTCAAAGTTGTTCTAATAAAACTTACCTACCTTTAATATAATTCCTTGATTGAATAAGGCTATTTAAGAATTTGACCATTTACTGTTCCAGGAAAAAGACTAAATTTCTCTTTAAGATGCAACAGATGCACGACAAACAGGCCTCTCTCAATTAAGAAAGAACAAAATCAATCATTCGTAATTAGAAATTAAAAAACTCGAATCGGATCTCAGTCCAATCACATCAAATAAAATAAAAAATAAGACCTGAGATAAATCGGCTGTAGATCCATCAAAATCCAATAATAATATCATTCACCGCGGTCTCCGATTCAGTTGATGCAAGGCAGGAACCAAAATTTCGCCAGAAATGACGAAATCAAATTTAATTCTACACCGTATACGAATTCGAGAGTATAGTAATCAAATTCTCCATCGGCGAATAAAGTTCCCGACCTGCACCAAGCGAACTAGAGGCCGCCGTAACAGAATCCAAGCCTTTTCATATAAAGAGAAGATTTGGGAGCATAAATAGATCTGAGCGATAAGATAAAAGAGGGAAAAATCTAGAGAGAGAGAACGCTCGACTGCTGAAGCATATGAATGCGTGTGAAATGGAAGGTAGGTTAGGTTTGCTAACACGAGAGGCGCGGGTGTTATATAGCTGGAACAGACGCGGCAGATGCTGCCACGTGGCCATCGCACCGACGTCAAGTGTCCCGTTACGAAAGTTAGAACAAGTCGGATTTGGGGACGGAGAATGGGCCCTGGATTTGGAGTTAATTACGGGAGTACCACTCTTCAATTGCCGCGTGCTGCTACAGTGGAAGCACGTGCGAGGTGTGAAGACTTTATTCTTCATTACCAGGTGGAAAAAAAGAAAAAAAAAAGTGGGGTGGGGGTTAGGTATGTGGACTTTTTGTAATAAAAATAATGTTGAATTCTATTTTAATTTTTGGTGCTTTAGCAATTCACAAAAAATTGAAAGACATTCTTACTATTATTTTCTCAAACGATAACGTAAACATAAAATCTAATTTACACAACGTATATACAGTATAATGATAATAATGATCAAGTCAAATAATTGATGATTGTCATAATATAATTGCCCCAATCGTTTGTCCATAAAGACCATGTTACAAATTTATAATCTAAACTAAATTCCATGATTGAATTTGCAACAAATCGGCAATACAATGTCTAAAAGAAGTTACCCAAAATTTTAGGAATAATGTAATCATTGAAACATTCAATTGTTTGGAGGGTTCGTTGTTTATTTTTCACGTCGTCAACTTTAAACCTGACGATCGATGCCACCAAGCGACGACGGGGTTCATTTACTCTTGTTGTTTATCTTTCACGCCGTCAACTTTAAACCTAACGACCTATGTCACCAAGCGACGACGGGGTTCATTTACTCTTGTTGTTTATCTTTCACGGCGTCAACTTTAAACCTGACAATCGACGCCACCAAGCGACGATGGGCAACAAATTCTTGGAGAACAGGATATAGTCTGTTGCGAGATATTTGAGGATCAACTAAATTTCAAATTCAAGTCATTTAGCCACGTGATAACGGAATACTCGATTAAAGTGGTTCAAGCTCTTGAAGACCTATTTATTCTTAAGATTTCTCAACAAATTTTAATAACAACATGGTCGTTTTCACCTATAAATAGAATTGAAGGCTGGAGCAGAATGACACGTTCAAGTCCACAAACAAAATCTCACATTTTCCAATTAACGTACATAACAAACAAAATTATTGTACCTTTTTTTTTTCTTGTCGTTGTAAACCTTATTTTTTATCATATATTGTCGTCATCGTATAGTTCTTGACACCAATGATTACATAGTGAATTTTGATATTCACACATTGTCCGCAATTTTTTCCTTTGTTTCAATGAGTTTTTGACGTCATTTTATATTGTCTTGCTTATTTTCTTTAGACACTTACATATGACATGGTTTATGCACTTAAAATATAAGAATAAATATCATTTAAATAGAGGATATCGATCAAAGACTAGAAAATTACCCAAACACATCTTAAACTCAATCAATCTCATGTCACTTCCTCAAACCATATATATAGCCCATGCAAAAAAAGTAATATTTGTCGTTCACTAGCCAAAGACAAAATGAAATAACAAAATTTAACACTCCAAATACATTGACAATTCTATGTTTCAAAATAATCTAACAATATATCACAATACTAAAGTGGGCGTGGATGTTATCATTAATTGTTATGAATTGCACTGCAATTATTGAGAATTAAGTATAACAAACAAGTATAAACTACTAACATAAATTTGTTGTTGACACATCTTGTCAAGAATGTACTATTTTATGTTATTAGAGTTGCAATAAACAAAAAAGTACTCCCTGCCCGTTTCATAAAATTTGTTACATTTAATTTTAAATTTTATTCTAAAAATTTTGTGCTTTTCTTATTTTTACCAATGATCTCTCTAAACTATCTGAAAGAATTTCGTCTCATCTAAAAGTTTGAACTTGTAGAGAGGTTGACAATTAATTCTTGTAGCCTTATGGCTCTGATACCATGAAATAATTCCGTCTCATCTAAAATTCTGAACTTGTAGAGAGGTTGAGAATTAATTCTTATATATTACTCCCTCCGTCCGCTTCACGTTACTTTTTGGCACAAAAATTTAAAAAAATGATTAAATAATAGATATAGTACAAGTGATGTGATTGAGAGAGGAGAGAAATAGAGAGAAAAAGTAAGATATAAAGTGAAGTATAAGAAAAAGTACTTATCAGAAAAGGTATGAGATGCTTATAGGCGGACGGATCAAAATGGTAAAATGGAAAACTTATAGGCGAACGGAGGGAGTAATTCCTATTAATATCTACAATATATATTTTTTTGAAAATATATTAATGATAGGATGGAAGGAAAGGTCAAAAGAAAAGTGGAAAATGAAGATAAGAAAAGAAAAGAAAAGAGAAAAAGTAATGAGCCGTAAATGTGTAAAAAATTATATGTTTCTTAATTCTATAAAAATGAGATATACAATAAACTTTATGAAACGGTTATATAAAAAGAACAACCTGAATTATACTCGAAAGAAGTTGAATTCTTTTTTATAACATCAACCTCACATTCTCACTCATATATTTGGTGTTGGTCACTTGATATTAGAGTATGGGCATATTACTTTTTTAAGCATAAATTAAGGTGGAATGCCTGCTTTTCGAGTGGAATATTATTGAGAAATGAACTACTCTTTCATGGGTAGAATTTTGTCACATCTATACATAAAACACGAAAAGTCTGCAAATCTACGATAGAATTCATCTATTCTCATAAAAAGGAATAAATAAAATATCTCAATTCAAGAATATTTAGAGAACATATTAATATTATTGTTAATTAGATGTTGTGTTTGAGCTGTTTAAGTGTTTATTCTCAACATTATTTAAATAAGGCGAGTGGATTTAAAGACAAACTAGTATTTTCATTTGGGTCAAACTTTATTGTTTAAGTATTAATTTGGATTTTTTTTTTTTTTAAAGAGAAAGGGACTATAATCCTTCCATCTGTCATTCTGTTTTACCTGTTTCTGTTTGGCATAATACAGATTTCTTAATCAACAAATTCAGGTTTAATCAATTGTTAATCAATACATTTGAAGTTTTAAAATCAACAAAATTAGGCTAGCTAAGGATGAGGTCTGCCGGACTAATTAATTATATATTCTAAGTCTTAACACAATAAAAATAATAAATGTTGACAATTTTGTTGACCATATATACTTAAAACAAAACATATACTACATCCTTTTCAAATACATTTCAAATCGAGAAAGTTGAAAAACTAGCTCAAATCTAGTATTGAATTAAAATAAAATAAAAGTTGTTTTAGCAAAAGTGTTTCACTTTGATTTTTATTTATACCTTTAATTTGAATTTTTATATTATTACATTTAAGATTTATAACATTTCTTGTTCTCTAGGTTATTTTATATTATAAACGTTTTGTATTATTATAAAAGTGTAAATTTTGACGGTTAATTGTTTTCACTTTATATCTTTTTTACAATTTTTTTTTTGTAAATCAACGTAAATAGTGTGTTGTATGTACCTAACTTAAATTTTTTTACATTCTTACTAATTATGTTATTCTTAAATTTTAAAAGACCCTACTTTTCTTAGTTTGCTGGGTTCTAAAATTTGTCTGGACCGATTCTACTGTGTGCAAATGGTTTTTCATCCCTAATAAATCAAGTCGAGGTAAGAGGTGAACTTATAGGGATTACAGGGTCCCTCGATCTCCCTTTTTTATTTTTGCAAAATAGTGACCTTTTTGGCTGAATTAACTAGAGAAATTGGAGTAGTTGGCTAGTGATAATATTTCCACGAAAGCAAGGGATGAAATGGGCGTGCAATTGGAGGCTATATGGTTTTAGTTTAATAATTTAGGATCTGCTAATAAAATATTACTATAATTTTATTTGCAAGTTATTCATTATTGCAATTACTTTATTAAAAGTTGGTAGCTTAAATTATGCACGTTAATCGTGCGTGATTTTTTCATAAATCATCTTTTATGATGGAAAGTAGTACCAAATTCTCCACATTGACTGGGATGTCATTTGGATATAAATTATACTCTCTCATTTTTTATTAAATGTCATTTTAACAATTTTCAACAAATTAAGATAATAATTACGGAGTAATAGACAATTTTACCCTTCATTAATGTTAAATGATTTTGGAAAGAATCACAATATTTTAGAAAACAATTAATTGGCCGGAGTGGACAATTCAATTTTAAATTAAGACTAAAAAGGAAAAAAAGCCTAAATTAAGGTAAAGAAAATGGAGGGATTATAATGTATAAGGGTAAAATTGTGAAAAAAATGTAGAATGACACTTATTTTAAAAATATTAAAAAAGAGGGAGTACATCATTCATATCATAATTCAATGAAAGGATTAGGCAAATACTTGTGTATATCAGTTACATACATGTAAGTCGTAACTGGTACAATTTGATTCAATTCTTTTAAATGAGTGAATGTTACTCGGTTACTCCTGAATTATGATAAATACAGTATAATATTAATTCAAATAGAATATAGTATTAGTTTAAATATTTAAATATAGTATAGTATTATAATATTAGTTCCCTAAATCTCCAAGCATCGCAACGGTTCCGACATCCATTCCGTGAATGTGGTTCCTGCTTAATTTTTTTTTTGGGAACAACCAAATTTATTACTAAGGGCATAAGAGATACCCCCAACGGATTACAAGAACATCAACTACAATAAAGATTAACACAGAAAATACATAAAAAACAGTTTCCACACATCACATTACTTAATACAAAAGGGTGGTTCCCTGGTCCACTCACTGTAAGTCGTCCATCTATTAATTTGGAACTTCGTCTTGAGCCATCTGTATGAGACTGCACACACTTTATTAAAAGTTGCTGTTCCTATTGATCCAAATAAGCCACACATGCAGTGCAATGCCAAATCACCCTCCATGCAGCTCTCCTCTTCAGTTCCACGGCTGCACAATGGGCTCTAAAGTGAGATAGGCTGCACACCATTCTCAAACAATTATTTCTAAACCAATCACTCGCCCCAACTAACGAAACAATAGAGGACCACCACGATGACCAATACTTCTCGCACTTGCCTGTAGACCTAAATCTCTGAACACACTCCAAAAAAGCTCCCATACTTAGACTCCAAAACATCACTCCACAAACTGCCACCCTTCCCCAGAATTTTCCACCCCCATTTACCCAATAAAGCTACGTTAAACAATTGTAAATTTTTTAAACCCAAACCTCCCCTCTCTTTTGACCTACACATAATATCCCAACTGACCCTAGGAATCTTGCTTACCTTCGGATCACCTCCACTCCACAAGAAACGTCTTTGGATATTTTGTATGGCTTTAAGAGTTTTGGTTGGGGCTTTGTTGATGGAGTAGGCTTGAGAGAACCGAATTAATGAGCACCATCCTTCCACCAAACCAAGGGCGGAGCCAGAAAAAAAAATTAGGGCGGGCTGGAAGCCTAAAGTGAATATAGTACAAAAAAAAAAAAAAGTTAAAAAAAAATGTTTACATAAGTTGCACCGCACCCTACAAAAGTGATATTTACTTTGAGTTTTAGTTGATTTTGAAAATCATCTAAATAAAATTTGTAGGCGAGATTATAAATAAAATCCTCATTAAACAACTAAAGTTGTTCTTGAGGCCCAAGACATTATATTAAGTCTAAGAAGTTTCACTGTCCCATCTCTAAATTTAATATTCATTTGAGTCAATTGAGTATCTTAAAGACATCAACTAGTTTATATGGAGAGAGAAAAATTATTTACGTCCCGTAACTTTCACATTTTTTGAAAAACGCCCAAAATAGATAAAACTTTAATTTACGTCCCATAATTTCATAAATTGCTTAATTTATATCCCATAATTTCGTTAATTGGTTAATTTACGTCCCATAATTTCGTAAATTGGTTAATATACATCATTTTTCTTCATTATGCAAATTATAAATAGTTACTTATTAATTTTTTTTAATCCACATAGTCATTGTTTTTCCACGCTATACAAGTCGAGTTTGATCATGTTACAACTTATGTCAATTTTTCACCATTTTTATGCGCACTTGATAAAAATGTGAGTAAAACATGCCGCTTTTGTGTATCGAAAAAAAAATTGGACGTAAATTAAGAAATTTACAAAATTATGGGACGTACATTAAAATTTTATCTTTTTTGAAATGTTTTTTTATTTTTTAAAAGTAAAAGTTAGGGGACGTAAATCATTTTTTTCTCTCTATATGGAAAGGTATTTGTTCAAAATTAATATGCCTTTTTACATTAGAGATTTAAAATTGAGGAATTTAGTTTAGGATTTGTTATTTAAATAAAATTTTAAATATATATATATTTTACAATTAATTTAATAAAATTAAATATGAATTAGTGGTAAAGTATATCTCCTATTTATGTGGCAGTGGGTGGTTTCTATCGGATATGTAGTAAGGTTTTTTTTTTTAATAAATATATATATAATAATTATTTTTAAAAAATTAGGGTGGGCTATAGCCACCCTTAGCCCCTACAAAGATCCGCCCTTGCACCAAACGAGATCGATTTATGTCCTTGAGGTTCAGTCTATTCTCCACCTTATTCACAGTCTTTGACCAGTTTGCTGCCTTTCGAGGATTGGCTCCGATGTTCTGCCCCAGGTATTTCAGAGGCAAGTCAACTCTTTTACAGTTCAGGGAGCTGGGCTGCCCAAGCGTCCAGATCAGATCCTGCCACGTTGATTCCGGATAAAGTGCTCTTATGAAAATTTATCTTGAGCCCCGACCAAACCTCGAACATTCTAAGTATACTCTTAAGAACTTTGATGTTGGTACTGTCGGCCTCCCCAAAAAATAATGTATCATCGGCAAACTGCAAGTGGGACACCTTCACTTCGTTCTTTCCCACAGAAACCGGAGTAAACAACCCCTTCTCCACTGCCTTCTTCACCATCAAACTAAGGCTCTCTCCAACTAAGGTGAATAGCAGGGGGGGGAAAGAGGGTCCCCCTGTCGAATTCCTTTTTCCATCTTAAATTCTTTTGTGGAACTTCCATTTACCAACACTGATATCGAAGCAGATTGGATACACTCCTTAATCCAAAGCCTCCATTTCTCATTAAAGCCCATGGAAGTCATCAAGTCGAGGAGGAACTCATGATCTACCGAGTCGTAGGCTTTCTCGAAATCCAATTTGAACAAGAACAAGCTCTTATTTTTAGAAGCCGCGTCCTCAGGACTTCGTTTGCAATGACAACACTGTCAAGGATATTTCTATCTTTAATAAATGCAGACTAATTTAGCGACACAACCTGATCGATGACCTTGGATAGCCTATTCGTTAATATTTTGGAGAGGACTTTGTAGAAGCTTCCAACTAACGATATAGGCCTGTACTCCTTGATAGCCGTAGGATTCCCCACCTTAGGGATGAGGGTGATGAAGGAGGCATTGATCCCTTTAACTAATCTGGCATTAGAGTGGAAATCATTGATTGCACGATAAAAATCATCTTCGAAAGTGCTCCAAAAAGACTTCACAAACTTAAAATTAAATCCATCCGGGCCCGGAATTTTGTCTGATCCGCAATCCCCCACGGCTTGCTTCAGTTCATCTCTGGTAAACTCGCTACAAAGGACCTGATTTTCCACTTCCCCGACTATCATACACCTGAGGCCAGTAACTTTAGGCCTATTCCATCCCTGTTTCGAGAAGGCATTCCTGAAAAAGTTGAAAATGTCTGTCTTAACCTCTTCCACACCTTCGATCCAGATACCTTGGATTTTCACTCTCTTGATTTCGTTGAACCTCTGTTTCCTCTGCACCACTGAATGGAAAAAACTCGAATTTGAATCACCTTCCCGAGCCCACTTCAGTCTTGACTTTTGGAACGCCACTCTAGCTCTCCTGTCTCTGTTTTCTTCAAGAGAAATGAGGGCCTCATTTCTGTTGACAACGTCCTCTTGTCTCCATCCTTCTTTCTCCAATTTCATGTCCAAATCATGTAGTTTCTTTTCATCATTTTTGATTCTTAAGTCGAGACTGTTCCCTTGCTTATCTCTCCATTCTCTAACAGCCTGCTTCATAAATTTCATCTTTTCTTTAACCACGTAGGAGCCCCATCCGGATACCGAACACGTCTTCCACACCGAAGGAATAAGATTTCCGAACTCCTCCTCCTCGAGCCACCAATTCAGGCTTTTGAATGGCTTTGGGCCCCAATCTGCTGCAGCACTCCCCATTGTCCTTAAACCACGTATATTTTCGGCGCAAGAGTGGGAGGTCAATGAGCTCAGCTTCCTCCACGAAGGCTCTAAAGTGTTTGTCGACACTGCAGATACTGGATGATCTTCTACTTCTCCTCTCCGACCTGTGAATTGTAGCGTTGAAATCTCCACACACACACCATCTTCCATCTTTATTTTGGTTAATTCTGGCCTTCAGTTTATCCCACAGCTGATTCCTGACCCTGGGTGTGCAGGGTGCATACACATTGACAATGTAAATTTCCTTGTTGTCTTGATCCCAAAAACCCGAAATTCCAAGAGCATCTCCGTCCTCCCACGAACCAGTTTTAGTGAAGCAGGACTTCTTCCAAGTACACAAGATACCTCCTGAAAATCCGTCGGCTCCTTTGAAGTACCAATCGAAATCTTGATCCCCCCAAAGTGCCTTGCAGATTTCACTTCCCACCACCGTAAGTTTGGTTTCCTGAATACAGATAACATCTGTTTTCTCTTCTTTTATCAATTCTCTAATCAAATTCCTTTTTCTTGAACTCCCAATCCCCCTGGCATTAAGGCTTAAGATCTTCATAAATAACCAAAATAACACTCCCCCAAGGCTAACAGAAGAAACACCTACAGATTTCCAAGGGCTTCCCTGTCCCTCACCTCGAACTCTTTAATCTTCTTCGACAAAATTTCAAAGTCCTTGTCATTGCAAAAGTCCATTAAATTGCATACCTTGAGAATTGTCGACGTCGCTGCATCTACTGACTGTCTAATTTCCAAACATAACTCACCGTGACTCGACGATTCAGGGGGTTGTTGCTTGCGTGCCTTAGTTGCCCGGTGCGCCTTTCTTTTTTTGCGCTTCTTTGGAGTCGGATCACTGTGCCCGGGGTTCAGGCCGCAGATGAACTTTCCCCACTCGATCTTGCGATTGATTTGTGATTTGACTTGAGCGAATCTGCATTTTTGGCATTCCTTCCCGGAATTTCTAAATTTCTTCTCAATCAAAGGGGCAAGGTTAAAGGGGTCTGATCCACACGTCCCTTGGGATTGGGGTCGATCACCATTAATGGTTTTACCCTCCTCTGGGTCTTCCTGCGTGACTTGGGCCGCTTGAAGTGGGTCGACAGGCCCACCAGACTGGGGTGAATGTGCGGAAATGGGCTCCTCAAGGCCCACTTCGTTGGATCCACTTTTACCAAAACAATACGAACTGCTGCATGGGGAGCAGGCGCTTACATGATCTCTCGGACTGTGTGCCATGGCGGCGGGCACAATCTGTTTACTGCACCCAATAAAATGTGGATTCAAAATGTCAGATTCAAATCGCTTTTGGGGCGGGTCGATCCGACTCTCTCTAACGGGTTCCTGAATGAGCAACTGACTGTTCAACTTCTCTCCTGATTTCTTATTGTCCGAGCCGCCAAACGGGGTGTCGGAGGTCTTAGATCCATACTCGGCGCTATCCACCATCGACGAAGAATCCATGTAAGACGACTCCACCTCGGACTCAGATTCCGATTCCAAACTTCGTGCCTGTGCGAGGTACTGCCTTGGGGCTGATGAGCAAGTCACCTCCGAAACCCAAACTGGATAGGTTTCGTTCTTCACTTCTACAAGGATATGCTCGTTTATAGGGCTCCATCGATTCGTAGCTAATAAAATTCTCCCTCTTGATAAATCCCTCTTCGAACTAGTACTAGCGTCGATCTCACATACCTTACCAAATGCGGATCCAATGGCTGTGAATGAATCATCATTCCACGCATGGAAGGGGACCCCAAATATTTGAACCCAAACATGTTTAACTTTCACAACGTCTTCCGGGGACCAATTTTTAAGGCTGGAGAATCTACTCTGGATCCATTTGTCCCCTCCTCCAAAATACTTCTACCCTCCGACTTCGACTTAGGGCATATTAGAACCTTGGGCCCTCCTAGTGGGACCAGTTTATACTTCTCGAAACCACCGCTTTCCATGTCGTTTTCCAAAATTCTCAGGTATTCCTCGATACTGGCTTCACCCACCACACAATTTTTTGCCCACATAACATCTTCCTCACGGGTTGTGCATTCCACCCTTATATATTGGTCCTGAGGCATGGCTTTCCACGATCGCTGGGATCCGAGTCCATGGCTAGCATTTGTCACCTCTTTAAAACTTCTCTTGTCTCTGATCCCTCCGTTCTCCGGAATCCTCCATGTGCCGGGGTTAGGCACCTCCTTCGTCGATTATTTCGGGCAGACCTGTTGGGCGACCGCAGCTCTGATTTTTCTCATTCCAATTCACATCTTATCAATTTCAGCCGCTATGGTCTTGACACAGTTGTTGCTAGAGAAGCTCACGAACGCAAACCTTCTACCTATCCTTGTTTTCTTTCTCGGGATGAAGACATCCACGACTCTGCCAATCTTTCGTAACCATTCAAAAGGTCTATTTCTTTCCAATCCTCCGGAAAGTTAGACACGAACACTCGGTGGCTTTTCTTGGATCCCTGGGGACGTCCAATCCCCTCTGAGTGGTGATAGCGATGGTGCTCACGAATATTGGGGGGATGGGGATAGGTTGAGGTTTGGGGTTGCAGGTTGTAAGGGTTTAGAAGCAGGTTTAAAGGGTGTGTTTGCAGGTTTTGGGGAGGGTAAGGGTGGGAAAGGTATAGGCTGGACAGGGTGGGGTGGGGTAGGGGGTTTGGAAGGGTGCGACGGGTGAGGTTGGTGGTTCCGGCGAATCCCGTGGAGGCGGTGATCGGGCAGGTCTCTATAATTCCTGACGTTTTGGATCCCTCTCTCTCTTATGTTTTTTTTTTGTGGTTCCTGCTTAATCATCTCCTTTGCTGTACACCAACTCCAAAAACATTTATTTATCTCATTTAACTAGCTTCAAAAAGGTCCCTTTATATCATTTAATCATCTACTACTCCCTCCATCCATGAAAAGTAGGGACATGGGGATGGGGCACATGTTTTAAGAAGAAGGTAGATAAAGTAGATAAAGTAAGGGTATTGTAGGGTATTGTGGGGTCCATTTTGAATAAAGTGATTGTTTGTGAATAAAGTTGATGGCAATTTGAGTAATTAAGTGATGGTTGAAGGGTGATAGTTTAAAAAAAAGGGTATGGGACTACATTTTGTGGACAAAGAATATAGGGCAAATGTGACTACTTTTCGTGGATGGAGGGAGTATTATTTTTGTGATGTTGATTTTATATCTATTTAATCATTTATCTTATTATTTGTGTTTGCAAGTAGCCCATGTACCAATTGAGCCATAAATCGAACCCAACATTGTGAAAAGAAAGGATTTGGACTAAATAAGGATAAGTAACGACTTATAATGAGCATTTGAATCAACTATCCACTGTTCTCAAAGTTGGGGGCTGGATAAGCTCGAGCTTCATCAGCCTCCGACTGTTCATAATCTCGATATTTATGTTGATAAGTGGATTTGGAGTGAGACTAACGAAGATTTAGGGTTGACCCCGAAAAATTCGGAGCTAGGAATGAAGAGATAAGGCTGAAAAGCCCATGACTTTAGCCGGTAACTTGGGTGGTTGAGATTTGAGAAGAAAGGGAAAGTGAACTACTCTTCCTCCAATGTACGAATTTATAAGATCAATATCATCATTTCAGCATATCTAACAATTAGAATAGATACTTACACACACTCACACACATAATATCGATCTTGGTCGAAAAGTACACTTGATCATATATATTTTTCGGCAACCCTCAAGCATTTTAAACATATTAAAATACATCCACCAGAAGGGCTCTCTTCTGACGGAGATTGTTCTTCCCTATTTTCTTGAATTACCTGGTTCTGACTTGAGCGTCAGAGTCCCCACGCCGGAGACCTCTCCGGCGTGCTTTTACAAATATCGAGGTGATCGGAGAAGCCAACCCAAGGTTATTAATCCGAGGTGTGTGATTGATTATCGTTGTGTGTCATTTTTTGACTTCGTTTTTTAAATACACTTTCCAAACCTTTTTTTTAATAGATTTTGTACATTCCATTAATAATTTAAATTTTATTTATATGAAATTAAAGATGCACATAATTAAGCATGCAATTACTTTCATTTGCAATTAAAAAAAAAAAAAAAAAGCAATTTACAAAGTAAAAAATTTTAGAATATAAAATTTCTAGAATTTAAAATTAGAATCGGGGAAGCCACATAGATTGAGGGGAGATTTACAAATATATGTAATAAAGATAAAACAAAAATAGATATATAAACACTCAAATAGATGCATAAGGATATGAGCAAAATAAATTTTATAAACTTATTTGGAACTAAATTAAAATAGGTATAAGATCACGTGTGCCAGTTTTAGTGTTTCGTTTTGTGTTTTACTATCTGATTTATTGACACTTGTGACATGCTAAAAAATGATCAAAGTCTCATCATACTAAGAACAACACGTGTTAAAAATTCAATAAGATGAAATACTTAGAAAAATAGGAAAAATTGAATAAATGAATTAATATAATTAAAAGAACACATGATTTCACAATCCTGATTTGTTGTTAATTATTTAGCAAAAATACAACTGTTTGAATATATTATATGTAGTCTTTTTTTAGAGATAAGTAATAATATTAATGCAATTTTTTTTTTTTTTTTGACGGGTTAACGCAACTGTTTGAATATAAAGAAAACTGTTTGTATGCAGCATAGAGTAGATAAGGAGTAAAATAAATGCAATTGTTTGAATATAATTCTCTTTTCATAATGGTATGCATATCCAATGTGATAAAGTTACTATTTGATTGGAATATTATAAGTATTTCTATTTTATTAAAAAGTAATTTTTTATTAATGGATAAAAAGTAATTAAATGTGGTGTAAATAGGGATAATTGACATTTTGATGATTTTTTTTTTTAAATGAGGAGATTTTGTTAAATGTTTAAATAATAATGGAATAATTTTTTTTTTGACAAATTTACCAATAATAATGGACAAGAGATAGGAGTAAAATTAATGCAATTGTTTTAAAAAAAAGTTGTAAGAATATAATTCTATATGCATAGAGCAATTGAAAACTATAAATAGGGCGATATTATTGTTTAAAATCATCCAGAAAAAAATTACCCACTCAATGGCTTATTCTAATTTGGCTCATTTGATTCTATTTGCCATGGTGGTTTTTGCTGCCTTGTTTGGTTCTTATGAATGTAACTACACATATATATAGACTAATATATACTTTCTTCATACTATATAAATTTGAACATTTTTCATATACGAATATCTCATACCAAATTACACTTCATAAAATAAAATATTTTTATAATTCTTACCATCAAAATATACATATACTTTTTCACATTAAATCTACCTTTTACTCTACTACATTCATAAAAAATTACAAAATTGTCCTTCAAAACTTCACTCATTACATTTTTTCTTACACATCTATCAAAATGCGTGTAATTCCAAGAGTGCAAATTTTCTTAGGACGGAGGAAGTATAATACAGTAATTTATTAATAAATCTATTAATTTGTGAATAGGTTATGAGAATGGTAGCAACAGAAAGCTTAAAGAGAGCAGTATTTCTTCTTCAAAGAGAATGGTTTGCAATATTTCAAAGGATCCCCTGGACTGCGGATCTGCTTTTAAAAAAGGGTGTTGGTGTTGTAATATGCCGGGGAATCAAGATTGTTGGCCCACCCAAGATAAATGCTTTCAAGAATGTCCATCCTAATAATCGGAATTTATTTAATATTTTATTATAAGTTGTATGTTAATTTCAATAAAAATTGATATACGGTGCTACCATTAATAAGTAATATGTATAGAGAAACAATGAATAGGGAAATTATAATTTTATTGAATAATAGAAAAGTGTTTACAAGAGAAGTATTTATAGATACAGAGTGTATCTATATTTACAAGATACAAATGAATATTTACAAGATATTCTAGAGATCATATAATATGAAAAGATATATTCATATCCTAAATATTATATTCCTAATACGCCCCCTCAAGATGGAGCACCGTAGGAGAGTCCAATCTTGGTCATAAGTAGTTGCAGTCGAGCACGAGGTAATGGCTTGGTGAGAGCATCAGCAAGTTGGTCTGCGGACGAAACATGTGAGACTCTAAGCTGAGATGTCTTGATCAAATCTCGAACAAAATGAAAATCAATTGCAATATGCTTCATTCGAGAGTGAAAGACAGGATTTGAACAGAGATAAGTGGCCCCAATATTATCACAGTAGATAACAGGAAGAGTCGGAACTGAGAAACACAATTCATGAAATAAGGACTTTAACCATTGAACTTCAGAGGCAGCGGAGGCAATGGCACGATACTCGGCTTCCGTGGAAGAACGAGCAACTGATTTTTGTTTCTTTGAAGACCATGAAATAGGATTAGCTCCAAGAAATACAATGTAAGCACTTGTAGAAGTACGATCATCACTGTTGCCGGCCCAATCAGCATCAGTAAAACAATGTAGAGATGAGGAAGGTTCAGGTTTCAAGGTTATTCCTACATCTCGAGTCCCATTTAAATAACGAAGAAGACGTTTAACTGCACCCCAATGAGTAGTGGTTGGAGCATGCATAAACTGAGATAACTTGTGAACAGCAAATGCAATATCAGGTCTGGTGAGTTGGAGATATTGAAGACTACCAAGTACTTGACGAAATTGAGTGACATCAGCAGGAGGTGTCCCATCCGAAAGAGTGAGACGAGCTGAGGTGGACAGTGGAGTCTGAACTGGTTTGGAGGTGATCATGTTATACCGAGTAAGGAGATCAACCACATACTTTCGTTGGGAAAGAAAGCATGATTTCTTGGTACGAAGAACTTCCACACCTAGGAAGTAGGAAAGGGGGCCCAAATCTTTCACTGAAAATTTTGTACCAAGGTCCGTAGCCACTCGAGTGAGGAAGGGAATATTATTTCCTGTGAGAATCAGATCATCAACATACACAAGGAAATATGCAATAACACCAGATTTATTGTACACAAAAAGAGACTCATCAGACTTTGTGTGAATAAATCCAATCCCTTCCAAGAACGTCCTAAGAGCATAATACCAAGTACGAGGTGCTTGTTTTAAACCATAAATGGACTTATGCAGTTTGCAAACAAAGGACGGAAAAGTTTTATCAACAAAACCAGGGGGTTGTGCCATGTAGACTGTGTCAGACAGGGTACCATGAAGAAAAGCATTATTCACATCAAATTGTTGAAGGGGCCAATTTCGAGTAACTGCAATACTGAGAACAGCTCGAACAGTTGAAGGTTTGACAACAGGACTGAAGGTTTCAAAGAAATCAACACCCGGACGCTGATGAAAACCTTTGGCCACAAGGCGTGCTTTAAATTTGTCTAAGGACCCATCAGGCTTGCGTTTGATGCGAAAGACCCACTTGGAGCCAACTATATTTTGAGACTCATCAGGGGGAACCAAATCCCAAGTTCCATTCCTGAGAAGAGCATCAAACTCAGAGGACATGGCTTCCCTCCACCGTTCATCTTTCAAGGCCTGGGAAACACAACTTGGTTCAGTATCAGAAGGTAAAGCCGATGTAAGACAATACCTTGAATTGGGCTTGAAGATCTTGTTTTGAGACCGAGTGACCATACTGGATCTGTGCAAGGCCGGAGGTGGTGAAGGTGGTGCGGGGGGTCGCGGAGGAGCGTTTGGCGGCACAAGAGCAGCTGGAGGCTGGATAGGGTGGGCGAGAGGTGGGTTTTCGGTATTTGGGGTGATGGGGGGTGTATTTATCATTTCAGGGGGTGCATTGGGAGTTTGGGTCGAAGATGTGGGTGTATTTATCAAAACAGGAGGTGTGTTTAGCGGAACAGTGGGTGTAGGGGAAGGGGGTGCATTTATCAATTCGGTGGGTGTATCAGGAGTGGGGGGTGTATATATCAGTTCTGGGGGTGTAACTGTCAGATCAGTGGGTGCAGGAGGTGTATCTACCAGAACAGTGGGTGTGTCAGAAACTGAATTGATTTTGGCAAAGGGAAAGGTGTGTTCAACAAATTGAACATGGCGAGAGGTATATATTTTGTGGGTGGTAAGATCTAGGCATAGATAGGCACTTTGAGTGATGGAATATCCAATGAAAACACATGGCATGGAACAAGGGTCTAATTTGTGAGCAGTGTAGGGGCGGAGCCAAGGGTAGCATAAGCACCCAAAAACTCGAAGTTTGGATAGGTTAGGTGGTTGTTTTAAAAGGCATTGGAAGGAAGAAAGCATGTTTAGGTTAACTTTAGGAAGGCGATTTATGATGTAGGTAGCTGCACAAACCGCATAAGGCCAGTATGTGAGGGGCATGGAGGCGTGGTGTAGTAGGGCTAAGGCTGTATCAACAACATGTCTGTGACGGCGTTCAGACATGCCGTTGTGCTCGGGAGTATGGGGTGGGGTGGTGAGGTGGGATATGCCATGGTTTTGGAGAAACGAGCGAAGAGCAATAAACTCCCCCCCATTATCTGTGTAAAGAGTTTTAATTTTGGTGCTGTAGTAGTTTTCAACAATGGGTTTAAAGGTTGAGAAGGTGGATAGAACATCCGATTTGCGTTTTAGGGGGTAGATCCACATGTATTTACTGAAATGGTCAACAAATATGACATAATACTTAAAACCATCATGAGATATGACCGGAGATGACCATACATCGGAGAAGATAATTTCGAGGGGTGTATGTGAAACAATACTAGATTCATTAAATGGTAGTTTGTGACTCTTAATACAATGACAAGAATCACAATTAAACAGTTTTGTAGGATTACTAGGTAAACGAAATTTGGACAAAGTATGGGATAGAATTTTGAGAGATGGGTGACCTAAACGGGAATGCTAAATCGGAAGGGGAAGGCGGTCGGAAATGAATGTGGTAGGGGAGGGTTTGGATGCTTGT
Source organism: Galeopsis tetrahit (assembly GCA_963675135.1). NCBI lineage: Eukaryota > Viridiplantae > Streptophyta > Magnoliopsida > Lamiales > Lamiaceae > Galeopsis > Galeopsis tetrahit. The sequence goes on along the minus strand of OY776125.1, from coordinate 12,049,224 downwards.
GCCGGCCATACGTAAAGATTATCAATGCGACTCCCCACGAGGAGAACGCTCCCCGTACGACCATCTCGCACCTGAAAGTAAGTTGGGCCAAAGATAACATTAACATCATTGTCTCGACATAACGATGAAACGGAGATAAGATTTTTGGCCATTTGCGGAACAACTAGTACGTTTGAGAATTTTAGCATAGTAACATGAGGAAACGATAAGGAACCAATATGTGAGATATGCAAACCGTTACCATCACCGATGACTACGTCATCTGAGCCAGAATATGGAGAGTGGAGGGACAGGTTTTGGAGGTCGGCGGTGATGTGATGTGACGCACCAGAGAATCCAAGGAACGGAGTGGGTACAAGAAATAGTCGAATGTGCGGAGGTGGTGTATGTACTAGGAGGATGGGTGTATATACTAGGTGGGGTGTATGTAGTATTGATGTGGGTGCGTAGATGTGGAGGGGTGTATTTACCAGAGTTGGGTGTGGTTACTGGATAAGTGGGTGTAAGGATTCTGGGTAGGGGGTATGTTTACTGGATAGGTGGGTGTAAGGATTCTGGGCATGAGGGGTGTGTTTTGGATTAAAGGGTGGGGTGTATTTACTAGAATGGAGAGTGTGATTACCTGGTGAGGAGGGATCGAGTTGACTCGGTGAGTAGGGGCCGAGTTGACTCGGTGAGTTTTGGATTTGGGTTGTTTCCAATTTGAAGATTTCTGGGCAAGTTGTTGCCGTGTGGCCGAGAGCACGACAGAATTGGCAGGTGGGTGGCGTTCGTGTGCGAGGTGGGCGGTTGGAGGCTCTGCCAGCGACCATTGCCGGTCGTAACGTGTTACCGGCGACCATGGCCGAGCTGGGCGAGGAAGATTAATCCTCTTGGGCTGTATTTAATTGCTTGGAGTGGGAGGAGGAAGAAGTGGAGTAATTAATTAATTGGTATAGGTGGTTAATTGAGTTGTTGCAGGCGTGAGTGGGTAGAAGACACTTGTAGTAGGCCTGTGATTTGGAAGAAGAAGTTGATTCTTCTTGGACGGTGGTTATGCGTGAAGAAGGCTGTATGTAGGCAAACGTTGGAGTAATTAATTAATTAATTAATTGGTATGCAGACCTTCAATTTGCAGAGTAGTGGCCTTTAACTTGCAGAGTTGGGCCGGTTGAAGATTGAAGAGGAAGAAGACAAAGCTTCTTGGGAACCGTGGGTTGTTAGGTGATGGAACCGAACTACGGTTAAGGATGGATCGGGGCGTGAGCCAATTGACGCTCTGATACCATATAGTGAAACAATGAATAGGGAAATTATAATTTTATTGAATAATAGAAAAGTGTTTACAAGAGAAGTATTTATAGATACAGAGTGTATCTATATTTACAAGATACAAATGAATATTTACCAGATATTCTAGAGATCATATAATATGAAAAGATATATTCATATCCTAAATATTATATTCCTAATAATATGTTTCTTTCCAAAAAAAAAAAATAATAATAAGTAATATGTATGTTCACTTTTTGGTGTTATTTAAAATGAGAATTACTATTATCTTTTGGTATTATTTTTCATCATGTGAAACCTGATAATTAAAAATCTGGAAAATAAGCAACAAAACTTAAAATTAAAACAGATATTAGTGGCATTGTGTTACTTTGAAAATCTTAATAAAATGAAATACTCTCTGATCCAATTTTTTTAATGTTCAAGTTCCATATACTCATTTATTTTTTTTAAGATAATATTATTCACATCACTTTATTATTTAAAACAGGGACACACATAACATAATCAGATACCCTTAAAATTTTAGAAGCCTATTTTAAAAATTCGATTCAATACACTTTAATTTTAAAATAACTAAAATAAGAAATATATATACCTTTAGTCAAATTCGGTGGCAAAATCAGAATAAGGAAACCGAAACCTACTACAAAGCAATTGCACATTATAAAATCTTCACCAAATTAAGGATGTTGAAAAATTTCATCAACGAAATTTCTATTGCATCACACAATGCCAAAGAGAATATTCATCACAAAAATACCAATTATACAAACAAACACATGTGTTATATATTGCAAATAAAAAAATGTAAAAGATACCACTAAATTTGAATTCTTTACTTTTTTATGAATTAACTGAAAATGCAATTAAAAAAAATAATAACAAATAAACTTGTGATGATCTTTGAAAATAATTGAACAAGTAAGAAAAAGAGATAACAAAAATAATAAAAAATATGTTAGAGAAAAAGATTGTGGAGATTAAACTTCAAAAATTCAACATACAAAACAAAAATTCAACATATAAAACAAAAATTCAAAGAACATGTAAAATTCGATTGAAAAGGGAAGACACAAAAGTTTTTGAAACTCGAAGCATGCATAGGAGTACTCTATAAAAATAAAGAACAAATATGTTTTTTTTAAAGAAATATCTTTGAATATGAACGAGGATTTTAAGCAATAATTATACCTAAATTTAATCAGGTTATTATATTCGTTAATAAGTATTTTAGTTAATTTATACTCCCTCCATTTTTTATTAAATGTCACTTTGCCTTTTTCAATATTTTTTAAATAAGTGTCATTCTACACTTTTTTCTTTAAGTTTGACAATTTTACCCTTGTACATTGTACTCCCTCCATTTTCTTTACCTTAATTTAAGTTTTTTCCCTTTTGAATATAGTACTATAACATAAATCATGCATAAATCTTAATTATTGTATATATGAATATCATCTACAATATTGACCACATTCATTACTAAAAATAAATTTAATATTAAAATTAGTTATCATTAATGAAGGGTAAAATGGTCCATGATTATATATCTTAATATGTTGAAAATTGTTTAAATGACACTTGTTTAAAAGTGGAGGGAGTACCAATTATACTAAATATAATTGATTTAATTGAACATTATCATGATTGAAAGGAAAGAAACCCATATTTTCGGAATTATACATTTAGGTTGAAAATCATTAGTTGATCTTTCATTACTATATTATGTACAAAGTAATTTTCAATCTTTCCTTTTATTATGTACAAATCATTATCATAAAAAAAACTAACGTAGTAACATCAACGCTTTATTTAATATACACGGGGATAAAGATTATATATAAGGGTTCAACTTTTGGCGCTCCCAATACTCTCATCAGTATCATCTGGGATTTCAATTTCTCTTCAGCCTAAAACTCTAAATCGAGAAATTCCCCAAATCGAACCCCTAAATTTGCAGAGAATGTCGATTAATTTAACGGAAGGAGCGATTTCTGTGATATTGCGCAACAACCCTCAGAATAGTTACATAAAACCGGTGCTGCAAATTGCCGATATAAGCATCATTAACTCCCCCTGGACTCGGAGTGGCGAAGAGCGATATCGTATTTTGCTTTCCGATGGTTCATTCACTCAGAAAGGAATGCTCACTGGCGGGTGTAATTATTTGGTGCATACCGGCAAACTGCAGAAAGGCTCCATTGTTCAGCTAATGCAGTTCGTGCGTTCTATCATCCATGATCGCAGGTAGGTTTCTCGAATTTTGTCAGCCTAGTTGGTTATTGTTGAATCTTTGGGGTTTGTTTCAGTGATTAAAGTCTCGGTTTCTTCTTTTGTCTCTTGTAGATTGATTGTGTGCATCGGCAGTGAGATTATCCTAGTTTTTTTTTAATAGGAGTATATTTTTTTAGAAATGGTTAACTTATTTATTTATGGGCCTCTTAAAATTTGTTCTGTTTGGTGGATATTGAATTTTTTTACTTGTTTTACTCAATATGTTTTAGTTTCCTTCTTCAGAAATATGGACGAGTAGTAGTTCTCTTATGTTTGTGTATTGTTGATGGTAGACTCTTGATTTATAAGATTGAATCTTTCTCTGTATTTGAATTTTTTATTTTTTTTTTGAAGCCAAACTTCTTTATTAGCAAATGCAAGTTCCATTCTAGAATAATATTTGATTAGTAATTGATAATTGATTATTTTTCTTATATTAAATTGAGTTCTGTTTTGATCCATTGTTGATATTTATTCTAGAATAATATTCATCCAAAGAATTACACCTGAATGGAAATGTCTTGGTCCTGTTGTTGCACTTCTTATTGAATATTCTTTCCTTGCACTTTGAGCAGGATTGTCATTGTCGAAGATTTAGATGTGATAGTTGATAAATGTGACATTATTGGTGAACCAAAGCAATTTCCAACAAGGACTGACGAAAATGTCTCTTCAGTGGCCCCGTCTACAACACCAGTTCAGCCAATGAATCAGCTAGCTGGAGGTGGCGGTGGTAGGCCTCCATCATATAGTGCTGGCAATAGAGGCATTCCTACTGCTGGTTCAGTCATCGGTGATTCAGTTCCTAGGCCACTTGTGGGTGGTGGGATTCATACTCTTCCTTCAGGGGAAAACCTAGGAAGACAGAGCGCTTCAAATGCTTCGCCAATGTTTCCCCAAACAGGAGCTGCTTCTGGTGTTTATTGTCCTGTGAATAATTATGTGCGTCCACCTTCTTCATATAATCAGCCACCTCAAACTCTGAATCGAGAAATTCCCCAAATCGAACCCCTAAATTTGCAGAGAATGTCGATTAATTTAACGGAAGGAGCGATTTCTGTGCTATTGCGCAACAACCCTCATTATAGTGACATAAAACCGGTGCTGCAAATTGCCGATATAAGCATCATTAACTCCCCCTGGACTCGGAGTGGCGAAGAGCGATATCGTATTTTGCTTTCCGATGGTTCATTCACTCAGAAAGGAATGCTCACTGGCGGGTGTAACCATTTGGTGCATACCGGCAAACTGCAGAAAGGCTCCATTGTTCAGCTAATGCAGTTCGTGCGTTCTATCATCCATGATCGCATCCATGATCGCAGGTAGGTTTCTCGAATTTTGTCAGCCTAGTTGGTTATTGTTGAATCTTTGGGGTTTGTTTCAGTGATTAAAGTCTCGGTTTCTTCTTTTGTCTCTTGTAGATTGATTGTGTGCATCGGCAGTGAGATTATCCTAGTTTTTTTTAATAGGAGTATATTTTTTTAGAAATGGTTAACTTATTTATTTGTGGGACTCTTAAAATTTGTTCTGTTTGGTGGATATTGAATTTTTTTACTTGTTTTACTCAATATGTTTTAGTTTCCTTCTTCAGTAATATGGAGGAATAGTTCTCTTATGTTTGTGTATTGTTGATGGTAGACTTTTGATTTATAAGATTGAATCTTTCTCTGTATTTGATTTTTTTTTTTTTTTTTGAAGCCAAACTTCTTTATTAGCAAATGCAAGTTCCATTCTAGAATAATATTTGATTAGTAATTGATAATTGATTATTTTTCTTTTATTAAATTGAGTTCTGTTTTGATCCATTGTTGATATTCATTCTAGAATAATATTCATCCAAAGAATTACACCTGAATTTGGTTGGTCTTAAGTTCAATCTAGTGCTGTTGAGGCTTTGATGTTTCACTTCTTATTGACTATTCTTTCCTTGCGCTTTGAGCAGGATTGTCATCATCGAAGATTTACAAGTGATAGTTGATAAATGTGACATCATTGGTGAACCAAAGGAATTTCGACGAGATTTCAAGGGACCAATTCCACTTTTCATTAATGCGATGCCAATTGAAGCCATGGCAAATCTCCGTATAGACTAGTCCATCTCAGGAATTGTTTGCATCTTGATGTTTTGAACGGAGACCTATTGTGATTTGATTAGGTTAATTGTCAATTTGTGTGCCTGTAAATTTTGCGTTATTATAGACTTAATATATTGGCAGAGCATTAGCTGTTTTGTTGGACCTAAGTGAATTTCCCATGACTGGTAATAATTTGCAGAAAATAATGAATGCAGGTCCTTTATATGCAGTGATTACGATAAGAAACATATGGTTGAAGTCCCTATACAACTAAAACAAGCTCATCAAACACCAACTGTCCGCATGCAGCCTCAGTAATATGATGGCCCCTAATAAGAAATAAGAAAATCATTAAATTGCTTTCACACATACTCCCTCGTATTCTTAATATAAGTCTTTTTGACCTTTATCTTTCTTTGTAAAGTATATGACGTTTTACACTTTTCAATACAAATTAATTGCGATTCTTTCAAATTTAACCTTAAGATCACCAAATATTTACATAAATATGTTTTTTTATTATTAGATGTACAATCATTGATTAAGGACTAACATGTATATTTTGAGTAGGAGGGAGTTATATTGAAAATGAATTATTACATATAAACTAAAAAAAAAATATGTATGTGAATTAATTTTTTTTCATTATATATTTCAATTTCTTTAAAATAAGTCGAATTTTAGTCAAAATTGTAATAATAATCATTTTAGTCAAATAAATAATCATTTTTGTTGTCAATCAATTACATACCCGAATTGTTCACATGAGATGTGTGCATAATATGTTGCTTAAATTATGCCACTCATTTATCTTACATTACTTTTTATAAAAGAAAATTTAAAATAAATGCATAAAACATAATTTTAGCTTTTCTTTTAAAAAAAAAGTTACTTTATAAACGCGTGTGTAATTCCATAATTAATTTTTAATGCAATTTTTATTTCATATTTATTATATGAAATTTACCTTGGGTTGCCGACCTTTTCAATAAAAGGGGAAAGGGCCCAATTTTTCTATCTGTTAGATAGGATGAAGACCAAAATCAATAATTGGAAGCATAGGGAGTTTTCAAAGGGTAAGGAGGTGTTGATCAAATCAGTGCTACAAGCGATACCTATTTATGTTATGACTTGTTTCAAGATACCGATTCAAATTTACAATAAAATGGAATCGATGATGACTGATTTTTGGTGGGGAATGCAGGATGATCGTCCCAAAATGCATTGGCAAAAGTGGAAAAACCTGTGCAAACCTAAAAGTGAAGGAGGGATGAGTTTCAGAAGAATGCATCTTTTCAACCAAGCACTATTGGCAAAACAGGTTTGGAGAATGATTGAGTGTCCTAATTCGCTGTTAGATAAGATATTCCAAGCAAGATATTTTAAACATTTTGATATTTTGGAAGCAGAAGTTGGCAATAATCCATATTTTACTTGGCGATCCCTTTGCTCGAGCCGAGAAATTTTACAACAAGAGATTAGATGGTTGCTGGGCAATGGCAGGAAAATTAAGCTTCATAAGCATGCTTGGGTCCTTAGTTTACATAGAAGAAGAATTACCTCCAAAATTGCGCCAGGGACTGATGTCTCGAGATTTTTAACAATGAACAGAGAGTGGCAGGAAGATTTGGTCTGTACGACATTCTTCCCTTTTGAAGCTGAAGGTGTACTGTGTACGGTGGTTGGAAGAAATGCTATAGAGGAATCTAGATTCTGGCCTCATGATTTCCTTGGAAAATACACGGTTAAGACGGGGTACATAATGATCAGGGAGAAGGAGACACATAAGGCAGATAAAGCGTCGGGGCAGGGATGGTGGAATGGCTTATGGAGACTAAAGATTCCCCCAAAAGTTAGAATTTTTGGGTGGAAACGTTACCATGATTTTATTGCAATTGAAGGAAATCTTGAACGAAGGCATATTCCAACTTCAGGGTTGTTGGTCCTAAGTTGAGTGAAGATTGATTAAGCTAGTAAAAGTTTAGAGGGGAGAGGTGAATAGACTTTTAAAAATCTTTCAAAATATCAGAATATGCAATGCGGAATATCAAATTTTAATGAGCCATTTAGTGTTTATACTCAAATTTTGATTTTGAACTTTTACTTGTCTTTTCTGCAAAGAACACTAGTATTGTATACTCAACTTCGATTTTTCAATCTCGTTGATTATTCAAGTTAACAATTAACAAACAAATATATGTAGAAAGTAAACAACACAAGATTTATAGTGGTTCGACAACTTGTCTACATCCACTCTCACAACTCCAGTCGTGAAATTTTATTAACTGTTCTTGTGGCTTTAAGTCCCAAGATATAAGACTTCGATCTTCTCGATTATATCACCAGATATATCTTCGATCTAACAACTATCTATTTTACAAGTAACTAACAACTTGTTTATAGAAGATTGACACGATCCCAGATTTGAAGCAATCAAGATCAAAGCGGCTGGAATCAAGGAATCAATCAAGCACACAAGGAAAGATTGCCAAACAGCTAGTCAACTCCAACGGCTAGTTGCAGCAATTGCAGCAATCCTCCATATAAATACAAGAGGATGAGGAAGAACAAAGCACGAAAAATACTACGCAAGAATTTTGAAGCTAATCAAGCAAGCAAGGCAAAAAGCAATACTCCATTAAGAATTCTCAAGAGCCCAGAAAATACCTGAATACCTTTTAGCTCTTAAGTTATTTCATTATCCAACCAAAGAACCTGAATCCAATACATATTGTATATCCTTTGATTTAGGCATAGTGGTTAAGCAATCTATAAGCTTGAACCATTAGTTGGATCCATTCAAAAACCCCAAAACCCCCCACCATAAGGTTAAGTTTTTGAATCCCTGTAAGAGTGCAAGTGCTCACAAATCACTTGTGGAGACCGTAGCAGTTTGGAACTGCTCAGATCTCAAAGTCCTACCCTTGGGACTATAAAGGACAAGCCCTTGTAATTTTCGGGAAATTAAAGGGATTAAATATCACGTTTGGAACGTGAGAGTGGACGTAGGAACGTATATCCGAACCACTATAAAATCTGGTGTCATTTACTTACTGCACTTTACATTTCAGTTTACTTATCTTTATTATAGTGCATATCTTTATAAACCAAACCATATCTTTCAAACCACCATCAGCTGAGTACTTCATAAAAACAAGTAATTGGTTATTTCAAAAGAACACTCGAACGAGTCTAAATAAAAGGCCTACTCACTTCCGCATATCACTCACTCTATCAAATAACTATTGTCATTTGGACCAGCAGACTTGTAGTCCAGCTGACATAGACATCAGAAGAGGTTTCCAACTCTTTAATTGAAAAAGTTTTAAAGTCTATTCACCCCTCCCCTCTAGACTTTAATCCCATTCACTACTCGTTCAGGGACCAACAAGTGGTATCAGAGCAGTGTTTTCAAAAGACCACTGCTTTGAATTTTTTATTTTCGAAAATCTGCACTTTTTTTGTTGTTTTCAGATTTTAGCGTGTGAGTACACTTTTTAAAGTGGAATCGATGTTTTAAATCGAACTCACTGCTCTGCTGTGATGTGTGATGAGTTTTGGCCAAATTCCATCGCTTGAGCCATAAAAAACACGTTTTACTGTTTTCAATGGTCACCTAAATAGATCTGTTTTTGAAAAAATGTTTTGCATGCATTCTGTTTTCATAAAAATCATAATTTCATGTATTTGGATTATTGTGTGTTAAGAACATGTCAACAACTAAGGGGGAACTTCAGCTCAGCTGAGTTCTAGCCCTATCTGGATTTACACGTGTATGAGCAAGAAGAGGAGATCAAGATGATCAAGTTGTTAGAAGACCTGAAGGCAAGAAGAGCTTAATTGGAAGTCGTCTGATTTGCAACATATCAGTTGAAGAGTAGATAAGAAGACCTTTGTAATAGCTGATTAGGTGAGTCCGTGCTTGTAAAGTGCAATATTAATATAAAACTCATCTTTTTAGCTTTTGGAGATAACATCTAGTTATCTCATCTGATGACAATTTCTCATTGTCATCATACAAAAGCCTTTTTCTTTTACTCTTCTGCACTATTATATGGACTCCAACACTGTCTGTTCTTTATTGCTTCAGTTAGTGTTAGATGATTTGGTTATATCAAAAAGGGGGAAATTGTTGGGATATGTATATCCCTAGTTTAGTTTTGATAAACCAAATCAAACATGTAATAGGATAAGTTGTATTGTATAGGTAACTTTATTATACATCTTGTAATAGATAGGACTCTGATAAGAAGAGAAGACATACCAATGCTCAGAAGAGAAGAAAAGACCAAGACCAGAAGTCTCCTGATTAGATGAGTTAAACTCATCTTATAGGATAAGAAGAGTAAGAGTAAGATGAGTATACATAAGCTGAGTAGAAGTCATCTTACACAAGCTGAGTAAAAGACAGCTGAGTAAAGACAGCAGCTGAGAAGAGACAGCAGCTGAGTAAAGACAACAGCTGAGAAGAGACATCAGCTGAGTAAAGACAGCAGCTGAGTAAAGACAGCAGCTGAGAAGAGACAGCAGTTGAGTAAAGACAGCAGATGAGTAAAAGACAACTGAGAAAAGACAACAGCTGAGTAAAGACAGTTGAGTAAAGACAACAGCTAAGTAAAAGACAGCAGAAGCCTAAAAGAAAGATCAGATGAGTACCCAATTAAGGGAAGACCAATCAGAGCTGAAATCAATGATTGACAAGATATGTGCACAAGAAAGGAAAGTCAAAGATATGATTGAAATTACATGACAATGGTAATATTCAATCATATCAAATCAAGAGATTGCCAATTCCTGAATTAGTGGAGATTTGATTGCTATCATCCAACGGTAACATTCAAACATCAACACTATATAAATGAGTTCAGTTCATACATCATTGGGAGTGTGAAGAGGTGTGAGATGCAGAGGTCGAGCAAAGTTCTTAAAGTCCAGAAATAAGAAAAGCTCAAGAAGATCGTTCATGAAGATTCAACACGCATCACCTCATCCCCAGTGAGTGAACTCATAACATCTAAGCCAGTTTAGCCACTCAAATATATCCATAGCTTAGAGAGAATTTCCCAATCCTAGCATGAGGCTAAAACAGATTGTAAGGGAAATTCTCATCTAGTTCATATACACGAAACCCACCCTCTACCATAAAACCCTAGAAGTCAAGTTGAGTGTTCATCACTGTAAAGAGTGCAAGTGCTCTCAACTCACTTGTGGAGACCGTAGTAGTTTGGAACTGCTCAAATCTCAAAGTCCTTCTCTTGGGACTATAAAGGACAAACTCCTGTTAATTTTTGGGAAATTAAAGGGATTAATATCACGTTTGGAACGTGAGAGTGGACGTAGGAACGTATATCCGAACCACTATAAATTACTGTGTTATTTACTTTCTGCACTTTACATTTCATTTCATTTACATAACATATTTGTGCATAAACTGTTTTACAAACTTTATTTAAGAATTAGACGAGTATAATCTTTATGGGCACACTAAAAAATTCCGCACTTAACTCCGATAGGTAATTAATCAGCCGACTTACTAGTCCTAGGCCCCTAGTGAAATCTGAAGACTAGTTACCTTGAAGAGTTAGTTTATTTTCCACACCATCAACAGACATCAAGTCAGCTGATCTATACTCGACTCATCTTGTTTTTCGGGGACCAACACTTATAAATAGTCGAAGACATTCAAATGCTTAAGACTACTGATACTAAGAGATTTACTAAGCAATTACTAAGAAGAATTCAAAGCAAAGAAACTCACAGAGTTGAAGTTCAGAAAGTTGAAGCCGCAAGACAAGTCACAAATTCGAAGAAGACTACTACTGGACTAGAGAATATCGAAGTCTTATTTCTTGGGACTTAAACCCACAAGAACACACTACTCGAAGAGAAGAGTAATAAGAATTTCATGACTGGAGTTGTGAGAGTGGATGTAGACAAATTGTCGAACCACTATAAATTCTGTGTTGATTTACTTTACTGTTTTATTTGTTTTATTTTGAATTACATTAAATACCCATCCCTTATCCCCTCCCCATGACTCGAACCCAGGATCTAATGCCTAGGTAGTGGTGCTCTAACCACGTGAGCTATCACACTTTGTCTTACTGTTTTATTTGTTGTTTAGTTGATTAATCTGCATATAGAATAGACAAGACTAGTGTTCATACAAAAGTTCATATTTCGAGATTAGTTGAGTATAAATTTGTTGGGCTCATTATTAATTCTGATATTCCGCATTGTGTATTCTGAAATATTGAAAGATTTTGAAAAGTCTATTCACCCCCCTCTAGACATTTTCCTAGCTTACTCAATATTATCAACTCAACTAGGAACCTACATTAACTTTTCTCTTTTAGGGTTATTCATCAAATTTGGTAGTTCATGAACAATGGGAGAATATTGCAAAATTTTGTGAAAATATAAATTCAGATAGTACGTGTAATTTGAATGATGTATATGTCTTAATATGATATTTAATTTGCATGCATTAGAAAAGAACTTTCATTAAAAAAATGTTACAACAGGCTCGTGCGTTGCACGGGTAAAAAACTAGTTTAAAAAATGAAGGAGTATGGTAGAGACATTTTATTTATGATATGAAGCTTTATTCTTATGTTTGTAGTTTACTTTGTTTGAAAATGTAATTCGAATAAGATAATAAGTACATTATAAAATTTTCTTCATCCACTAAAAGTGTGTTCAGTTCTTTTTTTTGAGTTCACAAAAAATATGATTATAGTGCACTTTTGAATATTTTTTTCTACTTTACTAATAAGATTGAGTATCTACCAAATCGAAAATGATATAGAGCCCACCAGTTGTGCCACCAATTCTGCCACTGCCTAAGTGGCATTACCACGTCAATAAATTTTTATTTATATTTAATTCAAACTTAATCTAATTTCAATATTTTTTTTATATTTAATATTATCTTTATCAAATTAAGCTAACTAATGCCATCAATCTTTTCTCAAATCTTTCCATCACCATTAATTTTTTCTCTGAATCTTTTCTCCACAAAAAATGAACTAAATGAAAGAAATATAAAAATTCAGCAACATTAAAAAGAAACACAAATAATAAAAAAACTCAGGAAACAACGTATCATGAAATAGTCGTGTTAGCTTAAAATAAAAAGTGTACTTCTTAGAGAGTAGAGTGGGGCAGGTTCATTTATCATGGCCGCTTCGACATGTCCTACTTTGTGCCATTGATATCTCCTTTGATGATTTAAGTCGATGAGATCGTAGAAGATGAACTCTACTAGGAGTTGTCAAAGCATGGTTGTGTTGCTCAATAAAGTAACTAATAAGCCATATATTATCCTCCTCTTAGATCTCTTAACTCATTTTTGCTGGACACTCACATCGAGTAAGTCCCCGACTCCTTTCCTCTGTCGGTGCGACATCATTTTTCTTTCTATGACTTTCGTTTGTCTTTCCTTCCTTTGAGCACACAAATATTTTTCAACAAATATTGATACGTATGCTAAAAGCTCCTCATTATAAAATTCAAATGCTTCTTCTGATGTTTGAAATTCCTGTCCAATTTTTGGAATAAAATTAGTTGCAACTTGTGGGATAAACACTACATCATCTTGTTCTTCTTCCATATTTGTATAGATATAAGGTTTCAAATAATCTTAAGCAAATTGAAGAGAAGAGATTCTGAGAGTTTTCTGAGAGTTTCTGGAGTTGTGGAGAAGAGATTCTGAGAAAAAATTAAATGGTGATAGAAAGATTTGAAAAAAGATTAATGGTGTTAGTTTGATAGAGATAATATTAAATTAAATGTAAAAAAATATTTTATAATTTTGATCCGGATAAAATAAAATATTGATATGAGATTTTGAGAAAAAATTAATGGTGATCGAAAGATTTGAGAAAAATTGATGGCATTAGAGATAATATTAAATATAAAAAACAAAAGGGTAACACTTGCGTACACTTGTATGCACCGTAACCCCTAATTTTAATTTTTTATTTATATTTTACCTGCACCCGCTAATTTAATGAGTTCACCCCCAAATTATATTTTTACTACAGTTATCTGCGCTCGCTCATTTTATGAGTTCACCCTAAATCATTTTTTACTACATTTATCTGCACCCGCTCATTTTATGAGTTCACCCCCCAAATCATTTTTTTACAACGGTTATCTACACCCACTCATTTTATGAGTTCACCCCCAAATTATTTTTTTACTATAGTTATTTGCACCCGCTCATTTTATGAGTTCACCCCAAATCATATTTATAATACAGTAATCTACACCTGCTCATTTTATGAGTTCACCTCCAAATCATTTTTTTACAACGGTTATCTACACCCGCTCATTTTATAAGTTCACCCCCCAAATTATTTTTTTACCACAATTATCTGCACCCGCTCATTTTATGAGTTCACCCCCCAATTTTTTTTAAAAAAAAAATTACATTTAAAATATTATATTATCTTTTTATTAATTTACACAAAATATAATAATAAAATCAACCCTAATTTATACATTTACAATCTTGCAGTCGAGTCATTGCCGAGTTACCGTCGATTCACCACTAAATCACCCATATTTTTAGAAAAAAAAATCGTAAAAACATAATTAAAAAAAACTATCGAAATTAGGCACAAGTCTCTATTTTTTTTCTTCTCATTTTTCAGTTTTTATTCCATACTTTTTATTTCTTTATTTTTTTTTTCCTTTTTTTTTCATTAGTATTTTTTTAAAATTTTAATACAAAATAATATTATATGTATTATTTTATTATAGTTAGTAATAAAATAAGTAATAACCAGTAATACTATAAACAGTAATCAGTAATATTATTAATAATAATTAGTAATATCTTTACAATAACAAATAATTACACGCATCTAATTACAATAAAATTTTATACAATAACAAATAATTCCACACATCTAATTATATTCAATAATACAAAAAACAATTATCAGTAATACCATGAACAATAATTAGTAATACCATGAACATTGATCAGTAATATCTTACACAATAACAAATAATTTCACAAATCTAATTATATTCAGTAATACAAAATATAATTATCAGTAATACCATAAACAATAATATGTAATATCATAAACAATAGTAATAATCAGTAATGCCTAAAGCAAAAAGAGTACTAAAATGTTTTATTACATTGAATATAAAAGTGTTAATATATAAAGAAAATTATGTTACTATATGAATAAAAATACAAAACGTGAATAAATTATCTAGATTTAAATAAATAAAGAGCAGGAATAGAAAACACAAAAAATTATCAAAATTGACTAAAAGATACTCCGTAGTAGTTTAAAAGTTGGTCTATAATAAATAATTCCACATAATCGGTAATACTACAAACAATAACCAATAATACCACAATTAATAATCAATAATACCGTAATCAATAATCATTAATATTAATTCAATAGTGTATTAATAGTAATACCACAATCAATAACTAGTAATACCAGTACCACTAACAATAATACCATAAAAAAGTGGAGGGAGTACAAATTGAGGTGTACTGAAGAAAATAAGGGGTGCACATTACCAAGCCCAATTGAACGAAACCTTAGCCCAATGGGAAGGCACCCTAGGTCAGCAGTTGCCGCCTGAGATTTCATCGGCAAGGTCACCGGCTCCGAGTGCCGGCCGATCAGAGATCCATCAGCAACATACTCACAGTCCTCCGTTGGGCCATTGACTTTTTCGTATTTTTGCACACTTTTTACAACTATACGATCCCCACAAGCGTATGGGTTCGTTAGTAGTATAATAAGTATACCAAGTAATTATCGTCCAAGGACTTAATTGAGTGAAAATGAGTCCCTTAAGTTGCAAGTTATCATGCTATTGTAGTAACTAAATGATGTTGTTTGGATTTTCGGGAATAAGCACAAAAACATTAAACTAGATTCACTAAAGTAATTAAAATTAGTGACAAGAAATAACAAGATATCTAACTTTCTTTTGGAAAGTGCAAGAGAAGTGTATTGCCTCGGGTGTTTGATACACGTGTTATGCAACACTAAATAAACAACCGCAAGTATACGGCGTCTATTGTAGCGTGATAAGCACGAGGTCGATCCCACGAGAAGGCTAAGCGTAAAAGTAGTAGTTTGTTATTCGAATTCTAAATAGACGTGATCGAGATTTTGAAAGTGATGATTTACTCTAAAGTTACCTACCAAGTGTCACGAATAAGCAACAAAGAGCAAAGATAAAATCGATCAAATGGCATACAAATCACAAAACGAAAGTAGAATGAATGTAAACTCAATTAAGAGAAAGTAGGTCCTAGAGCACATGCAATACTAGTGAATCCATCTATGATTAACTATCTACTCAAGTGGTGTTCATGCTTTGTCTATAAGATTGATCACGTAATAATGAATTAAAAGTTCTTTCGATCCAAGTAATTCAAAGGAGATATCACACAACCTAGTATCTCGACCTAAATTGCACAATAAAACCCAATAAAGCTCCTAAGATCATCACACATCTTCCTAATCATTGATCATCTTTCAATCTCACAATAAAATTAGGTCAAATGTTTGCAATCAATCAACCAAAATAGATTTCTCAACCTAATTCAATTAACTATGATCAACACATCATCATTGTACACATAATGACATGCTTTGCAATATAAACCAAGCATCCAAATAGAATTAAGCCGCACAAACACCAAATAAGCAAAACATTAATTCATAGATATCATCAAGAGTATTTACAAGGCTCTAGAACCAAAAGTGTTCTAGCCAATCAACCACATGTTTGAATTACAAGAAAAACAAAGATCAAAGCAATGAAAACTGAAAATAAGAGAAATCTTAGACTGTGGTGTGGTGGGGAATTGAATTCCCAAGCTAGTGGTGGTCTCCTTGCATGAATTGGTGGTGAATTGAAGAAGATATGACCCAAAACCTCCAAGTGTGTGTTAGTATGTGAAAGAATTCTTGAGAGAGGGGTAAGATGGTGTGAAATTTAAGAAGTGGGGTATTTATAGTGTTGGGATAGGGTTTGGATATGATATTTGCAAGTTAGTCCCTCAAAAATGGAGAAAACACGCGTTTGGCACCGAATTTGGGAGTGACTCGGCCGAGTTGGGGTCACTCGGCCGAGTTGGGGTGTTAGTCGAACATCACAAAAACAGGGGATCCGCGTCACTCGGCCGAGTGGTCTTCAAGCCTTCACTTCAACTCGGCCGAGTGCGCAGTAAAACCCAAAATCGCAGATTCGGCCGAGTAACATCACTCGGCCGTGTGCGCAGTCGAGGCCAAACTCGCAGATTCGGCCGAGTAAGGTCACTCGGCCGAATTGCCTTGTACTTCGATTTTTGGCCTTTTCTCGTTTCGTGCATATCTTCCGCCTCGGGTGTCGGATTGACTCGATTCCTTTGGCTAATCCACTCCGTTTTTCGAGACGAATCCAACCATACACTCCTCTTTCCAGTCCGATCACTTGTGGTCTGTATTTTGCTCCAAATTCCATCGTTTTACCTACAAAATCGACAAAACACAACCTTTCTCTCATTTCGGCTTAAACAATCATATTCCATGCATAAATCAATGGAATCCACATAAAAATACGCTTCACATGTGCCTTGAAAACGTGTAAATTCCACCCGAATCAAACCCCCCCAAACTTAAAATGTTGTTTGTCCTCAAACAACTAAGCACTTAAAGCAATGAGGGTGGAATGATCACAATGGAATATTCAATGTAATTCACACATGCAAAGTAAGATGCAATGATACTTCTTTCTCAAAGTGCATTTCTCAATGAAGGTCATAGGCTCACTATTACAATTCACACTCATGAATCAAAGAATGCATAAACACACAACACATTGTGAATGGGAAACATAATCCAAATGCTCAAGTCCTCTACTCACATGATGGAGTGTTTCTCTCAAACACACAAACAAATTAAGGATATTAATGCACTCATCAACCAAGTCATGCTATCAATCACCATATGCTTGCCCAACTTCTACTTTCTACACACACTCAAATGCTCAACAATGTGATCAATAGGACTTAATCAAGGATGTAACATTGGCTCTTTGGACAAGGTAAGATGAATTTGGGAATTGTGACTCTTCTAGTGGAGGGCAAAGCTTGTTGTTTTACAATGTGTGCTTTCACTTTCAAAGCTTACAAACTTCATCCTCACTTTTCTTTTTCTTTTCTTTTTCAAGCATTCATCACCTCATCTTTTGAACCATTTTTTTTTCTTTTCAAGCTTTTGGGGCTCTTTGTCCCTCTTTTCTTTTCCTTGATTTTCTTTTCATCTTTCTCCTTTTCTTTCAACTTTTCCACTTTCTCCTTTCACCAAAGATATTCATTCAAGCACATGTTTTTCACTTTGTCTTTTATCCTCCACTAGATGTAGGTATCAAAAGGCTCAAAAAGGCTAAGTGGTTAACATTGTAGTTTGCCAAGAAAATGAGGAATTAAGCTCAAGGGGCTAACTACGGAAGATTACTTCGGTTTTGGGAAATTTTTGGCTAAGTGACTCTTTTAGAACAAGATGGCCTATATCATCTCACACAATCATGCTTTCAAACAAGAATTTGGGCAAGTTCTAGGATCACTAGCAATAACATAGTCCACTCTCAAATGAACTAAACCGGATTACATGCTCGATTCAAGGCTCAATTCTCACCGGTTTATTCAATAGGACTCTCACATTCATCAAATGTTCCCAAACAACAACACATTATGCATTCATGCTATCAAAACTCACAACTATGAACACAAAATGATTCTATATTCCAACACCAATTATGCATACATTCAAGCAAATAGGCATCACCACAACTACTCAACAATGGATCCCAATGACTATTCATGCTCACATTTCACCAAATGTCCACTACCCTACATATGATCAAAACCAACTTAAGCAATATAAACATGTGAAAGCCAAGTGTGCGCCGGTGCAAAATGTACACAAACGAAATGACAAAACGGTGCAAGGGTAACAACTTAGTAGAAAAGTAAAAGAAAAATAACTCCCCCAAACTTAGAATTTTACTATGTAAAAATTCTAAGTTTGGGGCTACAAGTTGTTACCTCCCTCCTTGCACATCCAATGCTTCTTCAAAGATTACCATTGCACCACTTGCTCTCTTTTTCCAAAGTTGGTTTTGCTTCTTCTTCAATCTCCAAGACAAGGTATCCACAATTCTCCTCATCCATACCTACAAAGACACTAAGCTATCAACACTACTAAAGCAATAAAAACAAGAAAGCAATAAAACCTTGGGTTGCCTCCCAAGAAGCGCTATTTTTAACGTCCTATGCCGGACGGTTCTTCCTTAAGGGGAATATCAAGTCACCCCATCATCATTCTTGTTCTTGACCTTCTTTCCATATCCAACCTTTTTAAACCCATTGAAACATCCACAAGCTAGCCCATCCGGCTCTTCAATCATGTCATATGAGGTTGACGCCTCATTCATTTACAAGCTTGCACAAGTAGCTTTTCTTAATTTGGGGGAGTTTTTGAAGAAAACTCCCCCAAACTTGGCCTTCTTGCCCATCTTTAACTCCTTGTCTTCCACCTTGGGGTTCTCCTCCACAATATTTATCTTGGGCTCTTCTTCCACCTCCTTTCTCATGGGTATTGGGGGATACTCTCCCTTGGGAAACTCATACTCTCCATTCTCATCATTTCGGAGCTTGATAGCTCTAAACATGTCAATTATAACTATCTCTTGGTTCATTCGAAGCTCCAACTCTCCATTCCTCATATCAATTTTGGCTCCTCCGGTTGCCAAAAATGGCCTTCTCAATATCAATGGAATGCTTTTGTCTTCCTCCATATCCAAAACCACAAAGTCTACCGGAAATAGAAACTTGTCAATTTTAACCAATACATCCTCCGTTATACCCAAAGGGTATGTCATAGACCTATCCGCCAATTGGAGGCTCATTGTGGTTGGTGTGAGCTCTCCTAAACCAAGTGATTTGAAGAGTGACAATGGCATGAGGTTGATGCTCGCTCCCGAATCACATAGGGCTCTTAATGTACCTCCATCTCCAATGGTGCATGATAAAGTGAAGGATCCGGGATCTCTAAGCTTTGGAGGTAGCTTAGCTTGAATTATGGAGCTACATTGTTCGGTTAAGTGCACCGTCTCATACGCCTCAATTTTCCTCTTGTGTGACATTATCTCCTTCAAGAATTTGAAGTAATGTGGTATTTGTTCAAGAGCTTCGGCGAAAGGGATGTTGATATGGAGTTTCTTGAACATCTCCGCAAACTTGACAAACTTGCTATCCAAGTTCTTCTTCTTCATCCTTTGAGGATATGGGAGGGGCATTACATTTTTATTAAATAAAGGAGGGATTGCCTCCCCACTCTTCTTCTCCCCTTCTTTCTCCTCTTTCTCTTTCACTAAGCCATCTTCTTTGTCAACACCCTCGGGTGCCATTACCACTTCCTCCTCTAACGGCATCTTGGGCCCTTCGTAGCTAGTCCCACTTCTTAGCCTTATGGCGTTGCATTGCTCCTTAGGATTTAGCTCCGTGTTGGAGGGAAATTGCCCCGGAGTGTGTTGACTACCGATGACATTAGAAAGTTGACTCACTTGCTTCTCTATAGCTTTCACATTACTTGCCACGTTTTTTATCATTTCCCCTTGTTCATCAAGTCTTTGTCGAGTTATGTTTGCATTCTCCCTCGTCTCTCTCATGAAGTTCTTTGTTTCCCCCCATAAAAGCACCAAACATGTCCTCCAATGACAACTTTGATGAAGACTCCACTATAGCTCCATCTCTAACATTAAAATTTGGAGGTGGGATGATGGCATTCCTTGTGTTGGCATAGGAGAAATTCTCATGTTGCCTCAATCCGGGATGGTAATGATTCGGGTTAGAAGGAATTTGCCTCTCATTCCAACCTCTTTCTCGAAATTGACGGTCCCTTTGATTGTTCATATAATGGGCCTCTTCATATTGATCTTCACTAGGTCCCATTAATGACTTAGCCGCCATCATTGAAGTCAACTTGTCCATCTTGTTGGATAGAGTAGCAAAATCATCCGACTCCTTAGTGGAAGCTACTTTCCGGGCTTGCCTTCTCTCGGATGGCCATTGGTGTCCGTTCTTTGCCATCTCCTCTAGAAGCACATAGCCTTCTTCCGTTGTCTTACCCAACAAAGAACCTCCACCGGCCGAGGCATCCACCATCCCTCTTGTTCTATGGTCCATCCCGTTGTAGAAATAGCAAATCAATTGGTCTCTTGAGAACCCGTGTTGGGGACAACTTCTATGAGATCCTTGAAGCGTTCCCAAGCCTCGGCTAATGACTCATCGTCATCTTGCATAAATGAAGAAATCTCTCCTCGTATCTTGATGGTCTTGCTTGGAGGAAAGTACTTCATAAGGAAGGCATCTACAAGGTCGGCCCAATTTTCGATCGTCCTTAAATCAAGAGACATGTACCATTGTTTTGCACGATCACGGAGGGAAAATGGGAACAATTGGAGACGAATGTAGTCTTGAGGGACTCGGTTGATCTTAACCGTTCCACTTATCTCTAAGAATTGAGATAAATGGAGGTTAGGATCCTCCTTTGACAACCCTCCAAATTGGTTGTTTTGGACCATCATGATTAGCGCCGGTTTGAGCTCAAAGTTATGAGCGTCTACGAGTTCCCTACCCGCTCCTCCATATGGTTTAGGGATGGGACGGAAGTGGTCTCTCAAGACTCTTTGATTCCCGTTTTCCTCCCGTTGCTCTCCATCTCCTTCCACATTGACATTCCCTTCATTCCTCCGGTTGAGGTTATCTCTTATGCCTCCTTGTGGTCGATTACCTCCATTCCCGTTAGGTTCCTCGACTCCTTCGACCCCGTGATTCTCAAGTTCCTCTTCTTCTTCAACCGGATTCTCTCTTCGGTTCATTCTTTCCAACTCTAGTCTTCTCCTTTCAACGTTCCTTCTTCGACAATTGACTTCGATCTCCGGATCCAAGGGTAACACTTCTTGTTGATTCCTCCTAGATCGTGTGATCATAAGCCATGTCTAGACAAAAGTTCAAAAGAAGGTAAGAATCACAAGTGAAATCAAGGTAAAACAAACAAATATTTTTGGATTTTTGAGAACTAAGGAAAGCAAGTAAAATGTCTAAACTAAAACTCTCTTAGCCTACACTCTAGAGCTTATAAAAACCTCCCCGGCAGCGGCGCCATAAACTTGATACACGTGTTATGCAACACTAAATAAACAACCGCAAGTATACGGCGTCTATTGTAGCGTGATAAGCACGAGGTCGATCCCACGAGAAGGCTAAGCGTAAAAGTAGTAGTTTGCTATTCGAATTCTAAATAGACGTGATCGAGATTTTGAAAGTGATGATTTACTCTAAAGTTACCTACCAAGTGTCACGAATAAGCAACAAAGAGCAAAGATAAAATCGATCAAATGGCATACAAATCACAAAACGAAAGTAGAATGGATGTAAACTCAATTAAGAGAAAGTAGGTCCTAGAGCACATGCAATACTAGTGAATCCATCTATGATTAACTATCTACTCAAGTGGTGTTCATGCTTTGTCTATAAGATTGATCACGTAATAATGAATTAAAAGTTCTTTCGATCCAAGTAATTCAAAAGAGATATCACACAACCTAGTATCTCTACCTAAATTGCACAATAAAACCCAATCAAGCTCCTAAGATCATCACACATCTTCCTAATCATTGATCATCTTTCAATCTCACAATAAAATTAGGTCAAATGCTTGCAATCAATCAACCAAAATAGATTTCTCAACCTAATTCAATTAACTATGATCAACACATCATCATTGTACACATAATGACATGCTTTGCAATATAAACCAAGCATCCAAATAGAATTAAGCCACACAAACACCAAATAAGCAAAACATTAATTCATAGATATCATCAAGAGTATTTACAAGGCTCTAGAACCAAAAGTGTTCTAGCCAATCAACCACATGTTTGAATTACAAGAAAAAAAAAAGATCAAAGCAATGAAAACTGAAAATAAGAGAAAGCTTAGACTGTGGTGTGGTGGGGAATTGAATTCCCAAGCTAGTGGTGGTCTCCTTGCATGAATTGGTGGTGAATTGAAGAAGATATGGCCCAAAACCTCCAAGTGTGTGTTAGTATGTGAAAGAATTCTTGAGAGAGGGGTAAGATGGTGTGAAATTTAAGAAGTGGGGTATTTATAGTGTTGGGATAGGGTTTGGATATGATATTTGCAAGTTAGTCCCTCGAAAATGAAGAAAACACGCGTTTGGCACCGAATTTGGGAGTGACTCGGCCGAGTTGGGGTCACTCGGCCGAGTTGGGGTGTTAGTCGAACATCACAAAAACAGGGGATCCGCGTCACTCGGCCGAGTGGTCTTCAAGCCTTCACTTCAACTCGGCCGAGTTAGGTTACTCGGCCGAGTGCGCAGTAAAACCCAAAATCACAGATTCGGCCGAGTAACATCACTCGGCCGTGTGCGCAGTCGAGGCCAAACTCGCAGATTCGGCCGAGTAAGGTCACTCGGCCGAATTGCCTTGTACTTCGATTTTTGGCCTTTTCTCGTTTCGTGCATATCTTCCGCCTCGGGTGTCGGATTGACTCGATTCCTTTGGCTAATCCACTCCGTTTTTCGAGACGAATCCAACCATGCACTCCTCTTTCCGTTCCGATCACTTGTGGTCTGTATTTTGCTCCAAATTCCATCGTTTTACCTACAAAATCGACAAAACACAACCTTTCTCTCATTTCGGCTTAAACAATCATATTTCATGCATAAATCAATGGAATCCACATAAAAATACGCTTCACATGTGCCTTGAAAACGTGTAAATTCCACCCGAATCAGTGTTTCCGTTTTGTGAGCAATTAAGTGAACTAGTGAACCAATTACATGATTTTCCTACAAATTTGGGTCAAGCTAAAGGCTATCACATAAGTGTGCAAACCCCCTCGAAAGGCATAGGTAAACATCGTGCATTGATTAGCAATTATAGGATCTAACCAAATACCATAATCCCCTAAGATAGTGTTTCATAAGCACTTTCAACACGGTTACTAATGCTTATGAAACGCCCTCTCACCAAACTCCTAGACGACCTCTACTCGTTTAGTGTCTAAGGTTGTCGGTCTAGCCATTAACACCCCTCTCGGGTGAGCTAATTACTAATTAACTTCTATTCAATTGACCAAAGCTCACACTCACACTCCCAATCATGCTACCCAACTCTCGTTGCAATAAACACAATCGAACATGCTCGCTAATAGGGTTGATCAACCAAATGAATCAATCACAATACAACTCTAGAAACATTAACACCCAAATCCTAAGTTAATCATGCAATTACTTCACAATTACACTAAATTCTCATCAAAACATCCACACCCAAGGCAATAGGAGATTAGCCCATGGTTCTAGAAGAGAATCCCATGGCTATAACAACAAATGACATCAAACTCATGGTGAAATAGCAATAGAAATGAGAATTTAACCAAATACCAAATTGAATTGTAAAGTAGAGTAATATCACCTTGATCATGAAATTGTAGCTACAATATGATGGAATAAGCAAAGCCCACTTACAATCCTTGATTGAAAACACCAAATTAACTAAATTCTAAGCTAATCCATGGAAAACTAGAAGAAAACTATCTCAAAAACCTATAACTATGTGTAAAGTCTTCTCAATTGTGGAATCCCCTTTTCAAAACGAACTTTGGGCCTTATATACTCTTCCAAAAGTGTTTGGCATGTGCCCTAAGGTAGAAACATGATTTTAGGCGAAAATAAGAGGTTACACGGCCGAATCGGGTAGCTCGGCCGAGTCGGGCACTTCCAAAAACGTGTTTTGCCTTTTTGTTCACTCAGCAGCTCGGCCGAGTGCTGTAGCTCGGTCGAGTCGGGCCGTAGAATGCCTTCCCCCTTTTCTAGGAAACTTGGCCGGATTGCGTAGCTCGGCCGGATCACCAATCATTCCAGATTCTGGAATGAAATTCCACTCGGTCGGATTGCGTAGCTCGGCCGAATCATGCCTTGACAAATTCCTTAGACTTTTCAGTGCACTCGGCCGGATTGTACAGCTCGGCCGGATCACCCCGACTTCCAGATTCTGCATTCGACCTTCCATTCGGCCGAGTTGTGCACCTTTCCCACTCGGTCGGATAGAGTAGCTCGGCCGAGCTGCTGGACTTCCAGATTCTGCCTTCAATATTTCACTCGGCCGAGTGGTAGAGCTCGGCCGAGTTGTCCAATCTTCCAGATTCTGGACTCAATTCGCACTCGACCGAATTGTGTAACTCGGCCAAATTGCCTCTTCCATGTTCTTTTGTGCACCAATTCCAATCCGTGGCTCCGATTAGCTCGATTCTTCTTGCATATGCACTCTCTCTTCATCTTCTTTCATCTGACATTTTCTTCAGATTGATTCCTTCGTGTGATTTGCTTCAAAACTCATCGTTTTTTCCCTAAAAACAATGCAAAACAATCATGTATCAATAATTCGATAAACAAACTATTTTTACATAACTTTTGCACTCTTAATACGAAAATTCAAGCATATTCACACTATAAATTCATGCAATCTCACCACAAATCAGCCACCGTCACCCGGAGGAAGAGGCTGTGCAGGAACAGGGTGAAGAAGACGAAGCAATGTAGCTTCGATTTGGACAGAGATGAACGACGAGAGCGAGGCGACGTCAATCTGGGTGTTGTAGGTGAGCGCCATTGATGCCGGAGAAGATCTTGGATCGCGAACACAAGAGAGATTGATGGAAGCAGTCGCGTCGGTGGTCGAAATGAGTAGAGGTTTTCGGCCGTGATGGAAGATGATGTCAAATGTCATGGAAGTGAAGAATCGCCATTGCGATTTGAGGAGGGTCTCGGGCTTCAATGGCCGGGACGGAAGCGCCGTCGTCGTCGTCGAGGGGGTGGTCGGACATAGTGGTGGCAGGGTCACCCGCCGAACGACATGGATTTCCGGCAGGTCCTTTACTCATCAAATTAAAATTGAAATTCAGGTGCACCGCCGATCGACTATAATAAAATCATACCTATAATCTTATTTTGTATTAAAATTTAAAAAATACAAATGAAAAAAATGGAAAAGAAGGGCATCAAAATAAAATAAAAAAAGTAAAAGGAAAAAAATGAATAAATAAAAAAATTGAAAAATAAACTGAAAATGGGAAGAAATAAAGGAAAAGAGAAGGGGGAAGAAAAATTAAAAAGAAAAAAATCGAGATTTGTTGCTAATTTCGATAGTTTTTTATTAATTATATTTTTACGATTTTTTTTTAAAATATAGGTGAGTTGGTGGTGAATCGACGGTAACTCAGCTGCATATTGTAAATATATAAATTAGAGTTTATTTTATTATATTTTGTGTAAATTAATAAAATGATACTCCCTCCGTCCCCGAAAAGTTTGCGGGGAATCTTTGGCACATGGTTTAGGAAAAAAATGTAATGATGAGAGTGTTGAGGGGTAATTTTGTAAACTTTTATATATAAAGTAAATAAAGTAGGTGGGTTGAGTGTATGGTGGGTCCCAAAAGTAATTGCATAAAGGGTAAATATGTGTATATTGTGAGGGTGAAGATTGTGATAATTATTTCTATTTTGGGGTATGCAAACTTTTCGGGGACAAATAAAAAAGGAAAGTATGAAAACTTTTCAGGGACGGAGGTAGTAATATAGTTTTTTAAATGTGATTATTTTTTTAAAAATATTTTGGGGTGAACTCATAAAATGAGCGGGTGCAGATAATCGTGGTAAAACAATAATTTGGGGGTGAACTCATAAAATAAGCGGGTGTAGATAACCGTGGTAAAAAATGATTTAGGGGTGAACTCATAAAATGAGCGAGTGCAGATAACCGTAATAAAAAATGATTTGGGGGGTGAACTCATTAAATGAGCGAGTGCAAATAATAATAGTAAAAAATAATTTGGGGGTCAACTCATTAAATGAACGGGTGCAGATAAAATTAAAATTAATTGATGAATTAAAATTTAAATTGAAGTATGCACCGTAAATGCAAGTGTATACAAGTATTTGGCAAAACAAAATTGATATGGAAAAAAATATATATATTGATATTAGATTAAGTTTGAATTAAATATAAATAAGAATTTATTGATGTGGTAATGTGACATAGGCGGTGGGTAAAATTGGTGGGCACAACTGGTGTGCTCTATATCATTTTCGTCTACCAAATATATTATTTACTAGTTATCTAAAATATATTCTTTATAAATAAAATATGATTTTTTTAAATACATGTATAAAAAAAAAGTGTTCAAACACACTTTTAATGGACAGACGGAGACGGAGTAATTTTTTTGTCAACATTAAAGAATTTTGAAATGGACTGATTTGAGAAAAGAGAGATTGTGATACAGTAATCATGATGCATTTGACATATTTGCAAATACTCTCTCTTTTTAAAATATGATTTTTTTAAATACATGTATAAAAAAAAGTGTTCAAACACACTTTTAATGGACAGACGAAGACAGAGTAATTTTTTTGTGAACATTAAAGAATTTTGAAATGGATTGATTTGAGAAAAGAGAGATTGTGATACAGCAAATACTCTCTCTTTTTCAGTTTCTCAGTTTCCTTTTATAAATTATATTATTTTTTCTCTTTCAAGTTCTAATTACATTACTATTTATTATTTTATTACTATATTTTTTAATCAAAATATAAAAAGAAACTTATAGCAAAAAGAATATGATAACATTATACTCCATAATGGTTCATCTTTTAGCCCTCCCTGTACTCTCATCAATATCCTCTCTAGGGTTTCAATTTCTTTTTACCCTCAAACTCTGAATCGAGAAATTCCCCAAATCGAACCCCTAAATTTGCAGAGAATGTCGATTAATTTAACGGAAGGAGCGATTTCTGTGATATTGCAAAACAACTCTCAGAATAGTGACATAAAACCGGTGCTGCAAATTGCCGATATAAGCATCATTAACTCCCCCTGTACTCGGATTGACGAAGAGCGATATCGGATTTTGCTTTCCGATGGTTCATTCACTCAGAAAGGAATGCTCACTACCGAGTGTAACTATTTGGTGCATACCGGCAAACTGCAGAAAGGCTCCATTGTTCAGCTAATGCAGTTCGTGTGTCCTGTCATCCTCGATCGCAAGTAGGTTTCTCGAATTTTGTCCGCCTAGTTGGTTATTGTTGAATCTTTGGGGTTTGTTTCAGTGATTAAAGTCTCGGTTTCTTCTTTTGACTCTTGTAGATTGATTGTGTGCATCGGCAGTGAGATTATACTAGTTTTTTTTAATAGGAGTATATTTTTTTAGAAATGGTTAACTTATTTATTTATGGGCCTCTTAGAATTTGTTCTGTTTTGTGGAAATTGAATTTTTTTTACTCAATATGTTTTAGTTTCCTTCTTCAGAAGTATGGAGGAGGAGTAGTTCTCTTATGTTTGTGTATTTGTTGATGGTAGACTTTTGATTTATAAGATTGAATCTTTCTCTGTATTTGATTAGTAATTGATAATTTATTATTTTTCTTTTATTAAATTGAAGTTCTCTTTTGATCCATGGTTGATGTTCATTCTAAAATAATATTCATCCAAAGAATTACACCTGAATTTGGTCTTAAGTTCAATCTAGTGCTGTTGAGGCTTTGATGTTTCACTTCTTCTTGACTATTCTTTCCTTGCACTTTGAGCAGGATTGTCATCATCGAAGATTTACAAGTGATAGTTGATAAATGTTACATTATTGGTGAACCAAAGCAATTTCCAACAAGGACTGACGAAAATGTCTCTTCAGTGGCCCCGTCTACAACACCAGTTCAGCCAATGAATCAGCTAGCTGGAGGTGGCGGTGGTAGGCCTCCATCATATAGTGCTGGCAATAGAGGCATTCCTACTGCTGGTTCAGTCATCGGTGATTCAGTTCCTAGGCCACTTGTGGGTGGTGGGATTCATACTCTTCCTTCAGGGGAAGACCTAGGAAGACAGAGCGCTTCAAATGCTTCGCCAATGTTTCCCCAAACAGGAGCTGCTTCTGGTGTTTATTGTCCTCCTGTGAATAATTATGTGCGTCCACCTTCATATAATCAGCCACCTCAAACTTTAAATCAAGAAATTCCCCAAATCGAACCCCTAAATTTGCAGAGAATGTCGATTAATTTAACGGAAGGAGCGATTTCTATGATATTGCGCAACAACCCTCAGAATAGTGACATAAAACCGGTGCTGCAAATTGCCGATATAAGCATCATTAACTCCCCCTGTACTCGGATTGACGAAGAGCGATATCGGATTTTGCTTTCCGATGGTTCATTCACTCAGAAAGGAATGCTCACTACCGAGTGTAACTATTTGGTGCATACCGGCAAACTGCAGAAAGGCTCCATTGTTCAGCTAATGCAGTTCGTGTGTCCTATCATCCTCGATCGCAAGTAGGTTTCTCGAATTTTGTCCGCCTAGTTGGTTATTGTTGAATCTTTGGGGTTTGTTTCAGTGATTAAAGTCTCGGTTTCTTCTTTTGACTCTTGTAGATTGATTGTGTGCATCGGCAGTGAGATTATACTAGTTTTTTTTAATAGGAGTATATTTTTTTAGAAATGGTTAACTTATTTATTTATGGGCCTCTTAGAATTTGTTCTGTTTTGTGGAAATTGAATTTTTTTTATTCAATATGTTTTAGTTTCCTTCTTCAGAAGTATGGAGGAGGAGTAGTTCTCTTATGTTTGTGTATTTGTTGATGGTAGACTTTTGATTTATAAGATTGAATCTTTCTCTGTATTTGATTAGTAATTGATAATTTATTATTTTTCTTTTATTAAATTGAAGTTCTCTTTTGATCCATGGTTGATGTTCATTCTAAAATAATATTCATCCAAAGAATTACACCTGAATTTGGTTGGTCTTAAGTTCAATCTAGTGCTGTTGAGGCTTTGATGTTTCACTTCTTATTGACTATTCTTTCCTTGCACTTTGAGCAGGATTGTCATCATCGAAGATTTACAAGTGATAGTTGATAAATGTGACATCATTGGTGAACCAAAGGAATTTCGACGATATTCCGAGGGACCAATTCCACTTTTCATTAAAGCGATGCCAATTGAAGCCATGGCAAAGCTCCATATAGACTAGTCCATCTCAGGAATTGTTTGCATCTCGATGTTTTGAACGGAGACCTATTGTGATTTGATTAGGTTAATTGTCAATTTGTGTGCCTGTAAATTTTGCGTTATTATAGACTTAATATATTGGCAGAGCATTAACTGTTTTGTTGGACCTAAGTGAGTTTCCCATGACTTGTAATAATTTGCAGAAAATAATGAAAGCAGGTCCTTTATATGCAGTGAATAAGATAAGAAACATATGGTTGAAGTCCCTATCAGTAATATGATGGCCCCTAATAAGAAATAAGAAAATCATTAAATTGTTTTCACATACTCCGCCTTTTCTTAATATAAGTCGATTTTCACTTTTAGTTTTCTTTGTAAATTATATGACGTTTTACACTTTTTAATGCAAATTAATTGTGTTTCTTTCAAATTTAACTTTAAGATCATTAAATATTTACATGTGTTCTTTTTTATTATGAGATGTACCATCATTGATTAAGGACTAACATGTATATTTTGAGTAGGAGGGAGTTATATTGAAAATGAATTATTACCTTAAGCCTATAAACTATAAAAAAATATGTATATGAATTAATTTTTTTTAATTATGCCAAATTCTTGTATGTTTCTGAGTACACGGTGTACTCTAGGCTCATGTGTAGCCCTACCCTACTCAATGCTTTTACCAGGCTCAATTTTTGCGACCCGACCCGCAGCCCAATAGACTTTGACCAGTCAAATGTTGGTCAACGGTCAAACTTTGACTTTTTTTTTAAAAAAAAAAATTTCAATTTTTTTTTTCGATTTTTTTTTTGAAAAAGTGTATGTTATTATAACTAAAAAGTGTATCTTTGTTTTTTTAATTAAAAGTGTATGTTACTATATTGAAAAGTGCAACATTGTTTTTAATGAAGAGTGTATTTTATTATAATTGAAAAGTGTATGATATTATAAATGAAAAGTGTAAGTTATATATTAAAGAAAAGTGTATGTTATTATAACTGCAAAATGTATGATCTATTAATGAAAAGTGTATGTTTTATTAATGAAAAAGTGTATGTTATTATAACTGCAAAGTGTATGATCTGTTTAATGAAAAATGTATGTTCTATTAATGAAAAGTGTAAGTTATATATTAATGAAAAATGTATATTATTATAATTGAAAAGTGTATGATATTAATTTGACACAATTTATTATTTAAACTTGCACTTTTATGACTATCAATGTATTGACACAATTTATTATTGGGTTATAAACTAATAAAGTCATTTCACTACTAGTTTTTTCTAATAAAACCTACACCATAAATTCTTGTCTAATAGAGTCAAAATTTGAATTTTTTGTCAATTATGCCCTTCCACCATATTTTGAAATTTTGAATTTATAGAATACACAATTATTAGTCAACTAAACATCCAATCAATTATTAAATGCAATTTTTCGAATTCCCGAAAATCTATTACTTTCTAAAATTTAAAAACTTTCCTAAAAGGTAGGTCTCTCCATTTATTTCGTTAAGTTAAGGGATTCTGGAAATCTGCATTTCAACACACGTATATGCAGTGTCGAATGCATATTCATATGAACTTGTAACCTTTTAACTATAGAACCACGTAAACTATCAATAACTAATACATTGCATATCTGTATGACATATATCATATGCATACATAATAATATGCGTAATTAGGTGCATATCATTTAAACACTTAAATATCGGTAGAATATGTTTGTGCACAGGAGTCGACATGTCTGTACATGTTTCAAATGCAGAAGTTAATGCATATCATTTAAACACTTATGCATAATTCAAAATAATTTCTTCCAATTTAATTAGAATCTGATGATTATTTTGCATATAACATTATGTATAAAACAAAATATGATGATTATATTGCATATAACGTTATGCATAATGCTAATGCATTCGATTGAAATATGATAACAATTTTGCATATCACATTATGCATAATTCATATCATTTCCTAAAATTAGATTGAAATATGATGATTATTTTGCATATCACATTTACTAAAGTAATATGATGAAAATTTTGCATAACCTAAAAAAACACTTAAATACAATTGCATAAACGATCAACTAATAACAAAATTTCATAACACTGCATAACCTAAAAAACAAGTTTATTCAGAGTCTTTGATGCCACAAGCGACGGGTTTACACCAGCAGACCTAACACGTTTAGATTTACTTTCAAGAACGGAAAACGGGCTTTGAGTCTCTTGAATGCTGGCAGATTTGTTCTATCGGCAGATATGTGAAGTAGATGCTACAACACCGTTGGACAACGATATTAAAAAATCGAGAAAGATTTACTGGAAATAAAACATGTAAATCGTATTACAAGGATATTTTACAGCGTAACGCAAATTACACAGGCCTCTTGTATAGACAATCTTTACACAGACACTTAAAGGCCAGAACTGGTATATTCCACGTTTTGTTCATCAACCTCTTCATTTAGAATAGAGAAAATGAGTAAAACATTTGTTCACATAATTAGAATGGATCAATAACAACATTTACTCTAATTCATAATCTTGAAAGCTGCAACAAAAATATGCATCAACATAGGGAGTCTCATAAGCAACTGGTCTGTGAAGACATCAATCAACGCCTAAGAGTCACAAAAACCTTTGAATGTCGATCAACATAGGGAGTCTCAGCTTTTTTTTTCAAAACAATTTGAGAAGGCAAAGGCAGATTGAGAGGTTTGTTAAAATTCAAAAATAAAAAACCAACAATCGAAAAAGGGTGAGAAAAAAAAACTTACATATAAAAACACCATCAATAAGAAAGCCTCGCGGTCGATAGATCGGCGCATCGGAGTCGAGGGGTTGCGGATCGGCGGCTGCTTCGTCTTCGACGACCAAACGGCGGTGTCCATGGGAGCCACATATCAATTCTGATATATATATTTTTTAAATAAATTTTTTTTACTGAAACTAAAAAGGGGGAAAGCAACGATGAGGTTAGAGAAGATTAACACTCAAGAGTCAAGACTCCACAATCTGACAATCCACAATTCCATATACATAATAAATTAATAATATAAAAGAATGCATACTAACTTAATCATTACATTTGATAATTGGATAAAGCATCAAAACATAAAAAAAAACTGCATTCTATAGATCGACACAGGGGAGAAAAAGAAAAAAAGAAAAAACTGCTTACCGTCGGCTGTCACAACGGCGAAGGCTAAGGGCGTCGGCGAAGGTTGAAGGCGGCAGGTGGAGATCGGAGAAAAAGTCTCACGAAGGCACGAATGTTAATTTAACTTTCTGCGGCTGCGCTGAAAAAAAAAATTATTGACGCAACAAAATTAATTGAAGAGATGTCAATAATACATTTCTTCGACGGCCAATAGATCGGCGCATCGGTGTCGAGGGGGTTTCAGATCGGCGGCTGCTTCGTCTTCGACGGCCAGGCGGCGGTGGCCACGAGGCTTTCTTCTTCGACCACTTAGTCTTCTCCGGTCAGTGCGGCGGCAAAGCAACGACTACGGTCAAGGTGCTGCTTCGTCTTGGTTTGGGAGGCGACGGTCGTAAGGAGGGCGGCGGCCATGGTTCAGCGTCGAAATCGAGGGGGGCAGTTGCAAGAGAGGGAGGCGGTGGGAAAAGGGGGCGACGGCAGAGGGGATGTTAGGGAGGGCCTAGGGTTTTAATTTTGGTTTTTGGTGAATGTGGAGAATGAATTAAATGAGTATAGGATTCTTATTTATTTATATAAGGGTATTCTGGTATTTTTAACTCTATTAGAAAATTATACATCTTGGTGTTTCTATTAGATTAATGAGTTATAATAGTGGACTTATTAGACAATAATCTCTTTATTATTTAACTTTTATGACTATCATAGTCTTGGCAAATTTTATTATTTAACTTTTATGACTATCAATGATACACCTTTTGAAATATTTATTATTAGGTGTTTGGGAATCGAACGCGTGACCTTGTGATAAATAACTCAAGGGGCAACCACTAGGCTATAACACCTAGTTGGTATATTTGCGTGGAATATATTATTTATCCACATAAGTAGGGCTGTAAGTGGACTCAAGTACACCGTGTACTTGAGTACACAGCAGCCCTACCCTTTCATTATATATTTCAATTTCTTTAAAATAAGTCAAATTTTAGTCAAAATTGTAATAATAATCATTTTAGTCAAATAAATAATCATTTTTGTTGTCAATCAAGTTCACATGAGATGCTCATGTGTGCATAATATGTTGCTTAAATTATGCCACTAATTTATCTTACATTACTAAATTTAAAATAAATGCATAAAACATAATTGTAGCTTTTCTTTTAAAAAAAAAGTTACTTTTTAAACGCGTATGTAATTCCATAATTAATTTTAATGACATTTTTATTATATTAAATTAAAAAAAATGATTAGATTGAAAATTCATTTAGGGGGTGTTTCTTTTGGGCTTTGGGTGGTTTTAAAAACCAAATTTTTGAAATCCTGATTTTGAAATCACGATGAATAGTAATATAGGTGTTTCTTTTGGGTTTTGGAATAGTGAAGAATTTAACTTTATGTCAAATCAAGTTGTAAGATTGAATGAGTTTGTATTATTATATTATTGTTTGGTGGGATTATAATGATTAGTTGATTAAATGTATTATATTATTATTATAGTATTATTATATTATTGTTGAAAAAGAATATAATGATTGGAGTAATATTATATAGATATAACTTTATGTCAAATCAATATGTTTGATAAGGGTGGTTTTGAGTGGATTTTGAAAATCGGTTTTTAAATCCCGAAGTAAAACGGGTTTTGGATCTTGAAATCCAAAACCTGATTTTTAAAACCAAAAGAAACATCCCCTTAGGATTGATTAATTATGTTAGATCAATAAAAAAAACTAAATTATGAAATATGATTGAGGGGGTCTATTAGTTGTGGATTATGTATGATTTTTTTTGGACTTTCAAAGTATGAAGTTATTCGAATTTTCAAAAGTTTTTAAAAATTTGGAGGTATTCAATATGAATTTTAAAAAATCTTTAGGTATTATGAATTTTGTTGAATTCTTCTCCAAAAATATAAATAAATTTCACTATCCAAAATCTCTTCTAAAAACTAAAGATTTCAACAAATTCTCTCAGAGAACTTTGAAGATTTGGAGGTATTCAATATGAATTTTAAAAAATCTTTAGATATTATGAATTTTGTTGAATTCTTCTCCAAAAATATAAATAAATTTCACTATCCAAAATCTCTTCTAAAAACTAAAGATTTCAACGAATTCTCTCAGAGAACTTTGAAGACAAAAGATCAGAAGTAGGGATGATAATATTGACCCGATCCGCGGGTACCCACCCCACCCCACAAGCTTTGGGTCACGTCGGATCTGCACCGTATTGAGTATGTGTCGGGTTTGGGTCTTATGTCCGACCCACGTGTATCCGATCCGTCCCGAATTAATATATAAACTTTATATAATTGAATATGTGTGGGTTTGGGTCTTATGTCCGACCCACGTGTATCCGATCCGTCCCGAATTAATATATAAACTTTATATAGTATGTATATATATATATATATATTTTAATTTATAAAATATTATATATATATATTAATTTAAAAAAACACTTCACATTAAAAAAAACTATTCCCATCAATACCGGAGTTTATAAAAATCTATGTAAATCAATAAAAAAAAGTATATTCCACAATTTTGTCAAGTATATGAAAATTCATATAAATCAATAAAAAGAGTTAATCAAACTTTGCATGGACTCTATGAATTTTATAAATCCACGTACTTTTCAAGTTAATTTTTTTTTTTAATAGAATCACAATTGAATACACCCAGTAACTTTTACTAAATCACTTTTGATCTTTTATCTTTTTAAATTCTCATATGTAGTCCTTTTATCTTTTTAGCAAAAAAAGTAAAGGTTTTTTTTTTTTTTTTTGACAATACTACAAGGATAGCAATTACATAAAGGAAATAACCATATCCTTGAAATACTGTAATTGATCATCTTCATTCCAGTCTTGAGGTAATGAAGTGTTAAAAAGACTCTTAGCTAGCTTATGGGCAGTATGATTTAGATCTCTTGGGATATATTGTAGTACCACACCAAGGCCTGCTGCAATAACCCTTCGATAATCAAAGCGATCATACTATCCGTCGGCCACAAAAGTTCACAACCAGAAACGACTTTAAAAGCATCATCTAAATTTGAAGGCATTTGGTAACTCCAATTTCAATGGCTCTTAGCTCAGCAACACAAACCGTACCTGGGTTATTGATTCCTTTTGCTCATGCAAATACAACTCTATGATCCAAGTCAAGCACAACAGATCCAACAACAAAGAAACAATTTTAAACATTGAATGCTGCATCCGTATAAAGTGTGCTGCCATTAGCCGAAGTGATCAAGCCAATAAGAAACAACCCATCCAACCTCATATCTCCAAATTCCAAAATTAGCATCTTTGCCTTGATTCTCACGATGAAGCAAATCACATCTCTCCCTCCAAATTGCCTAAACAATTATCATAACTCGGGTCAACATTAACCGGTCAGTTTTCATAATTAACCAGCCCATTAAATCCATACATCCTCCTCTCAAAGCCCCCTTACTTAATCACTCCCCACAATTCAGAATACTTTCAAGTATTTTTAGCCAATGGACAAGTGAACATACAATGCATCGAATCTGCCCAAAAAAAACCACAATATCTGCATTTAGGATCAATTGGGACATGGTGATGAGAAAAATTTCCTTCAGTAGCATTCATATCATTAACCAATTTCTAGCAAAAAACTCTTACTTTAGGTGGCACATCCAGTTTCCATATGACATTATAAATCCGAGAGATATCATCCACATTAGACGAGCTCGACTCCCTAATTTCATCATCAATCAAAGCAATCCTACGTGAGATTTCATAATCTGTAGCAACTATATACATACCTTTTGACGAGTTTGGCCAAAAGAGATGATCTTGTATATCAGGGCCTATAACAGGTAGGCTTAGGATGTGATTGCTTCAAATGGTAGAAATGCATTTCTCACTAATGCCTCATTCCACTCGCATGTGCTAGATAAGAAACGATTCACTTTTGAGGCGCTAGCAATCTTCAAAGTAATTTGGCCATCTTTCAGTTCACATACCCATCTATTTTTGAAAATATGGACATCCTTACCATTTCCCATCCTTGAAAAAAAAGTAAAGGCTTAAACCAACTCGATACTTCCACTCTGAGCCTGAATCTCCTCCACAAAGTTGGCCTCTGAGTCCTCTTCCAAGTTGATACGATGCTAAACATCCGCAAGATGTCAAGTGGTCATCTCAATCTGAGTGAACACATTTCTAAAGACCGTCTTGTTCATGATTTTGTTCTATTCACAGTTGACTTAGATCGAGAGGACAAATTGTACAATCAGAAATATAATTTTCTTCTCAAACAAGTCAAAGACACGAACGAAAGTCAAAGAAGCGAACGATCAGTCCAGCCCTACTTTGAACTCCTTTAAGGTTAATAAAGTATTGTAGTACTGACTTTATATATATAAAGGGAATCCCATACTACGATTTGCTCGAGTTAAAACTTGCAATTATGAGGAAGAACTAGAGGAGTAATTGATAGAAAACTATTCGAGTTAAGAATGTATCAAAAGATGTTGAACCTTTTATTTAAATTTGTGGATTATGGGAGAAATATTGTAAACATGATTGGGTAACAACTGCTAAGGTATTTATCATATTTACGATATTTCTTCCATAATCCACAAATTTCATTCAACAAAAAGGGTTGGCTTCAGTCTCTATTGATGCATTCTTGAACGGATGACTTTCCACCGTTCCATCCATCAATTACTTTTGTAATTCTTCCTT
This sequence comes from Galeopsis tetrahit, assembly GCA_963675135.1. Classification (NCBI taxonomy): domain Eukaryota; kingdom Viridiplantae; phylum Streptophyta; class Magnoliopsida; order Lamiales; family Lamiaceae; genus Galeopsis; species Galeopsis tetrahit. The sequence goes on along the minus strand of OY776125.1, from coordinate 12,011,577 downwards.
AGAATTACAAGCTTCAACTTTAGCTCGAGCAAATACTTGGAGATTCCCATCTTCAAGTAGGACTAGACGGATTGTTCAGATCTTTGACTTGTTTGAGAAATAATATTACATTTTCTGACCATACAATCTGTCCCCTCGATCAAAATCAACTGTGATTTGAACAAAATAATGAGGTTGTTAGGAAATACATCAGAAGAAAACCATTCGAGTATAGGGACCTCATTCCACTCATTTGATCATCAAAATTAGAATTAAAAGCTAGACTCTAAAATTCTCTGCAGAGATTTTAGAGTGTTCTTCAACAGTAGGAAGAGCTTCAAAAGCGTTCTTCGTGCAAAACGGCGAGCAGTGTTCGAGTGGAGATCAAGGTGCTAAGCCCCCTTCAAGGTTCTTCATGGATCTTGAATGGAAAAGTCCCGGAAAGTCCAACAAAGTCCCCTAAATCGACTTATAATAAAAAATATGGCGTCAAGCCCGATGCTAAATTCTCAAATTCAATATCGAAGAGGATTCGATTGCAGACCCGATCCCAAATCTGCTAAATTCTCGATTTGAATCAGATGAAAAATTAGAGATTGTAATCTTCTAAATTCTCGATGAGAATCAGGGGAGAAATTAGAGATTATAATCTGCTAAATTCTCAGTTTAATCCAAAAATAAATAAAATTGTTTGGCATTTTAGTGTTTTTATATTTAATTAACAAAATTTGTGTTTACAATTCATACCTACCCCTAAATCCAAACACAATCTTAGAAATCTTGAATTCAGATATGCTTTCAAGCCACTCGAGTAAACAAACAAAACATAATCTTCACTGACAGGAAGGAGCGGTAAAATCAATGGAACAGAGGGAACATTTGACACAATGATAAATTAGGGAGGGATAACAGGTGATAGTCATAGTCAAAGCTCTACAACAGCGCTTAGCAAGTGACGCTTTGATCATAATTCAAGATTCAAACGTTTATAATACAAGTTAATGCATTGAAAATAAATTCAGGCAAGATAATTTTCAAAAAAACAACAAAGCACAAGAATTAACCAAACTAAGTAACCAATTTTCGGAGTGTAAGGCGTAACTAGTTGTAAACGAATCAAATAATTTTGCTCGATTCGGTATTCGTATTCGTATTCGAAACTTTATGATTCGAATACAATTTTTTTTTTTGATTCGATTAATAAACGAATACAAATACAAAATTATGATATTCAATTCGATATTCGTAAGTATACAATTATATTTATAATATATATACATAAATATATTTTAAAATGTATATTTGTCTCAGATTCAATAATATTATTTAAATTATTATTTAAAAAAAATTCTACATAAATTTTGGAATCGAATAGTTTCAAGTCAAATCGAATAGTATTAAAAACGAATCAATTACAAATCGAATACTTGAAAAATAATGTTTAGAATATGTATTAAAAAATTTGAATCAAATACTCGAATCGAATATCGAATCAAATTTATTATTCGAAAATTAAAGGAATACGAATACGTATATTCGAATATTTTCACGTATCGAATCGAATACTACATTATTCGCTTCGATTCGTTTACAACCAAGACGTAAGCAACAATTATACTCAAAAGAAATGGACCGGTAAAATACCTTCGTCGTGTAAACTTTGTCACCGTTTTAATTGATGTAGCAATGAAGATACATCTTCAGCAATACTTACCCTGAAATTACATGTAATCAGTTTCAGAAATCTAGCTTCCGACAAGAAGCGGAAATCGGAAGAAAGATGATAAAGTTTTACCTTCAAGATACTTGTGCAGATGATTTAATGTTTTGAGTTTAAATCTATGGAAAAACCTTAACAGCAATTTTTTTCACTAAACTTACCAGGATGCAGAGGCGCTGTGGCGTGCGGGGCGGCGACGGGTAAGGGGGAAACGGAGGGACGGCGCCGGCCGATCGAAGAAGATTGGGTGGGTGTGTCTGTGAGAATGAGAGAGTGAGGGAAGCAGAGAGAGGTAATATTAGGTCTTGAGAAAGGAAGGGTATTTTAGGTCTTTTACGGTGAGTGTCCCCATCCCATGATGATGTGTGTATTAAGCCAGTAGGTGTCCTCAAGAACACTGTGTGTGCGTATAACTGTGGCCATTTTTGTATTCAGTGGATTTAATGGGCCTTATGGGCTTACAACTTTGGACCAAGCCCATCAATAGAAAATAAAAGGACGGGCACGGATCCAATGGGCCTTATGGGCTTACAACTTACAACCGAGTTGCCGCCGAGTCCCCACCGAGTTGTCGAGGAATCACTCATATTTTAAAAAAATAGTAAAAAAAGCGATTTTCGATTTTTTTATAATCAAGATTATACATAAAAAATTGAAAAAGAGGTCTGGGATTATTTTTCGACAAAAAAAATTGATGAACAATAATTTTTTTGAAAAAAAGTTCCAGAAATAAGTGGATATTTCGAAAATGTTATAAAAAAAAAGGCAAAAAAATAGGAAAATAAAATCAGAGAAGAAAAAAAATGGCAGAAAACCAGAGAAAAAATTAATGGGAAAAAAAGTTCTATTTTTTTCAATTCAAATCACAGTCAATCCAACGAAAAAAATGCAATATCAGATCCAAAACCAAAACAAAATGAACACCACACAGATCTTCATTGTTCCCAAAAAAAAAAAAAATTACTTACGGCGGTGACGTGGCTGCGACGGGGGCTGGCGGCGGGAGGGGGAAGGGCAGCGGCGATGTGGGGCGGTGGCGATGGGGCTGGGGCTGGGGGCTGCGAGAAAAGAAGTGAGAGTGGGGAGGCCGGAGGGGCGGTGTAAGGGAAAGAGAGGCGGTGCTAGACTGGGCGGTGGCGATGTGCGACGGCGGAAGGTTGGGCGGTGGCGACGTGCGGCGGCGGGCAAGGAAGAATGGAGAGTGAGGATGGGAGACTGAAAGAATTAGGTTTTTATTGTTTAGGGTTTATTAGTTTGAGGGTAAGTTTGGAAAAAATGAGGGGGGTGAAGACATCTTAAAAGGGTGAAAACATAATAAGAGAGATTATATTTTGTAGGGGTAAAAGCCCATTTATTATTTTAATTACTCAATAAATTCTCAATGTAGGAGTAAGTATCTCTTTATTTTTATTCAACTCGAAGTAGTAAATAAATGTATAAGCCAGCTGTAAAGCATAAATAATGCGTTTTTCTGACGAAAGTAAAGTATCTGGGACTAAATGAAATTACATGTACTCCAGTATCATTTTTTGTATTTTACATTTCTACAGCATGTTTCACTGTATAAGTTACTCCGTCCGTCTATAAGCTTCACGTTACTTTTTGACACAAAAATTAAGAAAATTGATTAAATAATAAATATAGTATAGGTGATATGATTGAGAGAGGAGAGAGAAGAGAAATAGAGAGTAAAAATAAAATATAAAGTGAAGTGTAAGAAAAATTATTTACCAAGAAAGATATGGAAAGCTTATAGGTGGACGGACCAAAATGATAAAACGAAAAATTTATATGCGGACGAAGGGAATATTAAAAATAGTGGAACATGAAAAATGGTACTCACTCACTCCGTTCATTAAAAGTGTGTTCAATTCTATTTTTGATCCGCAAAGAATATATTTATTGGATTTTTTTTTTTACAGTAGTCAAATTATACAATCGACTACCATAGTTAGTATGTCGAAACGTCGTATGAATATGCTACTTGTTATGTAGATTTAATTTAAGTAAATTATCTTTTAAATTGTATTTTCATATTTACTATATTACCCTTCTTTTACATAAATTAATTTTTAAAAATTAATAGAGCAAATAAAACTATTTTTAATACACAATTTTCTTCGGTTCTCACTCCTAACCTCTCTCATAAGCCCCAATGCCAAGACTTCGTCCTTGCGAGCATACACACCCCCTTAATTTGGTGTAGGTCCATTATTATCTCTCTAATTTTTATAGTAGTGGTCATTGTCGAGATTGCGGTCTTCGTTGACTATTTGACAATCAAACCAAAGGTGCCTAAAATCAGTATCCACCGAGCAAATGTAGACACCTTATACTTTGACCAACTGAATGTGCTCGCTATACAAAGTACAGTCGTCGGCAGGGGTAATGAATGACAATAAAAAGGCTTATGCAAGTTTCTACAACACGAAATTAGCCCTAAGCTTCCGGGGCTAGAAACAATTCGACTTGTTTGCCCCGACGTTTGATGTTAAGGCCAACCAATCATTGGAACTCAACTACGTGCGACTATTCTATTTCATTCCTCTTACTTCAGAGCAATTAAAGACTGTCAACTTCTCGTTCAGAAAAGACAAAATAGGTTTCAAACTCAAAATTTCTTTACATAATAAGATTTGATGTACTGTAATATAAAAATATATACTGTCTTTACATTCATCTATAGTAGATTTTTTTTTTTATTAATCAAGTACATCGTAAACTCAACTGAAATCCAAATCCAAAGGTAATAATAATAATAAAAGATTTATGTGCATGTATAGATTTCGTGTTGTTTATGCAGTAAATATATAATGATGAAAGCTAAAATTAACCAGACAAATTGTTGTCTTTCTTATTATTAATGGAGTTTTGAGGTTTAGTTTTGTAAACTTTTATGTATATGTGCACATATTTTGCACATTCGTGCATGCACATTTTTTTGCACGCATATATGTGCACATTTCGTGCATATATGTTTTACGCACAGTCCGTACATGCACATATTTTACACGCCCGTTAGTCAATGAATCAACAATTAATGAATTAACACATAACAATTATAGTTCTTAAAATATAAATTCCAAAACAATCATCACTAACTACTACATATGGATCAAAATGTTGGTCGAAAATCTTAGCTGCTAGTTTCTTCCTCATACTAGCATGCAATCAAGACAAATAGTACTGACATTTTTCTAGGCCATCAAAACTTCAACATACTTCACAGCCACAATCAAATCTGCATTAGAAGAGTGTTAGTATTATAAGTATGCAATATGAAAATGCATAAAAACTCAACATGCTTGCCTGTTAACTCGTTGATAACATGAGTGCATTCTTTAAATAAAAAATCTTGATATTATATTGTAATTCTCATTCACTCTCGCGCGTATCGACATACGTGTCAAGGAAGAAAGCTTGGCGTGTCTGCGTAAAAGAAAATATGAAGAACAGTAAGAGGTGATTAGATTACCAATAGAATAATTTTTAGATTATGGAATAGACATCAAATGAGTTGAGATGAGAATGCCAGTATTTTATTCAAGACATTAATAAAGTGATCAGTTGTTAATCTATATATATAGACTAAACTAATGAACAAGCAAAAAATACTATCATCAAGGATAGGTTTACTTTTGGTACAAAACTTCAAGATCCAAAACCCGTTTTACTTCGGGATTTAAAAATCGTTTTTCAAAATCCACTCAAAACCACCCCTATTAAACATATTGATTTAACATAAAGTTATATCTATATAATATTACTCCAATCATTATATTCTTTCTCAATAATAATATAATAATATTATAATAATATAATACATTTAATCATTACACAATTAACTAATTATTATAATCTCACCAAACAATAATATAATAATACCAACTCATCAAATCTTACAACTTGATTTGACATAAAGTTAAATCCTTCACTATTCCAAAATCCAAAAGAAACACTCATGTTATTATTCATTGGAATTTCAAAAACCAGGATTTCAAAAACCCGGTTTTTAAAACCACCCAAAGTCCAAAGTAAACATCCCCCAAAAGTAAGCAAAGAAAAATAGTCACGATATTTTATTGATATATTTCTAAATTCACTTAGGGGATGTTTCTTTTTGGTTTTAAAAACCAGGTTTTGGATTTCAAGATCCAAAACCCGTTTTACTTCGGGATTTAAAAACCGGTTTTCAAAATCCACTCAAAACCACCCTTATCAAACATATTGATTTGACATAAAGTTATATCTATATAATATTAATCCAATCATTATATTCTTTTTCAACAATAATATAATAATACTATAATAATATAATAATACAATAATATAATACATTTAATCAACTAATCATTATAATCTCACCAAACAATAATATAATAATACAAACTCATTCAATCTTACAACTTGATTTGACATAAAGTTAAATCCTTCACTATTCCAAAACCCAAAAGAAACACCCATATTACTATTCATCGGGATTTCAAAAACCAGGATTTCAAAAATCTGGTTTTTAAAACCACCCAAAGCCCAAAAGAAACATCCCCTTAGTATATACTCTCTCTCTCTGTCCACCGAGAGTGTGCTCACATTTTTTTATATACTCCGTATGTTTTTAAAAAAATCATATTTTAATTATAAAGAATATATTTAATATAATGAGTAAAAAATATATTTGGTAGATACTCAATCTTGTTAGTAAAATAGAAAAAATATTCAAAAGTTAACTATTTAAATAGAATAAGCACGTTTTTTGTGTGGACCCAAAAAAGAAATGAGCACACTTTTACTTTTGGTGGATGGAAGGAGTATATGTTTGCTTCTTTCTTCAATATTTAAACGTTCAGAAGTATCGCAAATGAGTTGCATTTGACAGAACATAAATATGTTCCTCGCATTCATCTTAAACTGTATTAAACTACAATCCAACTAAGCTTATATTAGGATAAAAAAATGAACCCCTGTAAATGCTAACACTGTGCTACAACCTTTGATTTTGAGGACTAAAATAGCATAAGAGAACAGAACAAAGATCAAAACACATCAACATAAAACACAAGTATTTCATCGAATAAAATACAAAAGATTGAAGTAAATAGTCATCTCATCTAGCCCAACAATCACACTCTCGAACCTATAGTACACACTAATTAGACTTTCTAGCTAACAGAGTATGTAATTTGTGAAAGACTTGAGCGAGTGTGTCACTACATGCATGGCCTAATCGATAGTGCCACAAATGGCATACATCATTATTAGAAATATAAACAATCAAACGCAGCATGTGATTCTTTATGCTTTCCTATTTTATTCAAATCCAGTTGATACAGTCTATCTCTAAGAGCATCTTTCAGTAGGATCCTGTTTGTTGCTACTTCCTTAACAAAACACGAATCCAGGTGAAACTCAATAATAGCATGATTATCCTTAAGAAAATTCTTCGTGATATCAGGAACATGTGGCACATTATTCAACACAACATGTTTGGATTTAATAAGAGATGGCAAGCTGAGAGAGCCAACATTTGCAATATGCACATTAGAACGTACCATTACCAACTGTAAGTTGTGATTTACCCTGGTATGGAGTGCTCACCTGTAGGTTTTCAAACTGAATGCCATTCATTGCCGGGAGACGGTTGAGAGGATGAGGATGGAACCTGAGTATGAGGCAGAACAGGTGACTAAAATTGAGAGTAAGGCATAGAAGATGATGAGTTAACCTGGCCAATGTATATCTGTGGTTGCGGAGTGATGTGGAATTGAGGATTTGGCATATGTTGAGCAATATTTGCTTGAATGTGAGGTTGCACTGAGGAATTGAATCTGGACTGATGATGTGTTGGATCTAGACCATGAAATGTAGTGTCAAAGCGTTTGTAGCACTTAGCTGCAATATGATAATTTCGTCCGCACGGTTGGCACACAATTCTCGGTTAATTTACCCCCAAAAGGTGAACGACCTCGACCACACTCTGGCTATTAGTTCGAGTATCACGATGTACAACATGTGCTGCCGGATTGGACGAGTTTGCAATAGATTTGTTAGATGTGAATTGTTGCGGAGTGTTGAAATGCATCAAACGCATTTCCTGAGTGTGAAGAATTGATTGAATTTCAGTCAGACTAGGAAGATCACCGCGTGTAGTTAGGCTAAATACAATTGCTTCAAATTCAGTGGAATATCCAAAGAAAAGTGGAAACTTATATGGAATTTGAGTGTAGGAGTGTGCAAAAAAAAAAAAAAAAATATGATTCTCGGTCCATCAAGATTTAGAATTTCGGGTTCCGGTCCGATCTAAAACCAGAATATACCGGTCGCGGACCAAAAACCCGAATTTTTTATTTTATTATTAGACTTTCTCAAAAAAATAAAATTATATTTGTTGAGTAAAAAGGTCAAACAAATGTCCCACATCGGAAAGGCATTGAAGGATTGTGGCTATAAAATGATGGACTAGTATCCCCATTGGTATGAGGCCTTTTGAGGAAACTCAAAAGCAAAGCCGTGAGGGTCTTACCAACCCAAAGCGGACAATATCATACCAAGTGTGGGGGATACGGAAGGGTCCAGTCCAGAAAGAACCGTAACAATTGGCGCCGTCTGTGGGAAGAACGAACCCAGGGCCATATCCGAACGAGTGTGCCCGATGTCAGTAAATAGTTGGACGAACCAGAACCCCTTGGAGGAACGACAGTGGGAAGAACGAACCCAGGGCCATATCCGAACGAGTGTGCCCGATGTCAGTAAATAGTTGGACGAACCAGAACCCCTTGGAGGAACGACAGTCTCGATGAGATAGGCAATATGGTCTAGACAGAGCAAACCCGAGGAACGACAGTCTCGATGAGATAGGCAATATGGTCTAGACAGAGCAAACCCGTCTCTTTGCGGCAGTAGTCTAGCTAGCTAAGTGATCTAGTTAGAGCGGGGTCGTTTGAGGGGAGGCACGTGGTCCATTGTTTGAAGGGGAGGATTGTTGAGTAAAAAGGTCAAACAAATGTCCCACATCGGAAAGGCATTGAAGGATTGTGGCTATAAAAGGATGGACTAGTATCCCCATTGGTATGAGGCCTTTTGGGAAAACTCAAAAGCAAAGCCGTGAGGGTCTTGCCAATCCAAAGCGGACAATATCATACCAAGTGTGGGGGATACGGAAGGGTCCAGTCCAGGAAGAACCATAACAATATTTTTATTATAGCATTGGCAAAATTTAAGACTTTTAAATGAATCTGCATAATATAAATATATTTCTTTTTCTTCATGGGAGCACCTAAGGGGGTGTTTGTTTTGGGATTATGTAGGACGAGAGAAATTTCGAATGGAGAAATTATGATAAATATTAATTATGTGTGTTTATTTAGGAATTTTGAGTAGAATATGACGTAAATTTATATCAAATCAATTGTGTAAAAGTAAGTGATGTTGTATTATATAATACTATATTACATATGTCAAATCAATTGTGTAAGAATATATAATGTTGTAATATAAATATATAATAGTATAGCAGTATAAAGATAAAACAAAAGTAAATAGTACAGTATATAAAATCTCTTTATAGAGATAAATGATGATATAGTATTATCCGCATCATATTTACCTAATTAACTTATATTAATTTAAAATAATTAGTAAGAAAGGATTTGGTAAGATTTATTTAAATTAATTTTTATTTATAATGTATATCTCAACATAAATATTAATTATTAATTGGAATATAAAATTTTAACGGAATTTTAGACAATAAAATCTCAACATTAATACATACTAAAAAAGATTTACTAAATTAAAATAGGTATAAAATTACATGTGCCATTTATAGCATTTCGCTTTGTGATTTATTATGTAATTTATTGAAATAGGTATAAAATTAATTTTTTTTACTGATTCAATGGCTTCTTATAATTTGGCTCATTCTTATAATTTGGCTCATTTTATTATCTTCGCCATGATGATTTTTGCTGCTTTGTTTGGTTCTCATGAATATATATATATATATATATATATATATATATATATATAATAAAATAATTTATTACTTAATAAAGTTTTAATGTGAAATTAATTTGTTAACAGGTTATGAGGATGGTAGCAACAGGAAACTTAAAAATATTAATGGCAGTATTTCTAATTCAAAGAGAATGGTTTGTCTCTTTAGAAATAACGTGCAAGACTGCGGTCATCATTTTATAAACGGGTGTTAGTGTTGTAATATGCTAGGAAATCAAAATTGTTGGGGCAGTCAAGATATATGCTTTGAAGAATGTCCATCCAAATAAATAATATGGATTTATTTAATGTTTTATTATAAATTATATGTTAATTATTCCAATAAAAATTGATATATGGTACTACCATTAATCAATAATATTTATATTCATTTTTTTTGTACGGGCTAAATTCATGTAAATCAAACATGGAAATTATAGGGATAAAACAATATATCATGTCTAATCTAATAAATCATACATGCCCTAATAGTATAAAGATAAAATAAAAATAAATATATAAAATGAGAGTTTTGATGCCAAGTCTGCATCCACATAACCCACCGGCTCCATAATCTTGCCTTTGAAACACAAGGCCTTGTCTGTGGTACCTCTCAAGTATCGCATAAACCACTTGACTTCTTCCCAATGTTGCTTGTCCGGATCACTCATAAACCGACTTACTACTCCCACTGCATGAGCAATGTCTGGCCTCGTACACACCATGGCATACATAATGCTACCAATCGCTTAGGCATACAAAACATTCAACATCTGGGCACGCTCCTCCTTGCTCTTGGGGGACTCCCTTCTTGAAAGTTTGAACTGACTGCCCAATGGAACACTCACGGGCTTCGACTCTGACATGTTTAATCTTTCCAGGACCTTCTGAATGTAACTCGCCTGCGAAAGATACACACTTCCTGTCGCCTTATCACGTTCAATCCTCATACCCAAAATTTTCTTGGCCTCTTCGAGATCCTTCATTGTGAACCGTTCGGACAATTGCCTCTTCAACTTATTCACTTCTCTTGCATCAGCTCCAATGATCAACATGTCATCAACATATAGCAAGAGAATAAGAAAGCTTTTGTCAAACCTCTTGTAGTAGCAACAATGATCTGCGTGGCATTTCTGGTAGTCGATCTCCATCATGAAGTTGTCAAACTTCATGTACCACTACTTTGGAGCTTGTTTCAGGCCATACAAGCTCTTCTTTAACTTGCATACAAGTTTCTCCTTTCCTTTCTCTACGAACCCCTCAGGCTGTTGATTAGTGTGAAAATTGCTTAAAATTCATGTGTTTATTTTACATAATTTTGAGGGTTTTGTTGCATTATTCACACTAAATTGACTAATTGCACTTGAAATGAGAAAGGTATGTGTTTTGCTATTTTTTAGGTAAATTGAACATATTTGGAAGCAAAATACGTGTCTGAAAATTTATGGAATCAAGAAGATAATTGCACCATTGGATGCGTCTCGAAAAAATGAGTGGAATGAAAAAAGAATCCACTCGGGCAGCCGAGTCAACCCACTCGGTTGACCGAGTGAAATCTGCTTCCAGAGCATTTTCTGGACTTCCATCTCACTCGGTTGACCGTTTGAGGTCACTCGGTCGACCGTTTGAACCCGTTTCTGTGCGAAAATTCGAGAATTTTAAAGGATTTCAAGGGCCTAAGTGCAAATTTCGTCTCCAACACTCTTCCCAACTATAAGAAGCACCCCAAATCAGATTTTTAAGGGTCTTCCAACTCATTTTTCACACACACAACATGAGATAAGTACGTAGAAGAGTAAATAGATTAGGGTTTGAGGAGCTTCTCTCCTCAAGCACACTCTCCATTAGATAGTTTTTATGCCTTTTAGTTTAGAATCATTTGGGTATTTCATTTTCTTGTAAGAATGAAAGAATTTCAAGACTTTCAAGGTGCTATTTTTCTTTTATTTAAGCTTTGTTTGGTAAATTTCATTTTCATGTGTTTATTTTGTTGTTTTAGCCATGGGTGTTTTCTCAAACACCATGGGCTAAGGTTTTTATGCTTTGGGTGTTTAAAACCATGTGAATATTTAGTGTTTGAATGGTTTATGCTTTGAATATTGTTGATATTTGGATTGTTGCTTCTTTTATTGAGTTTTATTGGTGCTTTGTGTATTAGCTTCTATTAATCCGTATTTTGAGGCATGTTTAGCGTAAACGAGAGTTACATGAACATGTTTAAATTTATGGTGTGAGTTGTTGGTATACAAATGCGTTTATTATACTTTTAATTCGTCGAGAGAGAGTTAATTGTATTAGAACCTCATTAAGAGACATTAATTACTTGAATGGTTATTTGGGTAGTTGGTGAGGATTAGGAAGATGTCGTATTACCGGGTTTGGGAACACCTTAGACGTAAGGCTATAGTACCCGAAGGGAAAATATTTTCATCCTAGCATCTTGATGCTCTTAGCAAGTCCAAATTGAAGCATACACACGGTATAAACAATCCCACTCGATTTCACTAGGTAGAGAACACCCGAAGCATTTCCCACCCTTGCACTTCTCCGAATTTAGATTCGTAGTTGTTCTTTGTTTTAATTGTCAATTTCTTGCTTTGATAGTAATTTTTCTTCTTAAGTTGTGGTAATTTATCTTATTGGTCATTTGCTTACTTTTAGTAGTTTAAAGTTACTTGTTAGTTTCTAGGTTGGTGTTTGATTTAATTTCTTGAAGTTTGGTAGTAATTTAGCTTTATTTTAGAAATCCAAAAACCGAGCCCGTAGTTACATTAGTTATGCCGACACAAAACTCTAGGGATCCATTGCACAAACCCACCTCCTAGGTCGAATACTTTCATTACTACTACGAACCCTTATGCTTGAGGGGAAGTAGTTAGTCAAAAATTATAGTGACCAAAAATTCGTTCAAGTCAGCTGTGTCATGTACAACTCCTCCACCAAGTCACCGTGGAGGAATGTTGTCTTCACATCCATCTGATGCAACAACAAGTTTTCTGCAGCTACCATACTCAACGCCATTCTAATAGTGGTCAGTTTCACAACAGGAGTAAAGACATCAGTATAATCAATACCATGTCGCTGCTCAAACCCCTTGACAACCAGCCGGGCTTTGTAACGTTTGCTACCATCAACTTCATTCTTGATTCGGTAGACCCACTTGTAGTGCAAGACCTTCTTGCCCTTTGGGAGCTCAACAAGTTCACAAGTGTCGTTCAACAAATTTAACCTCAATCAAAGCAAGGTACGTATATAAATTGGTATATAAATTGGTAATGCAAGCATAAAGAGATAGGGAGTATATAGTTGTTTACAAGACGACTTGCATCTAATAAAATGTTAAACAAGTAATGTACTCCCTCAACCATTTCATGGCAGACTTCAAGATTCTTTCCTCACCTAGACTTCAAGATTCTTTCCTCACCTTGCAGTAGCTAATCCCTTCTTAAATCATTTTCAAATAACTTTAACCTCAATCAAAGCTTTGTTTACAAGACGACTTGCATTTAATAAAATGTTAAACAAACAATGTACTCCCTCAACCCCATAGGAGACTTCAAGATTCTTTTCCTCAACCCCATAGGAGACTTCAAGATTCTTTCCTCACCTTGCAGCAGATCTTTAGCTAATCCCTTCCTTACATCATTTTCAAATACCTCAGCAGTTGTTAGCTTTGTTTACAAGACGACTTGCATCTAATAAAATGTTAAACAAGCAATGTACTCCCTCAACCATTCCATAGACTTTAAGATTCTTTCCTCACCTTGCAGCAGACTTCCAGATTCTTTCCTCACCTTCAAAATTCTTTCCAGATTCTTTCCTCACCTTACATCAGACTTCAAGATTCTTTCCTCACCTTGCAGCAGACTTCAAGATTCTTTACAAATTCTTTTCTCACCTTGAAGCAGACTTCAAGATTCTTTCTTTTCTCACCTTGAAGCAGACTTCAAGATTCTTTCCAGATTATTTCCTCATCTTGCAGCAGACTTCAAAATTCTTTCCTCACCTTGCAACAAACAAATCTTTGGCTAATCCCTTCCTTAGATCATTTTCAAATACCTCAGTATTTGACTTGTTTGAGAAGAATATTAGAATTATGAGCATACAATCTATCCCCTTGATGGGGGCGTAAACCGGAATACATCAGAAGAAGACCAGGAAGATCCAAAAAAGGAGTCAAGCATACATTACCCCTTTGCATTTTTTATTAGCAAATCCCTTAAAAGTAAATGAAAGATCATATGCTGTTAGCTGCACACTGAAAGGAATTAAACTTCAAGATGCAATTATCCTTTTGTATAAATTCAGAAGCATACAACCCCCTTCCACAATGGAACAACGACTTTCCAATGTAAAGTGATTTAGAAATCTTCAATTCAGATATGCTTTCAAGCCACTCGAGTAAACCGACACAATCTTCACTGACAGGTGACAACATGGTTGTAAGTAAAATCCCTTCAAAGTAAATGAAAGATCATCTGTTGTTAGCTGCACACTCAAAGGAAGCTTCAAGATGCAAGTATCCTTTGGTATACATTCAGAAGTATACAACCCCTTTCACAATTGGACGACTTTCCAATGTAAAGTGTTTTAGGTTGTGTTTGGATGCATACAACCCCTTTCACAATTGGACGACTTTCCAATGTAAAGTTTTTTAGGTTGTGTTGGGAAGAAGGAATTTGCTTTGAGGAGGTATTTTAAATGAAAAAATTTAAAAATTGATGGATTTCAAATGAAAAGGATGTTAAGTATTTGAAATCTATCCATTTACTTTTTAATCCAAACAAGTGGAGTGAATTTAGATTATGGATTTAAAATCCATACCTAAATCCCCACATCCAAACACAACCTTAGAAATCTTGAATTCAGATATGCTTTCAAGCCATTCGAGTAAACCAACACAATCGACACAATCTTCACTGACAGGTGACAACATGGCTGCAAAATCACTAGAAAAGAGGGAACATTTAAAACAGTGATAAATTAGGGATAATAGGTGATAGTCAAAGCTCTACAAAAGCACTAGCAAATTATAGATATCACAAAATGCTCTACAAAAGCACTAGCAAATTATAGATATCACAAAATGAGGCTTAGCAAGTGACACTTTGATCATAAATCAAGCTTCAAACGTTTATAATACAAGTTAATGCATTGAAAATAAATTCAGGCAAGATAATCTTCAAACAACAACAAAGCACAAGAATTGGCTCTCAATTCAAATGTTAACTCAATGACATCCAGTTTTCAGAACATAGCCAAACTAAGTAACCAATTTTTGAATGGTAAGGCGTAATGAACAATTATACTCAAAAGAAATGGCTAATATAATGTGAAAATACAAGAAATATAAACTCTAAATATGCACTAAAGTCATGCAATTTACACCTGATGAATCAGTCACTACAAAAAAAAAAAAAAATTTGTCACACAACTTTCGTCACACTATAATTGTGTCACACACACATATATAGAATCAACCTTCGTCACAGAACTTTCGTTACACTATAATTGTGTCACACACATTTATAGAATCAACCTTCGGGGTTTTTATGAGGTGTCACGCCACATCATCATCCATATAATTTTTATTAATATATTTTAAATATAATTAAAAATAAATATTATCCATTAAAAATATATTTTAATTTTTTAATATATAATTTTCCACTTAACCCGTTAGTAAAAATCTGATTAACAAAGGAGTTAGTAAAAATCTGATTAACAAAGGAGGAAGGAATAGGATGCAATTGTTTCATAAATTTTGCAAACCAACAAGTCAGCTTGCGTGGGTATTTATGCAGTGCAATGAATGAAAATGAATGTAGTAGTAATTGATTCTCAATTTTTCTACAATTTAAAAAAAAATAAAAAAATTGTGTGCAATTCTGAAGGAAACAATTCATGCTCACTCATTAAACTTGTCTCAATAATCTTTGAAATCTTATAGTCTGAAGAACATATATAATCTATCTTCACATTAAGTAATGAAACAACCAAATTGATCTTTCACATTTCGTCGACCACCTAATTCTACTCAATTTTGGAGTGAATTTCATATTCACCCAAATCCCTCAACTAGCGATTTTAGAAATAAGACATGAACATCCAATCCAAACAATCACAACTAAATTTGCTACTACTATTAGGAATTCTAAAATTCATTCCAAAACTGAGAAATGGTAATCAACAAATTTAACCTCAATCAAGGTAACAAATTTAACCTCAATCAAAGCAAGGTACGTATACAAATTGGTATATACAAACATCAAAGAGATATGGAGTATGTAGTTGTTTGCATGACGACTTGCATCTAATAAAATGTTAAACAAGCAATGTACTCTCTCAACCATTTCATGGCAAACTTCAAGATTCTTCCCTCACCTTGCAGCATCTAATCCCTTCTTAGATCATTTTCAAATAACTTTAATCTCAATCAAAGCTTTGTTTACAAGACCACTTACATCTAATAAAATGTTAAACAAGCAATGTACTCCCTCAACCCCATAGGAGACTTCAAGATTCTTTCCTCACCTTGCTGCAGATCTTTAGCTAATCTCTTCCTTACATCATTTTCAAATACCTCAGCAGTTGTTAGCTTTGTTTACAAGACGACTTGCATCTAATAAAATGTTAAACAAGCAATGTACTCTCCCAACCATTCCATAGACTTTAAGATTCTTTCCTCACCTTACAGCAAACTTCCAGATTCTTTCCAAATTATTTCCTCACCTTCAAGATTCTTTCCTCACCTTCAAAATTCTTTCCAAATTCTTTCCTCACCTTGCAGCAGACTTCAAGATTCTTTCCAAATTCTTTCCTCAAGCAGACTTCAAGATTCTTTCCAAATTCTTTCCTCACATTGTAGCATACTTCAAGATTCTTTCCTCACCTTGCAGCAAGTAAATCTTTGGCTAATCCCTTCCTTAGATCATTTTCAAATACCTCAGCTGCTGGGTCTTTGACTTGTTTGAGAAGAATATTAGATTTATGAGCATACAATCTATCCCCTTGATGGGGGCGTAAACCGGAATACATCAGGAGAAGACCAGGAAGATCCACAAAAAAAGAGTGAAGCATACATTACCCCCTTTGCATTTTTCATTAATAAATCCCTTAAAAGTAAATGGAAGATCATCTGCTGTTAGCTGCACACTCAAAGGAAGCTTCAAGATGCAAGTATCCTTTTGTATAAATTCAAAAGCATACATACAACCCCCTTCCACAATGGAAAAACTACTTTCCAATGTAAAGTGATTTAGAAATCTTGAATTCAGATATGCTTTCAAGCCACTCTAGTAAACCAACACAATCTTCACTGACAGGTGACAACATGGTTGTAAGTAAAATCCCTTCAAAGTAAATGGAAGATCATCTGATGTTAGCTGCACACTCAAAGGAAGCTTCAAGATGCAAGTATCCTATAGATGAAGTTGTAAATCATACATGTGGTATGTGTGTGAGCTGCATATTTCTGCGTATGTTATAACACATTTTGATGCATTGGAATTTGAAACTTGTTACTAGTTCAGAATATTTACGTTCAAACGAATATATAAATTTTTACGGACTTGGAAAAGAAGAGCAAATAAGGAAAAAAAAAAATCTGTTTTTTCAAGAAAATTATATACACAATGTTATACAATGCATGTTAAGTTCACTTCATATTGCAAACCGCCATTCAAAAGATTCGATTTTTTTAATGTTCATTAACGTAGTAGGAGTAGTTGAAAAGGAGATGCTATATATTTTGATTCATCTGACGTATAAGAATGATACTCTTGAGTGTCAAACAATTGTCCCACATCGGATTAGCATTGAAGGATCATTGGGTATAAAAGGGGGGACTAGTATCTCCATTGGTATGAGGTCTTTTAGGGAAAACTCAAAAGCAAAGTCGTGAGGGTCTTGCCAACCCAAAGCGGACAATATCATACCAAGTGGAATACTATGGAGGGTCCAAGTCCTGCCCAACTCTACGAGGGCTTGAGGATTCTCAGAAAAGCTCGAAGCAAGGAGGTACTCTGCCTTGGAGATAAGGTCATGCAGGCCCTCCTTGAACAACAAGGATTATTCGAAGCTCTCGAAGAATCAGGCCCTCCTTGAACAGCAAGGAGGTCAAGATGCAGAAGGAGCAAGTTGCTCAGAAAAGTTCGAAGCACGATCCTACTCTACCTTGGAGATAAGGTCTTGAGGGAGGTTGCTAAAGAGAAGTCAGCGAAGGTGGTTTGAGATAAGCTTGAGAAGTTATATATGGTGAAACTCTTGCTAACCGACTCTATTCGAAACAGAAGTTGTATGCCTTTAGAATGGTAGAAAGGAGGCAATCTCATTGGAGGATGTGATCTTGGCTGTCAAGTCCAAGCTACTACATAATAAGACATCTCAAGGAGATAAAAGTAGCAACAGAAGTTGTATGCCTTTAGAATGGTAGAAAGGAGGCAATCTCATTGGAGGATGTGATCTTGGCTGTCAAGTCCAAGCTACTACATAATAAGACATCTCAAGGAGATAAAAGTAGCAGTCGAAACAGAAGTTGTATGCCTTTAGAATGGTAGAAAGGAGGCAATCTCATTGGAGGATGTGATCTTGGCTGTCAAGTCCAAGCTACTACATAATAAGACATCTCAAGGAGATAAAAGTAGCAGTCGAAACAGAAGTTGTATGCCTTTAGAATGGTAGAAAGGAGGCAATCTCATTGGAGGATGTGATCTTGGCTGTCAAGTCCAAGCTACTACATAATAAGACATCTCAAGGAGATAAAAGTAGCAGTGGAGAATGATTGTCAATCAAGGGAGGACAGAAGAAATCTGCCTCCAAGAAGGGGTCTAGTCAACCCAAAGGAGCTGATAAGGGAAAATCAACAGTGCCAAATCAAGGGGAAGTAGTGTGCCACCACTGCAACAAACCTGGGCACTATAAGAGTACTTGTTTCAAGTACAAACAACTTATGAGAAAATCTGGTCCTAAGAACCCTGTTGATAAGAATCAAGCAAATCAAACCCAAGAGGATAAGGAGCAGAAGGGCTATGAGTCAGCTCAGTCCCTATCCATCACTTCCACTAAAGAACATCAAGATTGGATTTTAGATTCAGGGTGCTCTTTCCACATGACTCCAAGAAGAGATTGGTTTCATGATTTTAAGCATCAGAATGGAGGTTCTGTCATCTGTGTTGTTAGGGAATGATCACACTTGCAAAGTCAAAGGTGAAGGTACAGTACACTTGAAGATGTATGATGGAGTAGTGAGGATTCTCAAGAGGGTCAGGTATGTTCCTGAACTCAAGAGAATTTTGATATCTCTTGGTATGCTGGATTCATTGGGCTACAAATTCCAGTCAGAAGATGGAGAGCTCAGAGTTTCAAAGGGGGAGCTTACTGTTCTTAAAGGTGAGAGAAGGAATGATCTCTAATTTCTTAAGGGAGGAACAGTTATAGGTGATTCACGTGTTATACAACACTAAATAAACAACCGCAAGTATACAGCGTCTATTGTAGCGTGATAAGCACGAGGTCGATCCCACGAGAAGGTTAAAACATAAAAGGGTAGTTTGCTAGTTGAATTCTAAATAGACGTGATCGAATAAATTGAGTGTTGAATTACCCCTAAGATTGCCTAACTATGTGTCACAAATAGACAACGAAAGAGTAAATATAAAATCGATCAACTAATCATGCAAAGTAAGAAAACAAAAGTAAAACGATTGTAACTCAAAGAGAAAAGGTGGGTTCCAAGGCGATTGTAACACTTAGATGTCAGTTTATGAATGTTATCTCGTTTAGATGGCCATTAAGTTTATCTCATATAGGGTGATCACACAAGAAGAATTAATTAATCTCTCGATCTAATTAACCAAAGGCGCAATGCAACATAGGCTCGTATTTCTACCTCACAAACATTACACCGCCTAAAAGAGCTCCTAAGACCATTCGATTCCCTCTCCGATAATTAATCCTCTCTCGAGCTCATAATAATATCGGGTTGCATGCTTGCATACGATTAAATGAAATAAATCTCTCGATCTTACTCCAATTAACAATAGATAAGCAAATCATCATGGCCAATAACAACATGCTTGACAATGGATAATTAAACATGCAAATAGGAAACAAACACCAATTAAAGCAAGAAATTACTCATAAACATCAATCCAAGTCTTACAATGCCTTAGAACCACAAATGTGTTTAGCTAACTACTAACATAATCCAATTACAAATTCCAAATGAAATAACTAAATAAAAAAGAAAAGAAAGAGAAAGCTTAGTCTAGAATGTGGTAGGGAATGGAATTTGGGAGCTATTGCATCCTTCCTTCCTTGAATTGATGAAGAATTGAGAGATAAATGGCCAAAACACCTCCAAGTATGTGTAACTATGTGTGGACTTGGGGGAGAATGTCTTGGGTTTCAAGAATGAGGCCTTATATAGTGTTGGGGAAGGGTTTGGATGGCATATTTGCAAGTTGATCCCTCAAAAATGGAGAAAATACAAGTTTGGCACCGAAAATGGGGTTACTCGGCCGAGTTGGGGTCACTCGGCCGAGTGGAACACTTAAAAAGCGTGCCACGACTTTGTTTAGTCGAAACTCGGCCGAGTTGGGCTTACTCGGCCGAGTATGCAGAAAATGCTCAACTCGCAGATTCGGCCGAGTGAGCTCACTCGGCCGAGTGATGTCCAATTCCAGAGGCTACGTAAATCCTTACTCGGCCGAGTAAGGTCACTCGGCCGAGTGCGCAGTAAAGCCCAAACTCGCAGATTCGGCCGAGTGACTTACTCGGCCGAGTGCGCAGTCGAAGCCAAACTCGCAGATTCGGCCGAGTAAGGTCACTCGGCCGAGTTGCCCTGCACTTCGATTTCGGCCTTTTCTCGTTTCGTGCATAACTTTTGCCTCGGATGTCGGATTGACTTGATTCCTTTGGCTAATCCACTCCGTTTTCCGAGACGAATCCAACCGTGCACTCCTCTTTCCAGTCCGATCACTTGTGGTATGTGTTTTGCTCCAAATTCCATCGTTTTATCTACAAAATCAACAAAACACAACCTTTCTCTCATTTTGGCTCAAACAATCATAATCAATGCATAAATCAATGAAATCCACATCAAAACATGCTTCACATGTGCCTCTAAAACGTGTAAATTCCACCCGAATCAATAGGCAGATCAGATGTGGCAAGAGTGCAAGACAACCTTCCTAAGTCCTTTGAAATCCTAAATGACACCATCTTGTATGGTAGAAAGGAGGCAATCTCATTGGAGGATGTGATCTTGGCTGTCAAGTCCAAGCTACTACATAATAAGACATCTCAAGGAGATAAAAGTAGCAGTGGAGAATGATTGTCAATCAAGGGAGGACAGAAGAAATCTGCCTCCAAGAAGGGGTCTAGTCAACCCAAAGGAGTTGATAAGGGAAAATCAACAGTGCCAAATCAAGGGGAAGTAGTGTGCCACCACTACAACAAACCTGGGCACTATAAGAGTACTTGTTTCAAGTACAAACAACTTATGAGAAAATCTGGTCCTAAGAACCCTGTTGATAAGAATCAAGCAAATCAAACCCAAGAGGATAAGGAGCAGAAGGGCTATGAGTCAGCTCAGTCCCTATCCATCACTTCCACTAAAGAACAGCAAGATTGGATTTTAGATTCAGGGTGCTCTTTCCACATGACTCCAAGAAGAGATTGGTTTCATGATTTTAAGCATCAGAATGGAGGTTCTGTCATCTGTGTTGTTAGAGAATGATCACACTTGCAAAGTCAAAGGTGAAGGTACAGTACACTTGAAGATGTATGATGGAGTAGTGAGGATTCTCAAGAGGGTCAGGTATGTTCCTGAACTCAAGAGAATTTTGATATCTCTTGGTATGCTGGATTCATTGGGCTACAAATTCCAGTCAGAAGATGGAGAGCTCAGAGTTTCAAAGGGGGAGCTTAATGTTCTTAAAGGTGAGAGAAGGAATGATCTCTAATTTCTTAAGGGAGGAACAGTTATAGGCAGATCAGATGTGGCAAGAGTGCAAGACAACTCAATGTTGTGGCACAGAAGAAGACTAGGTCATGTAGGAGAGAAGGGCCTACTTGAGCTAAGTAAGCAAGGATTGCTAGGTGGTGACAAGATCACAAAGCTTGATTTGTGTGAGCACTTCATTCTTGGGAAATCCAAGAGATTGAAGTTTGGAAAGAGTTCACACTCTACCAAAGGAATTTTGGACTATGTCCATTCAGATTTATGGGGGCCAGCTAGGAATCAGACCAGAAGTGGTGGGAGATATTTCATGTCTATCATAGATGACTACTCAAGAAAGGTATGGATCACTATCTTGAAATCCAAGTCAGAAGAATTTGAGAAGTTTAAGGAATGACTCACTGAGGTTGAGAATGTCTCTGGAAAGAAGCTCAAACATTTGAGAACTGATAATGGGCTGGAGTTCATATCAGAAGAGTTCATTGTTTTCTGCAAGAAGAAGGGTATAGTGAGGCATAGAACAGTACCAGGTACACCTCAGCAGAATGGAGTAGCTGAGAGAATGAACTAGAGTTTTCTTGAGAGGGCCAGGTGCATGTTGAGCAGCTCTGGATTGCCTAAAGTATTTTGGAGAGAAGCAGTGTCAACAGCAGCCCACTTGATAAACAAAAGCTCTTCCTCAACTGTGCAATTTAAAACCCCAGAAGAGTTATGGTCTGGCCATGTAGTTGAGTACAGTAATTTGAAAGTTTATGGTTGTTCAGCATATGCCCATGTCAAGCAAGATAAGCTTGAGCCTCGAGTCTTGAAATGTGTGTTCGTAGGGTATCCTTCAGGTGTGAAAGGGTATAGGTTGTGGTGCCTTGAAGCTGGAATGCAGAAGTGTATTATCAACAGAGATGTAACTTTTGATGAGAGTGGAATGCCATTGAAAGACGAGGCAAGTTCAAGTGCAGCACACAACAAACCAGATGAGACACAGGTTGAGGTGGAGCATGATGACACCAGAAGACTAAATGAAGATCAAATTGATCCAGATGAGGAGGAGACTACTCATAGTGATACTGAGCTTCATGACTATCAACTCACTAGGGACAGAACCAGAAGAGAAGTCCACCCACCTCAGAGGTATGGTCAAGCTGACATAGTATCTTTTGCATTATGTGCAGCTCTTGAGGTGGAGTCTTTGGAGCCTAAAACTTACACAGAAGCTATCAACTGCCATGACAAAGAGAAATGGTTAGTTGCAATGGAGGAAGAACTGTTATCTCTGAACAAGAACCAGACTTGGGAGATTGTTGAGAGGCCTAAGAACAAAAACTTGTTGGGTGTAAGTGGATCTACAAGAAGAAGGTGGAGGCTCAGAGAGGTGGCAAGATTAGGTACAAGGCAAGACTTGTAGCTAAAGGATTTACACAGAAAGAAGGTATTGAATTTAATGAAATCTTCTCACCTGTTGTAAAGCATTGTAGCATCAGAATCTTGTTGGCTATGGTTGCTCAATATGAATTGGAGCTGCATTAGATGGATGTGACCACAACATTTCTTCATGGGACTTTAGATGAGAAGATCTACATGAAAATACCAGATGGGTTGGACGTAGAAGATGGAGAAGACAAAGTGTGCTTACTCAGAAAATCACTCTATGGCCTCAAACAAAGCCCTAGACAATGGTACTTAAGGTTTGATGAGTACATTTGCTCAGCTGGTTTTGCAAGAAGCTTGTATGACAACTGTGTTTACTTCAGGAGAGTTGGGAGTTCAGTTACCTATCTTCTGCTGTATGTAGATGATATGTTAATAGTAGGAGAGTCTATTAACAGTATCAATCAGGTTAAGGAGATTCTCAAAAGGGAGTTTGAGATGAAAGATCTTGGTGAAGCTAAAGTGATTCTTGGGATGGAGATCAGTAGAATTGAGGGAGCAATTCAGCTTAGTCAGCCTACCTATCTGAGGAAGGTGTTATAGAGATTCAGGATGAATCAAGCTAAGTCAGTTTCTACACCAATTGGTCAACATCAGAAGCTATCAAATCAGATGTGTCCCAAGAACAACCAAGAAAGAGCTCAGATGAGTAAGGTTTCTTATGCCAGTGCAGTAGAGAGTTTAATGTATGCTATGGTGTGTTGTAGACCAGATTTAACTCATGCAATGAGTGTAATCAGCAGATACATGAGTGATCCATGCTTAAGTCATTGGGAGACAGTTAAGTGGGTCATGAGATATGTTCTAGGATCAGCTGAGAAGGGTCTGAAATTTCAGAAGATATCAGATGAGGGAGAAACACTTGTGGGATATGTTGATGCCGACTATGCCGCCAATGTAGACACAAGAAAGTCCTTGACAGGGTATGTATTCACCTTATTTGGTACAACTATATCATGGAGGTCAATACATCAGTCCGTAGTTGCATTATCTACTACAAAATCAGAATATGTAGCCTTGACTGAGGCAGTTAAGGAGAGCATGTGGCTTAGGGGTATCTTGAAGGAGTTTGGTATATCACAAAGAAGTGTGACTGTCTTCTGTGATAACCAAAGTGCAATACATCTTGCAAAGCATCAGGGGTATCATGAGAGAACTAAGCATATAGATGTAAAGCTGTACTTTGTAAGAGATATTGTTGAGAAGGGGGTGGTCCAAGTAGTGAAGATTGCTACAGAGGAGACCCTGCTGATGCGTTCACTAAGGCATTGCCAAAAGAGAAGTTTGACTTGTGTCTTAGACTTATTGGACTGCATTAATTCCTCTGAGGAGAAGACTACTGTTCTTGTGGCAGAAGACCAGTAGTGGAGGCTATTCTTTGAGGAGAATAGTGTTGGTGTTTTGTTTTTGGTGGAGATTAGTTCGATTATGAGCTAAAGGTGGAGAATTGTGAGTGTTATCTCATAATCTCATAATCAGCACACTAAGTGAGTAGTGAGTTAATAGGATCAGATAAGATGACTTAGGCCGAAATCAGATGAGTTGAAGGTTTTCAATCAGCTGAGGAGGTGATGCTTAGACTTAGGCAGAGTTGGCCAGTAGAGTTGGTCAGCACAGTACTGGACCAAGCACAGTACTGGATCAACACAGTAAGGAGTCTATCAGCAGAGTTAGTTTTTGATCATCAGAACAGAAGAGTTGGGTATCAGAACAGTAGAAGTGTTCTGATCTTTATGGACAAGTCTTCTGATATGAAAGTTAGTTAGTTTAACTAACTGTATTACAGTTAGAACAACTTGAGGGCATAACTACCATTTCAGTTGGGCAATAACAGAGCACATGGGTTGTTACAAGCGGTTGCAAACGGTTGCTAACTACTCAAAACAGTTCCTAACAGCAGCAACTACCTTTGGTCTTTATAAACTCTTGTTTGTGTACATTGTAAAGGTTACGATTTTGGATGCAAGTACGATTGTAATCTTTGAGTTGTGTGAGTTCACGAGTGAAGTGAGGAAATATCCTATTCCGAGTGAA
This sequence comes from Galeopsis tetrahit, assembly GCA_963675135.1. Classification (NCBI taxonomy): domain Eukaryota; kingdom Viridiplantae; phylum Streptophyta; class Magnoliopsida; order Lamiales; family Lamiaceae; genus Galeopsis; species Galeopsis tetrahit. Next base: position 11,986,465 of record OY776125.1, on the reverse strand, counting down.
TGAGTGTGTAAAACATTGTTGATCACATTGATCGAACCACTTAAATTCTTGTGTGTTGTTTATTTTGTTGCTTACTTTTCTGAATTACTATCCTAGAGCAGTTATTTCTTCTATATTCAAGTGTTTTACTTGGTTAGAGACGTCTAATTGACTGAAATTACTTGACAGATACATAATTTGATCGAAAAATTTATATTAATTTGTTGCAGGAATGAACATAATGGATGTTCATTTGGTGCATTTATTTTCAATTTTTTTCACATTATTAGTTTCAGCACGGGGCTGGTTCTTTTCGTCGAGCCAATCAGTTAAACTCCATCTGTACGTCACCAATTGCAATTGCAGTGAGTAGAGTGTATTCCTATTTTTCATTGATTATTAATGTTTGTTTGCTTGTGTTTTAATGATTCATCAATTTGTTTGTTTCAGGACTGATGCTTTTTTTTAAGCGTCAAACAGAGAGATTAGTGAATGAGTTAAAGCAGCTTTCTGCTGAATGAATATGCACAATTGTAAAACTAGAAATGGGGAGATTTTACTGCAGAATTCGAAACAAGTTCACGTACGACTCATTGGCTTCGATAGATGCTCGGACTCAGCAAGTTGCTGAAACATCAAGAGTGGTAGGGGACCGAGTTAACTCAGTGTTGAAACACACTGATCTAGTGTATAAGGGCATAGCAGCTTCTCAGGTAGAATTGAGTGAAGGTCAAACTAAAATGAAGCAGAAGGAATGGCATTACGATGATCTTGGTGCCGAAATTATTAATCTCAGAAATTGACAAAAAGATTGGGAAAGTTGGAGATGCATGATGAGCATTCTGCAAAATAAAGCAGATGATATCAAGGTTATTGCAGCGACGTCGTTGGATAAACAAAAACTTCTTCTAGACGAAGCTCTCAATGGTGTTCGTATTCTGACCAAGTTTCAGTCCGAGGCACTTGAAGAGAGCAGGTACCATTTTTTTTGTTTTCTGTAAAACAGTTTTAACGTTCACAACTAGCACTTTATAGTAAAACAACTAATATGATTTAAAAATACACATATAATGCAAAAGAGTTGTACGGTAAAACAAGTTTACATAAGGCTTTGTATGTGTATAGGACAATTTGACGATGAGCTGCAGGTGGTGATGAGGTGGATCGAATGGATGTTGACGAAGGTGTAGATGGAGACGTTTGAAGTGATGGGGTTGATGAGGTAGCAGTAGGTATAGGAGTAGGTACATATGAAGAGTTATGGGAAGGTGGTGTTTCTTGGGGAGCTGTGACCAAATATGGATAAGGAAAATCAGATTCATTGAACTCCACTGTAGGTGATGTGAACACACGGCCAGAGGGGTAAAGGCATAGATACCCTTTGTGGATAATGTTGTACCCAATGAACATACATTGAGATGATCGAAATTGTAACTTTGAGTTGTTATATGGTCAAAGGAACGGATAACAAGAGCACCCTAAAACCCTCAAGTGTGATAAGGAAGGATCAGTCTTAAAGAGTTTAAAATGAGGAGAGTGATGTTGAATAACAACTGTGGGAAGAAAGTTTATGAGATAAATTATTGTTCTCAATGCATGCCTTCAAAAGATTTGGTAAGATTTATTTAAATTAATTTTTATTTATAATGTATATCTCAACATAAATATTAATTATTAATTGGAGTACGTGGAATTTTAGACAATAAAATCTCAACATTAATACATAGTACTAAAAAAGATTTACTGAATTAAAATAGGTATAAAATTACATGGGCTATTTATAGCATTTCGCTTTGTGTTTTATTATTTAATTTATTGATATTTGTCATTTAAAAAATATCAACATCTCAAAATAATGAGAGTGTCACGTGTTAAAAAATTAATAGAATGAAACAACGAGTAAAACATGAGCAAATGAAATATCTAATTAAAAAAACACGTGATTTTACAATCCTAATCAAAATTACATTTGCATATCATTTATAGTGATTATAATCATTTAGTTGGATTGCAAAAATGAGTTATTTCAGATTAGCAAACCCCGAATAGTGTGGATCATTAATTTATAGTGATTATAATTATTACAGATCATTTAAATAAAGTAAATAATAAAATAGATAAAGTAAATTTGGTATATTTTTAAAAAAAAACATAATTTATGTAGATTACCTAAAAGAAAAACAACCCCACTTTTGTGATGGATGGAGTAATATTAATCTAATTGTCTAAATATTTCAAAATTTATAATAATATGATTCTATCTTAATGATATTGATAGAGTAGATGAAAACTATAAATATATATGATGATCTTATTGTTTGAAAATCATCCTGAATTTTTTTTACTGATTCAATGGCTTCTTATAATTTGGCTCATTTTATTCTCTTCGCCATGATGATTTTTGCTGCTTTGTTTGGTTCTCATGAATGTAAGTATATATATAATAATAAAATAATTTATTACTTAATAAGGTTTTAATGTGAAATTAATTTGTTAACAGGTTATGAGGATAGTAGCAACAGAAAGCTTAAAAACATTGATGGCAGTATTTCTAATTCAAAGAGAATGGTTTGCCTCTTTAGAAATAACTTGCAAGACTGCGGTACTTATTTTAAAAACGGGTGTTGGTGTTGTAATATGCCAGGAAATCAAGATTGTTGGGGCAGTGAAGATATATGCTTTGAAGAATGTCCATCCAAATAAATAATATAGATTTATTTAATGTTTTATTATAAATTATATGTTAATTATTTCAATAAAAATTGATATATGGTACTACCATTAATCAATAATATTTATATTCATTTTTTTTGGTTTTATTTTTGGTATTGTTTTTTTTATCATGTGAAATTTGATAACAAAAAAAAAAAACAGGAAAATAAGCAACAAAACTTAAAATTAAAAAAAATATCACAGGCCTTTTGTTGCTTTGAAACTCTTAATAAAATGAAACGGTCTCTATTCCAATTTTTTGGATGTTCAAGTTCATTAATTTTCATCCAGGCTAATTTTCTTTCTCGCAATTTCATGAATTTGCTGTTTTAGAAAATATCAGATAATCAAACTTCTTTTGAAAAGATTTAGAATTGTTTCTTCTTTTATAGGTTGCTTGCTGTGTAGTTCTTGATATTGAAGAGCAACACACTTTCTTTAAAGTGGGAAAAGAAATTATGATGATATTGAATTGTGGTGTGGATTTTATACATTTCATAAGTTGGTAACGAAGAAGATTCGGTACTGGTTCTAATTGTTTCCTATCTAACTTACTACTCCACTATTTTACAGTACTTGAATAATGTTCATCTAACTTGTAACTCAGACATGTGGTATGTGTGTATGTTATAACACATTTTGATGCATTGGAATTTGAAACTTTCAGAATATTTATGTTCAAACGAATATAGAAATTTTTACGGACTTGTAAAAGAAGAGCAAACTAGAATATGAGTCAAACAGAGAGATTAGTGAATGAGTTAAAGCAGCTTTGTGCTGTGCTGCTGAATATGCACAAGTAAAACTAGAAAAATGATTTTTGTCTTTAATCTTAATGAATCCCTCCCCTCCCTTAGTACAAAATGTAAATTTACAGAAATTTGGATATATAATTAATCGAAGGAGTATTGGAAAGGCCGGCAAAAACAGCAGGTTCATCATCAGTCAGTCACATAATAATAGTCTCAATAATAATAGTCTAATTGAGAGTTCGAAACAGATATAAGGACAAGATTAAAATTGTTGAAATATCATCATATATGGTAGCTCTTGAATTGAATTGGGATTGTGTAATTTATGTATATAGATCGAGACAACTGATAATTACTAAAATGCATATTATATAATATAATTCTCCCATCCATTCCATTCCATTGCACTCACTTACTTCACCAACAATTAATATCAGACATACTATATAGCTACCTCTGTAAAATTTAACTAACTATACAATCATCTGGCCTGGCCTGATCATAACTAACTAACCAACATCGATCGATCTTCTTCATTAAGATAATCTGGAACTGCAATGAGATGGATATGTGGTAGACATGTCAATGCGCAAATAGAGTTGGCAATCCACATCCAACAGGAACTTAACGGAACCAAGACGCCAGACTCTCCATCGAGTCCAGGTCGTCCCTTTGAGTTGGAAATTTATTTTGCCTCTCTCGAGCGACGAGTGGAGAGCCTCTGACGGTTTTGAAGTGAGATGGATAGAATAGGATTATTAGCGGGTATTTAAGTTCCACCGATTGGTTGGCCTTAACATCTAATGTTGGGGCCACCAAGTAGGCTAGTGTCAGGCCCTGGAAGCTTAGGGCAAGTTTCGTGTCATAGAAACTTGCATAAGCCTTGGCGTTATCGCGATTATCTGCCTTAGCGACGACTGTGATTTGTACAGCCAGGACGCCCGCTTGGTCAAAGACTAAGTTGTCCAGATTTGCTCTATGGATGTTGAACTGAGGCACCTTTGGGTCTATTGCCAGATAGGCAATGTAGACCACGATCCCAGCTACGATAACTAGTAGTAGGATTAGACCGATAACAATAGACGCACACCAAATTAAGGGGTGCGTACGACGAAGAGGTCTTGGCAGCATTGGCATTGGCATTTTAATTAAGAGAGTGCAGGGGTGGGAGTACTGTATGTATGTATGTTATGATCAGAGGAGAGGAGAGGAGAGGAGAGGAGAGAGTTGCAATATTGCATGGGAGTGAGGAGAGTGAAGACTTATAAAAGAGACTGCATTGCATGGGATGGGATGGGAGTGAGACTGAAGATAGGATAGGATAGGAGGTATCTCTACCTTGCCTATCATAAAGCCATCCTTAATTTGCATAATTGGAAATTTATGTGCTACACAAGCTGCAACCCGGTTATAGTAATCTTTCCAAAACTTGCATGTGTGCTAGACAAGACAAGCACATAAATCTGGGGTTGAAACTGCAGAAAACATTCTTCACTTACTTTCTCTTTTTTTTTTTTTTTTGACTTACTTTCTCAAAGACTTGGGTATTTTGTTAATCACAAATCAAGCCAATTACTTATGTTTTAATTAGTACCTTCTTGAAATGTCAGTTTATAGTGTACTTGAAAAATATTAGTTGGATGAGCAATTGCAGTACAAATTATTAGGATTTTCCCACTCCAGACGACCTTTTCTTCGTCCATCGTCAAAATCCCACCACCAAATGCATGAACCCCTCCACAAACTTCTACTTCGACATCTCCAACACTCCCATGCAGATAATGCAGCAACAGAATGAATATACTCACTCATATCCCCTTCCTTATATACTAATAAGCTAGAAAATCATTATTTGCCTGCAGGTTTCTCTGTTTTAGAAAATATCAAACTTCTTTTATTGAAAAGATTTTGAATGGTATTAAAAAACAATGAAATCCATTGACAATGAGAGAAATGTGAATCAAGTTAAACCAATAATATAATTTGACAGCTGATCATGCAATAGTAAACAACTCTTGTTTCACACTCCATCAATCATCACATGTCCCATACAAACTTCACCCCACTCCAGACGACCTTTTCTTCGTCCATCGTCAAAATCCCACCACCAAATGCATGAACCCCTCCACAAACTTCTACTTTGACATCTCCAACACTCCCATGCAGATAATGCAGCAACAGAGTGAATATACTCACTCATATCCCCTTCCTTATATACTAATAAGCTAGAAAAATGGGCATCCTCCCACTTGAGAGAATCAGACGAAATTTAGGGAGAAAGATCAGTTAATTCTCATTGATTGAAAAATGGTTACACAATGCGGGTTCAAGGCGAATCACGGGTTATATACCCGGCCTTGCCGAATCTGGTACAAAGTCGTGCTCACGACTTAATATGAAAACTAAAACACACTTTTACAATTCAATACACAAAACGACACCGTAACCTAACTATTACATCCTTTATTACACTTACTCAATACGACACTGTTCTTCGTCTTCCTTCTTCAACAATTGCCGGACTGTAACAATACCCCCTCCTTCAAAGGTTGCTTGTCCTCAAGCAAAGAGAGCAGGATAAAGGCTCTGGAATGTAAGGTAGTCCTCAGAATCCGGAATGTGCGACCAACGAACCAACACCTCTGTAGCCGGAGCATTTCCCCGCCAAGCCAAAACCTTCAAAGGAATAAGGAGTACCTTCCCATCATCGTCAAACTCAGGTAATTCCTGAGCCACCAAATCTCTTGTACCAATCACTTCCCATCATATGTCTATTTTTCTTTTCATGATTGTCAACTGCAGCAGCACTGCAAAAGTATTTGGTAGTACATGCTTATTTTCTAAAAGGAAAGGAAGGAAATTAGTGTTGTGTGCATTTTGTTTGTCATATGCAGCAGCTTCCATCATTACTTGTATATCCTTATGGAGTGGGTAAGCAAATATGAAATCCTTTGAAAATCAGTCACATTTTACTACTTTCTGGATATATATGAATCAACAGAGAAATATCTGAATAAGCAAATCAAAGTAACCCTTAGTGTTCGGACCTGACATTGGAGTGTAGCTGAACAAAAGCGAGCTTTAGAAGAATTTTTCTAACAGAGCATAGTAATTAATTTTAAAAATGGTGCAATTCATGTCTTGCCCCGCTTTTTTAGAAGTTTGGGGGTTTGAAATGGCCTGAAGAACGCAATTACGTTTATTTTCTAGTTAAGAATAGCCCTGCTTGAACAATGCTTTCCATCCCCACAATACTGAGATCTATCCCGAGTCCTGAACAATGTCATTCATGGTATTCACTACTTTTAATTTATAATTTTATAGGACACATGAAACGTGACTCTAAATACTTTTCATCTCAATTATGTTTCTGATCACCTAAACTGCCATATTCATAATGAACATATGTTTTCAGAATAGCTAAATCTTGTAAGAAGACCTTTTAGGGCAGTGACAACAGAAAATTATCAAACCCATCCCAAGTAAGTGCCGGACAATGTCATATTGGACACTACTAAATGCTTGAGATAGAGCTTTATATATAATTAACCTATCACACTGCCTCCACTCTTTAATGTTCACTCTTTTTTGCAGCAACTATAGTTAAAAGCCACATTCATGCACCATCTAATAATTCAAGTACAAACAAATAAATTTTTGATATCATGAGAGTATAATAGCTATTGGAAGATCCATAAGATAATAAGCTGCCTATTGCACCATGTGTCGGATCTTGAATTCAATCCATTAATCCGAATTTACGGCTGAAAAGAATCAACTAATATAAGAGAGAAAACTTATCAGCATAGGTCCTGAATGAATTATATTTACCCTGAGTCAGAAGTAAATTTCAGCGCAACATGTTAATTAGGGTGATAATAATTAAAAGGAGCTTTGTTTTATGCCCTGATTAAGTGTTGTTAGCTTCATCCAAATCAATGGAAGCCATTGACATGAAACAACGACTTGATTAAATGATGATGTTCATCTCTCTGATTAAGTTTCTTCTGATGTCTAATTAAGCCATAGCAAAAAAGCATCAACTTCCACACACAATGCAGCTCTATCTATCTATAGGTCTCAAAACAGAAGCAACATCCTCCTAGTGGTTCCAATTATTTCCCCATTCACTATATTTTTACCTACATCAAAAAAAGAAAAAAATCCTTTTGTTTCCCCCACTAGTTTCCTTTATAAGCTAGTTGTGTACATGTATAAAATAGAGAATCAGTAACTCAAATTCAAAAGGGGGAGGATAAGACCTAAAGAGACTCGGAAAGAAACTACAGTAGTATTAGGAGGATAGACACAATATTCCTAAATATAGATGAGAACGTGTATATATCCAAACACAATTGTTAGATACCCGACATAATGGGATAAAGTTTTAGGGTTTTAGTTGTTGAAACAAATTACTATTAGATTAGGTGAAGTGGCCCATAAAGAAAAACTGACAACATTTAAGCAAATCTAACACTCCAACTTCACATTGTGTCTCGCAGCCTAAATTGAAAGCTTTAGAAATTAGAATAGAATTGTGATAGAGATGATTCCCTCTGATTTTACAAGTAGAAAATAAATTTATTTCAACAAATCAGCTATTGGATTTGAAGCAATTCTGACAAAGATCTGAAAATAAATGTTACCTTGTATGCACACTTGAAGTTGATATTGGTTTCTGAAAAATCTAAAAGAGAAGAGATTTAATTATAGATACAATATTTGAGAGTTAAAATCCAATGGCAATGATGAAGGGAAAAGGCAATTTACGGCATTTGGGTTGTTTGGATGAATGAAAGAGGACACATATATATAGTCCTTGCTTCTAATAAAAAAGATCCATTGATTGATTGTTTAGGTGAAGATCATCAAGAAGAGATGTGCATAATTTAAGGCTCTTCTTCAAAGAAAGAGAAAAACAAACATTACCTAATCATCATCGAACTTGTAAAGAAAGTATACAAAATGTGCCGAAAAACAAAAGCAATTATTAACTAGGGTTTGAATTTTGTAGCATAATACCCAAAAGTTGTAAGTAGTTGAAGCAGCAAATAAGGTAAAGGGGTGAGGCATTACCTTTCCCTTTCCCTTTCCTGGAGTAGTTGAAGTTGAAGTAGAAGAGAAGCCTCTGCTGCTGCAAGTATTATGAAACCAACACACACAAATTCCCTAGGTACCTGAAAAGTTTTCATTTGATGAAACGAAGTTTAAGGTTGTATGAAGGGTAAATACGAAGTTTAAGGTTGTATGAAGGGTAAATTGAAACGAAGTTTAAGGTTGTATGAAGGGTAAATTGAAACGAAGTTTAAGGTTGTATGAAGGGTAAATACGTGCATATTGTGTGAGAGTAACTTTGCAAATTTTTCAGGTACGGAGCTAATATGTTTTTTTTGGAACTTGGTAACTTGTTTAACATTCTGGAAATATTTGTAGTGATTTACAAAATCAAATATTAATTAGGATTGGGGTATATACCCCTCCAGCTTTGTTAGATACACTCCCCCGATACATATACTACCCTTAAAGTACCTCTGAGATAGATGCACTCCCCCTAAATTGTCTATTATACCCCTTTATCTTAAAAATTGGTATGATAAATGCACACCCCCCATAAAACCCTAATTTCCTCATTTCTTCCCCAATCCTCCTTTCCCCCTCATTCCCTCCTTCCCCTTCGTTTCTCCAAGCCACCGCCGCCCCAAGCCACCTCCTCCGGCGCCGCCCGCTCCAGCGTCGCCGCCCTGAAGAAACAGGTAGGTAGGTTTTTTTTTTTTTTTATTTCTGCAAGCGGCGCCGCCGCCTCCTCCCCACCGCCCACTTCACCCCCTCCCTTTCGCTGTCGAACTCCCCCTCCCCTCCTCCTCTCGCTGTCGCACTCCCCCTCCCTCCCCCATTTTTTCGATTTTTTTTTTTCTGCAACTAATTAGTGGCGCGGCGGCGCCGCCCCCTCCCCAAGCGCTGCCGCCTCCGTCCCCTCCCCCAGCGTCGCCGCTTCCGCCCCTTCTCTCGGCCTCCACCGCCGTGAAAGTTGAAACCCTCCCCCAAATCGCAGATCGCAGGTTTGTTTTTTTTGTTTAGTTTTTTTTTATTTTCGACTATTTTGGGTCGCCTGAAAACCCTCTCGTCGACAATAGTTCGTCGATGAGAGTGCTTTTGGCCAACCCAAAATGGCCGAAAATTTCAGTTTTCTTAAAAAAAAAAAATCATTCGAAACACATAGTCGACCGGAGTACTTTTGGTCGACAAACCAGAGTTGATCGGATTACTTTTGGTCGACAAACCAGTGTCGACCGGAGTGTTTTTGGTCGATTCTGGTTTGTCGACCAAAATAAAGTTTACTTTTTTATTTTCAAAGTCTTATTTTTAAAATTTCTAAATTTATTTTGTGGCCGCCGGAGGTGCGGCGGCGGCCGTCGTTTGTTAGGCGGCGACGACCGTCGTTTATTAGGCGGCGACGACCGTCGTTTGTTGGGCGGCGGCGGCCGTTTGTGGGTAGGGTTAGGATTAGTGATAGAATTAGGATTAGTTTAAATTTAAATTGAAGGGGAGTGTATCTATCTTTGTGTATTTTAATAAAGGGTAAAACAGGTATTTTATATGATTATTTAATTAATAAAAGTGAAGGGGGAGTGTATTAAACAAAGCTGGAGTGGTATATACCCCAACCCTTTTAATTATCTAGACCCGCAGCAATTGGGCCGGGCCAGCCCAACACAACATAAATGTGTGACCTGGTGACGTTTGGTCTGACCCGGCCTGTTTGGCAGCCCAGTATGAATACGACTATTTGCTTGTGGCTAATTTGCAATATTTTGAAAGTAAAGGTCCCAAACAAAATTATCGAACTTGACCATCAACCGGCCGGTTCACCGTGAAGCGGAATCATCTGTAAAACCTCTCAGACGTCTCACTTGAAAACTGCAGAAACAAAAATACTGGACATGGAGTCTATGCTAGGGTTTAAGGAATACCACGCAGACGACGTCGTAGAGGAGGACAAGTCCCACGGCTCCAGGCTAGTAGTACCATGGATGGGATGGGATGAGTGGAAATTCGTCAGAGGCTCCCTTTTCTCTTCTTCTCCTGATTCCGTGGCATCTGCCCTGCGAAGAGTAAGAAATTAGATATGATTGAAATAATTGTTGTACAGATTATTTATTTTCTCCTCGTATTTTTTGTGTTTATGAATGTGGATTTGGTATCTTTTTCTGTTGTTGTAGATATCAACATGGCGAAGCAGGGGATGCGTCCCTTTGATGGTTGATGTTACGGCTTCCGTGGTTGAAATTCAGCAGAAAGATCCCTATTTTAGGTATTTTCCTTATAATGGAGAAAATTGTATTCCTAGTTTAATTTTCTGCTTATACAGATTACCATTGAAGTAATTGTTCCAATTAGAGGATAACAAATGCTTCTTTGCAAAATCTTTTTTTTTTGCTTATGCTTTTCTACAAGTGAAATCCAGTAAAATATGCTTACTTGGTTGACCCGTTGATTATTTAGCTTCAAACATGCTCAATTTATTTTTCATTATTTATACTCTATTTGGAACCACACAGAATCATGAGCTTTAGTAATTTCCAAGTAAAACTACTTTTGGTCAATGACATTTTATTCAATTGGGAGACGTGAAGGAACCATTGCAGTTGCATACTTGCATATCTTGGACATAAATGATGAAGTGCATAATCATTAATCAAGATTATAAATGTGCTTACTTTTTATTTTCTTTTATTGATTGTAGAAATGACTTGAATGGAAATGCTTCTCAGTCTGAGGAGATGCTGGCCATGCTATATTGCATGGCAATTATGAGGTACATGTATTTTCTTCTTCTGTTTTCTAATTGGTTTGATTTGTTAGGTCTATGTATGTGCAGTTGAGTGTTTACTCTAAATTCTAATTTTTGTTTATGCTCCCTAAAGGCTTGTAAATTGCGTGGTTGAGAAGAACCGAAAAAAGAATAAAATTTCGATAGGGGAAGCAGCTGATGCCATTGGCATTCCCAGAATGCTCATCGATATTCGTCACGGTGAATATATCTAATTTTTGTCTTGTAAATAACTGATTTTTTTTGTTCACTTTTGAATAATTTTGGTGAAATTGTCTTCAAGATGCTGTTTGGATGTGTGCTTATTTTTTGAGTTTTCAATACTTGCAGAGGGTTCTCACCGGGATCTCCCATCTCTTCAACTACTCCGTCTTGCATCAGGAAAGGCAGTGCTTCATTTTAAAGAGTTGTGATCTTATTGTCACCCCTTTACATTATTTGCTTCAACTTTTGGGTATGAATAACTTATGCTAGAAAATTAAAACCCTCGAGTTTATCGTGTTCTCAGCTTATACTAGTTAATAATTGCTTTTGTTTTTGGGCTTGGTTTTTCAGAAGTTAAATGTTTTAGGTGGTCACTTTTTTGTAAGTTCGATATGCGATTTCACCAAACTATATGATGGCATTACATTGATATATTTTTGGAAAAGGTTTTTTCTAGTCTTGCAAGTTTGCTCATTTATACTTTCAGGATACTCCACTTTTCCCAGTTGAATTTTGTAAAGTCAACTTTCAAAATTCAACATCTAAGCCCTTTGCTTTTCCCAGTTGAATTTCGTCGAGTCAACTTTCAAAATTCAACATCTAAGCCCTCTGACCTGCTACAACCCATTTTGAGCTGATGCAACATTTTTTTTAAATTTCGTTCTTTAAACTTTCAAAACCAGTTACTTACCTGTCGTAGGCTCGTAGCGGTCAAAGGACTAAAAAAATGAATTTTAAAAGTTAACATAGCTAAATTCAATTTTGGAAATTGTAGTGTCCTGAAAACGAAAATTGGCAAACTTACAGGACTAAAAAGAACTTTTTTTTATGTAGAATTAAATGCAAATTTTTATCCTAGAATGTTTTCAAAACATTGCGTTTTCATATTTCTTGAATTTTAATAATATGTACTTTTTAATTGAACTCATGTGTCATCTTTTGAACTACATTAGACTTTTGTTCTACTTGCACAAAATATCGAACATCATTCTAAACTTGCCCGTTGAGTTGGAGATTTACAGGTTATTGAGATTTATTTCATTATAACTTCAGATTACTGTAGATAGTTTGTGGAATATCACACATCACGATATTGAATCTATTGCCAAAAATGAGGTGATTCCTACTCAAACCAATCAAACTGCCAATCTCAAGAAAGAAATCAAGCGCAGTCTACGTGAAATTACTCTTTGTCTGAAGGCAAAACAAATGGGGAAATTGAGTTTGTTGCAAGTGAAGGGAAAACGTGAGTTATATTTATGCTTCATTTATAGATTATATGGATGAAGCACATTTATTGAAATTATGTGTCCAAATTACTTCAATTACTTCTACGTAAGAAGTTACATATGAAACAACATGCAGGTTCTAGATACTCTGAACACTTGCATGGACCTAGTAAGCTTCTACATCTTGTAGCTGGGAAGTCGTCGCGTTCCAACACGAACGGTAAAGCTTTAAATTAAATTTTTATGAATCAAATATCACGGTAGATAAATAGCCACTTCATAATTTGTAGTTAATTAGAAATACCGTTCCTGTACCGTACTGAATTCACCCTGATATATCCCTTCATCAAGGAACAATTAAACAACTATACCGGATTTGGATTAGCAGAGAAAGTTGTACTTTTTGATGCTCTAAGTTCATAAATAGTGCACTAACTTTCAACACATTTAGTCTTTTTTGTCTGGAACTGCGACTCAATAAAACAACTGAAGACGTAATTTTTACTCAGTCATCGGAATATGGATGCCTAGCCATTTCTGTTGTTGAGCCAGAAATGTCGGGCAAAAAAGGACTTAATTCAAGCAAGGTTGAAAGTTAGTGTACTATAATTTGTAAACTTAGTGCACCAAAAGTGGATAAGTCCATACTGTATTTGTAATCTTCCCAATTTATGCGTAGATAATCTGGAACAGTCATGTGTAAGCTTCTAATGTTTTACTGGGACATGCCTATGCTTCAGGTTCCAAGATGCATCTTGCTAAATCATTGAAGAAGACCCTGCGCTTGTATACTTCGTCTTCTACGGAATTAGTCAATCTTTTGTTGGAATACTTGTTAAATGCTTTAGATTCATCCAGTTTAGCGGATGATTCACGATTTGCCAGTAGCACTGAAGATAAACCGACTGCATTTGATGACTGGAAACCTGTTGTTTTGAAATTGTCAAGAAAAGAACCAGAATTTCTGTTAACACTCATCCAAGCAGTTCTTGTGAAGATGGACAGCAATGAGGCCATGAATTCTGAAACAGGTACCAAAACTATGTCAAAGCTAACCTTATTATTCTTAAAGTTAACATTCTCATCACTTGGTGATATGCACGGAAAATATTGGATTGGATGTTTGTCTTTTTGGGTGTGGATCCTCTCTGTGCAAATTTACAAAAATATTCTCCTTGAAATTGGATCATCACAAAAAAATTATTTTAATAGTAAATGTACATTAGTTATATACTTTTATTTAATTAAAAAAAAATAAGAATCCGTTTTTAGTTAAGTCTCTCATAAATTATCAACTTGAAAGAGTTTGAAAACACCCCAGAATCACTTTTAGTTGAAAAATAAAAAAGTTATGTGAAGCTTCTTATTGTGTATACAAATGGAGTGCATCTTTCATTGAATTAATCCCCACTGTATCTTCATCAGATGACCATCAACCCACCGAGGCCTCTGCAAAACCTCGTCAATTTGAATTACTCTGTTATCTATTTGAGTGGCTCATTAGAAATCTGAAGACGCTGACTCTTGTTCATCAAAAGGAATCTGCCAAAATAGAGAAACATATTCCCAAGGAAACTGTACTGGGATTACTTCGGAGATGTCTTTTGCAATCCCAATCTGGAAACAAGAAACTATTGATTTCTTCTCTTACTCTAGCACAGCTTACTGGAGATAGCTCTCTTCTCCGCAAACTCAAGAAATTTGTTTTATTAGGGCAACCATTAAATTCCACCGAATCTCTTAGTACGACCACCCTTGTTTCTCAACAACATTCGATCCTTGAAGGTGAAGAGAAGCTCCAGGTACTAAAAAAACGTCGAATGGAGATGAGGCCAAAATATGCTGATATGAGGGGTAAGAGTAAATGGGTGGTGGTGAAATCTTGGACTCCATGTCCCATTGGAATGCTCCCTCATACGATTGGCTTTTCTGGTACCCTTCCGATTCTTGAATGTGTTGAATTATCAGATATCGAAGAAGAGATCAAACAGAGCCCTGATGCTGAAATTAGCATTCAGGAAATGGATTATACACCTGCTGTTAAAAAGGTGCAGATTAAAGCAGCAGACTTTGTGATGCAAGATGAGGAATATGGTATCAGTGAAGAAGGTGTGAAGGGACATCTTATGATTGATGGAGTGTGGAAGAAGGTTGACACACAAGAGCTGTTTACGATTGCATCAGCTGTCAAATTATTCGTTTAACTTGATTCATAATTCTCCCATGGTCGTGGGATTCACATTTATTTATTTACTTGGTATCATTGGTCGTTCTATTGCATTTCATTGTTTTTTAATACTACAAGCAAGTAAAGGAAAAGTTTACTCACCTTAATCTGACCCATGCAGGAAAGTGGATAATAATCCTACAGACCCGTGCAGGAAAGTGGATAATAAAAGTGGATAATAATCCTACAGGGGCGACCTGAGAACATGTAAAACGTGCAGGAAAGTGGATAATAATCCTACAGGGGCGACCTGAGAACATGTAAAATGATCAACAACGAACGGAATGATCTTCTTTATATGTTCTCATGTTGCCCCAGTTGGATTTTTCCACCATTTATTGAAATTCTTCATCTTTCTATATATTTTTTTCCAATATCAACATGAAGGTTTATAAGAGTGATACCAATTTGTGATAGTCCAGATTTATAGTTTGTGATTGTCAAGTGTTTGAGAGTACAAGTGTACAATAATTTGTACTGCAATTGCTCATGCAACTATTTTTCTAGTACAAAATACTAATTTTTCTAGTACAGAATAAGTGAAAAGTACAATAAGTTCAGAATCTTTTTTTTTTACTGTACATCTCAAATTCTTTATGGACAAAAATACTGGAGTATTTTACCTGAATTTTTCTTTTTTATTCAATTTTCATCTTTCTCCCCTACTCAAAATCCTAAAACTTTTATAGATTATTGTCAGTAAAATAACAAAACACAAAAAAGGAACACTTTTTTTTTAATCGGAATAACAAGCACAAAATATTATAAAAATAAATATTCTCATATTTAAAATATTAGTCATTGGATCAATGTACATATATTTAAAAAATAATTAATTTCTCATTTTACTTTTAATTAATGTTTGCATTTCTTATCAAAATAATAACATGTTTATATAAATATTTATTGATCTTTAAAAGTAAATTTAAAAAAAATACAATTAATTTGCATTAAGTGAACGGAAAAGTAATGACATATGGTAAATATGAGTATATTTCAAGGGTGAGGGTTGTGAAGACATTTCCTTTTATGAAGTGTGCAAATTGGTATGTGACATCCATATATAAAAAGTGTGCAAATTCACGTGGGACGGAGGGAGTATATATTATTGGATAGAGTATTATATTCCTGCGGCTATGGAGTACTGTATTACGTTTTTTTTTAGTGCGGTTATTTACACCTCCATCTGATCTTTGTTAACCGCACTCCCTCTCCATTTCTTTTTCTTCCTTCATTTCACTAATGTTTGACTGGTGGCCCAAAAGTAGCAAAAATTCCAGCCCATTTCCTTTGATTAATTGCGGCCTACTTCCAAATTGGCCATGGGTAAATGCCCCCAAATAAATGCACCCGGATATACTATGAGTACACCCACGCGATGAGAACACACACAAAAAGGATAAGGACACCCACGTGGAAATCTAAAAAATAACCCTATCATTTTAAACTCTAATTAAATCTTTATTCCTCCATTTCTCTAACATTCTCACACACAAAAAGGGTGCACCTACCTCCCCCTCCCTCCCAATCGGCGCCGCCGCCCACCGCCACTCACTCCCTAGCGGCGCCGCTCCTCCCCTCCCCTTCCCACGCGTCGACAGTGCCTCTCACTTTCTTCTTCGAACGAACGCCGCCGCCGGAGAAGGTTAATCGTCCGCCGCCACCGCTGGAGAAGGCGAATCGTCCGCCGCCGCCGCTGGGGAAGGGCGAATCGCCAACCCTGCCCTCGTCCGCCACCGCCCCTCCCCTTCGCGGCCGCAGTTCCTCCCCCCCTCGCAGCCATTCACAACCGACCTCCCTCCGTTCGTGCCTCTCGACGCCGTCGCGCCGCTTCAGGTAAGTTGAAAATTAGGTTTCTCAAAATTAGGGTTTTGTATGTTGTTCGGAAATTTCTTTCGAACAATTTCTATTTGTTTTGTAGAAATTTTAGAACAACCTAAGTTTGTTCATGTAAAATTTTCGAACATTTTGACTTTGTTTTGAATTTTTTTTCGAACAATCTGTGTTTTTCGAACATATTTACTTTGTTTTGGAAAAAATTTCGAACAAGTTGCTCGATCTTCTTTTTCGGACAAATTTAGTTTGTTTTGAAAAAAAATTCGAACATATTGACTTTGTTCGTTAAAAAATTTCGGACATCTCAATATTGTTTGGGTAAAATTTTCGAACATATTAAGATTTAATTTTTGTTGTTGAAATTTTGAGTTTTTATGATTTTTTGTGGTGATTTGGGTGAGAAACCATGAATCGTTGTGAAATAGAATGGATGGGCGTACTCATAGCTCCTTGTGTTAAAAAAAATCGCCCCCCCCCCCCCCCAATATTATGTTTTCATCCTCCATTCCCAACTTATTGGAACTTATTTTTTGAACTAATAGTCTAAAAGACTATATTACCCTTATATATTGAGTTCACCTCACTCTAAACTAAAAAATAAACAACTCTCTAAATTCCCTCTCCTCCTCCAAAAACTCAACACATGTACCGTATTCTTCCTTAATTTTTTTTTGAAATAATTGCATCTATGAAAACAAATTGAAGAAACTTAAGTCTAATGGTTAAAAAACGAAGTGTTCGTTTTATATATGTAAATTTTCTTTGTATTTTTTTAAGTATAGTTTATATATATATATATATATATATATATATATATATTGTATAGTATATTTTTGTATTTGATCATTGCTCATGCTATTATTGTTTTATGTATATAGTCGACACTGATTTGTCAAAATTTATAAAAAAAACAATTGAGATTTTTCTAATTTTTAAGAGCATCAACTAAAACAAAATGAATATTTGTCGGTTTTTAGGTTTTCCGTTAATTTTGATAGTTTTTTTTAATTGGTTACTTTTATGAAGTAATGAAGATAATACATTTTCATTTAAATAACCAAATCCGTAAAACAAAAATAATGATGTAAAATGAAAGTAGAAAACAATTAAGAGCATCGACTAAACAATTATAACGAAACAAATGCTCATGGTAAGCAAATATGAGTTGTAATAAAAAATCCATAGATTAAAATTATGGAAATATGTGCAAGAAATAATAATAAGATTTGAAGAAATTGACGCAAGAAGTATTGCCAATTGTCGTTGATTTGTTAAATTGTAATTGTAAAGAATCAAAATTGAAGATTGATGGAGAGTAAAAAAATCTAAAGAAAAACTATAACATTATGATCCTTTTTGCCTTTGCAGAAATGTTAAAATCGAAATGAGATGTTTTGATCCCTTTTAAAATATACAACTTTCATTATCAAAAGATAAAAAAAAAAAACAAAAAACAAAAAAAAAACAAAAACAGTTAATCTTATACACCAAAAAACATAAAAAAAGCATGGCGAAAGTTTTTTTTTTTTTTTTTAGAAACACTAAAATTTAAAAAGAATAGATGTTATGTTACATAGAAAGACACATGTATAATCAGATTGAGTAGAGAAAAAATGTGAGAACATATTGGTATGAAAAATTTGAGAAAAACAAAAACAATCCATAATAAAATAAAAAATTATTATATCACCATAACAAAAATTGAACAAAGATATATGTATGAAATGAGCAAGTAATTCATCAAACAATGAAAATTAATAATTACTAAAAAAAATAGAGAATACACGAAGAAGAATTTAATACCTTTCATGGTATATTTTTTTTAACTCATTTGATGAATGGTATAGGAAACCAAGAAGATGCATGAATTATGCTCTGTTTTGTGGCTCCTGAAGAAGTCATTTTGACTTTTTGCTTTCGATTTTTTACTATAATTGCTTTGTCTTGTAATTGTTTTGATTTTGGGTATTCCTCATACCCAAAATTAAGAAATAATTTTCCCGTTTAAAAAAAACATTTCATATCAAAACATAGACATAGACAAATGCTTCTCAGCATAATAAGGTAGGACAAGAGAAATTAAAGAGATCGAGGGAGCACAAAAGCCACAACGATAATGGGTTAGGGAGAGAAAAAATGTGAATTAGAAAAAAAAAAAAAAAACTAAAGAAAAAAAAAGTCAAAATTAAAAAGCGGTCAAAATACAGAAAAAAAAAAAATTAGTAGAAAGAGGTAAAAATGATTTTTTATTTTTTAGAAATCCTATAAAATTAGGAAAACATAAATAGTAGAAAGTTGGGATACCATGTAAGAGAGAATATATTTGATACTAGTAGAAGACCCCGCGTATTACGCGGGAATATAAAAAAAATTATTTAAAAAAATTAGTATACTTTTAAGCGTGAAACAGAGAGATTAGTGAATGAATATGCACAAGTAAAACTAGACAAGATAATCTTAATGAATCCCTCCCCTCCCTTAGTACAAAATGTAAATTTACAGAAATTTGGATATATAATTAATACATGAAGGAGTATTGGAAAGGCAAAAACAGGTTCATCATCAGTCAGTCAGTCACATAATAATAGTCTAATTGAGAATTCGAAAAAGATAATTACTAAAATGCATATATGCTATAGCTCTTGAATTGAATTGGGATTGTGTAATATAATTACTAAAATGCATATATGATATAATTCTCCCATCCATTCCTTTGCACTCACTTACTTCACCAACAATTAATATCAGACATAGCTACCTCTGTAAAATTTAACTAACTATACAATCATCTGGCCTGGCCTGGTCATAACTAGCTAACCAACATCGATCGATCTTCTTCATTAAGATAATCTGGAACTACAATGAGATGGATATGTGGTAGACATGTCAATGCGCAAATAGAGTTGGCAATCCACATCCAACATGAACTTAACGGAACCAAGACGCCAGACTCTCCATCGAGTCCAGGTCGTTCCTTTGAGTTGGAAATTTATTTTGCCTCTCTCGAGCGACGAGTGGAGAGCCTCTGCCGGTTTTGAAGTGAGATGGATAGAATAGGATAGTAGCGGGTATTTGAGTTCCACCGATTGGTTGGCCTTAACATCTAATGTTGGGGCCACCAAGTAGGCTAGTGTCTGGCCCTGGAAGCTTAGGGCAAGTTTCGTGTCATAGAAACTTGCATAAACCTTGGCGTTATCGCGATTATCTGCCTTGGCGACGACTGTGATTTGTACAGTCGGGACGCCCGCTCGGTCAAAGACTAAGCTGTCCAGATTCGCTATATGGATGTTGAACTGAGGCACCTTTGGGTCTATTGCCAGATAGGCAATGTAGACCACGATTCCAGCTACGATAACTAGTAGTAGGATTAGATCGATAACAATAGACGCACACCAAATTAAAGGGTGCGTACGACGAAGAGGTCTTGGCAGTATTGGCATTGGCATTTTAATTAAGAGAGTGCAAGGGTGGGAGTACTGAGAGGGAAGAAATTTATGTATGTATGTATGTATGTTATGATCAGAGGAGAGGAGAGAGTTGCAATATTGCATGGGAGTGAGGAGAGTGAAGACTTATAAAAGAGACTGCACTACTGCATTGTATGAGATGGGATGGGATGGGAGTGAGACTTAGGATAGGATAGGAGGTATCTCTACCTTGCCTATCCATAAAGCCATCCTTAATTTGCATAATTGGAAATTATGTGCTACACAAGCTGTAATCTGGTTATAGTAATCTTTCCAAAACTTGCATGTGTGCTAGACAAGACAAGCACATAAATCTGGGGTTTTGAAGTTTGAAACTGCAGAAAATTCGATTGGTATATTTGATTCTTGACTTACTTTCTCTTTTTTTTGACGGGATTCTTGACTTACTTTCTCAAATAATTGGGTATTTTGTTAATAAATCAAGCCAATTACTTATGTTTTAATTAGTACCTTCTTGAAATGTCAGTTTATAGTGTACTTGAAGAAAAATATTAGTTGGGCAGTACAAATTATTAGGATTTTCCCAAGCACAAATTTATTTATGTGCTACACAAGCTAGCATTAGTAATCTTTCCAATTATGGGCCAAACAAGAGTGGGCCAATCTATATATATATATATAAAGAGAACAGTGTCTTAATGGGCCTAAATACCTAAAATAATAAAATATTGCCTTAATGGGCCTTCCATTGTAATTTGGGCGCGGCTAAAGGCACCCGTATTTCCTATGAGTATACCCACAGGAATTTTTTTTTGTCCCAAGAGTGTTGCGAAATGACGTATTTACCCCTCCTGTACTTTTTTAAAAAAAAAACGTCGGATGAGTACACCCACCTCCTATCTAAACGCGGGAATTTGAAGGGTCATCACTTCTTCCCAACATTGGGTCCATGTTCGAAAAAAACTTCCGCGAGTTTTACTTGGTCGAATTTTTAACCCAAAAGTCTCTGTAACGAATAAATTTTCGAACATTTGACAAGTGTTCGAAAAAAACTTCCCAACATTCGGTCCATGTTCGAAAAAAACTTCCCAACATTCGGTCTATGTTCGAAAAAAACTTCCCAACATTCGGTCCATGTTCGAAAAAAACTTCCCAACATTCGGTCCATGTTCGAAAAAAACTTCCCAACATTCGGTCTATGTTCGAAAAAAACTTCCCAACATTGGGTCCATGTTCGAAAAAAACTTCCACGAGTTTTACTTGGTCGAGTTTTTAACCCAAAAGTCTCTGTAACGAACAAATTTTCGAACATTTGACAAATGTTCGAAAAAAACTTCCCAACATTCGGTCCATGTTCGAAAAAAACTTCCCAACATTCGGTCCATGTTCGAAATAAACTTCCCAACATTCGGTCCATGTTCGAAAAAAACTTCCCAACATTCGGTCCATGTTCGAAAAAAACTTCCCAACATTGGGTCCATGTTCGAAAAAAACTTCCGCGAGTTTTACTTGGTCGAATTTTTTACCCAAAAGTCTGTGTAACGAACAAATTTTCGAACATTTAACAAATGTTCGAAAAAAACTTCCCAACATTGGGTCCATGTTCGAAAAAAACTTCCCAACATTGGGTCCATGTTCGAAAAATCAGTCCAAAACGCTGCAATCGTGCTAAACCATGCCAATTAGATGTCCATTTGTTTATTTTCATCCTAACACATCAAAAATTGATACATTCTACACATAAACATGATTATAACACAAAAAATCAACCTTAATCAACACATACATGAATTAACCCCAAATTCAAAAAACAAAACCTAAACCCTACAACAATAAAATCAATGTTTCAACCAACAAAAACTGAAATTAAACATGTGTCCTACTCTTCTTCTCAAATATAAGCAAGAAAAACTAACCTTTAACCATTTTTGCAAAATGAAAAAAAAAATGCGAGCTCTTATTCTCCAAAAAAACGATGGAGTGGGGGAGAACGGTGCTCTCTCTTTCTCTTCTTCGACGTCGCAGGTAGTGGGAGTGGGAGTGGTGCGAAAAAATGTTGATGGAGTGGGGGAGAGGTTTGGGGAAGATGGAGGGGTGGGTGAACCGATGGAGAGAAGGTAGGGAGGGAGGGGGAGAAATGTTAAGGGCATTTTTGGGTTTTCCAGGTGGGTGTCCTCATCCGTTTTGTGTGTGTTCTCATCCCCTGGGTGTACTCATAGGAAATCCGGGTGCCTTTAGCCGCGCCCTTGTAATTTTTCTTTGAAAAGTCCATTGTAAAAATATTAGTAGTCACTGTAGTCTGCAAACAACTTCCCTTGCGACTTTTGAAGTAACCGAGGAGATAGGAAAGGAAGCAAATTCACATTTTTTGGCATTCGTTTCTTCAAATTGCATTTTTTCATGTCTTCGTATCCGTCATTTTTTCAAACGGTTGCACGTCGCTGCTGCTAGCCCGGATCAACCGTCGCCGCCCCCAACCCAGATCTGTTGTCGTCGCCCACAGCCCAGCCCGTCTACAGCCAAGCCGCCTGTTGTCGCCAACCCAGCTTCCCGTCAAGGTTCTTTTTTCTCTCTCTCTCTCTCTCTTATTTTTTTTCCTTTTTGTTCCAATTCTTACAAATCTTGATTTTTGTTCTTCTGCTCATATTGTTTATCTTGGATTTTTTTTAAATTTTATTTAGTGAAAGAATTATTATAATATGGGTGAAAAATAAGTTAGATTTTGGTGTTTTCTGGGAGAGGGAATGCAGAGAAAAATTAGGAAACCGAAGAGGCTTTCTCAGAAGCCAACTCTTCAAGATGGTAAGGTTTTTTAAATTCTACATATAATTTTCCTCTCTCTCTCAAATTCATTCCCCGTCAAGGATTTTGTATTTATAATGTACTAGTGTAAGACCCGCGTTTTACGCGGGATTTTAATAAATTTATAATATATTTTAATTTATTAATTAAATAAATAATCTTAGAAATGTGTATAAATTAATTGATAAAATTGTTATTTTAGTAAAATATAAAAAATAATTTTGACAATTAATATATATATATACAATAATAGAAAAAAATATATAATTTTATTGATAGAAGAAGTCAGTATACAAAATTATAAATTACAAAAAACTTTCTTGTAGATAATATTTTTTGTACGTTTATATATTTTTTTTATTTGAACTCAAACAAAAAAATTCAATCTACTTTTGCTCTTGACTTTAAAAGTTTCAACATACAATTTCATTCAAACATAAAAATATAATTTGTACCCGATAAATTCATCAATCAACTTCTTTTTAAAAGTATATCATATGACATTGTCTCGCATGTCTTTTGAAAAACCTAGCTAGTCTGAAAAATTCATACTTATGATATAAGTAGAATTGAAAATAATTTTATTAGATAATGAATTGATGCCAAAAAACTTGTCTCCATCAACATATCAATCTTTGAGCCCTTATTTTGAGGTATTTAAAAATTTGAGTAATGTTGTTCATCAACTCCCAGTGGAACATAATTCAATCTTCCAATAAAAATCTATTATCTTTTTTTTTAGGAACCCACCTACAATCTTAATTATTTCAAACATGTCTAAAGGAAGCTAGTGTAAGACTCGCGTTTTACCCGGGGTTAAAATAAATTTGTAATATATTTAATTTTAGTTTAAAAAAAAATATTTTAATATATCATTATATCAACAAATATTGCAATTATATATGTTTAAAAAAATTACTAAATATATGTGTGGTGAATTTAAAATATATTCTCTTGCACTATTAAAAATAAAATAAAAGGTATAATTTTAAACATATAAAAATAAGTTTGGAATTTTTTTTCTAGATTTTACCATATTGTGTGATATTTTTCAATTCCGTCAAATTTTACACTATACCCCAATAAGTTTTGACATGGATATTTAGCGATATATCCACAATGCTTGGTAAAAAATACATTATACCCCAATATCCATATCGAAAAATCTAAATTTGGGATATATATATATATATATATGCAATATTTCACGATAGTTTCATCCTTGGTTACGGGAATCAAAAGTAATGACATTTTTTTTTTTTGTAAAATTGAAGATATTGTGAAAGTGAAATTTATAAAAAAAGGGTTAGAAGTTGGTGTGAAAGTTATTGTGAAACGTTCCGAAAAAAAATTTATAAATATTAATATGACTCATATGAGACGTTTCGAAAAGTAAACAGTGTAAATTATTATGAGACAGGTGGAATACAAAATAATAATCCACAAATACTTTTTTTTCTATAAATTTTATACTGTAATTATTAACAATATGTGATTTCAGTGTTTTTTAATCAAAATTTAAGTGAGGTGGTGTAAGAGTTTTTGTCCTTTTTTTTATATATGATTTGAGTTATTCTGTCAAATCTTAATAAATTAATATAATATTAGTAATTAGTTATTCAATATTGGCTCAAAAAATAAATAAATTAGTTATTCAATATTGGCTCAAAAAATAAATAAATTAGTTATTCAATATTAGTTTAAAGGAATCAAAATAAAGATTTGAAAAATATATAGTAACTTCGGGCAGGGAAACGAAAATTTATAAATCAATAAAAAAAAAACAACTTAAATTAATTATTTTTTTAAAATTAAGTGATTTTGATATTTGTTTGCTCCATGTAAATCCTATGTTCCTAAACCCAAAAAAAAAATCTTGAATGATACTATAATTTAATCAATCAAATAAAAACACATCATATCCCCCAATTATTTTCATTAAAACTCCAAAATTAGTCAAAACTTTTAAATAGCAAAATTTACGCGATTGTAAACAAAATTATAGGAGTGTCAAACATTTCTTCTAATATTTAACTAAAAATTAGGAGTTTGTAAAATCGTAAAATTAGCGCCTTAATCTATTCAATAACTAAGATATAATTAGAATCTTTATTTAATTTTAAATTATAAAACATTTAATTATATATAAACAATATTTTTAATAATTTTTTAACATTAGGTTGGTCAAAGTATATTAATTATACAATATTTAATATTTTCCCTACATTGAAAGTCAACATTTTCTGGTATAAAATACATACTTGTACTTTCAAATATTAATAAACAATGATTAATGATTTATTTTTTACATTTGTTTTTAATTTTCATCCGATCTAACAATAAAGAGTATGAAAAGGAAAAAAGGTATATTGCTAAAATAATGGAAGAAAATTAGTTTCCAAAAATTATGTTAGCAATCAATTTTATATTTATCCTGCTAATTAAATAGAAACTAACCATTTAAAAAAAAACATAAGCAAACCATTTTATGTACAATCAAAAGAAATATACTATTATATATTTTTTTAATTATATTATACTCTTCAGAAAATTATATTATATAAACAAACCATCCATTTTAGTTACAATCAAAAGAAATACACAATCAAGAAAATTATATTATACTCTTCATAAAATTAAACTAATATGATCGTTTACGTAATATATGGACGGGTCATATTTTAAATCGATTAATTAATTGACAATAAAAAGTATGAAATGTCAAAAGTTATACTCCTAAAATCATGCAACAAAAATTAATTTCCAAAAATCATGTTAGCCGTCATTTTTATATTAATGGCTAATCAAACAAAAACGAACCATTTTTTAAGACAATCAATTAAATTATATTATATTGACATTTAAAATGTGGTCTAATCGAATTCTAACTAATACATACATCTAGTTTTGTGATTATTATTTTTATAGCCTTCCTAAAATTTTCTAAGTAGGTATTAATTTCGATTATTTAGTGTATTATAATTTATAATAGTTGTACGGAGTATATTATTAATTAAATTTTGAATTCAAATTTTATATGTAGTAATATAGATTTCCCTTAATTAGTAAGAATATAAATTTAGAAATAATACTTAACGTAATCGAAAATTTAATGCGGATGTATGATAATAAATTGTGTTATAAATAAATAATGTATATACACATCCCTATAAAAAAATGAATGATCTGAAAAATAATCCTTAACATAACTCATAATTGTTAGGGATCATGGATAATTTATAGAATCGAAAATGAATGAAATTGAAGCATAAACAATTTTTTTTGTGAGTGAATATGATGAAATTGTTACAAATCTTTCAACGAATATACAATCTCCAAACTTTCAAAAATCCCCGTGTGAATCTGATGAAAATGTTGTAGATGTTCCAATGAATATAATATAATCTTCAAAAACCTTCTCTAAATCTGATAAAATCTTGAAAATCTTCATAAAATCTTCAAGCCTCTTGACGAACAAAAAAAAAAAGCAATATCTAAACTACATATCTACCAAAAAAAAAAAAAAATTACAAACATACATCATTAAAATTCCTATAATTATATTGTAAAACAAAAAATAAAAAACGAAAAAAAAAAATCAATCCTAACTACATTAAAAACATACACAAAAGAGAAAAGTGTGAAGACATTGAGTAATTGAAATGAAAGAAAGATTGAGGTTTATATAGAAGTGAAAAATAAGAATTAAGGGTTAAGATTAAAACTTAAATGAAGGGTTGAGATTAGAAGATAAAGTTAAAATGAATGAGAATTGAAGAATTTTAAAATTGAGAGCTTTGGTGAAGAGAGAGGTTGAATAGGTTAATGGGATTGTGACACATGTCACTCATAAGGTTTCTAAATATATAGAATTAAGATATCTCAACATAAATATTAATTATTAATTGGAGTGGAATTTTAGACAATAAAATCTCAACATTAATACATAGTACGTACTAAAAAAGATTTACTGAATTAAAATAGGTATAAAATTACATGGGCTATTTATAGTATTTCGCTTTGTGTTTTATTATTTAATTTATTGATATTTGTCATTTATAAAATATCAACATCTCAAAATAATGAGAGTGTCACCTGTTAAAAAATTAATAGAATGAAACAACTAGTAAAACATGAGCAAATGAAATATCTAATTAAAAAAACACGTGATTTTACAATCCTAATCAAAATTACATTTGCATATCATTTATAGTGATTATAATCATTTAGTTGGATTGCAAAAATGAGTTATTTCAGATTAGCAAACCCCGAATAGTGTGGATCATTAATTTATAGTGATTATAATTATTACAGATCATTTAAATAAAGTAAATAATAAAATAGATAAAGTAAATTTGGTATATTTTAAAAAAAAAAAAAACATAATTTATGTAGATTACCTAAAAGAAAAACAACTCCACTTTTGTGATGGATGGAGTAATATTAATCTAATTGTCTAAATATTTCAAAATTTATAATAATATGATTCTATCTTAATGATATTGATAGAGTAGATGAAAACTATAAATATATATGATGATCTTATTGTTTGAAAATCATCCAGAATTTTTTTTACTGATTCAATGGCTTCTTATAATTTGGCTCATTTTATTCTCTTCGCCATGATGATTTTTGCTGCTTTGTTTGGTTCTCATGAATGTAAGTATATATATAATAATAAAATAATTTATTACTTAATAAGGTTTTAATGTGAAATTAATTTGTTAACAGGTTATGAGGATAGTAGCAACAGAAAGCTTAAAAACATTGATGGCAGTATTTCTAATTCAAAGAGAATGGTTTGCCTCTTTAGAAATAACTTGCAAGACTGCGGTACTTATTTTAAAAACGGGTGTTGGTGTTGTAATATGCCAGGAAATCAAGATTGTTGGGGCAGTGAAGATATATGCTTTGAAGAATGTCCATCCAAATAAATAATATAGATTTATTTAATGTTTTATTATAAATTATATGTTAATTATTTCAATAAAAATTGATATATGGTACTACCATTAATCAATAATATTTATATTCATTTTTTTTGGTTTTATTTTTGGTATTGTTTTTTTTATCATGTGAAATTTGATAACAAAAAAAAAACAGGAAAATAAGCAACAAAACTTAAAATTAAAAAAAATATCACAGGCCTTTTGTTGCTTTGAAACTCTTAATAAAATGAAACGGTCTCTATTCCAATTTTTTGGATGTTCAAGTTCATTAATTTTCATCCAGGCTAATTTTCTTTCTCGCAATTTCATGAATTTGCTGTTTTAGAAAATATCAGATAATCAAACTTCTTTTGAAAAGATTTAGAATTGTTTCTTCTTTTATAGGTTGCTGTGTAGTTTTTGATATTGAAGAGCAACACACTTTCTTTAAAGTGGGAAAAGAAATTATGATGATATTGAATTGTGGTGTGAATTTTATACATTTCATAAGTGGTAACGAAGATTCGGTACTAGTTCTAATTGTTTCCTATCTAACTTACTACTCCATTATTTTACACTTGAATAATGTTCATTTAACTTGTAACTCATACATGTTGTATGTCTGTGTATGTTATAACACATTTTGATGCATTGGAATTTGTTACTTGTTCAGAATATTTATGTTCAAACGAATATATATAAATTTTTACGGACTTGAAAAGAAGAGCAAACTAGAATATGAGTCACTTTTTGGTGTTATTTAAAATGACAATTACTATTTTCTTTTGGTACTATATTTCATCATGTGAAATCTGATAATTAAAAATCTGGAAAATAAGCAACAAAACTTAAAATTAAAACAGATATTAGTGGCATTGTGTTACTTTGAAAATCTTAATAAAATGAAATACTCTCTGATCCAATTTTTTTAATGTTCAAGTTCCACATGCTCATTTATTTTTTAAGATAATATTATTCACATCACTTTATTATTTAAAACAGGAACACATTACATCATATACCCTTTAAATTTTAGAAGCCTATTTTAAAAATTCGATTCAATACGCTTTAATTTTAAAATAACTAAAATTAGAAATATATACCTTTGAGTCGAAGTCGGTAGCAAAATCAGAATAAGGAAACCGAAACCTACAACAAAGCAATTGCTCATTATAAAATCTTCACCAAATTAAGGATGTTGAAAAATATCATCAACGAAATTCTATTGTATCACACAATGCCAAAGAGAATACTCATCACAAAATACCAATTATACAAACAAACACGGGTTATATATTACAACATGCACTCGAGTCCATAGTAGACCAACCCATAAACTTATTACACAGTTCACAAATTGACATTTTGAAATTATTTTAATGTTTGAATTAATTAATTGTATTTTAAAGAAGTCTGAAATATTAGTTCAAAAGTAGTTTGGATGATGGGATTAATACAATTTTTTTGTCATATTCCAAAATTGCCCTTTTAAATTATTTAAAAGTATTTTTTTTTGTCAAATTAATCCCTTGGGACATGTTTGGTTTATTAGATTAGACCGGATATATTGTTTTATCCCTTATAATTCCCATTTTGATTTATTTGAATTTAGCCCGTGATTATAATTGATTCGAGATTGTTTTCCTTGATAATCATGCATTTGGGTGTTAATTAGTACTAAAGAGAATCTGTAATAATTTAATCCATCAATCCAAATACAAATCTCAATTAAAAAAATAATACAATTCCATTTAATCCTATCATACCTTATCTATCCCAACATGTAAAGCAAACGAACCCTAAATATTTATTCCCCAAATTATTTAACTCAGGCTCCCCCAAAGATTAATAAACATGGGAACAACTGATTAACTGGGAAAATTAGCTCGGGCCAATATTAGTCTCCCCAAAGATTAATAAACATGGGAACAACTGATTAACTGGGAAAATTAGCTCGGGCCAATATTAGTCTCGGGCCTATTTCCAATAAATCAAACATAAGAATTCTATGGATAAAACAATATTTCCACCTTAATCCACTAAATCAAACATGGCTTATAAAAATAAAAACAAATACGGAGTATGTTTTTTTAAAGAAATATCTTTGAATATGAACGAAGGGGCGGATTTTAAGCAATAATTATGCTTAAATTTAATCAGGTTATTATATTCGTTAATAAGTATTTTAGTTAATTTATACCAATTATACTAAATATAATTGATTAATTGAACATTATCATGATTGAAAGGAAAGAAATCCATATTTTCGGAATTATACATTTAGGTTGAAAATCATTAGTTGATCTTTCATTAAATTATGTACAAAGTAGTTTTCAATCTTTCCTCATCACCATAAAAAACTAATGTAGAGATTATGATGCAGGCGGAAGCACGATACACACGTAAATCCGTTTATTCTACGAATGCCCGGAATATACGTAAACGAGATTAAAAGTGATAATTCATTGATTCAAAATGAATACTGGAAGAACACAAATAAAACACGTCAAAAGGGATAAAACCCAATATTTTTCTATTCAATCAACTCCCCTTACAATGTTTTTGATACTCGTATTTATAATAGGTAAACTAGGATTTTAGGCGTGTAAACTCTAGAAGCCCGGCCCACTAATAATTAATCAAAACCTAAACAAAGCTCTAACACTATATAAAATATAAATAATACTAAATAATTAAAATTCAATCTTATCTCCATCAGATTATACAAGGGTTCATCTTTTGGCGCTCCCTATACTCTCACCAGTATCATCTGGGATTTCAATTTCTCTTCAGCCTAAAACTCTAAATCTAGAAATTCCCCAAATCGAACCCCTAAATTTGCAGAGAATGTCGATTAATTTAACGGAAGGAGCGATTTCTGTGATATTGCGCAACAACCCTCATTATAGTGACATAAAACCGGTGCTGCAAATTGCCGATATAAGCATCATTAACTCCCCCTGGACTCGGAGTGACGAAGAGCGATATCGGATTTTGCTTTCCGATGGTTCATTCACTCAGAAAGGAATGCTCACTACCGAGTGTAACTATTTGGTGCATACCGGCAAACTGCAGAAAGGCTCCATTGTTCAGCTAATGCAGTTCGTGCGTTCTATCATCCATGATTGCAGGTAGGTTTCTCGAATTTTGTCAGCCTAGTTGGTTATTGTTGAATCTTTGGGGTTTGTTTCAGTGATTAAAGTCTCGGTTTCTTCTTTTGGCTCTTGTAGATTGATTGTGTGCATCGGCAGTGAGATTATACTAGTTTTTTTTTAATAGGAGTATATTTTTTTAGAAATGGTTAAGTTATTTATTTATGGGCCTCTTATAATTTGTTCTGTTTGGTGGATATTGAATTTTTTTACTTGTTTTACTCAATATGTTTTAGTTTCCTTCTTCAGAAATATGGAGGAATAGTTCTCTTATGTTTGTGTATTGTTGATGGTAGACTTTTGATTTATAAGATTGAATCTTTCTCTGTATTTGTTTTTTTTTTTGAAGCCAAACTTCTTTATTAGCAAATGCAAGTTCCATTCTAGAATAATATTTGATTAATAATTGATAATTGATTATTTTTCTTTTATTAAATTGAGTTCTGTTTTGATCCATTGTTGATATTCATTCTAGAATAATATTCATCCAAAGAATTACACCTGAATTTGGTTGGTCTTAAGTTCAATCTAGTGCTGTTGAGGCTTTGATGTTTCATTTCTTATTGACTATTCTTTCCTTGCGCTTTGAGCAGGATTGTCATCATCGAAGATTTACAAGTGATAGTTGATAAATGTGACATCATTGGTGAACCAAAGGAATTTCGACGAGGGACCAATTCCACTTTTCATTAGAAGTGATAGTTGATAAATGTGACATCATTGGTGAACCAAAGGAATTTCGACGAGGGACCAATTCCACTTTTCATTAACGCGATGCCAATTGAAGCCATGGCAAAGCTCCGTATAGACTAGTCCATCTCAGGAATTGTTTGCATCTCGATGTTTTGAAAGGAGACCTATTGTGATTTGATTAGGTTAATTGTCAATTTGTGTGCCTGTAAATTTTGCGTTATTATAGACTTAATATATTGGCAGAGCATTAGCTGTTTTGTTGGACCTAAGTGAATTTCCCATGACTGGTAATAATTTGCAGAAAATAATGAAGGCAGGTCCTTTATATGCAGTGATTAAGATAAGAAACATATGGTTGAAAGTCCCTACACAATTAAAACAAGCTCATCAAACACCAACTGTCCGCATGCAGCCTAAGTAATATGATGGCCCCTAATAAGAAATAAGAAAATCATTAAATTGCTTTCACATACTCTCCTCGTATTCTTAATATAAGTTGTTTTGACTTTTAGTTTTTTTTTTTTTTTTTTTTTTTGTAAATTATGATGTTTTACATTTTTTAATGCAAATTAATTGCATTTCTTTTAAATTTAACCTTAAAATCACTAAATATTTACATAAATGTATTCATTTTTATGAGATGTACAATCATTAATTAAGGGCTAACATGTATATTTTGAATAAGATGGAGTTATATTGAAAATGAATTATTATCCGTTAAGCCTATAAACTAAATAAAAATAAAAATAATGTATATGAATTAATTTTTTTTCATTATATATTTCAATTTCTTTTGAATTAGTCAAATTTTAGTCAAAATTGTAATAATAATCATTTTAGTCAATTAAATAAGGATTAATTGCAAAAAAAATCACGACCTTTAGTAGATTTATCAATTACAACATACACTTTTTTCTCTTTGCAATTCGATACACCAACTTTTTTAATTTTACAATTTAATGCACCGATAATTTTTTTGATTAGTTTTAAAATGATGTGGCGCCGAAAAGATCAAAATCGCCACATTGACGCCAAGTAAGACTGCTAACTAATTAATTATTACAGTATTTTTTAATGGAAAAAAAACAATTTTAAAACTCTAAAATAAATACAAAAAATTAAACAATCCCTTAGTTGCACATAAATCTTAATCGCGTTCTTCAATTCCTCAATCCTTCAATGAATTTGTTTGTTTAAGATGGGATTAGATTCGACTCTTATTCTCCATGAAATTCGGGAAGAGAGCATTGAGAAATCCAATTTTATTAACTAATCACACAATTTTATTGTCTCTATTGACTTAATTTTCCTAATCGCACACCAATAGCACCAACCACACTTATTGATAAATCCTAGAAGAGTAATTAAATGACACCATGAACAGAAAATACCCATAATAAGAAGAAAAAAAAACACTTTGTATAATTACAGGGGTGCATGCTAATTCTATTGACTAACCACACTTATTTCTTCTATTGACTAAGGATTATAGGAACCACTGTGTGCACGGATGCGTGCGAATTCCGAATGAATAGAATTTATGTCTTCTTGTGCGTGTGCGTTTATGATAATTATTAATAAGGATTTGTTTAGTTTTGTATTTTTTTTAGAGTTTTAAATTTTTTTTTTCATTAAAAAATAATAACTAATTATTTGGCAGTCTCACATGGCACAAATGTGGCGATTTCGATCATTCCGGCACCACATCATTTTAAAATTAATCAAAAAAATTGCTGGTGCATTAAATTGTAAAACTAAAAAAGTTGGTGTATCAAATTGG
Organism: Galeopsis tetrahit; assembly: GCA_963675135.1. Taxonomy (NCBI): domain Eukaryota; kingdom Viridiplantae; phylum Streptophyta; class Magnoliopsida; order Lamiales; family Lamiaceae; genus Galeopsis; species Galeopsis tetrahit. Next base: position 11,952,912 of record OY776125.1, on the reverse strand, counting down.
AGGAAATATTTTTTTTTAGTCCTATAAGTTTAGATGATTCCAAAATAAATCCTTTAAGTTTTTAACTTTACAAAATACATCCTATATCTTACAAGCTATTAATTTTAGTCCTTTTTTAATTTTTAAATCTATTTTAATCCTTTAAGTTTAAACTCACTAAAATAATTTAAAGTCGTTTAGTGGCTCCGGTCAAATATCCAATTTTGATTCTCTAAGTAATTAAAAAATATATATAAAAAAGTAAACACTAAATAATTTTTTTTTAAGTCAACTAAATAATTTATTTAAAATCTGAAATTATAAAACTTATTTATTTAAAACCTATACGCCCCTACCCAAATATCAATTTTAAATTATTTAAATATCTCACTAATTCAAAATTTTCAGTTTAACAAAATTTTATTTAAAATATAAAATTATAACTTATTTAATAAAAAATATTCAGTAAAATAAAATAATTAAATACCAACAAAATAAAATATAAAAATTATTATATAAATTGTAAATAAATCTGCATTTTTATAGCAAAATAATAGTGCAAAATATGTTTATTTAAAATAAGATTTTTTTTGCCAAAAACATTATGAAGATATTAAATTAAAATTCATATATATAAAAAATTTAAAAAATGAAATAATTCTAATTTTTTTATTATATTGATAAATTAAAAAAATATAATGTAAACCATAAGTAAATTTTAAAATAAATTCAAATTTGAATATTTGATCATTATATTAATATAATTTACATTTAGGGGATATGACGAGGTTGGATATTTTTTTTTGTCTTTTTAATATATATTTATAATTTTTCTTGATTTATTAATATATATAATTTAGGCTTTATTAATACATTTTCTAAATTCAAATATAGAAAATCTATCAATTTATTTTTTATTTTGAATACACGATGGATCGGGGTGGGGAGTATATTTTTTTATTGAATTAGTAATCTAATTTTTAGATTTTAGTAGATTGGAGTAGTATTTTATTGTAGTATTTTGTTTGTTTAAACTTAAAGGATTAAAATAGATTTGAAAAAGGATTAATATTAATAACTTTAAAAGATGTAGGATGTATTTTGTAAAGTTAAAACTTAAAGGATTTATTTTGAAATCACTAGAACTTATAGGACTAAAAAAAATATTTCCCCTGCAAAGAAAAAAAGTATATGTTGTAATTGATAAATCTACTAAAGGTCGTGATTTTTTTTGCAATTAACCCATTAAATAATCATTTTTGTTGTCAATCAATTACGTACCCGAATTGTTCACATGAGATGTGTGCAGATCCTCAGATAGTCCAGAGTATTAATGGCATCTAAGGCCAGTGGAATACACGTGTGGATAAGTAAAAAGACAATAAATGATGAAATTATCCATCAAAATCGGCCTGAACTCCTCCACCCTAGTGACTCCATCTGTCTTATGAATCAATGTCATGAAACACAAATTCAGCCCAGATGACAGAAGCCTGCTAGTGAAATAGTGTCTGACATCAGCTATCACATCATGATCCACAATGTCCCAGCAACTTTGAAAGAAGGATCCCCCAAAACCTTCTGGTCCCGGAGCGCTCGAAGCATCCATTCCAAAGATTGCACGCTGAATCTCTTCAGTCGAGGGAACACTCAACAACAATTCGTTCTGGTCAGCGATCACCATAGTGTTCATAAAACTATCCAGAATGGAGACATCAAATGACGCAGACAGATTATCAGCGAACAACTGAGAGTTGAAGGCAAACACGTGGGCACTAATGGTGTCCAAGTCCGTGGTGAGGTCTCCATCAACAACCATCGAAGCAATACTACCCCTGAAGTTCTTAATACGTTGGAAGATGTGGAAGAAGCGAATATTCCTATCCCCATCTAAGTGTAGAATTCTTGTTTGGCAGAGAGCAATCTGTTCAGATAGACCTGAGCCTGAATCTCCTCCGCAAAGTTGGCCTCTAAGTCCCCTTCCAACTCGATATGATGCTGAATATCCGCAAGATGTCGAGTGGCTGTCTCAATCTGAGTGAACACATTCATGAAGACCGTCCTGTTCCAAATCCGCGGTTCCTAACAACCCTATAATTTTACTCTAATCACAGTTGATTTAGATCAAGAGGACAAATTGAAAAATCTGATTTTCTTCTCAAGTAAAAGACCCAGATGACCAGTCCAACCCTGTTGGGAATAAAATGATTTTGATCTAAGATACCAAAACCCCTGATTGATGATGTACAAGTTAGTTGAGATATGCTCAAGTCATTGTTCAGGTAAGTTGTCCCAGAACACTTAATGTGTAGTATGCTTAAGTTAAAATCTCAGAAATGTTATGAGATATTAGTAATCAGGATAGTTGTCCAAAGCTGAAATGTTAGGCAGCTTGATAGGTCTATAGGACAAAGTTGCTGATCTTTTCAAGACAAACTGATCAAATGGACAACCTGGCTGAAGAGTTCAAGAATACTGAAGCTGAGCTCATAAATGCAAATGATCAAGACAGTTGAAGACCAATTAATCAAGAGGATTAAATGTCAAAAGCTTACAGAAGACATATTCAATGAAGCATTTATTGCCAATCATGCCTGAACCAAGCATTAAAGACTTAGAGCATTAAAGAGTGAGGCATTGAATGAGTGTTGGAACATTCTAAACTGCAGCAGGAATGTTCAGGGAGCTTGTCCCATCTGACCGTTGGTTGTGTGTAAAGTTTGCCACAAATCAACCTAGGACAATGTGCAAAATTGGAAACTGTCACAAGTCTTCCCAGCCGCCTTTGTCAGAAGTCAACACATTCATTCAAGCAACCATTGAAGACCTCTTTTACACAGTGGATAAAAGGGTGTCAAGCTTCATAGCCGTTTCAATGATGCTGCAAATAGACATATTTGAATTGCTAATCCCTCCAACGGTTAGTTGTTCAAATTGCCTATAAATACAGAAGTGATCAAAGGAATTCAGTATCCAACTACAAGCTATCAAACTATCATCAAGCTTTCAAAAGGAAACCAAGCTGTTCACTAGAATTCCAAGTTTCCTGAATCACTTCAAGTCAGCTAAGCCAATCTTTGTAAACATCCTAGCTTAGCACTGAGATATCCTAAGCCTTTACACTGTTCTTATTGTAAAGGATATCTCTATTAGTTGGAACCAAACCTCAAACCTTATCTCATTTAGTGAAGATAGTGTTTGTTGTAGAAGTGAGGAGTTAAGGACTGTTAGTTTGAAACACAGTCTTAACTCAGAGAGATTGAGCACTAGGACTCAAGTTATCCTAGGGATCAAAACACTAAGAGAGTGTTGTTGATCAGTGCACCTTGGCACTATAAAACAAGCTAATTCCATTGAGAAGGAATTATCCTGTTCAATCAGGGAAAGTGGATGTAGGAGCTTGAGTCTCTGAACCACTATAAATTTGTGTCTCATTTACTTACTGCACTCTTTAATTTCAATCATATTTCAAAGATTCATAACTCAGTAAGTTAGAAAATCTGTTTTGGACAAAGTCCCTGATAACCTGTATTTTTCAGAAATCAACTTGGAGTATTTCTTTGAGTAAAGGCCAACCACATTCCGCACTTAGCAACTCTTTTAGATATTTAGCCAACTGATCACTCAATAGTAATCAGTGGGACAAGTATCTATCAAAGTTCACACTCAGGCCAGTTGTGAGACACCTTGCCTGATAAGGACCAGTTTATCAAAAAGAAAAGAATTTGCATACACAAGTGCATTCCCCCCCCATACACTTGTGTTATACTCCACCAAGGACCAACAAGTGGTATCAGAGCAGGGGTTCAAAGACCACTGCTTCTGAAAATCCAACTGATTTTCAAAATCACATTTTCTGTGGTCACTGAACTGATCCAAATTTCTGAAAAACTTTTCTGTGTTCATCTTATATTACATTCGTTGAAATGGCTGACAATGCAGTTCCAGGAGATGCTGTCAACACCATCAACAATATGGGTCCAAACCAAGTCAATCATATTTCTCATCACAAACTGCCAATGTTCTCAATTGAGAACTATGATTTCTGGAAGATCAGGATGAGAGCACATCTTGCTTGCCAGCATGATGAGATGCTTAAAGTCATCACTAGAGGGCCATTCACATTCACTAAAGCAAATCCCAAGCTCACTGATGCTCAAAAAGCTGATCCAAGGGAGTTGCTGCCAAAAGATGAAGATGACCTTACAGCTGAAGAAAGAAAGAGGCACAACCTGAACTACATTGCAATGAACACATTGTACCAGACAATTCCAGATGCAGTGATGGGAAGAGTGTACCACTGCACATCAGCTAAAGAGATTTGGGATACCTTAGCACTTATGTGTGAAGGTACCCAAAAGATCAAGGAAAACAAACTTCAAGTGGCTATCCAAAAATATGAACAATTCTCTATGGAGGCCAATGAAACTATTGATCATCTTGATGGCAGGTTCACTGACATCATGAATGAAATAAACTCTCTTGGCAAGTTCTATGCTAAAAGAGAGGTTGCTCTGAAGATCTTGAGAAGTCTCACTTCCAAATGGGACATATACTCTGTCATGATGCAAAATACCAGCAATCTTGACAACATGCCAATGCAGCAAGTATTCTCTGAACTCAAAGCATATGAGTTTGATCTCAATAGAAAAAAGGTGCATGAAGAGCCATCCTCCTCAACCAAAGGTGTTGCTTTCAAAGCTGCTGAAACAGAAAAGAAGATTACTCAAAGATCCTCTCAGTCTGTTTCAAAATCTGAAATAAAGGAGGAGCTGGCACTCATGGCTAGAAGATTTGAGAAGCTCAACTCCAGATTTGGTAGATACAAGAAGTTCTACCAAGATAATAGAACCAGAAGGAGATTCAGTTCTCCTGAACATAAATCAGAGGACAAAGTCTCTGATGAAAAGAAAGAAGACAGATATGCTGATAGGAAGAAATTCAGCAAAGGTGAACCATCATCATCAAGGAGGAAGGAGTCCTCAAGCAAAAAGAATGATGATGAAGATGTGTGTTACAACTGCCAGAAGAAGGGTCATTTTCAGTATGACTGTCCTGACCTCAGTGCAAAAGAAAGGAAGGAAAGGCAAAACAAAAGAGATAAAAGGCTGAACAACAGGAAGGCTATGGTAGCTGGAGATTCAGCAAGTAAGGAGAGTGTCTACTCTTCTGATGATGGACTGTTCTCCAACAGTGACAGTGATGAGGACTGCCAAATGGCACTTGAAGATGAGGAGGTATGTTCAACTTCCAACTTGTCAATTAACACACATGAATCCAGTGAAATCCATCTTGACTTTGAAAAGTTGTTGGAAGATTTCACCAGAATGCAAGAAGTATGCAATATGGCTCTGAGAGAAAATGAACAGTTGAGGTCTAAAGTCAAAATGTCCAATCCTCCTGAATCGGAAGTTGACATTAAATCAACTGAGTTGTATCAACAGATTGTGAGAGAACATGAAGAAATGTCTCTCAAAGTCTCTGAACAACAAAAGCTGATTGATGAACAAAATCAGGCTCTAAAGAAAAAGGATTTTGACTCTAGAACTCTTCAAGCTAAATTTGACAATCTCTCAAGAGAATTTGATACTCTAAAATTAAGTGAGGGGAGCTTAAAAATGAAAATGTCTGCCTTGAACAAATCTGCTAAGGCAATAGAGGAAATTCAAGGGTTTCAAAGACCATTTGCTCAAAGGGATGGATTAGGCTATAATCCATCTGAACCCTCACCTGGTCTTAGTATTGCTTCATCAAGCAACTCTAAGATGACTTTTGTAAGATCAGTGGCACAACAAAATGAAATTGAAGTAAATCAACCACTGATCAAGGATAAAGGTAAAGGAATTTTTATACCAACTCAGGTAAACAATGTACCTAAACCCACACCTTTGGAAAAGGTTAAAGGCATTGCTTACAGGAGATATGAGGTTCAGAAAGGTAGAACCAATGGAAGGCCAACCTATCTGAACCATCATCAGAAGAGTTGTCCAAAATCTGTTCAGAAGAGGCCAACTCATATGAGGCAACCTCAACTGAATAGATTAAGGCCAATCCCCTCTGATAGGTATAAAACATTCAGGAAGCCTGGACCTTACTTGCCAAATGGAAAAGGCCATCCAAAAACCCATCCTCAAAAGTCTTACCCAGCTGCACCTAAGCTTAGTAACTTCAGGAGAAATGTTCCAAAGAAATTTACCAACTCTCCTGAAATCTACAAAGCTAACACTTATACACAAAGATCACCCAAGGCATTTAAGGGTCAAACTGTGTATGTAGATGTAAATGGAAACCAAGTCAGTCACTTTGAATCAATCAGAGTTATCAGGCAGATTTGGGTTCCAAAAGGTACAGCTAACCCTCTAGGACCCAACACTCAAAGGGTACCTAAATTTTGACTTTGCAGGACTGCAAGGACCCCAAAAAGAAGAGAAGCATCAACAAGAAAACAACATGGTACCTGGACAGTGGATGTTCAAGGCACATGACTGGAAACAAGGAGCTTCTCTCAGACTTCATAGAAAAAGATGGTCCTTCAGTAACCTTTGGAGACAGCTCTCAAGGAATCACAAGAGGCTATGGTACATTAAACATTGGTAGTGTTAAAATTACTGATGTCTCATATGTTCTAGGCCTAAAATATAACTTGCTGTCTATAAGTCAAATTTGTGACAAAGGATATTGTGTTGAATTTGCACCAAATGAATGTACTATCAAAAACAAATCAACACAACAGGTGCTACTAACAGGGGTGAGAAAGGGAAATGTTTATTTTGCAGATTGGAGCAAAACCCCTGAAGCAGTCTGTCTTGTTGCCAAAAGCACAAATGAGCAAAGCTGGCTATGGCACAAGAGACTGAATCACCTGAACTTCAAAACCATCAACAAGATTTCAAGAAACTCTCTAGTTAAAGGGCTGCCAAATCAAGTGTTCACCAAAGAACATATATGCCAGCCATGTCAGGAAGGAAAGCAGATCAAAGCCTCATTCAAAGGAAAACCTGTCATCTCAACTGAGAGAGTCCTTCAACTATTGCATATGGATTTATTTGGGCCAATAATCCCAGTAAGTTTAAATGGAAGAAAATATGCTTTAGTTGTTGTTGATGATTTTTCCAGGTACACTTGGGTAGTATTCTTGCTGAACAAAAAGGAGACCCAAGTCAAACTACCTGAATTGATGATGAGATTGAGCAATGAAAAGGGCCTAAGTATTGTCAAGATCAGATCTGACAAAGGCACTGAGTTCATAAACTCATACATCAATGAGTATTGCAGCAAAAATGGCATCACTCATGAAACTTCAGCAGCAAGAACACCTCAACAAAATGGGGTTGCTGAAAGAAGGAACAGGACTTTGAAGGAGGCAGCTAGAACCTTGATTGCTGAATCCAAACTGCCTAAAAGGTTCTGGGCTGAAGCCATTAGCACTGCATGTCACACTCAAAATAGGTCCTTAATCACCAAAGGACAAGGTAAAACCCCATATCAAATATGGAAAGGTAGATTGCCCACTGTTGCTTATTTTCACATATTTGGTTGTAAGTGTTTCATCCATAATAATGGGAAAGAGCAATTGAAAGCTTTTGATAGCAAAGCTGATGAAGGAATATTTGTTGGATATTCACAAATCAGCAAGGCTTACAGAGTTTACAATTGCAAAACTCTTATTGTGGAAGAAACACCTCATGTTGTGTTTGATGAATCTATTAATGAGTTCAGGGATAGAAACCTGAATATTGATGAGATAACACAAAGAACAACCAGATTAAGGCTTCAAAGCAAGGAAACAGTGTTTGTGGAGGTTGCCCAGCCTGAACTCCATGAAAATCAAAAACTGGACAACCTACCTGATAGCAATCAACCAGTAGACAACCAACCTGAAGGAGAAATTGAACTGACTGACCCCATCCCAGTTCAAAACCAGGTAACAACTACCAATGAAGAAGCAGGCAATGCTGAGGTAGTTAATGGATCCACTATTCAAGGGGGAACCAATGAATATGTCAACTTATCTGACAATGAGGACAACACCCCTGAATATGATCCTGAACTTGATCCTTCAATTAACTTTCCTGAATTTAATGAATCTAGTGATCCAACTTCAGATGAGGACAATCCTCCTGAAAGGATCAGGTCTAGAAGGACTTGGTTGCATGACCACCCATCTAGCCTGATACTTGGTAATCCAAGTGAAGGGATCAAAACTAGAAGATTTCATGGAGAAAGTGCTCTGTTTTGTTGTTTTCTTTCAGAACAGGAACCTAAAGACATTGAGGAAGCACTACAAGATACCAACTGGATCATAGCCATGCAAGAAGAGCTGAATCAGTTTACCAGAAATGAAGTTTGGGAGCTGGTAGACAGGCCAACTCATCAAGATGTCATTGGAACTAAATGGGTGTTCAAAAACAAGAAAAATGAAAATGACATCATTGTGAGAAACAAAGCAAGACTGGTGGCCAAAGGATATTGTCAATCTGAAGGGATTGATTATGATGAGACCTTTGCTCCAGTGGCCAGACTTGAGGCAATCAGACTCTTCCTAGCATATGCAGCTCACATGAGATTCAAGGTGTATCAAATGGATGTGAAGAGTGCATTTCTCAATGGGGTGCTCAAAGAAGAAGTATATGTGGAACAGCCCCCAGGCTTTGAAGAAGGAGACAAGGTGTACAGATTAAAGAAAGCTCTCTATGGCTTAAAGCAAGCTCCAAGAGCTTGGTATGACACCTTATCACAGTTTCTTCTAGATCATGGTTTTGTCAAAGGCACTGTTGACAGAACCTTGTTCAGAATCTGTGAAGGAGATGATATTTTGTTAGTCCAAATCTATGTGGATGACATTATATTTGGATCTCCAAATGAAAAATTATGTGAGAAGTTCTCTAAACTCATGCAAAGCAAATTTGAGATGTCCATGATGGGATTGATGAATTTCTTCTTAGGACTTCAAGTCACTCAATCAAAGAAGGGAATATTCATCAATCAGGCCAAGTATACAAGGGACATGATCAAGAAATTTGGATGTGCTACAAGCAAACCAGTCAGAATTCCTATGAATACTAACTGGAAGATGGATCCTGATGAAGCTGGAGAGTCAACAAACTCCACTAACTACAGAGGAATCATAGGATCACTGCTATATCTCACTGCAAGCAGGCCTGATATCACATTTGCAGTTGGAGTGTGTGCAAGATTTCAAGCCAATCCAAAGAAGAGCCATCTTGATGCTGCCAAGAGGATTCTAAGATATCTCAAGGGATCTGAGAATCTTGGATTATGGTATCCAGCTGATGATAACATTGAGCTTACTGGATATTCAGATGCAGACTATGGAGGATGTAGAATTGACAGAAAATCCACCTCAGGAACTTGTCAATTCTTGGGCAGCAAGCTTATCTCATGGTTCTCCAAGAAGCAAAATACAGTTGCAACTTCAACAACTGAAGCTGAGTATGTAGCTGCTGGAAGTTGCTGTGCTCAGATACTTTGGCTCAGGCAACAATTGAGAGATTACAAAGTAATCACAAATGAAGTGCCAATATTCTGTGACAACAATAGTGCAATTGCCATCTCACAGAATCCAGTGCTCCACACCAGATGCAAGCATGTGGACATCAAGCATCATTTCATAAGGGATCATGTGGAGAAGAAAGATATCAAGCTTGTCAAAATCCACACTGATAAGCAAAAAGCTGATATTTTGACCAAGCCTCTAGCTGAAGCAAGGTTCTTGGAGTTGTCAGCTGAATTAGGATTACTTGATCCAGGCAAGATGGACAAATGAGGAAAGTAAAGCTAATATGAAGGGGGAAGTTCATCACAACTGAACTTCAGCAAAGTTGACCAACCTCACTGAAGCTGTCAGCCAAAGAGGGAAACTCAGCAAGGTTGTCCCTGTAGTTCTCAGCAATGTTGGTCAGGGAATTTGTCCAAGTGGGACCCAGTCAGCAACCTTGGGATCCACTCAGGCAAAGCATTCAGGCAATTTGGTCCTCACAGAAACCAAAGCCCATCTCAGGATGCTTGTCCTAGTTAATTGGATAATTATTGCTATTATTAGCATTGATTAGACATTTAAGAGGTTTCTTGGTCTAAGAGTAGGCCATTTTAGGATGGAGTGTGCTATAAAGATTTTTACCCCCAAAAAGGCAAATCAGCATTTAATGCAGAAATCTTAATAAGATTGCATGAATTCTTGAGCCTTCATCCAAACCATTAAAATGCATTCAAAACTCCATCGAGCCATTGAAAGTCCACTACCCCACTATATTCAAACGGTTTTTCAAATTACCCACTGTTACATTCCATTAACCAACAGTTAATAAATTCCTTCCATATATAAACCTCTCAATTTTTACCACCATCCTCACGCATTCATAATTCCCAAACCCTTTGAAGTCTCAAAACCTCTAAACTTGCAACTTTTCTCCAAAACCTTCCTTCTCTCAAATCTATCCATGGCACCAAAACTCAAGAGAGAAGAACTTGTAGATTTCAATGATTCCTCCCTGGACATTGATTTCTCTTATCTCAGTAACCCAAACTCCTTATGGTTTGAAAAGCTTGTTGCTTTTGACAGCCTAGACAAGGAGGTTGAGCCAGTACTCCATTGGCTTAGGGAAGCAGGCCTAGAAAAATTTCTTGGCACCAAGCCTGACTCATGCCTGCATCCATTTATGGCAGAATTCTTTGCCCATCTAAGGTGGAAGGGCAAGAAGGGGGATGTGTGCACAAAGCTCACATATGCTGAGGAAGATGAAGAAGAAGAAACTCAGCACACAATCATCTTCACTGCAGAGGACTTAGAAGCTAGCTTTGGGCTACCTTCTGAAGGGATGAACCCTGAATTGTACAAGGAAGAAGATGATCAGGAGTTCTATTATTCTTGGATGATAGAACCTAAAAAGGTAGTGAGTGCTCAAAACAAAAACACTTTAAAGCCAGTGTTTAGGCATTTGTTTGATTGTGTTGTTAAGAGCCTATTGAGCCACTCAGGGAGTGTTGAACAAATCAGTATGCCCAAATTAAGAGTGATGGCTGCTGTGATTGACTCTGCTGAGAAGAGAGTCAAGTTCAACTGGAAGAAATTCATTCTTGACAAAATGATGAATGAAAAATTCAAGTTTAAGGAGGTGAAACATCACAAGGTGGTGGTTGAAGGAAAACTCCAGTTCTGCACAAGAGCAAGCCTACTCTTGGAAAGATTTGCACATTACACCCACCTTCAAGCAAAGCCAAAGCCTTTTCCAGCTCAGAAGGTAATGTTTAGGAAGCTGTCTTCTAAGACAGAAAAGAGGAAGCAGGATGCAGCTTCAAAGAAGGCCATCACAATTGTACCAGCAACAAGAGCCTCTCCAAGGAAGAGGAAAGCTCAATCACCAAAAGCTCAACCAAAAATGAAGAGGATGAAGAAGATTTTGCATGAATCTTCCCAAGAAAGTCAGCCAAGAAGTGGAGGAGCCACTTCTGAGGAAATAGAGAAGGTTGCTGAGGAAGGAGTCAACCCTCCTGAAGAGGGTGAAGTATTCAGAGAAATTGTCCCCCTACAGCCTGAGAGTATAACTGAATTCAGAGACCTTGACCAGCCAACAAGGTATGAAAGAAAAAGAAGGATCATCAAGACCTCTGAAAAGCAAAGGTTGATGGAGGAAGAAAAGCAAAAGAAAGAGTTCTTCAAAGAGATTAGACAGGCCAGCAAGTCTAAGTCTAAATCCAAACCCAACAGCCCTGAAGCCAACTCTCCTGATATTCAATCTAAAAGAATATCTCCGAGGCAAGAAGAAGAGGAGTGCAAGACTCCTGAAGATGCACCAATCATTGCCAAGAAGGTGTACTCTCCTGAAGGTGCACCTGATAGATCAGGTATTGATGTGCTGGCAGATTTGGTCAATCTTGAAGATAGACCCTTTTCCCCACTTGATCCAAGACTTCTCTCATATACCAAACTTCTTGAAACTGCTCTTCAAGAAGGTGATCAAGTTGTTTTCCCACCCATTCCAGCCATTCCAATTACCTCTTCAGGCACCATGCTCTCAAAAGCACCTGAATCCCAACTTGCTTTGACCTCTCCTGACCCCAACCTTTCAGAACCCAACCTACCTGAATCCCAGCCAAGCCTACCTGAATCCCATTCCAACCCTCCTGAATCCAACTCTTCTGGAGATGATAGTGGTGAAGACTATACTTATGAGGGGATGTTGAGACAGATTGCAAGAGCCAATGTGGATGCATTATATCCAGGTTTGAAGGACTATCCCAGGCTGCAACAACAGTTCTATGATCTCAGAGCTCTTGTTGAGATCAAAGATAGAACTATTGTGGAAATAGCTCAGGCTATTCAGGATAAGGGTGCCAACTGGTGGCAGGTTGAAGAAAATAGGCTGTTGCACTTTGCAAATGTGAAGAAAACCAGTGTTTTAACCACTGAGGCCCTATTTTGCACCATTGTCCATGAAAAGGTGCTTGCTGAAAGAGAGAGGGTAGCACAAGGAATCAAGCATCCTGACAGCCCATCTGATGATGATGATGATGATGATGATCACACCAATCCCAATCCTCCTGGTATCAACTCAGCTCAGGTACATTACTTGACTTTTCATTCTGTGAAGGACTCTGATCATTCAGAGGAGTTGACCAAAGATGGTGACTCAGTCCAAGATGCATTGGCCAAGGATGGTTCTTTTGAACCTGAGGCACAACTTGACAATGCTGAGACTTCCATAGGAGAAGCTGGTTTGGCTAAAGCCTCATCAATGTCAGGCAAGTTGGACATTGACCAGCCTTTAGTCATTCAGGATGACTCAGTGGACTTGGGATGCCCAAGCACTGTAATCTCCCAACAACTGCCCTCTGTGGATCCTATTGAGGATATAGAGGTGTCAGGTTTTGAAGGAGTTGAAAAGGCTGTGAGTGCTAAAAAATCAGAGGGAGGTGATGGTGAGGAATGTGTGATCACTGGTTCCTTGAGTGCACCACAAATAGAGGGTGAGGAAGTAGAAATATTGGGTGCAGCCCAATATGAGAGTCAGGCTATTCTTCAAGTCAAATCTGAACTTGATGAATCCCTTGGTGAAAGGAGGCCTGATTCTCCAGTGAATGTGAGTCTATCTTTTGAAAATGAAGAAGAAAAGAATAAAGTTGAAAATGAGAGAGAAGGTGCTGATGTATCAGACCTTATGGGAGAAAAAGAAATAGAGGGTGCTGAGGGAGTTTTTACTAACACTGTTAGTTTTGCAGATTCAGTTGCTGTTACCCTTGAACAGATTTTTGCAGATGCCTCCCTGACAGATATACCAGTTGAAGCTGACACTGATCTTCAAGCAGTATCAGCAAATGTGTCCACACTTAACCAGATCTACTTTGAACAAGCCAACACCTCTGAAGCTCACTTTCAGATGGCTACTCAGACTGCATCCATCATTGAAGAGCAGTCAGGGAAGTTGGACACACTGGTCAGGGAAGTTGAGAAGGCTCATGCAACCACTGCTGATACCCTGGATGGCCAAGGCCAGACTCTAGCCTCTGTGGAGATGAGGCTCACAGGGTCAGAAGAAGTGATCTTGCCTACTCTTGATGCAAGACTTTGTGGAGTTGAAACTGGACTGCAAACAGTTTCAACTGAAGTGACAAAAGCTAAAGATGCTATGGGTACATTCACTAAATCTGTAAAGAAAGAGCAGCAGGGTCTCAAAACTTTGTACAAGCACAATGTGTTGGCATTGAAAAAGACAATCAAGGATGCTTTAAGGCAGAGGACAGCATCCCAGAGAAAGAAGGCAGCAGAGTTGAAAGCTGCTATGGTGAAGGAAGCTGCTGAGAAGTTCACTGTTGAACTCATGGCCAAAGTGTCTGATCAAGTTGTGGCCAATCTCACTGAACAACTTCAGGCCAAACTTGACCAATCACTGAAAGCCACATTGGATGCCATTGTTTCCCAAAAGATGAAGCCTGTTCACACCTTTTTGAGCATGGCAGATGATAAAATGCAAAACATTCATGATGAGAATGTTTATCTACTGCAGGAATTGAAGTCCCTCACCCATTCCCACTCACATCTCTCTGTCACTATAAGTGATTTGAAGCCCCAATGTTTTGATAATGCCAAAAAGGGGGAAAGACAGAGAGCAAGGGCAAAGGGGACCTTGGTGATTGGTGAATCCAAGGGAAAGGAGAAAGTCCCTGAAGTTGAGGAGGAAGCAGTAGAAGACATTGGGAAAGGCAAAGGCCCAATGAATGTTGAAGATTTAACAGAGGAAGAGCAGATTCAACTAGCTGTCAAGGAGTCCATGGTGTCAGCTATGGAAAGTCAGGCAAGAATGCTTCAAAGGCCAGGTGGTGAGTCTACAGGACTTGAACCTCAAGAGAAGGTTGCTGAAGTGAGGGGGAAGGTGACAAGGTCATCTACAAGAAAGAGGAAGGAACTGCAAGCCTTCAATGAATTCCCAACCAGCCTGACTTTGCCTTCAGAATTTCAATCTGAAGAATCTACTCCAGCAAGGAAATCCAAGAGGATAAAGAAAGCAGCTCAAATGCCTGTTATTGAAGAAGAAGAAGTGGAAAAGGAAGGACAGGACAGAATGCCTGAAGTTGGTGTGCCCAAACTTGCTGATGACCCCTCCAAATTGTTTGAAGAAGGTTTTGGAAAAGATCCAGAAACCCAAGAGAAGCTAGCTCTTCAGAGAGCTAAAGAGAGGATGGAGCAATTGGTTGAGGCCAACAAGGCAAGGGATGAAAGAAGGGCAAGTTTCAAAGTCCCAAGAAGGAGAGCCTCATACAGAAAACTCAAACCTAAAATGCTACAAAGATGGGACACTCAATACCCTCACCATGATAAGTGGGTTCCAATCTCACTGAATGATGCATGGGAGGAGGCCAAGAGAAGCTTTGTATATGACTTCTATGTCATAGGGAAGTGGCTTGGAGAAGATGTAGAAGAAGTCTTTGTCCAGTTCATGTTTGAGAATCATAGGGACCTCTACCAAAAGCTGTTTGCAGCAGCTGATATTGCTAGAGTGGAGTTCAAGGCTCCTGGTCCAATTCTGTACATGCCTCCTAAGTTCAATGGGAACTTGATTGATGAAGGGAAGATTCTGGAGGAGTTTATCAACATCATGAAGATGGAGAAGATGAAGATAGGCCCTAGAGGCTCCAACAAGGATGTTTGGGAGCTGAAGAAGAGGGTCTGGGCTCAATATGGCATTGCTCCCCAAGATGATGGAACTCTCTGATGGATAAGTTTATCCCTTCCCTACTCTTGTTTTTATGATTGCTGATTCTGTTGTTATTTTTTAGATTAGTGAGTCCTTTGATTTTCAGTCCTGTAATGGTTTATCACATCTATAAAAGGATCACTATGTTTCTATCAAAGAGATAACAACTCATTATCTCAACTAACCTAACATGACAAATATTACTTGATTTACTGTGCTAACAGTTTCTTTCAGGCAAGTTGACCAGTTCACTCTCCCTGAAGGTAATATTTAATTAAGTCAAGGTCCCTTTGTAATAGGTTTTGGCATCATCAAAAAGGGGGAAATTGTTGGGAATAAAATGATTTTGATCTAAGATACCAAAACCCCTGATTGATGATGTACAAGTTAGTTGAGATATGCTCAAGTCATTGTTCAGGTAAGTTGTCCCAGAACACTTAATGTGTAGTATGCTTAAGTTAAAATCTCAGAAATGTTATGAGATATTAGTAATCAGGATAGTTGTCCAAAGCTGAAATGTTAGGCAGCTTGATAGGTCTATAGGACAAAGTTGCTGATCTTTTCAAGACAAACTGATCAAATGGACAACCTGGCTGAAGAGTTCAAGAATACTGAAGCTGAGCTCATAAATGCAAATGATCAAGACAGTTGAAGACCAATTAATCAAGAGGATTAAATGTCAAAAGCTTACAGAAGACATATTCAATGAAGCATTTATTACCAATCATGCCTGAACCAAGCATTAAAGACTTAGAGCATTAAAGAGTGAGGCATTGAATGAGTGTTGGAACATTCTAAACTGCAGCAGGAATGTTCAGGGAGCTTGTCCCATCTGACCGTTGGTTGTGTGTAAAGTTTGCCACAAATCAACCTAGGACAATGTGCAAAATTGGAAACTGTCACAAGTCTTCCCAGCCGCCTTTGTCAGAAGTCAACACATTCATTCAAGCAACCATTGAAGACCTCTTTTACACAGTGGATAAAAGGGTGTCAAGCTTCATAGCCGTTTCAATGATGCTGCAAATAGACATATTTGAATTGCTAATCCCTCCAACGGTTAGTTGTTCAAATTGCCTATAAATACAGAAGTGATCAAAGGAATTCAGTATCCAACTACAAGCTATCAAACTATCATCAAGCTTTCAAAAGGAAACCAAGCTGTTCACTAGAATTCCAAGTTTCCTGAATCACTTCAAGTCAGCTAAGCCAATCTTTGTAAACATCCTAGCTTAGCACTGAGATATCCTAAGCCTTTACACTGTTCTTATTGTAAAGGATATCTCTATTAGTTGGAACCAAACCTCAAACCTTATCTCATTTAGTGAAGAGAGTGTTTGTTGTAGAAGTGAGGAGTTAAGGACTGTTAGTTTGAAACACAGTCTTAACTCAGAGAGATTGAGCACTAGGACTCAAGTTATCCTAGGGATCAAAACACTAAGAGAGTGTTGTTGATCAGTGCACCTTGGCACTATAAAACAAGCTAATTCCATTGAGAAGGAATTATCCTGTTCAATCAGGGAAAGTGGATGTAGGAGCTTGAGTCTCTGAACCACTATAAATTTGTGTCTCATTTACTTACTGCACTCTTTAATTTCAATCATATTTCAAAGATTCATAACTCAGTAAGTTAGAAAATCTGTTTTGGACAAAGTCCCTGATAACCTGTATTTTTCAGAAATCAACTTGGAGTATTTCTTTGAGTAAAGGCCAACCACATTCCGCACTTAGCAACTCTTTTAGATATTTAGCCAACTGATCACTCAATAGTAATCAGTGGGACAAGTATCTATCAAAGTTCACACTCAGGCCAGTTGTGAGACACCTTGCCTGATAAGGACCAGTTTATCAAAAAGAAAAGAATTTGCATACACAAGTGCATTCCCCCCCCCCCCATACACTTGTGTTATACTCCACCAAGGACCAACAAACCCTACTTGAGCTCCTTTAAGGTCAAGAAAGTATCATGGTCCGTCTTTATATATAAAAAAGGGGAATCCCCCTTCCCCCACTACTACGAGCATTTTTTCGAGTTAAAACTTGCAATATCGTAAACATGAACTGGTAACAACTGCTGAGGTATTTGAAAATGATCTAAGGAAGGGATTAGCTATTGTTATCAGATCATGTTTACGATAGTTCTTCCTTATAATTGCAAGCTTTAACTTGAACAAATACTCGTAATAGTAGGGGGATTCCCTCTTTATATATAAATAGGCTATGATACTTTTTTTTGACTTAAAGTTCCCGGACTGGTGGTCCGAGTCTTTGACTTGTTTGAGAAGAATATAAGATTTTTAAGCATACAATCTGTCCCCCGATCTAAATCAACAATGATTAGAACAAAATCATGAGGTTGTTAGGAACCGTAAACACGGAATACATCAGAATAAAACCATTCTAAATGGTTTGCAACATTCTTAATCATAGGCGTGCAATTATTGCAATGGTTCGAAAGATCTAAAAAAAGAGTCAAGCATACATCACCCTTTGCGTTTGTCCACACTCGAGATACAACTATTCCATATGAGTACATGAACTCTTGTCTGAATATTTCCAATTCACTAATACTCGAGATGCCAAATAGATCGGGCTTATCATGTATTATATGACAGAACTCTTGTTCGATTGCTTTCTTTAGTTTGCAAGTGTGATGATACACAAAACTGAGACGAATCAACACTCCAGTTCATCAGCACTTCAGAATATCGTGATATGCATATCCTCGAGCAAGGGAAGGCAATCCATATAATTTTTCCAAAATGAAGAACCTCCCTTCATTTTCTCATGCATAATCAGAGCTACAACAAAATGAAAGGATTTGCTAATGAAACAACTAAACTTGTAGCTCTGATTATGCATGAGAAAAGGAAGGGAGGTTCTTCATTTTAGAAAAATTATATGGATTTGGGCTGCATTTGGTTGGGTGGATTTAGGCTTATGGATTTCAAATTCACAGTCTAAATTCATTCTACATGTTTGGATTATAAATGAATTTTAAATACTTAGATTTGTATCCACACACTTTTTAGTTATTCAAATTCTCACTAAAATCATGTCATTTGAAACTCATGTATTTTTAACTCCATTCTTTCGAAATGTCTTCTCAAATCAAATCCCTCAATTCAAACACAACCTCAAAGTAAATGGAAGATTATATGGTTTTAGCTGCACACTTAAAGGAAGCTTCAAGATGCAAGTATCCTTTGGTATACATTCAGAAGCATACCACCATTGGACGACTTTCCAATGTAAATGTTTTAGGTTGTGTTTATGTGATTTAAGAAGTTATTTCAAATGAAAAAATTGATGAATTTCAAATGACATTTTCAATTTTAATTAAACATAAAAAAAATGTTAAGTATTTGAAATCCATTAATCTAATTTTTAATCCAAACAAGGGATCCAAACACAACCTTAAAAATCTTGAATTCATATATGCTTTCAAGCCACACGAGTAAACCAACATAATATTCACTCACCGGAGCAGAGGGAACATTTGAAACAATAAAAACTCTACAAAAGCGCTTAGCAAGTGACAATTTGATCATAATTCAAGCTTCAAACGTTTATAATAAATTCAGGCAAGATAATCTTCAAAGCACAAGAATTGGCTCTCAATTCAAATGACATATCCAGTTTTCAGAACATAAGTAACCAATTTTCGAACTGTAAGCAACAATTATACTCAAAAGAAATGGACCCAGTAAACACCTTCGTCGATTAAACTTTGTCACCGTTTTATTTGATGTAGTAGCATTGGAGATACATCTTCAACAATACTTACCCTGAAATCAGATGTAGTCAGTTTCAGAAATCTAAGAAGCAGAAATTGGAGGAAAGATGATAAAAATGCAAAGTTTTACCTTCAAGATACTTGTGCACAGTTCGCGCCTCCGCAGATAATTCGTGCCCTAATTAGGGCTCGTGAGTGGATTTAATGGGCCTATGGGCCCCATCAATAGAAAATCTATATCTATATATATATATAATAATACAATAGTAGCTTGCTGCACGAGTTCCTGCCTAAATTTTTAGGTATTAAAATATTACTCCTTCGTCCTGTAAAATTTTGCTCAAATGAATTTTTGGGTTCACAAAGTATACGTTTATTCTATTTAAATAGTTAATTTTTGAGTATTTTTTCTACTTTATTAACAAAATTGAATATCTACCAACAATATTTTTTACTCGTTATCCCACATACTCCCTCCGTCTAGTAAAATTTTGCTCAAACAGATTTTTGGTTTCAGAAAGTATGTGTTTATTCTATTTAAATAGTTAACTTTTGAGTATTTTTTTCAACTTTATTAACAAGATTGAGTATGTACCAAATAGAAGGGCACCCTAGGTCAGCAGTCGACGCCTGAGATTTCATCGACAAGGTCACCGACTCCGAGTGCCGGTCGATCAAAGATCCATCGACAGTCCTCCGTCGGACCGTCGTCAACCGGAGGAAGAGGCTGCGCAGGAGCATGGTGAAGAAGACGAAGCAATGTAGCTTCGATTTGGACAATGATGAACAACGGGAGCGAAGCGACGTCGACCTGAGTGTTGCAGGCGAGCGCCATTGATGTCGGAGAAGCTCCTGGATCGCGAACACAAAGGGGATTGATTGAAGCATTCGCGTCGGTGGTCGAAATGAGCAGAGGTTTTCGACCGCCATGGATCGTGGTCGAGATGGAATATGATGTCGATTGTCATGAAATTGAAGAATCGCGATTGCGATTTGAGGAGGGGTCTCGGGCTTCAGCGGCCGGGACGGAAGCGCCGCCGTCGAAGGGGTGGTCGTATATGGTGGTGGCTGGGTCACCCACCGACCGACATGGATTTTCGGAAGGTCCTTTACTCATCAAATTAAAATTGAAATTCAGGTGCACCGCCGACCGATTATAATCAAATCATACCTATAATATTATTTTGTATTAAGATTAAAAAAATACACATGAAAAAAATGAAAAAGAAAGGCAGGAAAAAAAAGTATAAGAAAAAAAACAAAGAAATAAAAAAATTGGAAAAAAAAATTGAAAATGGGAAGAAAAAGGGAAAAGAGGAGGGTAAAAGAGTTAAAAAGAAAAAAAACCGAGATTTGTGGCTAATTTTGATAGTTTTTTATTAATTATATTTTTACAATTTTTAAAAAAAATATGGGTGATTTGGTGGTGAATCAACGGTAACTCGTCTGCATATTGTAAATATATAAATTATAGTTTATTTTATTATATTTTGTGTAAATTAATAAAAAGATAACACAATTTTTTTAAATGTGATTATTTTTTTAAAATTATTTTGGGGTGAACTCATAAAATGAGCGGGTGCAGATAATCGTGATAAAACAATAATTTGGGAGTGAACTCATAAAATGAGCAGGTGCAGATAACTGTGGTAAAAAAATGATTTGGGGGTGAACTCATAAGATGAACGAGTACAGATACCGTGGTAAAAAATGATTTGGGGGTAAACTCATTAAATATGCAAGTGCAGCTAATTATAGTAAAAAATGATTTGAGAGGTGAACTAATTAAATGAATGGGTGTAGATAATTTGAATTGAAAAAAAAATAAAAATTGAAATGAATGGAGTCACCATGCACGCGAGTGCATTGAAGTATTTGACAAATTTACAATAATTAGTAAGAAAAGATTTGGTAAGATTTATTTAAATTAATTTTTATTTATAATGTATATCTCAACATAAATATTAATTATTAATTGGAGTGGAATTTTAGACAATAAAATCTCAACGTTAATACATAGTACTAAAAAAGATTTACTGAATTAAAATAGGTAAAATTACATGTGCCATTTATAGCATTTCACTTTGTGTTTTATTATTTAATTTATTGATATTTGTCATTTATAAAATATCAACATTTTAAAATAATGAAAGTGTCGCATGTTAAAAAATGAATAGAATGAAACAACTAGTAAAACATGAACAAATAAAATATCTAATTAAAAAAACACGTGATTTTACAATCCTGAATCAAAATTACATTTGCATATCATTTATAGTAATTATAATCATTTAGTTGGATTGGAAAAATGAGTTATTTCAGATTAGCAAACCCCGAATAGTGTGGATCATTAATTTATAGTGATTATAATTATTCCAGATCATTTAAATAAAGTAAATAATAAAATAGATAAAGTAAATTTGGTATATTTAAAAAAAAAAAAAAACATAATTTAGGTAGATTATCTAAAAGAAAAACAACCCCACTTTTGTGATGGATGGAGTAATATTAATCTAATTGTCTAAATATTTCAAAATTTATAATAATATGATTCTATCTTAATGATATTCATAATAGAGTAGATGAAAACTATAAATATGATGATCTTATTGTTTGAAAATCATCCAGATTTTTTTAATTTTACTGATATTCAATGACTTCTTATAATTTGGTTCATTTTATTCTCTTCGCCATGATGATTTTTGCTGCTTTGTTTGGTTCTCATGAATGTAAGTATATATATATATAATAATAAAATAATTTAAAAACATTGATGACAGTATTTCTAATTCAAAGAGAATGGTTTGTCTCTTTAGAAATAGGTAAAGTCTAGTATGCACTCGAGTGCATGTTGTACATCCTAGTCTAAAGAAAAGTATATGTTATTAAACTGAAAAGTACAACACAATATTACTAAAAAGTGTAAGTCACTATGACTAAAAATATTATTATACAGTTTAATAATTGAAAAATGCAACACCATTTATCAAAAAGTGTAAATCAGTAAAACTGAAAAGTGCAACATGGACTAAGGTGCACAATCCTTAGAAATAACATCGAAGACTACGGTACTTATTTTAAAAATGGGTGTTGGTGTTGTAATATGCCAGAAAATCAAGATTGTTGGGGGCAGTCAAGATATATGCTTTGAAGAATGTCCATCCAAATAATATGGATTTATTTAATGTTTTATTATAAATTATATGTTAATTCCAATAAAAATTGATATATGGTACTACCATTAATCAATAATATTTATATTCATTTTTTTGGTGTTATTTAAAATGAGAATTACTATTCTCTTTTGGTATTGTTTTTCATCATGTGAAATTTGATAACAAAAAAACAGGAAAATAAGCAACAAAACTTAAAATTAAAAAAAATATCACACGACTTTTGTTGCTTTGAAACTCTTAATAAAATGAATCAGTCTCTATTCCAATTTTTTTTTTAACATTTATTTATTCAAATTAATTATCATCACTTTATTTATAGGTAAATCCGCTTGCATTGTTGCTTAGGACATGCAGATATAATTGTACCCCCAATTTTAGTTTTACGACAATAATTTTATATAAAAAATAATTTTATAATAATAAATGGATGAAGAATGATGAAAAAGTTTGACAAGAAAGTGAAGAAACCCACAAATTTTGTTGAAAAGTCCAATACATTTATCTTTTAAGTTAATTGGGTATCTTGAGCTTATTTTATACTCCTTTCTTTCGTCTAGTCTTAAATTCATTATTTGTAAAAAATGAAATATATCTTATTTTGTCATTAAGTCATCTAAACTCTTATTTTTTCATATTTTTTCGGAATACTTACAGCTCTTTGCAAATATCTTAAAACGTTTATACATATATTTTATTTATATTGTACATATCTTAAAGCATACGTACATATTTATTTATGTCTTACTTATTTGTAAATATCTTGTTTATTTAACATAGAATCCTGGGAATTAATTTTCATCAGTTTCTGCAGGCTAATTTTCTTTCTCGCAATTTCATGGCTTGGGAATTAGAAAATATCAGATAATCAAACTTCTTTTGAAAAGATTTTGAATTGTTTCTTCTTCTTTTAGCTTGCTGTGTAGTTCTTGATATTGAAGAGCAACACACTTTAAAGTGGGAAAAGAAATTATGATGATATTGAATTGTGGTGTGGATTTTATACATTTCATAAGTTGGTAACGAAGATTCGGTACTGGTTCTAATTGTTTCCTATCTAACTTATTACTCCACTATTTTACACTTGAATAATGTTCATCTAACTTGTAACTCATACATGTGGTATGTGTGCGTATCAGTGTATGTTATAAAACATTTTGATGCATTGGAATTTGAAACTTGTTACTTGTTTAGAATATTTATGTTCAAACGAATATATAAATACTTTTACGGACTTGGAAAAGAAGAGCAAACTAGAATATGAGTCAAACAGAGAGATTAGCTGAATATGCACAAGTAAAACTAGAAAAATTATTTTTGTCTTTAATCTTAATGAATCCCTCCCTTAGTACAAAATGTAAATTTACAGAAATTTGGACATAATTAATCGAAGAAGTATTGGAAAGGCAAAAACAGGTTCATCAGTCAGTCACATAATAATAGTCTACTAGAGAATTCGAAACAGATATAAGGACGTACAAGATTTAAATTGTTGAATTTAAAATTTAACTAACTATACAATCATTAATTCTATCTATAGTTATACAATCATATATCCTGATCATAACTAACCAACATCGATCTTCTTCATTAAGATAATCTGGAACTACAATGAGGTGGATATGTGGTAGACATGTCAATACGCAAATGGAGTTGGCAATCCACATCCAACATGAACTTAACCGAACCAAGACGCCAGACTCTCCATCGAGTCCTGGTCGTCCCTTTGAGTTGAAAATTTATTTTGCCTCTCTCGAGCAACGCCAGTTTTGAAGTGAGATGGATAGAATAGGATAGTAGCGGGTATTTGAGTTCCACCGATTGGTTGGACTTAACATCTAATGTTGGGGCCACCAAGTAGGGTAGTG
The DNA here is from genome assembly GCA_963675135.1 of Galeopsis tetrahit. Classification (NCBI taxonomy): domain Eukaryota; kingdom Viridiplantae; phylum Streptophyta; class Magnoliopsida; order Lamiales; family Lamiaceae; genus Galeopsis; species Galeopsis tetrahit. Next base: position 11,928,947 of record OY776125.1, on the reverse strand, counting down.
TCTGGCCCTGAAAGCTTAGGGCAAGTTTCGTGTCATAGAAACTTGCATAAGCCTTCTAGTTATCGTGATTATCTGCCTTGGCGACCCAGATTCGCTCGATGGATGCTGAACTGAGGCACCTTTGGGTCGATTGCTAGATAAGCAATGCAGACCACAATCCCAACTACGATAACTAGTAATAGGATTAGACCGATAACAATTGACGCACACCAAATTAAGGGGTGCGTACGACGAAGATGTTTTTGCATTGGCATTGGCATTTTAAGAGAGAGTACTGAGAGTAAAGGCCTGCAGGGAAGAAATTTATGTATGTTATTATCAGAGGAGATGAGAGAGTTGCATGGGAGTGAGGAGAGTGAAGGCATGCAGGGAAGAAATTATATATAAAAGAGACTGCACTGCACTGCATGGGAGTAAGAATAAAGCTGGTTTAGGATAGGAGGTATCTCTACCTTGCCTATCCATAAAGCCATCCTTAATTTGCATAAATCTGAAATTGGAAATTATGTGCTACACAAGCTGCAAGCCTATAGGGGAGGGAGGAAAATTACTTTTTATATTGGGTATAAATAGTATTTTCAAGTCGCCCCTTCTTTTATCATTTTGAGAATAAATGAGTTTTTGCGTAATGGGGATAGGCGAGGGAGGAAAATTATTTTTTATATAGGATATAAATAATATTTTTCCACCATTTTGCACCTAATAGTAACTCTAAAAAAATTTAGTACTAAAATGTAAAAAAGAAGGTGTAAAAAATATGTAAGGGTAAAAAAACTTTTAAAATAAGTATAAAAATGTGTACATATAGACCGTGCATGAAACATTCATATACATATTATACACAAAATTTACACGAATTGTGCACGTATGGATCGTGCACGAAATGTGCACGCACAAAATATGCACGCACGAAATGTGCACGCACGAAATTGTTGAATTTAAAATTTGACTAACTATACAATCATTAATTCTATCTATAGTTATACAATCATATATCCTGATCATAACTAACCAACATCGATCTTCTTCATTAAGATAATCTGGAACTACAATGAGGTGGATATGTGGTAGACATGTCAATACGCAAATGGAGTTGGCAATCCACATCCAACATGAACTTAACCGAACCAAGACGCCAGACTCTCCATCGAGTCCTGGTCGTCCCTTTGAGTTGGAAATTTATTTTGCCTCTCTCGAGCGACGCCGGTTTTGAAGTGAGATGGATAGAATAGGATAGTAGCGGGTATTTGAGTTCCACCGATTGGTTGGCCTTAACATCTAATGTTGGGGCCACCAAGTAGGCTAGTGTCTGGCCCTGGAAGCTTAGGGCAAGTTTCGTGTCATAGAAACTTGCATAAGCCTTCTGGTTATCGTGATTATCTGCCTTGGCGACGACTGTGATTTGTACAGTCAGGACGCCCGCTTGGTCAAAGACTAAGCTGTCCAGATTCGCTCGATGGATGCTGAACTGAGGCACCTTTGGGTCGATCGCCAGATAGGCAATGCAGACCACAATCCCAGCTACGATAACTAGTAGTAGGATTAGACCGATAACAATTGACGCACACCAAATTAAAGGGTGCGTACGACGAATATGTCTTGACATTGGCATTGGCATTTTAAGAGAGAGTACTTGGAGTAAAGGCCTGCAGGGAAGAAATTTATGTATGTTATTATCAGAGGAGATGAGAGAGTTGCATGGGAGTGAGGAGAGTGAAGGCATGCAGGGAAGAAATTATATATAAAAGAGACTGCACTGCACTGCATGGGAGTAAGACTGAAGCTGGTTTAGGATAGGAGGTATCTGTACCTTGCCTATCCATAAAGCCATCCTTAATTTGCATAAATCTGAAATTGGAAATTATGTGCTACACAAGCTGCAAGCATATAGGGGAGGGAGGAAAATTACTTTTTATATTGGGTATAAATAGTATTTTCAAGTCGCCCCTTCTTTTATCATTTTGAGAATAAATGAGTTTTTGCGTAATGGGGATAGGCGAGGGAGGAAAATTATTTTTTATATAGGATATAAATAATATTTTACCACCATTTTGCACCTAATAGTAACTCTAAAAAAATTTAGTACTAAAATGTAAAAAAGAAGGTGTAAAAAATATGTAAGGGTAAAAAAACTTTTAAAATAAGTATAAAAATGTGTACATATAGACCGTGTATGAAACATTCATATACATATTATACACATAATTTACACGAATTGTGCACGTATGGATCGTGCACGAAATGTGCACGCACGAAATGTGCAAGCACGAAATGTGCACGAACGAAATGTGCACGCACGAAATTGTTGAATTTAAAATTTGACTAACTATACAATCATTAATTCTATCTATAGTTATACAATCATATATCCTGATCATAACTAACCAACATCGATCTTCTTCATTAAGATAATCTGGAACTACAATGAGGTGGATATGTGGTAGACATGTCAATATGCAAATGGAGTTGGCAATCCACATCCAACATGAACTTAACCGAACCAAGACGCCAGACTCTCCATCGAGTCCTGGTCGTCCCTTTAGTTGGAAATTTATTTTGCCTCTCTCGAGCGACGCCGGTTTTGAAGTGAGATGGATAGAATAGGATAGTAGCGGGTATTTGAGTTCCACCGATTGGTTGGCCTTAACATCTAATGTTGGGGCCACCAAGTAGGCTAGTGTCTGGCCCTGGAAGCTTAGGGCAAGTTTCGTGTCATAGAAACTTGCATAAGCCTTCTGGTTATCGTGATTATCTGCCTTGGCGACGACTGTGATTTGTACAGTCAGGACGCCCGCTTGGTCAAAGACTAAGCTGTCCAGATTCGCTCGATGGATGCTGAACTGAGGCACCTTTGGGTCGATCGCCAGATAGGCAATGCAGACCACAATCCCAGCTACGATAACTAGTAGTAGGATTAGACCGATAACAATTGACGCACACCAAATTAAAGGGTGCGTACGACGAAGATATCTTGACATTGGCATTGGCATTTTAAGAGAGAGTACTGGGAGTAAAGGCATGCAGGGAAGAAATTTATGTATGTTATTATCAGAGGAGATGAGAGAGTTGCATGGGAGTGAGGAGAGTGAAGGCATGCAGGGAAGAAATTATATATAAAAGAGACTGCACTACACTGCATAGGTGTAAGACTGAAGCTGGTTTAGGATAGGAGGTATCTCTACCTTGCCTATCCATAAAGCCATCCTTAATTTGCATAAATCTGAAATTGGAAATTATGTGCTACACAAGCTGCAAGCATATAGAGGAGGGAGGAAAATTACTTTTTATATTGGGTTTAAATAGTATTTTCAAGTCGCCCCTTCTTTTATCATTTTGAGAATAAATGAGTTTTTGCGTAATAGGGATAGGCGAGGGAGGAAAATTACTTTTTATATAGGATATAAATAATATTTTACCACCCATTTTGCACCTAATAGTAACTCTAAAAAAAGTTAGTACTAAAATGTAAAAAAGAAGGTGTAAAAAATATCTAAGGGTAAAAAAACTTTTAAAATAAGTATAAAAATGTGTACATATAGACCGTGCATGAAACATTCATATAGACCGTGCATGAAAAATTTACACGAATTTTGCACGTACGGATCGTGCACGAAATGTGCACGCACAAAATATGCACGCACGAAATGAGCACGCACGAAATTGTTGAATTTAAAATTTAACTAACTATAGAATCATTAATTCTATCTATAGTTATACAATCATATATCGTGATCATAACTAACCAACATCGATCTTCTTCATTAAGATAATCTGGAACTACAATGAGGTGGATATGTGGTAGACATGTCAATACGCAAATGGAGTTGGCAATCCACATCCAACATGAGCTTAACCGAACCAAGACGCCAGACTCTCCATCGAGTCCTGGTCGTCCCTTTGAGTTGGAAATTTATTTTACCTCTCTCGAGCGACGCCGGTTTTGAAGTGAGATGGATAAAATATGATAGTAGCGAGTATTTGAGTTCCACCGATTGGTTGGCCTTAACATCTAATGTTGGGGCCACCAAGTAGGCTAGTGTCTGGCCCTGGAAGCTTAGGGCAAGTTTCGTGTCATAGAAACTTGCATAAGCCTTCTGGTTATCGTGATTATCTGCCTTGGCGACGACTGTGATTTGTACAGTCAGGACGCCCGCTTGGTCAAAGACTAAGCTGTCCAGATTCGCTCGATGGATGCTGAACTGAGGCACCTTTGGGTCGATCGCCAGATAGCCAATGCAGACCACAATCCCAGCTACGATAACTAGTAGTAGGATTAGACCGATAACAATTGACGCACACCAAATTAAAGGGTGCGTACGACGAAGATATCTTGACATTGGCATTGGCATTTTAAGAGAGAGTACTGGGAGTAAAGGCATGCAGGGAAGAAATTTATGTATGTTATTATCAGAGGAGATGAGAGAGTTGCATGGGAGTGAGGAGAGTGAAGGCATGCAGGGAAGAAATTATATATAAAAGAGACTGCACTACACTGCATAGGTGTAAGACTGAAGCTGGTTTAGGATAGGAGGTATCTCTACCTTGCCTATCCATAAAGCCATCCTTAATTTGCATAAATCTGAAATTGGAAATTATGTGCTACACAAGCTGCAAGCCTATAGGGGAGGGAGGAAAATTACTTTTTATATTGGGTATAAATAGTATTTTCAAGTCGCCCCTTCTTTTATCATTTTGAGAATAAATGAGTTTTTGCGTAATGGGGATAGGCGAGGGAGGAAAATTACTTTTTATATAGGATATAAATAATATTTTACCACCCATTTTGCACCTAATAGTAACTCTAAAAAAAGTTAGTACTAAAATGTAAAAAAAAAGGTGTAAAAAATATCTAAGGGTAAAAAAACTTTTAAAATAAGTATAAAAATGTGTACATATAGACCGTGCATGAAACATTCATATAGACCGTGCATGAAAAATTTACACGAATTTTGCACGTACGGATCGTGCACGAAATGTGCACGCACAAAATATGCACGCACGAAATGAGCACGCACGAAATTGTTGAATTTAAAATTTAACTAACTATAGAATCATTAATTCTATCTATAGTTATACAATCATATATCGTGATCATAACTAACCAACATCGATCTTCTTCATTAAGATAATCTGGAACTACAATGAGGTGGATATGTGGTAGACATGTCAATACGCAAATGGAGTTGGCAATCCACATCCAACATGAGCTTAACCGAACCAAGACGCCAGACTCTCCATCGAGTCCTAGTCGTCCCTTTGAGTTGGAAATTTATTTTACCTCTCTCGAGCGACGCCGGTTTTGAAGTGAGATGGATAAAATATGATAGTAGCGAGTATTTGAGTTCCACCGATTGGTTGGCCTTAACATCTAATGTTGGGGCCACCAAGTAGGCTAGTGTCTGGCCCTGGAAGCTTAGGGCAAGTTTCGTGTCATAGAAACTTGCATAAGCCTTCTGGTTATCGTGATTATCTGCCTTGGCGACGACTGTGATTTGTACAGTCAGGACGCCCGCTTGGTCAAAGACTAAGCTGTCCAGATTCGCTCGATGGATGCTGAACTGAGGCACCTTTGGGTCGATCGCCAGATAGCCAATGCAGACCACAATCCCAGCTACGATAACTAGTAGTAGGATTAGACCGATAACAATTGACGCACACCAAATTAAAGGGTGCGTACGACGAAGATATCTTGACATTGGCATTGGCATTTTAAGAGAGAGTACTGGGAGTAAAGGCATGCAGGGAAGAAATTTATGTATGTTATTATCAGAGGAGATGAGAGAGTTGCATGGGAGTGAGGAGAGTGAAGGCATGCAGGGAAGAAATTATATATAAAAGAGACTGCACTCCACTGCATAGGTGTAAGACTGAAGCTGGTTTAGGATAGGAGGTATCTCTACCTTGCCTATCCATAAAGCCATCCTTAATTTGCATAAATCTGAAATTGGAAATTATGTGCTACACAAGCTGCAAGCATATAGGGGAGGGAAGAAAATTACTTTTTATATTGGGTATAAATAGTATTTTCAAGTCGCCCCTTCTTTTATCATTTTGAGAATAAATGAGTTTTTGTGTAATGGGGATAGGCGAGGGAGGAAAATTACTTTTTACATAGGATATAAATAATATTTTACCACCCATTTTGCACCTAATAGTAACTCTAAAAAAAGGTAGTACTAAAATGTAAAAAATGAGGTGTAAAAAATATCTAAGGGTAAATTTTTTTTTAAAATAAGTATAAAAATGTGTACATATAGACCGTGCATGAAACATTCATATACATATTATACACAAAATTTACACGAATTGTGCACGTATGGATCGTGCACGAAATGTGCACGCACAAAATATGCACGCACGAAATGTGCACGCACGAAATTGTTGAATTTAAAATTTAACTAACTCTACAATCATTAATTCTATCTATAGTTATACAATCATATATCCTGATCATAACTAACCAACATCGATCTTCTTCATTAAGATAATCTGGAACTACAATGAGGTGGATATGTGGTAGACATGTCAATACGCAAATGGAGTTGGCAATCCACATCCAACATGAACTTAACCGAACCAAGACGCCAGACTCTCCATCGAGTCCTGGTCGTCCCTTTGAGTTGGAAATTTATTTTGCCTCTCTCGAGCGACGCCGGTTTTGAAGTGAGATGGATAGAATAGGATAGTAGCGGGTATTTGAGTTCCACCGATTGGTTGGCCTTAACATCTAATGTTGGGGCCACCAAGTAGGCTAGTGTCTGGCCCTAGAAGCTTAGGGCAAGTTTCGTGTCATAGAAACTTGCATAAGCCTTCTGGTTATCGTGATTATCTGCCTTGGCGACGACTGTGATTTGTACAGTCAGGACGCCCGCTTGGTCAAAGACTAAGCTGTCCAGATTCGCTCGATGGATGCTGAACTGAGGCACCTTTGGGTCGATCGCCAGATAGGCAATGCAGACCACAATCCCAGCTACGATAACTAGTAGTAGGATTAGACCGATAACAATTGACGCACACCAAATTAAAGGGTGCGTACGACGAAGATATCTTGACATTGGCATTTTAAGAGAGAGTACTGGGAGTAAAGGCATGCAGGGAAGAAATTTAGGTATGTTATTATCAGAGGAGATGAGAGAGTTGCATGGGAGTGAGGAGAGTGAAGGCATGCAGGGAAGAAATTATATATAAAAGAGACTGCACTACACTGCATAGGTGTAAGACTGAAGCTGGTTTAGGATAGGAGGTATCTCTACCTTGCCTATCCATAAAGCCATCCTTAATATGCATAAATCTGAAATTGGAAATTATGTGCTACACAAGCTGCAAGCATATAGAGGAGGGAGGAAAATTACTTTTTATATTGGGTTTAAATAGTATTTTCAAGTCGCCCCTTCTTTTATCATTTTGAGAATAAATGAGTTTTTGCGTAATAGGGATAGGCGAGGGAGGAAAATTACTTTTTATATAGGATATAAATAATATTTTACCACCCATTTTGCACCTAATAGTAACTCTAAAAAAAGTTAGTACTAAAATGTAAAAAAGAAGGTGTAGAAAATATCTAAGGGTAAAAAAACGTTTAAAATAAGTATAAAAATGTGTACATATAGACCGTGCATGAAACATTCATATAGACCGTGCATGAAAAATTTACACGAATTTTGCACGTACGGATCGTGCACGAAATGTGCACGCACAAAATATGCACGCACGAAATGAGCACGCACGAAATTGTTGAATTTAAAATTTAACTAACTATAGAATCATTAATTCTATCTATAGTTATACAATCATATATCGTGATCATAACTAACCAACATCGATCTTCTTCATTAAGATAATCTGGAACTACAATGAGGTGGATATGTGGTAGACATGTCAATACGCAAATGGAGTTGGCAATCCACATCCAACATGAGCTTAACCGAACCAAGACGCCAGACTCTCCATCGAGTCCTGGTCGTCCCTTTGAGTTGGAAATTTATTTTATCTCTCGAGCGACGCCGGTTTTGAAGTGAGATGGATAAAATATGATAGTAGCGAGTATTTGAGTTCCACCGATTGGTTGGCCTTAACATCTAATGTTGGGGCCACCAAGTAGGCTAGTGTCTGGCCCTGGAAGCTTAGGGCAAGTTTCGTGTCATAGAAACTTGCATAAGCCTTCTGGTTATCGTGATTATCTGCCTTGGCGACGACTGTGATTTGTACAGTCAGGACGCCCGCTTGGTCAAAGACTAAGCTGTCCAGATTCGCTCGATGGATGCTGAACTGAGGCACCTTTGGGTCGATCGCCAGATAGCCAATGCAGACCACAATCCCAGCTACGATAACTAGTAGTAGGATTAGACCGATAACAATTGACGCACACCAAATTAAAGGGTGCGTACGACGAAGATATCTTGACATTGGCATTGGCATTTTAAGAGAGAGTACTGGGAGTAAAGGCATGCAGGGAAGAAATTTATGTATGTTATTATCAGAGGAGATGAGAGAGTTGCATGGGAGTGAGGAGAGTGAAGGCATGCAGGGAAGAAATTATATATAAAAGAGACTGCACTGCACTGCATAGGTGTAAGACTGAAGCTGGTTTAGGATAGGAGGTATCTCTACCTTGCCTATCCATAAAGCCATCCTTAATTTGCATAAATCTGAAATTGGAAATTATGTGCTACACAAGCTGCAAGCATATAGGGGAGGGAAGAAAATTACTTTTTATATTGGGTATAAATAGTATTTTCAAGTCGCCCCTTCTTTTATCATTTTGAGAATAAATGAGTTTTTGCGTAATGGGGATAGGCGAGGGAGGAAAATTACTTTTTACATAGGATATAAATAATATTTTACCACCCATTTTGCACCTAATAGTAACTCTAAAAAAAGGTAGTACTAAAATGTAAAAAATGAGGTGTAAAAAATATCTAAGGGTAAATTTTTTTTTAAAATAAGTATAAAAATGTGTACATATAGACCGTGCATGAAACATTCATATACATATTATACACAAAATTTACACGAATTGTGCACGTATGGATCGTGCACGAAATGTGCACGCACAAAATATGCACGCACGAAATGTGCACGCACGAAATTGTTGAATTTAAAATTTAACTAACTCTACAATCATTAATTCTATCTATAGTTATACAATCATATATCCTGATCATAACTAACCAACATCGATCTTCTTCATTAAGATAATCTGGAACTACAATGAGGTGGATATGTGGTAGACATGTCAATACGCAAATGGAGTTGGCAATCCACATCCAACATGAACTTAACCGAACCAAGACGCCAGACTCTCCATCGAGTCCTGGTCGTCCCTTTGAGTTGGAAATTTATTTTGCCTCTCTCGAGCGACGCCGGTTTTGATGTGAGATGGATAGAATAGGATAGTAGCGGGTATTTGAGTTCCACCGATTGGTTGGCCTTAACATCTAATGTTGGGGCCACCAAGTAGGCTAGTGTCTGGCCCTAGAAGCTTAGGGCAAGTTTCGTGTCATAGAAACTTGCATAAGCCTTCTGGTTATCGTGATTATCTGCCTTGGCGACGACTGTGATTTATACAGTCAGGACGCCCGCTTGGTCAAAGACTAAGCTGTCCAGATTCGCTCGATGGATGCTGAACTGAGGCACCTTTGGGTCGATCGCCAGATAGGCAATGCAGACCACAATCCCAGCTACGATAACTAGTAGTAGGATTAGACCGATAACAATTGACGCACACCAAATTAAAGGGTGCGTACGACGAAGATATCTTGACATTGGCATTGGCATTTTAAGAGAGAGTACTGGGAGTAAAGGCATGCAGGGAAGAAATTTAGGTATGTTATTATCAGAGGAGATGAGAGAGTTGCATGGGAGTGAGGAGAGTGAAGGCATGCAGGGAAGAAATTATATATAAAAGAGACTGCACTACACTGCATAGGTGTAAGACTGAAGCTGGTTTAGGATAGGAGGTATCTCTACCTTGCCTATCCATAAAGCCATCCTTAATATGCATAAATCTGAAATTGGAAATTATGTGCTACACAAGCTGCAAGCATATAGAGGAGGGAGGAAAATTACTTTTTATATTGGGTTTAAATAGTATTTTCAAGTCGCCCCTTCTTTTATCATTTTGAGAATAAATGAGTTTTTGCGTAATAGGGATAGGCGAGGGAGGAAAATTACTTTTTATATAGGATATAAATAATATTTTACCACCCATTTTGCACCTAATAGTAACTCTAAAAAAAGTTAGTACTAAAATGTAAAAAAGAAGGTGTAGAAAATATCTAAGGGTAAAAAAACTTTTAAAATAAGTATAAAAATGTGTACATATAGACCGTGCATGAAACATTCATATAGACCGTGCATGAAAAATTTACACGAATTTTGCACGTACGGATCGTGCACGAAATGTGCACGCACAAAATATGCACGCACGAAATGAGCACGCACGAAATTGTTGAATTTAAAATTTAACTAACTATAGAATCATTAATTCTATCTATAGTTATACAATCATATATCGTGATCATAACTAACCAACATCGATCTTCTTCATTAAGATAATCTGGAACTACAATGAGGTGGATATGTGGTAGACATGTCAATACGCAAATGGAGTTGGCAATCCACATCCAACATGAGCTTAACCGAACCAAGACGCCAGACTCTCCATCGAGTCCTGGTCGTCCCTTTGAGTTGGAAATTTATTTTACCTCTCTCGAGCGACGCCGGTTTTGAAGTGAGATGGATAAAATATGATAGTAGCGAGTATTTGAGTTCCACCGATTGGTTGGCCTTAACATCTAATGTTGGGGCCACCAAGTAGGCTAGTGTCTGGCCCTGGAAGCTTAGGGCAAGTTTCGTGTCATATAAACTTGCATAAGCCTTCTGGTTACCGTGATTATCTGCCTTGGCGACGACTGTGATTTGTAGAGTCAGGACGCCCGCTTGGTCAAAGACTAAGCTGTCCAGATTCGTTCGATGGATGCTGAACTGAGGCACCTTTGGGTCGATCGCCAGATAGGCAATGCAGACCACAATCCCAGCTACGATAACTAGTAGTAGGATTAGACCGATAACAATTGACGCACACCTAATTAAAGGGTGCGTACGACGAAGATGTCTTGACATTGGCATTGACATTTTAAGAGAGAGTACTGGAATAAAGGCCTGCAGGGAAGAAATTTATGTATGTTATTATCAGAGGAGATGAGAGAGTTGCATGGGAGTGAGGAGAGTGAAGGCATGCAGGGAAGAAATTATATATAAAAGAGACTGCACTGCACTGCATGGGAGTAAGACTGAAGCTGGTTTAGGATAGGAGGTATCTCTACCTTGCCTATCCATAAAGCCATCCTTAATTTGCATAAATCTGAAATTGGAAATTATGTGCTACACAAGCTGCAAGCATATAGGGGAGGGAAGAAAATTACTTTTTATATTGGGTATAAATAGTATTTTCAAGTCGCCCCTTCTTTTATCATTTTGAGAATAAATGAGTTTTTGCGTAATGGGGATAGGCAAGGGAGGAAAATTACTTTTTACATAGGATATAAATAATATTTTACCACCCATTTTGCACCTAATAGTAACTCTAAAAAAAGGTAGTACTAAAATGTAAAAAATGAGGTGTAAAAAATATCTAAGGGTAAAATTTTTTTTAAAATAAGTATAAAAATGTGTACATATAGACCGTGCATGAAACATTCATATACATATTATACACAAAATTTACACGAATTGTGCACGTATGGATCGTGCACGAAATGTGCACGCACAAAATATGCACGCACGAAATTGTTGAATTTAAAATTTAACTAACTCTACAATCATTAATTCTATCTATAGTTATACAATCATATATCCTGATCATAACTAACCAACATCGATCTTCTTCATTAAGATAATCTGGAACTACAATGAGGTGGATATGTGGTAGACATGTCAATACGCAAATGGAGTTGGCAATCCATATCCAACATGAACTTAACCGAACCAAGACGCCAGACTCTCCATCGAGTCCTGGTCGTCCCTTTGAGTTGGAAATTTATTTTGCCTCTCTTGAGCGACGCCAGTTTTGAAGTGAGATGGATAGAATAGGATAGTAGCGGGTATTTGAGTTCCACCGATTGGTTGGCCTTAACATCTAATGTTGGGGCCACCAAGTAGGCTAGTGTCTGGCCCTGGAAGCTTAGGGCAAGTTTCGTGTCATAGAAACTTGCATAAGCCTTCTGGTTATCGTGATTATCTGCCTTGGCGACGACTGTGATTTGTACAGTCAGGACGCCCGCTTGGTCAAAGACTAAGCTGTCCAGATTCGCTCGATGGATGCTAAACTGAGGCACCTTTGGGTCGATCGCCAGATAGGCAATGCAGACCACAATCCCAGCTACGATAACTAGTAGTAGGATTAGACCGATAACAATTGACGCACACCAAATTAAAGGGTGCGTACGACGAAGATGTCTTGACATTGGCATTTTAAGAGAGAGTACTGGGAGTAAAGGCATGCAGGGAAGAAATTTATGTATGTTATTATCAGAGGAGATGAGAGAGTTGCATGGGAGTGAGGAGAGTAAAGGCATGCAGGGAAGAAATTATATATAAAAGAGACTGCACTACACTGCATGGGAGTAAGACTGAAGCTGGTTTAGGATAGGAGGTATCTCTACCTTGCCTATCCATAAAGCCATCCTTAATTTGCATAAATCTGAAATTGGAAATTATGTGCTACACAAGCTGCAAGCATATAGGGGAGGGAGGAAAATTACTTTTTATATTGGGTATAAATAGTATTTTCAAGTCGCCCCTTCTTTTATCATTTTGAGAATAAATGAGTTTTTGCGTAATGGGGATAGGCGAGGGAGGAAAATTACTTTTTATATAGGATATAAATAATATTTTACCACCCATTTTGCACCTAATAGTAACTCTAAAAAAAGTTAGTACTAAAATGTAAAAAAGAAGGTGTAAAAAATATCTAAGGGTAAAAAAACTTTTAAAATAAGTATAAAAATGTGTACATATAGACCGTGCATGAAACATTCATATACATATTATATACAAAATTTACACGAATTGTGCACGTATGGATCGTGCACGAAATGTGCACGCACAAAATATGCACGCACGAAATTGTTGAATTTAAAATTTAACTAACTATACAATCATTAATTCTATCTATAGTTATACAATCATATATCCTGATCATAACTAACCAACATCGATCTTCTTCATTAAGATAATCTGGAACTACAATGAGGTGGATATGTGGTAGACATGTCAATACGCAAATGGAGTTGGCAATCCACATCCAACATGAGCTTAACCGAACCAAGACGCCAGACTCTCCATCGAGTCCTGGTCGTCCCTTTGAGTTGGAAATTTATTTTACCTCTCTCGAGCGACGCCGGTTTTGAAGTGAGATGGATAGAATAGGATAGTAGCGAGTATTTGAGTTCCACCGATTGGTTGGCCTTAACATCTAATGTTGGGGCCACCAAGTAGGCTAGTGTCTGGCCCTGGAAGCTTAGGGCAAGTTTCGTGTCATAGAAACTTGCATAAGCCTTCTGGTTATCGTGATTATCTGCCTTGGCGACGACTGTGATTTGTACAGTCAGGACGCCCGCTTGGTCAAAGACTAAGCTGTCCAGATTCGCTCGATGGATGCTAAACTGAGGCACCTTTGGGTCGATCGCCAGATAGGCAATGCAGACCACAATCCCAGCTACGATAACTAGTAGTAGGATTAGACCGATAACAATTGACGCACACCAAATTAAAGGGTGCGTACGACGAAGATGTCTTGACATTGGCATTTTAAGAGAGAGTACTGGGAGTAAAGGCATGCAGGGAAGAAATTTATGTATGTTATTATCAGAGGAGATGAGAGAGTTGCATGGGAGTGAGGAGAGTAAAGGCATGCAGGGAAGAAATTATATATAAAAGAGACTGCACTGCACTGCATGGGAGTAAGACTGAAGCTGGTTTAGGATAGGAGGTATCTCTACCTTGCCTATCCATAAAGCCATCCTTAATTTGCATAAATCTGAAATTGGAAATTATGTGCTACACAAGCTGCAAGCATATAGGGGAGGGAGGAAAATTACTTTTTATATTGGGTATAAATAGTATTTTCAAGTCGCCCCTTCTTTTATCATTTTGAGAATAAATGAGTTTTTGCGTAATGGGGATAGGCGAGGGAGGAAAATTACTTTTTATATAGGATATAAATAATATTTTACCACCCATTTTGCACCTAATAGTAACTCTAAAAAAAGTTAGTACTAAAATGTAAAAAAGAAGGTGTAAAAAATATCTAAGGGTAAAAAAACTTTTAAAATAAGTATAAAAATGTGTACATATAGACCGTGCATGAAACATTCATATACATATTATATACAAAATTTACACGAATTGTGCACGTATGGATCGTGCACGAAATGTGCACGCACAAAATATGCACGCACGAAATTGTTGAATTTAAAATTTAACTAACTATACAATCATTAATTCTATCTATAGTTATACAATCATATATCCTGATCATAACTAACCAACATCGATCTTCTTCATTAAGATAATCTGGAACTACAATGAGGTGGATATGTGGTAGACATGTCAATACGCAAATGGAGTTGGCAATCCACATCCAACATGAGCTTAACCGAACCAAGACGCCAGACTCTCCATCGAGTCCTGGTCGTCCCTTTGAGTTGGAAATTTATTTTACCTCTCTCGAGCGACGCCGGTTTTGAAGTGAGATGGATAGAATAGGATAGTAGCGAGTATTTGAGTTCCACCGATTGGTTGGCCTTAACATCTAATGTTGGGGCCACCAAGTAGGCTAGTGTCTGGCCCTGGAAGCTTAGGGCAAGTTTCGTGTCATAGAAACTTGCATAAGCCTTCTAGTTATCGTGATTATCTGCCTTGGCGACGACTGTGATTTGTACAATCAGGACGCCCGCTTGGTCAAAGACTGAGCTGTCCAGATTCGCTCGATGGATGCTGAACTGAGGCACCTTTGGGTCGATCGCCAGATAGCCAATGCAGACAACAATCCCAGCTACGATAACTAGTAGTAGGATTAGGCCGATAACAATTGACGCACACCAAATTAAAGGGTGCGTACGACGAAGATGTCTTGACATTGGCATTGGCATTGGCATTTTAAGAGAGAGTACTGGGAGTAAAGGCCTGCAGGGAAGAAATTTATGTATGTTATTATCAGAGGAGATGAGAGAGTTGCATGGGAGTGAGGAGAGTGAAGGCATGCAGGGAAGAAATTATTTATAAAAGAGACTGCACTGCACTGCATGGGAGTAAGACTGAAGCTGGTTTAGGATAGGAGGTATCTCTACCTTGCCTATCCATAAAGCCATCCTTAATTTGCATAAATCTGAAATTGGAAATTATGTGCTACACAAGCTGCAAGCATATAGGGGAGGGAGGAAAATTACTTTTTATATTGGGTTTAAATAGTATTTTCAAGTCGCCCCTTCTTTTATCATTTTGAGAATAAATGAGTTTTTGCGTAATGGGGATAGGCGAGGGAGGAAAATTACTTTTTATATAGGATATAAATAATATTTTACCACCCATTTTGCACCTAATAGTAACTCTAAAAAAAGTTAGTACTAAAATGTAAAAAATATCTAAGGGTAAAAAAACTTTTAAAATAAGTATAAAAATGTGTACATATAGACCGTGCATGAAACATTCATATACATATTATACACAAAATTTATACGAATTGTGCACGTACGGATCGTGCACGAAACGTGCACGCACAAAATGTGCACGCACAAAATATGCACGCACGAAATGTGCACGCACGAAATTGTTGAATTTAAAATTTAACTAACTATACAATCATTAATTCTATCTATAGTTATACAATCATATATCGTGATCATAACTAACCAACATCGATCTTCTTCATTAAGATAATCTGGAACTACAATGAGGTGGATATGTGGTAGACATGTCAATACGCAAATGGAGTTGGCAATCCACATCCAACATGAGCTTAACCGAACCAAGACGCCAGACTCTCCATCGAGTCTTGGTCGTCCCTTTGAGTTGGAAATTTATTTTACCTCTCTCGAGCGACGCCGGTTTTGAAGTGAGATGGATAGAATAGGATAGTAGCGAGTATTTGAGTTCCACCGATTGGTTGGCCTTAACATCTAATGTTGGGGCCACCAAGTAGGCTAGTGTCTGGCCCTGGAAGCTTAGGGCAAGTTTCGTGTCATAGAAACTTGCATAAGCCTTCTGGTTATCGTGATTATCTGCCTTGGCGACGACTGTGATTTGTACAGTCAGGACGCCCGCTTGGTCAAAGACTAAGTTGTCCAGATTCGCTCGATGGATGCTGAACTGAGGCACCTTTAGGTCGATCGCCAGATGGGCAATGCAGACCACAATCCCAGCTACGATAACTAGTAGTAGGATTAGACCGATAACAATTGACGCACACCAAATTAAAGGGTGCGTACGACGAAGATGTCTTGACATTGGCATTGGCATTTTAAGAGATAGTACAGAGAGTAAAGGCCTGCAGGGAAGAAATTTATGTATGTTATTATCAGAGGAGATGAGAGAGTTGCATGGGAGTGAGGAGAGTGAAGGCATGCAGGGAAGAAATTATATATAAAAGAGACTGCACTACACTGCATCGGTGTAAGACTGAAGCTGGTTTAGGATAGGAGGTATCTCTACCTTGCCTATCCATAAAGCCATCCTTAATTTGCATAAATCTGAAATTGGAAATTATGTGCTACACAAGCTGCAAGCATATAGAGGAGGGAGGAAAATTACTTTTTATATTGGGTATAAATAGTATTTTCAAGTCGCCCCTTCTTTTATCATTTTGAGAATAAATGAGTTTTTGCGTAATGGGGATAGGCGAGGGAGGAAAATTACTTTTTATATAGGATATAAATAATATTTTACCACCCATTTTGCACCTAATAGTAACTCTAAAAAAAGTTAGTACTAAAATGTAAAAAAGAAGTTGTAAAAAATATCTAAGGGTAAAAAAACTTTTAAAATAAGTATAAAAATGTGTACATATAGACCGTGCATGAAACATTCATATACATATTATATACAAAATTTACACGAATTGTGCACGTATGGATTGTGCACGAAATGTGCACGCACAAAATATGCACGCACGAAATTGTTGAATTTAAAATTTAACTAACTATACAATCATTAATTCTATCTATAGTTATACAATCATATATCCTGATCATAACTAACCAACATAGATCTTCTTCATTAAGATAATCTGGAACTACAATGAGGTGGATATGTGGTAGACATGTCAATACGCAAATGGAGTTGGCAATCCACATCCAACATGAGCTTAACCGAACCAAGACGCCAGACTCTCCATCGAGTCTTGGTCGTCCCTTTGAGTTGGAAATTTATTTTACCTCTCTCGAGCGACGCCGGTTTTGAAGTGAGATGGATAGAATAGGATAGTAGCGAGTATTTGAGTTCCACCGATTGGTTGGCCTTAACATCTAATGTTGGGGCCACCAAGTAGGCTAGTGTCTGGCCCTGGAAGCTTAGGGCAAGTTTCGTGTCATAGAAACTTGCATAAGCCTTCTGGTTATCGTGATTATCTGCCTTGGCGACGACTGTGATTTGTACAGTCAGGACGCCCGCTTGGTCAAAGACTAAGTTGTCCAGATTCGCTCGATGGATGCTGAACTGAGGCACCTTTGGGTCGATCGCCAGATGGGCAATGCAGACCACAATCCCAGCTACGATAACTAGTAGTAGGATTAGACCGATAACAATTGACGCACACCAAATTAAAGGGTGCGTACGACGAAGATGTCTTGACATTGGCATTGGCATTTTAAGAGATAGTACAGAGAGTAAAGGCCTGCAGGGAAGAAATTTATGTATGTTATTATCAGAGGAGATGAGAGAGTTGCATGGGAGTGAGGAGAGTGAAGGCATGCAGGGAAGAAATTATATATAAAAGAGACTGCACTACACTGCATCGGTGTAAGACTGAAGCTGGTTTAGGATAGGAGGTATCTCTACCTTGCCTATCCATAAAGCCATCCTTAATTTGCATAAATCTGAAATTGGAAATTATGTGCTACACAAGCTGCAAGCATATAGAGGAGGGAGGAAAATTACTTTTTATATTGGGTATAAATAGTATTTTCAAGTCGCCCCTTCTTTTATCATTTTGAGAATAAATGAGTTTTTGCGTAATGGGGATAGGCGAGGGAGGAAAATTACTTTTTATATAGGATATAAATAATATTTTACCACCCATTTTGCACCTAATAGTAACTCTAAAAAAAGTTAGTACTAAAATGTAAAAAAGAAGGTGTAAAAAATATCTAAGGGTAAAAAAACTTTTAAAATAAGTATAAAAATGTGTACATATAGACCGTGCATGAAACATTCATATACATATTATATACAAATTTTACACGAATTGTGCACGTATGGATTGTGCACGAAATGTGCACGCACAAAATATGCACGCACGAAATTGTTGAATTTAAAATTTAACTAACTATACAATCATTAATTCTATCTATAGTTATACAATCATATATCGTGATCATAACTAACCAACATCGATCTTCTTCATTAAGATAATCTGGAACTACAATGAGGTGGATATGTGGTAGACATGTCAATACGCAAATGGAGTTGGCAATCCACATCCAACATGAGCTTAACCGAACCAAGACGCCAGACTCTCCATCGAGTCTTGGTCGTCCCTTTGAGTTGGAAATTTATTTTACCTCTCTCGAGCGACGCCGGTTTTGAAGTGAGATGGATAGAATAGGATAGTAGCGAGTATTTGAGTTCCACCGATTGGTTGGCCTTAACATCTAATGTTGGGGCCACCAAGTAGGCTAGTGTCTGGCCCTGGAAGCTTAGGGCAAGTTTCGTGTCATAGAAACTTGCATAAGCCTTCTGGTTATCGTGATTATCTGCCTTGGCGACGACTGTGATTTGTACAGTCAGGACTCCCGCTTGGTCAAAGACTAAGTTGTCCAGATTCGCTCGATGGATGCTGAACTGAGGCACCTTTGGGTCGATCGCCAGATGGGCAATGCAGACCACAATCCCAGCTACGATAACTAGTAGTAGGATTAGACCGATAACAATTGACGCACACCAAATTAAAGGGTGCGTACGACGAAGATGTCTTGACATTGGCATTGGCATTTTAAGAGATAGTACAGAGAGTAAAGGCCTGCAGGGAAGAAATTTATGTATGTTATTATCAGAGGAGATGAGAGAGTTGCATGGGAGTGAGGAGAGTGAAGGCATGCAGGGAAGAAATTATATATAAAAGAGACTGCACTACACTGCATAGGTGTAAGACTGAAGCTGGTTTAGGATAGGAGGTATCTCTACCTTGCCTATCCATAAAGCCATCCTTAATTTGCATAAATCTGAAATTGGAAATTATGTGCTACACAAGCTGCAAGCATATAGGGGAGGGAGGAGAATTACTTTTTATATTGGGTATAAATAGTATTTTCAAGTCGCCCCTTCTTTTATCATTTTGAGAATAAATGAGTTTTTGCGTAATGGGGATAGGCGAGGGAGGAAAATTACTTTTTATATAGGATATAAATAATATTTTACCACCCATTTTGCACCTAATAGTAACTCTAAAAAAAGTTAGTACTAAAATGTAAAAAAGAAGGTGTAAAAAATATCTAAGGGTAAAAAAACTTTTAAAATAAGTATAAAAATGTGTACATATAGACCGTGCATGAAACATTCATATACATATTATATACAAAATTTACACGAATTGTGCACGTATGGATCGTGCACGAAATGTGCACGCACAAAATATGCACGCACGAAATGTGCACGTACGAAATTGTTGAATTTAAAATTTAACTAACTATACAATCATTAATTCTATCTATAGTTATACAATCATATATCCTGATCATAACTAACCAACATCGATCTTCTTCATTAAGATAATCTGGAACTACAATGAGGTGGATATGTGGTAGACATGTCAATACGCAAATGGAGTTGGCAATCCACATCCAACATGAGCTTAACCGAACCAAGACGCCAGACTCTCCATCGAGTCCTGGTCGTCCCTTTGAGTTGGAAATTTATTTTACCTCTCTCGAGCGACGCCGGTTTTGAAGTGAGATGGATAGAATAGGATAGTAGCGAGTATTTGAGTTCCACCGATTGGTTGGCCTTAACATCTAATGTTGGGGCCACCAAGTAGGCTAGTGTCTGGCCCTGGAAGCTTAGGGCAAGTTTCGTGTCATAGAAACTTGCATAAGCCTTCTGGTTATCGTGATTATCTGCCTTGGCGACGACTGTGATTTGTACAGTCAGGACGCCCGCTTGGTCAAAGACTAAGCTGTCCAGATTCGCTCGATGGATGCTGAACTGAGGCACCTTTGGGTCGATCGCCAGATAGGCAATGCAGACCACAATCCCAGCTACGATAACTAGTAGTAGGATTAGACCGATAACAATTGACGCACACCAAATTAAAGGGTGCGTACGACGAAGATATCTTGACATTGGCATTGGCATTTTAAGAGAGAGTACTGGGAGTAAAGGCCTGCAGGGAAGAAATTTATGTATGTTATTATCAGAGGAGATGAGAGAGTTGCATGGGAGTGAGGAGAGTGAAGGCATGCAGGGAAGAAATTATTTATAAAAGAGACTGCACTGCACTGCATGGGAGTAAGACTGAAGCTGGTTTAGGATAGGAGGTATCTCTACCTTGCCTATCCATAAAGCCATCCTTAATTTGCATAAATCTGAAATTGGAAATTATGTGCTACACAAGCTCCAAGCATATAGGGGAGGGAGGAAAATTACTTTTTATATTAGGTTTAAATAGTATTTTCAAGTCGCTCCTTCTTTTATCATTTTGAGAATAAATGAGTTTTTGCGTAATGGGGATAGGCGAGGGAGGAAAATTACTTTTTATATAGGATATAAATAATATTTTACCACCCATTTTGCACCTAATAGTAACTCTAAAAAAAGTTAGTACTAAAATGTAAAAAACAAGGTGTAAAAAATATCTAAGGGTAAAAAAACATTTAAAATAAGTATAAAAATGTGTACATATAGACCGTGCATGAAACATTCATATACATATTATACACAAAATTTATACGAATTGTGCACGTACGGATCGTGCACGAAACGTGCACGCACAAAATGTGCACGCACAAAATATGCACGCACGAAATGTGCACGCACGAAATTGTTGAATTTAAAATTTAACTAACTATACAATCATTAATTCTATCTATAGTTATACAATCATATATCCTGATCATAACTAACCAACATCGATCTTCTTCATTAAGATAATCTGGAACTACAATGAGGTGGATATGTGGTAGACATGTCAATACGCAAATGGAGTTGGCAATCCACATCCAACATGAGCTTAACCGAACCAAGACGCCAGACTCTCCATCGAGTCTTGGTCGTCCCTTTGAGTTGGAAATTTATTTTACCTCTCTCGAGCGACGCCGGTTTTGAAGTGAGATGGATAGAATAGGATAGTAGCGAGTATTTGAGTTCCACCGATTGGTTGGCCTTAACATCTAATGTTGGGGCCACCAAGTAGGCTAGTGTCTGGCCCTGGAAGCTTAGGGCAAGTTTCGTGTCATAGAAACTTGCATAAGCCTTCTGGTTATCGTGATTATCTGCCTTAGCGACGACTGTGATTTGTACAGTCAGGACGCCCGCTTGGTCAAAGACTAAGCTGTCCAGATTCGCTCGATGGATGCTGAACTGAGGCACCTTTGGGTCGATCGCCAGATAGGCAATGCAGACCACAATCCCAGCTACGATAACTAGTAGTAGGATTAGACCGATAACAATTGACGCACACCAAATTAAAGGGTGCGTACGACGAAGATGTCTTGACATTGGCATTGGCATTTTAAGAGAGAGTACAGAGAGTAAAGGCCTGCAGGGAAGAAATTTATGTATGTTATTATCAGAGGAGATGAGAGAGTTGCATGGGAGTGAGGAGAGTGAAGGCATGCAGGGAAGAAATTATATATAAAAGAGACTGCACTACACTGCATAGGAGTAAGACTGAAGCTGGTTTAGGATAGGAGGTATCTCTACCTTGCCTATCCATAAAGCCATCCTTAATTTGCATAAATCTAAAATTGGAAATTATGTGCTACACAAGCTGCAAGCATATAGGGGAGGGAGGAAAATTACTTTTTATATTGGGTATAAATAGTATTTTCAAGTCGCCCCTTCTTTTATCATTTTGAGAATAAATGAGTTTTTGCGTAATGGGGATAGGCGAGGGAGGAAAATTACTTTTTATATAGGATATAAATAATATTTTACCACCCATTTTGCACCTAATAGTAACTCTAAAAAAAGTTAGTACTAAAATGTAAAAAAGAAGGTGTAAAAAATATCTAAGCGTAAAAAAACTTTTAAAATAAGTATAAAAATGTGTACATATAGACCGTGCATGAATCATTCATATACATATTATATACAAAATTTACACGAATTGTGCACATATGGATCGTGCACGAAATGTGTCCGCACAAAATATGCACGCACGAAATGTGCACGCACGAAATTGTTGAATTTAAAATTTAACTAACTATACAATCATTAATTCTATCTATAGTTATACAATCATATATCCTGATCATAACTAACCAACATCGATCTTCTTCATTAAGATAATCTGGAACTACAATGAGGTGGATATGTGGTAGACATGTCAATACGCAAATGGAGTTGGCAATCCACATCCAACCTGAACTTAACCGAACCAAGACGCCAGACTCTCCATCGAGTCCTGGTCGTCCCTTTGAGTTGGAAATTTATATTGCCTCTCTCGAGCGACGCCGGTTTTGAAGTGAGATGGATAGAATAGGATAGTAGCGGGTATTTGAGTTCCACCGATTGGTTGGCCTTAACATCTAATGTTGGGGCCACCAAGTAGGCTAGTGTCTGGCCCTGGAAGCTTAGGGCAAGTTTCGTGTCATAGAAATTTGCATAAGTCTTCTATTTATCGTGATTATCTGCCTTGGCGACGACTGTGATTTGTACAGTCAGGACGCCCGCTTGGTCAAAGACTAAGGTGTCCAGATTCGCTCGATGGATGCTGAACTGAGGCACCTTTGGGTCGATCGCCAGATAGGCAATGCAGACCACAATCCTAGCTACGATAACTAGTAGTAGGATTAGACCGATAACAATTGACGCACACCAAGTAAAGGGTGCGTACGACGAAGATGTCTTGACATTGGCATTGGCATTTTAAGAGAGAGTACTGGGAGTAAAGGCATGCAGGGAAGAAATTTATGTATGTTATTATCAGAGGAGATGAGAGAGTTGCATGGGAGTGAGGAGAGTGAAGGCATCCAGGGAAGAAATTATATATAAAAGAGACTGCACTGCACTGCATGGGAGTAAGACTGAAGCTGGTTTAGGATAGGAGGTATCTCTACCTTGCCTATCCATAAAGCCATCCTTAATTTGCATAAATCTGAAATTGGAAATTATGTGCTACACAAGCTGCAAGCATATAGGGGAGGGAGGAAAATTACTTTTTATATTGGGTTTAAATAGTATTTTCAAGTCGCCCCTTCTTTTATCATTTTGAGAATAAATGAGTTTTTGCGTAATGGGGATAGGCGAGGGAGGAATATTACTTTTTATATAGGATATAAATAATATTTTACCACCCATTTTGCACCTAATAGTAACTCTAAAAAAAGTTAGTACTAAAATGTAAAGAAGAAGGTGTAAAAAATATCTAAGGGTAAAAAAACTTTTAAAATAAGTATAAAAATGTGTACATATAGACCGTGTATGAAACATTCATATACATATTATACACAAAATTTACACGAATTGTGCACGTACGGATCGTGCACGAAACGTGCACGCACAAAATATGCACGCACGAAATGTGCACGCACGAAATTGTTGAATTTAAAATTTAACTAACTATACAATCATTAATTCTATCTATAGTTATACAATCATATATCGTGATCATAACTAACCAACATCGATCTTCTTCATTAAGATAATCTGGAACTACAATGAGGTGGATATGTGGTAGACATGTCAATACGCAAATGGAGTTGGCAATCCACATCCAACATGAGCTTAACCGAACCAAGACGCCAGACTCTCCATCGAGTCCTGGTCGTCCCTTTGAGTTGGAAATTTATTTTACCTCTCTAAAACCTCTTCCAATCCCTGTCGCTCATATTACTCACATTACTCTCTCTCTCTCGTTCTGCAAATTTCTTTCAAGCCTTAAAACCCAAATACTCAAACTCTACTATGGCAATCATTGAAATTTACGACGAGAAGACCAAGAACACTGGCACCTTGGATGCTGCAAAGTGGTCCAAGGAAGGGAAGATTTTTACGGAGAATGCTCTGTTCTTCAAAGGCAAACACACAGATGAGAACAAGGTGTTGGTCCCTGAACGAGTAGTGAATGGGATTAAAGTCTAGAGGGGAGGGGTGAATAGACTTTAAAACTTTTTCAAACAGAGTTGGGAACCTCTTCTGATTGCTATGTCAACTGGACTGCAAGTC
This sequence comes from Galeopsis tetrahit, assembly GCA_963675135.1. Lineage (NCBI taxonomy): Eukaryota > Viridiplantae > Streptophyta > Magnoliopsida > Lamiales > Lamiaceae > Galeopsis > Galeopsis tetrahit. The sequence goes on along the minus strand of OY776125.1, from coordinate 11,904,347 downwards.
TGCTGGTCCAGATGACTATAGTGATCTGACTGAAGAAGTTATATGCGGAAATGTGGTGGCCCTGGTTTAGACTCGTTCTTATAACTTGTTTTACTTTGTGAAATTACTCAGCTGATGCTGGTTTGAAAGTTATGGCCCTTTTTGAAGAGTGTTGAAATCACAGTATGCACTATATAATAATGAATGTAAAAGCAGAAATGTAAAGTGCAGAAAGTAAATAACACCGGATTTATAGTGGTTCGGATATACGATCCTACGTCCACTCTCACGTCCTAACGTGATGTTTAATCCCTTTAATTTCCACAAATTACAAGGGTCTTGTCCTTTATAGTCCCAAGGTTAGGACTTTGAGATTTGAGCCGTCCTAACAGCTGCGGTCTCCACAAGTGATTGTAAGCACTTGCACTTTGAGGGGTTTCAAAAACTTAAACCTTTCGGTGAGGGTTTGGGGTTTTTGAGATGTATCCAACTAGTGGTTCAAGCTTATAATTTGCTTAACCACTATGCCTAAAACAATTGATATACAATATGAATAAGTTTCAGGTTCTTAAGGGTTGGATAAGAAGTACTTAAGAGCTATGGATAATCTAATGGATTTCAGGCTCTTTGAGAATTCTTAGAACAATGTGGCTTTTTGCTTGATGGCTTGCTTAGCTTGTGAATTCTCTCTTGTTGCTTCTGTGTTCAACCTCTTGTATTTATAATGGAGATTGAGTGTAACTAGCCGTTGGAGTTGACTAGCCGTTTAAGCAATCTTCCCATAATAGCTTGATTCCTTGATTCCAGTCGCTTGATTGCTTCAATCCTGGGATCATGTCAATCTTCTAAATAAGGTAGGTCTTCGTTTGAATTGCAAGATGACTTGGGAATCAGCCGAGTCCTGGAAGAGCACATAGTCTTCTGATCTGTACTACTAGTCTTCTGACTGCTCTTCTGGCCTTAGGTCTTCTGTCTTCTGGTATCAGACGAGTACTACTCTTCTGATCTGGAAATTCTTTGTAATGCTTTAGGCCATCTTTAATCTGGGACTCCATCAGATAAGTAGGTATACAAGCACCTTAACATATCTGGTCTTCAAGGATCTTCTAGTCTTCATGTCTTCTACTCTTCTTATCTTGAGGATAGGCATGTAAGCCATGACTGTGCTGATCAGCTGCTATCAATACAGTTGATCACACAAGACTAGTCTAAGCTGTTCTATACAAGTCAGCTGATCCTATTACATTTATAAACTCTAAGTGTTTTGGCCATCAAAACTATTCTAACATCAAATGGGGCTTAGGGTGAATTTATATCCCAACAATTTCCCCCTTTTTGATGAAGCCAAAACTATATATATGATAAATGCTCTTAATAGGAGTTTATAAACTTCATAAAAACTGAAGTATCTGATGAAGACAATGAGAGTTTGTCTTGAAAGCAAAGAGAACTAAACTTGAATATATATAACTTTTACAGATTACAAGTAATAGTTTCTTAAGGCTTTGAAAGTGGTCTTCATCAGGTCTTCTGATCTTCAGATGCGGAAGGCAAGGTACAGACGAGATCGAACTTCTTCCATGTGCTGCAGGTCTGTAACATTCTCCTCTTCATAGATCTTCTCTAGGATCCTTTTGACTTCAATGGAGTCAGTTCTTCCAGAATCCAGTTTGGGAGGATCCCATTTGGGTTCTTCAGGAGTTAAGATTCTGCAGTTATCAAGTTCTTTGGCTGTCTTGACTACTTCTTTCCAGAACTCTGGATCTTCAATGTTCATGAATTGATTGAACTGGAAGAATTCATCTTCATAGGTTGGGAGAGGGCCAAATTTTCTTACAATGTGGTGTTGAATTTGCCATTTCTTCTTCAGAGGGTACCACCTTGGTAGCTCATCTTGAAGGGCTAGATAGTCCACATAGTTGCTGTCAAACACCAGAACTTTATCTTTCTGTGCCAGAGCATTCTCTTTCAGTGCTTTCTCCTTGAGAGCTTTCCTGAGTTTGGCTATCTTCCTGTCAAATTTGGCTTTGACTGCCTTCGCATCTTTTAGCTTCTTTTGTTTAAGCTCTTGAGCTTCAAGCTCTTTTCTTTTCTTCAACTCTAAAGCCTCTTTCTCTTCTGCAGTAGGCTCTGCTGGAGTTGACTTCTGAGTTTGCTCATCTGCCTTCCTTTTCCTAGTCATTCTTTTCTCGGAAACTTGTTCTGTAGAGGCAGTGATCTGTAGACTTTTGGCAGTTGCTTGAGTGGGAGCTTGGATGTCTTCTTGAGCAATTTCTTTGCCTTTGCCTTTCTTGCTCTTGACTTTGCTTGATAAATCACCCAAGGTTTCATTCAACTCATCTTGAGATACTACCATTACAGCTTGCTGTGCAGTAGTCTTCTCTAGAGCTTTTATCAATACATCTTCCCCCTTTTTGGCTTCAGCAAGTGCAGCCGCAAAAGGCTTCATGGCATTCAGAATCTCCACCCTAAGAGTTTGTTGAAGAGCCATGGCGTTGACTTTGCCAATATGAGTCAGATGTGTGATGCTATGTTCTAGAATCTGAGCATGAGAGTTGGAGGAGGAGACAGCTTCTAGTTTAGCTGTAATTGCTTCCAATTTGGTTACTGTCTCCTGCAGCTGAATCCGAAGTTTTTCATTCTCTGCTGTAGCTGATTGGAGAAGAGCTCGACCTTCAGTAGCTCTTGCCTCAGCATCTTCAATTCTTTGCTTGTAGGTGTTTTCCATGCGGTTGACCTCATTGGTGTAGAGATCAGCAAACCTGGTGGAATGGTCACCTGCCATCTTCAGAATGCTGGTCAGATACTCACTTATCTGATCGTGAAGAGATTCTCCAAACTTGTCCTCAATGTCAATGATCTGGTTATGAAGACGAGTTCTCTGCTCCTTGACTGCCTTTTCAACATATCTTCCAAGCTGTAGGCCTAAACCCTTTTCAAAGTGTAGGTCTATAGCAGTCTTGACCTGTGAGCATATGTCTGCTGTATAGTCAGCTGTTGGAGTAGAAGTTGAGGCTGTTCCATGAGGCTTTGGATGGACTGTTAGGGCTTTGCCTCTTTCTTCAGCTGAAAGGTACTCTTCATTGAGAAATGAGGTAGTGGCCTTAACCAGGTGAGACATGATGGTGTCTCCTTTGGCAATGAAGTGAGGTAGAGTATCCTTAGGCATGAAGTGATCAGGAATAGTGATTACTTCTCTTTCATTCTCGGTTCTCTTAGCTGGTTCAGCTGAGTCTTCTATAGGAACGGACGCAGCTGAGTCATTCACTTTTGCTGTGCCAGCTGCCTGATGATCTGATATGTCTTCTGGGATAGAGGTATCAGTAGGTTGAATACCTAGAATTCTGTGGCATACTGCTGTAAAGGCTTCCTCGGGCAGCAGTTGAGTGAAAGATGTGACTTGAGCAACTTCTTTTTGCTCCATTTCCCAGTCGAGGAAATTAGCTTTTCCTCCCATTCCTTCCATGACTTCAATAAGGTCATCCACATCATCTCTCCTGAGTTCAATCCAGGTGCAGATTCTGAGAATTTGTTCGAACTGAACTGATTCCTCATCAATACCAGGAATAGTAGACTTGAGCAGTTTTGCTATCTTCATCCTCATTATCTTCTCCCTTGTGCACATAGGATAGTGGACCATTCTGGATTGAGGTTGAGAGGGACCAGCTGGAGCAATGTCTGCTGGTGCCATGTCTTCTGGAACAGAGGAAACAATGATGGTAGGAGGTTGAGTATTTGGGGTAGGTTCCTCAGCTGTGTGAGTATCAGCAGGGATTTGGGAAGTGATATGTTCTTGATCTTCAGTGATTTGTTCATCAGCAGGGATTTTGGTCTGCTGGTCTGGTATAGTGTCTTCATGAAGATCAGTAGAGGTTTGATCCTGTAGATCTTGGACATCAGCAGGGATAGGCAATATAGATTCAGGGGTTGAAGTAGGTTGAGCTTGTTCCTCTGCTGTGTGAGTATCAGCAGGGATTTGGATATCAGTGTTTGAGTGATCAGATGGGTTGGAGTCATCAGAAGGGTTGAAGGATGCAATCGGGGCTATTAACATGGGAGTAGGAAGCCTCGATTTCTTGGACTTTTTGTTGGAAGAAGAATTATTCTTCTTTCTCTTCTGACCCTTTGACAATTTAGAAGGAGTAAAAGAGGGAGAGGGTTTGGAGGTACCTGCCTTCTTCAAGGGAGAGGCAGTAGGAGTGGCATCTGAATCAGATGGGGAGATGAGCCCCGATCTGATTAGATATCGTCTTTGTGCTAAGGTCTGATTGTCATCATCATCATCATCCTCAGCAACCTTCTTCTGAGCCTCTTCTTTGGTTGGCTCCTCTTCTTCTTCAGCAGAGTCATGATCAGACTCTTGTGCTGCCTGCTCAGCCAACAACTTCCTCTTTTCTTCTTTTAACCTTTCTGCCTCAGCAAGAGCTTCCTTTCTCAAATAATATTTGGAGATGTGAAAGGTCTTATGAGGTCCCATCTTGTACTTCTTTGGGAGAATATCTGGAAGGATGATGCTCAGCTTGTTAACAAAGCTGACTGTGGCTGCTACCTTCCATACCTTCGATTGTAAGTCCAAAGTGACTTTCTTTGCCTCAAGAGCAATTCTTTCTAAGAATAGTCCTTGCCAGTCTTCATCTATCTGATCCCAGATTGCAGCCATTACTCGAACCTTTAAAGTAGTAACAGCATCATGACTGAATGTGTTACCAAGTAGCATCTTCCCTGCAATATCCAACAATGTTTGGAATTTTGGTTCAAGTTGGGATTTCTTTAGCCCAGTTGCATCAGTAGCCTTGATTCGTCCACCTGTAAACATCTCCATATATTCCTTTTCTCTATTCATGATGTAGTTGGAGATATTTATTTTCCCTCTTGACAGGCCAAACAATTCCTGAAGAATTTCCCTTGTAACCTTGACTTTGTGTCCATTCATGACACTTTCAACATGAGAACCCTTCATCACGGCGTTTGCATAGAATGTCAGAACGTCTTGTTCATAGACATTAGTTGGAGCTGCTTCCAGAAAGTCTCTGAGTTTAAGATTGACACACCGAAGCAATATCTCCTTGTTCTCATCTGAATGTTTGCCTTTGAAAAACAGAGCATTCTCTGTAAAGATCTTCCCTTCCTTGGACCACTTTGCAGCATCCAAGGTACCAGTGTTCTTGGTCTTCTCGTCGTAAATTTCAATGATTGCCATAGTAGAGTCTGAGTGTTAGGGTTTGAAGGCTTGAAAGAAATTTGCAGAACGAGAGAGAGTGATGTGAGTAATTGAGTAATATGAGTGACAGGGTTTGGAAGAGGTTTTAGGGGTGTGGATATATACTCCAGAAAATTTGATCTAACGGTCAGATTTGCGTTTGAATTTGGAGTAGAGCCCAAGATTTCCTTCTTTGATTTCATAAATTTGCCGGCTGGTTATGCCATTTGGCAATATTTGACTTGCTGGCAATATGGTACTTGAGTATTAATGACATCATTACCAAAAATAGCCGTTGAGACTAATTTATGGTAAGAATTGATCATCAAGGCCGTTTTCTATAAGAAAATCGCATTCCTTATATAAGCCAATTTGTTTAATTACATTCAGGAATAAATCTAGAATGAATTACATGATCAAGACTAGTCATTATACTCTAAATTTGTGTGATTTGATCAGCAGAGTGAGGTCTTCTGAGTTCTTCAAGATGTCTGCTGATTGTCTTTGAAAAGTCTTCTGGTCAGCTGAGTTGATCTTCTGATCAGCTGAGTAGAGGAAACTGTGTTTGCTCTCATGATCCAACCTGGATGGATCCTTCCAGCTTTATTGTGAGTGATGATCCAACCTGGTTTGATGGATTTTTCAACTCCTTCTTCAAATCAAGTGGAGCTAGTCTAGACGTAGTCCCACTGATTTAAATGTTCCTCACCATCGGATGTTCCTCATCATCAGATGGGATGTAGCATCTAATGTGCTCTTGTTGAATTTCTTCGCTTCTCTAGAAGGGGAAGGAAGGTTGAGGGGTGCTTCAATGGAGTTGAAGAGAGGGCCATGGACGCAGCCTTCATGTTCTGTTTAGACACAGTAGCTTTTGATAACAAGCTCTCCATGTAGAACTTCCTTCTGGAGAAGAAGCTCTGCTTGCTTGCTACTTTGTCCTCTGCATCTCTTCCTCCTTTAGCTTTCAACAAGAACGTCTCTTCTTCCTTTAGCTTTCATGAACATACTCATGTTGAGTAAGCCATGTATATGGATCTGCATCATCTTCATTTTCTGGACAAATCTTCATCTCCTTCACCCAAGATTTTGGTTGAAGAATGATCTCCATTCCATCTCTTCTTTCAATTGTCTCCATACCTGAAATAAGAAAAGTGTTAGATGTTTTGTGTTCTTAGGTGTTCTCATAACTTCTCCTTTTATAGGGGTAGAAATGAGGTAATGGAGAGAAAGATGACAAGGCTATATAGGTGATAGGTCTGAATTCTGAAAAGTGATTTCTTAAGATCAGTAGTGAATTTCTTGATCCAAGGGTGCACATTTAAAGATATTCAGACTTATCTAATGGAATGCAGAAATTATAAATTTTGACCATGAGTTATTTGAAATCCGTACTGTGCATGCATACTGTTGAGTCGGTGAGGATGGTGTATTAATCCAGCCAAGTATGACTCAGTAGTATACTGTATTTATGTATATGAATAAAGTATTTTATGAAGAATAGTTTATTAATATACATAGTTATACATTGCTTAGTTGTAAAGAGATCAAATAACTTTGTTCAAGTGTGCTATATATATATATATGTATATGTATACTATGTAATGCAGATGTTAGAGTATTTCATCAAGGATTCTTAAGGTATCATTGATTCCCCCTTGATTAGATAACTCTAAGTTTTCCCTCAGCTCTATTTGTCTTCATTGGGAAAGAACTTACCTGAAGATGAGGGTGTCTATTCACCTCATCTGATTCTCCTAGTCTGCTGCACTTGGATCAGCTGAGGTTTTCAGCTGTTTTCTCCTTCTTCATGTGCTTGGGTCCAGGAGTCCTAAGCTGTAACATAAGGTCTTGAACCTGTCTTCAGCTAGGGGCTTAGTCAAGATGTCTGCTCTTTGGATATCTGTGTGAATTTTCTCCATCTTGATGTCCTTCTTTTCAAGGTGATCTCTTATGAAGTGGTGTCGAATGTCGACATGCTTGCACCTTGTGTGGAGGACTGGATTTTGAGTGATGGCAATGGCGCTGCTGCTATCACAATAAATAGGGACTTCTCTTGCCTCTACATTGTAATCCTTGAGTTGTTGAACTAGCCAGAGCAGCTGACTACAACAACTACCAGCTGCCATGTATTCTGCTTCAGTGGTGGAGGTTGCAACTGAAGTTTGCTTCTTAGAGAACCATGATATCAGCTTGTTTCCTAGAAATTGACAGGTTCCTGATGTGGACTTCCTATCAATTCTGCATCCTCCAAAGTCTGAGTCAGAATAGCCACTCAATTCTAGATTGTCATCAGCAGAGTACCATAGACCTAGGTTGACTGATCCTTTTAGGTACTTGAGAATCTTCCTTGCTGCTTCTAGATGACTTTGCTTTGGGTTTGCTTGAAACCTAGCACATACTCCTACAGCAAATGTTATGTCTGGTCTGCTGGCTGTAAGATATAGTAGAGATCCAATCAGTGCTCTATATTCAGCTTGATCAACTGCCTGTCCAGTCTCATCTGGTTCCATTTTGAAGGATGTCATCATTGGAATCCTTGCAGTCTTGCTTTGTAGAGCTTTGAATCTTTCTAGCAGACTCTTGGTATACTTGGACTGGTTGATGAAGATCCCTTCTGGACTCTGCTTGACTTGAAGTCCTAGGAAATAATTCATCTCACCCATCATGCTCATTTCGAATTTTCCTTGCATAAGTTCAGAGAACTTCTTGCACATTTCTTGATTGGGTGATCCAAATATGATGTCATCTACATATATTTGTACCATTAAAATGTCTTCTCCTTCTTGTATTCTGAAGAGAGTTCTATCAACTTTGCCTTTTGTATATCCATTGTCAAGTAGGAATTGTGACAATGTGTCATACCAAGCTCTAGGGGCTTGTTTTAGACCATAGAGAGCCTTCTTCAGTCGATATACTTGATCACCTTTTTCAAATCCTGGAGGCTGCTCTACATATACTTCTTCTATCAGAATACCATTTAGAAAAGCACTCTTGACATCCATTTGATATACCTTGAAGCCCATATATGATGCATAAGCTAGAAATAGTCGAATGGCTTCCAATCTGGCTACTGGTGCAAAAGTTTCATCATAGTCAATCCCTTCAGATTGTGAGTATCCTTTTGCAACTAGCCTTGCCTTATTTCTAGTTATCACATCATTTTCGTCCTTCTTGTTCTTGAATACCCACTTTGTTCCTACTACATTGTGGTTTTCAGGACGATCTACCAATTCCCAGACTTCATTTCTTTCGAATTGGTTTAGTTCTTCTTGCATAGCAGTGATCCAATTGCTATCTGTCATTGCTTCTTCTATGTCAGCTGGTTCAATGTTGGACAGGAAAGCACACCAGCAGAACATAGATGATTGAGAATTCTGATTCAGTTGTCTTCTGGTCTTGACACCTGATTCTGCTCCTCCTAAGATGAGGTTTGATGGATGGTTGTTCCTCCATGTATGCCTCACTGGAGTATCTGCATTGGATGAGTTTGGATCCTCATCTGATCTAGTGCCATCAGGAGGGTTGACTTGATTAGGTCGATCATCTTCTGTATCTTGAGTGTCAAAGAGATCATTCCCCCTGGCATTTGGAATTGATGCATCTTGATTCTGGTCAGCTTGTCCTGCTTGGGTTTGAGATCTAGTGACAGGTCTATGAGGCTTATCTTCCTCTGGTTCTTCAGGGAATGGTTCATTGACTTCAATAAATTCATCAGACCTCTTCTTGATCACTAGTTTCTTCATCTGTTCTGTAGCTGAGGTTGTTTCTACTGCATTCTTTTCACAAGATTCATCAAAAACAACATGAGGTGTTTCTTCCACAAGAAGGGTTCGTTTGTTGAGTACTCTAAATGCTTTGCTAGTTGAGGAGTATCCTAAGAATATGCCCTCATCTGCTTTGGCATCAAAAGCATTCAACTTACTCTTCCCATTGTTGTGAATGAAACACTTACAACCAAATATATGAAAGTAAGATACTCTAGGTTTTCTTCCTTTCCACAGTTCATATGGGGTTTTCTCATGTATTTTATGAATACCTGACCTGTTTTGAGTGTGACAAGCTGTGTTGATGGCTTCTGCCCATAGCTTCTTGGGAGTAGAGAATTCAACAAGGAGTGTTCTGGCAGCTTCTTTGAGTGTTCTGACTCTTCTTTCAGCTACACCATTCTGTTGTGGTGTTCTTGCTGCACTTGTCTCGTGCTGAATACCATTAGAAGTACAATAGGCAATTATATAAGAGTTAATAAATTCAGTGCCTTTGTCACTTCTAATTTTCACAATTGGTTCTCCTTTCTCTACTTGGATCCTCTTCAATAGTTCAGGGAGCTTCTGCTGTGTTTCACTCTTCTTGTATAGGAAGATAACCCAAGTAAACTTGGAATAATCATCTACAACAATAAGAGTGTACTTCCTTCCTGTTAGAGTGGTTGGAGTAATTGGTCCAAAGAGATCCATGTGAAGCAATTCAAGAACTCTGCTGGTTGATGCTGTCTTCTTGGTCTTGAAGGAGACCTTTGTTTGCTTTCCTTGTTGACATGCATCACAAACCTGATCTTTACAGTAGAGTTCATTAGGCAGACCATCAACTAAGGATTCCCTTGCTAACTTGTTCATAGTCTTAAAGTTCAGATGGCTAAGACGTTTGTGCCATAGCCAGCTGACATCTTTAGGGCTCTTCACAAGCAGGCATGTATCCTTAGGACAGCTGTTCCAATTTGCAAGATACATACTTCCCTTTCTAGATCCTGTTAGAAGGTTTTGTTTTGTTCTTTTATCACTTATGAGACATTCATCTTTAGAGAATTTAACTGAATAACCAGTGTCACAAAAGTGAGAAACAGATAATAGATTAAACTTAAGACCTTCTACATATGATACATCATGTACCTCAATGTCACCATTTTTAAGGGTGCCATATCCTTTTGTGTTACCGTGCGCGTTATCACCAAAGAAAACTTTTGGACCTTTCTTCTCTATGTAGTTAGTCAGCAGGGTTTTGGTTCCTGTCATGTGTGTTGAGCATCCACTATCTATGTACCAAGTTTCTCCTGCTAGACCTCCTCTTCTGTATAGGTCCTTCCTTTCCTGCAAGAAAAGTTAAGTTTTAGGTACCCATTTTGTTTTGGGTCCTTGGGTGTTAGTACTACCCTTGGGAACCCACATATACATTGGTCGTTTAAACAACCTTGAACATTTGAGTTGTTTCCCTCGGGCATCACAGAACCAAATCTTACCAGTCAGCACCTTGGACTGATCTGATTTGTTCTTGGTGTCAGCTAAGTAGTAGTCAAATGGTTTCCCTTTATAGGAGTGTACATACATGATCTTTTGACTAGTTACATTCGGCCTGGGTGCATTAGCTGGTCGATGCACACGATTATATGGACCATACTCTTCTGTTCTCACAATATCATAAGAGATAGGGGGTGCAAAGAGAACAGATTTGTTTGAAGAAGATTTCTTCTTCTTGGCTGGAGCAGCATACAGCTGAGACTGTCTCAGCCGAGATGGTCTAGGCTGTTTGCTGTTTCTCTGTACAGGCTTGGGGTTAGCTTGTCCTTTACCATTTTTGGTTTTGGAATAGTTAGCCTTAGCTGATACAGATGCCTTTTGGTTCATATTGAGTTCATTGTGTTTAGAACACTCACCCTGTTCATGTGTCTGAGTAGTGCACTGGTTAGGTGTACTACCCCCAGCTGGAGAGGATGTTGATGGATTAAGTTCATAACCTAAACCCATCTTATTGCCACTTGATCTATAATATTCAGAGATACTTTCAATAGTAGTCGAAGCTTTATTGAATTCTGATATTTTTCGATCTAGGCATTCCTTCTCCTTTTCTAAGAGCTTATGTGTTTGGAAGAGATCATCGAACTTAGACTGAAGTATACGAAATTCTTTGGTTTCTAAGGCTTGAGTTTCTAACATCCCCTCATACAACTGAGTTGTTGTGGTATTTTCTTCCTTAAGAAGTTCCACTTCTTTGGTCAACCTTTCATTCATGGTGACTAACTCAGGGGTGTTATCAAACTTAACCTTTTTCAACCTAGCGATTTCTTTCCTTAAATCCTTATTCTCCTCTTCCACTTCTATAAAGGCTCTAGTGGCAATATCCAGATCACCTTTTACCTTTCTCAAGGATTGATAATAGGTGTCTTCTGATTCGCCTTCAGATGAGTTTATATCATCTGTTTGTGAGAAAATAGGTGAATGGAAAGTAGTAGTATAGGAGTTTACCTCATTTTCTCCTATGGCCATCATAGCTAGGTCGTCTGAATCATCTGAAAAGATTTGATCGTCTGGTGATGTAGGAAGTTCATCACTTTGATATTCAGATTCTTCAGTCACCATTGCCTTTTTGTCTGAGGTTCTTCTCGGCCTTCTTTCTTTCTTGTCATCCAAATCCAGCTCAGGACATTCATAGACATAGTGTCCTGGTTTGCCACAGTTGAAGCAAGATCCAGGTTTCTGATATGAGTTGCCTTTCCTTGGAGGAGTGGCATCTCTTCTTCTAGATCCTCGGCTGTCAGATGACTCCACATCCTTTCTAGGATGTCTTTCTGGTGTTCTTTCTCTGGAACCTCTGGAGGGTGAACTTGCTCTTCTATCTTTGTAGTTTCTATAGAATTTTCTATATTTACTGTTGAGGGTGTTCATCCTTTCAAATCTCTTGATCATAAGTGCCATTTGCTCTTTTAGGCTCATGTCTGATCCTTCACAGTCTTCTGTTTTCAGAGAGGTCTTGCCAGATGAGGTGCTTGCAGCTTTTGTATTGGCTGCCTTGAAGGCTACAGTCTTGGAGGTAGATGGGGTTGCAGTTGGCTCATCACTTCCTGAGTTCTCTTCTCTTTCAAGATCATATTCATGGGCTTTCAGGTTCTGAAATAGAGTTTGGGCAGACCACTTCTTGATATCTTGAGTATCTTTGATGATGGTCTTCTTGAGTCTCCATTTCTTGGTTAGAGAATCTAAGATCTTTAGATTTTTCTCTCTATTTGTGTATTTCTTGCCCAGAGATTCTATCTCATTGATGATCTTGGTAAATCTGTTGTCTAACTAATCAATAGACTCTTCTGGTTGCATCTTGAAGTGTTCGAACTTCTTGACTGCTGTAGACAACTTGGATTCTTTGATCAGCTCAGTTCCTTCACAGAGAAGTGCCAATGCCTCCCACATCTCTCTGGCTGACTCACAATGGATTACCTTTGCAATGTACTCATTTGGAAGAGTTTGCATTATGTAATCTTGAGCAATGCTATCAAGGTTTGATTGCTTCATCTCTTCTGGTGTGAGATCCTTCATGGGCTTGGGAACCAGTTCTCCAACTGGGACTTCTGGATCACCATTTGCAGTGTTGACTGTCATGATGGTGATCGGGCCTTCTGTGATTACAGACCACATCTTGTAGTGGACTGATGTGAGATTCTTCCTCATCCTGATCTTCCAGTAATCATAATCCTCAACTGAAAACTTAGGCAACTTACGCATATTAGCACTCATGCTGTATGAGTTTTCAAAAACAAGTTTTCAAAAAGATCTGTTCAAGAGGACTACAGAAAGACTCCCTCAAGTCTTCTGATAATCTAGAGACAGTAGTCCGTTAGAACCACTGCTCTGATACCACTTGTTGGTCCCTGAACGAGTAGTGAATGGGATTAAAGTCTAGATGGGAGGGGTGAATAGACTTTAAAACTTTTTCAAACAGAGTTGGGAACCTCTTCTGATTGCTATGTCAACTGGACTGCAAGTCTGCTGGTCCAGATGACTATAGTGATCTGACTGAAGAAGTTATATGCGGAAATGTGGTGGCCCTGGTTTAGACTCGTTCTTATAACTTGTTTTACTTTGTGAAATTACTCAGCTGATGCTGGTTTGAAAGTTATGGCCCTTTTTGAAGAGTGTTGAAATCACAGTATGCACTATATAATAATGAATGTAAAAGCAGAAATGTAAAGTGCAGAAAGTAAATAACACCGGATTTATAGTGGTTCGGATATACGATCCTACGTCCACTCTCACGTCCTAACGTGATGTTTAATCCCTTTAATTTCCACAAATTACAAGGGTCTTGTCCTTTATAGTCCCAAGGTTAGGACTTTGAGATCTGAGCCGTCCTAACAGCTGCGGTCTCCACAAGTGATTGTAAGCACTTGCACTTTGAGGGGTTTCAAAAACTTAAACCTTTCGGTGAGGGTTTGGGGTTTTTGAGATGTATCCAACTAGTGGTTCAAGCTTATAATTTGCTTAACCACTATGCCTAAAACAATTGATATACAATATGAATAAGTTTCAGGTTCTTAAGGGTTGGATAAGAAGTACTTAAGAGCTATGGATAATCTAATGGATTTCAGGCTCTTTGAGAATTCTTAGAACAATGTGGCTTTTTGCTTGATGGCTTGCTTAGCTTGTGAATTCTCTCTTGTTGCTTCTGTGTTCAACCTCTTGTATTTATAATGGAGATTGAGTGTAACTAGCCGTTGGAGTTGACTAGCCGTTTAAGCAATCTTCCCATAATAGCTTGATTCCTTGATTCCAGTCGCTTGATTGCTTCAATCCTGGGATCATGTCAATCTTCTAAATAAGGTAGGTCTTCGTTTGAATTGCAAGATGACTTGGGAATCAGCCGAGTCCTGGAAGAGCACATAGTCTTCTGATCTGTACTACTAGTCTTCTGACTGCTCTTCTGGCCTTAGGTCTTCTGTCTTCTGGTATCAGACGAGTACTACTCTTCTGATCTGGAAATTCTTTGTAATGCTTTAGGCCATCTTTAATCTGGGACTCCATCAGATAAGTAGGTATACAAGCACCTTAACATATCTGGTCTTCAAGGATCTTCTAGTCTTCATGTCTTCTACTCTTCTTATCTTGAGGATAGGCATGTAAGCCATGACTGTGCTGATCAGCTGCTATCAATACAGTTGATCACACAAGACTAGTCTAAGTTGTTCTATACAAGTCAGCTGATCCTATTACATTTATAAACTCTAAGTGTTTTGGCCATCAAAACTATTCTAACATCAAATGGGGCTTAGGGTGAATTTATATCCCAACACAAGGAGATATTGCTTCGATGCGTCAATCTTAAACTCAGAGACTTTCTGGAAGCAGCTCCAACTAATGTTTATGAACAAGATGTACTGGCATTCTATGCAAACGCCGTGATGAAAGGATCTCACGTTGAAAGTGTCATGGGTGGACACAAAGTCAAGGTTACAAGGGAAATTCTTCAGGAATTGTTTGGCCTGTCAAGGGGGAAAATAAATATCTCCAACTACATCATGAATAGAGAAAAGGAGTATATGGAGATGTTTACTGGTGGAAGAATCAAGGCTACTGATGCAACTGGACTAAAGAAATCTCAACTTGAACCAAAATTCCAAACCTTGTTGGATATTGCAGGGAAGATGTTACTTGGTAACACATTCAGTCATGATGCTGTTACTACTTTAAAGGTTCGAGTAATGGCTGCAATCTGGGATCAGATCGATGGAGACTGGCAAGGACTATTCTTAGAAAGAATTGCTCTTGAGGCAAAGAAAGTCACTTTGGACTTACAATCGAAGGTATGGAAGGTAGCAGCCACAGTCAGCTTTGTCAACAAGCTGAGCATCATCCTTCCAGATATTCTCCCAAAGAAGTACAAGATGGGACCTCATAAGACCTTCCACATCTCCAAATATTATTTGAGAAAGGAAGCTCTTGCGGAGGCAGAAAGGTTAAAAGAAGAGAAAAGGAAGTTGTTGGCTGAGAAGGCAGCACAAGAGTCTGATCATGACTCTGCTGAAGAAGAAGAGGAGCCAACCAAAGAGGAGGCTCAGACGAAGGCTGCTGAGGATGATGATGATGACAATCAGACCTTAGCACAAAGACGATATCTAATCAGATCTGGGCTCATCTCCCCATCTGATTCAGATGCCACTCCCACTGCCTCTCCGTTGAAGAAGGCAGGTACTTCTAAACCCTCTCCCTCTTTTACTCCTTCTAAATTGTCAAAGGGTCAGAAGAGAAAGAAGAATAACTCTTCTTCCAACAAAAAGTCCAAGAAATCGAGGCTTCCTACTCCCATTCTAATAGCCCCGATTGCATCCTTCAACCCTTCTGATGATTCCAACCCATCTGACCACTCAAATACCGATATCCAAATCCCTGCTGATACTCACACAGCAGAGGAGCAAGCTCAACCTACTTCAACCCCAGAATCTCTATTGCCTACACCTGCTGATGTTCAAACAGCAGACACCCAATCACAGATCTCTGATAATCAAACTCAGATTCCATCCAACACCACTGCTGACATTCACACAGCTGATGTCCAAGATCTACAGGTTCAACCTTCTACTGATCTTCATGAAGATACTATACCAGACCAGCAGACTCAAAACCCTGCTGATGAACAGATCACTAAAGATCAAGAACATATCACTTCCCAAATCCCTGCTGATACTCACACAGCCGAGGAAACTACCCCAAATACTCAAACTCCTACCATCATTGTTTCTTCTGTTCCAGAAGACATGGCACCAGCAGACCTTGCTCAAGCTGGTCCCTCTCAACCTCACTACAGAATGGTACACTATCCTATGTGCACAAGGGAGAAGATAATGAGGATGAAGATAGCAAACCTGCTCAAGTCTACTATTCCTGGTATTGATGAGGAATCAGTTCAGTTCGAACAAGTTCTCAGAATCTGCACCTGGATTGAACTCAGGAGAGATGATGTGGATGACCTTATTGAGGTCATGGAAGGAATGGGAGGAAAAGCTAATTTCCTCGACTGGGAAATGGAGCAAAAAGAAGTTGCTCAAGTTACATCTTTTGCTCAACTGCTGCCCGAAGAAGCCTTTACAGCAGTATGCCACAGAATTCTAGGAATTCCACCTAATGATGCCTCTATCCCAGAAGGCATATCAGGTCAGCAGACAGCTGGCACAGCAAAAGTGAATGACTCAGCTGCACCCGTTCCTGCAGAAGACTCAGCTGAACCAGCTGACAGAACCGAGATTGAAAAAGAAGTAATCACTATTCCTGCTCACTTCTTGCCTAAGGATACTCTACCTCACTTCATTGACAAAGGAGACACCATCATGTCCCACCTGTTTAAGGCCACTACCTCATTTCTCAATGAAGAGTACCTTTCAGCTGAAGAAAGAAGCAAAGCCCTGACAATCCGTCCCAAGCCTCAAGGTACAGCCTCAACTTCTACTCCAACAGCTGACTATACAGCAGATATATGCTCCCAGGTCAAGACTGCTATAGACCTACACTTTGAAAAGGGTTTAGGCCTACAGCTTGGAAGATATGTTGAAAAGGCGGTCAAGGAGCAGAGAACTCGTCTTCAAAACCAGATCATTGACATTGAAGACAAGTTTGGAGAATCTCTTCACGATCAGATAAGTGAGTATCTGACCAGCATTCTGAAGATGGCAGGTGACCATTCCACCAGATTTGCTGATCTCTACACCAATGAGGTCAACCGCATGGAAAACACCTACAAACAAAGAATTGAAGATGCTGAAGCAAGAGCTACTGAAGGTCGAGCTCTTCTCCAATCAGCTACAGCAGAGAATGAAAAACTTCGGATTCAGCTGCAGGAGACAGCGACCAAATTGGAAGCAATTACAGCTAAACTAGAAGCTGCCTCCTCCTCCAACTCTCATGCTCAGATTCTAGACCATAGCATCACACATCTGACTCATGTTGGCAGAGTCAACGCCATGGCTCTTCAACAAACTCTTAGAGTGGAGATTCTGAATGCCATGAAGCCTTTTGCGGCTGCACTTGCTGAAGCCAAAAAGGGGGAAGATGTATTGATAAAAGCTCTAGAGAAGACTACTGCACAGCAAGCTGTAATGGTAGTATCTCAAGATGAGCTGAATGAAACCTTGGGTGGTTTATCAAGCAAAATCAAGAGCAAGCAAGGCAAAGGCAAAGAAATTGCTCAAGAAGACATCCAAGCTCCCACTCAAGCAACTGCCAAAAGTCTGCAGATCACTGCCTCTACAGAACAAGTTTCTGAGAAGAGAATGACTAGGAAAAGGAAGGCAGATGAACAAACAGATGAGCAAGCTCAGAAGTCAAGCAAGAAGTCAACTCCAGCAGAGCCTACTGCAGAAGAGAAAGAGGCTTTAGAGTTGAAGAAAAGAAAAGAGCTTGAAGCTCAAGAGCTTAAACTAAAGAAGCTAAAAGATGCGAAGGCAGTCAAAGCCAAATTTGACAGGAAGATAGCCAAACTCAGGAAAGCTCTCAAGGAGAAAGCACTGAAAGAAAATGCTCTGGCACAGAAAGATAAAGTTCTGGTGTTTGATAGCAACTATGTGGACTATCTATCCCTTCAAGATGAGCTACCAAGGTGGTACCCTCTGAAGAAGAAATGGCAAATTCAACACCACATTGTAAGAAAATTTGGCCCTCTCCCAACCTATGAAGATGAATTCTTTCAGTTCAATCAATTCATGAACATTGAAGATCCAGAGTTCTGGAAAGAAGTAGTCAAGACAGCCAAAGAACTTGACAACTGCAGAATCCTAACTCCTGAAGAACCCAAATGGGATCCTCCCACTCTGGATTCTGGAAGAACAGACTTCATTGAAGTCAAAAGGATCCTAGAGAAGATCTATGAAGAGGAGAATGTTACAGACCTGCAGCACATGGAAGAAGTTCGATCTCGTCTGTACCTTGCCCTCCGCATCTGAAGATCAGAAGACCTGATGAAGACCACTTTCAAAGCTTTAAGAAACTATTACTTGTAATCTGTAAAAGTTATATATATTCAAGTTTAGTTCTCTTTGCTTTCAAGACAAACTCTCATTGTCTTCATCAGATACTTCAGTTTTTATGAAGTTTATAAACTCCTATCTTATCTTATTAAGAGCATTTATCATATATATAGTTTTGGCTTCATCAAAAAGGGGGAAATTGTTGGGATATAAATTCACCCTAAGCCCCACTTGATGTTAGAATAGTTTTGATGGCCAAAACACTTAGAGTTTATAAATGTAATAGGATCAGCTGACTTGTATAGAACAGCTTAGACTAGTCTTGTGTGATCAACTGTATTGATAGCAGCTGATCAGCACAGTCATGGCTTACATGCCTATCCTCAAGATGAGAAGAGTAGAAGACATGAAGACTAGAAGATCCTTGAAGACCAGATATGTTAAGGTGCTTGTATACCTACTTATCTGATGGAGTCCCAGATTGAAGATGGCCTAAAGCATTACAAAGAATTTCCAGATCAGAAGAGTAGTACTCGTCTGATATCAGAAGACAGAAGACCTAAGGCCAGAAGAGCAGTCAGAAGACTAGTAGTACAGATCAGAAGACTATGTGCTCTTCCAGGACTCGGCTGATTCCCAAGTCATCTTGCAATTTAAACGAAGACCTACCTTATTTAGAAGATTGACATGATCCCAGGATTGAAGCAATCAAGCGGCTGGAATCAAGGAATCAAGCTATTATGGGAAGATTGCTCAAACGGCTAGTCAACTCCAACGGCTAGTTGCACTCAATCTCCATTATAAATACAAGAGGTTGAACACAGAAGCAAAAAAAGGAGAGAATTCACAAGCTAAGCAAGCCATCAAGCAAAAAGCCACATTGTTCCAAGAATTCTCAAAGAGCCTGAAATCCATTAGATTATCCATAGCTCTTAAGTGCTTCTTATCCAACCCTTAAGAACCTGAAACTCATTCATATTGTATATCAGTTGTTTTAGGCATAGTGGTTAAGCAAATTATAAGCTTGAACCATTAGTTGGATACATCTCAAAAACCCCAAACCCTCACCGAAAGGTTTAAGTTTTTGAAACCCCTCAAAGTGCAAGTGCTTACAATCACTTGTGGAGACCGCAGCTGTTAGGACGGCTCAGATCTCAAAGTCCTAACCTTGGGACTATAAAGGACAAGACCCTTGTAATTTGTGGAAATTAAAGGGATTAAACATCACGTTAGGACGTGAGAGTGGACGTAGGATCGTATATCCGAACCACTATAAATCCGGTGTTATTTACTTTCTGCACTTTACATTTCTGCTTTTACATTCATTATTATATAGTGCATACTGTGATTTCAACACTCTTCAAAAAGGGCCATAACTTTCAAACCAGCATCAGCTGAGTAATTTCATAAAGTAAAACAAGTTACAAGAACGAGTCTAAACCAGGGCCACCATATTTCTGCATATAACTTCTTCAGTCAGATCACTATAGTCATCTGGACCAGCAGACTTGCAGTCCAGTTGACATAGCAATCAGAAGAGGTTCCCAACTCTGTTTGAAAAAGTTTTTAAAGTCTATTCACCCCTCCCCTCTAGACTTTAATCCCATTCACTACTCGTTCAGGGACCAACAAGTGGTATCAGAGCAGTGGTTCTAACGGACTACTGTCTCTAGATTATCAGAAGACTTGAGGGAGTCTTTCTGTAGTCCTCTTGAACAGATCTTTTTGGAAAACTTGTTTTTAAAAACTCATACAGCATGAGTGCTAATATGCGTAAGTTGCCTAAGTTTTCAGTTGAGGATTATGATTACTGGAAGATCAGGATGAGGAAGAATCTCACATCAGTCCATTACAAGATGTGGTCTGTAATCACAGAAGGCACGATCACCATCATGACAGTCAACACTGCAAATGGTGATCCAGAAGTCCCAGTTGGAGAACTGGTTCCCAAGCCCATGAAGGATCTCACACCAGAAGAGATGAAGCAATCAAACCTTGATAGCATTGCTCAAGATTACATAATGCAAACTCTTCCAAATGAGTACATTGCAAAGGTAATCCATTGTGAGTCAGCCAGAGAGATGTGGGAGGCATTGGCACTTCTCTGTGAAGGAACTGAGCTGATCAAAGAATCCAAGTTGTCTACAGCAGTCAAGAAGTTCGAACACTTCAAGATGCAACCAGAAGAGTCTATTGATCAGTTAGACAACAGATTTACCAAGATCATCAATGAAATAGAATCTCTGGGCAAGAAATACACAAATAGAGAGAAAAATCTAAAGATCTTAGATTCTCTAACCAAGAAATGGAGACTCAAGAAGACCATCATCAAAGATACTCAAGATATCAAGAAGTGGTCTGCCCAAACTCTATTTCAGAACCTGAAAGCCCATGAATATGATCTTGAAAGAGAAGAGAACTCAGGAAGTGATGAGCCAACTGCAACCCCATCTACCTCCAAGACTGTAGCCTTCAAGGCAGCCAATACAAAAGCTGCAAGCACCTCATCTGGCAAGACCTCTCTGAAAACAGAAGACTGTGAAGGATCAGACATGAGCCTGAAAGAGCAAATGGCTCTTATGATCAAGAGATTTGAAAGGATGAACACCCTCAACAGTAAATATAGAAAATTCTATAGAAACTTCAAAGATAGAAGAGCAAGTTCACCCTCCAGAGGTTCCAGAGAAAGAACACCAGAAAGACATCCTAGAAAGGATGTGGAGTCATCTGACAGCCGAGGATCTAGAAGAAGAGATGCCACTCCTCCAAGGAGAGGCAACTCAAATCAGAAACCTGGATCTTGCTTCAACTGTGGCAAACCAGGACACTATGTCTATGAATGTCCTGAGTTGGAGTTGGATGACAAGAAAGAAAGAAGGCCAAGAAGAACCTCAGACAAAAAGGCAATGGTGACTGAAGAATCTGAATACCAAAGTGATGAACTCCCTACGTCACCAGACGATCAAATCTTTTCAGATGATTTAGACGACCTAGCTATGATGGCCATAGGAGAAAATGAGGTAAACTCTTATACTACTACTTTCCATTCACCTATTTTCTCACAAACAGATGACATAAACTCATCTGAAGGCGAATCAGAAGACACCTATTATCAATCTTTAAGAAAGGTAAAAGGTGATCTGGATATTGCCACTAGAGCCTTTATAGAAGTGGAAGAGGAGAATAAGGATTTAAGGAAAGAAATTGCTAGGTTGAAAAAGGTAAAGTTTGATAACACCCCTGAGTTAGTCACCATGAATGAAAGGTTGACCAAAGAAGTGGAACTTCTTAAGGAAGAAAATACCACAACAACTCAGTTGTATGAGGGGATGTTAGAAACTCAAGCCTTAGAAACCAAAGAATTTCGTATACTTCAATCTAAGTTCGATGATCTCTTCCAAACACATAAGCTCTTAGAAAAGGAGAAGGAATGCCTAGATCTAAAGATATCAGAATTCAATAAAGCTTCGACTACTATTGAAAGTATCTCTGAATATTATAGATCAAATGGCAATAAGATGGGTTTAGGCTATGAACTTAATCCATCAACATCCTCTCCAGCTGGGGGTAGTACACCTAACAAGTGCACTACTCAGATACATGAACAGGGTGAGTGTTCTAAACACAATGAACTCAATATGAACCAAAAGGCATCTATACCAGCTAAGGTTAACTATCCCAAAACCAAAAATGGTAAAGGACAAGCTAACCCCAAGCCTGTACAGAGGAACAGCAAACAGCCTAGACCATCTCGGCTGAGACAGTCTCAGCTGTATGCTGCTCCAGCCAAGAAGAAGAAATCTTCTTCAAACAAATCTGTTCTCTTTGCACCCCCTATCTCTTATGATATTGTGAGAACAGAAGAGTATGGTCCATATAATCGTGTGCATCGACCAGCTAATGCACCCAGGCCAAATGTAACTAGTCAAAAGATCATGTATGTACACTCCTATAAAGGGAAACCATTTGACTACTACTTAGCTGACACCAAGAACAAATCAGATCAGTCCAAGGTGCTGACTAGTAAGATTTGGTTCTGTGATGCCCGAGGGAAACAACTCAAATGTTCAAGGTTGTTTAAACGACCAATGTATATGTGGGTTCCCAAGGGTAGTACTAACACCCAAGGACCCAAAACAAAATGGGTACCTAAAACTTAACTTTTCTTGCAGGAAAGGAATGACCTATACAGAAGAGGAGGTCTAGCAGGAGAAACTTGGTACATAGATAGTGGATGCTCAACTCACATGACAGGAACCAAAACTCTGTTGACCAACTACATAGAGAAGAAAGGTCCAAAAGTTTTCTTTTGTGATAACGCGCACGGTAACACAAAAGGATATGGCACCCTCAAAAATGGTGACATTGAGGTACATGATGTATCATATGTAGAAGGTCTTAAGTTTAATTTATTATCTGTTTCTCACTTTTGTGACACTGGTTATTCAGTTAAATTCTCTAAAGATGAATGTCTCATAAGTGATAAAAGAACAAAACAAAACCTTCTAACAGGATCTAGAAAGGGAAGTATGTATCTTGCAAATTGGAACAGCTGTCCTAAGGATACATGCCTGCTTGTGAAGAGCCCTAAAGATGTCAGCTGGCTATGGCACAAACGTCTTAGCCATCTGAACTTTAAGACTTTGAACAAGTTAGCAAGGGAATCCTTAGTTGATGGTCTGCCTAATGAACTCTACTGTAAAGATCAGGTCTGTGATGCATGTCAACAAGGAAAGCAAACAAAGGTCTCTTTCAAGACCAAGAAGACAGCATCAACCAGCAGAGCTCTTGAACTGTTACACATGGATCTCTTTGGACCAATCACTCCAACCACTCTAACAGGAAGGAAGTACACTCTTATTGTTGTAGATGATTATTCCAAGTTTACTTGGGTTATCTTCCTATACAAGAAGAGTGAAACACAGCAGAAGCTCCCTGAACTATTGAAGAGGATCCAAGTAGAGAAAGGAGAACCAATCGTGAAAATTAGAAGTGACAAAGGCACTGAATTCATTAACTCTTATATAATTGCCTATTGTACTTCTAATGGTATTCAGCATGAGACAAGTGCAGCAAGAACACCACAACAGAATGGTGTAGCTGAAAGAAGAGTCAGAACACTCAAAGAAGCGGCCAGAACACTCCTTGCTGAATTCTCTACTCCCAAGAAGCTATGGGCAGAAGCCATCAACACAGCTTGTCACACTCAAAACAGGTCAGGTATTCATAAAATACATGAGAAAACCCCATATGAACTGTGGAAAGGAAGAAAACCTAGAGTATCTTACTTTCATATATTTGGTTGTAAGTGTTTCATTCACAACAATGGGAAGAGTAAGTTGAATGCTTTTGATGCCAAAGCAGATGAGGGGATATTCTTAGGATACTCCTCAACTAGCAAAGCATTTAGAGTACTCAACAAACGAACCCTTCTTGTGGAAGAAACACCTCATGTTGTCTTTGATGAATCTTGTGAAAAGAATGCAGTAGAAACAAACTCAGCTGCAGATCAGATGAGACATCTAGTGATCAAGTCCAAACCAGATGAGTTCATTGAAGTTAATGAACCTTTCCCTGAAGAACCAGAGGAAGATAAGCCTCATAGACCTGTCACTAGATCTCAAACTCAAGCAGGACAAGCTGACCAGAATCAAGATGCATCAATCCCAAATGCCAGGGGGAATGATCTCTTTGACACTCAAGATACAGAAGATGATCGACCTAATCAAGTCAACCCTCCTGATGGCACTAGATCAGATGAGGATCCAAACTCATCCAATGCAGGTACTCCAGTAAGGCATACATGGAGGAACAACCATCCATCAAACCTCATCTTAGGAGGAGCAGAATCAGGTGTCAAGACCAGAAGACAACTGATTCAGAACCCCCAATCATCTATGTTCTGCTGGTGTGCTTTCCTCTCCAACATTGAACCAGCTGACATAGAAGAAGCAATGACAGATAGCAATTGGATCACTGCTATGCAAGAAGAACTAAACCAATTCGAAAGAAATGAAGTCTGGGAATTGGTAGATCGTCCTGAAAACCACAATGTAGTAGGAACAAAGTGGGTATTCAAGAACAAGAAGGACGAAAATGATGTGATAACTAGAAATAAGGCAAGGCTAGTTGCAAAAGGATACTCACAATCTGAAGGGATTGACTACGATGAAACTTTTGCACCAGTAGCCAGATTAGAAGCCATTCGACTATTTCTAGCTTATGCATCATATATGGGCTTCAAGGTATATCAAATGGATGTCAAGAGTGCTTTTCTAAATGGTATTCTGATAGAAGAAGTATATGTAGAGCAGCCTCCAGGATTTGAAAAAGGTGATCAAGTATATCGACTGAAGAAGGCTCTCTATGGTCTAAAACAAGCCCCTCGAGCTTGGTATGACACATTGTCACAATTCCTACTTGACAATGGATATACAAAAGGCAAAGTTGATAGAACTCTCTTCAGAATACAAGAAGGAGAAGACATTTTAATGGTACAAATATATGTAGATGACATTATATTTGGATCACCCAACCAAGAAATGTGCAAGAAGTTCTCTGAACTTATGCAAGGAAAATTCGAAATGAGCATGATGGGTGAGATGAATTATTTCCTAGGACTTCAAGTCAAGCAGAGTCCAGAAGGGATCTTCATCAACCAGTCCAAGTATACCAAGAGTCTGCTAGAAAGATTCAAAGCTCTACAAAGCAAGACTGCAAGGATTCCTATGATGACATCTTTCAAAATGGAACCAGATGAGTCTGGAAAGGCAGTTGATCAAGCTGAATATAGAGCACTGATTGGATCTCTACTATACCTTACAGCCAGCAGACCAGACATAACATTTGCTGTAGGAGTATGTGCTAGGTTTCAAGCAAACCCGAAGCAAAGTCATCTAGAAGCAGCAAGGAAGATTCTCAAGTACCTAAAAGGAACAGTCAACCTAGGACTATGGTACCCTGCTGATGACACTCTAGAATTAAGTGGCTATTCTGACTCAGACTTTGGAGGATGCAGAATTGATAGGAAATCCACATCAGGAACTTGTCAATTCCTAGGCAACAAGCTGATATCATGGTTCTCTAAGAAGCAAACCTCAGTTGCAACCTCCACCACTGAAGCAGAATACATGGCAGCTGGTAGTTGTTGTAGTCAGCTGCTCTGGCTAGTTCAACAACTCAAGGATTACAATGTAGAGGCAAGAGAAGTCCCTATTTATTGTGATAGCAGCAGCGCCATTGCCATCACTCAAAATCCAGTCCTCCACACAAGGTGCAAGCATGTCGACATTCGACACCACTTCATAAGAGATCACCTTGAAAAGAAGGACATCAAGATGGAGAAAATTCACACAGATATCCAAAGAGCAGACATCTTGACTAAGCCCCTAGCTGAAGAAAGGTTCAAGACCTTATGTTACAGCTTAGGCCTCCTGGACCCAAGCACATGAAGAAGGAAAGATCAGCTGAAGACCTCAGCTGACCAAAGTGCAGCAGACTAGGAGAATCAGATGAGGTGAATAGACACCCTCATCTTCAGGTAAGTTCTTTCCCAATGAAGACAAATAGAGCTGAGGGAAAACATAGAGTTATCTAATCAAGGGGGAATCAATGATACCTTAAGAATCCTTGATGAAATACTCTAACATCTGCATTGCATAGTATACATATACATATATAGCAGACTTGAACAAAGCTATTTGATCTCCCTACTCTAAGCAATGTATAACTATGTATATTAATAAACTATTCTTCATAAAATACTTTATTCATATACATAAATACAGTATACTAACTGAGTCATACTTGGCTGGATTAATACACCATCCTCACCGACTCAACAGTATGCATGCACAGTACGGATTTCAAATAACTCATGGTCAAAATTTATAATTTCTGCATTCCATTAGATAAAGTCTGAATATCTTTAAATGTGCACCCTTGGATCAAGAAACTCACTGCTGATCTTAGGAAATCACTTTTCAGAAATTCAGACCTATCACCTCTATAGTTTTGTCATCTTTCTCTCCACTACCTCATTTCTACCCCTATAAAAGGAGAAGTTATGAGAACACCTAAGAACACAAAACATCTAACACTTTTCTTGTTTCAGGTATGGAGACAATTGAAAGAAGAGATGGAATGGAGATCATTCTTCAACCAAAATCTTGGGTGAAGGAGATGAAGATTTGTCCAGAAAATGAAGATGATGCAGATCCATATACATGGCTTACTCAACATGAGTATGCTCATGAAAGCTAAAGGAAGAAGAGACGTTCTTGTTGAAAGCTAAAGGAGGAAGAGATGCAGAGGACAAAGTAGCAAGCAAGCAGAGCTTCTTCTCCAGAAGGAAGTTCTACATGGAGAGCTTGTTATCAAAAGCTACTGTGTCTAAACAGAACATGAAGGCTGCGTCCATGGCCCTTTCTTCAACTCCATTGAAGCACCCCTCAACCTTCCTTCCCCTTCTAGAGAAGCGAAGAAATTCAACAAGAGCACATTAGATGCTACATCCCATCTGATGATGAGGAACATCCGATGGTGAGAAACATTTAAATCAGTGGGACTATGTCTAAACTAGCTCCACTTGATTTAAAGAAGGAGTTGAAAGATCCATCAAACCAGGTTGGATCATCACTCACAATAAAGCTGGAAGGATCCATCCAGGTTGGATCATCACAGCAAACACCGTTTCCTCTACTCAGCTGATCAGAAGACCAACTCAGCTGACCAGAAGACTTTTCAAAGACAATCAGCAGACATCTTGACGACATCAGAAGACATCACTCTGCTGACCAAATCACACAAATTTAGAGTATAATGACTAGTCTTGATCATGTAATTCATTCTAGAATTATTCCTGAATGTAATTAAACAAATTGGCTTATATAAGGAATGCAATTTTCTTATAGAAAACGGCCTTGATGATCAATTCTTACCATAAATTAGTCTCAACGGCTATTTTTGGTAATGATGTCATTAATACTCAAGTAGCATATTGCCAGCAAATCAACAATTGCCAAATGGCATAACCAGCCGGCAAATTGAAGAAATCAAAGAAGGAAATCTTGGGCTCTACTCCAAAATCAAATCCAAATCTGACCGTTAGATCAAATTCTCTGGAGTATATATATTCACATCCCTAAAACCTCTTCCAATCCCTGTCGCTCATATTACTCACATTACTCTCTCTCTCGTTCTGCAAATTTCTTTCAAGCCTTAAAACCCAAATACTCAAACTCTACTATGGCAATCATTGAAATTTACGACGAGAAGACCAAGAACACTGGCACCTTGGATGCTGCAAAGTGGTCCAAGGAAGGGAAGATTTTTACGGAGAATGCTCTGTTCTTCAAAGGCAAACACACAGATGAGAACAAGGAGATATTGCTTCGATGCGTCAATCTTAAACTCAGAGACTTTCTGGAAGCAGCTCCAACTAATGTTTATGAACAAGATGTACTGGCATTCTATGCAAACGCCGTGATGAAAGGATCTCACGTTGAAAGTGTCATGGGTGGACACAAAGTCAAGGTTACAAGGGAAATTCTTCAGGAATTGTTTGGCCTGTCAAGGGGGAAAATAAATATCTCCAACTACATCATGAATAGAGAAAAGGAGTATATGGAGATGTTTACTGGTGGAAGAATCAAGGCTACTGATGCAACTGGACTAAAGAAATCTCAACTTGAACCAAAATTCCAAACCTTGTTGGATATTGCAGGGAAGATGTTACTTGGTAACACATTCAGTCATGATGCTGTTACTACTTTAAAGGTTCGAGTAATGGCTGCAATCTGGGATCAGATCGATGGAGACTGGCAAGGACTATTCTTAGAAAGAATTGCTCTTGAGGCAAAGAAAGTCACTTTGGACTTACAATCGAAGGTATGGAAGGTAGCAGCCACAGTCAGCTTTGTCAACAAGCTGAGCATCATCCTTCCAGATATTCTCCCAAAGAAGTACAAGATGGGACCTCATAAGACCTTCCACATCTCCAAATATTATTTGAGAAAGGAAGCTCTTGCGGAGGCAGAAAGGTTAAAAGAAGAGAAAAGGAAGCTGTTGGCTGAGAAGGCAGCACAAGAGTCTGATCACGACTCTGCTGAAGAAGAAGAGGAGCCAACCAAAGAGGAGGCTCAGACGAAGGCTGCTGAGGATGATGATGATGACAATCAGACCTTAGCACAAAGACGATATCTAATCAGATCTGGGCTCATCTCCCCATCTGATTCAGATGCCACTCCCACTGCCTCTCCGTTGAAGAAGGCAGGTACTTCTAAACCCTCTCCCTCTTTTACTCCTTCTAAATTGTCAAAGGGTCAGAAGAGAAAGAAGAATAACTCTTCTTCCAACAAAAAGTCCAAGAAATCGAGGCTTCCTACTCCCATTCTAATAGCCCCGATTGCATCCTTCAACCCTTCTGATGATTCCAACCCATCTGACCACTCAAATACCGATATCCAAATCCCTGCTGATACTCACACAGCAGAGGAGCAAGCTCAACCTACTTCAACCCCAGAATCTCTATTGCCTACACCTGCTGATGTTCAAACAGCAGACACCCAATCACAGATCTCTGATAATCAAACTCAGATTCCATCCAACACCACTGCTGACATTCACACAGCTGATGTCCAAGATCTACAGGTTCAACCTTCTACTGATCTTCATGAAGATACTATACCAGACCAGCAGACTCAAAACCCTGCTGATGAACAGATCACTAAAGATCAAGAACATATCACTTCCCAAATCCCTGCTGATACTCACACAGCCGAGGAAACTACCCCAAATACTCAAACTCCTACCATCATTGTTTCTTCTGTTCCAGAAGACATGGCACCAGCAGACCTTGCTCAAGCTGGTCCCTCTCAACCTCACTACAGAATGGTACACTATCCTATGTGCACAAGGGAGAAGATAATGAGGATGAAGATAGCAAACCTGCTCAAGTCTACTATTCCTGGTATTGATGAGGAATCAGTTCAGTTCGAACAAGTTCTCAGAATCTGCACCTGGATTGAACTCAGGAGAGATGATGTGGATGACCTTATTGAGGTCATGGAAGGAATGGGAGGAAAAGCTAATTTCCTCGACTGGGAAATGGAGCAAAAAGAAGTTGCTCAAGTTACATCTTTTGCTCAACTGCTGCCCGAAGAAGCCTTTACAGCAGTATGCCACAGAATTCTAGGAATTCCACCTAATGATGCCTCTATCCCAGAAGGCATATCAGGTCAGCAGACAGCTGGCACAGCAAAAGTGAATGACTCAGCTGCACCCGTTCCTGCAGAAGACTCAGCTGAACCAGCTGACAGAACCGAGATTGAAAAAGAAGTAATCACTATTCCTGCTCACTTCTTGCCTAAGGATACTCTACCTCACTTCATTGACAAAGGAGACACCATCATGTCCCACCTGTTTAAGGCCACTACCTCATTTCTCAATGAAGAGTACCTTTCAGCTGAAGAAAGAAGCAAAGCCCTGACAATCCGTCCCAAGCCTCAAGGTACAGCCTCAACTTCTACTCCAACAGCTGACTATACAGCAGATATATGCTCCCAGGTCAAGACTGCTATAGACCTACACTTTGAAAAGGGTTTAGGCCTACAGCTTGGAAGATATGTTGAAAAGGCGGTCAAGGAGCAGAGAACTCGTCTTCAAAACCAGATCATTGACATTGAAGACAAGTTTGGAGAATCTCTTCACGATCAGATAAGTGAGTATCTGACCAGCATTCTGAAGATGGCAGGTGACCATTCCACCAGATTTGCTGATCTCTACACCAATGAGGTCAACCGCATGGAAAACACCTACAAACAAAGAATTGAAGATGCTGAAGCAAGAGCTACTGAAGGTCGAGCTCTTCTCCAATCAGCTACAGCAGAGAATGAAAAACTTCGGATTCAGCTGCAGGAGACAGCGACCAAATTGGAAGCAATTACAGCTAAACTAGAAGCTGCCTCCTCCTCCAACTCTCATGCTCAGATTCTAGACCATAGCATCACACATCTGACTCATGTTGGCAGAGTCAACGCCATGGCTCTTCAACAAACTCTTAGAGTGGAGATTCTGAATGCCATGAAGCCTTTTGCGGCTGCACTTGCTGAAGCCAAAAAGGGGGAAGATGTATTGATAAAAGCTCTAGAGAAGACTACTGCACAGCAAGCTGTAATGGTAGTATCTCAAGATGAACTGAATGAAACCTTGGGTGGTTTATCAAGCAAAATCAAGAGCAAGCAAGGCAAAGGCAAAGAAATTGCTCAAGAAGACATCCAAGCTCCCACTCAAGCAACTGCCAAAAGTCTGCAGATCACTGCCTCTACAGAACAAGTTTCTGAGAAGAGAATGACTAGGAAAAGGAAGGCAGATGAACAAACAGATGAGCAAGCTCAGAAGTCAAGCAAGAAGTCAACTCCAGCAGAGCCTACTGCAGAAGAGAAAGAGGCTTTAGAGTTGAAGAAAAGAAAAGAGCTTGAAGCTCAAGAGCTTAAACTAAAGAAGCTAAAAGATGCGAAGGCAGTCAAAGCCAAATTTGACAGGAAGATAGCCAAACTCAGGAAAGCTCTCAAGGAGAAAGCACTGAAAGAAAATGCTCTGGCACAGAAAGATAAAGTTCTGGTGTTTGATAGCAACTATGTGGACTATCTAGCCCTTCAAGATGAGCTACCAAGGTGGTACCCTCTGAAGAAGAAATGGCAAATTCAACACCACATTGTAAGAAAATTTGGCCCTCTCCCAACCTATGAAGATGAATTCTTTCAGTTCAATCAATTCATGAACATTGAAGATCCAGAGTTCTGGAAAGAAGTAGTCAAGACAGCCAAAGAACTTGACAACTGCAGAATCCTAACTCCTGAAGAACCCAAATGGGATCCTCCCACTCTGGATTCTGGAAGAACATACTTCATTGAAGTCAAAAGGATCCTAGAGAAGATCTATGAAGAGGAGAATGTTACAGACCTGCAGCACATGGAAGAAGTTCGATCTCGTCTGTACCTTGCCCTCCGCATCTGAAGATCAGAAGACCTGATGAAGACCACTTTCAAAGCTTTAAGAAACTATTACTTGTAATCTGTAAAAGTTATATATATTCAAGTTTAGTTGTCTTTGCTTTCAAGACAAACTCTCATTGTCTTCATCAGATACTTCAGTTTTTATGAAGTTTATAAACTCCTATCTTATCTTATTAAGAGCATTTATCATATATATAGTTTTGGCTTCATCAAAAAGGGGGAAATTGTTGGGATATAAATTCACCCTAAGCCCCACTTGATGTTAGAATAGTTTTGATGGCCAAAACACTTAGAGTTTATAAATGTAATAGGATCAGCTGACTTGTATAGAACAGCTTAGACTAGTCTTGTGTGATCAACTGTATTGATAGCAGCTGATCAGCACAGTCATGGCTTACATGCCTATCCTCAAGATGAGAAGAGTAGAAGACATGAAGACTAGAAGATCCTTGAAGACCAGATATGTTAAGGTGCTTGTATACCTACTTATCTGATGGAGTCCCAGATTGAAGATGGCCTAAAGCATTACAAAGAATTTCCAGATCAGAAGAGTAGTACTCGTCTGATATCAGAAGACAGAAGACCTAAGGCCAGAAGAGCAGTCAGAAGACTAGTAGTACAGATCAGAAGACTATGTGCTCTTCCAGGACTCGGCTGATTCCCAAGTCATCTTGCAATTTAAACGAAGACCTACCTTATTTAGAAGATTGACATGATCCCAGGATTGAAGCAATCAAGCGGCTGGAATCAAGGAATCAAGCTATTATGGGAAGATTGCTCAAACGGCTAGTCAACTCCAACGGCTAGTTGCACTCAATCTCCATTATAAATACAAGAGGTTGAACACAGAAGCAAAAAAAGGAGAGAATTCACAAGCTAAGCAAG
The DNA here is from genome assembly GCA_963675135.1 of Galeopsis tetrahit. Taxonomy (NCBI): domain Eukaryota; kingdom Viridiplantae; phylum Streptophyta; class Magnoliopsida; order Lamiales; family Lamiaceae; genus Galeopsis; species Galeopsis tetrahit. The sequence goes on along the minus strand of OY776125.1, from coordinate 11,872,552 downwards.
CCATCAAGCAAAAAGCCACATTGTTCCAAGAATTCTCAAAGAGCCTGAAATCCATTAGATTATCCATAGCTCTTAAGTGCTTCTTATCCAACCCTTAAGAACCTGAAACTCATTCATATTGTATATCAGTTGTTTTAGGCATAGTGGTTAAGAAAATTATAAGCTTGAACCATTAGTTGGATACATCTCAAAAACCCCAAACCCTCACCGAAAGGTTTAAGTTTTTGAAACCCCTCAAAGTGCAAGTGCTTACAATCACTTGTGGAGACCGCAGCTGTTAGGACGGCTCAGATCTCAAAGTCCTAACCTTGGGACTATAAAGGACAAGACCCTTGTAATTTGTGGAAATTAAAGGGATTAAACATCACGTTAGGACGTGAGAGTGGACGTAGGATCGTATATCCGAACCACTATAAATCCGGTGTTATTTACTTTCTGCACTTTACATTTCTGCTTTTACATTCATTATTATATAGTGCATACTGTGATTTCAACACTCTTCAAAAAGGGCCATAACTTTCAAACCAGCATCAGCTGAGTAATTTCATAAAGTAAAACAAGTTACAAGAACGAGTCTAAACCAGGGCCACCATATTTCCGCATATAACTTCTTCAGTCAGATCACTATAGTCATCTGGACCAGCAGACTTGCAGTCCAGTTGACATAGCAATCAGAAGAGGTTCCCAACTCTGTTTGAAAAAGTTTTTAAAGTCTATTCACCCCTCCCCTCTAGACTTTAATCCCATTCACTACTCGTTCAGGGACCAACACCTATCCATAAAGCCATCCTTAATTTACATAAATCTGAAATTGGAAATTATGTGCTACACAAGTTGCAAGCATATAGGGGAGGGAGGAAAATTACTTTTTATATTGAGTATAAATAGTATTTTCAAGTCGCCCCTTCTTTTATCATTTTGAGAATAAATGAGTTTTTGCGTAATGGGGATAGGCGAGGGAGGAAAATTACTTTTTATATAGGATATAAATAATATTTTACCACCCATTTTGCACCTAATAGTAACTCTAAAAAAAGTTAGTACTAAAATGTAAAAAAGAAGGTGTAAAAAATATCTAAGGGTAAAAAAACTTTTAAAAAAAGTATAAAAATGTGTACATATAGACCGTGCATGAAACATTCATATACATATTATACACAAAATTTACACGAATTGTGCACGAAACGTGCACGCACAAAATGTGCACGCACAAAATATGCACGCACGAAATGTGCACGCACGAAATTGTTGAATTTAAAATTTAACTAACTATACAATCATTAATTCTATTTATAGTTATACAATCATATATCGTGATCATAACTAACCAACATCGATCTTCTTCATTAAGATAATCTGGAACTACAATGAGGTGGATATGTGGTAGACATGTCAATACGCAAATGGAGTTGGCAATCCACATCCAACATAAGCTTAACCGAACCAAGACGCCAGACTCTCCATCGAGTCCTGGTCGTCCCTTTGAGTTGGAAATTTATTTTACCTCTCTCGAGCGACGCCGGTTTTGAAGTGAGATGGATAGAATAGGATAGTAGCGAGTATTTGAGTTCCACCGATTGGTTGGCCTTAACATCTAATGTTGGGGCCACCAAGTAGGCTAGTGTCTGGCCCTGGAAGCTTAGGGCAAGTTTCGTGTCATAGAAACTTGCATAAGCCTTCTGGTTATCGTGATTATCTGCCTTTGCGACGACTGTGATTTGTACAGTCAGGACGCCCGCTTGGTCAAAGACTAAGCTGTCCAGATTCGCTCGATGGATGCTGAACTGAGGCACCTTTGGGTCGATCGCCAGATAGGCAATGCAGACCACAATCCCAGCTACGATAACTAGTAGTAGGATTAGACCGATAACAATTGACGCACACCAAATTAAAGGGTGCGTACGACGAAGATGTCTTGACATTGGCATTGGCATTTTAAGAGAGAGTACTGAGAGTAAAGGCCTGCAGTGAAGAAATTTATGTATGTTATTATCAGAGGAGATGAGAGAGTTGCATGGGAGTGAGGAGAGTGAAGGCATGCAGGGAAGAAATTATATATAAAAGAGACTGCACTGCACTGCATGGGAGTAAGACTGAAGGTGGATTAGGATAGGAGGTATCTCTACCTTGCCTATCCATAAAGCCATCCTTAATTTTCATAAATCTGAAATTGGAAATTATGTGCTACACAAGCTGCAAGCATATAGGGGAGGGAAGAAAATTACTTTTTATATTGGGTATAAATAGTATTTTCAAGTCGCCCCTTCTTTTATCATTTTGAGAATAAATGAGTTTTTGCGTAATGGGGATAGGCGAGGGAGGAAAATTACTTTTTATATAGGATATAAATAATATTTTACCACCATTTTGCACCTAATAGTAACTCTAAAAAAAGTTAGTACTAAAATGTAAAAAAGAAGGTGTAAAAAATATCTAAGGGTAAAAAAACTTTTAAAATAAGTATAAAAATGTGTACATATAGACCGTGCATGAAACATTCATATACATATTATACACAAAATTTACACGAATTGTGCACGTATGGATCGTGCACGAAATGTGCACGCACAAAATATGCACGCACGAAATTGTTGAATTTAAAAATTTAACTAAATATACAATCATTAATTCTATCTATAGTTATACAATCATATATCCTGATCATAACTAACCAACATCGATCTTCTTCATTAATACGCAAATGGAGTTGGCAATCCACATCCAACATGAACTTAACCGAACCAAGACGCCAGACTCTCCATCGAGTCCTGGTCGTCCCTTTGAGTTGGAAATTTATTTTGCCTCTCTCGAGCGACGCCGGTTTTGAAGTGAGATGGATAGAATAGGATAGTAGCGGGTATTTGAGTTCCACCGATTGGTTGGCCTTAACATCTAATGTTGGGGCCACCAAGTAGGCTAGTGTCTGGCCCTGGAAGCTTAGGGCAAGTTTCGTGTCAGAGAAACTTGCATAAGCCTTCTGGTTATCGTGATTATCTGCCTTGGCGACGACTGTGATTTGTACAGTCAGGACGCCCGCTTGGTCAAAGACTAAGCTGTCCAGATTCGCTCGATGGATGCTGAACTGAGGCACCTTTGGGTCGATCGCCAGATAGGCAATGCAGACCACAATCCCAGCTACGATAACTAGTAGTAGGATTAGACCGATAACAATTGACGCACACCAAATTAAAGGGTGCGTACGACGAAGATGTCTTGACATTGGCATTGGCATTTTAAGAGAGAGTGCTGAGAGTAAAGGCCTGCAGGGACGAAATTTATGTATGTTATTATCAGAGGAGATGAGAGAGTTGCATGGGAGTGAGGAGAGTGAAGGCATGCAGGGAAGAAATTATATATAAAAGAGACTGCACTACACTGCATGGGAGTAAGACTGAAGGTGGATTAGGATAGGAGGTATCTCTACCTTGCCTATCCATAAAGCCATCCTTAATTTGCATAAATCTGAAATTGGAAATTATGTGCTACACAAGTTGCAAGCATATAGGGGAGGGAAGAAAATTACTTTTTATATTGGGTATAAATAGTATTTTCAAGTCGCCCCTTCTTTTATCATTTTGAGAATAAATGAGTTTTTGCGTAATGGGGATAGGCGAGGGAGGAAAATTACTTTTTATATAGGATATAAATAATATTTTACCACCCATTTTGCACCTAATAGTAACTCTAAAAAAAGTTAGTACTAAAATGTAAAAAAGGAGGTGTAAAAAATATCTAAGGGTAAAAAAACTTTTAAAATAAGTATAAAAATGTGTACATATAGACCGTGCATGAAACATTCATATACATATTATACACAAAATTTACACGAATTGTGCACGTACGGATCGTGCACGAAACGTGCACGCACAAAATGTGCACGCACAAAATATGCACGCACGAAATGTGCACGCACGAAATTGTTGAATTTAAAATTTAACTAAGTATACAATCATTAATTCTATCTATAGTTATACAATCATATATCGTGATCATAACTAACCAACATCGATCTTCTTCATTAAGATAATCTGGAACTACAATGAGGTGGATATGTGGTAGACATGTCAATACGCAAATGGAGTTGGCAATCCACATCCAACATGAACTTAACCGAACCAAGACGCCAGACTCTCCATCGAGTCCTGGTCGTCCCTTTGAGTTGGAAATTTTTATTGCCTCTCTCGAGCGACGCCGGTTTTGAAGTGAGATGGATAGAATAGGATAGTAGCGGGTATTTGAGTTCCACCGATTGGTTGGCCTTAACATCTAATGTTGGGGCCACCAAGTAGGCTAGTGTCTGGCCCTGGAAGCTTAGGGCAAGTTTCGTGTCATAGAAACTTGCATAAGCCTTCTGGTTATCGTGATTATCTGCCTTGGCGACGACTGTGATTTGTATAGTCAGGACGCCCGCTTGGTCAAAGACTAAGCTGTCCAGATTCGCTCGATGGATGCTGAACTGAGGCACCTTTGGGTCGATCGCCAGATAGGCAATGTAGACCACAATCCCAGCTACGATAACTAGTAGTAGGATTAGACCGATAACAATTGACGCACACCAAATTAAAGGGTGCGTACGACGAAGATGTCTTGACATTGGCATTGGCATTTTAAGAGAGAGTGCTTAGAGTAAAGGCCTGCAGGGAAGAAATTTATGTATGTTATTATCAGAGGAGATGAGAGAGTTGCATGGGAGTGAGGAGAGTGAAGGCATGCAGGGAAGAAATTATATATAAAAGAGACTGCACTGCATTGCATGGGAGTAAGACTGAAGGTGGATTAGGATAGGAGGTATCTCTACCTTGCCTATCCATAAAGCCATCCTTAATTTTCATAAATCTGAAATTGGAAATTATGTGCTACACAAGCTGCAAGCATATAGGGGAGGGAAGAAAATTACTTTTTATATTGGGTATAAATAGTATTTTCAAGTCGCCCCTTCTTTTATCATTTTGAGAATAAATGAGTTTTTGCGTAATGGAGATAGGCGAGGGAGGAAAATTACTTTTTATATAGGATATAAATAATATTTTACCACCCATTTTGCACCTAATAGTAACTCTAAAAAAAGTTAGTACTAAAATGTAAAAAAGGAGGTGTAAAAAATATCTAAGGGTAAATTTTTTTTTAAAATAAGTATAAAAATGTGTACATATAGACCGTGCATGAAACATTCATATACATATTATACACAAAATTTACACGAATTGTGCACGTACGGATCGTGCACGAAACGTGCACGCACAAAATATGCACGCACGAAATGTGCACGCACGAAATTGTTGAATTTAAAATTTAACTAACTATACAATCATTAATTCTATCTATAGTTATACAATCATATATCGTGATCATAACTAACCAACATCAATCTTCTTCATTAAGATAATCTGGAACTACAATGAGGTGGATATGTGGTAGACATGTCAATACGCAAATGGAGTTGGCAATCCACATCCAACATGAACTTAACCGAACCAAGACGCCAGACTCTCCATCGAGTCCTGGTCGTCCCTTTGAGTTGGAAATTTATTTTGCCTCTCTCGAGCGACGCCGGTTTTGAAGTGAGATGGATAGAATAGGATAGTAGCGGGTATTTGAGTTCCACCGATTGGTTGGCCTTAACATCTAATGTTGGGGCCACCAAGTAGGCTAGTGTCTGGCCCTGGAAGCTTAGGGCAAGTTTCGTGTCATAGAAACTTGCATAAGCCTTCTGGTTATCGTGATTATCTGCCTTGGCGACGACTGTGATTTGTACAGTCAGGACGCCCGCTTGGTCAAAGACTAAGCTGTCCAGATTCGCTCGATGGATGCTGAACTGAGGCACCTTTGGGTCGATCGCCAGCTAGGCAATGCAGACCACAATCCCAGCTACGATAACTAGTAGTAGGATTAGACCGATAACAATTGACGCACACCAAATTAAAGGGTGCGTACGACGAAGATGTCTTAGCATTGGCATTTTAAGAGAGAGTACTGAGAGTAAAGGCCTGCAGGGAAGAAATTTATGTATGTTATGATTAGAAGAGATGAGAGAGTTGCATGGGAGTGAGGAGAGTGAAGGCCTGCATTGAAGAAATTATATATAAAAGAGACTGCACTGCACTACATGGGAGTAAGACTGAATCTGGTTTAGGATAGGAGGTATCTCTACCTTGCCTATCCATAAAGCCATCCTTAATTTGCATAAATCTTAAATTGGAAATTATGTGCTACACAAGCTGCAAGCATATAGGGGAGGAAGGAAAATTACTTTTTATATTGGGTATAAATAGTATTTTCAAGTCGCCCCTTCTTTTATCATTTTGAGAATAAATGACTTTTTCCATAATGGGGATAGGCGAGGGAGGAAAATTACTTTTTATATAGGATATAAATAATATTTTACCACCCATTTTGCACCTAATAGTAACTCTAAAAAAAGTTAGTACTAAAATGTAAAAAATGAGGTGTAAAAAATATCTAAGGGTAAAAAAACTTTTAAAATAAGTATAAAAATGTGTACATATAGACCGTGCATGAAACATGCATATACATATTATACACAAAATTTACATGAATTGTGCACGTATGGATCGTGCACGAAATGTGCACGCATAAAATATGCACGCACGAAATGTGCACATACAGTCAGGACGCCTGATTCGTCAAAGCCTAAGGTGTCCAGATTCGCTCAATGGATGCTGAATTGAGGCACCTTTGGGTCGATCGCCAGATAGACAATGTAGACCACAATCCCAGCTTTGATGACTATTAGTGCGATTAGACCGATAACAATTGACGCACACCAAATTAAGTGGTGCGTATGACGATGTCTTTGCATTAGCATTATGGACTTATGAGAGAGATCTAGACTGAGAGTACTAAAACTGAAGGAAAGAAATTTATGTTATGAGAGAGAGTTGCATGGGAGTGAGGTGACTTAAGGCTAGGGAAGAAAAAATGTAATAAGTATGATAGGAGGCATCTCTACCTTACCTATCCATAAAGTTTGTAACTTCATTTTCAAGTCACCCCTGCACGCATAATTTAATCTGAAAGAAAGAATGAGGATCGACCAATTTGCAGAAATCTGAAATTGGAAATTATGTGCTACACAAGATGCAAGCATATAGGGGAGGGTGGAAAATTACTTTTTGTATCGGGTATAAATAGTATTTTCAAGTCGCCCCTTCTTCTATAATTTTGAGAATAAATGAGTTTTTGCATAATGGGGATAGGCGAGGGAGGAAAATTACTTTTTATATAGGATGTAAATAGTATTTTTATCACCCATTTTGCACCTAATAGTAACTCTAATAAAAGTTAGTACTAAAATGTAAAAAAAGAGGTGTAAAAATTATCTAAGGGTAAAAAAACTTTTAAAATAAGTATAAAAATGTGTACATATAGACCGTGCATGAAACATGCATATACATATCATACACAAACTTTGCACGAATTGTGCACGCACGAAATATGCACGCACGAAATGTGCACATAAAGTCAGGACGCCCGATTCGTCAAAGCCTAAGGTGTCCAGATTCGTTCGATGGATGCTGAATTGAGGCACCTTTGGTTCGATCGCTAGATAGACAATGTAGACCACCATCCCAGCTATGACAACTACTAGTGCGATTAGACCGATAACAATTGACACACACCAAATTAAAGGGTGCGTATGACGATGTCTTGGCATTGGCATTAGGGGCTTATGAGAGAGATCTAGACTGAGAGTACTAAGACTGAAGGGAAGAAATTTATGTCATGAGAGAGAGTTGCATGGGAGTGAGGTGACTGAAGGCCAGGGAAGAAAAAATGTAATACGTATGATAGGAGGCATCTCTACCTTGCCTATCCACAAAGCCATCCTTAGTTTGTAACTTAATTTTCAAGTCACCCCTGCACGCATAATTTAATCTGAAAGAAAGAACGAGGATCGACCAATTTGCATAAATCTGAAATTGGAAATTATGTGCTACACAAGCAGCAAGCATATAGGGGAGGGGGGAAAATTACTTTTTATATTGGGTATAAATAGTATTTTCAAGTCGCCCCTTCTTCTATCATTTTGAGAATAAATGAGTTTTTTCATAATGGGGATAAGCGGGGGAGGAAAATTACTTTTTTATATAGGATGTAAATAATATTTTATCACCCATTTTGCACCTAATAGTAACTCTAAAAAAAGTTAGTACTAAAATATAAAAAATGAGGTGTAAAAAATATCTAAGGGTAAAAAAACTTTTAAAATAAGTATAAAAATGTGTACATATAGACCGTGCATGAAACATGCATATACATATCATACACAAACTTTGCACGAATTGTGCACGCACGAAATGTGCACATACAGTCAGGACGCCCGATTCGTCAAAGACTAAGCTGTCCAGATTCGCTCGATGGATGCTAAACTGAGGCAGCTTTGGGTCGATCACCAGATAGGCAATGCAGACCACAATCCCAGCTACGATAACTAGTAGTAGGATTAGACCGATAACAATTGACACACACCAAATTAAGGGGTGCGTACGACGAAAATGTCTTGGCATTGGCATTTTAAGAGAGAGTACTGAGAGTGAAGGCCTGCAGGGAAGAAATTTATGTATGTTATGATCAGAGGAGAGGAGAGAGTTGCATGGGAGTGAGGAGAGTGAAGGCCTGCAGGGAAGAAATTATATATAAAAGAGACTGCACTGCATGGGAGTAAGACTGAAGCTGGTTTAGGATAGGAGGTATCTCTACCTTGCCTATCCATAAAGTCATCCTTAATTTGCAAAAATCTGAAATTGGAAATTTATGTGCTACACAAGCTGTAACCTGGTTATCGTAATCTTTCCAAAATTTGCATGTGTGCTAGACAAGGCAAGCATATACACAGTAGCTGCTGCAGCACAGCCTCCCTTCATCTCCCATTAATTACTACTCCACTTTTTTTTCCAAATATTTATAATAATAAATCAGTAGTAAAAAATAAATCTTTTGTATTGGGATTTTGTTGCTTTAAACAAACAAACACTAACCTTAATTAATCAATATCTAGATTATATTTAGATATTAGTATTTAAATTCATGAACACATGCATGCCATGTCATTAATCAATGTTTTGCATTATTCAGCTGGTTTCTTAGTTGTGTATGACATTTTTGTGTTTGTAGATGTGGGTGGGGTAAACTCATCACAATTAATCAATAAGATTTTGAACTTATTCTACTTTCAAAGTACTTGCGGATGAGCAATTGCAGTACAAATTATTAGTAGGATTTTCCGAAGCAGAAATTTATCTTGTACTCACAAACACTTGTTCTTGTACGTATCATCATCTTCACAAACACAAATTATAAATCTGGACCGACTATCACTCATAAACCTTCATGTTGATATTGGGAAAAAAAAAAAAAAATAGAAAGATGAAGAATTTCAATAAATGGTGAAAAAATCCAACTGGATCAACATGAGAACATATAAACAAGATCATTCCGTTCGTTGTTGATCGTTTTATATGCTCTCTGTAGGATTATTATCCACTTTCCTGCTCGAGCGGGTCAGATTAAGGTGAGTAAACTTTTCCTTTACGTGCTTGTAGTGTTAAAAAACAATGAAATGAAATAAAATAAAATGATACAACATTCAAGTAAATAAATAAATAAATGTGAATCCCATGACCATGAGAGAAATATGAATCAAGTTAAACCAATAATTTGACAGTTGATGCAATAGTAAACGACTCTTGTTTGTCAATCTTCTTCCACACTCCATCAATCATAAGATGTCCCTTTACACCTTCTTCACTGATACCATATTCCTCATCTTGCATCACAAAGTCTGCTGCTTCAATCTGCACCTTTTTAACAGCAGGTGTATAATCCATTTCCTGAATGCTAATTTCAGAATCAGGGCTCTGTTTGATCTCTTCTTCGATATCTGATAATTCAACACATTCAAGAATCGGAAGGGTACCAGAAAAGCCAATCGTATGAGGAGCATTCCAATGGGACATGGAGTCCAAGATTTCACCACCACCCATTTACTCTTTACCCCTCATATCAGCATATTTTGGCCTCATCTCCATTCGACGTTTTTTTAGTACCTGGAGCTTCTCTTCACCTTCAAGGATCGAATGTTGTTGAGAAACAAGGGTGGTCGTACTAAGAGATTCAGTGGAATTTAATGGTTGCCCTAATAACACAAATTTCTTGAGTTTGCGGAGAAGAGAGCTATCTCCAGTAAGCTGTGCTAGAGTAAGAGAAGAAATCAATAGTTTCTTGTTTCCAGATTGGGATTGCAAAAGACATCTCCGAAGTAATCCAAGTACAAAGTAATTCAAATTGACGAGGTTTTGCAGAGGCCTCGGTGGGTTGATGGCCATCTGATGAAGATACAGTGGGGGTTAATTCAATGAAAGATACAGAAGGGGTTAATTTAATGAAGATACAGAAGGGGTTGATTTAATTCAATGAAAGATGTACTCCATTTGTATCAACAATAAGAAGTTTAAAAATAACTTTTTTATTTTTTATTTTTCAACTAAAAGTGATTCTGGGGGTGTTTTCAAACTCTTTCAAGTTGATAATTTATGAGAGACCAACTAAAACCTGATTCTTATTTTTTTAATTAAATATAAGTATATAACTACTGTACATTTAATATTAACCTCATTTTTTGTGATGATCCAATTTCAAGGAGAATATTTTTGTAAATTTGCAGAGAGGATCATGACCCAAAAAGACAAACATCTCATTCAATATTTTTCGTGCATATCACCAAGTGATGAAAAGGTTAACTTTAATAATAATAAGGTTAGCTTTGAGATAGTTTTGGTACCTGTTTCAGAATTCATGGCCTCGTTGCTGTCCATCTTCACAAGAAATTCTGGTTCTTTTCTTGACAATTTCAAAACAACAAACACAGTCTGTTTATCTTCAGTGCTACTGGCAAGTCGTGAATCATCCGCTAAACTGGATGAATCTAAAGCGTTTAACAAGTATTCCAACAAAAGATTGACTAATTCCGTAGAAGACGAAGTATACAAGCGCAGGGTCTTCTTCAATGATTTAGCAAGATGCATCTTGGAACCTGAAGCATAGGCATGTCCCAGTAAAACATTAGAAGCCTACACATGACTGTTCCAGATTATCTACGCATAAATTGGGAAGATTACAAATACAGTATGGCCTTATCCACTTTTGGTGCACTAAGTTTACAAATTATAGTACACCAACTTTCAACCTTGCTTGAATTAAGTCCTTTTTGCCCGACATTTCTGGCTCAACAACAGAAATGGCTAGGCATGGATATATTCCGATGACTTGAGTAAAAATTACGTCTCCAGTTGTTTTACTGAGTTGCAGTTTCAGACAAAAAAGACTAAATGTGTCTATAGTTAGTGCACTATTTATGAACTTGGAGCATCAAAAAGTACAACTTTCTCTGCTAATCCAAATCCAGTATAGTTGTTTAATTGTTCCTTGATGAAAGGATATATCAGGGTGAATTCAGTACAGTATAGGAACTGTATTTCTAATTAACTACAAATTATGAAGTGGCTATTTATCTACCGTGATATTTGATTCATAAACATTTAATTTAAAGCTTTACCGTTAGAGTTGGAACGCGACGACTTCCCAGCTACAAGATGTAGAAGCTTACTAGGTCCATGCAAGTGTTCAGAGTATCTAGAACCTGCATGTTGGTTCACATGTAACTTCTTACGTAAAAGTAATTTGGACACACAATTTCAATAAATGTGCATCCATACAATCTATAAATGAAGCATAAATATAACTCACGTTTTCCCTTCACTTGTAACGAACTCAATTTTCCCATTTGTTTTGCCTTCAGACAACGAGTAATTTCACGTAGACTGCGCTTGATTTCTTTCTTGAGATTGGCAGTTTGATTGGTTTGAGTAGGAATCACCTTTTCTTGAGGTTCCCAATAATACGATAATAACCAATCCAGTGCCTGCATCATGTTTGGCAATAGATTCAATATCGTGATGTGTGATATATTCCATAAACTATCTACAGTAATCTGAAATTATAATGAAATAAATCTCAATAACCTGTAAATCTCCAACTCAACGGGCAAGTTTAGAATTATGTTCAATATTTTGTGCAAGTAGAACAAAAGTCTAATGTAGTTCAAAAGATGGCACATGAGTTCAATTAAAAAGTACATATTATTAAAATTCAAGAAATATGAAAAACATGAATGTTTTGAAAACATTCTAGGATAAAAATGTGCATTTAATTCTACATAAAAAAAGTTCTTTTTAGTCCTGTAAGTTTGCCAATTTTCGTTTTCAGGACAGTACAATTTCCAAAATTGAATTTAGTTATGTTAACTTTAATTCATTTTTTTAGTCCTTTGACCGCTACGACAGGTAAGTAACCGGTTTTGAAAGTTAAAAGAACGAAATTAAAAAAAAAATGTTGCATCATCTCAAAAAGGGTTGTAGCCGGTCAAAGGACTTAGATGTTGAATTTTGAAAGTTGACTTGAGGAAATTCAATTGGGAAAAGTGGAGTATCCTAAAAGTAAAAATGAGCAAACTTGCAAGACTAGAAAAAAACCTTTTCCAAAAATATATCAATGTAATGCCATCATATAGTTTGGTGAAATCGCATATCGAACTTACAAAAAAGTGACCACCTAAAACATTTAACTTCTGAAAAACCAAGCTCAAAAACAAAAGCAATTATTAACTAGTGTGAGCTGAGAACACGATAAACTCGAGGGTTTTAATTTTCTAGCATAAGTTATTCATACCCAAAAGTTGAAGCAAATAAGGTAAAGGGGTGACAATCAGATCACAACTCTTTAGAATTAAGCATTACCTTTCCAGATGCAAGACGGAGTAGTTGAAGAGATGGGAGATCTCAGTGAGAACCCTCTGCAAAGTATTGAAACCTCAAAAAATAAGCACACATCCAAACAGCATCTTGAAGACAATTTCACCAAAATTATTCAAAAGAGAACAAAAAAAATCAGTTATTTACAAGACAAAAATCAGATATATTCACCGTGACGAATATCGATGAGCATTCTGGGAATGCCAATGGCATCAGCTGCTTCCCCTATTGAAATTTTATTCTTTTTTCGGTTCTTCTCAACCACGCAATTTACAAGCCTTTAGGGAGCATAAACAAAAATTTGAATTTAGGGTAAACACTCAACTGCATATACATAGACCTAACAAATCAAACCAATCAGAAAACAGAAAAAGAAAATACAAGTACCTCATAATTGCCATGCAATATAGCATGGCCAGCATCTCCTCAGACTGAGAAGCATTTCCATTCAAGTCATTTCTACAATCAATAAAAGAAAATAAAAACTAAGCACATTATGTACTTCATCACTTATTTCCTAGATATGCAAGTATGCAACTGCAACGGTTCCTTCACGTCTCCCAATTGAACAAAATGTCATAGACCAAAAGTAGTTTTACTTGGAAATTACTAAAGCTCATGATTCTGTGTGGTTCCAAATAGAGTATAAATAATGAAAAATAAATTGAGCATGTTTGAATTGAAGCTAAATAATCAACAAGGTCAACAAAGTAGGCATATTTTACTGGATTTCACTAGTACAAAAGCATAAGACGCTCTTCCCTCAAGGAAAAAAAAAAAAGATTTTGCAAAGAGGGGTGAGTTAATTTATCCCACATTATCCAATCCATCCATCCAAACTAACCCTAATTGGAACAATTACTTCAATGGTATTCTGTATAAGCAGAAAATTAAACTAGGAATACAATTTTCTCCATTATAAGGAAAATACCTAAAATAGGGATCTTTCTGCTGAATTTCAACCACGGAAGCCGTAACATCAACCATCACAGGGACGCATCCTCTGCTTCGCCATGTTGATATCTACAACACAGAAAAAGATATCAAATCCGCATTCATAAACACAAAAAATACGAGAATAAAAAAAATCTGTACATCAATTATTTGAATCATATTTAATTTCTTACTCTTTGCAGGGCAGAGGCCACGGAATCAGGAGAGGAAGAGAAAAGGGAGCCTCTGAAGAATTTCCACTCATCCCAGCCCATCCATGGTACTAACCTGGAGCCGTGGGACTTGTCCTCTACGACGTCGTCTGCGTGGTATTCCTTAAACCCTAGCATAGACTCCATATCCAGTATTTTTGTTTCTGCAGTTTTCAAGTGAGACTCCATAGCCTAGAGATGATCCCGGTTCACTGTGAACCGGCCGGTTGATGGTCAAATTCGATAATTTTGTTTGGGGCCTTTATTTTCAAAATATCGCAAGTTAGCCACAGTACAATTTAGGGTCCAGTGCTGTCAAATGGGCCGGGCCGGCTTCGGCCTATAGGGTCATACATTTTTATTGGGTCGTGTCAGTTGCTATCAGACCTAGAAAAAATATGAGGCTCAGTCAAGCCCTGGCCGGGCCGCCGGGCCAAAATAGACCGTTACTTTTTTCTTTTCTTTTTTGAAAAAAAAATATGATTATACCTATAATAAATTACTAAGATGTTATTCATATACGTACTTTACATTATAATAAATTACTAAGATGTTATTCATATACGTACTTTACATGATTTACGCATTTTGATTAATTAAAATAAAAAATATATATTATGTATTTTTTTTAAATGATAAAATTGATTTGACTAAAAAACAATGCGTTAGTAGCAGAGTTAATGTTGTAGTTCACCGTCTCGCTAGAGTGGCTAGATCCTTCCCTAGTCCGTTTAGTTGGATCGAACCTTCAGGGGCTGTTTGGTTAGGGATTGTGGTGGATGGGATGAGGATGAGGATTGGGATTGGAAAAATATGGATGAGGTTAATCCATGAATAGTAATTGAATAAAAGTTGTGTTTGGATAGAGATTGAAAAATAGATGTGGATGGAGAACTTTATGTCAAATCAAGTAGGAGAGGGAATAAATGTGTGTAAGAAAGTAGGAGAGAGAATAAATGTGTGGAAGAAAAGTAAGAGAGAGAATAGATGTGTCAAAGAAAAGTAAGAGAGAGAATGAGTGATTAAAAGAAAAAAATGGGTGATGTGATTGTATAAAAATAGGTTTGTAGGTGTATTATAGGAATGGATGTGTATTTGGATGGAGAGTGATGGGATGGAGAGGGATGGCCCATCCAAATCCGAATGGGCCAATCCCAAACCAAACACACCCTCAAGTATTGTGGATGGTCTTTCGAATGATGTGTGCTCTTGCCAATAATTGAAACACCCTTGGTTTCAAAAAAAAAATACAATATGAAGTTTTTAAAATAAATATTACTCCAAAAAAATATGATTTTTTTTCTTTAAATTGTTTAACGCTTAATATATATATATATATATATATATATATATATATATATATATATCATTATATCATATATTTGCAAACATTTCAACAGCGTAAAATGATTGATTTATCACTATCTATTTTTTTCTCAAATCTCTATTTCAAAATCTCTTAAAATTTAAAATAAAACAGAATTTCCTCATAATATTCTATGAGTATTCTATATAAATCTCAACATTTTTTTTTTACAATTTTCGTTTACCTTTTTCAATATGTAGATTTTTTTTTTTTACGTATTAATTTTTTTTTTTTACAATGTAAAACGAAACAGAATCTCCTCATAATGCTATATGGAGTATTCTATATAAATTTTTTTACGTGATTTAGTATTTGTTCGTATCTCATTGATTACAACATTTAGTAGATTCAACCAATTAAGTAGCTGCCAAGATCTTGATGGTGATTTTCTTAGTTTCGATTGCATATTTTAATTCATTTGATAAGAATGGTAATATTGTACTTATCATAGTTTTTCGTTAACTCAATTATTAATGTCTTAACCTCTGACTCCATTGGTTTTTTATTTGCACTTCCTTATAGAGTTTTTGATGTATTTTATTTGAAAGTTTACTGATGAGTTGATGAGTGGTGTTGCAGAATTTTTCTTGATTACAATTTTATTTTTTTTAAGAAATTTCTATCTTATTTTTAATTAATATCATTGTTTTCATTTGTAGAATTTTTTAAAATCAATATCATTGTTTCGTTTTGTAGATTTCTAAACTTTTGTTTTGTTTTGTAGATTGGAAAAAATATGCCTTAAAAACGCATAGTTTACTGTGGTGTTTTTTTAATTTTAAATCTACAATTTTAATTTCATCTCCTATATAATTCTCTTTTACTTTTTTCCATTTCATCTCTTTTACTTTCTTCCATTTCAACCATGTTTGTTTACGTTATACATATACATAATTCTTCCATTTCAACAAGTGACGGACCCAAAATTTTTCGGTAGGGGACCCGATTAACATTATTATAAAAAAAGAAAGATATGTACTCATTATTTTCATCAAAATTTCACATTATAAAATTGTCAATACGTCACATTCATTAAATTAAATTGATCGGATAAGTTGACTTTTACTATGTTTTGGTACAAGTTAATACTCCCTCCGTCCCGTGGATTTAGTAGGATGTAAAATAGATGTAGACCCAAAATGAGTGACGATTTAAAAATAAAATGATGTTTGGATATATATTAATTTTATGGATTATTTTTATATCAGAAGTGTGCAAATAATTATAAAATAGAGTATTAATTATAATAGGTGTGAAATTACCAAAATACCCCTAACAATTTTACAAAATTAGTGGGGGTCCCCCTGGGCATCACGTAGGTCCGTTAGTGATTTCAACCATGTTTGTTTACGTTTTGCATAATTTTCTCTAATCAATATTATTGTTTCGTTTTGCATAATTTTCTCTAATTAATATCATTGTTTCGTTTTGCAGATTTCTAAAGTTGGGTTATATTTTACAAAACGGAAAAATATGCCTAAAAAACGCATAGTCTATTGTATGAATCAGAAAATGGCCTTATTGTTGAGAGGTTAGGGAATTACGGTAGATTGTGATAATCTTTTAACCATTGATTTTGGTTAATGTTATCTTTAGCAGATGGGAGGATGTAAATCGGTGTTCTGCATTTCCAAAATTGTTGGTATCGATTCCAACTTTTTTTTTTTTTACCACAGGATTATATTAAAGACTGATCTTTTGGTTATGTTGTTATGACATGAGATTAGAATGATAAATTCAATGGAAAAAAAATCTTAAAACGTAATATAAATTTGAATTTTCCTTATAGACTGATCTTTTGGTTATATGGTTGATATGAGATTGACAATTGCTTATGTGTACCAGTTACATGTATGTAATGTAACTGAATATTTATCCTCATTTTTTAATAAATTCACACCCCTTTTTTTAGGCACTCCTTATATGTGTACAAGTTACATACATGTAACTAAATCCAATTTTTTATATGGGTTATTACTTATTAGTTATTTACCTTCTTTTTTATTAATTTCACACTCAAATTTTTTAAAAGAAAAATACATGTAAAATACTATATTACCATTTTATCAATTAAATTAAAATACAACTCATTAAAATTATAATTATACACCGACTATCGATTCACCAATGAATTACCACGAAGTCAAATATTATTCTATTTTTTTAACTTTTAAAAAATAAATATAAAAACATAACGAATATTAAAAAAATATGAAACTCAAAAATAAAATTTGAGGGATCACTATTAGGTCCCTTGGGGGTGACCTAGAGCAACCCACTCCCACTAAAAAAGAGGGTTGAAAAAAAGCTTTCAAATTGTAGGGAATATGACTATAATAACCCTGAGTTGATTTCTCTTTTTTTAATTAAAGAAGTCCCTTTTTGCTTTTGGTGTTTCCAAGGTGTTCCCACCCCTCTGGCCCTCTGTACGTGATGTGAAGTTTGAATGAAATGTGTGGGCCCAAATTTTAATTGACAGCTGCATATGCTTTCTTAATATTTTATTTTTAAAATTTCAATTCTTAGTTGATTAGATTTTTTAGTAGTTGATTTCATGAGAATAACTGTTCGAAAAGCTTGATATCTTGATCATCGGCTAATTATGGAGGTTGTGTCGAATTATTTCAGTTCATTAATGGAATTGAGGATTCCATATTTTTATGTTCAAACTCGGGTGGATTAGATATGCATCATTTTGTCCAATTATTTGGGAGAACCTTCTTCTGGTTTCTTTTTTACTTTATTTTGTAATTGCTATTAATTTATTTTGTTAGTAGAAATAATTGAAAATAGGTGCCTTATTATCTCTAGGAATAGGGTACATATATATTGGTGTATGCATATATTAGACAATAAAAGGGTTTTGAATCTAAAAGAAAGAAAAAATAAAGTTCATAAGTCACCATTATATATAAGGATTTTTTTTCAATTCTTCTCTACTTAAATCCATTATTATGAGAAAAATTTTAAAAAAAAAGCACTATTTGTTCAGATATTCACTCTCTGTGTTCAAATATTCGTCTTATGTAATATTCAAACTAAATTTCAATTTATGTTCCAGTAACTTAGGTAGTATTCAATTTTCAATTTAATTTTTAATAACTTATATAATATTCAAACTCAATTTAAATTTAAGGTTTATGTTTAATACCTTATATACCATTTTATGGAGTAACTTATCTAATATTCAAATTTAATTTAAATTTAAGTTTTAGTAACTTATGTTTGAATTTAAGGTTTATGTTTAATAACGTGTGTAATTAATTAATTATCATTATGTAAGGATTTTTTAAAATATAAGGTACTAAACTTAAATGAAAAATTGAAATTGATTCATTCACTCATTAAATTTTAATATATAAACTGAATGTCCATAAATTACCAAATCTTAAATTGAAATATTACATAAGTTTCTAAACTTAAATAATATATAAGGTACTAAACATAAACCTTAAACCTAAATTGAGTTTGAATATTATAAGTATAAGTTACTAAAACTTAAATTGAATTTGAATAATATTACACGAGTTGCCAAACTTATATGATATATAAGGTACTAAACATAAACCTTAAATTTAAGGCAAATATTTGAACAAAGAGAGAATAGATTTAAGTAGAGTAGAATTGAAAAAAAAAAGTTGTTGTTTTATTTTCCTGATATATTTAGGTGTATTGAGTTAAAGCTAACAGTTGAAGAAATACTCAAAGCTATCAACAGAAGAAATGTGATTCTTATGATTTCCTATTAACTTTACTCCAATTTCAATCTCAAGATTGACATGGAGAACACAATGTAGTAGAAATACAACACGATACGAAACAATCATAAATAGATACCCGTTATAGATAGGAACAATTCAATTTACTATATAAATTGAATATAAGCTTAATTTGAATATTACACAAGTTACAAAACTTAAATTGTATAAAAATTACTAAACCATAAATCTAAATTGAGTTTGAATGTTACATAAGTTACTAAAATTGAGATTGAATCACTGCACATTCTCAACATGTCACATAAAATCGGCTATCCATTTTAAATAAGAAAAAATATTTTTCAATCATCTCACCATGTTTAATTTTCTTGTTAAATCTCTTATTATTCGATAAACATAAAGTACTAAACCCTAAATTGAATTGGAATATCAGCTAAACTTAAATTGTATATAATGTACTAAACATAATGTCATAAACCTTAAACTTAAAATAATTTTGAATATTACATAAGTTACTAAAAGTTAAATTGAAATTAAATTTGAATAATATTATATAAGTTACTAAACTTATATGGTATATAAAGTATATATTAAACATAAACCTTAAACCTAAATTGAATAGAAATACTACATAAGTTGCTAAACTTAAATTGTACTAAACATAAACCTTAAACCTATATTGAGTTTGAAAATTACATAAAATACTAAACTTAAACTTAAATTGAAATTGATTCATTCATTCATTAAATTTACATATATAAATTGAATGCCAATAAGGTACTAAGGTACTAAACCCTAAATTCAAAATCGAGAATTCTTATATTACTACTAAAATGAAATGAAATTATTCATTTATTAAATTTAAATATATAAAATGAATATAAATTGAATTATAATATTATATAAGTTGTTAAACTCAAAATGATAAGAACATGTGCGCGCTGAAATTGATAAAACATAACAAGTATGTGCTACATTTGATTAAAAATGAAAAATATGGGTATGTCAGAAATAGTTTGTGCTAAATTTGATAACAAATGAAAAATATGAGCTAAAATTAATTATTTGACCTTTTATAATATTTGAACACTAAGTGTTGTAAGATTGAACACTAAGATAAAATATCTGAATACTCAGTGTGTTAAGGTTGAACATTGAGATAATTATTGAATTATACTACAAAATAAAACATTAAAACTGAACCCTGAGATTGATGTCGAGAGCACAATTACATAAAAATACACCACATACTATACAGATTGGAAATGAGAATTAGTAAACAATGAAAGATACAGAACACATCTCCTTCAATCTAAGCTACACAATTAATTTCATCCATACCCCCGATAACATAAAATCTGATACAAGCAAAACCCAATTCGAGGCAAAACTCAATTCGAGCTTTAAAAGATTAATTTACATTTAGAGAATAAAGAATTTTTTTCCTTCCCCACCAGCAGAAATCGAATGCGAAAGAAATAAAACTCATATAGATTGCGATATATATCAGATTAGCAATCCAATAAAACATTCAAGGAAGTAAGCAAGAAAGAACATAGTATAATGAGATTAGAGAAAGGGCCGCGAAAGGAAAAACAGTACCACTCCTTGAATTTCCCAACATTATTTTATAAGGGGTACTAAACTGCTTTAAATCTTAAATTAAATTTAAATATTACATAAACTTAAATTTAAATTGAAATTCATTGATTCATTCATTAAATTTATATATATAAATTGAATTTAAAAAACAAGGTACTACACTTAAATGAAAATTTGAAATTGATTCATTCATTCATTACTAAACTTAAATTGAAATTGAAATTGATTGATTCATTCATTAAATTTACATATATAAATTGAATTTAAAACATAAGGTACTAAACTTAAATAAAAAAATTGAAATTCATTCATTCATTAAATTTTCATATATAAACTGAATGTACATGAGTTACTAAAATTTTAATTTAAATTGAAACATTACATGAGTTGCTAAACTTAAATTATATATAAAGTACTAAATATAAAACTTAAACCTAAATTGAATTTGAATATTATATAAGTTACTAAAACTTAAATTGAATTTGAATAATATTACATAAGTTACTAAACTTAATATAAATCTTAATTAATTGAATTTAAATATTACATATTTGAATTTGAATATACTAAACTTAATATAAACCTTAATTAATTGAATTTAAATATTACATAATTGAATTTGAATATAACTAACTTAATATAAATCTTAAACCTTAATTAATTGAATTTGAATATTACGAATTTATACATAAATATTAATTATAATTATTTTTCCCTACACTTTATTCTTATTTACACTAAATGTCACTCAATTATCATCATTAATCACCTTAATTAACAATTCTTTAATATTCTCACCTACCCCACCCACCTAATACTAAATCACATTT
Source organism: Galeopsis tetrahit (assembly GCA_963675135.1). Lineage (NCBI taxonomy): Eukaryota > Viridiplantae > Streptophyta > Magnoliopsida > Lamiales > Lamiaceae > Galeopsis > Galeopsis tetrahit. The sequence continues at coordinate 11,851,060 of OY776125.1, read as the reverse complement.
TCCCACGTCCCTCTTTTGACTCTTCTCCTCTCTCTTGAAACCACCCAACTCTCTCTCTCTCACAACCCAATTGAAGAAATAGGCATTCCATTGAAAAAATACGCATCTCTCTTGAAACTCAATTGAAGAAATACGTTGGAATGGATATTATGAACCCACCACAATATATGTTATCTTCTGTCATGGAATACGCTAGAGTAAAAGGGATTGTTCATTGTTGTAATTAAAAGACAATTACATTTGGAAGCATGTTCCTCCACGTGGCCACCACACCCAAACCCACTAATCCTCCAAAATCGACTACATCTATCTGAATATTTCAATTTCAAATTTTAAGACAAGGGGAAGGAAGCGACGGCCATATCTTGAAGAATGCGTCGAATGGGACGTTCGTCGGAAGGGTGAGGGTACTGGGAAGGGAAGCCTTTTCCTTCGAAATAAATAAAATATAACCAATATAAGAATGATTGGAATGAAAGGGCAAAAGGGACAATTCATGAAGGGTTTGGGAGTTAGTTGCAAGCAAAAAAGTCAATGGGAGTTAGTTGCAATAGTTTGGCCAAGGTGGGAGTTAGTTGTAAAAAATCTCATAAAATTTCCAGTTTTTTTTTTTCAAAAAATGACCAAAATTTAGGAAAAAAATACAAAAAAAATTAAAAAAAAAAAAGCTAAAAAAATTCAATTTTTTTCTAATTTGGGTATAAATGTATGAATATGACTTGCTAATAATATAATCTAATTGAAAAATAAAATTTATATTTAGAAACTTAAATGAGTTGAAAATTGGGAAAAAACCAGCATAATATTGCATCAACTTTATTATTTTCTTTGGGGTCATCGTCATGTTGATGCATTCATATGTTTATTGAGTGTGATCGTATCTATTAATTGAATTGTGTGTTCAGTGTGATTCATTCTCACTTTTGTTCTTCTTACTAGTTAGTTAATATCATTTTTTTACTATTGATGTATTAATTTGCATGGTATGCCTGAAATTATAAATGTGTTAAGTTATGTATTTTTTGTTAAATATAAATATTAGTTTAAATACGATATAGTATTAGTACGCCTATGGTATAGTACTAGTTAATATATTGTATAGTACTAGAGATTAATGTGGGTATAAAAATATTACGGAGTATTTAATATATGAACTAATACTATACACTATTTGAATTTATACTACACTCCCTCTGTCCCAACTTAACTTTCACACTTACTATTCACCCCCTTTTAAAAAAAAATTATAATAAATAGAATTTTGAGATATAATTTTATAAAAAAATAAACAAGTGAGTTGAATTGTGTGTATGTATGTACCATAAAAATAATAACATTAAATATAATATTTTAGATATTGTATGGATATAATTTCTAAAGGCCCGAAAAAGTAGGTATGAAAGTTAAGCTGGGACGGAGGGAGTACTATATTTGAACTAGTACCATAGAGTATGTGAACTAATACTATACAATATCTGAACTAATACTATACTATATTTGAACTATTACCATAAAGTATGTGAACTCAAAACTCTAAAAAATTAAAACATGTACCAATATAAACTAATATTATATTGTATATGAACTAATATGTACAGTACTGCATATTAACTAATAATATATCATAATACTTATCAATGGTTATCATAACACTTATAAACTAAAAATTATATTCATAAAAAATTAAAATAAAGTGATTAAAAAGTGAAAGTTCAAATGAAAAAAATAATTAAACAATGTAAAACGAAGTGAAATTTGTAAGGAATGAAGTAAAATTTTAAAAGGATAAGGTGAAAATTATACACCAATTAATTAAAGTAAAATAGTACCAATAAAATTGAACACTTGCCCAAGAGAGGTGGGAGTTTTATTTTTTAAAACAAATTATTATTATACTATTTAATACTTAAAAAAAAATAATTAATATTATTTTTAAAATTTTCTTATTAGACTTTAAAATTTTAGAATAATTATTTATGACATAAAAAGGAAGTACGTTAAAAAAATTATCATTTGAAACACAAATGATAAACAGGAAGAAAAATAAATTTAAAAAATAATATTAAAAAGATAAATATAAATATCAATTGAGTAAAATAAAAAAATAAAATTTTAAAAAAATTAATGGAGTATTATTTTGTAATGATAAAATAAAGGCCATGAAAAAATGTATGTGTTAAATTGATATAGTAAATGAGTCATGTGTTATTGGATTGAATATAGTAAATGGATCATGTGTTATTTGTAATGGGTTATTGGATTGGATATTGTAGTTACATATATTGAATTAGATACAGTAGTTACATACATGTAACTGGTAAACAAGAGGAAAAAAATCTTAAAACGTGATAATAGAAATTTGAATTTTTCTTATATTATGAAACACTAAATAAATATCTAAATTTAAAATTTATTTAATGTTGATTAAGTAATATTATTTTAATTAATTTAATTAATGGTTGTATAATTCTTTTAATTATGCTAAAATTTTTATCCAAGTAAAAAATTGATAATTATTTCCTTTATCTATTACATTAATTATATTTTGAAATAAATTATACTAATATAGATTTGAATTAATTTAAAAAATCTCTAATATACAAATATTTGGATTAAATATTGGATATGTATAATTATGGTTATTATTTAAAAAATAATTAATGACTAATCACAATAATTTAGAAAACGAACGAAATTGTCAAATTTATTTTAAATAAGTTTCCATATCATATAATATATTTCCTATATAATAGAAACTTCAATATTCATATCCTACCATATCTATTCAATTTCTAAAATATGTATCAAAATTTAAAAATTGATTAGTATTTCTTTATTTTTTTTCTTTAAATTTGGTAAAAAAAATCTGAATATTATCTAATGACTAATCACGATAATTATCCCATATAATACTAATAGTTTGCCTCCACAATAATTTTACTGAGATGTCGCTTGGCGGTTAAATGTGGTACACGTGTCTTCATTTTGTTAAATTTATTTAAAAAGTAAAAATGACGTGTAATGATATTATTGAGTAAATAAGACTCGTGGCAATAAAATGATGGGTATAAAGTATATGTGTCAAGATTATGTTTAATTTTAACTTAAAAATAGAAACTTTGATTTTATAACTAATTAATCGCACTTTATTAATAATTGGAAGGTTTGACCAGTGAATTATTAATTAAAATTAATTATTTTCGTAATTTATTAATAATTGTCTAAAATGTGAAATGTATTTATTAATAATATATTTAGTAAATTTAATTAACTATGGAGTAATATTTACTATTCAATTTTCCTCGATTACTATATATTTATATATTTTTAGAAGTTTATTTTTTTAATTTTATAAAACAAAATTTTATAAATAATTATTTAATTTATATGATAGCGAGATCGTAGTAGTTACATTAATTTTAAATTTTATATGCAATACCTCATTATAAAATATTATTAATTCGCCTATAATATTTTTTAAATTTTAGTATTATATATACATGTTAATTGTTGAATAAAGTATAACTTGTATTATTTATAAGAGTTGGTCTCTGGTGCACAGTGGGCACCGTGCACACTATGCTAAGCTATCAATCCTTATGAATTACAAAAGACGAAATTCTCAAGTAAATTGACTGTTGGTGCAGCGGTTACTGTATATCTTTTTCAAATATGAGGTCGCAGGCGGTTACTGTATATCTTTTTCAAATATGAGGTCACAGGTTTGAAGCCTAGTGCCCTCAACTTTTGAGGATTTTAAATACAATTTTTATAATTAAAAAAAAAACTATTATACATAATTAAAACATTTTTTTTCAATTTTTTTAAGATTTTAAATACAATTTTTATAATTAAAAAAAAAACTATTTTACGGTAATTAAAACATACCACTTTTCAGTATTAAATTACCACTTTTAGTTACCACTTTATTACCACTTTATAAGATACCAATTTTTCAATGCCAAATACTTGTATGCATGCAAGTGTATGTGGATACCTCCTCAATTTCATTTTTTTTAATTCAAATTATCTCTACCCATTCATATAATTAGTTCACCTCCCAAATTATTTTTTACTATAATTATCTGCACTTACACATTTAATGAGTTCACCCCCAAATCATTTTTTACGACAATTGTACTCGCTCATTTTATGAGTTCACCCCCAAATCATTTTTTTACCACGGTTATTTGCACACACTCATTTTATGAGTTCACCTCCAAATATTTTTTTACCACGGTTATATGTACTCGCTCATTTTATGAGTTCACCCCCAAATTATTTTTTACCACGGTTATCTGCACCCACTCATTTTATGAGTTCACTCTCAAATTATTATTTTATCACGATTATATGTACCCACTCATTTTATGAGTTCACCCCAAAATAATTTTTAAAAAATAATCACATTTAAAAAAAATATATTATCTTTTTATTAATTTACACAAAATATAATAAAATAAACTCTAATTTATATATTTACAATATACAAACGAGTTATTATCGAGTTACCGTCGATTCACCACCAAGTAACCCATACTTTTTAAAAAAAATTGTAAAAATATAATTAATAAAAAAACTATCGAAATTAGCCACAAATCTCGATTTTTTTATTTTTAATTTTTTTCCCCTCCTCTTTTCCTTTTTTCTTTCCATTTTCAATTTTTTTTTCCAAATTTTTTATTTCTTCGTTTTTTTTTCGGCCTTTCTTTTTCATTTTTTTCATGTGTATTTTTTTAATCTTAATACAAAATAATATTATAGGTATGACTTTATTATATTCTATCGGCGGTGCACCTGAATTTCAATTGTAATTTGATGAGTAAAGGACCTGTCGAAAATCCATGTCGGTCGGTGGGTGACCCAGCCACCACCATATCCGACCACCCCTTTCGACGGCGACGACGGCGCTTCCGTCCCGGCCGCTTAAGCCCCCTCCTCAAATCGCAATCATGATTCTTCAATTCCATGACAATCGACATCATCTTCCATCTCGGCCACGATCCATGGCGGTAAAAAACCTATGCTCATTTCGACCACCGACGCGACTGCTTCGATCAATCTTCTTTGTGTTCGCGATTCAGGAGCTTCTCCGGCATCAATGACACTCGCCTGCAGCACTCGCTTCGCTCTCGTTGTTCGTATTTGTCCAAATCGAAGCTACATTGCTTCGTCTTCTTCACCATGCTCATGCGCAGCCTCTTCCTCCGGTTGACAACGGTCCGACGGAGGACTGTGAGTATGTTGTCGATGGATCTCTGATCAGTCGGCACTCGGAGCCGGTGAGCTTGTCGATGAAATCTCAGGCGGCGACTGCTGACCTAGGGTGCCCTTCTATTTGGCTAGGGTTCTCTTCAATTGGGCTTGGTAATATGCACCCCATATTTTCTTCAGTACACCCTGGTCTGTACTCCCTCCACTTTTTTTTATGGTATTATTGTTAGTGGTATTGGTATTACTAGTTATTGATTGTGGTATTGTTATTAATGATTATTGATTACATTATTATTGATTATTAATTGTGGTATTACTGGGTATTGTCTGTGGTATTACTGATTGTGTGGAATTATTTATTATTAATTAAGGCATTACTGCTTATTATTATTGTTTATGTTATTATATATTATTGTTTATGGTATCACTGATAATTGTTTTTGGTATTACTAAATATAATTTGATTTGTAAAATTATTTGTTATTGTATAAGATATTAATGATCAATGTTTATGGTATTACTAATTACTGTTCATTCCTTCATGGTATTACTGATAATTATTTTTTGGTATTACTTTATATAATTAGATGTGTGAAATTATTTGTTATTGTATAAAATTTTACTAATTAATATTAATGGTATTACTGATTACTGTCCGTGGTATTACTAATAATTGTTCTTGGTATTATTGAATATAATTAGATGTGTGCAATTATTTGTTTTTGTATAAGATATTACTGATTATTATTAATGGTATTACTGATTATGATTTATGGTATTACTGGTTATTACTTATTTTACTAGTGACTATTATAAAATTATATATATAATATTATTTTATATTAAAAAATTTAAAAATACTAAACAAAAAAAAAAAAGCAGGAAAAAAATGAGGAAATAAAAAGTGAAAATTGAAAAAAAAAAATTTAAAAGAAATTTTTTTTGAGATTTGTGACTAATTTCAATTGTTTTTTTTCAATTATGTTTTTACGATTTTATTTTTAAAAATATGGGTGATTTAGTGGTGAATCGACGATAACTCAAGTGTAAATTGTAAATGTATAAATTAAGGTTGATTTTATTATATTTTGTGTAAATCAATAAAAAGATAATATAGTTTTTTAAATATAATTATTTAAAAAAAAAATTGGGGGTAAACTCATAAAATGAGCGGGTGCAGATAATTTGGGGGTGAACTCATAAAGTGAGTGGGTGCAGATAATTATAGTATAAATATAATTTGGGGGTGAACTCATAAAATGAGCGGGTGTAGATAATTGTGGTAAAAAAATAATTTGGGGGTGAACTCATAAAATGAGCGGGTGTAGTTGTAAAACAATGATTTGGAGGTGAATTCATAAAATGAGTGAGTGCAGATAACTGTGGTAAAAAAAATTGGGGTCAACATAAAAAAATAACAGGTGCAGATAATCTCCTGGCCCATATTCTATTTTGGTGATGTATGCATGGTACATGCAGATAATCTCCTGGCCCATATTCTATTTTGGTGATGTATGCATGGTACATGCAAGGGCACACAAGTGTGACCCTTTTTCAATAACAAAATTATCACTTTTCAATAATAATACCTAACACTTAGATACCACTTTTAAGTAACAAAATTACCACTTTTCAATAATACTCCCTCCGTCCACGAAAAGTAGTCTCATTTGCCCTATATTCTTTGTCCACAAAATGTAGTCACATACTCTTTTTTAAAACTATCACCCTTCAACCATCACTTAATTACTCAAATTGCTATCAACTTTATTCACAAACAATCACTTTATTCAAAATGGACCCCACAATACCCTACAATACCCTTACTTTATCTATTTTATCTACCTTCTTCTTAAAACATGTGCCCTATTTTATCTACCTTCTTCTTAAAACATGTGCCCCATCTCCATGTCCCTACTTTTAATGGATGGAGGGAGTAATAGTTACCACTTTTCATTAACAAGATTATCACTTTTCAATAATAATAGATACCACTTTTCAGTAACAAAATTACCACTTTTCAATAATAATAGTTACCATTTTTAGTAACAAAATTACCAAATTTTAATAATAATAGTTACCACTTTTCAGTAACAAGATTATCAATTTCCAATAAGAAATAACTACACTTTTCATTAACAAAATTACCACTTTTCAATAATAATAGTTACCACTTTTTAGTAACAAAATTACCACTTTTCAGTAATAATAGTTACCACTTTTTAGTAACAAAATTACCACTTTTCAATAATAATAGTTACCACTTTTTAGTAACAAAATTACCACTTTTCAATAATAATAGTTACCACTTTTTAATAATAATAGTTACCACTTTTCACTTTTCAATAAGAAAGAACTACACTTTCCAGTAACAACTTTTCAATAAGAAATGACTACATTTTTTTTTAGTAACAAAATTACCATTTTTCAATAAGAAATAACTACATTTTTCAATAACAAAATTACCCACTTTTCAATAAGAAAGAACTACACTTTTCAATAACAAAATTACCACTTTCAACCACTTTTCAATAATAAAATTACCACTTTTCTATAACAAAATTATCACTTTTCATAACAAAATTAACATTTTTCAATAATAAATAACCAATTACCACTTTTCAATAAAAAAAAAAAAAAAACACACCTTTCCGAAACTTTTCAATAATACAACAGATTTGAAATGCAAAAATTATAAACATCAAGTATAACTACAACACGAAATTATACTGTTGCATATATGCAAACTCAAATTACATAAGCATTTGCAAAAAGGAAAGTAGAAGAAAGATTAGTAATAGCATTTGAAATGGCTAGTGCAGTACAAATTCGTTTACCCCCTCCAGACATGTCTTCACCCAGCACTTCATCATATTGCAAATCTTTCCTTCAAAATGTGATTATATCGGAAATGATGAGCAAACACTAGAGAAGAAAATTATGCCATCAACCATCCACTTTCATTAATTGCTACTTTATGCATCTGGCCAAATGCTTTAATTGAGTGAAAGAAATCAACAGGTGTAAAATAGATCATAGATGGGTTCATCTGAAAGTAGTGCAACCACATAATCAAAATCAATAGCTACATTGTAATCCCTAAAACACACACACAACTACTCAAATTCCAATTAATAATTACTACACAGCATCAAACGGCCATCAGTAGGGTTTACGTCATCAAATTTATACTACGAGTACAAAATAAGCAAGCAATAACCACAAACCTGACATATCAGAGCCACTTTTGAGCGGTTTCTCGTCCCAAACCACCACATCCGATCACGGGAAAAGTGAATGTCGGCGTCAAAGGCGCCGAACTTCCGGCGGCGGCAAACGGAGAAAAGCCCGCGGAACTTGAAGCGTCATTCGAACTCGCTGACGTCAGCGCTGAGACTGTAACTCCCACATCTCTCCTCAGTGCCCTCCTCCGAAGACACACTCCCCATTGTTTTGAAGCTTAACAAAACAAAACAAAACAGAGGGGTCTTAGATGCATTTTTTGAGTTTCGATTTAGAGAGGATTTGGGGTTCTTCGGAGATGGAAAACAAGGTCAAGGCTATTAGAATTAGGGATTTCATGGTGGGAGCGAACAGGTGTGGGAGACGAGTAGAACGAATTGCGACTTATGTGGGCTGGGCCAAAATAGAGTGCACCACATCTTTTTTGTTTGTATGGACTTTCCCTATTTATAATATTTCATTATTTAGACGGTGTATTTAAAATCTCGCGTAACACCGTGGGTTCTATACTAGTTAATAACTAATGACAAGCTTTAAATTCAAATTTATTGTATAGTATTCCCTATTATATAGGAAACAATTAATGATTTATCAAATTTATCTTATATTAAAAATGCTTAATAAATTTCATAAATATCTCATTTATTTATAATATATTATAAATTTATTTCAACCGACACATAAATTATTATTTTCAATAATAATATACTATTCAAATTCAAAATATTAATAATCGTGACAAGTAGACTCCTACATCTCAAGAAATTGGACTATTATTTTTATAGAAATCAAACTAATACAAATATTTTCAATAGGAAACAATCAAGCACGTAACACTAAATCTAAGTCTGTAATTTCTTCAACTAAATTCCCAGTAAAAATCGAATTTACAGATTATTTTTATTCAACCAAATTCCATGAATATATGATGCACTATTAAATATAAATACTTTATTTACATCTTACTATCTACACAAATTTCAAAATTAAAGATTTTGGTTCAATTTAAAATTTAATCAAAATATTTGAAAACTAATGTAATTACCTTGCAAAATTTAAGGATTGTCTATAAAAATTTATATATGTTTCAAAAATAATTTTTTTAATTAATAAATAAAATTATATTATAAATTTATTTAAACCCCGTGTAATACGCGGATTTTACACTAGTAGATTAATATATATGTAATGACATTTATTAACATTCGCATATTACACGAATGTTCGTCTAGTTACTATATATTTATATTTTTTAAAGAAGTTTGTTTGTTTAATTTTATAAAGCAAAATTATATAAATAATCTAATTTATATGATAGCGATCATTTATTAAAAAAAAATTAAGATATTAAGTTAGAATTGTCTATTTAGATAATTATACAAAAAAAAACCTTATTGAATTATGGTTATTATCATACTCGTGACATTTTATTTACAAGATCATGGTAATTACATTAATTTTAAACTCTATAAGCAATACGTCATTATAAAATAGAGTTAGTCTATGCACTTGTAAATCATGTATGTATTAATAAAGAAAAATATACAACTAAATTATTGCTCTCCAAATGGTTACAAGCACTTCTCTTAAGTGAGAAGCCATAGGTTCAATTCTTAAATAATAGTAATTTTGTTTGTTTTTTTTTTTTTTTTTTTTACGGTGATCATTCCATTTTTTAAATAATAATTTTGTTTTAAAATACAATTTTTTTTTTTTGCAATTTTTTTCATGTCTATTTTTTTTTTAAATATAACTTTTCAATAATAATACTTACCACTTTTCAGTAACAAAATCACAATTTTTCAATAATAATAATCACCACTTTTCAGTAACAAAATTTACATTTTTCAATAATAATAGTTACCACTTTTCAATAATGAGAATAACACTTTACAATAACGAAATCTACCACTTTTCAATAATGAGAATTGTTGGTCCCAAAAGAAGTATATAACAAGTGTATGGGGGGAATACACTTGTATGCAAATCTTTTTAAAACTTAACCAAAACTGTCTTCAGCTAGGTTGTCCTGGACAACTCTACTGAGATGAATAACTTCTTAAAGATAATCAAGCTACTAAGTACTATTAAGTACTTAGTTGAATAACTATCTAAGTGAGTTATAAGTGCGGAATTAGTGGTTGACCCTTTGGTTTAAAACTCCTTTTAAGTTCTGAAATCCTTAACAGTTACACAGTTGCAAGGAACTTGTCCAAATCAGTTTAATCACAGTCTTAGGTACATGTCTTTGAAAGGTTACTTTGTGTGCTGTGTAGGAGTGTGTTGTATGTAAGAAAATACTTTGAAAGTAAATCAACACGAGAGTTATAGTGGTTCAGAGACTCAAGCTCCTACATCCACTTTCCCTGATTTAACAGGATAATTCCTTCACTCTTGAAATTAACTTGTTTTATAGTGCCAAGGTGCACTTGATCAACTACACTACTCCTTAGTGCCTTGATCCCTAGGATATCAGAGTCCTAGTACCCTCTTCTCAACTCAGAATTGCACTGTTCTTCTCTCAACAGTGAATTCTTTACACTTCTACTACTACAACCTTCTAACTTTCTTTCTTGAAAGGTATAAGGGTTGAAGTTTGGTTCCAACTATGATATATCCTTTACAATGAGCTCTGTGTAAAAAGATAGGATATCTCTCTAAGCTTTGTATGGATATACAGTAAGGTTCAGCTTAGATGAAGTGTTTCAAAGACTAAGAAAGTCTCTTGAGAGCTTTGAAAGGCTTGTAAGCTTTGTAGCTTCAGATTAGTTGATGCTAGTTGTATGCCTTCAAATGATCTCCACACTTCTGTATTTATAGACAAAATTGAGGATTTGCCCGTTGGAAAGACAGCCTCAATTGTCTATAAGTGTCTTCCTTGAACTCTACAACTGGAAGACAGTTTCTTGATAGTGACTTGTCCTTAATTTGGGAAGTAAACGGCTGTGAGCATTTTGTCTTGACTTTGATGCACTCTTTCCAATGTCTGACTTCAAGATATACTTGATCAAACATGGACATTCCTTCTGATCATTCATCCTGAGATAAGGACAACATTCCTTATCACTTGGACAACTCTGCTTATCAGGATCAGTAGACTTTGCTTATCAGCAATGTTGACTTGTGCTCTTCAGGTGACTTGGCTCTTTGCTCTTCCTATGCATTTTAGGATAGGTCCTTGTGCATTCATGGCATAGATTAAGTAGTCTTGTCTTCATCAGCACAGTTGGGCTTGTTCTACAAACTGTTTTGGTTCAATTGTGCTGAGATAAACTTGCTGGACAAACCTTCTGATCTTTGATGTATGCTTCAGTAGACTTAGGTCTTAGTGTTGCATTCAACTCACTTGATCACAGATAGGTTGTGTTGTTGTTGAGCTGATTTGATCAACACAGTTGTCCTTCAACAGACTACCCGGAATACATCAGGAGAAGACCAGGAAGATCCAAAAAAGAAGTCAAGCATACATTACCCCCTTTGAATTTTTCATTAGCAAATCCCTTAAAAGTAAATAGAAGATCATCTGCTGTTAGCTGCACACTCAAAGGAAGCTTCAAGATGCAAGTATCATTTGGTATAAATTCAGAAGCATACAACCCTCTTCCATAATGGAACAACACGACTTTCCAATGTACAATGATTTAGAAATCTTGAATTTAGATATGCTTTCAAGCCACTCGAGTAAACAAACACAATCTTCACTGACAGGTGACAACATGGCTGTAAGTAAATTCCCTTCAAAAGTAAATGGAAGATCATCTGATGTTAGCTGCACACTCAAAGGAAGCTTCAAGATGCAAGTATCCTTTGGTATACATTCAGAAGCATACAACCCCATTCACAATTGGACGATTTTCCAATGTAAAGTGTTTTAGGTTGTGTTTGGATGCATACAACCCCTTTCACAATTGGACGACTTTCCAATGTAAAGTGTTTTAGGTTGTGTTTGGATGAAGGGATTTGCTTTGAGGAGGTATTTCAAATGAAATTTTTTAAAAATTGATGGATTTCAAATGAAAAGGATGTTAAGTATTTGAAATCCATTCATTTACCTTTTAATCCAAACAAGTGGAGTGAATTTAGATTATGGATTTAAAATCCATACCTAAATCTCTACATCCAAACACAACCTTAGAAATCTTGAATTCAGATATGTTTTCAAGCCACTCGAGTAAACCAACACAATCAACACAATCTTCACTGACAGGTGACAACATGACTGCAAAATCACTGGAAAAGAGGGAACATTTGAAACAGTGATAAATTAGGGATAACAGGTTATAGTCAAAGCTCTACAAAAGCACTAGCAAATTATAGATATCACAAAATGAGGCTTAGCAAGTGACACTTTGATCATAAATCAAACTTCAAACGTTTATAATACAAGTTAATGCATTGAAAATAAATTCAGGCAAGATAATCTTCAAACAACAACAAAGCACAAGAATTGGCTCTCAATTCAAATGTTAACTCAATGACATCCAGTTTTCAAAACATAGCCAAACTAAGTAACCAATTTTCGAACGGTAAGGCGTAAGGAACAATTATACTCAAAAGAAATGGCCAATATAATGTGAAAATATAAGAAATATAAGCTCTAAATATACATAAGCCTTTTGGTTATCGTGATTATCTGCCTTGACGACGACTGTGATTTGTACAGTCAGGACACCCGATTGGTCAAAGACTAAGGTGTCCAGATTTACACAAGCTGCAAGCATATACATTAGCTGGTTACAGTAATCTTTCCAATTTTGCATGCAATCACCACGTGAAGAACAAATCCAAAACTTGCATTGTTCTAGACAAGACAAGCAGTAGCTGCTATAGATGGATTTCTCATCCCTAGCTAATAAATCAACGCAACCTCCCTTGATCTCACATTAATTACTACTCCACTTTTTTTGCAAATGTTTATAATAAATCAGTAAAAAAGAAGTTTTAATGGGATTTTGCTTAAACAAACAAAGACTAACTTTAATTAATCAAGGGTTAATTGCGAAAAAAATCACCACCTTTCATTTAGTTGCAATTTAATCTAAACCTTTGAAATATTGCAATTAAATCACAACCTTTAATATTTTTGGCGAATTAGACTTTCGGGCAGCACACCTTGTGCCCGAATCTGATGTGGCAATTTTAATTGGCCCCCTTGTACATAAAACGACGTCGTTTCATTAAAAAATATTTTTTATTAAAAAAAAGACTTAAATAAAGCCAAATGATGTCATTTTTGATTTAAAAAACCAACTAAATAAACACCCAAAATAAATAAAAGAATTAAAATATTAAAATCCTAAAAACAAGAACAGAGATTAATTCGGCCAACACCTTCTTCTTCTCCCACGCGACTTCTCACTCTTCTTTCTCTTCTTCTCACTGCGATTTCTTAATCAATACTCGAAATTTGTTCAAAATCGTGATCTTCATCACATACTTCTGGTATTTCATTTATTTCCATTCAAAAAATGACCCTATTTTCAATTTTCCCAAATTGAACCCTACAGAGAAACGCTGCTAAAATTAACTCTCAATAATTGAAAGAACTCATCCATTTGATGAGAAATCTTTGATGTTTATGACCGATGAGAACCCAGGTAGAAGGTTATGGAGGTATTGCTTTAATAAGGTGAGAGATGTGGGGTCAATTTTACTCCAGTCTCTGTAATTTTTTAAAATAAAAAAAATATTATTTCATCAGAAACTGGAGTGCGTATATTTCAACTTTTAAGTTTTTCGTTTCTGCATATATATGAGTGATGAAGATCACAATTTTTTTTTTTTTTTTTTTTTACCATTGATGAAGAAATCGCGTGAGAAAAAGAGAAGAAGAGTGAGAAAGGCATCGCCGGGAAGAAGATGGAGTCGGCCAAATTAATCTCTTCTTGTTTTTAGGATTTTAGTATTTTAATTTTTTATTTATTTTGGTTGATTATTTAGTTGATTTTTTTTAATTAAAAATGCCATTACATCATTTGATTTTATTTAAGTTTTTTTAAAATAAAAATTAAATTTCCATATCAGATTCGGGCACAAGGTCTGCTGCCCGAAAGTTCAATTCGCCAAAAATATTAAAAGTTGTGATTTAATTGTAATATTTCAAAGGTTTAGATTAAATTGCAACTAAATGAAAGGTGGTGATTTTTTTCGCAATTAACCCATTAATCAATATCTAGATTATATTAGTAAATTGAATACATGTCATTTATCAATGTTTTGCATTATAGAGCTGGTTTCTTAGTTGTGTATGTTTTTGTGTTTGTAGATGTGGGTGAGGGTAAACTCATCACAATTAATCAATAAGATTTTCCCAGGCAGAAATTCATAGTGTACTACGCGTAGTTGTACGCTTGTACTCACAGACACTTGTTGTTCTAGTACGTATCATCTTCACAAACACAAATTATAAATCTAGACTATCACAAATTGGTATCACTCATAAACCTTCATGTTGATATTGGAAATAATAGAAAGATGAAGAATTTCAATAAATGTTGGAAAAATCCAACTGAGAACATATAAAGAAGATCATTTCGTTAGTTGTTGATCATTTTACATGTTCTCAGGTCGCCCCTGTAGGATTATTATCTATTTTCCTGCTCGAACCGGGTCAGATTAAGGTGAGTAAACTTTTCCTTTACTTGCTTGTAGTGTTAAAAAACAATGAAATGAAATAAAATAAAACAACCAATGATACAACATTCAAGTAAATAAATAAATGTGAATCCAATGACAATGAGAGAAATGTTAATCAAGTTAGTAAACAACTATTCTTTGTCAACCTTCTTTCTTCACCTTCACCTTGCAGCAGATCCTCAAGATTCTTTTTCTCACCTTGTAGCAGATCTTTAGTTTGTATCTAATAAAATGTTACTCCCCCAACCATTCCATAGACTTTAAATTCTTTCCTTACCTTGGAGGTGACTTCAAGATTCTTTCCCTCACCTTCAACATTCTTTCAAGATTCTTTCCTCACCTTGCAGCAGACTTCAAGATTATTTCCAGATTTTTTTTCCTCACCTTCAAAATTCTTTCCCCACCTTTGTAGTAGACTTCAAGATGGTTTCCATATTCTTTCCTCACCTTCAAGATTCTTTCCTCACCTTGCTTGCAGCAGATTTCAAGATTCTTTCCTCACCTTGCAGTTCTTTCTTCACCTGCAGACTTCAAGATTACTTCAAGATTCTTTCCAAATTCTTTCCTCACCTTGGAGATTCTTTTCTCACCTTCAAAATTCTTTCCAGATTCTTTCCTCACCTTGCAGCAGACTTCAAGATTCTTTCCTCACCTGCAGATTTCAAGATTCTTTCAAGATTCTTTCCTCACCTTGCCGCAGACCTCCAGATTCTTTACTCACCTTAAAAAGATTCTTTCCTCACCTTGCATCAAACAAATCTTTGGCTAATGAAGTGAGATGGATGGAATAGGATAGTAGCGGGTATTTGAGTTCCACCGATTGGTTGGCCTTAACATCTAATGTTGGGGCCACTAAAGTAGGCTAGTGTCTGGCCTTGGAAGCTTAGGGCAAGTTTCGTGTCATAGAAAATTGCTTATGCCTTCTAGTTATCGCGATTACCTGTCTTGGCGACGACTGTGATTTTTACAGTCAGGACGCCCGCTTGGTCAAAGACTAAGCTGTCCTCTATGGATGTTGAACTGAGGCACCTTTGGGTCGATCGCCAGATAGGCAATGAAGACCACGATCCCAGCTACGATAACTAGTAGTAGGATTAGACCGATAACAATAGACGCACACCAAATTAAGGGGTGCGTACGACGAAGAGGTCTTGGCAGCATTGGCATTGGCATTTTAAGAGAGTGGGTGGGAGTACTGAGAGTGAAGGGAATAAATTTATGATCAGAGTAGAGGAGAGAGTTGCATGGGAGTGAGGAGTGAGGAGTGAGGAGAGTGAAGGCTTATAAAAGAGACTGCACTACTGCATGGGATGGGAGTGAGACTTAGGATAGGATAGGAGATAACTCTACCTTGCTTATCCATAAAGCCATCCTTAATTTCATAAATCTGAAATTGGAAATTTATGTGCTACACAAGCTGCAACCTGGTTATAGTAATCTTTCCAAAACTTGCATGTGTGCTAGACAAGACAAGCATATACACACTAGACATACATTCAAACAAAATATGGGGTTTTGAAGTTTGAAACTGCAGAAAATTCGATTGGTATATTTGATTCTTGACTTACTTTCTAAAAGACTTGGGTATTTTGTTAATAAATCAAGCCAATTAGTTCTATTTTAGTACTGGTTATGCTTCTTGAAATGTCAGTTTATAGTGTACTTGAAAAATAGTTGGATGAGCAATTGTAGTACAAATTATTAGGATTTACCAAGCAGAAATTTATAGTGTACTACGCACGTAGTTGTACTCTTGTTTGTACTCACAAACACTTGTTCTATGTTCTAGTACACAAACACAAATTATAAATCTGGATGGACTATCACAAATTGGTATCACTCATAATTATACCTTCATGTTGATATTGAAAAAAAAAATAGAAAGATGAAGAATTTCAATAAATGGTGGAAAAATCTAACTGGAGCAACATGAGAACATATAAAGAAGATCATTCCGTTCGTTCGTTGTTGATCGTTTTACATGTTCTCAGATCGCCCCTGTAGGATTATTATCCACATTCCTACCGGCCAGATTAAGGTGAGTAAACTTTTCCTTTACTTGCTTGTAGTGTTAAAAAACAATGAAATGAAATAAAATATAAACAACTCTTGTTTTTCAACCTTCTTTCCTACCTTGCAGCAGATCTTCAAGATTCTTTCCTCACCTTGCAGCAGATCTTTAGTTTGCATCTAATAAAATGTTACTCCCCCAACCATTCCATAGACTTTAAGATTTTTTCCTTCCAGATTCTTTCCTCACCTTGCAACAGACTTTAAGATTATATCCAGATTCTTTCCTCACCTTGCAGACTTCAAGATTATTTCCAGATTCTTTCCTCACCTTGCAGCAGACTTCAAGATTCTTTCCTCTCCTTGCAGATTTTTTCCCCACCTTGCAGCAGACTTCAAGATTCTTTCCAAATTCTTTCCTCACCTTGCAGCAGACTTCAAGATTCTTTCCAAATTCTTTCCTCACTGTTAGGATTAATGCAATATTGGATGTCATCTTAATTTCTATCTATCAGAAGAGTTGCTATTGTTCTGATCTTGGAGTTCAGCAAAGTTGGGTTAAGGTGTAACTCAACTGATAAGGTTTAGTGGTCTTATTAGGAGTCAACTAATCTGAAATTATTGAGTTTGGACAACTCTGCTTATGAGTTTGGACAACTCTGGTAGGCAAGTTGTCTGAAGTCAGTTCAGGAGGGTTGGGGCCAAGTCTGCTGAGACAAGTCTGTTGAAGTCCAGTTTTCAGAAGTTAGTTAATTCTGGGTTTTTTGTTAGTTAGTTAGTTGGTCAGTGGCGGTTATCCAATGCATTGTACATCTATAAATATACCATTTAGTGCATAGGTTGTAGGTTACTGAATTTGAGAGTTTTGAGAGATCAAAGCTTAGTGAATACTTGTAATCTGTAACTTTCATTTGAGATTAGTGAAGAGAGTCTTCTATCCTCCGTGGACGTATATCATTTGATCGAACCACGTAAATCCCGTGTTCTTTCTTTGAGTTCTTTATTCGTTTTCAATTCTTTGTGTTTCTAGTTGTCTTGATTTATCATTTGTGAGGAGTTGCTTTGTGGATACAATTCCATAACAATTGGCGCCGTCTGTGGGAACCGAAGATAAAGTCAAGAATCAAGAAATTGGCTCTGTGAAATTGGAGATAGAGAAATTCAATGGTAAGACAGATTTTGGTTTATGGAAAGCCAAGATGAAGGCTCTGTTGTCACACCATGGGCTGAAAGAGGCCCTTACTCCTCTTGACCCTGCTGCATCCGATGCAGACCAGGCCAAGAAAGAAGAGCTTATGGAAAAAGCTTACAACATTGTTGTTCTGAGTTTGGGAGACAATGTTTTCAGAGAAGTTATGAAGGAGAAGGATGTTGCTGGAGTATTTGAGGCATTAGATGATCTGTATTTGGCACAATCTTTGTCAAATCAGATGTTTATGGAAAGGAAGCTCAATAATTTCAAGATGTCAGATGATAAAACACTTGATGAGCAGTTAATAGAGTTCATGCAAGCAGTTGATGATCTTGAGAATGTTGGAATTACCTTAGAAGATCACAAGAAGTATTTTCTACTCTTAGAGGCACTTCCACTTTCTTATGACAGCTTCAAAGATGCTTTAATGATTACCAAGGAGGGTAAGACAAAATTCAAAGAAGTCTTGTCCATACTGAAGACCAAGAGTTTACATGTAGCAAACTCAACCAAGAAGACCAAGAACCAAGCTGAGGGTCTTAATATCAAACTGAAGAATGACAAGAAAGGAGGGCAAGGCAAGAAGTTCCATGCCAAGGTAAATCACAAGAAAAATGGATATGTAGTCAAGAACAAGGCTTGCTACAAATGCCATAAAGAAGGGCATTTCTTTAAAGATTGTCCTGAGCATAAGAAGTCAGTTGATCCTGCCAAAGCTGATGTAGCAGAGGCAAAGGGGTATGATAGTGCACAAGTGATGAGCATAACAAACAGCAAACTTGTTAATGAATGGGTGTTGGATTCTGGATGTTCATTTCACATGTGTCCCACCAAATCTTGGTTTCAAAACCTGGAAATGATGGATGGTGGATCAGTTCTATTGGGCAATGATGAGAGCTGCAATGTGAGAGGAATTGGCACTTTGAGGGGGAAGATGTTTAATGATAAACATGTGATCCTGACCAATGTCAGTTTTGTTCCAGATTTGAAGAGAAACCTTATATCTCTTGGCACACTAAATGCTTTGGGTTATGAATTCAAGACACAAAGAGGAGGTTTGTTTGTCACCAAAGCTGATAGAATAGTGATGCAAGGGAAGAAGTCAAATGGGTTATATTCTTTATTTGGTGAGACAATCACAGGTGCTGCTGATGTTACCATGAGTTCTGAAGATGCTATACTTTGGCATAAGAGGCTGGCACATGTAGGAGAGAAAGGCCTGATGGAGTTATCCAAGAAGGGGGCCTTCCACCAGAAGACATTCAAAAGCCTGGAGTTTTGTGAGCAGTGCATTCTTGGCAAGGCCAAGAAGAAGTCATTCCAGAAGGGTGAGCACACTACAAAGGAGCTGCTGGATTATGTTCGTTCAGATGTCTGGGGGCCATCAAGGACTGAAACCATTGGTGGAGGTAAGTATTTCATGTCAATTATAGATGACTATTCTAGAAAAGTTTGGGTGTTCATTCTCAAACAGAAGAGTGAGGCCTTTACAAAATTCAAAGAATGGCTACTTGAGATAGAGAACCAGAAAGGAAAGTCCTTAAAACATTTGAGGACAGATAATGTCCTTGAGTATCTATCAGCTGAATTCAATGAATTTTTTAAAGAGAAGGGCATTACTAGACATAGAACCGTCCCTCTTAATCCACAACAAAATGGATTAGTGATTAGTGTGATAATTGTTTGAAATTCATAGATTTAATTTGCATAATTTTATTGGATTTCGTGCATTATTTATACTAAATTGACTAATTGCACTTGATTTGGAGAAATGGTGTGTTTTGCTATTTTTATAGGAAAAATGAGAAATTTTGAAGCAAAACATGTCTCGATTATATTGTGGAGTAAATCGAAAGAATCGAAAAAGAAGCAAGGAAGCCCATTAAGAAAAGAAAAGGCCCAAAGGCCATTGGGCTAACTCACGTGAGAAACAAAAGAAGAAAAACAAGTAGCTGGATTTATTTTTGGGGCCATCTCATTTTATTCAATGATTAGCAACCCACATGCGTGAATATTTACGAAGCTAGCAGCTGAATTATTTAATTCCAGGCCCAATTAATCTATTTGGAGGGCCCAACCCATCACTTACCTTTTTCAGCACAGAAGCCGTGAGAATTGAAGGGAGGCAGAACACACAGAAGCGAGAAAATCGGCACGAAACAGAGGGGCTCTTCCATTGGGGGAGAAATCTTTTCTCCTCCCCACCACTCCACTCAATAGATTAGTTAGTTTTAATTGTTCTTTCATTTCTTAGCTAGTGTTTAATTTAGTATTTCAATTTAATGTTAGCTTTGGAGGTTTTGAAGACAAGAGGTGATATTTTTCTATTATTGCAATTTTAATTTGGTAATTTCATTTTCATTCATGTTTTGTAGTTTAATTTCTATGAGTTTTATTCTAGTTGTTAATTTAGTTATGGGCTAATCTCCAATTGCTTTGGGTGTTGATGTTTTGATGAGAATTTAGTGTAAATTGTGGATTAATTGCATGATAAGCTTATAATTTTGGTGTTTAGGTTTCTAGGGTTGTAATTTGATTGATTCATTTGGTTGATTAACCCTATTAGCAAGCATGTTCGATTATGTTTATTGCAACGAGAGTTGGGTAGCATGATTGAGAGTGTGAGTGTGAGCTTTGATCAATTGAATAGAAGTTAATTAGTAATTAGCTCACCCGAGAGGGGTGTTAATGGCTAGACCGACAACCTTAGACACTAAACGAGTAGAGGTCGTCTAGGAGTTTGGTGAGAGGGCGTTTCATAAGCATTAGTAACCGTGTTGAAAGTGCTTATGCAACACTATCTTAGGAGCTTATGGTATTTGGTTAGATCCTATAATTGCTAATCAATGCACGATGTTGACCTATGCCTTCCGAGGGGGTTTACACACACATGTGATAGCCTTTAGCTTAACCCGAATTCTTAGTAAAATCATGTAATTAGTTCACTAGTTCACTTAATTGCTCACAAAACGGATACATCCGAGGTAATACTTTCTCACCTTGCACTTTCATTATTGAGAGTTAGTTTAGTTGTTTGCATTAGTTGTTTATTTCCTTAATTGATATTTGATTTATCCTCCCGTTTAGCTTCTATAACATCATTTTAACTTATAGTTTTGGGGCTCCACACTCTCTCTAGGTCCTTGGACGATAACTACTAGGTCGTATACTTACTCAACTATAACGAACCCATACGCTTGTGGGGATTGTTATTGTTGTACAAAAAGTGTGCAAAAATACGAACCAAGTCAATTAGCAGAGAGAATGAATAGAACTATTCTAGAACGGGTCAGATGCATGTTAGCTGATGCTAAATTACCTAAAAGTTTCTGGGGAGAAGCTGTATGTACTGCATGTTACTTGATAAACAAAACTCCCTCATATGCTTTAGAAGGTAAAAACCCCAGATGAGATATGGTATGGCAAGTTGTCTGATTATTCAAAACTTAAAGTTTTTGGATGTCAGGCATATGCACACATTAGACAGGATAAACTTGAGCCAAGGGCTCTGAAATGTATATTCATTGGCTATCCAATAGGTGTCAAGGGCTATAGATTGTGGTGCCTTGAACCAGGTCATAAGAAACTGATAATCAGCAGAGATGTTGATTGACAAAGTGGGATAGCTCAAGTGGTTAGAGCACCACTACCTAGGCCTTAGATCCTGGGTTCAAGTTATGGGGAGGGGAAAATGGATGGGTATTTAATGTAATTAAAAAAAAAAGCAGAGATGTTGATTTTAATGAGAATGTAATGGGATATCCTCATAATGGAAACTCCCATGACCTAGATGGAAGAATTGTAAATGAGTCAGAAGAGAGTTTCTCAACTGAGGTGGAGTTTCCCACATCAGAAGAGTTGACCCCATAGGAGGTGGACAACTTTGCTGATATAGGAGACAACACCCCTGATGAGGTTGTTCCAGAACAGGTTCCAGAAGGTGATCAAGAAGATCATTCAGAAGATGATGCCATAGAGGACAACCCTGCTGATCTGAGAAATTACAGCCATGCAAGAGATAGGCTCAGGAGGCAGATTCACCCCCCATCTAGGTTTGGCCAGGCTGATCTTGTGTCATATGCTCTGATCACAGCAGAAGAGGTGGAGCATTATGAGCCAAAAAACTATAGGGAAGTTATCACCAGTCCTGAAAAAGAGCAGTGGATAGCAGCAATGTCAGAAGAGTTGCAATCCTTAGAGAAGAATGAGACCTGGATCCTTGTGGAGAAGCTAGACAACCAGAAGTTAGTCAGCTGTAGATGGCTGTTCAAGAAGAAGCTTGAAGTTGGATTTGGTGGTGCTAGAGAGCAGATCAGATTCAAGGCTAGGTTGGTGGCAAGAGGATTCACACAAAGAGAAGGCATAGACTTCAATGAGGTATTCTCTCCTATTGTTAAACATTGTTCAATAAGATTACTTTTGTCTAAGGTTGCTCAAGATGATCTTGAGTTACATTAGCTAGATGTTAAAACTGCATTTTTACATGGAGAACTAGCTGAAACAATATATATGCATCAACCTGAAGGGTTTATCATGCCTGAAACTGAAAGTAAGGTATGCTTGCTTAAGAAATCATTGTATGGGCTTAAGCAAAGTCCTAGACAATGGTATAGAAATTTTGATACATTCATGCTTTCTATTGGTTTCTTAAGAAGCAAATATGATGGATGTGTATATATTGGTAAACAAGATTATCTAGAGAGCACCTATCTACTGATCTATGTAGATGATATGTTGATAGCTAGCAAGAGTATGAAAAAGATTACCCAGCTGAAGCAGCAACTGAGTAGCAAGTTCGAGATGAAGGGCCTAGGTGAAGCCAAGAGAATATTAGGTATGGATATTCTCAGAAACAGGAAAGCAGGGAAGCTGTTCTTGTCCCAGAAGGATTACATTTAGAAGGTCTTGAAGAGGTTTCTTATGCACCAGTCCAAACCAGTTAGTACTTCATTTGGTCAGCAATTCAAGTTGTCAGTCAAGAAATCTTCTCAAACAGCTGAAGAGAAGAAGCAGATGCTTACTATTCCTTATGCAAATGGAGTTGGAAGTCTCATGTATGCTATGGTTTGTAGCAGACCTGATCTTGCTTATGTTGTTAGTATGGTGAGTAGGTTCATGGGAAATCCAGGAAAGTTTCATTGGGAAACTTTGAAGTGGATTCTAAGATATCTGAATGGATCAGAAGACTTAGGTTTATTGTTTGAAAAATCAGTTGTTACCAAGAGTCCCTTGCTAGGATTTGTGGATTCTGATTTTGCTGGAAACATAGATACAAGGAAATATTTATCTGGTTATGTGTTTACATTGTATGGCACTGCTATCACCTGGAGAGCAGCTTTACAATCTATGGTGACCTTATCCACAACTGAAGCTGAATACATAGCATTGACAGAAGCTTTGAAGGAAGCAATGTGGTTGAAGGGCATTCTGAGAGATTTTGGCATATTTCAGTAAAGTGTTCCTGTGCTATGTGATAATCAGAGCACTATTCATCTAGCAAAACATCAAGTGTTCCATGAGAGGTCAAAGCACATTGATGTGAAGTTTCATTTTGTTAGAGACATCTTGGAGAAGAGCATTGTTAAAGTTCAGAAGGTAGCTTCAGAAGAGAATGCAGCTGATATGTTAACTAAGGCATTACCAAGCAATAAGTTCAATCATTGCATGGAGTTGGTAAACCTTAGAACCTGGGATGTTCATTAAGAAGAGAATGGACAAACAGCCTTGAGGAGGGCTGGGAAGAAGGCAATTTTGCATTAAGGTGGAGAATTGTTAGGATTAATGCAATATTGGATGTCATCTTAATTTCTATCTATCAGAAGAGTTGCTATTGTTCTGATCTTGGAGTTCAGCAAAGTTGGGTTAAGGTGTAACTGATATGGAGTGCAAAGAAGTAGATTAAAAGACTCAAGAAAGTGATAACAAGAACTCAGCCGAAGCTGCCCAATTTCCAATTCCAATTCCAAGTGACTTCCAAAAGTGAAGTTCACAACAGACTTGTTGGCCTCTTTATAGAACTAGAAGATAAAGGCCAAAAGACAAAACAACCCTCAACTAATAAGAAGAACTCAACTAACTAACTGCTATTACTAATATTTCCCTCATCAGTAATAATCCCCTCGACTGCCTGCCAACATTCCTCTCGTTTACGATACATAACAATTCCCACCCCCTCAAAAACAGCCTTGTCCTCAAGGCTGGAAACAGGGAACAATCAGTATCTACGACCATGAAAATTCCTTCCTCCAGCAGATAGCCAAGGAATTGCAGAAAACACTTCCAATCATCTGGACATAGATTTAAGACTTCCTGAAATCCATCAGCTGCAGCAACATAGTCTCATTCCCTAGTAAGAAGCCTTCCCTGTAAACGTAGTTTAACTACTCCAATCATAACAAGGGATCCTTCCCCAAGAGGTCCCCACGATCTGCGACTGTTCTGACCTGGGTGAGCGACAACAGCGTTCAGTGGCAGTCTCTCAGCTCTTCGGAGATTAGTTGGGACCACGGTTATGCGTTGACGGCCTCGATCCCAGTATAAAGTGCAGGCAGCGCATCCGGAAGAGTAGAAAGTTCCTTCTTCAGCCAACTCGTAATAAGTTTTGGCGATTTCAGTGTAGTTGAAGTTGTGGCATATGGTTTCCCCTCCCCTGGTAAGACGGACTTAGCTGGGAGAAGTAATGGGCTCTGGGACGACAGTGCTATCTCAATAGAAGAACCCGAGCTTTTAATTCTAATGCCCTGTTCGGTTGCGACGGGTTTGGGGCCTATCACGGTACTTGTGGTGACATGAGGCGTCTCCTGAGCAGCAGTGGGTTGGGCTACAAGATCCTTACGGATGGCAGTAAATACCAGAGGCGGGCTGGATACAGAAGTTGGGACCCTAGAAGTCCTGACGCCAACAGACGGAACTGCAGTTTGGCTGACTAGTTTTGAGATGGTTTCTTGCTAACTCTTTACGGGTTCTTGATGACCAGGTGTGGTTAGCGTGTAAGCTGCTGGGGCTGGTGCCAGCGAGACAGCCACATCTGAGTTATCCAAGTGCTGGCGCAACATCTCACGGATCGTCGCTACTTCTTTCTCCAAAGTTACGAAAGATGCCAACGGTGGGGGTGTTGAGCCGGCCGCGGAGGATGATGCATTGGGATTAGTAGGTTTGACCAGCTGTTGCAGAAGGGAACGAATGTCGTCGACATTGGTGTTTAGCGTGGCCACCGCTTGTTCGACGGTGGCAACCGTTTTCTCCGTGGCGGCAGTCGAAACCTGAAGTGCGGCTACTGCTCTCTCCACATTCGTACCGGAAGTCTGGAGGGCCGTGATGGCTGCTTCGACCGCATCCATACGAGACTCAATTCTCGTCATTATCCGACAGGTCGGACCAATTGATATGGAGTGCAAAGAAGTAGATTAAAAGACTCAAGAAAGTGATAACAAGAACTCAGCCGAAGCTGCCCAATTTCCAATTCCAATTCCAAGTGACTTCCAAAAGTGAAGTTCACAACAGACTTGTTGGCCTCTTTATAGAACTAGAAGATAAAGGCTAAAAGACAAAACAACCCTCAACTAACAAGAAGAACTCAACTAACTAACTGTCAAACTAACTAACTGCTATTACTAATATTTCCCTCATCAGTAATAATCCCCTCGACTGCCTGCCAACATTCCTCTCATTTACGATACATAACAGTAACCCAACCAATAAGGTTTAGTGGTCTTATTAGGAGTCAACTAATCTGAAATTATTGAGTTTGGACAACTCTGCTTATGAGTTTGGACAACTCTGCTAGGCAAGTTGTCTGAAGTCAGTTCAGGAGGGTTGGGGCCAAGTCTGCTTGTCCCAAGTCTGCTGAAGTCCAGTTTTCAGAAGTTAGTTAATTCTGGTTTTTCTGTTAGTTAGTTAGTTGGTTAGTGGCGGTTATCCAATGCATTGTACATCTATAAATATACCATCTAGTGCATAGGTTGTAGGTTACTGAATTTGAGAGTTTTGAGAGATCAAGCTTAGTGAATACTTGTAATCTGTAACTTTCATTTGAGATTAGTGAAGAGAGTCTTCTATCCTCCGTGGACGTAGATCATTTGATCGAACCACGTAAATCCCGTGTTCTTTCTTTGAGTTCTTTATTCGTTTTCAATTCTTTGCATTTCTAGTTGTCTTGATTTATCATTTGTGAGGAGTTGCTTTGTGGATACAATTCCATAACACTCACCTTGCAGATTATTTCCTCACCTTGGAGTAGACTTCAAGATTCTTTCCTCACATTGCAATAAGCAAATCTTTGGCTAATCCCTTCCTTAGATCATTTTCAAATACCTCGGCTGCTGGTGGGTCTTTGACTTGTTTGAGAAGAATATTAGATTTATGAGCATACAATATATCTCCTTGATGGGGCGTAAACCCGGAATACATCAGGAGAAGACTAGGAAGATCCAAAAAAGGAGTCAAGCATACATTACCCCCTTTGAATTTTTCATTAGCAAATCTCTTAAAAGTAAATGGAAGATCATCTGATGTTAGCTGCACACTCAAATGAAGCTTCAAGATGCAAGTATCCTTTTGTATAAATTCAGAAGCATACAACCCCCTTCCACAATGGAACAACACCGACTTTCCAATGTAAAGTGATTTAGAAATCTTGAATTTAGATATGCTTTGAAGCCACTCGAGTAAACCAACACAATCTTCACTGACAAGTGACAACATGGCTATAAGTAAATTCCCTTCAAAAGTAAATGGAAGATCATCTGATGTTAGCTGCACACTCAAAGGAAGCTTCAAGATGCAAGTATCCTTTGGTATACATTCAGAAGCATACAACCCCATTCACAATTGGACGATTTTCCAATGTAAAGTGTTTTAGGTTGTATTTGGATGCATACAACCCCTTTCACAATTGGACGACTTTCCAATATAAAGTGTTTTAGGTTGTGTTTGGATGAAGGGATTTGCTTTGAGAAGGTATTTTAAATGAAATTTTTTAAAAATTGATGGATTTCAAATGAAAAGGATGTTAAGTATTTGAAATCCATCCATTTACTTTTTAATCCAAACAAGTGGAGTGAATTTAGATTATGGATTTAAAATCCATACCTAAATCTCTACATCCAAACACAACCTTAGAAATCTTGAATTCAGATATATTTTCAAGCCACTCTAGTAAACCATCACAATCTTCACTGACAGGTGACAACATGACTGCAAAATCACTGGAAAAGAGGGAACATTTGAAACAGTGATAAATTAGGGATAACATGTTATAGTCAAAGCTCTACAAAAGCACTAGCAAATTATAGATATCACAAAATGAGGCTTAGCAAGTGACACTTTGATCATAAATCAAACTTCAAACGTTTATAATACAAGTTAATGCATTGAAAATAATTTCAGTCAAGATAATCTTCAAACAACAACAAAGCACAAGAATTGGCTCTCAATTCAAATGTTAACTCAATGACATCCAGTTTTCAGAACATAGCCAAACTAAGTAACCAATTTTCGAACGGTAAGGCGTAAGGAACAATTATACTCAAAAGAAATGGTCAATATAATGTGAAAATACAAGAAATATAAGCTCTAAATATGCATAAGCCTTTTGGTTATCGTGATTATCTGCATTGGCGACGACTGTGATTTGTACAGTCAGGACGCCCGATTGGTCAAAGACTAAGGTGTCCAGATTCGCTCAATGGATGCTGAATTGAGGCACCTTTGGGTCGATCGCCAAATAGGCAATATACACCACGATCCCAGCTATGATAACTAGTAGTGCGATTAGACCGATAACAATTGACGCACACCAAATTAAGGTGTGCGTACGACGACCATGTCTTGGCATTTGCATTTTAAGAGAGAGGTCTAGAGTGGGTGGGAGTATTGAGAGTGAAGGCTAGGGAAGAAATTTATGTATGTTATGATCAGAGGAGAGAGTTGCATGGGAGTGAGGAGAGTGAAGGCCAAGGAAGAAATTATAAAAGAGACTGCATTGAGTGAGACTGAAGCTGGCTTAGGATAGAAGGTATCTCTACCTTACCTATCCATAAAGCCATCCTAATTAGTTTGCACAAATCTGAAATTGGAAATTATGTGCTACACAAGCTGCAAGCATATACACACACTAGCTTGTTATAATAATCTTTCCAATTTTGCATGCAATCACCACGTGAAGAACAAATCGGCATTATGCTAGACAAGACAAGCATAAAATCCGCATTATGCTAGACAAGACAAGCATATTA
Source organism: Galeopsis tetrahit (assembly GCA_963675135.1). Taxonomy (NCBI): domain Eukaryota; kingdom Viridiplantae; phylum Streptophyta; class Magnoliopsida; order Lamiales; family Lamiaceae; genus Galeopsis; species Galeopsis tetrahit. The sequence continues at coordinate 11,822,530 of OY776125.1, read as the reverse complement.
AGTAGCTGTTGTAGATGGATTTCTTATCCTTAGCTAATAAATCAACACATCCTCCCTTGATCTCCCATTAATTACTACTCCACTTTTTTTGCAAATGTTTATAATAAATCAGTAAAAAAGAAGTTTTAATGGGATTTTGCTTAAACAAACAAAGACTAACCTTAATTAATCAATATTTAGATTATATTAGTAAATTGAACACATGCCATTTATCAATGTTTTGCATTATAGAGCTGATTTCTTAGTTGTGTATGTTTTCTACAAACACTTGTTCATTATAGAGCTGATTTCTTAGTTGTGTATGTTTTCTACAAACACTTGTTCTAGTACGTATCATCTTCACAAACACAAATTATAAATCTGGACTATCACAAATTGGTATCAGTCATAAACCTTCATGTTGATATTGGAAATAATACTATGAAGAATTTCAATAAATGTTGGAAAAATCCAACTGGGGCAACATGAGAATATATAAAGAAGATCATTCAGTTCGTTGTTGATCGTTTTACATGTTCTAGGTCGCCCCGTAGGATTATTATCCACTTTCCTGCTCGAGCCGGGTCAGATTAAGGTGAGTAAACTTTTCCTTTACTTGCTTCTAGTGTTAAAAATCAATGAAATAAAATAAAATAAAATGACCAATGATACAACGTTCAAGTAAATAAATAAATGTGAATCTCATGACCATGAGAGAAATGTGAATCAAGTTAAACCAATAATTTAACAGCAGATGCAATATTAAACAACTCTTGTTTGTCAACCTTCTTCCGCACTCCATCACTCCATCAATAATCAGATGTCCCTTCACACCTTCTTCTTCACTGATACCATATTCCTCATCTTGCATCACACAATCTGCACCTTTTCAACGGCAGGTGTATAATTCATTTCCTGGATGCTAATTTCAGTATCAGGGCTCTGTTTGATCTCTTCTTCAATATCTGATAATTCAACACATTCAAGAATCGGGTGCCAGAAAAGTCAATCGTATGGGGGAGCATTCCAATGGGACATGGAGTCCAAGATTTCACCACCCCCAATTTACTCTTACCCCTCATATCAGCATATTTTGGCCTCATCTCCATTCGACGTTTTTTTAGTACCTCGAGCTTCTCTTCACCTTCAAGGATCGAATGTTGTTAAGAAACAAGGGTGGTCGTACTAAGAGATTCGGTGGAATTTAATGGTTGCCCTAATAAAACAAATTTCTTGAGTTTGCGGAGAAGAGAGCTATCTCCAGTAAGCTGTGCTAGAGTAAGAGAAGAAATCAATAGTTTCTTGTTTCCAGATTGGGATTGCAAAAGACATCTCCGAAGTAATCCAAGTACAGTTTCCTTGGGAATATGTTTCTCTGTTTTGGCAGATTCCTTTTGATGTTCGAGAGTCAGCGTCTTCAGATTTCTAATGAGCCACTCAAATAGATAACAGAGTAATTCAAATTGACGAGGTTTTGCAGAGGCCTCGGTGGGTTGATGGCCATCTGATGAAGATACAGTGGGGGTTAATTCAATGAAAGATACAGAAGGGGTTAATTTAATGAAGATACAGAAGGGGTTGATTTAATTCAATGAAAGATGTACTCCATTTGTATCCACAATAAGAAGCTTAAAATTAACTTTTTTATTTTTCAACTAAAAGTGATTCTGGGGTGTTTTCAAACTCTTTCAAGTTGATAATTTATGAGAGACTAACTAAAACCTGATTCTTATTTTTTTAATTAAATATAAGTAAGTATATAACTACTGTACATTTACTATTAACCTCATTTTTTGTGATGATCCAATTTCAAGGAGAATATTTTTGTAAATTTGCACAGAGAGGATCCAGACCCAAAAAGACAAACATCGGATTCAATATTTTTCGTGCATATCACCAAGTGATGAAAAGGTTAACTTTAAGAATAATAAGGTTAGCTTTGACAGAGTTTTGGTACCTGTTTCAGAATTCATGGCCTCGTTGCTGTCCATCTTCACAAGAACTGCTTGGATGAGTGTTAACAGCTAGAAATTCTGGTTCTTTTCTTGACAATTTCAAAACAACAGATTTCCAGTCATAAAACGCAGTCTGTTTATCTTCAGTGCTACTGGCAAGTTGTGAATCATCCTCTAAACTGGATGAATCTGAAGCGTTTAACAAGTATTCCAACAAAAGATTGACTAATTCCGTAGACGACGAAGTATACAAGCGCAGGGTCTTCTTCAATGATTTAGCAAGATGCATCTTGGAACCTGAAGCATAGGCATGTCCCAGTAAAACATTAGAAGCCTACACATGACTGTTCCAGACACATGACTGTTCCAGATTATCTACGCATAAATTGGGAAGATTACAAATACAGTATGGCCTTATCCACTTTTGGTGCACTAAGTTTACAAATTATAGTACACTAACTTTCAACCTTGCTTGAATTAAGTCCTTTTTTGCCCGACATTTCTGACTCAACAACAGAAATGGCTAGGCATCCATATTCCGATGACTGAGTAAAAATTACGTCTTCAGTTGTTTTATTGAGTCGCAGTTCCAGACAAAAAAAAGACTAAGTGTGTCGAAAGTTAGTGCACTATTTATGAACTTAGAGCATCAAAAAGTACAACTTTCTCCGCTAATCCAAATCCAGTATAGTTGTTTAATTGTTCCTTGATGAAGGGATATATCAAGGTGAATTCAGTACGGTATAGGAACTGTATTTCTAATTAAGTACAAATTATGAAGTGGCTTTTTTTCTACCGTGATATTTGATTCATAAACATTTAATTTAAAGCTTTACCGTTAGAGTTGGAACGCGACGACTTCCCAGCTACAAGATGTAGAAGCTTACTAGGTCCATGCAAGTGTTCAGAGTATCTAGAACCTGCATGTTGGTTCACATGTAACTTCTTACGTAAAAGTAATTTGGGCACATAATTTCAATAAATGTGCATCCATACAATATAACTCACGTTTTCCCTTCACTTGCAACGAACTCAATTTTCCCATTTGTTTTGCCTTCAGACAAAGAGTAATTTCACGTAGACTGCGCTTGATTTCTTTCTTGAGATTGGCAGTTTGATTGGTTTGAGTAGGAATCACCTTTTCTTGAGGTTCCCAATAATACGATAACAACCAATCCAGTGCCTGCATCATTTTTGGCAATAGATTCAATATCGTGATGTGTGATATATTCCACAAACTATCTACAGTAATCTGAAATTATAATGAAATAAATCTCAATAACCTGTAAATCTCCAACTCAACGGGCAAGTTTAGAATGATGTTCGATATTTTGTGCAAGTAGAACAAAAGTCTAATGTAGTTCAAAAGATGGCACATGAGTTCAATTAAAAAGTACATATTATTAAAATTCAAGAAATATGAAAACGCAATGTTTTGAAAACATTCTAGGATAAAAATGTGCATTTAATTCTACATAAAAAAAAGTTATTTTTAGTCCTGTAAGTTTGCCAATTTTTGTTTTCAGGACACTACAATTTCCAAAATTGAATTTAGTTATGTTAACTTTTAAAATTCATTTTTTTAATCCTTTGACCGCTACAACAGGTAAGTAACCGGTTTTGAAAGTTTAAAGAACGAAATTTTTTTTAAAAAAATGTTGCATCAACTCAAAACGGGTTGTAGCCGGTCAAAGGGCTTATATGTTGAATTTTGAAAGTTGACTTGACGAAATTCAATTGGGAAAAGTGGAGTATCCTGAAAGTAAAAATTCAATTGGGAAAAGTGGAGTGTCCTGAAAGTTGACTATGTAATGCTATCATATAGTTTGGTGAAATCGCATATCGAACTTACAAAAAAGTGACCACCTAAAACATTTAACTTCTGAAAAACCAAGCCCAAAAACAAAAGCAATTATTAACTAGTATAAGCTGAGAACACGATAAACTCGAGGGTTTTAATTTTCTAGCATAAGTTATTCATACCCAAAAGTTGAAGCAAATAATGTAAAGGGGTGACAATAAGATCACAACTCTTTAAAATGAAGCACTACCTTTCCTGATGCAAGACGGAGTAGTTGAAGAGATGGGAGATCCCGGTGAGAACCCTCTGCAAGTATTGAAAACTCAAAAAATAAGCACACATCCAAACAGCATCTTGAAGACAATTTCACCAAAATTATTCAAAAGTGAACAAAAAAAATCAGTTATTTACAAGACAAAAATTAGATATATTCACCGTGACGAATATCGATGAGCATTCTGGGAATGCCAATGGCATCAGCTGCTTCCCCTATCGAAATTTTATTCTTTTTTCGGTTCTTCTCAACCACGCAATTTACAAGCCTTTAGGGAGCATAAACAAAAATTAGAATTTAGAGTAAACACTCAACTGCACATACATAGACCTAACAAATCAAACCAATTAGAAAACAGAAGAAGAAAATACATGTACCTCATAATTGCCATGCAATATAGCATGGCCAGCATCTCCTCAGACTGAGAAGCATTTCCATTCAAGTCATTTCTACAATCAATAAAAGAAAATAAAAAGTAAGCACATTTATAATCTTGATTAATGATTATGCACTTCATCATTTATGTCCAAGATATGCAAGTATGCAACTGCAATGGTTCCTTCACGTCTCCCAATTGAATAAAATGTCATTGACCAAAAGTAGTTTTACTTGGAAATTACTAAAGCTCATGATTCTGTGTGGTTCCAAATAGAGTATAAATAATGAAAAATAAATTGAGCATGTTTGAAGCTAAATAATCAACGGGTCAACCAAGTAAGCATATTTTACTGGATTTCACTTGTAGAAAAGCATAAGCAAAAAAAAAAAGATTTTGCAAAGAAGCATTTGTTATCCTCTAATTGGAACAATTACTTCAATGGTAATCTGTATAAGCAGAAAATTAAACTAGGAATACAATTTTCTCCATTATAAGGAAAATACCTAAAATAGGGATCTTTCTGCTGAATTTCAACCACGGAAGCCGTAACATCAACCATCAAAGGGACGCATCCCCTGCTTCGCCATGTTGATATCTACAACAACAGAAAAAGATACCAAATCCACATTCATAAACACAAAAAATACGAGGAGAAAATAAATAATCTGTACAACAATTATTTCAATCATATCTAATTTCTTACTCTTCGCAGGGCAGATGCCACGGAATCAGGAGAAGAAGAGAAAAGGGAGCCTCTGACGAATTTCCACTCATCCCATCCCATCCATGGTACTACTAGCCTGGAGCCGTGGGACTTGTCCTCCTCTACGACGTCGTCTGCGTGGTATTCCTTAAACCCTAGCATAGACTCCATGTCCAGTATTTTTGTTTCTGCAGTTTTCAAGTGAGACGTCTGAGAGGTTTTACAGATGATTCCGCTTCACGGTGAACCGGCCGGTTGATGGTCAAGTTCGATAATTTTGTTTGGGACCTTTACTTTCAAAATATTGCAAATTAGCCACAAGCAAATAGTCGTATTCATACTGGGCTGCCAAACAGGCCGGGTCAGACCAAACGTCACCAGGTCACACATTTATGTTGTGTTGGGCTGGCCCGGCCCAATTTCTGCGGGTCTAGATAATTAAAATTTTAAAAATAAATAAATAAATATTTGATTTTGTGAATCACTACAAATCTGTCATACCTCACATAAAATTATTTCCAGAACTAGTGTAAGACGTGAAATAAATTTATAATAATATATTTTAATTTATTAATTTAAAAACAATTTTTGAAACATGTATAGTTTATAAATTTATTATTCTATTAAAAAATAAAAAAATGAAATGTTGTAGCAATATAGATTACATGTATAAATAAAAAAATATATATAGAATAGAGAACATTGACCTATCATCAAAATACTTATTTGTACCAAAATTACCAAATTCATAAGGATAAATATTGTCAACTACAGTATACCAATTACTGAATTACGTACATTCAAAATTTAAATTTGTTGGAAGTTTTGTTATCGTCAAAATTTCTAGTTTGTAACATAATGTTCTCGTTAGTTTTAGTACCGTGCAATATTTTCATAAATAGAAAGATGTAATGGTAGAGTGAACTATAACTTATTTAAAACCCTTCGGTATAACAGGTAGAATGTGTAAATCGACTGTTTTTCTTCTAAAAGACAAATCAAACGTCCATCCATCAAGACTTTTAACTATGTATTTTAGACTTTGATCAAAATATGTTATACATCAACGTCACATATTATCAATTTTATTTTTAGTATATTTTTTTATATAAATGAGTTCTATTAGGCTCCCTCCGTCCCACAAAAATTTGCACACTTGCCTTTTTTTTATTGATGTCTCGTACTAATTTGTACACTCAAAAAAATAAAGCATCGTCGTAACCACCACCCTCGAAATATACACATATTTACCTATATGTCATTACTTTTTCACACTCAATCTACATTTTTCTTTACTTTATTCATAAAAGTATATAAAACTAAAACATCACCAATTACATTTTTCTTACACATTTCTTAAAATTTGTGCAATCCGAATGGTGAAAATTCTCCTGGGACAGATGAAGTATGTTGCAAGTCGATGACTCGGTGTCGGAATATAAAATTTTGAATGTGCAACATGTCCTTCAAACAATAGGAGAAAAGCTATACCAGTGGATGTCACATTAAGAATTATGTCTCCATGGGATCTTATAGCTGTCAAAAAAGTTCTTCATATGAATGTCTTGTTTATACAACCATATTCATATAAAAAGAAATTAATCCACCAACATAAAAACGAATATACAACTGCAAGTATTTCTTGTAGTATACACTACCATGTTCACCAGTTAGAATTGAAGAAAACCTATCACACTCCTCTAACATCTTTGTACGGTAATACTTCAATTTTTTCTTTAATGAATGCAATATGAGCTCCAGGCACGGAGGTTAAAAATCCCCTTATATACTAATAGGGAGTTTAAATTGATGATGTGTCGTTTTGTGGTTAATTTGACTTATGTGTCATTTTGTGGTGGATTTGACTTACGTATCATAATTTAATGAAGTTGTTAATTTTAAAAAGTATGATGTATAATTAAGTTATTGACTTGAGTAAGATATGATTCATAAACTCTTTTCAAATATTATGTTCTTATTAACTATTTCTTATTATTTTAATATTGACTAATTAAATTAATTTTTATTTTATTGTAGTATTCATTTTATTCTTTAATTTAATTTATTTTTGAACTATTTAATGTACTTTTGAGTACAATACAATCTAAAATGTATTTTTATTGGGGTGTACAATTCTTTATTTAATTAGTTATTAAATTGTATTTTATAATTACTTTAATCTTATATCTCAAGTAATTTTTTCTACAATTATTTTAAATTTATTATAAGTTTAATTTATTTAAAAAATAGAGCTCAAAAATACATATGTAAAACTTATTATATAATTTTATACGTAATATTTATTATATAAATAATTATATTATTTTACAAGATTAACAAATTTGTTATATATACATAATACACTACTTCTATAATATAGAATCCCCTTATATACTAATAATAGGGAGTTTAAATTGATGATGTGTCATTTTGTGGTTAATTTGACTTATGTGTCATTTTGTGTGGTTGATTTGACTTACGCATCATAATTTAATGAAGTTGTTAATTTTAAAAAGTATGATGTGTAATTAACTTATTGGTTGAGCAAGATATGATTCATAAACTCTTTCCAAATATTATATTCTTACTAACTATTTCTTATTATTTTAATATTGACTAATTAAATTAATTTTTTTTTTTTTGCAAATTAATTCTTATTAACTATTTCTTAGGTTAGATTGCAAATAAGCAAAAGGTCGTGATTTAATTTGCAATTAACTCTTTTTAAAATTAACAACTTCATTAAATTATGACAAATAAGCCTTAAAATAATTGTAAATAAATCACAAACTTTAAATATTATTGCAAATTAGACTTCTTAGAAGTCTAATTTGTCCCTAAATCATACCTTTTGATATTTGGTTTGATTGAAAAACAATATTGTTTTATTAAGGTGTTGTTATATCATTAAGAAGTGTAAATTATGTTAGATTCGAACACAATTACATTTGTCAAAAAGACTAAATTACAATAATATTTAAAGTTTAGATTAGATTGCAACTGAGGAAAATGTTGTAATTTAATTAGCAATTAACTAAAATATTTATTTATTTAAGGCTTTGTGGTTGATATTGAAGGTTGATTAACTTACCATTTATTAAGAGTTATTTTAATATTACTTAAATTTTTTATTTTCGTAATTTATAAATTTTTTTAAAAGTTGTTTTCATATTTATTAAATGTTAAAAATTCAACGTTTCATTTTGTCCTATTCTCACAAATTTTATTTAGAATTTGTTTTATAAAACTATTTAATTATACGAAGTATAATATAAATATTTATTTTTATTGACTTTCCACGTAATACGCAGGTGCTAATCTAGTATTAATATAATAAGTAGATGTATTAGAGGTGATGTGATTGAGAGAGAGAAAAATATAATGAAATGTGAGAGGGAATAGTTAAAAAAAAAAAAAAAAAAGAATGGGTAGCTTTCATTAGAACAGACAGAAAAGAAAGGTTGGGTAGCTTTCACTGGAACGGAGAGAGTATGTATTTTTATACCTAGTCGATTTATATATTTAAAAAATTCGAATAGTAAAAAGTAAAATATACAGTAACAAATACTTTATAAGTAAATTAAAAAAAATCAAAACCCAAAATTCTTGGACAATGCAAGAAATATTCATCAATTTAATAGTGTTGTGTCGTGCTACCCAGTGTCCAGGTCTAATTAAGATACATCCCTACAATAAATTGAATATGCAAGTTCATTGATAGTAAAATGGGTTACTAATTACAAATCAAAGTAGTAGCTAGGCAAACATAAGATTTGAACTAAAAAAAATATTGAAGAAAGACTATTTAGTGACATATAATCTAATCTCTTTCAATTTTAGTGTTCCGTCAACTTTATATTCAACACCATTCATGTTTGTGACGCATAAACATAGTCAATTTTCTCTTTCAGTCTTCAATATTATCAAGAGTCGAATTACACTGAAAATTAAAATAAATATTTCACAAAATAAAAAAATGGATTAGAGTGTGGCCAAGTTTATTAAATTACAGTAAAAAAAATGTCATCCCCAACAAAGGCTAAACAAACTCACGAAATTAAATTTAGAATCAATTTTTTTTTTTTATCTTTTTAAATTAAAAAATATGATTAACAAAAGAAAAATCACGTAATAAAAGGAGAAAACATAACAGTATATAGAATATGGACAATACTTACATCACTAGTGCAAAACCCACGAATTTCGTGGGGATTGTAAAAAAATTATAAAAGAAAATGGTAAAAAGAATTGAGAAAAAAAAAGTAAAAGAAAATATTGAGAAGACCTATAAAAAAAAAAAAGGAAGAGAGAGATGAGATGAGAGAGAAGAATTGAAAAAAACTGTAAAACAAAATAATTGTAAATCGTGAGAAAATTAGAATCGGAGAAAAGTGAGATGCAATTCAGAAATAATAGTATATAAGGGTAGATAGATTATTTTAAAATATAATTAAACTAGTGCAAAACCCACGAATTTTGTGGGGGATTGTAAAAAAACTATAAAAGAAAATGATAAAAAGAATCGAGAAAAAAAAAAGAGGGAGAGAAATTTGTATAAAAAAAATTAGGAGATTGAGAGAAAAGGAAGAGAGGTGAGAGAGAAAAATTGAAAAAAACTTTTAAAAAAAAAAGTAAAAGAAATATAAAAAGGGGGAAAGAGAGAGAGAGAGGGAGGAGAGATGAGAGAGAAAAATTGAAAAGAACTGTAAAACAAAATAATTGTAAATCGTGAGAAAATTAGAAAATTAGAATCGGAGAAAAATGAAGAATAGGAGGAAAAAATAAATATGAGAAATTTTGATGGTCGAAAAAAGAAAATAAGAAAGAGAAAATAAAAATGATAAGTAGATAATGTAGTTAGTTAAAAGAGAGATGAGAGAGAAAAAAAAAAAGAAAATAATGTGAAATTCTTAAAAAAATGCAAATGGAAAGAATTTGGAGTGATACGTAAGAGAGAGAAGATTCAGAATCTACCCTTATATACTAACTTGCAAAACCTGCGTATTACGCGGGAATTAAAGATAATTTTATATATTATTATTTTAAAATATAATTAAATTATTTATTTATAAATTTAATTTAATGTTTAAATTTTTTTAATTCATACCCATATTAAATTTACAATAAAAAATAAAATTAGTAGAAATGAAGAATAAGAGGAAAAAATAAATATGAGAAATTTTGATGGTTGAAAAAAAAAATACTTAAGAAAGAGAAAATAAAAAGGATAAGTAGATAATGCATTTAGATGAGAAAAAAAAAAGAGAAAATAATGTGAAATTCTTATAAAATGAGAAAATACAAATGGAAAGAATTTGGAGTGACACTAGGATAGAGAAGATTCAGAATTAGAATCTTTCTTTCGGCTTCTTCAAATATCTCCATTCTCAAATTCCTAAAATTCTAAAATTTTAATTTAATTTTTTTTTCTTTTATTCTCTCTCTTCTTCAACCGTTTCTATTTTCTTCCCTCTCTTCAACCATTTTTTATTCTTCTCTCTCTTCTTCAATTGTTTCTAATTCAAATATTATATCAATTCTATATTTTATATTTTAATTATTCTCTCTTTTCTTTTTTGTTCATTTTGCGTATAAAAAAAATAAATTTGAAGTCACATTTCACAAGTAAACCACATAAAATTTATATATATAATATTAAATTTGATTATATATAATAATATTTTTTTTTACAATCCCGCATAATATGCGGGTCTTGCACTAGTTAGTATATAAGGGTAGATTTCAAGGGAGTGAATATAAAAAATTAATGCATTTGCATATCTCACCAATACAATATTTACACAATTTATTGTTGGCAAATTCTCTCATACACAATTGAGTGTATAATACATTTGAATTTTAATATTCAATTTAATTTTTGAATCAACATTTAACCAAATTTATTAGAGTTCAATTTCAATTGTATAACCAATTAAACTCAAATATCACTCATTATTATTTAATGTAAATTAAAACTAAATTAATTTATTACTGTCATTGATGTAAAAAAAAGTAAATGTCATGAATCATAGCATATTTTTCAACGACAAAAAAAAAACTTATATTTTCAACCACAGTTTATTAATTAACATAAATTGTGAAAAACATTCTTATCTTTCATATAGATAATATAAATTGTGACAAATATTTATAACTTATTTAATTAATATAAAATTTGGTGGCATAATATTGGCTACATTAATTGTTATCAATTAAAATTTCATGATTCATTTAATTCCACAATTACATTATATGGACTTTTTAACATTATTTGATTGATATAATTAATGACAACCTAATTTTATAATTTATCCCACAAAATTAGTTAGTTTCGAAAAAAAAAAATCCCACAAAATTAGTTAATTAGTGCCCCAAAATCTTTGTTGATGGTGTGTCATACAATTCAATTTTAAATATATTAATTGATAATTAACTTTCATCTCTTACTAAGTTGATTATGAGAGTATTTCTATTTTATATGATTATATTACTTTTCATTATTTTATAATGTTTTTTAATATTTTAAATTTTATTTATAAATTAAAAGTCATATGAATTAATTAACATAATGACAAGAAATTTATTATTTAATGTAAATTAGAGTAAATTGAAACTAAATTCATTTATTACTTAATTGGGTGACATTAACTTTTTTTTTAATGACAAATGACATAAATTGTGGCAAAGATTCATTTCTTTCATATAGAGAACATAAATTGTGGCAAATATTTATTAATTAACGTAAGTTTCGGTTGAATGTAGACGTATCAAAACAAATTTAATATCGAAAAAATAGGTAAAAGATATTAACAAAGATATTAAGGTGGTTAATCCATATAATGAAGACATTAAGGTGAATTAATATATGAATTAAAAGAAAATTTTCATACAAAAGAATAAATGTACTTCAAATATATATGTAAAACAAAAAATGCACATAAAATATAAATCATCTTTATACATTAAAGACAAGAATAATTTACGTAACATAAATAATTGTAAATTATAAAATTATAACATAATATAAATTGATGTTGACACTTTTCATTCAAAGTTTGAAAAATTGCATTTAACATTTTTTGTCATTTGTCATTCTTCATTCGATCAAACAAAGCCAAACAATAAAAATTAAGAACCTGCAAATTAAAACACAAACAAAAAAAGCCTATTAGATGTATCAAAAAATAAAAGTGGACTGGCATAAAAAAAATAGATAGAACACACTTCAAATATTCATTAAAAAAAAAACACTAAACACATAGTAAAAATTTCAAGCCATAACAATATCAAGAAGATTGTGGATCATAATTTACAAAATTTTCTCATTGAGAAACAAATCTACCTCTTAGGAGATGAAAATTTGAGTATTGTCAGCAATCATGTTGAAATCATCTTCTTGTTCATCGTCATGATACTCGACATGTTCATAGATTAGACGTAAAAAGAAGAAGAAAGATGAATAAGAGATGTAAAACAAACATTGATAATGAATTTGCGACTAATAGATATTACATATTTATAGGTCTTGAAATAATGATGGATGGTTGTGATTAATCATTAATATATAGAATGTAAGGTTGAGATTAAAGGATTAATCAAAGTTTAAGGAGGATGAAGGGATTTTGAAATGAAAGGATTTGAAGAAGAGAGAGATTGAGGTAGAAGGGTGTGGTGGTGACATGTGTCACTTTAGAGGTTTGCAAATATATGAGATTAAGATGTTAATTAACAGATTAACTGGGGATGGAGAGAGATAGAAATAAAAACAAGTCACCAAACATGAACTTACCGTGCGAGGCCCACCGGAGATTGGAGGTGGGCAACGATCGGCGGGGCGTGGGAGTGGGAATGCCGGAGTGGCCGCTTGGCTTGCAGGGTGAAAGAAGGAAACGGGCCACTGTTTTTGGGCTTCTCTTTTGAGAATTTAGGCATTATAGGTTGGGCGCGGCTAAAGGCACCTAAGGATCCTATGAGTACACCCACATAAACTTTTTTTTATCAATAGTGGCATGCGAAATGTCTTTTGTACCTCTCTTGCACATTTTTTTAAAAGGACGGATGAGTACACCCACCCATTTCATTTCACATGATTCATTATTTCACACGGGAATCATTCTACCATCACCCACCAAAACAACAAAAATGAAGGCTCAATTTTTTGGAACAACAAAGTGAAATATATTAGAGGCATTAGAGATGCAAGGAAAACAACAGTACAGATTACAGAAATAGCAGTACAGATTACAAAAATACAGCAAACACTCTAGCTAAAACAACACTTTGGTTCTCTTGACCATTCCTCGATCGATATTCGAATTTTTTTCCAACACAAACAAAGATTGTTCAAAAAAAATTCCAAAACAAACACAGATTGTTTGAAAAAAATTCCAAAACAAACACAGATTGTTTGAAAAAAATTCCAAAACAAACACAGGTTGTTCGAAAATATTTCTAAAACAAACTCAATAGGTTCGAAAATAAATCACGAACTTCTAAAAACCCTAAATTTCCTAAAATTCCAAAAAATTAAAAAAAATCCTACCTGGAACGGGCGGCGGTGGCGGAGGGAGGAGGGGTGCGAGCGGCCGCGTCACTGGGAGAAGGGCGACGGCGGCCGCGGCAGACAAGGGAGGAGAAGAAACAGCGGCCGCGACAGACAAGGGAGGAGAAGAGGCGGCGATGTAGGGAGTGAGGGCGGTGCTGTCGCCGCGTGGGAAGGGGAGGTGGAGCTGCGCCGCGGCGACGTTGGGAGAGAGGGCGGCGTTGTCACGCGTGTTGGGTGGGGAGACGGAGATGGCGACGAGAGGAGGCGGCCGCGAACGACCGCGAAGGGGAGAGTGAGGGGCTGCGACCGCTAACGGCCGCGAAGGGAGAGAGAGTGCGGGTATGGGCCTACCTGGAACGGGCGACGCTGTTGGCGTGGGCCGCCGCGACGGTGGAGTGGTAGGTAGGCGGCGCTGCAGCGCCATCGATGTGGAGAGAAATGGAGGTGGGTGTCTGAATTTTAGAAGTGGAGAGAATGAATGAGTTAGGGTTTTAATTGAGTGAGGGTAATTTTGGGATTTTCATATGGGTGTCCTCATCGCGTGGGTGTCCTCATAGGATCTGTGTGTGCCTTTAGCCGCGGCCTTATAGGTTTTTAGTTCTATTTTGGTTAATTAAGTTATTAAATTTATATAAAAAAAGAACTGGACCGGCAAAATTTGGACCACGTCCGGTCTGAGTTCATATCATTTTTATTACTCTCTTCTTTAATAAGTTAATTTTTGTCTCATTCAAATTTAGTATAGATATTTTTATTTTTAAAGACATTATATACCCTCTCTTTTTTCCCTTGACTAGAACCCGAGATCTAAGACATAGTATACATACTTTTAAATAATGAAATATATATTTCTTCAATATACTAATAAACCCTCGATTTTTTACATTACACATATTTTATACATAAACTATTAATATGTGTTAAAGAATTGAGTACTACTTTGGTTTGTACCTATAGAATTAGAATTAGACTTTAATGAATTTGTTTAAATGTTGGGTGAATAATTAAATTGGATAAATTAAATGTATCTATATACTCAATTGTATACGAGAATTTGTCTAAATAATTATACTTAATAGGAGTAGTAATATTCATGATAATTATTCAAGTATATTTACAAAAGAATTTATAAAGATACTCAGACATTTTAACCCAAAATAAAATAGATCAATATTATGATGGCAAAAATATACAAATATATCCTGATGATTTCACAAAGAATTATACAGAATATTTGAAATATAGTTAATTGAGATAAGATGAGACATAAATTCACATGTAAAATATGATTTACCATTTACCTTCTTTGTTAAAAAAAAATATATATATGACTTACATTTTTTTTTAAATTGTCTTAATTAATTATAGTATATCTAAATACTATTAGGTATGGAAAGGTATATATTAATATCGTGCAAAATTAGTATTGTTACAATATATGTAAATATTTTTAAATATAACAAAATTTGGCAAATCGAATTATGGTATACCTAACTTTTCAATATGGTAATGCTGTGAATTTTTATATATTGAAAGGATAGGTGTTTAGACTTAATTTCTTATAAGCAATTGAGTTCATTTTTTAAAATGGGTAGGATTAACAATAAATATAAAACACGCGAAAATTATGTATGTTAATTGATGTAGTTGAAATGATTGGACATAGTCTATTTTATGTTGAGATTTAGTGTTCAACTCTCATATTTAATAATTTTCATTGTATGCACTCGCATGTACGGTGCATACTTCAATTTTAATTTTAATTCATCAATTAATTTTAATTTTTTCTGCACCCGTTCATTTAATGAGTTCACCCCCTCCCCCAAATTATTTTTTTACTATTTTTATTTGCACTCGCTCATTTAATGAGTTCACCCCCAAATCATTTTTTATTACGGTTATCTGCACTCGCTCATTTTATGAGTTTACCCCCAAATCATTTTTTACCACGGTTATCTACACCCGCTTATTTTATGAGTTCACCCCCAAATTATTGTTTTACCACGATTATCTGCACCCGCTCATTTTATGAGTTCACCCCAAAATATTTTTTAAAAAATAATCACATTTATAAAACTATATTATCATTTTATTAATTTAGAAAAAATATAATAAAATAAACTCTAATTTATATATTTACAATATGCAGCCGAGTCATTGTCGAGTTACCATCGATTCACCACCAACTCACCATATTAAAAAAAATCGTAAAAATATAATTAATAAAAAATTATCGAAATTAGCCACAAATCTCGATTTTTTTCTTTTTAATTTTTCTTCCCCCTTCTCTTTTCCTTTATTTCTTCCCATTTTCAGATTATTTTTCAATTTTTTATTTATTCATTTTTTTTCCTTTTACTTTTTTTATTTTATTTTGATGTCTTTCTTTTCCATTTTTTTCATGTGTATTTTTTAAATTTTAATACAAAATAATATTATAGGTATGATTTTATTATAATCGATCGGCGGTGCACCTGAATTTCAATTTTAATTTGATGAGTAATGGACCTGCCGGAAATCCATGTCGTTCGGCGGGTAACCCTACCACCACCATGCCCGACCACCTCCTCGACGGCGACGACGGCGCTTCCGTCTCGGCCATTGAAGTTCGAGACCCCTCCTCGAATAGCAATGTCGATTCTTCACTTCCATGACAATTGACATCATCTTCCATCTCAGCCGAAAACCTCTACTCATTTCGACCACCAACGCAACTGCTTCCATCAATCTCCCTTGTGTTCGCGATCTAGGATCTTCTCCGGCATCAATGGCGCTCGCCTACAACACTCGGATCGACGCCGCCTCGCTCTCGTCGTTCATCTCTATCCAAATCGAAGCTGCATTGCTTCGTCTTCTTCACCCTGCTCCTGTACAACCTCTTCCTCCGGCTGACGGCAGGCCGACGGAGGACTGTGAGTATGTTGCTGATGGATCTCTAATCGGCCGGCACTCGGAGCCGGTGACCTTGCCGATGAAATCTCAGGCGGTGACTACTGACCTAGGGTGCTTCCCATTGGGCTAAGGTTTCGTTCAATTTGGCTTGGTAATGTGCACCCCCTATTTTCTTCAGTACACCTTGATCTGTACTCCCTCCACTCTTTTATGGTATTATTGTTAGTGGTACTGGTATTACTAGTTATTTATTGTGGTATTACTACTAATACACTATTGAATTAATATTAATGATTATTGATTACGGTATTATTGATTATTAATTGTGGTATTATTGGTTATTGTTTGTGGTATTACTGATTATGTGGAATTATTTATTATTGCTTAAGGTATTACTGATTATTATTATTGTTTATGGTATTACATATTATTGTTTATGGTATTACTGATAATTATGTTTTGTATTACTGAATATAATTAGATTTGTGGAATTATTTGTTATTATGTAAGATATTATTGATCAATGTTCATGGTATTACTAATTATTGTTCATGCTATTACTTATAATTGTTTTTGGTATTATTTAATATAATTAGATGTGTGGAATTATTTGTTTTTGTATAAAATTTTACTGTAATTAGATGTGTGTAATTATTTGTTATTGTAAGATATTACTAATTATTGTTAATGATATTACTGATTACTGTTTATGGTATTGTTGGTTATTACTTATTGTATTACTGACTATAATAAAATAATATTATTTTGTATTAAAATTAAAAAAAATACTAATGAAAAAAAAAAGGAAAAAAAAAGAAGAAATAAAAAGTATGGAATAAAAACTGAAAAATGAGAAGAAAAAAATCGAGATCTGTGCCTAATTTCGATAGTTTTTTTTAATTATGTTTTTACGATTTTTTTTTTTTAAATATGGATGATTTAATGGTGAATCGACGGTAACTCAGCAATGACTCGACTGCAAGATTGTAAATGTATAAATTAGGGTTGATTTTATTATTATGTTTTGTGTAAATTAATAAAAAGATAATATAATATTTTAAATGTAATTATTTTTTAAAAAATATTTGGGGGTGAACTCATAAAATGAGCGGGTGCAGATAATTGTGGTAAAAATATAATTTGGGGGTGAACTCATAAAATGAGCGGGTGTAGATAACCGTTGTAAAAAAAATGATTTGGAGGTGAACTTATAAAATGAGCAGGTGTAGATAACTGTATTATAAATATGATTTGGGGTGAGCTCATAAAATGAGCGGGTGCAAATAACTGTAGTAAAAAAATAATTTGGGGGTGAACTCATAAAATGAGCGGGTGTAGATAACCGTCGCAAAAAATGATTTGGGCTGAACTCATAAAATGAGCGGGTGCAAATAACTGTAGTAAAAAAAAATTTGGGGGTGAGCTCATAAAATGAGCGGGTGTAGATAACCGTTGTAAAAAATAATTTGGGGGTGAGCTCATAAAATGAGCGGGTGTAGATAACCGTTGTAAAAAATGATTTGGGGGTGAACTCATAAAATGAGCGGGTGCAGACAACTGTAGTAAAAAATGATTTGGGGTGAGCTCATAAAATGAACGAGTGCAGATAACTGTAGTAAAAATTTAATTTGGGGGTGAACTCATTAAATTTGCAGGTGCAGAAAAAATATAAACAAAAAATTAAAATTAAAATTAGGGGGTACGGTGCATACGAGTGTACGCAAGTGTTACCCGTTATAATGACATACACTTTTTAGTGATGTCAGGTCTAGTGTTCGATCAACTCTCATATTTAATAATTTTCACATATATTTTTTTTTAATTATAAAAGTGCATGTCGAAAATAAAGAAAAGTGTAATATGCATTTTATAATTTTTTAATTGCAATGTTTGCAATAATAATTTCAGTTATAATGACATACACTTTTTAGTGATGTTATGTTACACATTTTAGATATATTTTGTTGTATTTTTCAATTGTAGTGACTTACAATTTTCAACAATATTTTTCAGTTATATTGACCTACACTTTTTAGTAATGTTATGCTACACCTTTTAGTCATATTTTGTTGCACTTTTCAGTTGTAGTGACTTACAATTTTCAACAATATGTTCAGTTATAGTGACTTACACTTTTTAGTAATGTTATGTTACACCTTTTAGTCGTATTTTGTTGCACTTTCCAGTTATAATAACTTACACTTTTCATTAAAATATTGTGTTGCACTTTCTAGTTATACTAACTTGTACTTTCTAGTTATAATGACGTACAATTTTCATTAAAAGTTGTGTTGCACTTTTCAATTATAATGACTTACACTTTTTAATAAAAAAATGTGTTACACTTTTTAGTAATATTGTGTTACACTTTTTAGTAATATTGATTTACACTTTTTAATACACACATTTTCAAAAAAAATAATAATAAAAAATTGATGAAGTCAAAATTTTTATTCACAATATTTTTAAATATTTAGGATTTAGGTGACTAACTCAACTCAATTTCCATATTGAAAACTTCACTTTGATCTGGCATTATGACTAGGGTGGGGAAAATAGCAGATTTTGGTATACCATACTTTTTTTTTTTTTAATGGAAAGTTAAATACCAATTCTTTTTTTTCCCTCCTCATGACTCGAAGCTCTAACCATTTGAGCTATCCCACTTTGTCTTGGTATACCATACTTATTGTATTAAAAAAATATCAAATTTATCAAAATACCGAATTTATCAAAAGAGAAACATTAAATATGGCTTTTTTTTACACTTTCTAATCCTTTTTTAACTGATTTTCATACATTCTATTAATAATTTAATATTTGTTTAAATTTAAAGATGCACATAATTGCACATGCAACTATGGTAATTTGCGAACAGAAATTTGCAATTAAACAATTCTGAAAGACAATTTACTGTACAATTTAATAAGTTAAAATAAATTAAAATCATATAAATTTTATAGAATTAAAAATAAAAATATCTGGGGAAACCACCATAGACTTGGAGGAGATTTACAAATACATGTAAAAATTTATTTGCAATAAAGATAGATACTCTATTCCATCCGTACATTAAAAAAAAAAATTGTAATCCTACATTTATTAACAATTAATGCAATTGTATGAATATAACAAAAATTGCAAAATATAATTCTGTCTTAATGGTATGGATAGAGTACAGAAGTAATAATATTAATGCAATTATTTTGAAAATATATAGAATTATATTTATAAATAGGAAGATTTAAAATTCATCTAGATAAAATATACTCCATCAATGGCTTCTTATAATTTGACTCATTTTATTCTCTTTGCCATGATCGTTTTTGCTACCATGTTTGGTGTTCATGACTGTAAGTATATTTTTACAGTTCTTACTTTTATTTTTATTTCTCAATTATACATACGTCTTGATGAGTAACTTTTTTTTTTTTTTTTGTGCTTTTAATTACTATAACTTATTAATAGATTTTGATGTGAAATTAATTTGTGAATAGGTTACGGGGATGGGAGCAACAAAAAGCTTAAAAATATTGAGAGCAACATTTATTCTTCTGATAGAATGGTTTGCAGATATTCTACGTTGCCCGGTGAATGTTTTATTTATAAACCAGGGTGTTGGTGTTGTAATATTCCGGGGTGGAGGGATTGTTATGGCACTCAAGACATATGTTTTTATAATTGTCCAGCGTGAATTTATTAAAAATAATATGTTAATTCCAATATAAATTGAAGTAATCAATAATATTTATAATCATTTTCGTGTTATTTAAAATAAGAATTAGTATTATTTTGTCTTTTCTTTTTTTTTTTTACTGTTTTTCTAATTATTAATTGAAACTATATATGATGGTCTTTTCTAAATTATGCTCTTTTATATTGCTTTCCTTTGTTAATGTGGTCTAAATTATGCTCTTTTATATTGCATTCCGGGCCTCGGTTAAATGACCCCCCACTTTTTATGAATTCACCCATCAAATTAAAAAAAAAAAAAAACAACTAAGACTAAACTACCCTTTTACTAATTTTCAAGATATAACTCAATTAACACTAATTTATACAATAAAAATATGCCACTAAGTCACCAACGAGTCAACATGAATTTTTCCAAAAAAACACAATTAAAAAAAAATATTATGGAAATCAACCACCGAATTTTTTTTCTTTCGAAAAAGCTGCAAAATTTAGAAAAAAAAAATTCGGAAAAAACACAAAAAAATAAATTAAGTTTTTTTTTTTTGCCTAACAAACCTTGCCCCAAATCTCCTCCCACAAGTCCGGCGACGGGCGAGCGGCGGCAGAAGTCGCCGGACGGTGGTGAGAGGCGTGTGCTGAAGAAAATGATATAGAATAAAGAATGAAAATTAGGGTATTTAAGAGAGGGGGTATTTTGGAAAAAAAAATAGGTGAATACATAAAAAAAAGGGGGCAATTTAACCGTGGCCTTTCTTTGTTAATGTGGATTTGCTGCAATTGGGCCCAAAAGCCCATATCCAATAAATGGGCCAGAATTGGCGCAAAAAATTAACGACCCTTCATAAGTCTGTTTCCCTTCAATTTCAAACTTTTTTAAAATACAACGTTTCAACCCTCACAAAACAAAACTGGTGTCTCTCCAATTTTTCTTCTCATCATTCATCCCAATTTCATCAAATTGCTTCCTACGTTTGTAAATTCTCTCTCTCTCTCTCTCTCTCTCTCTCTTACAATTTCCATCAGTTTCAGGGAAATTTTCGTGCGCTCAATTTCCATGTCATGGGAATTTGCTGTTTTAGAAAATATCAGATAATCAAACTTCTTTTGAAAAGATTTTGAATTGTTTCTTCTTTTTGCTTGCTGTGTAGTTCTTGATGCATTGGAATTTGAAACTTTACTTGTTCAGAATATTTATGGATACTTTTACAGACTTGGAAAAGAAGACCAAATAAGGAAACAAATCTGTTTTTTCAAGAAAATTACATACATAGTGATATATAATACATGTTAAGTTCACTGTATGTATATTGCAAACCCCCATTCAAAAGATTCAATTTTTTTTAATGTTCATTAACTCAGTAGTTGAAAAGGTGCTATTTTGATTGAAATTTTTATACTTGTTGCAGGAATGAGCATAATGGGTGTTAGGCCTTACTGTCCTTTGGTGTTTTTATTTTCAATTTTCACATTATTAGTTTCAGCACGGGGATGGTTCTTTTCGTCGAGTCAGGCAAACAACAAGTTGTCGGGAGGAGGAGACGACGCAGGAATGTACACAAAAGGGGTGTCTGAATTCTCGATGGAAGGCCTGAATGATCGGAAGGGTGTCCAATTGATCGAGAATGCTAAGGATAAAATGAGTGTTCCAAATACTTGTTGGCAAAAAGCGTACCAAAACGTGTTTGAAGGGTGTGCAAAGGCACTTGCTGATGAAGAAAAACGGTCCAGATTGGCCTGGGATCTTAGCAACTGCTTTCAGAGGCACACGGGTCGACCAGCTTTCCCTTATTGCGACGCCAAATCCACTGCCACCGAGTGTCTGAAAAAGCTCGATGGAGGTGCTCACAAGGTTTTTCTTGAGTACTTTCTAGAGACAAACTCCATCTGTCACCAATTGCAGTGAGTAGAGTTTCTCTATATTGATTATTAATGTTTGTTTGCTTTTTAAATTTGATGATTCATAAATTTGTTTGTTGCAGGACTGATGCTTTTAAGCGTCAAACAGAGAGATTGGTGAATGAGTTAAAGATTTCTGCTGAATATGCAGAAGTGAAACTAGAAAAGATTGAAGAACATGGGGAGATTTTACTGCAGAACTCGAAACAAGTTCATGACTCGTTGGCTTCGATAGATACTCGAACTCAGCAAGTTGCTGAAACATCAAGAGTGGTAGAGGACCGAGTTAACTCAGTATTGAAACACACTGATCTAGTGTATGAGCAATCTAAGGGAATAGCAGCTTCTCAGGTAGAATTGAGTGAAGGTCAAACTAAAATGAAGCAGAATTTGGCAGAAGGAATGGCATTACTTCAGAATTCGTACGATGATCTTGGTGCCGAAATTAGTAATCTGAGAAAGGAAGCATCAGAAATTGAGAAAGAGATTGGGAAAGTTGGAGATGCAATGTCTTCAAAGATGAGCATTCTGCAAAATAAAGCAGATGATATCGAGGTTATTGCAGGGACGTCGTTGGATAAACAAAAACTACTTCTAGACGGGCAGTCTGAAGCTCTCGATGGTGTTCGTTTTCTGACAAAGTTTCAGTCCGAGGCACTTGAAGAGAGCAGGTACCATTTTTTTAAGTTTTTTGTAAAACAATTTTAACGTTCCCAACTAGCACTTTATAGTATAACAACTAATATGATTAAAAAATACACATAAAATGCAAAAGAATTGTACGGTAAAACAAGTTTACATAATGCTTTGTCTATTTTTGTCTTTAATCTTAATGAACCGCTCACTACAAAATGTCATGTAAATTTACAGGGCAACTCTACAGACATTGGCTGAATTTGGGCATAAACAGCAGGAAGAACTATTGGAAAGGCAAGAACAGCTTCATCAGTCACATAATAGTCTAATTGAGAATTCGAAACAGATATTAGCAGCCCAGGTTAGTGAATTTGTTTAATTTGTATGGCCTTGAAGAAAGCTTGTAACCAGCATTGATCATGTTTTTTCAGGAATCATTTGAGTCGAAACAAGCTACCATGTTCGTTGCCATAGACAAGCTATTTGCCCTGCACAGTGCTCTGCTGTTTGAATCACGAGTTATCTTTTCCTTCTTAGTATACTCAGGCGCAATCTTCATAATCTACATGCTAACAAGTATAAAACACGCCTACAATGTGAGACACAGGTTGTATTTAGGTCTCTGTGTGACATTCTTCATTGAAATACTCATAACTTGGTCTATTACAATGGATGCTGAAAAGTTAGGAAGGATGACACGTTTAGTCAGATTAATCTTCACGTTTCTAGCATCCGTCCAATATCTCTACGCCATCTTTACCTACAGGTCAAAATCTAAAACTCTGATATACATATATAGTGACTTGACTTACATATTATATGGTTGATAATGAATGTTTGTGAAATGTGCAGGGATTATGAGATGCTGAATCACAGATTGCTTCTGACTCTAATGGAGAAGATTAACAGAATAGAAAGAAACAAAGAGATGTCATCATGGGATTATGACAGTGATGGCGAGGTAAATTGGGCATCATTGGTTGATACAGAGTTACCGGAAGATGTGGGCTTATTAGAAGATCCCGACTATTTATTGCCTGAAGAAGTAGGCGAGAATTCCTTAGTTACCAGTTCGAGTACCAAGAGATATAACCTCCGTAGAAGGCGCTAGTCTTGTGCATTTTTATAAGGACAAGATTTAAATTGTTGAAATATCAGATACAACTTATATGCTCTTGAATTGCATTATGTAATTTGTCTATAGAAACAACTGATTACTAAAATGTATTACTGTATAATTCTCCCACCTATTGCACTTCACCAACAATTATCAGACATACTACCTCTGTAAAATTTAAAGAACTTGTCTTATGTAAAAACAATTTTACTATGCAACCGGTTCGCAACTATCATTCTACATTTATACAACTAATATTTTTCAATGAAACAAGGAATACTATCAGACTGGTATATTTACATAAAACAACTAATACTGTTTAAATTTACATACGTGGTAAAACTGGTTTACATAAGGCTTTGCCTAATTTAAAAAACTCAATCTAACAGTTACCTCTTGAGTTGAATTCACGAATCATCATCCTGATCATTAACCAACATCTTCATTCTTCCACGACTCTAAATCGAGATCATTTAATGGCAGATACTGAAACCACTCAAAGTCTCAGTGAATCGAGATCTTTTAATGGCAGATACTGAAACCACTCAACGTCTCAGTGATCCATCACCAAAAGTCATTGCAAGAGCATTTTCCATTTTCAAAATGGTGGAAACGATTTGTGTCTCTTAAGATAATCTTTCTGTCACGCACTTTGGATGCATGCTTCATCCAAGTATGGCAATCTGCACAAACACGAAGATTCTTGGTAATTCTGATAGGCAATCCAGAGCCTAAATGAATCAGTGAAAACACCGTTGCTAGACGTTCACTGTGACCACACACCCACTCTTCTTTCATTTCCTCATCAATATCATGAAGAGCAACTCCTGTATCAGGCCTGTATCCATCTTTCTCCATCTCGTGCGTCAGTTCGTCCAATGTTCTTCTATACTCATCAGACTTACGAAACTCAAAACCCCCACCAGCTACAAAGCTATGAACTCTATCTTTAATCATTACCCAACTGCAACCTGCTTCCTTTTTTATTTTATTTTTCTCCATGAGTTCTCTCACCGATTTAACTTTTTCCCACATCCCTGCATTTGCATAAATATTAGACAGCATCACATAATTTCCGGGATTTGTAGGCTCAATCTCAAATAACAGTTGCGCTAAGACTTGTGCAAGAGGAACATAACCGTGTGACCTACAGGAGTTAAGCAACGAACCCCAAATGCTCCCGCTCGGCTTCATAGGCATTTTCTTCACTACTTCCAACGCCTCTTCAATCCTCCCAGCTCTACCCAACATATCCACTAAACAAGCATAATGTTCCAATTTAGGATCTATTCCAAAATTTGAACTCATTCCTTTAAAGAGGATTTGGCCCTCATTAGCCATCCCAGCATGACTAAAGCCCGAAAACAACGAGATAAATGTCACTCCATCTGGCTTAACATCAGCCTCAATCATCTGCTCAAATACTTTCATAGCTTCCACCATCCTACCATTGATCGCATAACCATTGATGATCGTATTCCACGATGTTAAATCCTTGATGATCATTCGATCAAACACTTTCTTGCAGTACTCCATTAATCCACATTTAGCGTACATATCCACAAGTGAGTTCAGCACAAAAACATCAGGGCATACTGATGATTTCACTATCTGGCCGTGTACCTCTTTACCAATGTAAAGTGCAGTTAATCGAGCACATATAGCTAAAACTGTAGTCAAACTAACCCAACTAAATCCCACCTTCTCCGTCTGCATTTTCCGGAAAGTTTCTAAACCCTCGAACACCTGATTGTTCTTAACGAACCCAGCAATTAACGCATTCCACGTGGGGACATTTCGGTCAGGCATATCATCGAACACCTTCGAGGCATCGTCAAAAGTCCCACACTCGGTGTAAAACTTCAAAAGAACGTTATACACCACTTGATCAGGTTCCACACCCGACTTTATAATCTGAGCATGGATACCTTTTCCGTTCCCAATATCCAGCATACTCGAACAAGCCTTGAGCGCAACTGAAAACGCGAAATTCCCTGGATTCACACCTCGCGACAACATTTCGCAAAAGATAAGCAAAACTTCCCTAAAATTGCGATTTTTGGAAAACCCAATAGCCATTGACACATAAACCGACTCAGGAACACAATCCATCTCCTCAATTCCATGTTGAAAAGCTCGACGCGCCTCTTCCAATTGGCCACAGGCTGAGAAAAAAGTAATGAACTTGGACTTTAAAGTGGGATTCTTGAGAAGATCTTTCTGATCCTCTAACTGGTGGAGGAGATGGTGATATATTTTTCGGCCATGGTGTAAAGATTTTGTAGAAATACATGCGTGTAACAGCGTGGCGTAGGATTCGACATTAGGGGTTTTGGATTCCAGTAGAAGATGAAGAGCTTCGTCTAGTTTTCCAGATTTGGAGAGAGATTTTAGGGTTGAATTCAGAGAATTGGAATTGGGGATTGGAGTGACAGTTAAATTAGTTGATAAGGATGATAAACAAGAAAAGGCCATCGATGGATTCGTTATCAATCAAATGGCCTCTCTTTCTAATTTCTATGCATTTGTTTTATCTCATCCAATTCTTGATGAAGGCTTTAAAAAAAAAAAGTTTTCAAAAAAATCATACAGTTCTGAATTAGTTTTCAAACTTTCTCCACATTAACTTAAAAAAAACACACACACAATTCTTACTTATTTAACTTTTTCTTAGTCAAAACTCAAAACTGATTTAAAATGACGAAGATAATACCTTTTTAATAATTTTTTAAAAAGTAAGTACCTTATTATGAAAATGAGGGTTGCAATTTAGTGAATTCATTAAATGATGCTATGTGTTAATACAATGAGCTACAACATTAGAGTTGACAATGATGTCGTGGGATCAGTAATCTCGGGAAGAGATCTTCGACAGGATGATCCTCTTTCACCATACTTATTTATTCTTTGTTCAGAAGGTCTTTCAACTTTGCTTAGACATGCAAATCATCATGGGCTAATCCATATGTGTAGAGTTAACTCTTGTTTGCCGATGATTCATTATTGTTTTGTAGGGCGTCGACTCAAAAGGCCATGGCAATGAAAAATACTCTTCTCTCTTAGTAATGGAGTTTTGAAGTTTAGTTTTGTAAACTTTTATGTATATGTGTGCACATATTTTGCACATTCGTACATGCACATTTTTTGCACGCCCGTATGTGCACATTTCGTGCAAATTCTGTACATATATGTTTTACGTACAGTCCGTACATGCACATATTTTGCACGCCTATAGTGGTGTGTTTCCATCATTATCGCTCTAATCGCAGTAGTGGTGGTCCTAGCTGAGATTGTGGCCTTCTTTGGCTATCTGACGATCAAGCCAAAGGTGGCTGAAATCAGAATTCATCGAGCCAATCTAGACACTATAGTCTTTGACTAACTGGGTGTGATCACTACACAAATCACATTCGTCGTCAAGGCAATGAACGACAACAAAAAGGCGTTTGCAAGTTTCTACGACACAAAATTAGTCGTAAGCTTCAAGGGCCAGAAACTAGACGAATTGGTGGCCCCGACGTTCAATGCTAAGGCCAACAACTCCGTGGAATTCAACTACATGCGACCATCCTACTCCATTCATCTCACTTCAATGGAAGTAGAGACTGTCAACAGAAAAGGCAAAATTGGTTTGGAATTCAAACTGACGACCAGGACTCGATGGAGAGTCTGGCGTCTTGGTTCAGTGAAGCTCAATTTGAATGTGGATTGCAAACTGCGTTTGCCTGTTGATAAGTTTACCGTGTATCCACGCAGTTGTAGTTCTAGGTCCAAAAATAAAAAATAAAAGTTGTTTTGTCTTTTTTAGGCTAAGTTAAATTACATTCTTAGTTTATGTGTATAGATTACATTCTTACAGTGTAGTACATCTTCCATTTCGTGTTGTTTATGAAAGCTAATATTAACAGACAAAAACTGTTTTCTTTCTTAATTTCTTGTCACTTCTTGTTTTGAAAATCCTACTTGCTAGTTCCTGTCAAGCCAAAAAGAAATGTGATTTGTATTTAGCTTTTATGTATATGTGTGCACATATTTTGCACATTCGTACATGCACATTTTTTGCAAGCCCGTATGTACACATTTCGTGCATATATATTTTACGCACAGTCCGTACATGCACATATTTTGCACGCCCGTAGTGGTGCGTTTCCATCATTATCACTCTAATACTACTGGTCCTGGGATTGTGGCCTTCTTTGGCTATCTGACGATCAAGCCAAAGGTGGCTGAAATCAGCATCCACCGAGCGAATCTAGACACTGTAAACTTTGACAAATTTGGCGGCGTGCTCACTGTAAAAATCACAGTTGTCGTCAAGGTAGTGAACGACAAGGAAAAGGCTTTTGCGAGTTATTACGACACAAAATTAGTCCTAAGCTTTGGGGCCAGAAACTAGCCTATTTGCCGATGTTTGATGTTAAGGCTAACGACTCAGTGGAATTCAACTACCTGGGACGATCCTACTCCATTCATCTCACTTCAGAGGAAGTAGAGACTGTCAACAGGAAAGGCAAATTTGGTTTCGAATTCAAAGTGACGATCATGACTCGATGGAGAGTCTGGCGTCTTGGTTCAGTCAAGTACGTGTTGAATGTGGATTGCAAACTCGGTTTTCCTATTGATAGGTCTACCGTATGTCCACGTGGTTGTAGTTTTATGTCTAAAAACAAAAAAAATAAAGTTGTTTTGTCTTTTTTCATGGTTGCCTGCTCCTGGCAGCAATCAAGATTTTTTTAGGCTAAAAGATGAATTGCAGTATCTTAGTTTATGTGTATAAATTATATTGTTACAGTGTTGTACATTTTCCATTTCGTATTGTTTATGCTGTAAATATAAGTATGAAAGCTAAAATTAACAGACAAATTGTTGTCTTTCTTAATTTTGTTTGATACAGTATTATGGAAGTGAAAGAAGAAACAAATTGTTCTCTTTCGAAAATTCATACATTTGTACATGTTTTAAAGTAAATCTCCACGATGGATTGAAAATCCTACTTCAATTTTGCTCTCTTCCTTAGTATTCCTTCCTAGTTCCTATCAAGTCAAAACTTACAACTGAAGATGTAATTTTTATAGTATTATTTTTACAATAATATTTTTTGGTTGGATGTTACACAACAAAATGTTTTTTTCTTTCTTGTAATGAATAAAATACAAATGTCATGTGCACATTTTGTGCACGATCCGTATGTGCACATTTCGTGCATATTTTGTGCACGATCCGTATATGTATGTTTCATGCACGGTCTATATGTACACTTTTCATACTTATTTTAAGAGTTTTTTTTTTTTAAACATTAGGTGCTTTTTACACCTCCATTTTTTACATTTCAATGCTAACTTTTTTCAGAGTTACTATTAGGTGCAAAATGGATGGTAAAATGCTCTTTATACCTTCTATAAAAAGTAATCTTACTCCCTCACCTACTTCCATTATGCAAAAACTCATTTACTCACAAATTGCTAGAAGAAAGGCCCATTTTTCTTGTTCGTCCAAACCTACAAAATTTCAGGACCGACTCTGGTATCAAAGTCCTTTTAATTTGGTGCGGGTCCATTATTATCTCTCTAATTTTAGTAGTAGTGGGCATAGTCGGGATTGTGGTCTTCTTTGGCTTTTTTACGATCAAGTCAAAGGTGCCTCAAATCAGCATCCACTGGGTTAATCTAGACACCTTAGACTTTGACAAATTGGGCGTCGTGCTCACTATATAAATCACAGTCGTCGTCAGGGTAGTGAAAGACAACGAAAAGGCTTATGCAAGTTATTACAACACAAAATTAGCCCTAAGCTTTCGGGGTAAGAAAATAGCCGACTTGTTGGCCCCGGCGTTCGATGTTAATGTCAATCAATCATTGGAACTCAATCACGCACGATTATCCTATTCCATTCCTCTCATTTCAGACCAAACAAGTGTTGTCAACTTGTCGTTTAAAAAAGGCAAAATAAATTTCGAACTCAAAGTGACGAGCAAGATACGATGAAGAGTCTGGCATCTTGGTTGAGTTAAGTTCATGTTGAATGTGGATTGCAAACTCTGTTAGCCTATTGATCAGTCTACCTATGGAGTATTGTATATATTCCAGCGGCAATGGAGTAGGATTGTTATTTTTTGGGTAAGATTATCTACACCTCCATTTTTGTTAACCGCGCTCCCACTTCTATTTTTTTTTTTTCTTTATGGGCGCGGCTAAAGGCACCCGCGTTTCCTATGAGTACACCCAGGGGATGAGAACACACACAAATTGGATGAGGACACCCACCTGAAAAACTCAAAATTACCCCTTTCTCAATTAAAACCCTAAATCCATTCTTTCTCTTCTCATTCAACAGGACACCCACCTTCCACCTCCGTTTTCGCCACCTCCGGCGCGGCCCACTTCACCCACGCCGCCCACCTCGTCGCGGAGGCCGCAGCCCCTTCCCCTCCCCTTCGCGGCCGCACCTCTTCCCTCTCTGCTGCCCTCCCCGTCGCGCTGCTGCACTCCCCGTCGCGCCGCTCTCCCCATCTCCACCGCCCCTCATTCGCGGCCGCCCCCCTCCACCCCATATTCGCGGCCGCTGCCCTCCCTCCTCCCCACAGTCGCGGCGGCCGCCCCCTCCTCCCCATGTGTTTGACGTGTACTTAAAGAGGGATCTCCGTTGATGCATCAGATTAGATTCCAACTCAGAAACTCTGGGGACACTTTGAGCACCATGTTTCTCATCTGCCTTGATTCTGCAACTTCTTTAAGCCAATATGCTAGCATCTTTCAGCCAGACGCGGCCGCCGCCAACCCCCTCCTTCCCTTCGCCGCGGCCGTAGTGCTCCTCCCCTCGCCGTCGCCGCCGCTAACAGGTAAGTTTAGGTGTGTAAAATTAGAAAATTAGGGTTTTCTGGGGAAAAAATTAGGATTTTTTTTTTAAGTTTGGGAATTATTTTCGAACATAGTGCGTTTGTTTTGGAAAAAATTTCGAACAAGATGTTCGATTTTTATTTTCGAACAAATTTAAGTTGTTTTGAAATTTTTTTTGAACATATTGTGTTTGTTTTGGAAACAATTTCGAACAACTTGAGTTTGTTTTGGAAAAAATTTCGAACATATTGAGTTTTTTTGAAATTTTTTTCGAACATGTTTGTTTTGAAATTTTTTTCGAACAGTTGGTGTTTTGGATTAATTTTTATTGCAATTTTCGAGTTTTTTTTATTGAATGATGGTGGAGGTGGTGGAGAGTGGTGGTGGTGAAATAGAATGGGTGGTGCACTCATCTTAGTTTTTTTTCATAAATTTTACTACAGGGGTATATGTGACATTTCACATGTTCTGAAAAATTAAAAAAATGTTTGGTGGGTGTACTCATAGGAAATCCGGGTGCCTTTAGCCGCGCCCATATCATTATTGGTGGCCCAATAAGATAAAAAATAGCAGCCCATTTCCTTTGATTAATTTCGGCCCAAATAGGCAGCCCATATAATTACACGCCACGGTTATACACAGACACATAGATTTATTGAGGATAATAGGGTTGGGGTATATACCCCTCCAGCTTTGTTTAATACACTCCCCCTTCCATTTATTAATTCAAAAATATATATGAAATACCATATTTACCCCTTAATAAATGTTAGAGATACATACACTCCCTGACTCTAATTTCATCTTCTTCCCCAACTTCTCTACCGCCTCTCTCGATCTTCTCCTCCCCTTTTTTTTCCATTTTCTGCACTCCCCATCTCCATTTCCATTGCAGTGCACCCTAAATACCCTAACCCTAGAATTTCGCCACCACCACCGTTGCCACCACCACCACAACCACTACAAACAAATTCTAACACCCACAAAAATGAATATGTTTGATAAAATAAAATAGCAATAACACTCCAATCGACACCATAACCACCGCCTCAAATAAAATAAAATAAAAAATCTTAGTATTTTTAACAAACCAGAGTCGACCAAAAACACTTCGGTCGACACTGGTTTGTCGCCCAAAAACACTCCAATAGACACTGATTTGTCGCCCAAAAACACTCCGGTCGACACTGGTTTGTCGCCCAAAAACACTCCGGTCGACACTGGTTTGTCGACCAAATTTCGAAAGAAATTAAAAAAAAAAATTAAAATTTTCGACTATTCTTGATTGCTCAAAAACACTCTCATCGACGACCTATCGTCGACGAGAGTGTTCTTGAGCGACCAATAATGGTCGGTAAAAAAAAAAAAAAAAACAAACAAACCTGTACTTCGCCGGCGACGGCGAGCGCTGGCGGGCCGCGACTGCTGGGGGCGAGCGCCGTCGGGCCGCGACGGCTAGAGGCGAAGGAGGGCGGCGGCGTCGCTAGGCGAGAGGGGTGGCGCCGCCGCTTGTTACAAATTTTTTTTTAAAAAAGAGTAGAGCGGCGGTGACGAACGAGGCGAGTGGGAGGGGGGAGTGCGACGGCGATGGGGAGGGGGGAGTGCGACGGCGAGGGGGGAGGTGGAGAGCGCCGGCGAGGGGCTCTATAGAAAACGAAAAAAAAGGGAGAGGAGAAGATCGAGGGAGGGAGGCGGTAGAGTGATTGGGGAAGAAGATGAAAATAGGATTAATGGGGGTGTATGTATCTATATATTTTATTAAAGGGCAAATATGGTATTTCATATATATTTTTGAAATAATAAATAGAAGGGGGGAGTGCATTAAACAAAGCTGGAGGGGTATATACCTCAACCCAGGATAATATTATCTTAAAAATGAAATTAGATAAATGTTGTAAGGGTAAAAATTATGTGAATTATTTCATTTTTTGGAGTGTGCAAATGTTGGGACACCCGTTAAAGAATGTGTGCATATAATCCCTGGATGGAAGGAGTATTATTTTTTGGGTAAGATTTTCTACACCTCCATTTTTGTTAACTGCACTCCCGCTCCTATTTATTTTTTTCCTTTATATCACTAATGTTTGATTGGTGGCCCAAAGGAGCAAAAATAGCAGCCCATTTCCTTTAATTAATTTCGGGCAACCCATATAATTAAATGCAGGCCCAATGTTGATGGTCCATTTTGGTGGGCCAAGTTGAGAATCAAAGGCCCTGGCTATATACCCTTCCAGCTTTGTTAAGTATACTCCCCCGACTCATACACTCCCCCTTAAAATGATATATGTTAGATGTACTCCCCCTAAATTACCCAGATTACCCTCTTCTCTCTTAAATGACATGTTAAATGCACTCCCCCTATTAAAACCCTAATTCCCCATTTATTCTTCCTCATTCTTTTAAAATCCAAAAAAACTAAAACCCTAATTCCTCTCCCCTCCAAACCGCCGACGACAGCGCCACCTTCGTCTTCGGCGCCACCGCCATCGCCTTCGCCGCCGGACACAGCGTAGTCACCGCCAGGTACTGCTTTGCTTTTTTTGTTTTCTTTCTTCTTCTTCTGTAAATTTTCGCTGCCCTCCTCCCTCCCACGGCCACCGTCGCCGCCCCACTTCCCTCTCTCGGCCACAGTCGCCGCCCCCTTCTCCTTTACTCCCACCATCTGCAATTTTTTGTTTTCTTTTTTTCTCCCCTTTTCGACAGCTTCTCCAATATTGTTGCCCCCTCCCTCCGTCGCCGCTTCCTCCTCTCACGGCGTCGCCGCCCCTCCTTCCCCAGCGACGTCGGCGGCCACCAATTCTTTTTTTTTTTTTCATTCTCTCCCGCAACAGCAATAGTTCCTTCTTTTTTTCTTTTTTTTTTTATTTTCGACAACTCTTGGTCGACGATATACATAATCATTGATAAATAATTGTTGACGATAAGGTATATCGTCGACTAAGAGGTGCCGAAAATTTTAATATTTTTTAAAAAAAATTATTTTTCGACAGGAGTGCTTTTCATCGGCAAACCAGTGTCGACAAGAGTGCTTTTCGTCGGCAAACCAGTGTCGACAAGAGTGCTTTTCGTCGGCAAATCAGTGTCGACAAACCAGTGTCGAAAAATATTTTTCTTTAAATTAAGTTTTTTTTTTAACTATTTCTGGTGCGGTGGCGGTGGCGACCGAAGATGTGGCGGCGACGGCGGCCAGAGAAGCGTGGCGGTGGTGGCTGCTCTTAAATTAGGGTTAGGGTTATTCTAAACTTTAATTTAAATTTTAAGAGTGTATCTATCTAATGAATTTTGAATGAAAGGGTGAATTCAGTATTTTATATGAATATTAAATTAATAAGTGAAATGGGGGAGTATACTTAACAAAGCTGGAGGGGTATATAAGTCAGCGCCGAATCAAATGGAGAGAAGAAGCTGGACCACTGTAGGAAGCGGCCCATCTAAGAATTAAATACCCATTTAGCCCATTAGTAATAAAAAGCCGAAGCCCATTTTTGAAGTTAAGTTGCCCAGTTTGATGGGTTCAGTGAAGGAACTGAAATTTGCTGGCATAATGTCAGCAATTTAATGCAACACAACAATGATAATTTGAGTAAATGAGGGTGGATGAAAATTAAAAGAGAATTTTTATAAAAAAAAATCATTCACAGCCTCACCTTCTTAATAAAAGACCTAAAATATTATCTTTTTAAAAAAGGACAAAAACATATGTTAATAACTCGTTATGCCCTTAACTTTAAATTTAGAGACTAATTTAAAATTTTCAAATTTAATTAATGAATTATTTGCATTCCTTATTTTTCGTCTTTAACAACAATCCTCCCAATCAACATTTTATAATTAGAAAACTAATTTCATGAATTCCATAAATAAAAAAAAAAACTAATTTAACATGATTGACTTTCCTTTTCAAATTTGATTTCAATATTATCTAAATATTTGATTTTCAAACAAATCTCCTTCACCTATTTCACCCACAAACGTCATCTGTCTTTTCCACGAACATAGGCGCCGAAGATGATCAAACCCCCCGAATGGAAGATAAAAGCATTGTCATCAGATCTTCCTTGCCGTCGTCGTCCACGATTGAACCCTCCACCCAATCTCCTTCGTGGCAACGTGACAACACAGACGCGGTGCAAGTGACTGGTTCGATTTTTACAATTTTTTACAGATCGGTTGTGTTGCCCACGCTAGAGAGACGAAGGCGACGCTCGTAGTACAGTTAATTTACTAATTTGTTACAGATCGGTTGTGGAATTATTTCTTGGTGTTTATAACAGTGAGTAATGATTTTTTTCGTTTCTGCATGTTAGTCTGACTTTATTCTCAACTTTTTATGATAAGTAGCATATTATCAGTCTATGGACTTTCTCGTGTTACTTAAGATCGAATTCGATAGGAAAACCAAGTTGGTTCGTGTTATAGGTTTTATGTAAATTATTTTCTGCACTTTTTCCTAAGTTGAATGGTTCTCAGTTATATATTTTTTTTAACGAGAATTCTGTCATAGGATATATTATTTTAATTTTTTATATCTCCATAATTATATATAAATTTTTACTTATGTTTCAACATTCAAATTTATCAAGAATGTATGTTCTCTTTGGAATGCAGTTCCGATTTACATAAATATAAATTTTATGCACAACAACCTCGTCATATGCAAATAGTATCTTGTTTCTTTCTGCATTACTAACTGATCTGCATAAAAATAGTTTTTATGCATACCACACTTTGCATATGCAGATAGTTTACTGAATATTTCTGCACTAATACAATTATTATACATATATTTTTTTCCTTTAACTGCATACTATGGTTGTGTATTGCGCATTTATATCCAGAACAACCAAATGCAACAAAAGTTTCTAAATAATCAAATACCATAACCAAATGCAACAGAAAATTTATAAATGAAACGTTTTATGTAGTGGAGAAGGTGGGATATCTAATGGATTATATGTATTAATGATATTTTAATTAATACAGTTGTATTATTTATACTAGTTTTAATTTTGAATAAAATTGTATAATATCTCATTACGTGTTTTTCCTTGTATAATGAAATATATATATATATATATATATATTTGTATATGGCATATTTTTCTGTTTTGAATTAATATATATATATATAAATATTAATTTTTAAACGAGTCAATTTTATAATATCATTACTTGTTTTTCATTGTATGTTATAAGATTGCATATTTGCACTTTTAATTGCATGTGTATCTTATCAAAATTATATTCAACATATTCCACACTAAACTATAAAGGCTATAAAATACAACCATTTAATCATATGTGTATTATACATCAGTCAATTCGATTATGCTAGATTTAATGATGTAATTCTCTATTATTCGATCTACAATTTAATGGGAAAGAAAGGTAGTTTGTTACGACATATATAATGACTATTAACTCTAATTTTATACTCCCTCCGTCCACGAAAAGTAGTCTCATTTGCCCTATATTCTTTGTCCACAAAATCTAGTCCCATACCCTTTTTGAAAACTATCACCCTTCAACCCTCACTTAATTACTCAAATTGTCATCAACTTTATTCACAAACAATCACTTTATTCACAATGGACCCCACAATACCCTTACTTTATCTACTTTTTTCTTAAAACACGTGTCCCACTCCAATGAGACTACTTTTCATGGATGGAGAGAGTAATATGGAAGTTTGAACATTCCATTTTATTACTTCTAATTAATTAAATACATTTAAATAATGAAACGTTTGTTACTACCTGCTATAAATGAAATATCATATTGTGGTAAATTTGCATTGTTCTGCAGACTTTTCGTTTATTTTTAATAATTTTCATTATTTATGCAAATCAAACCCATAATATGCAACCAATATAAAGAAATATGCAGAATTTATGTTTGTCCTTCTGCAATAATCTTAAGTATGCAAAAAATCTTATTTATTTCTCCAGAAATACTTATTTCGTATTTTTGTTCTACATTACTTGGTGTCATATTATTGTTGTTTCTGTATTCATTAACAACAAAAATAACAAAATTAATTGAAAAAAAAATACATGATTTATAAAGTATACGTTACAATATTCATAATTTTCATTAATTTAGGAAAGCTTTAATTTCAGAAAGTCTTAATTGATGCGCAATTAAGGAAGAGTTGATACACACCGATTTAAATATTAAAATTAATTGACTTTCTAAATATTAAATTCATAATTTAAATAGTAAGGACATGATGGTACATTTATGTTACATTTTGATCTTAATTTGAAACTATTTTAAACCATGTACTTATTTAAAAAACCACTAGATGGAAAGAACTAATATGTGAAATCCCCTAAATAAAATGACGCTAATAATATTATCTTAAAAATGAAACAAATTGGAGTAGAGAGTGTTCATTTTATTAAGAGTTTCAAAGCAACACAATGCCAGTCATATATATTTTTTTTAATTTTAAGTTTTGTTGCTTATTTTACATTTGTTTAGTTACCAAATTTCACGAGATGAAAAACAATAATAGTAATTTTCATTTCAAATAAAATCAAAAAAATAATATAAATATTATTGATTAATGGTAGCACCATATATAATTTTTTTATTGAAATTAATATACAATTTATAATATAATACTGTATTAAATAAATTGACATTATTTGGATGAACAATTGAACATCCTTCAAAGCATATATCATTACAACTTTTGAATTATTCAGACAATTGCATTAATATATTATTTATAGTCTGAGTCCGATATATTTAACTAAATAAGCTTCTAAAAAAGTTTGAGTCCGATTTATTTATTAAACGAGTCGAGCTGAACTTTAAAAGACGGGATCGTAAACCTCAATTGGATAGTCTGACGACCCATTTCCATTCTTATACTTTATGTGATACTCATCTATTATTTTCTCTTTCACCGTCGAATCTTATATTATTTTATTAGTATTTCTTAATAAAACAGTCAAAAGAAAATGAAAACTTAGAGTTGGACAAGTATTTAATTAGCAGAACCACACACCAATAATATTAATTGGAGATAAATTCAGTAAAATTAAAAAAAAAAAGAGGGTTTGACGGTTTAGGGTTAAAAAATTAGAAGAGGGAAAATAAAGGTTCGCTCAAAACCTCTTCTCCGACCAATTTTGATAGTGATTAAATGTGGGTGACCAAATGTGAAAAGTGTTAAAGTTCAGTGACCAAAAGTGATATTTTCCCCATAGACAAAAATATCCGGAAATTTCCCCGATATATCCTCGATATATCCATTTTTCGCAGTCACCGATATCGATATTGAGAAGAAACGATATTTCCACGATATTTGTAAAAAAAAATCGAAAATATCGATAAAAATCGATATACAATAACAATATCGAGACTAATATCGATAAAATATCGAAAGAATATTGGAAATTATCGAAAAATATCGGATAAAAATCGAAAAATGTCGATAAATTTAAAAAAATATCATATGAAATAACATTGTATGCTATATTTTATATAAATTTATGATAGATGTAAATAGATTTAAATTGTTTTCTTGAATTTATGTATTAAAATTTAGTTATTAAATTTTCACAATTTTTAAAATTACCGATATCGATATTTCAAAATTTTAAGGTCTCGATATTTACACCGACAACCCGATATTTTTGTCCTTGATTTTCCCTAAATTAAACCCCTCCAATTCATTCCTTGCTTTCGTGGAGATGTTATCACTAGCCAACAACTCCGATTCCTCTTCTTGTCAATTCAGCCTATTTCGATTGAAAAAAGAACACAATATTTGCAAAAAAAAAAGTAGGGAATGGGAGATCAAGGACCCCCTGTCAGTAGAAACAAGTACCATGGATGGGCGAAGCAGAAGCAGAGGATGCGTTCCTGCGATGGTTGATGTTACGGCGATCCCTTTTTTATTTTAGGTATTTTCCTTATAATGATGAAAATAGTATTTCCAGTTTAATTTTCTGCTAATACAAATTACCATTGAAGTAATTGTTCCAATTAGAGGATAATGCAATTTTTTTTTTTTTTCCCTTGAGGGAAGACCAATCCAGTAAAATATGGTTGATCCTGTTGATTATTTAGCTTCAATTCAAACATGCTCAATTTATTTTTCATTATTTGTACTCTATTTGGAACCACACAGAAAGAATCATGAGCTTTAGTAATTTTCATTATCTGTTTTCTGATTGGTTTTATTTGTTTACCCTAAATTGCAATTTTTGTTTATGCTCCCTAAAGGCTTGTAAATTGCGTGGTTGAGAAGAACTGAAAAAAGAATAATATTTCAATAGGGGAAGCAGCTGATGCCATTGGCATTCCCAGAATGCTCATCGATATTCATCACGGTCACCGATATTGATATTGGGAAGAACCGATTTAAAAATATCGATAAATATTGGTAGACAATAACAATATCGAGCCTAATATCGATAAAATATCGAAAAATGTTGATAAATTTCGAAAAATATCAATAAATGTCATACGAAATAACATAGTACATTATATTTTATATAAATTTATCACTGATATAAAATGTATTCAAATTATTTTGTTGATTTTATTTACTAAAGGTTTGTTATTAAATTTTTTTAATTTTTAAAATTTATCGATAACGATTTTAAGGTCTCGATATTTCCACCGATACCGATATTTTCATCCTTGATCACGGTGAATATATCTGATTTTGTCTTGTAAATAACTGATTTTTTTGTTCTCTTTTGAATAATTTTGGTGAAATTGTCTTCAAATATCACAGTAGATAAATAGTCACTTCATAATTCGTAGTAGTTAATTAGAAATACAGTTCCTATACCGTACTGAATTCACCCTGGTATATCCCTTCATCAAGGAATAATTAAACAACTATACTTGATTTGGATTAGCAGAGAAAGTTGTACTTTTTGGTGCTCTAAGTTCATGAATAGTGCACTAACTTTCGACACATAATTTTTGTCTGAAACTGAGACGCAATAAAACAACTGAAGACGTAATTTTTACTCAGTCATCGGCCTAGACATTTCTGTTGTTGAGCCAGAAATGAAGCAATGTTGAAAGTTAGTGTACTATAATTTGTAAACTTAGTGCACCAAAAGTGGATAAGGCCATATTTGTAATCTCCCCAATTTATGCGTAGGTATTCTGGAGCAGTCATGTGTAGGTTTCTAATGCTTTACTGGGACATGCCTATGCTTCAGGTTCCAAGAAGCATCTTGCTAAATCATTGAAGAAGACCCTGCGCTTTACATTCATCCAGTTTAGCGGATGATTCACGATTTCCCAGAGCACTGAAGATAAACAGACAGCATTCGAGAGAGTTCATACGACTAATTTTGGTATGTAATGTCCTATAACCTTTTCTGGTGAGAAACAAATCTCTGTTTTACTTTCTTAAAAAAAATCTCAAATTTTGCTGGGTTCTTTTATTTATTTTTTTACTTTTGGGGAAATTTTTAATGATATGAATTTTGACAGATTGCTTTGGTCTAAAACCTTTCCTGTTGGGGAGAATTTTTGGACGGGCAAACTCCTACCTATTGTGCTCTGTAAGTGTAAATAGATTGGATTATGTCAGCGAAATAGATAAATTAGCTAGTATTTTTATATTTCGAGTTAATCAATGGCGAAAACTGTAAAACCACTAGAAACTAAGAACCAATAAAAGTGGAATGAAAAGATGAAGTTTTGTGGAGTATGTTTAGGATTTCTTCATTGATCATAAAACTGTGTTATGATTAGAATTAATTTAGAATGATATGAGTTGTTCTTTAGATCCGATGCGCAATGAACTAGTACTGTTAATTTTCTTCTGCGGGTGGTCGTTCTTGGGTTCTCTCTCTTTTTAATACAGGTTTTATACTACTCTTGTGAACAACCAGGAATCTCTAGAGTCGAAAGGTGAATGAGACCAAAGCTACTGCAAGTTCCAATTGAAGAAGGTTCTTTGCATATGATGGGAGTAGATGTTTCTTTCTCTTGTGATCGAAGAAGAAGCGGCAAAACGTGAGTCCTTGTTCTTTGTGTTGCTCTTTTTTCCTGTGGTGTTTGACCATGCATGTTTTTTTTGTGCCTTTACATATTGAGGATACTACTACTATATATAATTCCAAGCGTTATCTTAAAAAATATTATATCCTGTTCCGTCAAAAAAAGTATATCCTGTATTGATGTCCTTTTTGGTGCCCAGGAAGCTGTTGAGAATGTGCATGCATCTGCTTCTTGCATGTTTTAGGATTTTCATATTCTTACTTGTGTTTTATACAACCAAATCCTTCTTCTTGCTGTTGCCGGCAGGCACACTGAATTGTGTGAAATCCATATTTTGAACTACTGCATATACCTGCTGCTATCCTGAATTGTGTGAAATCCATGACTCATGGAATAATGGGACTTCATTTTGGATAAACCATTTTCACAACTTCTTTTATTTTGTTTATAATTAATTTACTCCTTTTACCCACTCACACTCCATTTAAATCTGTATACTTCATTAGTAAGATCAAATCAGTATTTGGCCTTGTGATCTTCTAGAAATTCTCCTTGTTTCCTTCATCTCTATCTAAAGTTTTTTAGTAGATAAATGGTGGTTTCTACTTTTGCCATTGGAGTGTTGTAATGAAGTTGGGGTTGGTTTTCTTAGTTGCTATTTTTTCTACATTTTCAGGAATGTCAATCATCATCACGGGAAGGAAGTTGATGTCTGGGCTGGGCAGGTAGAATTAGCTTCTAAAACTTGTATTCTTTTTTATATTAACAATAATCTAATTTGATTTCAGATTTCGACCTTGGTTAAAATGTTTTTTTTTTTTTTTTTTTTTAACATGACGTGTACAATATTTGTTATAAATATACATCAATGCCATGTGCAATGTGTATATTGCGTGTACAATTTTGTTATAAATATACAATGTTTATATTGCTTGTACTATGTTTTGTTAAAAAAATCTGAATATATATCATAAAAAATCTTTCATTATATATGTTGGTGTTCATTATACAAGTCGAAGTTCAATAATTATATTGTTCATCGACCTACAATGAACACTAAGTCGATGTTCAATAATTATGTCAGTGTTCTTCAATACAAGTCGTTTAACATATGTAATTACTTTCATTATATATGATCAGGGTTCAATATATATAATTACATTTTTATGTAATTACTTTCATTATATATGATCAGGGTTCAATATATATAATTACATTTAATATATATGTTGACGTTCAATATAATTTGAGATGATGATTATTGTCTAAGTTATTATTATTATTATTATTTTTTGTATATTAAAATATTTAAATAAAAAATTTTGAATATAAATTATGAATAAAGAAAATTGAATTAAAAAAAAATCTGACTTAAAATTTTGAAAAAAATTCTGAATAAAAAATTCACAAAAAAAATCTGAATTAATTTTTTTTAAAAAACTCTAAATATAAAATTCAACTAAATTCTGATTTAAAATATTGAATTAAAAAAAAATTGGAGTAAAAAGCTAAATAAAATATAAATTAAAATTTTGAAAAAAAAAATCTGAATAGAACTAATTTAAATAAAAAAGTCTGAATAAAATATAAACATAAATAAAAATAGAATAAAATATAAATATTGAATTAAAAAATTTGCGTGAATAATTTTTGAATAAAAAATTTGAGTAAAGAGTAAATTAAAATTTCGAGTTGAATAAAATATAAATAAAAAACTGAATAAAAGATTTGAATTAATAAGTTGATAGAAAAAGGTAACTCTGACAATAAAGACTTTTGAGTCAAAACTATCACTTTTGTATGGGTACAATTGTAATTTTATCTTCATTTCAAATACTTTTTCACACTCAATCTACTTTTTACTTTATTTTATTTATAAAACTAACCTCAAAACATCACTCATTACACAATTGTAACTTTATCTCCATTTTTTTGTTGTGTAGTAGTAACTAGTAATGTTAAAAAGTAAATACAAATGGCTTGGTTGGGAAGTTTGTGTTGTAAATTAATTACTTTTGGCACGCAAGTGTGTTGGGAAGATGGCTTTATGGCTAGGAAAAGTAGAGATACGAAAACCTTCCCTACTAATTACACCAAAGAACCCATCAACAGTTCCCATCTCTCTGATAACATAAAACACCCAAACATTAGGAATTTCTCATAAGCCCCCAATGCCAAAGCCAAAACTTGGTCCTCGATCACAACCATGCATACAAACCCCTTAATTTGGTGCGCGTCCATCATTGGCTATCTGATGATCAAGCCAAACACCTAGCTAGCTAAAGTTGTTATTCGAGTCGAGTATTTGAAGTTCGAGCTCGCGCGACTTGACTCGATAATGGGAATTAAAAGAATTTTTTTTAGATATGGAGCCTAAAATCCAATCATTGGAACTCAACTACGTGCCACAATCCAATCTCATTCCAGACAGAGCAAGCAGAGGCGGTCAACTTGTCGTTCAAGAGAGGCAAAATAGATTACCAATCAAGATTTTTTTTTTTTTTTTTTTCAAATATTATTGTTACTAGCAAAATTAATTAATAGTTTTTACAATACTGTTTTTTACATGACAAAATTAATGTTGTTTTTGCAGTATGTCTTAATTACATCTTGTGAGTGGCTTCACACACATTGGTTGATTCTAATTAACTTGCCACCTTAACGAGTTTGGAATGATTTAGAAAGAGAGCAAAGTATGAATGGTTTAAATTAAACACATGCACATGCATAATATTTATTCATTTTACTTATTCAAAACCACATTTTGTAGTGCATGGCTTCACACACATTGGTTGATTCTAATTACCTTGCCACCTTAACGAGTTTGGAATGATTTAGAAAGAGAGCAAAGTATGAGTTTGGAATGATTTAGAAAGAGAGCAAAGTATATGAGTGCTTTAAATTAAACATGCATAATATTTATTCATTTTAATTACTTATTCAAAACCACATTCTGAACAATAATTCCCATTTCCCATTTCGTATACTTCAAAACCACATAATTTCAACAAAAAATGCCAATGCCAATGGTAGGAGTTCGTAACATACGCACCCTTTAATTTGGTGCGTCTCCATTGTAATTTCTATAATCGCAGTTGCGGTTATTATTATCGGGACGGTGGTCTTCATTGGCTACCTAGCAATGAAGCCAACCACGCCTCATATGAGCATCCGACGAGCGAATATAGACGCATTGGATTTCTTTGAGAGAGGCGTGCTCACACTACAAATCAAGGTGGTCGTCGAGGCCGATAATTTTGATAACCAAAAGGCTAGTGCAAGTTTCTACGACACGAAACTTGCACTAAGCTTCCGGGGCCAGAAACTAGCCTACTATGTGGCCCCGACTATCGATCTCAAGGCCAACCAATCAAAGGAAATCAACTACCCGCCAAAAATCTATTCAATTCATCTCAATTCAGAGCTAGCAGAAGCTGTCGTGTTCAACAATAGATCGGGAAAGATAGATTTTGAACTCAAAGGGACGACCATGACTCGTTGGAGAGTGTGGCGTCTTGGTTCAGTTAAATCCATATTGAATGTGGATTGCAAACTTCGTTTGCCGATTGATAAGTCAACCATATATCCACGTGGTTGTAGTTCTAAGTCTTAAATTCTAGTAGTAGTATTTTTTTTCATGGTTGCCGCAGCTGCAATCAAGATTTTTTTTTAATTTATGTAAATAATTAATTAATAGCTAGTAGTATGTTTAGTTTATGGTACGTTGTATGGTAAAAGCGAGCATATCGAATTAATGAAAGAATTAATTAGTCCGAGACATATATTTTGTACTTGTGTGTAACTGAATGGAATGGCCTATTTAATTTTATTAATTAGCTAGCTATATATATATTAATTCCTTGATATAAATTTTGTTCATCCGAAATTGATGATCAGACATTTGCATGTGTAAATATTAATTTAAAGTATATAAATCGATTGAAAATCCTAGCTACAATTTCGATCAGTATTTGTTAGTTTCTTA
Organism: Galeopsis tetrahit; assembly: GCA_963675135.1. NCBI lineage: Eukaryota > Viridiplantae > Streptophyta > Magnoliopsida > Lamiales > Lamiaceae > Galeopsis > Galeopsis tetrahit. The sequence goes on along the minus strand of OY776125.1, from coordinate 11,777,852 downwards.
CATGCATCAGTACTGATTCTTTTCGTTGCTACTACTCCAATCCAATCCAATCCAATAAATAAATACAGTAACCAACAAGTTTAATTGGAATGACAGATAAACACACCAAAGTATATACTGCATGTATTCAATACCACGTTTGGTACATTATATAATTACAGCTAGCTGTATATATTTATTATATAATTACAGCTAGCTGTATATTTATTAATTGTATTATATTCCTGCGGCAACGGAGTACTCAGTATTATTTTTTTGGGTATCCTCCATTTTTTGTCCTATTTATTTTTTTAATTCCTTTATATCGCTACGCTAATGTTTGATTGGTGGCCCAAAAGGAGCAGCCCATTTCCTTTGATTAATTTCGCCTCGCTCATATAATTTTCAAATAGGCAGCCCATATATATAATTATACACACATGCACAGACTTATTATTATCTTAAAAATGAAACAAATTAGAGCAGGGAGTATTCATTTTATTAAGAGTTTCAAAGCAACACAAAGGCCAGTCATTTTTTTTTTTTTAATTTTAAGTTTTGTTGCTTATTTTCCAATTGTTTAGTTATCCGATTTCACAGGATGAAAAACAATATGTTGGGGAATAAAATGATAAATGTTTTGATTAAATACCAAAACCCCTGAGACATGCCTAGTCATAATTGATTGTGTTCTAAAAATGTTAGAACATATAGCATAAGGCTAGATGAGAAGCTGAAAATGTTAGGCAGCTCTTAGATGATTAGATGCATAATTTGAGGGGGAACATATGCTTTGAAGATCATCAAGATCAAGTCCCCTCAAGGCTCAAATTCTGGAACAATCACTAAGTCTATTGAAGACCAAGTATACTGATCAGGAGAGTTGTCCAGAGAAGTTGTCTTTGCTCAATTAAAGCAAGAACAAAGGTTCTAAAGCTCAAAAGGCCAAGTATATTCAAATGCTCTGATCAGGAAAGCTGTCCAGAGAAGTTGTCTCTGCACAATTAAAACAAGAACAAAGCTCTAAAGCTCAAAGGCCAAGTATGCTGATCAGGAGAGTTGTCCAGAAGAGTTGTCCCAGAACAAGTGTTCTGAAGCTTGAAAGTCAACTATGCTGAAGAGATTAAGGCAACTTCACCCTAAAAGCCTTCAAAGAATGATGCTAAGATCAAATCCAAGTGATCAGGGAAAGAGCCAAGTCATCTGAAGAAGAGCAAGCCAACTATGGTGATATGCAAAGTCTACTGATAGTGATAAGCAAAGTTGTCCATTTGATAAGGAATGTTGTCCTATCATTGGATCAAACCTCAGAAGCCATGTCCAAGTCCTAACAAGTGAATCTTAAAGTCAGACATTGGGAAGAGTGCTGCAGAATGAAGACAAAGTCTTACAAGCCGTTTATTACCCAAATAAGGACATGTCACTATCAAAAAACTGTCTTCCAGTTTGAAGAACTCCAGGAAGACATTTATAGCAATTTGAGACTGCCTCTCCAACGGGCAAATCCTCAAATTTGTCTATAAATACAAGAAGTGTGAAGACCATTTGAAGCATCAATCAATCCATTCTACATCCAACTGAACAATTATTCTGAAGCTTCAAAGTCCCCAAAAGACATTCTTAGTCTTGAAACACTTCTTCTAAGCTAATCCTCATTGTATATCCATGCAAAGCTTAGAGAGATATCCTATCCTTATACACTGATCTTCACTGTAAAGGATATCTCATTAGTTGGAACCTTACTTCAACCCTTAACCCTTTCAAGTGAGAAAGTGAGAAGGTGGTAGTAGTAGAAGTGGTAGGAGCTGACTGTTGAGAGAAGAACAGTTCAGTTCTGAGTTGATAGAGGGTACTAGGACTCTATACATCCTAGGGATCAATTCACCAAGGAGTGGTGTTCTTGATCAAGTGCACCTTGGCACTATAAAACAAGTTAATTCCAAGAGTGAAGGAATTATCCTGTTAAATCAGGGAAAGTGGATGTAGGAGCTTGAGTCTCTGAACCACTATAAACTCTTGTGTTAATTTATTTTCAAGTCCTTTCATACATTCAACATTGCACACCAAAACTGATCTTCAAAAGAACACATATTCAAAGACTGTGCAAAACTGTATTGGACAAGTTCCCTGAAAACTGGACTATATTGCTTAAGTGATTTCAGAACTTAAAGGAGTTTAAACTAAAGGGCCAACCACTATTCCGCACTTATAACCAATCTAGATAGTCATTCAACTAAGTACTCTGTAGTACTTAGTAGCTTGGTTATCTTAGAAAAAGGTTATACATCTTCAGCAGAGTTGTCCAAGACAAACTTGCTGAACTCTGGTTTGATCAAAGTTGAAAAGAATTTGCATACAAGTGTATTCCCCCCCCATACACTTGTTATATACTCCTTTCAGGACCAACACAATACAAAAAAGAGAATAGTAATTCTTATTTTAAATAACACCAAAAATTAATGAACATAAATATTATTGATTAATGGTAGCACCGTATATAAATTTTTATTGGAATTAACATACAATTTATAATACTATAACATTAAATAAATTCACATTATTTGGCTGGACATTCATCAAAGCATATATCTTCGGTGCCCCAACATTCTGCAAGTTTTCCCGGCAAATTACAACACCAACACCCGTCAATAAAACCACCACCGCAGTCTATCCGACCCTTTTTAGCAAGACAAACCATTCTCTTTGAATTAGAAATACTGCTATCAATGCTTTTAAGCTTCCTGTTGCTACTATCCTCGTAACCTGTTCACAAATTAATTTCACATTAAAGTTTATTAAGTAATAAATTAATTTATTTTATATATACTTACATTCATGAGAACCAAACAAGGCAGCAAAAACTACCATGGCGAAGAGAATAAAATGAGCCAAATTATAAGAAGCCATTGAGTCGGTAAAAAAAATTCTGGATGATTTTCAAATAATAAGATCATCATATTTATAGTTTTCGTCTACCCTATTCATATCATTAAGATAGAATTATATCATTACAACTTTTGAAATATTCAGACAATTAATTGCATTAATATTACAGTATTTCTTATCGATCTACTCTATGCATACAATTAAGATATAATTCCATTCTTACAATTTTTTATTATATTCAAACAATTGCATTAATATTATACTTATCTTTAAAAAAAAAAAAAACTAGAGAGAGATTTTGTTTGCTAGCTAAAATTTGGGGTTTGTAAAATAACTCATTTTTCAATCCAACTAAATGATTATAATCACTATAAATGATATGCAATGTGATTTTAATTCGGGATTGTGAAATTACGTATTTCTTTTAATTAGATAATACATTTGCTCATGTTTGTTACCATCATACGGAACACATTATGCACAAATCATTTAAGTCCACATTTTGTTAATTATTTCTCTCGACAAGTCAAAAGTCCACTTTCCAACATTTAAATCATTATATCTTTTTCTCCAATGTGTATTTATGTCTATAAATTGGAAAAGAATTATACTAGCAATTTCATATATTAAAAAGAGTAATATGCAAATTATACATAATTATAAGTCGCAAACTTTATAATAATAATAAAGTATGTAAAACACTCATATGAAATATTTAAAGGTGAAATATTAGTATATTTAATTAAGGAAGGTACAAAATTTGCGAATTTGTAGTGAGTCTGATTGGTCAAACATATCTTTTCAAAAAGTCGTGCAAAAGGCTAATAGAAAAGCGGATTACTATAAAGATAAAGATAATTATAGTGTTATATATATTTATAAAGAAAAGCGGGGAAATATGTGTTAATGTAAGTGCAAATAACACATAAATATACTTTTCACATGAAATTTTCAATACATTAATTAATTTAAGGAATGATAAAAAAAAAATCGATATTTTTTGCAAGTCATACTAAATTAAACATATCTTTAGAAAAAAAATACAATTATATGTTACTTTAGACGAACAGAAAAACTTGTATATATACTATTTTAGCATGAACTTGCAGACAAAAAATTCTAAATTCACAAAGTCCAAAATTAATTATATGTTTAACGTACGTAAATTTATTTATATTGTTTTATTTGCACCCTCGTATAATTTTAATTCATTTTATAATAATTACTCAAATCATTCAATTATTACTATACTTCTCAAACAATTAATATAATAATATAACATCACTCATTTTTACATAATTGATTTGACATAAAGTTACATCTTATCCTACTCAACATCCCAAAACAAACACATACAATCACAATCACTATTCATCCGGATTTCACCAACCAGAATTTCCCCATCCCCATCTCCTACATCCTACATAATCCCAAAACAAATATGCCCTAAGAGTTCTACATGTTAACATAATAATTTTTTTTTTTTTGGAAAGGTACTGTAGATTATTGTCTGTAAAATAACAATACTCAAAATTAAAATGAACGCCTTTTTTGTTGGATCAGAGTATGTATTTTGTGTGTCCCCCTTTTATTTTCAATGGAGTATTAATTGTACTCCCTCCGTCCCACAAAGATAGCTACATTTGACTTTACACACAGATTAAGAAAATTCAATAAATGTGGTTAAATTTAGCTAATGTGTCAATTTTACCCTTGAAATTACATTTTTCAAAATCTGTTAAGCATTAATTACTCTTATTAAGTAGGGGTAAAATTGACAATAAAACATTTAATACTAAAGTAAAAAAGGAAATGGAGCTATAATTTGGAACATCCAAAAAAAGAATATGGAGCTATCTTTTTGGAACGGAGGGAGTATTATATTCCTGCGGCAACGGAGTACTCAGTATTATTTTTTTGGGTATCCTCCATTTTTTGTCCTATTTATTTTTTTAAGGGGTGGCTAAAGGCACCCGATTTCCTATGAGTACATCCACGGGGATTTGTTTTGTCCCAAGGGTGTTGCGAAATGACGTATTTACCCCCCTGTACTTTTTTAAAAAAACGCCGGATGAGTACACCCACTTCCTATCTAAACGCGGGAATTCGAAGGGTCATCACTTCTTCCCAACATTGGGTCCACGTTCGAAAAAAACTTCCGCGAGTTTTAATTGGTCGAATTTTTAACCTTAAAGTCTCTGTAACGAACAAATTTTCGAACATTTGACAAATGTTCGAAAAAAACTTCCCAACATTCGGTCCATGTTCGAAAAAAACTTCCCAACATTGGGTCTATGTTCGAAAAAAACTTCCGCGAGTTTTAATTGGTCGAATTTTTAACCCAAAAGTCTCTGTAACGAACAAATTTTTGAACATTTGACAAATGTTCGAAAAAAACTTCCCAACATTCGGTCCATGTTCGAAAAAAACTTCCCAACATTGGGTCCATGTTCGAAAAAAACTTCTGCGAGTTTTAATTGGTCGAATTTTTAACCCAAAAGTCTCTGTAACGAACAAATTTTCGAACATTTGACAAATGTTCGAAAAAAACTTCCCAACATTCGGTCCATGTTCGAAAAAAACTTCCGCGAGTTTTACTTGGTCGAATTTTTTACCCAAAAGTGTCTGTAACGAACAAATTTTCGAACATTTGACAAATGTTCGAAAAAAACTACCCAACATTGGGTCCATGTTCGAAAAAAACTTCCCAACTTTGGGTCCATGTTCGAAAAACCAGTCCAAAACGCTGCAATCGTGCTAAACCATGCGAATTAGATGTCCATTGGTTTATTTTCATCCCAACACATCAAAAATTGATACATAAACATGATTATAACACAAAAAAACAACCTTAATCAACACATGCATGAATTAACACCAAATTCAAAAAACAAAACGTAAGCCCTACAACAATAAAATCAATGTTTCAATCAACAAAAACCGAAATTATACACGCGTCCTTCTCTTTTTCTCAAATATAAGCCAGAAAAACTAACCTTTAATCATTTTTGCAAAAAAAAAAAAAAATGCGTCTTCCTCAAATGCTCAAAAAAAAACGATGCAGGGCCGTGTCTCTCAATCTCCTGTTCGACGTCGCAGGTGAGTGAGGTTTCGTTTTTGGAGGGGGAACGGTGGAGTGGGAATGGGGGAGAAGAGTGAGGAATGGGGGAGAGAAGTTGAGAGGGGTGGGTGTACCGAATGGACAAAATGGAGAGAGAAAGGGGGAGAAATGTTAAGGGTAATTTTGTGTTTTTCACATGAGTGTACTCATCGCGTGGATGTACTCATAGGAAATCCGGGTGCCTTTAGCCGCGCCCTTTTTTTAATTCCTTTATATCGCTACGCTAATGTTTGATTGGTGGCCCAAAAGGAGCAGCCCATTTCCTTTGATTAATTTCGCCTCGCTCAAATAGGCAGCCCATATATATAATTATACACACATGCACAGACTTATTATTATCTTAAAAATGAAACAAATTAGAGCAGGGAGTATTCATTTTATTAAGAGTTTCAAAGCAACACAAAGGCCAGTCATTTTTTTTTTAATTTTAAGTTTTGTTGCTTATTTTCCAATTGTTTAGTTACCCGATTTCACAGGATGAAAAACAATACAAAAAAGAGAATAGTAATTCTCATTTTAAATAACACCAAAAATTAATGAACATAAATATTATTGATTAATGGTAGCACCGTATATAAATTTTTATTGGAATTAACATACAATTTATAATACTATAACATTAAATAAATTCACATTATTTGGCTGGACATTCATCAAAGCATATATCTTCGGTGCCCCAACATTCTGCAAGTTTCCCCGGTAAATTACAACACCAACACCCGTCACTATAAGCACGACCGCAGTCTGGGATACCCTTTTTAGCAAGGCAAACCATTCTCTTTGAGTTAGAAATACTGCTTTTAAGCTTCCTGTTGCTACTATCCTCATAACCTGTTCACAAATTAATTTCACATTAAAGTTTATTAAGTAATAAATTAATTTATTTTATATATACTTACATTCATGAGAACCAAACAAGGCAGCAAAAACTACCATGGCGAAGAGAATAAAATGAGCCAAATTATAAGAAGCCATTGACTCGGTAAAAAAAATTCTGGATGATTTTCAAATAATAAGATCATCATATTTATAGTTTTCGTCTACCCTATTCATATCATTAAGATAGAATTATATCATTACAACTTTTGAAATATTCAGACAATTAATTGCATTAATATTACAGTATTTCTTATCGATCTACTCTATGCATACAATTAAGATATAATTCCATTCTTACAATTTTTTATTATATTCAAACAATTGCATTAATATTATACTTATCTTTAAAAAAAAAAAAAACTAGAGAGAGATTTTGTTTGCTAGCTAAAATTTGGGGTTTGTAAAATAACTCATTTTTCAATCCAACTAAATGATTATAATCACTATAAATGATATGCAATGTGATTTTAATTCATGAAATTACGTATTCTTTTAATTAGATAATACATTTGCTCATGTTTGTTACCATCGTACGGAACACATTATGCACAAATCATTTAAGTCCACATTTTGTTAATTATTTCTCTCGACAAGTACTCAAAAGTCCACTTTCCAACATTTAAATCATTATATCTTTTTCTCCAATGTGTATTTATGTCTATAAATTGGAAAAGAATTATACTAGCAATTTCATATATTAAAAAGAGTAATATGCAAATTATACATAATTATAAGTCGCAAACTTTATAATAATAATAAAATATGAAAAACACTCGTATGAAATATTTAAAGGTGAAATATTAGTATATTTAATTAAGGAAGGGTCCAAAATTTGCAAATTTGTAGTGAGTCTGATTGGTCAAACACAAAGGGAAAGATAGATTTTGAACTCAAAGGGACGACCATGACTCGTTGGAGAGTGTGACGTCTTGGTTCAGTTAAATCCATATTGAATGTGGATTGCAAACTTCGTTTGCCGATTGATAAGTCAACCATATATCCACGTGGTTGTAGTTCTAAGTCTTAAATTCTAGTAGTAGTATTTTTTTTCATGGTTGCCGCAGCTGCAATCAAGATTTTTTTTTAATTTATGTAAATAATTAATTAATAGCTAGTAGTATGTTTAGTTTATGGTACGTTGTATGGTAAAAGCGAGCATATCGAATTAATGAAAGAATTAATTAGTCCGAGACATATATTTTGTACTTGTGTGTAACTGAATGGAATGGCCTATTTAATTTTATTAATTAGCTAGCTATATATATATTAATTCCTTGATATAAATTTTGTTCATCCGAAATTGATGATCAGACATTTGCATGTGTAAATATTAATTTAAAGTATATAAATCGATTGAAAATCCTAGCTACAATTTCGATCAGTATTTGTTAGTTTCTTACATGCATCAGTACTGATTCTTTTCGTTGCTACTACTCCAATCCAATCCAATCCAATAAATAAATACAGTAACCAACAAGTTTAATTGGAATGACAGATAAACACACCAAAGTATATACTGCATGTATTCAATACCACGTTTGGTACATTATATAATTACAGCTAGCTGTATATATTTATTATATAATTACAGCTAGCTGTATATTTATTAATTGTATTATATTCCTGCGGCAACGGAGTACTCAGTATTATTTTTTTGGGTATCCTCCATTTTTTGTCCTATTTATTTTTTTAATTCCTTTATATCGCTACGCTAATGTTTGATTGGTGGCCCAAAAGGAGCAGCCCATTTCCTTTGATTAATTTCGCCTCGCTCAAATAGGCAGCCCATATATATAATTATACACACATGCACAGACTTATTATTATCTTAAAAATGAAACAAATTAGAGCAGGGAGTATTCATTTTATTAAGAGTTTCAAAGCAACACAAAGGCCAGTCATTTTTTTTTATTTTTTATTTTAAGTTTTGTTGCTTATTTTCCAATTGTTTAGTTACCCGATTTCACAGGATGAAAAACAATACAAAAAAGAGAATAGTAATTCTCATTTTAAATAACACCAAAAATTAATGAACATAAATATTATTGATTAATGGTAGCACCGTATATAAATTTTTATTGGAATTAACATACAATTTATAATACTATAACATTAAATAAATTCACATTATTTGGCTGGACATTCATCAAAGCATATATCTTCGGTGCCCCAACATTCTGCAAGTTTCCCCGGTAAATTACAACACCAACACCCGTCACTATAAGTACGACCGCAGTCTGGGATACCCTTTTTAGCAAGGCAAACCATTCTCTTTGAGTTAGAAATACTGCTTTTAAGCTTCCTGTTGCTACTATCCTCACTAAACAAGCATAATGCTCCAATTTAGTATCTATTCCAAAATTTGAACTCATCCCTTTAAAGAGGATTTGGCCCTCATTAGCCATCCCAGCATGACTAAAGCCCGAAAACAACGAGATAAATGTCACTCCATCTGGCTTAACATCAGCCTCAATCATCTGCTCAAACACTTTCATAGCTTCCACCATCCTACCATTGATCGCGTAACCATTGATGAGCGTATTCCACAATGTTAAATCCTTGATGATCATTCGGTCAAACACTTTCTTGCAGTACTCCATTAATCCACATTTAGCGTACATATCCACAAGTGAGTTCAGCACAAAAACATCAGGGCATACTGATGATTTCACTATCTGGCCGTGTACCTCTTTAATTACCAATGTAAAGTGCAGTTAATCGAGCTAAAACTGTAGTCAAACTAACCCAACTAAATCCCACCTTCTCCGTCTGCATTTTCCGGAAAGTTTCTAAACCCTCGAACACCTGATTGTTCTTAACGAACCCAGCAATTAACGCATTCCACGTGGGGACATTTCGGTCAGGCATATCATCGAACACCTTCGAGGCATCGTCAATTCCATGTTGAAAAGCTGTACGCGCCTCTTCCAATTGGCCACAGGCTGAGAAAAGAGTAATGAACTTGGACTTTAAAGTGAGAAGATCTTTCTGATCCTGTAACTGGAGGAGATGGTGATATATTGTTCGGCCATGGTGTAAAGATTTTGTAGAAATACATGCGTGTAACAGCGTGGCGTAGGATTCAACATTAGGGGTTTTGGATTCCAGTAGAAGATGAAGAGCTTCGTCTAGTTTTCCAGATTTTAGGGTTGAATTCAGAGAATTGGAATTGGGGATTGGAGTGACAGTTAAATTAGTTGACAAGGATGATAAACAAGAAAAGGCCATCGATAGATACGTTATCAATCAAATTTGTTCTTCGTCTTTCAATGCGTTTTATGTTATCTCACCCAATTCTTGATCAAGGCTTTAAAAAAAATTATACTCCGTATACTCCCTCCTTTTCAAGATTTTGTGCATGGTTTGATCGATACGGAGATTAAGAAAATGAAATATAAAAGGGGAGTATTATTGGTAATTCATTGATTAAAGTGAATGAGATTTGATTAAAGTTATAAATTGTGTTAAATTGTGGGCTCAAATAGAAATAGAGTGACATTTTTGAAATTATATGAATGTTGTAAGGATAAAAATTATGTGAATTATTTCCTTTTTTGGAGTGTACAAATAATGTTGGGACGCCCGTTAAGAAAAGTGTGCAAATAATCACGGGACGGAGGAGTAGTTCTTAATCAGTTTTCAAACTTTCTCCACATTAATTTTAAAAAAAAAAACATACACACAATTCTCACTTATTTAACTTTTTCTTAATGAAAACTGATTTAAAATGACGAAGATAATACCTTTTTAATAAATTTTTAAAAAATAAGTACCTTGTGATGAAAATAAGGGTTGCAATTTAGTGAATTCATTGAATGATGCTATGTGTTAATACAATGAGCTACAACATTAGAGTTGACGATGATGTCGTGGGATCAGTAATCTCGGGAAGAGATCTTCGACAGGATGATCCTCTTTCACCATACCTATTTATTCTTTGTTCAGAAAGTCTCTCAAATTTGCTTAAACATGCAAATCAACATGGGTTAATCCATATGTGTAGAGTTAACTCTTGTTTGCCGATGATTCATTATTGTTTTGTAGGGCGTCGACTCAAAAGGCCATGGCAATGAAAAATGCTCTTCTCTCTTAGTAATGGAGTTTTGAAGTTTAGTTTTGTAAACTTTTATGTATATGTGTGCACATATTTTGCACGCCCGTATGTGCACATTTCGTGCAAATTTTGTGCATATATGTTTTACGCACAGTCCGTACATGCACATATTTTGCACGCATGTAGTAGTGTGTTTCCCTCATTATCGCTCTAATCGCAGTAGTGGTGGTCCTAGTTGGGATTGTGGCCTTCTTTGGCTATCTGACGATCAGGCCAAAGGTGGCTGAAATCAGAATCCATCGAGCCAATCTAGACACTATAGTCTTTGACCAACTGGGTGTGATCACTACACAAATCACATTCGCCGTCAAGACAGTGAACGACAATAAAAAGGCGTTTGCAAGTTTCTACGACACAAAATTAGTCGTAAGCTTCAAGGGCCAGATACTAGACGAATTGGTGGCCCCGATGTTCAATGCTAAGGCCAACAACTCAGTGGAATTCAACTACATGCGACCATCCTACTCCATTCATCTCACTTCAAAGGAAGTAGAGGCTGTCAACAGGAAAGGCAAAATTGGTTTGGAATTCAAACTGACGACCAGGACTCGATGGAGAGACTGGCGTCTTGGTTCAGTCAATTTGAATGTGGATTGCAAACTGTGCTTGCCTGTTGATAGGTTTACCGTGTATCCACGCGGTTGTAGTTCTAGGTCCAACAAAAAAAAAAAAAGTTGTTTTGTCTTTTTTTAGGCTAAGCTAAATTACATTCTTAGTTTATGTGTATAGATTACATTCTTACAGTGTAGTACATCTTCCATTTTGTGTTGTTTATGAAAGCTAATATTAACAGACAAAAATTGTTTTCTTTCTTAATTTCTTGTCACTTCTTGTTATGAAAATCCTACTTGCTAGTTCCTGTCAAGCCAAAAGGAAATGTGATTTGCATTCAGCTTTTATGTATATGTGTGCACATATTTTGCACATTCGTACATGCACATTTTTTGCACGCCCGTATGTGCACATTTCGTGCAAATTTTGTGCATATATGTTTTCGCACAGTCCGTAACATGCACATATTTTGCACGCCCGTATGTGCACATTTCATGCAAATTTTGTGCATATATGTTTCTCGCACTGTCCGTACATGCACATTTTTTGCACGCTCGTATGTGCACATTTCGTGCAAATTTTGTGCATATATATTTCACGCACAGTCCGTACATGCACATATTTTGCACGCCCGTAGTGGTGCGTTTCCATTATTATCGCTCTAATACTACTGGTCCTAACTGGGATTGTGGCCTTCTTTGACTATCTGACGATCAAGCCAAAGGTGGCTGAAATCAGCATCCACCGAGCGAATCTAGACACTGTAGACTTTGACAAATTTGGTGGCGTGCTCACTGGAACTAAAATAATTTTTTTTAGATATGGAGCCTAAAATCCAATCATTGGAACTCAACTACGTGCCACAATCCAATCTCATTCCACTCAATACAGACAGAGCAAGCAGAGGCGGTCAACTTGTCGTTCAAGAGAGGCAAAATAGATTTCCAATCAAGATTTTTTTTTTTCAAATATTATTGTTACTAGCAAAATTAATTAATAGTTTTTACAATAATGTTTTTTACATGACAAAACTAATGTTGTTTTTGCAGTATGTGAAGTTTGTGTACTTTCTTAATTACATCTTCTTAGTGGCTTCAGATTGGTTGATTCTAATTACCTTGCCACCTTAACGAGTTTGGAATGATTTAGAAAGAGAGCAAAGTATGAGTGCTTTAAATTAAACACATGCACACACACATATATATATATATATATATGCATAATATTTATTCATTTTACTTATTCAAAACCACATAACAAAAAAATAAAGTTGTTTTGTCTTTTTTTCATGGTTGCCTGCTCCTGGCAGCAATCAAGATTTTTTTAGGCTAAAAGATGAATAGCAGTATCTTAGTTTATGTGTATAAATTATATTGTTACAGTGTAGTACATCTTTCATTTCGTATTGTTTATGATGTAAATATATAAGTATGAAAGCTAAAATTAACAAATAAATTGTTGTCTTTCTTAATTTTGTTTGATACAGTATTATGGAAGTGAAAGAAGAAACAAATTGTTCTCTTTCGAAAATTCATACATTTGTACATGTTTTAAAGTAAATCTCCAGGATGGATTGAAAATCCTACTTCAATTTTGCTCTCTTCCTTAGTATTCCTTCCTAGTTCCTGTCAAGTCAAAACTTACAACTGAAGACGTAATTTTTATAGTATTATTTTTACAATAATATTTTTTGGTTGGATGTTACACGATAAAATGTTTTTTTCTTTCTTGTAATGAATAAAATACAAATGTCACGTGCACATTTCGTGCATATTTTGTGCACGATACGTATATGTATGTTTCATTCACGGTCTATATGTACACTTTTCATACTTATTTTAAAAGTTTTTTTTTTTTTTTAACATTAGGTGCTTTTTACACCTCCATTTTTTACATTCTAATGCTAACTTTTTTCAGAGTTACTATTAGGTGCAAAATGGGTGGTAAAATGCTCTTTATACCTTCTATAAAATGTAATCTTACTCCCTCACCCATTTCCATTATGCAAAAACTCATTTACTCACAAAATGCTAGAAGAAGGACCCATTTTTCTTGTTCGTCCAGACCTACAAAATCTCAGGACCGACTCTGGTATCAAAGTCCTTTTAATTTGGTGTGGGTCCATTATTATCTCTCTAATTTTAGTAGTAGTGGGCATAGTCGGGATTGTGGTCTTCTTTGGCTTTTTGACGATCAAGCCAAAGGTTCCTCAAATCAGCATCCACTGAGTTAATCTAGACACCTTAGACTTTGACAAATTGGGCGTCGTGCTCACTATATAAATCACAGTTGTCGTCAGGGTAGTGAATGACAACGAAAAGGCTTATGCAAGTTATTACAACACAAAATTAGCCCTAAGCTTTCGAGGTAAAAAAATAGCCGACTTCTTGGCCCCGGCGTTCGATGTTAATGCCAACCAATCATTGGAACTCAACTACGCGCGATTATCCTATTCCATTCCTCTCATTTCAGACCAAATAGGTGTTGTCAACTTGTCGTTTAAGAAAGGCAAAATAAATTTCGAACTCAAAGTGACGACCAAGACACGATGAAGAGTCTGGCATCTTGATTCAGTTAAGTTCATGTTGAATGTGGATATTGATAAGTCTACCTATGGAGTATTGTATATATTTATGCGGCAATGGAGTAGGAGTATTATTTTTTGGGTAAGATTATCTACACCTCCATTTTTGTTAACCGCACTCCCGCTTCTAATTATTTTTTTCCCTTTATATCATTAATGTTTGATTGGTGGCTCCAAAAGGAGCAAAAATAGCAGCCCATTTTCTTTAATTAATTTCGGCCCAAATAGGCAACCCATATAATTACACGCCACGGTTATACACAGTCCCACACAGACTTATTGAGGATAATATTATCTTTAAAATAAATTAAATAAATATTGTAAGGGTAAAAATTATGTGAGTTATTTTCTTTCTTTGGAGTGTGCAAATAATGTTGGGATGTCCGCTAAGAAATGTGTGTAAATAATCACATGAAGGGGAGAGTAATATTTTTTTGGTAAGGTTATCTACACCTCCATTTTTGTTAACTGCACTCCTGCTCCTATTTATTTTTTTCCTTTATATCACTAACTAGTGTAGAATCCGTGTATTACACGAAATTTTAAATATATTAATATTAAATATTTAATAATACATTTTTAGAGAATTTATTTAATTTAAAATTTTATTTTGTATGATAAGTTATTATAATTATATTTTAAAAATAAATATTTATATTATATATACAATGCTAGCACCCATTTAATTGCGGAAAGTCAATAAATATTTATATTATGTATAATTAAATAAATTTTAAATAAAATAAATTTCAAATAAAATTTGTGAGAAGTAGGAGAAATAAAAAGTTGAATTTTTAACATTTAATAAATATGAAAATAACTTTTTTTTAAATTATTAAATTTCAAAAAAAAAATTAGTAATATTAAAATACTAACTCTTAATAAATTGTAAGTGAGTGTTTAATATCAACTCCAACCCCTTAAATAAATATTTTAGACAATTGCAAATTAAATCACACTCTTTTCCTCATTTGCAATCTAATCTAAATTTTAAAATAATTGCAAATAAATCACAAACTTTAAATATTATTGCAATTTAGTCTTTTTGACAATTTCAATTGTGTTCAAATCTAACATAATTTAAACTTTTTAATAATATAACAACACCTTAATAAAATAATATTATTTTTTAATCAAACCAAATATAAAAATGTATGATTTAGGAACAAAATCGACTTCTAAGAAGTCTAATTTGCAATCATATTTAAAGTTTGTGACTTATTTGCAATTATCTTAAGGTTTAGATTAGATTGCAAATGAGGAAAATGTCGTGATTTAATTTACAATTGACCCTTTTTTAAAATTAACAACTTCATTAAATTATGACAAATAAGTCAAATTAACCGCAAAATGACACATAAACCAAATTAATCACAAAATGACACATCATCAATTTAAACTCCCTATTAGTATATAAGTGGAATCTATATTATAGGAGTAGTTTATTATGTATATATAACAAATTTGTTAATCTTGTAAAATAATATAATTATTTATATAATAAATATGTATAAAATTATATAATAAGTTTTACATATATATTTTTTAGCTCTATTTTTTAAATACATTAAACTTATAAATTTTTAAAAAAAAATGGAGGAGAAAATTACTTGAGATATAAGATAAAAGTAATTATAAAATAAAATTTAATAACTAATTAAATAAAGAATTGTACACACCAATAAAAATACATTTTAGATTGTATTTTATTCAAAAGTACATTAAATCTTTTAAAAATAAATCAAACTAAAAAATAAAATGAATACTACAATAAAATTAAGTAAATAAAATAAAAAATAATTTAATTACTCAATATTAATATAATAAGAAATTCAACATTTTCTATCAACCACAAAACCTTAAATAAATAAATAATGAATTAGAAAGAAAATTCAATAGTTAATAAAAATATAATATTTTGAAATACTTTATGGATCATATCTTGTTCAACCAATAACTTAATTACACATCATACTTTTTAAAATTAACAATTTCATTAAATTATGACATATAAGCCAAATTAACCACAAAATGATACATAAGTCAAATTAACCACGAAATGACACATCATCAATTTAAACTCCCTATTAGTATATAAGGGGATTTCCTATCAACCACAAAACCTTAAATAAATAAATAATGAATTAGAAAGAAAATTCAATAGTTAATACAAATATAATATTTTGAAATACTTTATGGATCATATCTTGTTCAACCAATAACTTAATTACACATCATACTTTTTAAAATTAACAACTTCATTAAATTATGACACATAAGCCAAATTAACCACAAAATGACACATAAGCCAAATTAACCATAAAATGACACATCATCAATTTAAACCCCCTATTAGTATATAAGGGGATTCTATATTATAAGAGTAGTTTATTATGTATATATAACAAATTTGTTAATCTTGTAAAATAATATAATTATTTATATAATAAATATGTATAAAATTATATAATAAGTTTTACATATATATTTTTGAGCTCTATTTTTTAAATACATTAAACTTATAAATTTAAAAAAA
This sequence comes from Galeopsis tetrahit, assembly GCA_963675135.1. NCBI lineage: Eukaryota > Viridiplantae > Streptophyta > Magnoliopsida > Lamiales > Lamiaceae > Galeopsis > Galeopsis tetrahit. Next base: position 11,761,201 of record OY776125.1, on the reverse strand, counting down.
AATTGCAGAAGAAAATTACTTGAGATATAAGATAAAAGTAATTATAAAATAAAATTTAATAACTAATTAAATAAAGAATTGTACACACCAATAAAAATACATTTTAGACTGTATTTTACTCAAAAGTACATTAAATCTTTTAAAAATAAATCAAACTAAATAATTAAATGAATACTACAACAAAGTTAAGTAAATAAAATAAAAAATAATTTAATTACTCAATATTAATATAATAAGAAATTCAACATTTCCTATCAACCACAAAACCTTAAATAAATAAATAATGAATTAGAAAAAAAATTCAATAGTTAATAAAAATATAATATTTTGAAATACTTTATGGATCATATCTTGTTCAACCAATAACTTAATTACACATCATACTTTTTAAAATTAACAACTTCATTAAATTATTTGTTATGACACATAAGCCAAATTAACCACAAAATAACACATAAGTCAAATTAACCACAAAATGACACATCATCAATTTAAACTCCCTATTAGTATATAAGTGGATTCTATATTATAGGAGTACGTAGTTTATTATGTATATATAACAAATTTTTTAATCTTGTAAAATAATATAATTATTTATATAATAAATATGTATAAAATTATATAATAAGTTTTACATATATATTTTTTAGCTCTATTTTTTAAATACATCAAACTTATAAATTTAAAAAAAAAAATTGCAGGAGAAAATTACTTGAGATATAAGATAAAAGTAATTATAAAATAAAATTTAATAACTAATTAAATAAAGAATTGTACACACCAATAAAAATACATTTTAGACTGTATTTTACTCAAAAGTACATTAAATCTTTTAAAAATAAATCAAATTAAATAATAAAACGAATACTACAAAAAAGTTAAGTAAATAAAATAAAAAATAATTTAATTACTCAATATTAATATAACTAGTTCTATACCCGCGTTTTACGCGGGGTCAATTTATTAAAATAATAATATTATATTAGAGTCGATTTATTAAAATAATAACTTTAAATACTATATTAATTTTTATATCTTTTTCTTTTCATGTCAGAGTATGTGAGAGTTAAACTTTTTTTTATTCTAATATATTTATAACATATACATTTCTACAAATTTGAATCTATATTATTATATTTATATTTTTATATATTATAGATTAATATTTTTTAATATATTAATAACATATGCATTAATAAATAAGGGCATTATAAATAATTTTATTAATAAAAATATATATAAAATTACAAATTTCTAAAAGCTTCACAATTCTACAAAACTACAAAAATAAGGAGGGTGTATTCAATTGAGATTCTATTGAATTTTTTTGGATTTTAAAAATTACGTGAATTTATAAAATCCATAAACTTGACAGGATTGTGGAATATATTTTTTTATTAATTTACATATATTTTCATAAACTCCGATATTAATGCAAAGAGTTAAAGAGTTATTTTTAATATTTTTTTTAATTAATATTATATATATTATATAAAATATTTTACCAATAATATATATAAAGTTTATATATTGATTCGGGGCGGGGCAGATACCCGTGGGTCGGGCATAAGACCCAAACCCGACTCATACTCAATACGGAGCGAATCTGGCCTGACCCAAAGCTCGCGGGTGGGGTGGGTACCCACGGGTCGGATCAATATTGTCATTCCTAATTTTTAGTCTTCAGAGTTCTATGAGAGAATCCGTTGAAATCTCTTGTTTTTAGAAGAGATTTTGGATAGTACAATTTATTTATATTTTTGGAGGAGAATTCAACAAAATCCATAAAGTAATAAAATTCATAGACGGTTGAATACCTCAGAATTTTTAAAGACTTTTTAAAATCCAAATTGAATAAGACTTTGAAAGTCCAAAAAAATCCTACAAAATCCACAACCAATACACCCCCCTAAGTGGATGTTTGTTTTGGAATTTTAAGAATTTTGAAATTTGGATTTCAAAATCTAGTAGATTTTGAATTTTTAATGACTTAGGAGTATATATTTTGTGTTTATTTTGGAATTTAAGTAGGATATAATTTAACTTGTATAGAATTATATGTGTTTATATATGTTATTATAGGAATTTATATAGAGTTTGTAGATATTTATAGAGTTGACTTTTGTAGGATTTATAGATATTTGTAGGGTAAGTTTTTAAAATTATAAATCTAAATTTTAAAGTAGAACATGGTTGAAATTTTCCATTCCAAAATAAATATCCACTTAAAGACAAATACAATGATATCTTTAAATATAATAAATTATTATATAAACAATAACAAAATATAAATAAATTTATAAAAAATAAATAAATTATTAAAAACGATTATATTATAACAAATAATTGTATAATTATAACATGGCATATTTATTCGACATTTCAATTAACTAATCAAACTTTGTTGGAATTTCTTAAATTATTCTAGACAATTACTAAAAATTCTCTAAAATCCTCCACAATATTCTCTATATCTTTGAAAGTTTTTAAAATTATTTTAGGATACATTCACACTCTATATCTCAAGAAAATTATATATACATTCATCCCGACAATAATTCATCTTAAAAGTCAAATATATATAATTTACGGCAATAATTCATCTTTTATAAAGTCAAATATAAATATGTATAATTTTTTTTGCACTTCATTCTTGATTAAATATATTATAAAGTCAAATATAAATATATATAATTTTTTTTGCACTTCATTCTTGATGATTGGTGCAGTTAAAAAAACTTTAACAAAATAAATATATGCACTTCCAATGTATATTATAAAAAAATATTTACATAAAATATATAAATTACATTTGTTAATATAAAATTCAAAATTTATTATATAAAAATCGAACCTTTCTTTTTTTGAATTCCAATAAATAGGAACCTTTTTTTTAAGTCGGACAAATAGGAACCTTCTTTTTTTTGAAGTCGGTAGGAACCTAAGAATATTGGGAATCTAACAATAATATTGATCTTAATTTGATTTTAGGATATTGTAGTTAATAATTTGCAATAAAATATTTAATTTATTTAAAATAAGTATACAAACCTATTAAGTTGTATTTTTTTTTAACTTATAAATTTACGGCAATAATTCATCTTTTATAAAGTGAAATATATATAATTTATTTGCACTTCATTCTTGATGATTTGTGCAATTAAAAAAACTTTAACAAAATAAATATATGCACTTCCATGTATATTATAAAAAAATATTTGCATAAAATATATAAATTACATTTAAGTTAACATAAAATTCAAAATTTATTATATAAAAATTGAACCTTTCTTTTTTTGAAGTCGGACAAATAGGAACCTTCTTTTTTTTTTTTTTTTTTGAAGTCGGACAAATAGGAACCTTCTCTTTTTTTTGAAGTCGGACAAATAGGAACCTTCTCTTTTTTTTGAAGTCGGACAAATAGGAACCTTCTCTTTTTTTTGAAGTCGGACAAATAGGAACCTTCTCTTTTTTTTTTTGAAGTCGGACAAAATAGGAACTTTTTTTTTTTTGAAGTCGGACAAATAGGAACCTAAGAATATTGAGAACCTAACAATAATATTGATCCTAATTTGATTTTACAATTTGTATCGTAGTTAATAATTTGCAAGAAAATATTTAATTTATTTAAAAATAAGTATACAAACCTATTAAGTTGTATTTTTTTTAACTTATAAAATGAAACATTATTTTCATCTCATAATAGGATAAAATGAAACATTCGAAATTATAAACTCAGATTTTTAGATATAATTTTCTCAAAGAAATAAATATAAAATAAAATATTAAAAAAAAAGTAATATACAAATTGATAAATTCTATAGTATAGAAAAAGAAATAACATGATCTTGGAATAAAATGTACTCCTACATCTCTAAAAATTAATTACATGATCTTGGAATATAAAGTACATCACTAAGAATTTTCGAAAAAAAAATAAAAAAATTCAATAAAGTACATCTCTAAATGGATTTCTTGTGCATTAATTACACATGACTTTTAAAATTTACATCATTGTAGATCTTGAACTTGCATAAGATGTTTCAAATGAAAAAACGAAGATGAAAATCATCTGCAAAACATGAGTACACATTAGAGATTAGAGAAAATAAAAATTTCTATAAAAACATCGTCATACCCATAAACTCGAGAGAAATGAGTGATGAAATTATGATTAACAAATGATTTATGCATATGCTTTATATAGTTGGAATTATGATTTGAATGTACGATAATTAAGGTAGAAGGTGGGCGAAAATTAATGATAATCTTAAATTTGAATATTCAAAATTGAATTTGTTAATAACATATTTTTACGTTGAAATTCTGTTTCATGAAGTATATTTAAATTTTAATATTAAAAATTAATATTTAAAAGTGGGCATTTAGAAGATAAGATTAAAATGATTTTAAAAAAATCTTACGTCGGGTTAAAATTAATAATTAAGATTAATAAAATATTAATAATTGTTATATTAATAAGAAAAAATCAATTTTGAAATAGAATGAATTTGAGAAAATAGAGATTGAAATATATCAATCATATATTAAAATTAAGATAAAATTAAAATTAAGATTTGATTAAAAAAATATATATAATGTGATTAAAAAAAAAAACCGCTCAGTCAAAGAAAGAGAATAAAGATTTATTGATTTGAATTGTGATTAAATTTTAAAAAATAAATAATGTTGCGATTAAAGTTTAAAAAAATAAAAAATAATAATTATGATTTCAAATTTAAAAATAATAATTATGAGTAGATAATAGATAATATGTAAATTATTATTTTGAGATTAAAATAGGAAAAATTGATTTTTTTAATCAGAATGCCTGAGAATGCAGAGATTTTGAAATAGACGATTTTGGTGAAGAGAGAGATTGTGTAGAGTGATAATATTGTGACACGTGTCCCATTATATTCTCACAAATATAGAGTATTAAGATTAAGATAAGAAATTCAACATTTTCTATCAACCACAAAACCTTAAATAAATAAATAATGAATTAGAAAGAAAATTCAATAGTTAATAAAAATATAATATTTTGAAATATTTTATGGATCATATCTTGTTCAATCAATAACTTAATTACATATCATACTTTTTAAAATTAACAACTTCATTAAATTATGACACATAAACCAAATTAACCACAAAATAACACATAAGTCAAATTAACCACACAAAATGATACATCATCAATTTAAACTCTCTATTAGTATATAAGGGGATTATCAAGTTAATATTTATTTGATTATTATTAAACCTATATCCACTAGAATTAGGAATTCTTAGGATTAGATTTGAGAATTCTAAATAAATAATACTCCGTATGTGATAGTTTTGAGAATTAGGAATAATAATCTTCAATACATGTTTTTAACATTATTATAAGCCTAAAGGCTCGTTTGGATTGCCGGATGAGATAGATCAGTTATGATAGGATTAAGTAGGACACTGTTTGGATTGTAATTTTTAAAATTTAAATATGTTTTTGAATTTATGGATTACTTTTTGTTAATACTGTAGTGACTAGCCCAATACCCGCGTTTTACGCGGGGTCGATTTATTAAAATTAGAGTTAATTTATTAAAATAATAATTTTAAATACTATATTAATTTTTATATCTTTTTCATTTGTTAGAGTTTGTGAGAATAAACTTTTTTTTATTCTAATATATTTATAACATATACATATCTATAAATTTGAATCTATATTATTTTATTTATATTTTTATATATTATAATATTTTTTAATATATTAATAAAATATGCATTAATAAAATTATAATTTTAATTGTAAAATTAAAAATATTTTTAATAAGAATGGACATTATAAAATAATTTTATATTGGTTATTATATGCATGTATATAGAGTTTATAAATATTTATAGGGTTAACTTTGGTAGGGTTTATAGTTATTTGTATGATAAGATTTTAAAATTCTAAATCTAAATTTTAAAGTAGAACCGTGTGGAATTTTTCATTTTAAACAAACATTTCTTTGTGACATTTCTAGTAACCTATTTTCATGACACAAAATAATCTTTAATTTTCCCATCAAGTTTTTTCATTTCAATTATTAAAAACTATTATTTATCAAGTCAAGAAAATTATATATACATTTACATCCAGGCAATGAATTCATCTTAAAGTATTATAGTTCTTGATGATTTGTACCTGTTCACTTATAAAAGAAAATAATATGCAATTAAAAAAACATTAACAAAATAAATACATGTCGTCATGTATATTATAAAAAATTGTTTACATAAAATATATAAATTACATTTAAATTAACATAAAATTTTATATTTAATTTATTATATAAAAACCGAAGCACATCAATCCAAGTCAGTTTTCCTAATAATTATTCTCCAAATTAAACTTTAAAAATACTAATTCTACTAATTCTAAATATAAATTTCTTTTCGAATAAGTTTTCTAGTTTCCTAATAATTATTCTCCAAATTAAACTTTAAAAATACTAATTCTACTAATTCTAAATATAAATTTCTTTTCGAATAAGTTTTCTAGTTCCGTTGAAAATTCATCAGTTGAAAATTCATCACCTAAACCTGCAATTTAAAAAAAAATACTATGAAATATATCAAAACAATAAAAAAATATTGTTAAAATTAGTTTGAAAATAATAAAAATATAAATTTATATATTTAAAATGTATCACAAATTACTCCTCCTTATCATGGAGAATTTCCAAAATTGTTTTTAAAATGGAGAATTTCCAAAATTGTTTTTAAAATGGAGATTTTTCAAATATTTTTAAAATTCTCAACAACTCTAATTTATATAAAAAAAAATTGATCTTACAATTAATATTGATAAACTTATATTCATTTCTCAACAACTCTAATTTATAAAAAAAAATAAAAAATCGATCTTACAATTAATATTGATAAATTATATTCATTTAAAGTGTATATTTATGAGAGAGGGTGTCTACAAAATACTAATCATACTTTGTTGCAATGTATAATTTCTTACCATTAATATTGATAAACTTATATTCATTTTAAGTGTATATTTATGAGAGAGGGTGTCTACAAAATACTAATCATTTAATATTTCACTTTGTTGCAATGTATAATTTCTTACCATTAATATTGATAAACTTATATTCATTTAAAGTGTATATTTATGAGAGAGGGTGTCTACAAAATACTAATCATTTAATATTTCACTTTGTTGCAATGTATAATCATTTAATATTTCACTTTGTTGCAATGTATAATTTTTTATGTGTACCTATTTATAAATAAATTTAAAAATTAGTACAATAATTTGATATATATTAAATATGTAAAAAAATATTAATAATAAATTAAAAATAAAATATTATCCCCAACCACAATTAAGGAGTGACTATATCAAAGGAGGTTGACTAATATTGGTGGTGTAAAATCATTTGGATATATCTAGAAAAAAATTAAAGATTTCCGTTAGCTTTGATAGAATCAAAAGTGAATTGATAAAAAATTATAATTAAGTTTATTACGCACTAATATAAAATAAAATAATTTATAATTCAAATCATATATACATCAAAAAAAATTGAATGAGTGAATGTTACTCCTTCCTATTCCTATGAGAGAAAAAATAAAATGGAAGTAAAACTAAAAACATAATAAAATTGAAAGAAAAAATGAAAGCAAAAAAATATTAAACAGAAAAAGAATGAGAAAAAATTGCAGAAAAGAAAAATGAAGAAATCGCTAACAGAAACATCATTGATTGAAATTGAGCGGAAATACGCTAATTTAATTAAATACAATAACAAATAGATAAAACAGCAAATTTATTCTTTAATTTATTCTTTGTTAATGTTATATAAAGATAAAGATTGTTATAAATTAAAAGTTTTGAAATTGATCAAAGCTTCTCACATTCCATTTTGAATTAGTCAATCTTTATAAAATCACCTAAAAATTTAATAAAAGAGTAATGGTAAGAGAAAATACATAAAAATAATATAAAATAAAATAATTCACATTAAACAAAACTCTTTTTAAAATTATTTATCCTCCAAAAATTTAATAAAAAAGAAAACGTAAGAGAAGATACAGAAAAATAAAATAATTCAAATTAAACAAACCTATTTATAAAATTATATATTTATGGAAAATCACCTGAAAAAAAAATTAAACATACCCCTTTTTAAAAACTATACACCACGTAAAAATTTAATAAAAGAGACCTTCAAAAAAATCACTTGAAAATTAAAATTTAATGAAAGAAGAAAAATAAAAGAAGAAAAGTTGTCAAGATATATTTTTAAAATTATTTATCCTTGAAAAATCATCTAAAAATTTAATAAAAAAATAAAATAAGAGAAGATACAGAAAAATAATGTAAAGTAAAATAATTCGAATTAAACAAACTTATTTATAAAACTATTTCCATCTAAAAATTTAATAAAAGAGAAAAAGTAAAAATCATTAACCTTCAAAAAAATCACTTGAAAATTTAAATTTAACAGAAAGAAGAAAAGTTGCTTTTTGGTACTATGTACCAAGACCTATTTTTAAAATTATTTATACCTGAAAAATCACGTAAAAATTTAATAAAAAGGGAAAAATCAAACATACCTCTTTATAAAAATCATTCACCACCTAAAAATTTAATAAAAGAGAAAAAGTAAAAATTATTAACCTCCGAAAAATCACCTAAAATTTTAAATTTAATGAAAGTGAAAAAATAAAAGAATTATAATTCAAATCATACTTTTTAAAATCATTCACTTCTGGAAGATTGTCATCTATATATTGAATGAGTGAATGTTACTCCTTCCTATTTCTTCTAGATAAAATTGAAAAAAAAAAATGAAAGCAAAAAATTATTAAATAGCAAAAACATAATAAAATTGAAAGAAAAAGTTAAAGCAAAAAAAATTATTAAATAAAAAAAGAATGAGAAAAAATTGTAAAAAAAAAAAATGAAAGCAAGAGAATGATCTTTCTATGAGATGAACATAAACCTCTTCAATTTCACTTTTTCAAGCGAAAATAAAAAAAATGTATATTAAAAAAAATAAACCGACCAAATTAATATATGAAATACAACACAAATAATATGCCATGAGTGGAAATAGTGGAAATTGACGCCAATTTAATTAAATACAACAAATTTATTCTTTGTTAATGTTACTCCATAAAGATAAAGATTGTGATAAATCAGAAGTTTTGAAATTGATCAAACTTCTCACATCCCATTAATTCATCTTTATAAAATCACCTAAAAATTTAATAGAAGAGAAATAGTAAGAGAAAATACATAAAAATAATATAAAATATAACCATAAAAAAGCCACAGAAACTAATTATTATACAATTTACAAATAATGTAATTGCTGAAAGAAACTTTGAAGTTTTTTTATATTGAAAGAGAGAGTGGCCGAAGATAAAATAATGACGTGAGAGTGACCGGATATAAAAATGATTAGAGATTTAACGGTTGAGATAATTATGGTTATCCAAAATTTAAATTTTAAAATAGGAGAATTGATTTTTTTTTTATTTTAATAAGAATGCAGAATACCCGAATAAGGAGAGAAATTTGGAATAAAAAAATAAATTTAAAAATAATTATGATTTCAAATTTAAAAATAAATATTATGAGTAGATAAGTTAAATTATTATTTTGAGATTAAAATTATAAAAATGGATTTTTTAAAATTGTAAAAAGAGATTGTGATAGAGTGATAAAATTGTGACATGTATCCCATTATATTCTCACAAATATAGAGTATTAAGATAAGATAAGATATATATTAAGATTTGAAATTGAAGAATTTGACAAATTAGGAGAATTAATTTTTTTTTAATAAGAATGCTGGCAATATTGAGATTTTGAAATGGAAAATTTAAAGGGAAGAGAGATTAAAAAAAATAAATTAAAATTTAAAATTTGGAATTATAATTTGATTAAAATAGAAAAAATGATTTTTTTTAATCAGAATGCCTGTGAATGCAGAGATTTTGAAATAGACGATTTTGGTGAAGAGAGAAATTGTGTAAAGTGATAAAATTGTGACACGTGTCTCATTATATTCTCACAAATATAGAGTATTAAGATAAGATTAAGATGTTTGATTGGTGGCCCAAAGGAGTAAAAATAGCAGCCCATTTCCTTTAATTAATTTTGGGCAGCCCATATAATTAAATGCAGGCTCAATGTTGATGGTCCATTTTGGTGGCCCAAGTTGAGAATCAAAGGGAGAGAAGAAGCTGGACTACTGTAGGAAGCGGGCCATCTAAGAATTAGACACGGGCGCGGTTAAAGACACCCACCGACCTATTGAGGACACCCACGCGATGAGGACACCCACACTTTCGATGAGGACACCCATGTGGAAAATCCGAGAGTGCCCTTCAAATTTCTTTTCCTCCTTCCCCTCCCTTGTTTTCGTTTTCGGTACACCCACCCCTCCCATCTTCCCCACTCCATCTCTCACCCGCACTCCATTTCAACCTCCATTTCCACTCTTGAAGCACTCCATTTCCACTCTTGAAACAACGACGTCAAACAAGACAGAGAGAGAACACGGGCGCGTTGTTTTTTTTGAGAAGAAGAGGAGGACGCATTTTTTTTATTTTTTTTTGCAAAAATAGTTAAAAGTTAGTTTTTCTTACTTATATTTGAGAAAAAGAGGAGGATGCGTGTTTAATTTAGGTTTTTGTTGATTGAAACATTGATTTTATTGTTGTAGGGTTTCATGATTTATGTTTTATTTTTTGAATTTTGTGTTTTCATGAATGTGTTGATTAAGGTTGATTTTTTGTGTTATAATCATGTTTATGTGACAATTTATCAATATTTGATGTGTTAGGATGGAAATAAATCAATGGGCATCTAATTGGCATGGTTTAGGAAGAAACTAAACGTTTTTTTACTGGTTTTTCGAACATGGAGGAGATGTCCGGAACTAATTTTCGAACATGGCTTGTTTATAAATTTCGGATGAGAACACCCACAATTTTTTATGTTTGGATGAGTACACCCACAATGTACGGAATAAATTTTCGAACATTGCTATCATGTTGGGAACAAATTTTCGAACATTGAGCATATGTTCGAAAATTTGTTCCCAACAGAGGGTTTTGGGTTGGAAATTCGACCAAGTAAAACACGCGGAACAAATTTTCGAACATTGCAATCATGTTGGGAACAAATTTTCGAACATTGCTATCATGTTGGGAACAAATTTTCGAACATTGCTATCAGGTTGGGAACAAATTTTCGAACATTGAGCATATGTTCATGTTTTTTTTTTCGGACAAAGAATCGTTGTCCGAAAAAAAAACACGAACATGATCATCTTCTTCGCGAAACCAGACGCGAATAAGAGTTTTTTTCGATTCAAGCAAATGCCATTCATATTGTCAAAATGTATGTTCTAAATGCATACTATTTAAACTAGATACCATTATAAACTCATATTATGCCAAAAAAAACAAGATTAAACTAACAAAACACAACAAAACCCTACACATAAAAAAACTTCCATTTTCAAAATTAAAAAACCTTCAAAACATGTTAAAAAACTTAAAAATGAATATTTGGCACCCCCACAAGTCACTCAGCCATTTTCGAGTTCTTCCACACTGAAAATCGTTTTTACAATTTTTGGAAAGGTTTGGAATAAGAATTTTGATCGACCCTTCTTCTTCTCGCGATAGATACAGTGGTGGGTGTACTCATCCGCAAATTTTTTAAAATTTCAAGGAGGGGTAAAATTGACAATTTACATACCCTTTTTAAAAAAAAAAACTCTTGGTGGGTGTCCTCAATAGGTCGGTGGGTGTCTTTAACCGCGCCCATTAGACACCCTTTAGCCCATTAGTAAAAAAAGGCCGAAGCCCATTTTCGAAGTTAAGTTGCCCAGTTTCATGGGCTCAGTGAAGGAACTAAAATTTATTGGCATAATGTCAGCAATTTAATGCAACACAACAATGATAATTTGAGTAAACGAGTGTGGATGAAAATAAAAAGACGCAAATAATATTCTTAAAAATGAAACAAATTGGAGCAGAGAGTGTTCATTTTATTAAGAGTTTCAAAGCAACACAATGCCAGTGATTTTTTTTTTTTTAATTTTAAGTTTTGTTGCTTATTTTCCAGTTGTTTAGTTACCAGATTTCAAGAGATAAAAAACAATACCAAAAGAGAATAGTAATTCTCATTTTAAATAACACAAAAAAATGAACATAAATATTATTGATTAATGGTAGCACTATATATAATTTTTTATTGGAATTAATATCCAATTTATAATATAATACTGTATTAAATAAATTCACATTATTTGGATAGACATTCTTCAGCATATATCTTGGGTGCCCCAACAATCTTGATTCTTGATTTCCCGGCATATTATAACACCAACACCCATCTCTATAAGTATAACATCAGTCTTTAGGGTCCTTTTTTTCAAAGACAAATCATTCTCTTTGAATTTGAAATACTGTTATTAATGCTTTTAAGCTTCTTGTTGCTACTATTTTCATAACCTGTTCACAAATTACTTTATTATTATATATATACTTACATTCACGAGAATCAAACAAGACAATAAAACTATCACGACGAAGAGAATAAAATGAGCCAAATTATAAGAAGCCATTGAGTCAATAAAGTTTTTTATGGATGGTTTTCAAACAACAAGATCATCTTATTTATAGTTTTCATCTACTCTATTATGCATATCATTAAGATATAATTATATAATTACAATTTTTGAAACATTCAGACAATTGCATTAATATTATTTATAGTTTGAGTCCGGCATATTTAACTAAATGAGCTTTCAAAAAAATTTGAGTCTAACTTATTTATTAAATGAGTCGGAGGACTGAGCTTTAATAGGTGGAGTCGTAAACTTTACTAGGATAGTCTGATCCATTTCCACTAGTAATAAAACAGTCAAAAGAAAATGAAAACTTAGAGTTGGACGAGTATTTAATTAGCAGATGCAGATCCTAAATTATTACTCCCTCCATTTTTTAATAAGTGTCACATTGCCTTTTTAACTAATTTTAAAATAAATGTCATTCTGAATTTTTTTTTTTCAAGAGAGGCAAAATAGATTTCCAATCAAGATTTTTTTTTTCAAATATTATTGTTACTAGCAAAATTAATTAATAGTTTTTACAATAATGTTTTTTACATGGCAAGATTAATGTTGTTTTTGCAGTATGTGAAGTTTGTGTACTTTCTTAATTACATCTTCTTAGTGGCTTCAGATTGGTTGATTCTAATTACCTTGCCACCTTAACGAGTTTGGAATGATTTAGAAAGAGAGCAAAGTATGAGTTTGGAATGATTTAGAAAGAGAGCAAAGTATGAGTGCTTTTAAATTAAACATATATTATATATATGCATAATATTTATTCATTGGGAGAATTACACTATAGACCATTTCACCCTAAGTTTTTGTAAATCAAGGAAAATTTATTTGCTATTACATATCAAGCCAAAATAACAAATTGAAGTACAATTATACCCCTAATGTGTTGATACAAATTTAAATTTTGAAATAATTAGATTTAAACTCTATAATTATTAGAAAGTCAACTAGTAGAAGAGAATCAATAAAATCTGGAAGATATTTTCCTCGAAAATCGCGCACTCCTATTAATTCAAAAACACTTTCCTTATACATCAACTCCACATTAATTCCTCCCAACATTGGAATTCTCTCGTCATTGAAGGTGAAAGAAGATAACGCAGAAGAAGAAAAAAGCTTGTGCGTAGAATACTTAAAGATATTTAGAGCACAAATCGTGTCTTGCATGTTATTATTTTTCGATTGTTACTAATTAAAATGAATTTCAAATTTTAAAAAATTAATTTCAGCAAAATTAGTATTATTATTATAAAGTCAACTATTAAAAAATAAAATCTGTAAAAATATTTCTAAAATTCTTCCCATTTATAACTTTCCAAAATTTAAAAAAATTATTAATCTCCAAATTCGATTCCCATAAATATGTTGCATATTCTCATTGACATTAAAAAAAATGTTGCATATAGAAAAAAATGTTGCATATTCTAATTGATATGCAAAAATATGTTGCATACCACTTTTATAAATATGTTTAATTTATTATATTTGGAAATGTCAATATGCCCAAGATTATTATTGATAGTTTAAAATTGTTTAATATTTAATTTTATATAATTAAAATACAAATCTATAGTATATGAAAATTAAATAATCTCGAAAGAAAAATTGTATAACAGTACTATAAAATTTATAATTTATTTAGATAAATTATTTTAATACTTTTTTTTTTGGGTGGGGGGATTTTAATACATTATTTTGATAACATGCATATTATTTGACTGTGTGGCAAAACAAGATATTGTGATTATATTTATATATATATAAATGAGTTTGACAAAAGATTTGACATATTTTATAGTGTGATGAAAGATGTGTGACAAAATATTTTTTTTCTTATAGTGAATAAAATACAAATGTCATGTGCACATTTTGTGCAAGATTCGTACGTGCAGATTTCGTGCACATTTCGTGCAGATTTCGTGCACATTTCGTGCAGATTTCGTGCAAATTTTGTGTATGATATGTATATGCATGTTTCATGCACGATCCATATGTACACATTTCGTGCAAATTAATGTTGTTTTTGCAGTATGTGAAGTTTGTGTACTTTCTTAATTACATCTTTTTAGTGGCTTCAGATTGGTTGATTCTAATTACCTTGCCACCTTAACTAGTTTGGAATGATTTAAAAAGAGAGCAAAGTATGAGTTTGGAATGATTTAGAATGAGAGCAAAGTATGAGTGCTTTTAAATTAAACATATATTATATATATATATATAATTATATATATATATGCATAATATTTATTCATTTTATTTATTCAAAACCACATTTTGGTACGTATCAACATTAATAATTCCCATTTCGTATACTGTATTCAAAACGTACCACATTTCAACAAAAAAAATCCCAGTTTCAATATAATGCCAATGGCAGGAGTTCGTTCTCGCGAACATACGCACCCTTTAATTTGGTGCGTCTCCATCGTAATTGCTATAATCGCAGCTGTGGTGGTTATTATCGAGACGGTGGTCTTCGTTGGCTACCTAGCAATGAAGCCAAACATGCCTCATATGAGCATCCACTGAGCGAATATAGACGCCTTGAATTTTTTTGAGAGAGGCGTGCTCACGACAGGGGTGGCCCTGAGGCAGGGCGGTAGGGGCGACCGCCCTGGGGCCCTGATATTTTGGGGGCCTACTTTTATTTATATATATATATATATATATAAATGAGTTTGACAAAAGATTTGACACATTTTATAGTGTGATGAAAGATGTGTGACAAAATATTTTTTTTCTTATAGTGAATAAAATACAAATGTCATGTGCACATTTTGTGTACGATTCGTACGTGCACATTTCGTGCAGATTTCGTGCAAATTTTGTGTATGATATGTATATGCATGTTTCATGCACGATCCATATGTACACATTTCGTGCAAATTAATGTTGTTTTTGCAGTATGTGAAGTTTGTGTACTTTCTTAATTACATCTTTTTAGTGGCTTCAGATTGGTTGATTCTAATTACCTTGCCACCTTAACGAGTTTGGAATGATTTAAAAAGAGAGCAAAGTATGAGTTTGGAATGATTTAGAAAGAGAGCAAAGTATGAGTGCTTTTAAATTAAACATATATTATATATATATATATGCATAATATTTATTCATTTTATTTATTCAAAACCACATTTTGGTACGTATCAACATTAATAATTCCCATTTCGTATACTGTATTCAAAACGTACCACATTTCAACAAAAAAAATCCCAGTTTCAATATAATGCCAATGGCAGGAGTTCGTTCTCGCGAACATACGCACCCTTTAATTTGGTGCGTCTCCATCGTAATTGCTATAATCGCAGCTGTGGTGGTTATTATCGAGACGGTGGTCTTCGTTGGCTACCTAGCAATGAAGCTAAACATGCCTCATATGAGCATCCACTGAGCGAATATAGACGCCTTGAATTTTTTTGAGAGAGGCGTGCTCACGACAGGGGTGGCCCTGAGGCAGGGCGGTAGGGGCGACCGCCCTGGGGCCCTGATATTTTGGGGGCCTACTTTTATTTATATATATATATATATATATATATATAAATGAGTTTGACAAAAGATTTGACACATTTTATAGTGTGATGAAAGATGTGTGACAAAATATTTTTTTTCTTATAGTGAATAAAATACAAATGTCATGTGCACATTTTGTGTACGATTCGTACGTGCACATTTCGTGCAGATTTCGTGCAAATTTTGTGTATGATATGTATATGCATGTTTCATGCACGATCCATATGTACACATTTCGTGCAAATTTATGTTGTTTTTGCAGTATGTGAAGTTTGTGTACTTTCTTAATTACATCTTTTTAGTGGCTTCAGATTGGTTGATTCTAATTACCTTGCCACCTTAACGAGTTTGGAATGATTTAAAAAGAGAGCAAAGTATGAGTTTGGAATGATTTAGAAAGAGAGCAAAGTATGAGTGCTTTTAAATTAAACATATATTATATATATATATATGCATAATATTTATTCATTTTATTTATTCAAAACCACATTTTGGTACGTATCAACATTAATAATTCCCATTTCGTATACTGTATTCAAAACGTACCACATTTCAACAAAAAAAATCCCAGTTTCAATATAATGCCAATGGCAGGAGTTCGTTCTCGCGAACATACGCACCCTTTAATTTGGTGCGTCTCCATCGTAATTGCTATAATCGCAGCTGTGGTGGTTATTATCGAGACGGTGGTCTTCGTTGGCTACCTAGCAATGAAGCCAAACATGCCTCATATGAGCATCCACTGAGCGAATATATACGCCTTGGATTTTTTTGAGAGAGGCGTGCTCACGACAGGGGTGGCCCTGAGGCAGGGCGGTAGGGGCGACCGCCCTGGGGCTCTGATATTTTGGGGTCCTACTATATAAATGAGTTTGACAAAAGATTTGACACATTTTATAGTGTGATGAAAGATGTGTGACAAAATATTTTTTTTCTTATAGTGAATAAAATACAAATGTCATGTGCACATTTTGTGCACGATTCGTACGTGCAGATTTCGTGCACATTTCGTGCAGATTTCGTGCAAATTTTGTGTATGATATGTATATGCATGTTTCATGCACGATCCATATGTACACATTTCGTGCAAATTAATGTTGTTTTTGCAGTATGTGAAGTTTGTGTACTTTCTTAATTACATCTTTTTAGTGGCTTCAGATTGGTTGATTCTAATTACCTTGCCACCTTAACGAGTTTGGAAAGATTTAAAAAGAGAGCAAAGTATGAGTTTGGAATGATTTAGAAAGAGAGCAAAGTATGAGTGCTTTTAAATTAAACATATATTATATATATATATATATATGCATAATATTTATTCATTTTATTTATTCAAAACCACATTTTGGTACGTATCAACATTAATAATTCCCATTTCGTATACTGTATTCAAAACGTACCACATTTCAACAAAAAAAATCTCAGTTTCAATATAATGCCAATGGCAGGAGTTCGTTCTCGCGAACATACGCACCCTTTAATTTGGTGCGTCTCCATCTTTTATTTATATATATATATATATATATATAAATGAGTTTGACAAAAGATTTGACATATTTTATAGTGTGATGAAAGATGTGTGACAAAATATTTTTTTTCTTATAGTGAATAAAATACAAATGTCATGTGCACATTTTGTGCAAGATTCGTACGTGCAGATTTCGTGCACATTTCGTGCAGATTTTGTGTATGATATGTATATGCATGTTTCATGCACGATCCATATGTACACATTTCGTGCAAATTAATGTTGTTTTTGCAGTATGTGAAGTTTGTGTACTTTCTTAATTACATCTTTTTAGTGGCTTCAGATTGGTTGATTCTAATTACCTTGCCACCTTAACTAGTTTGGAATGATTTAAAAAGAGAGCAAAGTATGAGTTTGGAATGATTTAGAATGAGAGCAAAGTATGAGTGCTTTTAAATTAAACATATATTATATATATATATATATAATTATATATATATATGCATAATATTTATTCATTTTATTTATTCAAAACCACATTTTGGTACGTATCAACATTAATAATTCCCATTTCGTATACTGTATTCAAAACGTACCACATTTCAACAAAAAAAATCCCAGTTTCAATATAATGCCAATGGCAGGAGTTCGTTCTCGCGAACATACGCACCCTTTAATTTGGTGCGTCTCCATCGTAATTGCTATAATCGCAGCTGTGGTGGTTATTATCGAGACGGTGGTCTTCGTTGGCTACCTAGCAATGAAGCCAAACATGCCTCATATGAGCATCCACTGAGCGAATATAGACGCCTTGAATTTTTTTGAGAGAGGCGTGCTCACGACAGGGGTGGCCCTGAGGCAGGGCGGTAGGGGCGACCGCCCTGGGGCCCTGATATTTTGGGGGCCTACTTTTATTTATATATATATATAAATGAGTTTGACAAAATATTTGACACATTTTATAGTGTGATGAAAGATGTGTGACAAAATATTTTTTTTCTTATAGTGAATAAAATACAAATGTCATGTGCACATTTTGTGTACGATTCGTACGTGCACATTTCGTGCAGATTTCGTGCAAATTTTGTGTATGATATGTATATGCATGTTTCATGCACGATCCATATGTACACATTTCGTGCAAATTAATGTTGTTTTTGCAGTATGTGAAGTTTGTGTACTTTCTTAATTACATCTTTTTAGTGGCTTCAGATTGGTTGATTCTAATTACCTTGCCACCTTAACGAGTTTGGAATGATTTAAAAAGAGAGCAAAGTATGAGTTTGGAATGATTTAGAAAGAGAGCAAAGTATGAGTGCTTTTAAATTAAACATATATTATATATATATATATATGCATAATATTTATTCATTTTATTTATTCAAAACCACATTTTGGTACGTATCAACATTAATAATTCCCATTTCGTATACTGTATTCAAAACGTACCACATTTCAACAAAAAAAATCCCAGTTTCAATATAATGCCAATGGCAGGAGTTCGTTCTCGCGAACATACGCACCCTTTAATTTGGTGCGTCTCCATCGTAATTGCTATAATCGCAGCTGTGGTGGTTATTATCGAGACGGTGGTCTTCGTTGGCTACCTAGCAATGAAGCCAAACATGCCTCATATGAGCATCCACTGAGCGAATATATACGCCTTGGATTTTTTTGAGAGAGGCGTGCTCACGACAGGGGTGGCCCTGAGGCAGGGCGGTAGGGGCGACCGCCCTGGGGCTCTGATATTTTGGGGTCCTACTATATAAATGAGTTTGACAAAAGATTTGACACATTTTATAGTGTGATGAAAGATGTGTGACAAAATATTTTTTTTCTTATAGTGAATAAAATACAAATGTCATGTGCACATTTTGTGCACGATTCGTACGTGCAGATTTCGTGCACATTTCGTGCAGATTTCGTGCAAATTTTGTGTATGATATGTATATGCATGTTTCATGCACGATCCATATGTACACATTTCGTGCAAATTAATGTTGTTTTTGCAGTATGTGAAGTTTGTGTACTTTCTTAATTACATCTTTTTAGTGGCTTCAGATTGGTTGATTCTAATTACCTTGCCACCTTAACGAGTTTGGAAAGATTTAAAAAGAGAGCAAAGTATGAGTTTGGAATGATTTAGAAAGAGAGCAAAGTATGAGTGCTTTTAAATTAAACATATATTTTATATATATATATATATGCATAATATTTATTCATTTTATTTATTCAAAACCACATTTTGGTACGTATCAACATTAATAATTCCCATTTCGTATACTGTATTCAAAACGTACCACATTTCAACAAAAAAAATCTCAGTTTCAATATAATGCCAATGGCAGGAGTTCGTTCTCGCGAACATACGCACCCTTTAATTTGGTGCGTCTCCATCTTTTATTTATATATATATATATATAAATGAGTTTGACAAAAGATTTGACATATTTTATAGTGTGATGAAAGATGTGTGACAAAATATTTTTTTTCTTATAGTGAATAAAATACAAATGTCATGTGCACATTTTGTGCAAGATTCGTACGTGCAGATTTCGTGCAAATTTTGTGTATGATATGTATATGCATGTTTCATGCACGATCCATATGTACACATTTCGTGCAAATTAATGTTGTTTTTGCAGTATGTGAAGTTTGTGTACTTTCTTAATTACATCTTTTTAGTGGCTACAGATTGGTTGATTCTAATTACCTTGCCACCTTAACTAGTTTGGAATGATTTAAAAAGAGAGCAAAGTATGAGTTTGGAATGATTTAGAATGAGAGCAAAGTATGAGTGCTTTTAAATTAAACATATATTATATATATAAATATAATTATATATATATATATGCATAATATTTATTCATTTTATTTATTCAAAACCACATTTTGGTACGTATCAACATTAATAATTCCCATTTCGTATACTGTATTCAAAACGTACCACATTTCAACAAAAAAAATCCCAGTTTCAATATAATGCCAATGGCAGGAGTTCGTTCTCGCGAACATACGCACCCTTTAATTTGGTGCGTCTCCATCGTAATTGCTATAATCGCAGCTGTGGTGGTTATTATCGAGACGGTGGTCTTCGTTGGCTACCTAGCAATGAAGCCAAACATGCCTCATATGAGCATCCACTGAGCGAATATAGACGTCTTGAATTTTTTTGAGAGAGGCGTGCTCACGACAGGGGTGGCCCTGAGGCAGGGCGGTAGGGGCGACCGCCCTGGGGCCCTGATATTTTGGGGGCCTACTTTTATTTTTATATATATATATATATATATATATATATAAATGAGTTTGACAAAAGATTTGACACATTTTATAGTGTGATGAAAGATGTGTGACAAAATATTTTTTTTCTTATAGTGAATAAAATACAAATGTCATGTGCACATTTTGTGTACGATTCGTACGTGCACATTTCGTGCAGATTTCGTGCAAATTTTGTGTATGATATGTATATGCATGTTTCATGCACGATCCATATGTACACATTTCGTGCAAATTAATGTTGTTTTTGCAGTATGTGAAGTTTGTGTACTTTCTTAATTACATCTTTTTAGTGGCTTCAGATTGGTTGATTCTAATTACCTTGCCACCTTAACGAGTTTGGAATGATTTAAAAAGAGAGCAAAGTATGAGTTTGGAATGATTTAGAAAGAGAGCAAAGTATGAGTGCTTTTAAATTAAACATATATTATATATATATATGCATAATATTTATTCATTTTATTTATTCAAAACCACATTTTGGTACGTATCAACATTAATAATTCCCATTTCGTATACTGTATTCAAAACGTACCACATTTCAACAAAAAAAATCCCAGTTTCAATATAATGCCAATGGCAGGAGTTCGTTCTCGCGAACATACGCACCCTTTAATTTGGTGCGTCTCCATCTTTTATTTATATATATATATATATATATATATATAAATGAGTTTGACAAAAGATTTGACATATTTTATAGTGTGATGAAAGATGTGTGACAAAATATTTTTTTTCTTATAGTGAATAAAATACAAATGTCATGTGCACATTTTGTGCAAGATTCGTACGTGCAGATTTCGTGCACATTTCGTGCAGATTTCGTGCACATTTCGTGCAGATTTCGTGCAAATTTTGTGTATGATATGTATATGCATGTTTCATGCACGATCCATATGTACACATTTCGTGCAAATTAATGTTGTTTTTGCAGTATGTGAAGTTTGTGTACTTTCTTAATTACATCTTTTTAGTGGCTTCAGATTGGTTGATTCTAATTACCTTGCCACCTTAACTAGTTTGGAATGATTTAAAAAGAGAGCAAAGTATGAGTTTGGAATGATTTAGAATGAGAGCAAAGTATGAGTGCTTTTAAATTAAACATATATTATATATATATATAATTATATATATATATGCATAATATTTATTCATTTTATTTATTCAAAACCACATTTTGGTACGTATCAACATTAATAATTCCCATTTCGTATACTGTATTCAAAACGTACCACATTTCAACAAAAAAAATCCCAGTTTCAATATAATGCCAATGGCAGGAGTTCGTTCTCGCGAACATACGCACCCTTTAATTTGGTGCGTCTCCATCGTAATTGCTATAATCGCAGCTGTGGTGGTTATTATCGAGACGGTGGTCTTCGTTGGCTACCTAGCAATGAAGCCAAACATGCCTCATATGAGCATCCACTGAGCGAATATAGACGCCTTGAATTTTTTTGAGAGAGGCGTGCTCACGACAGGGGTGGCCCTGAGGCAGGGCGGTAGGGGCGACCGCCCTGGGGCCCTGATATTTTGGGGGCCTACTTTTATTTATTTATATATATATATATATATATAAATGAGTTTAACAAAAGATTTGACACATTTTATAGTGTGATGAAAGATGTGTGACAAAATATTTTTTTTCTTATAGTGAATAAAATACAAATGTCATGTGCACATTTTGTGTACGATTCGTACGTGCACATTTCGTGCAGATTTCGTGCAAATTTTGTGTATGATATGTATATGCATGTTTCATGCACGATCCATATGTACACATTTCGTGCAAATTAATGTTGTTTTTGCAGTATGTGATGTTTGTGTACTTTCTTAATTACATCTTTTTAGTGGCTTCAGATTGGTTGATTCTAATTACCTTGCCACCTTAACGAGTTTGGAATGATTTAAAAAGAGAGCAAAGTATGAGTTTGGAATGATTTAGAAAGAGAGCAAAGTATGAGTGCTTTTAAATTAAACATATATTTTATATATATATATGCATAATATTTATTCATTTTATTTATTCAAAACCACATTTTGGTACGTATCAACATTAATAATTCCCATTTCGTATACTGTATTCAAAACGTACCACATTTCAACAAAAAAAATCCCAGTTTCAATATAATGCCAATGGCAGGAGTTCGTTCTCGCGAACATACGCACCCTTTAATTTGGTGCGTCTCCATCGTAATTGCTATAATCGCAGCTGTGGTGGTTATTGTTGGTCCTGAAAGGAGTATATAACAAGTGTATGGGGGGGGGGGGGGAATACACTTGTATGCAATTCTTTGCTAACTTGATCAAACCAAAGTTCAGCTAGGTTGTCTTGGACAACTCTGCTGAAGAAGATTAACTCTTCTAAGATAATTAAACTACTAAGTACTATTGAGTACTTAGTTGAATAACTATCTAGGGGAGTTATATGTGCGGAATAGTGGTTGGCCCTTTAAGTTTAGACTCCTTTAATTTCTGAAATCACTTAGTCAATGTAACACAGTCCAGTTAAGCTTCAGGGAAGTTGTCCAAAACAGTTTTGCACAGTCTTTGAATATGTATCTTTGAAAGATCAGTTTTGTGTGTAGTGTTGAGTGAATGTAAGTACTTGTAAAGTAAATCAACACAAGAGTTTATAGTGGTTTAGAGACTCAAGCTCCTACATCCACTTTCCCCGATTTAACAGGATAATTCCTTCACTCTTGGAATTAACTTGTTTTATAGTGCCAAAGTGCACTTGATCAAGAACACCACTCCTTGGTGAATTGATCCCTAGGATGTCTAGAGTCCTAGTACCCTCTTCTCAACTCAGAACTGAAACTGTTCTTCTCTCAACAGTCAGTTCCTACCACTTCTACTACTACAACCTTCTCACTTTCACTCTTGAAAGATATGAGGATTGAAGTAAGGTTCCAACTAATGAGATATCCTTTACAATGAAGATCAGTGTATAAGGATAGGATATCTCTCTAAGCTTGTGTATGGATATACAATGTAGTACAGCTTAGAAGAAGTGTATGAAGACTAAGATAGTCTTTGAAAGTTTTGAAAGCACTCTAGCTTGTAAGAACTTTGAGCTTAGTTGGATTGTGTTGAGGTGCTTTCAAATGGTCTTCACACTTCTGTATTTATAGACAAAATGGAGGATTTGCCCGTTGGAGAGGCAGCCCCAAATTGCTATAAATGTCTTCCTTGAGTTCTTCAAACTGGAAGACAGATTCTTGATAGTGACATGTCCTCATTTGGGTAATAAACGGCTGTAACAGTTTTGTCTTCATTCTGCAGCACTTTTCCCAATGTTTGACTTCTTGTTAGGACTTGGACATGGCATCTGAAGGTTGATCCAATGATAGGACAACATTCCTTATCATCTGGACAACTCTCCTTATCACTATCAGCAGTTTTGCTTATCAGCAAGGTTGGCTTGCTCTTCTTCAGATGACTTGGCTCTTTCCCTTTATTTCTCTTGAAGATGGTCTTAGCTTATTTCTTTGAGGACCTTTAGGGAATGGTTGTCTCAAATTCTTCAGCATAGTTGATCTCAGGCTTTCAGAGCACTTGATCTTGATCAATTTAGCTGAGACAACTCCTCTGGACAACTCTCCTGATCAGCATCTTTAGTCTTTTTGCATCAGAGCACTTCATGCATAGAGTTGGTTTCTCTGGACAACTCTCCTGATCAAAACCTTAGAGTAATTTTGTCCTTTTGAGCTATACAATCTTGTTCTTGCATAAGAGCATCTTCTCTGGACAACTCTCCTGATCAGAGCAACTTTGTTGGACTTGTCCTTTTGAGCTTTACAATCTTGTTCTTGCATAAGAACATCTTCTCTGGACAACTCTC
This sequence comes from Galeopsis tetrahit, assembly GCA_963675135.1. Classification (NCBI taxonomy): domain Eukaryota; kingdom Viridiplantae; phylum Streptophyta; class Magnoliopsida; order Lamiales; family Lamiaceae; genus Galeopsis; species Galeopsis tetrahit. The sequence goes on along the minus strand of OY776125.1, from coordinate 11,736,462 downwards.
CTGATCAAAGCATCTTAGATTTCATAGAGTGTCCTTGCTCTTAAGTGATTGTTCCAGAATTTGAGCCTTGAGGAGACTTGATCTTGATCATCTTCAAAGCATAGGTTCCCCCTCAAATTGTGCATCTAATTGTCTAAGAGCTGCCTAACATTTTCAGCTTCTCATCTAGCCTATAATCTATATGTTCTAACATTCTTAGAACATATTAATATTGACTTAGGCATGTCTCAGGGGGTTTTGGTATTAGATCAAAACATATCTCATTTTATTCCCAACAATTTCCCCCTTTTTGATGATGCCAAAACCTACACAGTCTAAGCAAAAGTGACTTGTCTACACCTATTACATGTATCTTCAGAAGACATGACTAAGGTCAATATTCCTGAAAAGATATTGTGTTAGTGTATTCACTGTTTCTGTTGTAAGTAGATTTTAAGATAGGCATAGAGAGATTAGTGTTTCTTGATTCAAAATAAGTTCAACTATCATTCATTCAAAGATCATTACAAGCATGTTGATAGTTGAAATTAACATATCAGAGCATGAATCAATAACACTTAAATACATCAGAGCATTTCATTCTAACAATACAAGACTAACAATTTTCATCATCAGAGCACAGAGCTTGTATCAGAGCAATCCATAACAAACCAGAGCAAACAGATTAGCACATCAGCAATCTTGACCATATTTCAGCATAGTTGATCATTTAAATAAGGTCAGAAGACTTAGCCATTTCAAAGATCATCCTCAGGAGGTGGCAGCATTCCATACTGTGCCCACACTCTTCTTTTCAGTGCCATGGCTTCTTGGTTGGTTCCCTTAGGTCCAAGAACCATCTTGTTTAGCTTGAGGATCTCAGTGAATTCTCTCAGAATTCTTGCTTGGTCAATCCATCCTTCAAGCTTTGGAGGCATGTATATGATTGGCTTGGGAGCTGTGAGTTCAAATCTTGCAATGTCAGCAGCTGCAAGTAGTTGTTGATACAACTCTCTGTAGTATTCTAGCATGAACTCAGTGAAGGCAGAGTTTGCATCTCCTCCATTCCATCTGTCAATGACATAATAGTCATAGACAAACTCCCTTTTGGCTTCTTCCCATGTGTCATTCAGTTGAATTGGCACCCATTTATCCAAGTGTGGATATTTAGTGTCCATTGGGATTAGAAGCTGAGGCTTCATCTTGCTGTAAGTTGCTCTCCTCCTTCTTGGTTTCTGAAAGTTTGCTCTCCTTTCATCTCTTGCTCTGTTGGCTTCTTCCATCAGATCCATTTTCTCTTGGGCCCTCATCATGACCAGTTTCTGTTGTGTTTCAGGGTCTTTGCCATACCCTTCATGAAACAGTTTTGATGGATCAAGAGCTAGGACTGTTGTCTTCTTCTTAGGTTCAGGTCCAAATCCTTCAGCAAATAGTTCTTCAATGTCTTCAGTGGATTTGGGACCTTCAGCAGTTTTGTCCTTTTCAGCAGCTTTGGGCTTTTCAGCAGTTTTGGCTTTCTTTGGTGCAGGCTCATCCTCATCAATTCTGAATTCTGGTGGAAGATCAAGGCTGCTAGGAAAGTCAGTGAATGTCTCAACTTGCCTTTTCTTTCCTTTTGCCTTCTTGATCTTTCCTCTAGTTTGAACACCTTCAGCTTCCTTGTCCAGACCAGATACTTCACCACCTGGTCTTTGCTGTTGCCTTGCTCTTTCTTCTTGAGCTGAGGCCATTGAGTTTTTCAATGCCAATGCTAACTGCTCCTCTTCATCCAATTCTTCCAAATTCAGAACTGCTGGCTCTTTTCCCTTTCCTTCAGGGACTTTGTCCTTCCCTTTCACTGGACTCCCAATCACCAAGGCACCTTTTGCCCTTGCTCTTTCCCTTTCCCCCTTTTTGGCAGCATCAAAACACTGGGGCTTTAGGTCACTCATTGTTGTGGCCATTAGGGATTGGGCCTGGTTCAGGGACTTCATCTCTTCCAACAAATATACATTCTCATCATGTATATTCTGCATCCTATCACTGCTCAAGCTAAGAAAAGCTAGAACAGGCTTCATCTTTTGTTGGACAACCTCCTCCAAGGTTGCTTTGAGAGATGCATCCAATTTGGCTTTCAGAAGCTCAGTGAGGTTGGCCACTGCACCTTCAGCAATGTTGGCCAACACATCTTGGGAAAACTTTTCAGAGGCTGCTTTGACCATAGCTAGCCTTTGCTCTTCAGCTCTTCTCTTTTGTAGTGCTGTCTTCTTTCCAAGAGCTTGCTTGACAGTTAGCCTGAGAGCTTTGACATTAGCATTGTGATTGTCTCTCAGCAGCTTTTGCTCTTTCTTGACCTCCTCTGAGATGGCTTCCATGGTAGATTTGGCATTTTGAACTTCAGTGGAGATGGTTTGGAGACCAGATTCCACACCACCGATTCTTGCCTCAAGGGTTGGTAGCACAACATCTTCAGAGCCAGTGAGCCTCATTTCTACAGATGCTAGAGTCCTTCCTTGCTCATTTAATGCTCCTGAAGTTTCAGCATGAGCAGATTGGACTTGATGAGCCAAGGAGTCCAACTTCTCTGATTGCATTCCAAGTAAGGCCTGAGCTGAGCCTGTATCAACTTGGATAGGTGCATCTGTGAGGAATTCATCTGCAAAAATTTGGTCAAGAGATATACCTGCAACATCAGATAAATCAAACAAGTTAGGAAATAAGCACTCAGCACCCTCAATTTATTTTGTATAAGACTCTGATACATCAGCAGTCTTCTTCTCATTTTCAACTTGTTCTTTTCTCCCTTCATAGTTAATGTCCTCACTCAAGGAATCAGGCCTCCTTTCACCAAGGGATTCCTGAAGTTCAGATTTGACTTCAAGAATAACCTGTCCTTCCTCACTTATTCCACCCTCATATGGTGGTACACTCACTATCTTAGTGATGACTACCTCTCTTTCATCCACAACTCCCTCTGATTTTTCAACTATTCTCTCCTTTTCAACTCCTTCTCCTAAACCTGCAACATCTCCACCTTCATCAAGGTTCAAAGATGGCAGTTGTGGGGAGATCACAGTGCTTATATCAACAGCCACTGAGTCATCCTGAATGGTTAAGGGCTGATCAGTGTCCAACTCTTCTGACACTGAATAGGCCTTAATCAAACTAGCCTCTATTACAGGAACCTCAACATCTTTAGGCTGTGCCTTGGGTTCAAAGGAACCTTCATTGGCAGATGTGTCCTTGGTTGTGTTACCTTCCTTGGTCAACACCTCTGAGATGACAGAGCCTTTCCTATGATAGGTTCTAGGGGGGTTGGAAAGTCTTTCAGAGACAGAAGACTTGGGTTGAAGGGGTTCAGGGAGGTTGGCTTGAGGGGTTTCAGGAGGGTTGGGATTTGAAGGGTTTGAAGGATCATCAGGGGAATCATCATCATTGGAGCTACTGTCAGGGTGTTTGATTCCCTTGGCCTTTCTTTCTTTCTCCTCCTTAATCTTATCAGCTACCAACTTTGCAAAAATCTCCTCATCAATGAGGAATCTTGTCTTTGAAACTCCAGCAAAGTGTAGCAATCTGTTCTCCTCAATCTGCCACCAGTTTGCACCCTTATCTTGGATGACTTGTGATATCTCCATCAAGGATTTGTCTTTCACATCAACAAGCATCCTTAAATCTTGAAAGGCCCTCTGAATTCTTGGAAATTCAGCAAGTTGCGGATACAAACTGTCCACAGTAGCCTTGGCTCCTCCTCTGAGCATACTTTCATAAGTATACTCCTCCTCATCTCCACTTGAGTGGGGACTTTGGGTTATAGGGGAGTTGGCTCTGGGTTCTCCTAACAAAGCTTCAGGCAGATTAAGTTCAGGGATGTTGGCTTCAGAAGGGTTGGGTGCAGTAGAAGGATCTTCAGTTGCTTTTGAGAGCAATGGGTCTGAAGGGGCTTTACTTAGGGGGGTTGGCTCATTGAGTGCATGCTCTAAGAGTTTTGAATAATTGAGCATGGATGAGTCAAGGGGAGACAGGAGTCTTGTCTCATCTACTGCCAAATCAGCAAGCACATCAATGCCACTTCTTTGCTCATTCCCTTCAGGAGAATATCTCTTAGTGAGATTTACAGGGGTAATGGGTTGGTTGGAAGGGGTAACATGGGTTTCAGGGGAGTTGGGCTCAAGATTCTGAATTTCAGGGAGGTTGGCCTCTATAGGTTGACCTTCAGGGACTTTGGATTCTGGAGTTCCAGAACCAGATGAATTAGTCCTTGACATTGATTTGGTTCTGCTTTCAGCTCTGCTCTCCCTTAGAGCCAATTGAAGAGATTTTTCTTCTTGCAGCTCCATTCCCTTCTCAGTAGGTTTGGCCCTTCTCTTGCTGGCCCTACTGCTTCCACTTCCTTCCTTTTCAGGGACAACTTCCCTGATTCTCTTGTCACCCTTCTTCTTTTGCCTAGTCTCATTGTACTTCCTCCTCAACTCTTCTGAGTGGTCAGAAGGTACACTCACTCCCTCTTCTGCCACTGCATCAACTTCAGCTGATGCTCCTGAGGCTTCTCTAGAAGACAATTGAGACATCTTCCTTGTTTTGACAGCCCTGGCCTTTGTTCTCTTTTTCATCTTAGGCTTCTCTTCCTCCTGTTCTTCAGCAGGCTTGGCCAGTAGCATCCTTCTTTTCTCAGTTTTCTTGCTGAGCTTTCTGAATAGGATCTTTTGGGCTGGGAGGGGTTTTGCAAAGGTCTGCATCTGGGAATAGTGAGAAAACCTCTCAATCAACAAGCTTGCCCTGGTGCAATACTTGATTTTCCCTTCTACCACCACCTTATTGTGGGCTTTCACCTTAAATTTAGCCTTCTCCTTCATCATCTCAGACATGATGAAGGTCCTCCAATCAAACTTGATGCCTTTATCACTGGCATCAATAATGGCAGCCATGATCCTGATCCTTGGATGGCTGACCTGCTCTAAACTTCCAGTGTTGCTTAAGAGGCTCTTAGCAACTACCTCAAAGAGGTTAAGAAACTCTGGCTTGAGAGTTTTCTTGTTTTGAGTTGAGGAGAGAGGGCCTGGAACTAATAACCATTCTTGGGCTATCTCATCTTCATGTCCAGTACCATAAACCTCTGGATTCCTTCCCTCATAAGGCAATCCAAAAGCTCCTTCCAGATCTTTTGAGGAGAATTTTACTCTGTGGAATTTCTCCTCCTCCTCTCCTTCTGCAGTGTAAGCTAACCTGGTTGATACTTCTCCATCTTCAGGTTTGCCTCTCCACTTTAGGAAGGCAAAGAATTCTGCCATGTAACTCTCCAAGCAAGAGCTTGGTCTTTCTTCCAAGAACTTTTGGAGACCAGCCCTTCTCAACCATCTCAGGGTTGGAGTAATCTCAGGATCTTCACTTTCAAAAGAGATAATTGGCTCAAAGTGAAGATTGTTCTTGTTGCTTAGATAGCCAAAATCTAGGTCTAGATCCTTGTTAGAGAAATCAACAAGCATCTCAGGTCTAACTTTGGGGGCCATTGAAATTTGTAGAGAGAGTTTTGAGTTTTGAGAGAGTTTGAAGAAAATTTTGAGTTAGGGTTTCGAATACTTGGGGAAGAAGTGTTTGTGGGGATCTTAAGACTTGTGAATATTCTAAAAAGAATGTTTGTCAATGAGTTGGTAAGGTCTTGATGCAATTCAAAGGTGAACAAAAATGGAAATCCAAAGTGGACGGCTAAGATTGATTTCAGGGGAGTTGTCCACTTTTGATCCAATGGTTAAAAACCAATGTAACAGTGAAATAACTGTTTTATTCAAAACGTGGGTGGTTTTTAATGTTTGTTTAAGGCTGGGGATTTTTCGAGATAGATCATGTCCCAAAAAGTTTAATGCAAACAAGAGTTAAATCTTGGCATTTAATGCAAGGAAAGTGACCTTTTGGGTGGGAGACAAATTAAATCCCAAAAAGGTGAAAACTGTATTTCAATGGGACAGATTTCGAAATAGGTATTGATCACCAAAAATAGGTGCTTATCAAACCAAGGAATTTGTTTGATAGTCAGGACAACTTATCTGACCCTACAAGGACAAGTGTCCTGAAGGACTGTGGACAAGTGTCCTGAAATTCAAGGGACAAGTGTCCTGAAGAAGTAAAGTCATCTTTTCAGAGTTTCAGTAGACTTGACCAAGTCTGCTGAAGTTGAGTTTGTTTCCCCCTTAATCAATGAGCTTCTTTGGACTCATTTGTCCAACTTCCCTGGATCAAGCAATCCCAACTCTGCTGATAGCTCCAGAAATCTTGCCTCTGCAAGTGGCTTGGTTAGAATATCAGCTTTTTGATGATCAGTGTGGATCTTGACTAACTTGATGTCCTTCTTCTCCACATGGTCTCTAATGAAGTGGTGCTTGATGTCCACATGTTTGCATCTTGTGTGCAAGACAGGATTTTGTGATATAGCAATGACACTATTGTTATCACAGAAAATTGGCACTTCAGTAGAGTTGACTTTGTAGTCTCTTAGTTGTTGCCTTAACCATAGAATTTGAGCACAACAGCTTCCAGCTGCAACATATTCAGCTTCAGTGGTGGAAGTAGCCACTGTGTTCTGCTTCTTGGAGAACCATGAAATAAGCTTGTTGCCCAAGAATTGACAAGTTCCTGAAGTGGATTTTCTGTCAATTCTGCATCCTCCATAATCAGCATCTGAGTAGCCAGTTAACTCAATGTTGTCATCAGCAGGGTACCAAAGGCCTAGATTCTCAGTGCCTTTGAGGTACCTCAAAATCCTCTTTGCAGCCTCAAGATGGCTTTTCTTAGGATTTGCTTGGAACCTTGCACAAACACCTACTGCAAAGGTGATGTCAGGTCTGCTGGCAGTGAGATAGAGGAGTGATCCAATGATTCCTCTATACTCAGTAGAGTTGGTTGGAATGCCACTCTCATCAGGATCCATCTTCCAATTTGTGTTCATTGGGATCCTTACTGGCTTGCTAGTTGTACACCCAAACTTCTTGATCATTTCTCTGGTGTACTTAGCTTGGTTGATGAAGATTCCTTCTTTAGATTGCTTGACTTGTAGACCCAAAAAGAAATTCATCAACCCCATCATGGACATCTCAAACTTGCTTTGCATGAGCTTGGAGAATTTCTCACAAAGCTTCTCATTAGGGGATCCAAAAATTATGTCATCTACATAAATTTGGACAAGCAAGATGTCCTCTCCTTCAGAGATTCTGAAGAGAGTTCTGTCCACAGTTCCCTTGGTGAATCCATGATCCAAGAGGAATTGTGACAGTGTGTCATACCAAGCCCTAGGGGCTTGCTTGAGTCCATATAGAGCCTTTTTGAGTCTGTAAACTTGGTTTCCAACTTCAAAACCTGGTGGTTGCTCCACATAGACTTCTTCTTTCAAGACTCCATTCAGGAAGGCACTCTTGACATCCATTTGGTACACTTTGAACCTCTTGTGGGCTGCATAGGCTAGAAAGAGCCTTATTGCTTCTAGCCTTGCCACAGGTGCAAATGTCTCATCATAGTCAATGCCTTCATGTTGGCAGTATCCTTTTGCCACTAGTCTTGCTTTGTTTCTGACAATCACATCATTTTCATTTTTCTTGTTCTTGAACACCCACTTTGTTCCAATAACATCTTGATGTGAAGGTCTATCCACCAGCTCCCATACTTCATTTCTGGTGAATTGGTTCAGTTCTTCCTGCATGGCTGTGATCCAATTGGCATCTTGAAGTGCTTCCTCAATATCTTTTGGTTCCTGTTCTGACAAGAAACAGCAGAACATAGCACTTTCACCATGAAACTTTCTGGTTCTGACTCCTATACTTGGATCACCAAGTATCAGATCAGTAGGATGGTCAGACAACCAAGTCCTTCTTTTTCTGATCTCTTCAGTAGAGTTGTCCTCTACTGAAGGTGAGTCATTTTGATCATAGAATTCAGGATAATTTAATGCAGGATCTAAATCAGGATCATAATCAGGGGTGTTGTCCTCAAGGGCAGGGACATTGGCAATTTCAACATTTTGAGTTCCCCCTTGATTATTTGACCCATTAACTACCTCAGCAGGAACTGCTTCTTCATTGGTAGTTGTTACCTGGATGTGAACTGGGATTGGATCATTCAGTTCACCATTTCCATCAGTGGGATTTGTCTCAGGAAGGTTGCCTTCAGGATGGTTGTCCAATGTTGTATGTTCAGGTAGGTTGGTTTGGACAACTTCTATGAATTCAGTGTCTTTGTCTTTTAGGCTCAATCTGGTTGTCCTCTGTGTGATTTCTTCAGGTTCCAAATGATCATTCCTGATCTCAAAGATAGACTCATCAAACACAACATGAGGTGTTTCTTCCACTATAAGGGTTTTCTTGTTGTAGACTCTGAAAGCTCTACTGATTTGAGAGTATCCAAGAAATACTCCCTCATCAGCTTTGCTATCAAAGGCTTTCAACTGTTCTTTCCCATTATTGTGAATGAAACATTTACAACCAAATATATGAAAATATGACACTTTAGGTATTCTTCCTTTCCAGAGTTCATAGGGGGTTTTGCCTTGCCCCTTAGTGATCAAACATCTATTTTGAGTATGGCATGCAATGTTTATGGCTTCAGCCCAAAACCTCTTAGGTAAATTTGAATCAGCAATTAAAGTTCTAGCAGCTTCTTTTAAAGTTCTATTCCTTCTTTCTGCAACTCCATTTTGTTGGGGAGTTCTAGCTGCTGAGGTTTCATGAGCTATTCCATTTGATGTGCAGTACTCATTGATGTATGAATTAATGAACTCAGTGCCTTTATCAGATCTTATCTTGATAATGCTAAGGCTTTTCTCATTTGACAACCTCTTTAGAAGTTCAGGCAGTTTGACTTGTGTTTCCTTCTTATTAAGGAGAAATACTACCCATGTGAACCTAGAGAAGTCATCTACTACCACCAATGTGTATTTTCTACCATTTATGCTTGAAGGGGTAATTGGTCCAAATAGATCCATATGTAGAAGTTCAAGTACCCTTTCAGTAGAAATGACTGGTTTTCCCTTAAATGAGGCTTTGATCTGTTTTCCTTCTTGGCATGGTTTACAAACATGCTCTTTAGTGAAAACCTCATTAGGTAGTCCCTTAACTAATGCATTTCTGGCAAGTTTGTTCATTGATTTGAAGTTCAGATGGTTTAGCCTCTTATGCCATAACCAGCTTTGTTCACTAGTAGACTTAGCAATGAAACATGCAGCATCAGTAGACTTGTCCCAGTCTGCAAAGTACACATTTCCCTTCCTAGTTCCAGTCAATAGAGTTTGTTGAGTTTTATCTTTGATTAAACACTTTCCACTTGAGAACTCAACATTGAAGTTTCTATCACAGAATTGACTGATACTTAGGAGATTATATTTGAGACCAGCTACATAAGATACATTGGTTAATTTGATGTTACCAATCATCAAAGTACCATAACCTTTTGTTGTTGCTTGTGAGCTGTCTCCAAAGGTGACATTTGGGCCTTCTTTTTCAATAAAATCAGAGAGGAGTTCCTTGTTTCCAGTCATGTGCCTTGAGCATCCACTGTCAAGGTACCATGCTGTCTTTTTGTTCATGCTCCTCTTCTTGTGGCCCATTGGTACCTGCAATTAGATAGGTTTAGGTACCCTTTGAGTTTTGGGTCCTGAGAGGTTAGCTGTACCTTTGGGAACCCAAACTTGCCTAATAACCCTGATTGATTCAAGGTGGCTAAGTTGATTTCCTAGTGCATCAACATACACTGTCTTTCCCTTAAATGCCTTTGGGAAAGTATGTGTGAATGTGTTAACTCTGTAAGTTTCAGAGGAGTTGTCCACTCTTCTGAACTTAAGAGTTCTTTGTGCAGCTTGTTGAAATCTTTGAGGAAAGGTTTTCTTATGACCATTACCCTTTGGCATGAAGGGTTTTGGTTGTCTCATTTTATTCTGCCTTAGAGGATGGTTTTCCTTAGGTCTATTCAGCTGAGGCTTTCTCAGATGAGTTGGCCTAGGCTGATTATACCTTGGATAATTCCTCTGAACATTGTTCATGAAAGTTGCCCTTCCATTGGGTCTACTCTGCTGACCAATATTCCTCTTGTGTTCAGGAGCTTTGGCCATTTCCTTAGGTTTTGGCCTATTCTCCTGAATCACTTGAGTAGGCATTTCATTCAATTTGCCCTTTCCTTTGTTCAGTGGCTGAATTACTTCATTTTCAGTTTGTTGTGCCACTGATTTAACAAAGATTTTCTTAGTGTTACTTGTGGATGCAACACTAAGACAAGGTGAAGATTCAAATGGATCAAAACCTAGTCCACTTCTTTGAGCCATAGGTCTTTGATAACTCTGAATTTCCTCTATTGCTCTAGAGGATTTGTTCAAAGCAGACATCTTTAATTTCAGGCTCTCTTCACTTGATTTAAGAATATCATACTCATGTGAGAGGTTTTCAAATTTGGCATTTAGAATTTTAAGTTCAAATTCTTTTCTCTTCTGAGAGAGAAGTTGATCATCAATCTCCTTTTGTTGGTCAACTATCCTGAGATTTGCTTCCTCAAGCTTTCTCAAGACTTGTTGATACAACTCAGTAGACTTGACATCAACAGCTACCTCAGAGCTTTTGGCAAGTTCAATAGCCAATCTTTCATTTTCTCTCACACAGTTATCATGAAATTCTTGTAATCTAGTGAAATCTTCCATCAACTTTCCTAAGGAGAGTTTCAGGTTAACCTCACTAGTGTTTTGTGAGATGAATGATGGTGAGCTAGAAGTAGAGGATACCTCATCATCCTCAAGAGCCATGTTGCAGATATCATCATCATCACTGTTGGAGAACAGTCCATCAGAAGAGTTGAAACTTTCAACACTATCAGATTCTTCACCAGCCATCATGGCTTTTCTATTGGTGAACTTTCTGTCTCTTTTTGCTTGTCTTTCTCTTCTTTCTTTAGAGCTCAGTTTAGGGCAGTCATATTGGAAGTGCCCTTTCTTTTTGCAGTTATAGCACAGGTCTTCATCATCATCCTTCTTGGATTCATCTCTTCTCTTAGATGATGAAGGATCAGCTCTACTGGATCTTCTCCTATCAGAGGACTTGTCCTCTGATCTTTTCTCTTCAGGCTTTTTGTCCTCAGCCTGATCTTCAGGGGAATTGTATCTTCTCCTGAATTTGTTGTCTTGGTAGAATTTCTTGTATCTACCAAACCTTGTGTTGAGCTTGTCAAATCTTCTAGCCATCAGGGCTAGTTCTTCCTTCATTTCAGTCTTAGAGACTGTCTTTGATGATCTGGGAGTGGGTTGCATTTCTGGTTCAGCAACTTTGGCTTTGAATGCCACTCCCTTGGTGGGATTTGAAGGTTCCTCAACAGGTTTTCTTCTATTGAGGTCGAACTCATAAGCTTTGAGTTCAGAGAAGATTTGTTGCATGGGCATGGTGGAAAGATCTTTGGTGTTTTGCATCATTACAGCATAGACATCCCACTTTTGAGTGAGACTTCTCAAGATCTTCAACCCCACTTCTCTCTTGGTGTAGACCTTGCCCAATGAGTTGATTTCATTCATCACATCAGTGAATCTACCAGCAAACTTATCAATGGATTCCTCAGACTCCATTGCAAACTGTTCAAATTTCTGCACAGCAACTTGGAGCTTATTCTCCTTGATCTTTTCAGTACCCTCACACATTTCAGCAAGAGTATCCCAAATTTCTTTGGCTGTTGTGCAGTGGTAGACTCTTCCCATGACTGCATCTGGAATTGTTTGATAGAGGGTGTTCATTGCTAGATAATTCAGATTATCTTTCCTCTTTTCATCAGCAGTGAAGTCATCCTCATCTTTGGGAATCAGTTCCCTTATATCTGCTCTTTGCTCATCTGTCAATCTTGGGTTAGTTTGAGTAAACACAAAAGGTCCTCTTGTGATTACTCTCAACATATCAGTATGAAGAGATGCAAGATGAGCCCTCATTCTAATTTTCCAGAAATCATAATTGTCTATTGAAAACATGGGCAGTTTGTGATGAGAAATATGGTTGACTGGATTTGTGGCCATATTGTCCAAACCTTGGACAGCAGGTGGAGGAACAGCATTGTTGTTAGCCATATCTCAATAAGAATCAGTCAATAAGTAATGGATTTCAGATAGAGATCAGTTCAGTGACCACACCAAATATGTGAGTTTTGAAAATCAAGATGGATCTTCAGAAGCAGTGGTCTTTGAACCCCTGCTCTGATACCACTTGTTGGTCCTGAAAGGAGTATATAACAAGTGTATGGGGGGGGGGGAATACACTTGTATGCAATTCTTTGCTAACTTGATCAAACCAAAGTTCAGCTAGGTTGTCTTGGACAACTCTGCTGAAGAAGATTAACTCTTCTAAGATAATTAAACTACTAAGTACTATTGAGTACTTAGTTGAATAACTATCTAGGGGAGTTATATGTGCGGAATAGTGGTTGGCCCTTTAAGTTTAGACTCCTTTAATTTCTGAAATCACTTAGTCAATGTAACACAGTCCAGTTAAGCTTCAGGGAAGTTGTCCAAAACAGTTTTGCACAGTCTTTGAATATGTATCTTTGAAAGATCAGTTTTGTGTGTAGTGTTGAGTGAATGTAAGTACTTGTAAAGTAAATCAACACAAGAGTTTATAGTGGTTCAGAGACTCAAGCTCCTACATCCACTTTCCCTGATTTAACAGGATAATTCCTTCACTCTTGGAATTAACTTGTTTTATAGTGCCAAGGTGCACTTGATCAAGAACACCACTCCTTGGTGAATTGATCCCTAGGATGTCTAGAGTCCTAGTACCCTCTTCTCAACTCAGAACTGAAACTGTTCTTCTCTCAACAGTCAGTTCCTACCACTTCTACTACTACAACCTTCTCACTTTCACTCTTGAAAGATATGAGGATTGAAGTAAGGTTCCAACTAATGAGATATCCTTTACAATGAAGATCAGTGTATAAGGATAGGATATCTCTCTAAGCTTGTGTATGGATATACAATGTAGTACAGCTTAGAAGAAGTGTATGAAGACTAAGATAGTCTTTGAAAGTTTTGAAAGCACTCTAGCTTGTAAGAACTTTGAGCTTAGTTGGATTGTGTTGAGGTGCTTTCAAATGGTCTTCACACTTCTGTATTTATAGACAAAATGGAGGATTTGCCCGTTGGAGAGGCAGCCCCAAATTGCTATAAATGTCTTCCTTGAGTTCTTCAAACTGGAAGACAGATTCTTGATAGTGACATGTCCTCATTTGGGTAATAAACGGCTGTAACAGTTTTGTCTTCATTCTGCAGCACTTTTCCCAATGTTTGACTTCTTGTTAGGACTTGGACATGGCATCTGAAGGTTGATCCAATGATAGGACAACATTTCTTATCATCTGGACAACTCTCCTTATCACTATCAGCAGTTTTGCTTATCAGCAAGGTTGGCTTGCTCTTCTTCAGATGACTTGGCCCTTTCCCTTTATTTCTCTTGAAGATGGTCTTAGCTTATTTCTTTGAGGACCTTTAGGGAATGGTTGTCTCAAATTCTTCAGCATAGTTGATCTCAGGCTTTCAGAGCACTTGATCTTGATCAATTTAGCTGAGACAACTCCTCTGGACAACTCTCCTGATCAGCATCTTTAGTCTTTTTGCATCAGAGCACTTCATGCATAGAGTTGGTTTCTCTGGACAACTCTCCTGATCAAAACCTTAGAGTAATTTTGTCCTTTTGAGCTATACAATCTTGTTCTTGCATAAGAGCATCTTCTCTGGACAACTCTCCTGATCAGAGCAACTTTGTTGGACTTGTCCTTTTGAGCTTTACAATCTTGTTCTTGCATAAGAACATCTTCTCTGGACAACTCTCCTGATCAAAGCATCTTAGATTTCATAGAGTGTCCCTGCTCTTAAGTGATTGTTCCAGAATTTGAGCCTTGAGGAGACTTGATCTTGATCATCTTCAAAGCATAGGTTCCCCCTCAAATTGTGCATCTAATTGTCTAAGAGCTGCCTAACATTTTCAGCTTCTCATCTAGCCTATAATCTATATGTTCTAACATTCTTAGAACATATTAATATTGACTTAGGCATGTCTCAGGGGGTTTTGGTATTAGATCAAAACATATCTCATTTTATTCCCAACAGTTATTATCGAGACGGTGGTCTTCGTTGGCTACCTAGCAATGAAGCCAAACATGCCTCATATGAGCATCCACTGAGCGAATATATACGCCTTGGATTTTTTTGAGAGAGGCGTGCTCACGACAGGGGTGGCCCTGAGGCAGGGCGGTAGGGGCGACCGCCCTGGGGCTCTGATATTTTGGGGTCCTACTATATAAATGAGTTTGACAAAAGATTTGACACATTTTATAGTGTGATGAAAGATGTGTGACAAAATATTTTTTTTCTTATAGTGAATAAAATACAAATGTCATGTGCACATTTTGTGCACGATTCGTACGTGCAGATTTCGTGCACATTTCGTGCAGATTTCGTGCAAATTTTGTGTATGATATGTATATGCATGTTTCATGCACGATCCATATGTACACATTTCGTGCAAATTAATGTTGTTTTTGCAGTATGTGAAGTTTGTGTACTTTCTTAATTACATCTTTTTAGTGGCTTCAGATTGGTTGATTCTAATTACCTTGCCACCTTAACGAGTTTGGAAAGATTTAAAAAGAGAGCAAAGTATGAGTTTGGAATGATTTAGAAAGAGAGCAAAGTATGAGTGCTTTTAAATTAAACATATATTATATATATATATGCATAATATTTATTCATTTTATTTATTCAAAACCACATTTTGGTACGTATCAACATTAATAATTCCCATTTCGTATACTGTATTCAAAACGTACCACATTTCAACAAAAAAAATCTCAGTTTCAATATAATGCCAATGGCAGGAGTTCGTTCTCGCGAACATACGCACCCTTTAATTTGGTGCGTCTCCATCTTTTATTTATATATATATATATAAATGAGTTTGACAAAAGATTTGACATATTTTATAGTGTGATGAAAGATGTGTGACAAAATATTTTTTTTCTTATAGTGAATAAAATACAAATGTCATGTGCACATTTTGTGCAAGATTCGTACGTGCAGATTTCGTGCACATTTCGTGCAGATTTCGTGCACATTTCGTGCAGATTTCGTGCAAATTTTGTGTATGATATGTATATGCATGTTTCATGCACGATCCATATGTACACATTTCGTGCAAATTAATGTTGTTTTTGCAGTATGTGAAGTTTGTGTACTTTCTTAATTACATCTTTTTAGTGGCTTCAGATTGGTTGATTCTAATTACCTTGCCACCTTAACTAGTTTGGAATGATTTAAAAAGAGAGCAAAGTATGAGTTTAGAATGATTTAGAATGAGAGCAAAGTATGAGTGCTTTTAAATTAAACATATATTATATATATATATAATTATATATATATATATGCATAATATTTATTCATTTTATTTATTCAAAACCACATTTTGGTACGTATCAACATTAATAATTCCCATTTCGTATACTGTATTCAAAACGTACCACATTTCAACAAAAAAAATCCCAGTTTCAATATAATGCCAATGGCAGGAGTTCGTTCTCACGAACATACGCACCCTTTAATTTGGTGCGTCTCCATCATAATTGCTATAATCGCAGCTGTGGTGGTTATTATCGAGACGGTGGTCTTCGTTGGCTACCTAGCAATGAAGCCAAACATGCCTCATATGAGCATCCACTGAGCGAATATATACGCCTTGGATTTTTTTGAGAGAGGCGTGCTCACGACAGGGGTGGCCCTGAGGCAGGGCGGTAGGGGCGACCGCCCTGGGGCTCTGATATTTTGGGGTCCTACTATATAAATGAGTTTGACAAAAGATTTGACACATTTTATAGTGTGATGAAAGATGTGTGACAAAATATTTTTTTTCTTATAGTGAATAAAATACAAATGTCATGTGCACATTTTGTGCACGATTCGTACGTGCAGATTTCGTGCACATTTCGTGCAGATTTCGTGCAAATTTTGTGTATGATATGTATATGCATGTTTCATGCACGATCCATATGTACACATTTCGTGCAAATTAATGTTGTTTTTGCAGTATGTGAAGTTTGTGTACTTTCTTAATTACATCTTTTTAGTGGCTTCAGATTGGTTGATTCTAATTACCTTGCCACCTTAACGAGTTTGGAAAGATTTAAAAAGAGAGCAAAGTATGAGTTTGGAATGATTTAGAAAGAGAGCAAAGTATGAGTGCTTTTAAATTAAACATATATTATATATATATATGCATAATATTTATTCATTTTATTTATTCAAAACCACATTTTGGTACGTATCAACATTAATAATTCCCATTTCGTATACTGTATTCAAAACGTACCACATTTCAACAAAAAAAATCTCAGTTTCAATATAATGCCAATGGCAGGAGTTCGTTCTCGCGAACATACGCACCCTTTAATTTGGTGCGTCTCCATCTTTTATTTATATATATATATATAAATGAGTTTGACAAAAGATTTGACATATTTTATAGTGTGATGAAAGATGTGTGACAAAATTTTTTTTTTCTTATAGTGAATAAAATACAAATGTCATGTGCACATTTTGTGCAAGATTCGTACGTGCAGATTTCGTGCACATTTCGTGCAGATTTCGTGCACATTTCGTGCAGATTTCGTGCAAATTTTGTGTATGATATGTATATGCATGTTTCATGCACGATCCATATGTACACATTTCGTGCAAATTAATGTTGTTTTTGCAGTATGTGAAGTTTGTGTACTTTCTTAATTACATCTTTTTAGTGGCTTCAGATTGGTTGATTTTAATTACCTTGCCACCTTAACTAGTTTGGAATGATTTAAAAAGAGAGCAAAGTATGAGTTTGGAATGATTTAGAATGAGAGCAAAGTATGAGTGCTTTTAAATTAAACATATATTATATATATATATAATTATATATATATATATGCATAATATTTATTCATTTTATTTATTCAAAACCACATTTTGGTACGTATCAACATTAATAATTCCCATTTCGTATACTGTATTCAAAACGTACCACATTTCAACAAAAAAAATCCCAGTTTCAATATAATGCCAATGGCAGGAGTTCGTTCTCGCGAACATACGCACCCTTTAATTTGGTGCGTCTCCATCGTAATTGCTATAATCGCAGCTGTGGTGGTTATTATCGAGACGGTGGTCTTCGTTGGCTACCTAGCAATGAAGCCAAACATGCCTCATATGAGCATCCACTGAGCGAATATAGACGCCTTGAATTTTTTTGAGAGAGGCGTGCTCACGACAGGGGTGGCCCTGAGGCAGGGCGGTAGGGGCGACCGCCCTGGGGCCCTGATATTTTGGGGGCCTACTTTTATTTATATATATATATATATATAAATGAGTTTGACAAAAGATTTGACACATTTTATAGTGTGATGAAAGATGTGTGACAAAATATTTTTTTTCTTATAGTGAATAAAATACAAATGTCATGTGCACATTTTGTGTACGATTCGTACGTGCACATTTCGTGCAGATTTCGTTCAAATTTTGTGTATGATATATATATGCATGTTTCATGCACGATCCATATGTACACATTTCGTGCAAATTAATGTTGTTTTTGCAGTATGTGAAGTTTGTGTACTTTCTTAATTACATCTTTTTAGTGGCTTCAGATTGGTTGATTCTAATTACCTTGCCACCTTAACGAGTTTGGAATGATTTAAAAAGAGAGCATAGTATGAGTTTGGAATGATTTAGAAAGAGAGCAAAGTATGAGTGCTTTTAAATTAAACATATATTATATATATATATGCATAATATTTATTCATTTTATTTATTCAAAACCACATTTTGGTACGTATCAACATTAATAATTCCCATTTCGTATACTGTATTCAAAACGTACCACATTTCAACAAAAAAAATCCCAGTTTCAATATAATGCCAATGGCAGGAGTTCGTTCTCGCGAACATACGCACCCTTTAATTTGGTGCGTCTCCATCGTAATTGCTATAATCGCAGCTGTGGTGGTTATTATCGAGACGGTGGTCTTCGTTGGCTACCTAGCAATGAAGCCAAACATGCCTCATATGAGCATCCACTGAGCGAATATATACGCCTTGGATTTTTTTGAGAGAGGCGTGCTCACGACAGGGGTGGCCTTGAGGCAGGGCGGTAGGGGCGACCGCCCTGGGGCTCTGATATTTTGGGGTCCTACTATATAAATGAGTTTGACAAAAGATTTGACACATTTTATAGTGTGATGAAAGATGTGTGACAAAATATTTTTTTTCTTATAGTGAATAAAATACAAATGTCATGTGCACATTTTGTGCACGATTCGTACGTGCAGATTTCGTGCACATTTCGTGCAAATTTTGTGTATGATATGTATATGCATGTTTCATGCACGATCCATATGTACACATTTCGTGCAAATTAATGTTGTTTTTGCAGTATGTGAAGTTTGTGTACTTTCTTAATTACATCTTTTTAGTGGCTTCAGATTGGTTGATTCTAATTACCTTGCCACCTTAACGAGTTTGGAAAGATTTAAAAAGAGAGCAAAGTATGAGTTTGGAATGATTTAGAAAGAGAGCAAAGTATGAGTGCTTTTAAATTA
This sequence comes from Galeopsis tetrahit, assembly GCA_963675135.1. Classification (NCBI taxonomy): domain Eukaryota; kingdom Viridiplantae; phylum Streptophyta; class Magnoliopsida; order Lamiales; family Lamiaceae; genus Galeopsis; species Galeopsis tetrahit. Next base: position 11,717,895 of record OY776125.1, on the reverse strand, counting down.
AACATATATTTTATATATATATATATGCATAATATTTATTCATTTTATTTATTCAAAACCACATTTTGGTACGTATCAACATTAATAATTCCCATTTCGTATACTGTATTCAAAACGTACCACATTTCAACAAAAAAAATCTCAGTTTCAATATAATGCCAATGGCAGGAGTTCGTTCTCGCGAACATACGCACCCTTTAATTTGGTGCGTCTCCATCGTAATTTCTATAATCGCAGCTGTGGTGGTTATTATCGAGACGGTGGTCTTCGTTGGCTACCTAGCAATGAAGCCAAACATGCCTCATATGAGCATCCACTGAGCGAATATAGACGCCTTGGATTTTTTTGAGAGACGCGTGCTCACGACAGGGATGGCCCTGAGGCAGGGCGGTAGGGGCGACCGCCCTGGGGCCCTGATATTTTGGGGGCCTACTTTTATTTATATATATATATATATATAAATGAGTTTGACAAAAGATTTGACACATTTTATAGTGTGATGAAAGATGTGTGACAAAATATTTTTCTTCTTATAGTGAATAAAATACAAATGTCATGTGCACATTTTGTGCACGATTCGTACGTGCAGATTTCGTGCAGATTTCGTGCACATTTCGTGAAGATTTCGTGCAGATTTCGTGCAAATTTTGTGTATGATATGTATATGCATGTTTCATGCACGATCCATATGTACACATTTCGTGCAAATTAATGTTGTTTTTGCAATATGTGAAGTTTGTGTACTTTCTTAATTACATCTTTTTAGTGGCTTCAGATTGGTTGATTCTAATTACCTTGCCACCTTAACGAGTTTGGAATGATTTAAAAAGAGAGCAAAGTATGAGTTTGGAATGATTTAGAAAGAGAGCAAAGTATGAGTGCTTTTAAATTAAACATATATATATATATGCATATATATATATATATATATATATGCATAATATTTATTCATTTTATTTATTCAAAACCACATTTTGGTACGTATCAACATTAATAATTCCTATTTCGTATACTGTATTCAAAACGTACCACATTTCAACAAAAAAAATCCCAGTTTCAATATAATGCCAATGGCATGAGTTCGTTCTCGCAAACATACGCACCATTTAATTTGGTGCGTCTCCATCATAAATGCTATAATCGCAGCTGTGGTGGTTATTATCGAGACGGTGGTCTTCGTTGGCTACCTAGCAATGAAGCCAAACATGCCTCATATGAGCATCCACTGAGCGAATATAGACACCTTGGATTTTTTTGAGAGAGGCGTGCTCACGACAGGGGTGGCCCTGAGGCAGGGCGGTAGGGGCGACCGCCCTGGGGCCCTGATATTTTGGGTGCTTACTTTTATTTATATATATATATATATATATATATATATATATATATATATATACATATATATAAATGAGTTTGACAAAAGATTTGACACATTTTATAGTGTGATGAAAGATGTGTGACAAAATATTTTTTTTCTTATAGTGAATAAAATACAAATGTCATGTGCACATTTTGTGCACGATTTGTACGTGCACATTTCGTGCAGATTTCGTGCACATGTCGTGCAGATTTCGTGCAAATTTTGTGTATGATATGTATTTGCATGTTTCATGCACGATCCATATGTACACATTTCGTGCACATTAATGTTGTTTTTGCAGTATGTGAAGTTTGTGTACTTTCTTAATTACATCTTTTTAGTGGCTTCAGATTGGTTGATTCTAATTCCCTTGCCACCTTAACGAGTTTGGAATGATTTAAAAAGAGAGCAAAGTATGAGTTTGGAATGATTTAGAAAGAGAGCAAAGTATGAGTGCTTTTAAATTAAACATATATTATATATATATATGCATAATATTTATTCATTTTATTTATTCAAAACCACATTTTGGTACGTATCAACATTAATAATTCCCATTTCGTATACTGTATTCAAAACGTACCACATTTCAACAAAAAAAATCCCAGTTTCAATATAATGCCAATGGCAGGAGTTCGTTCTCGCGAACATACGCACCCTTTAATTTGGTGCGTCTCCATTGTAATTGCTATAATCGCAGCTGTGGTGGTTATTATCGAGACGGTGGTCTTCGTTGGCTACCTAGCAATGAAGACAAACATGCCTCATATGAGCATCCACTGAGCGAATATAGACGCCTTGGATTTTTTTGAGAGAGGCGTGCTCACGACAGGGGTGGCACTGAGGCAGGGCGGTAGGGGCGACCGCCCTGGGGCCCTGATATTTTGGGGGCCTACTTTTATTTATATATATGAGTACTGATATAGAACCAACCTTCGGGTTTTTTATGGAACCAGATTACTGACGTGTTATGCCACATCATTCTTTTTAATATATTTTAAATCTAATTTAAAACAAATATTTTCATTTTTTAATATCTAATCTCCCACTTAATTCGGTAGTAAAAACCAGAAAACATCTACACCAAACCAAAGCAAATCAAACCAAATCAAATCTTTTCTTAGTAGTCATTATTTATATATACTAATTAATTCTCCATAATATTTTAGAGGACTAGCTAAACACTATGGCAGTTCATAGTTTTAGAGATGGTCTCATATTTTTTCAACATAGTTTTAGAGATGGTCTCATATTTTTTCAACATAGAATAATTTTGAAATTAATTTTTTTTTTAACTGAATGTTTTTATGGTTTGCATGTTATGCAAATCAATTTTCAATAATATTAATTTTTTTAATTATTTTATTACTAAATTATAAATTATGTCATCCACCTCATCCCATTTTTGTTCAAATTAAATTAGCATGAAGTGTTTCTGAATAATATAGCTTTCGACATTGCGCTGATGATCATTTCAAGGAGATAATCTAAGATACAATTAAGATGTGACATGACACATGACATTCAAGATTGGAGTTATGGGGGTGGAGTTTAAATTGGAGCAATAAGACTATAAAATTAAGGTGAAATTAATTTATTTTTTGTTGAAAATATAAGTAATAATTGCAGAATTTTTTTTGCTTTGTTGGGGTTGTTGGGTATATAGAAGATTTAATTTGGTTTGATTTGCTTTGGTGGAGATGTTTTCTGGTTTTTACTACCGAAAGTGGGAGATTAGATATTAAAAAATGAATTAAGTGGGAGATTAGATATTAAAAAATGAAAATATTGTTTTAAGTTAGATTTAAAATATATTAAAAAGAATGATGTGGCGTACACGTCAGTAATCTGGTTCCATAACAAAACCCGAAGGTTGGTTCTATATCAGTACTTGGATTTTTTTGAGAGAGGCGTGCTCACGACAGGGGTGGCCCTGAGGCAGGGCGGTAGGGGCGACCGCCCTGGGGCCCTGATATTTTGGGGGCCTACTTTTATTTATATATATATATATATATATATATATATATATATATATATAAATGAGTTTGACAAAAGATTTGACACATTTTATAGTGTGATGAAAGATGTGTGACAAAATATTTTTTTTCTTATAGTGAATAAAATACAAATGTCATGTGCACATTTTGTGCACGATTCGTACGTGCAGATTTCGTGCACATTTCGTGCAGATTTCGTGCAGATTTCGTGCAAATTTTGTGTATGATATGTATATGCATGTTTCATGCACGATCCATATGTACACATTTCGTGCAAATTAATGTTGTTTTTGCAGTATGTGAAGTTTGTGTACTTTCTTAATTACATCTTTTTAGTGGCTTCAGATTGGTTGATTCTAATTACCTTGCCACCTTAACGAGTTTGGAATGATTTAAAAAGAGGGCAAAGTATGAGTTTGGAATGATTTAGAAAGAGAGCAAAGTATGAGTGCTTTTAAATTAAACATATATTATATATATATATATATGCATAATATTTATTCATTTTATTTATTCAAAACCACATTTTGGTACGTATCAACATTAATAATTCCCATTTCGTATACTGTATTCAAAACGTACCACATTTCAACAAAAAAAATCCCAGTTTCAATATAATGTCAATGGCAGGAGTTCGTTCTCGCGAACATACGCAACCTTTAATTTGGTGCGTGTCACGCCCCAAATTTAAAAATATTGACCTTCCAAAAAGTAGTTAAAATAACTAACTTTAACGTGCCAAAAATTGTACCTTAAATTTATAACGATAACATAAAGGGACGTAACAACAAATATAATTAAAATCACGTTAACTATTGCAGCGGAAACAGTTATACTATAATTCAAATGAAAATTCTAATTTAATTAATTAACTAAGAATCTTTAAAAACATAATCCAATTAAATAAACATAAAATCATTCTTTATTTTTAAATACATGAACATCGTCTCCCATCACCTCTCCTCGCCATCCAACTCTTCAATCTGAAATTGTAAATTGTTGGGGGTGAGCATGCAAGCACACTCAGTGGGAATTAAGTCATTGAATACTTAATATTAAAAATAAATAATCAAGTAATTGCAACTTAGCAAATAACATTCACATTGCCACATATACTTTGCCATTGATACTTTGCCATTGATACTTTGCCATTGATACTTTGCCATTGTAACTTTGCCAATAGAGTTTTGTGAACCATCGCATGTTTGTGGACCTTCCCAAAGTCAAATTAATGACTAAGATAGTTCCACACGTGAGCACGGCGGGTTAATACCCGAAGACCCATCGGCCCCGGACCCCATCTGGAGCCCCTGGCTATTAGATAACTTTGCCACAAACTTTGCCAATAGAATAATATACTTTGCCACAAACTTTGCCAATATATATACAAACTTTGCCAATATACAATATACCTTGCCAATCGAATAACAATAGAAATGGATTCACATAGTAAACAATTAACTCAAACATTTATCTAAAACATTAAATAGAGAATAACATGTCATTGCAATAGAACTCTACCAATCACGGTACAGATTAAAGCAATTAAAAACCCACCTCGATAGACGAACGCAAAAGTGATACGTTAAAGCCTCGTAATTATCGTCGCCTAGCCGTGCGATACATAGAATAGCAAAAGGATCTAATTTTCTATTAACTAAAAATTGTGTATATATAATAGAATAATTTAAATAACTGAAAGGGGTACATGCATATGGTTTGTATAATTGACTACTACTCCCTTCGGCTACGCAGTGTGTATATATATAGTCTTGGTGTGAAAGAAACAAATATATGCAATTTATGAGAATTGAATTCAATAATGAAATAACGCATGTGAAAATGAATGGCAAGTAGTGGGAAATAAATGAATAAATGAAAACGTTTGCTTACATCTTTAATTTCCATAATTCTCATAATAAAAAACGTACAGGGAAAATGAGTGCAGGGACAATAACTGGAATTAATGCAATATTTACAATTTCATGTATAATTAATCGTACACGCATACCTCAGCATATCATAAATCCATTTAATAATATATATATATATATATATATATATAATTTATATATTGAATTAATTTTTATAATTATAAAATTCTGGGGTATTACATTCTACCCCACTTAATAAAATTTCGTCCTCGAAATTTAGTAATATAATCGTGACATAGCATAGCAACATTGACACAAAGCATATTGGAAACATTAGCATTAATCAATATAACACAATAGCATGAAATATCGCATGATGAATTAAAATATGAAAATTATAATAACATGCACGTACCTTGTGGAGTTGGAACGATGAGGCGGTGATGGACGACATAACATTTTTCTAAAATATACTCATTCATAAATATATATTTAGTTTATCAACTCAAAATATATAATTTAGCAAGTCTACAAGAACGTAGACCCGCTTGTAGACCCGCTCTGATACCACTCTGTCACGCCCCAAATTTAAAAATATTGACCTTAAATTTAAAAATATTGACCTTAAATTTAAAATAACTAACTTTAACGTGCCAAAAATTGTATCTTAAATTTATAACGATAACATAAAGGGACGTAACAACAAATATAATTAAAATCACGTTAACTATTGCAGCGGAAACAGTTATACTATAATTCAAATGAAAATTCTAATTTAATTAATTAACTAAGAATCTTTAAAAACATAATCCAATTAAATAAACATAAAATCATTCTTTATTTTTAAATACATGAACATCGTCTCCCATCACCACTCCTCGCCATCCAACTCTTCAACCTGAAATTGTAAATTGTTGGGGGTGAGCATGCAAGCACACTCAGTGGGAATTAAGTCATTCAATACTTAATATTAAAAATAAATAATCAAGTAATTGCAACTTAGCAAATAACATTCACATTGCCACATATACTTTGCCATTGATACTTTGCCATTGTAACTTTGCCATTGTAACTTTGCCAATAGAGTTTTGTGAACCATCGCATGTTTGTGGACCTTCCCAAAGTCAAATTAATGACTAAGATAGTTCCACACGTGAGCACGGCGGGTTAATACCCGAAGACCCGTCGGCCCCGGACCCCATCTGGAGCCCCTGGCTATTAGATAACTTTGCCACAAACTTTGCCAATAGAATAATATACTTTGCCACAAACTTCGCCAATATATATACAAACTTTGCCAATATACAATATACCTTGCCAATCGAATAACAATAGAAATGGATTCACATAGTAAACAATTAACTCAAACATTTATCTAAAACATTAAATAGAGAATAACATGTCATTGCAATAGAACTCTACCAATCACGGTACAGATTAAAGCAATTAAAAACCCACCTCGATAGACGAACGCAAAAGTGATACGTTAAAGCCTCGTAATTATCGTCGCCTAGCCGTGCAATACATAGAATAGCAAAAGGATCTAATTTTCTATTAACTAAAAATTGTGTATATATAATAGAATAATTTAAATAACTGAAAGGGGTACATGCATATGGTTTGTATAATTGACTACTACTCCCTTCGGCTACGCAGTGTGTATATATATAGTCTTGGTGTGAAAGAAACAAATATATGCAATTTATGAGAATTGAATTCAATAATGAAATAACGCATGTGAAAATGAATGGCAAGTAGTGGGAAATAAATGAATAAATGAAAACGTTTGCTTACATCTTTATTTTCCATAATTCTCATAATAAAAAACGTACAGGGAAAATGAGTGCAGGGACAATAACTGGAATTAATGCAATATTTACAATTTCATGTATAATTAATCGTACACGCATACCTCAGCATATCATAAATCCATTTAATAATATATATATATATATATAATTTATATATTGAATTAATTTTTATAATTATAAAATTCTGGGGTATTACAGTGCGTCTCCATCGTAATTGCTATAATCGCAGCTGTGGTGGTTATTATCGAGACGGTGGTCTTCGTTGGCTGCCTAGCAATGAAGCCAAACATGCCTCATATGAGCATCCACTGAGCGAATATAGACGCCTTGGATTTTTTTGAGAGAGGCGTGCTCACGACAGGGGTGGCCCTGAGGCAGGGCGGTAGGGGCGACCGCCCTGGGGCCCTGATATTTTGGGGGCCTACTTTTATTTATATATATATATATAAATGAGTTTGACAAAAGATTTGACACATTTTATAGTGTGATGAAAGATGTGTGACAAAATATTTTTTTTCTTATAGTGAATAAAATACAAATGTCATGTGCACATTTTGTGCACGATTCGTACGTGCAGATTTCGTGCAAATTTTTTGTATGATATGTATATGCATGTTTCATGCACGATCCATATGTACACATTTCGTGCAAATTAATGTTGTTTTTGCAGTATGTGAAGTTTGTGTACTTTCTTAATTACATCTTTTTAGTGGCTTCAGATTGGTTGATTCTAATTACCTTGCCACCTTAACGAGTTTGGAATGATTTAAAAAGAGAGCAAAGTATGAGTTTGGAATGATTTAGAAAGAGAGCAAAGTATGAGTGCTTTTAAATTAAACATATATTATATATATATGCATAATATTTATTCATTTTATTTATTCAAAACCACATTTTGGTACGTATCAACATTAATAATTCCCATTTCGTATACTGTATTCAAAACGTACCACATTTCAACAAAAAAAATCCCAGTTTCAATATAATGTCAATGGCAGGAGTTCGTTCTCGCGAACATACGCAACCTTTAATTTGGTGCGTCTCCATCGTAATTGCTATAATCGCAGTTGTGGTGGTTATTATCGAGACGGTGGTCTTCGTTGGCTACCTAGCAATGAAGCCAAACATGCTTCATATGAGGATCCACTGAGCGAATATAGACGCCTTGGATTTTTTTGAGAGAGGCGTGCTCACGACAGGGGTGGCCCTGAGGCAGGGCGGTAGGGGCGACCGCCCTGGGGCCCTGATATTTTGGGGGCCTACTTTTATTTATATATATATATATATAAATGAGTTTGACAAAAGATTTGACACATTTTATAGTGTGAAGAAAGATGTGTGACAAAATATTTTTTTTCTTATAGTGAATAAAATACAAATGTCATGTGCACATTTTGTGCACGATTCGTACGTGCAGATTTCGTGCACATTTCGTGTAAATTTTGTGTATGATATGTATATGCATGTTTCATGCACGATCCATATGTACACATTTCGTGCAAATTAATGTTGTTTTTGCAGTGTGTGAAGTTTGTGTACTTTCTTAATTACATCTTTTTAGTGGCTTCAAATTGGTTGATTCTAATTACATTGCCACCTTAACAAGTTTGGAATGATTTAAAAAGAGAGCAAAGTATGAGTTTGGAATGATTTAGAAAGAGAGCAAAGTATGAGTGCTTTTAAATTAAACATATATTATATATATATATATATGCATAATATTTATTCATTTTATTTATTCAAAACCACATTTTGGTACGTATCAACATTAATATTTCCCATTTCGTATACTGTATTCAAAACGTACCACATTTCAACAAAAAAAATCCCAGTTTCAATATAATGCCAATGGCAGGAGTTCGTTCTCGTGAACATACGCACCCTTTAATTTGGTGCGTCTCCATCGTTATTGCTATAATCGCAGCTGTGGTGGTTATTATCGAGACGGTGGTCTTCGTTGGCTACCTAGCAATGAAGCCAAACAAGCCTCATATGAGCATCCACTGAGCGAATATAGATGCCTTGGATTTTTTTGAGAGAGGCGTGCTCACGACAGGGGTGGCCCTGAGGCAGGGCGGTAGGGGCGACCGCCCTGGGGCCCTGATATTTTGGGGGCCTACCTTTATTTATATATATATATATATATATATAAATGAGTTTGACAAAAGATTTGACACATTTTATAGTGTGATGAAAGATGTGTGACAAAATATTTTTTTTCTTATTGTGAATAAAATACAAATGTCATGTGCACATTTTGTGCACGATTCGTACGTGCAGATTTCGTGCACATTTCGTGCAGATTTCGTGCACATTTCGTGCAGATTTCGTGCAAATTTTGTGTATGATATGTATATGCATGTTTCATGCACGATCCATATGTACACATTTCGTGCAAATTAATGTTGTTTTTGCAGTATGTGAAGTTTGTGTACTTTCTTAATTACATCTTTTTAGTGGCTTCAGATTGGTTGATTCTAATTACCTTGCCACCTTAACGAGTTTGGAATGATTTAAAAAGAGAGCAACGTATGAGTTTGGAATGATTTAGAAAGAGAGCAAAGTATGAGTGCTTTTAAATTAAACATATATTATATATATATATATGCATAATATTTATTCATTTTATTTATTCAAAACCACATTTTGGTACGTATCAACATTAATAATTCCCATTTCGTATACTGTATTCAAAACGTACCACATTTCAACAAAAAAAATCCCAGTTTCAATATAATGCCAATGGTAGGAGTTCGATCTCGCGAACATACGCACCCTTTAATTTGGTGCGTCTCCATCGTAATTGCTATAATCGCAGCTGTGGTGGTTATTATCGAGACGGTGGTCTTCGTTGGCTACCTAGCGATGAAGCCAAACATGCCTCATATGAGCATCCACTGAGCGAATATAGACGCCTTGGATTTTTTTGAGAGAGGCGTGCTCACGACAGGGGTGGACCTGAGGCAGGGCGGTAGAGGCGACCGCCCTGGGGCCCTGATATTTTGGGGGCCTACTTTTATTTATATATATATATATATATATAAATGAGTTTGACAAAAGATTTGACACATTTTATAGTGTGATGAAAGATGTGTGACAAAATATTTTTTTTCTTATAGTGAATAAAATACAAATGTCATGTGCACATTTTGTGCACGATTCGTACGTGCAGATTTCGCGCACATTTCGTGCACATTTCGTGCAAATTTTGTGTATGATATGTATATGCATGTTTCATGCACGATCCATATGTACACATTTCGTGCAAATTAATGTTGTTTTTGCAGTGTGTGAAGTTTGTGTACTTTCTTAATTACATCTTTTTAGTGGCTTCAAATTGGTTGATTCTAATTACCTTGCCACCTTAACAAGTTTGGAATGATTTAAAAAGAGAGCAAAGTATGAGTTTGGAATGATTTAGAAAGAGTGCAAAGTATGAGTGCTTTTAAATTAAACATATATTATATATATATATATATATATATATGCATAATATTTATTCATTTTATTTATTCAAAACCACATTTTGGTACGTATCAACATTAATAATTCCCATTTCGTATACTGTATTCAAAACGTACCACATTTCAACAAAAAAAATCCCAGTTTCAATATAATGCCAATGGCAGGAGTTCGTTCTCGCGAACATACGCACCCTTTAATTTGGTGCGTCTCCATCGTAATTGCTATAATCGCAGCTGTGGTGGTTATTATCGAGACGGTGGTCTTCTTTGGCTACCTAGCAATGAAGCCAAACAAGCCTCATATGAGCATCCACTGAGCGAATATAGATGCCTTGGATTTTTTTGAGAGAGGCGTGCTCACGACAGGGGTGGCCCTGAGGCAGGGCGGTAGGGGCGACCGCCCTGGGGCCCTGATATTTTGGGGGCCTACCTTTATTTATATATATATATATATATATATATATATATATATAAATGAGTTTGACAAAAGATTTGACACATTTTATAGTGTGATGAAAGATGTGTGACAATTTTTTTTTTCTTATTGTGAATAAAATACAAATGTCATGTGCACATTTTGTGCACGATTCGTACGTGCAGATTTCGTGCAGATTTCGTGCACATTTCGTGCAGATTTCGTGCAAATTTTGTGTATGATATGTATATGCATGTTTCATGCACGATCCATATGTACACATTTCGTGCAAATTAATGTTGTTTTTGCAGTATGTGAAGTTTGTGTACTTTCTTAATTACATCTTTTTAGTGGCTTCAGATTGGTTGATTCTAATTACCTTGCCACCTTAACGAGTTTGGAATGATTTAAAAAGAGAGCAACGTATGAGTTTGGAATGATTTAGAAAGAGAGCAAAGTATGAGTGCTTTTAAATTAAACATATATTATATATATATATATGCATAATATTTATTCATTTTATTTATTCAAAACCACATTTTGGTACGTATCAACATTAATAATTCCCATTTCGTATACTGTATTCAAAACGTACCATATTTCAACAAAAAAAATCCCAGTTTCAATATAATGCCAATGGTAGGAGTTCGATCTCGCGAACATACGCACCCTTTAATTTGGTGCGTCTCCATCGTAATTGCTATAATCGCAGCTGTGGTGGTTATTATCGAGACGGTGGTCTTCGTTGGCTACCTAGCAATGAAGCCAAACATGCCTCATATGAGCATCCACTGAGCGAATATAGACGCCTTGGATTTTTTTGAGAGAGGCGTGCTCACGACAGGGGTGGCCCTGAGGCAGGGCGGTAGGGGCGACCGCCCTGGGGCCCTGATATTTTGGGGGCCTACTTTTATTTATATATATATATATATAAATGAGTTTGACAAAAGATTTGACACATTTTATAGTGTGATGAAAGATGTGTGACAAAATATTTTTTTTCTTATAGTGAATAAAATACAAATGTCATGTGCACATTTTGTGCACGATTCGTACGTGCAGATTTCGTGCAAATTTTTTGTATGATATGTATATGCATGTTTCATGCACGATCCATATGTACACATTTCGTGCAAATTAATGTTGTTTTTGCAGTATGTGAAGTTTGTGTACTTTCTTAATTACATCTTTTTAGTGGCTTCAGATTGGTTGATTCTAATTACCTTGCCACCTTAACGAGTTTGGAATGATTTAAAAAGAGAGCAAAGTATGAGTTTGGAATGATTTAGAAAGAGAGCAAAGTATGAGTGCTTTTAAATTAAACATATATTATATATATATGCATAATATTTATTCATTTTATTTATTCAAAACCACATTTTGGTACGTATCAACATTAATAATTTCCATTTCGTATACTGTATTCAAAACGTACCACATTTCAACAAAAAAAATCCCAGTTTCAATATAATGTCAATGGCAGGAGTTCGTTCTCGCGAACATACGCAACCTTTAATTTGGTGCGTCTCCATCGTAATTGCTATAATCGCAGTTGTGGTGGTTATTATCGAGACGGTGGTCTTCGTTGGCTACCTAGCAATGAAGCCAAACATGCTTCATATGAGGATCCACTGAGCGAATATAGACGCCTTGGATTTTTTTGAGAGAGGCGTGCTCACGACAGGGGTGGCCCTGAGGCAGGGCGGTAGGGGCGACCGCCCTGGGGCCCTGATATTTTGGGGGCCTACTTTTATTTATATATATATATATATAAATGAGTTTGACAAAAGATTTGACACATTTTATAGTGTGAAGAAAGATGTGTGACAAAATATTTTTTTTCTTATAGTGAATAAAATACAAATGTCATGTGCACATTTTGTGCACGATTCGTACGTGCAGATTTCGTGCAGATTTCGTGCACATTTCGTGTAAATTTTGTGTATGATATGTATATGCATGTTTCATGCACGATCCATATGTACACATTTCGTGCAAATTAATGTTGTTTTTGCAGTGTGTGAAGTTTGTGTACTTTCTTAATTACATCTTTTTAGTGGCTTCAAATTGGTTGATTCTAATTACCTTGCCACCTTAACAAGTTTGGAATGATTTAAAAAGAGAGCAAAGTATGAGTTTGGAATGATTTAGAAAGAGAGCAAAGTATGAGTGCTTTTAAATTAAACATATATTATATATATATATGCATAATATTTATTCATTTTATTTATTCAAAACCACATTTTGGTACGTATCAACATTAATAATTCCCATTTCGTATACTGTATTCAAAACGTACCACATTTCAACAAAAAAAATCCCAGTTTCAATATAATGCCAATGGCAGGAGTTCGTTCTCGTGAACATACGCACCCTTTAATTTGGTGCGTCTCCATCGTTATTGCTATAATCGCAGCTGTGGTGGTTATTATCGAGACGGTGGTCTTCGTTGGCTACCTAGCAATGAAGCCAAACAAGCCTCATATGAGCATCCACTGAGCGAATATAGATGCCTTGGATTTTTTTGAGAGAGGCGTGCTCACGACAGGGGTGGCCCTGAGGCAGGGCGGTAGGGGCGACCGCCCTGGGGCCCTGATATTTTGGGGGCCTACCTTTATTTATATATATATATATATATATATAAATGAGTTTGACAAAAGATTTGACACATTTTATAGTGTGATGAAAGATGTGTGACAAAATATTTTTTTTCTTATTGTGAATAAAATACAAATGTCATGTGCACATTTTGTGCACGATTCGTACGTGCAGATTTCGTGCACATTTCGTGCAGATTTCGTGCACATTTCGTGCAGATTTCGTGCAAATTTTGTGTATGATATGTATATGCATGTTTCATGCACGATCCATATGTACACATTTCGTGCAAATTAATGTTGTTTTTGCAGTATGTGAAGTTTGTGTACTTTCTTAATTACATCTTTTTAGTGGCTTCAGATTGGTTGATTCTAATTACCTTGCCACCTTAACGAGTTTGGAATGATTTAAAAAGAGAGCAACGTATGAGTTTGGAATGATTTAGAAAGAGAGCAAAGTATGAGTGCTTTTAAATTAAACATATATTATATATATATATGCATAATATTTATTCATTTTATTTATTCAAAACCACATTTTGGTACGTATCAACATTAATAATTCCCATTTCGTATACTGTATTCAAAACGTACCACATTTCAACAAAAAAAATCCCAGTTTCAATATAATGCCAATGGTAGGAGTTCGATCTCGCGAACATACGCACCCTTTAATTTGGTGCGTCTCCATCGTAATTGCTATAATCGCAGCTGTGGTGGTTATTATCGAGACGGTGGTCTTCGTTGGCTACCTAGCGATGAAGCCAAACATGCCTCATATGAGCATCCACTGAGCGAATATAGACGCCTTGGATTTTTTTGAGAGAGGCGTGCTCACGACAGGGGTGGACCTGAGGCAGGGCGGTAGAGGCGACCGCCCTGGGGCCCTGATATTTTGGGGGCCTACTTTTATTTATATATATATATATATATATATATATATATATAAATGAGTTTGACAAAAGATTTGACACATTTTATAGTGTGATGAAAGATGTGTGACAAAATATTTTTTTTCTTATAGTGAATAAAATACAAATGTCATGTGCACATTTTGTGCACGATTCGTACGTGCAGATTTCGCGCACATTTCGTGCACATTTCGTGCAAATTTTGTGTATGATATGTATATGCATGTTTCATGCACGATCCATATGTACACATTTCGTGCAAATTAATGTTGTTTTTGCAGTGTGTGAAGTTTGTGTACTTTCTTAATTACATCTTTTTAGTGGCTTCAAATTGGTTGATTCTAATTACCTTGCCACCTTAACAAGTTTGGAATGATTTAAAAAGAGAGCAAAGTATGAGTTTGGAATGATTTAGAAAGAGTGCAAAGTATGAGTGCTTTTAAATTAAATATATATTATATATATATATATATGCATAATATTTATTCATTTTATTTATTCAAAACCACATTTTGGTACGTATCAACATTAATAATTCCCATTTCGTATACTGTATTCAAAACGTACCACATTTCAACAAAAAAAATCCCAGTTTCAATATAATGCCAATGGCAGGAGTTCGTTCTCGCGAACATACGCACCCTTTAATTTGGTGCGTCTCCATCGTAATTGCTATAATCGCAGCTGTGGTGGTTATTATCGAGACGGTGGTCTTCTTTGGCTACCTAGCAATGAAGCCAAACAAGCCTCATATGAGCATCCACTGAGCGAATATAGATGCCTTGGATTTTTTTGAGAGAGGCGTGCTCACGACAGGGGTGGCCCTGAGGCAGGGCGGTAGGGGCGACCGCCCTGGGGCCCTGATATTTTGGGGGCCTACCTTTATTTATATATATATATATATATATATATATATATAAATGAGTTTGACAAAAGATTTGACACATTTTATAGTGTGATGAAAGATGTGTGACAATTTTTTTTTCTTATTGTGAATAAAATACAAATGTCATGTGCACATTTTGTGCACGATTCGTACGTGCAGATTTCGTGCAGATTTCGTGCACATTTCGTGCAGATTTCGTGCAAATTTTGTGTATGATATGTATATGCATGTTTCATGCACGATCCATATGTACACATTTCGTGCAAATTAATGTTGTTTTTGCAGTATGTGAAGTTTGTGTACTTTCTTAATTACATCTTTTTAGTGGCTTCAGATTGGTTGATTCTAATTACCTTGCCACCTTAACGAGTTTGGAATGATTTAAAAAGAGAGCAACGTATGAGTTTGGAATGATTTAGAAAGAGAGCAAAGTATGAGTGCTTTTAAATTAAACATATATTATATATATATATATGCATAATATTTATTCATTTTATTTATTCAAAACCACATTTTGGTACGTATCAACATTAATAATTCCCATTTCGTATACTGTATTCAAAACGTACCATATTTCAACAAAAAAAATCCCAGTTTCAATATAATGCCAATGGTAGGAGTTCGATCTCGCGAACATACGCACCCTTTAATTTGGTGCGTCTCCATCGTAATTGCTATAATCGCAGCTGTGGTGGTTATTATCGAGACGGTGGTCTTCGTTGGCTACCTAGCAATGAAGCCAAACATGCCTCATATGAGCATCCACTGAGCGAATATAGACGCCTTGGATTTTTTTGAGAGAGGCGTGCTCACGACAGGGGTGGCCCTGAGGCAGGGCGGTAGGGGCGACCGCCCTGGGGCCCTGATATTTTGGGGGCCTACTTTTATTTATATATATATATATATAAATGAGTTTGACAAAAGATTTGACACATTTTATAGTGTGATGAAAGATGTGTGACAAAATATTTTTTTTCTTATAGTGAATAAAATACAAATGTCATGTGCACATTTTGTGCACGATTCGTACGTGCAGATTTCGTGCAAATTTTGTGTATGATATGTATATGCATGTTTCATGCACGATCCATATGTACACATTTCGTGCAAATTAATGTTGTTTTTGCAGTGTGTGAAGTTTGTGTACTTTCTTAATTACATCTTTTTAGTGGCTTCAAATTGGTTGATTCTAATTACCTTGCCACCTTAACAAGTTTGGAATGATTTAAAAAGAGAGCAAAGTATGAGTTTGGAATGATTTAGAAAGAGAGCAAAGTATGAGTGCTTTTAAATTAAACATATATTATATATATATATATATATATATATGCATAATATTTATTCATTTTATTTATTCAAAACCACATTTTGGTACGTATCAACATTAATAATTCCCATTTCGTATACTGTATTCAAAACGAACCACATTTCAACAAAAAAAATCCCAGTTTCAATATAATGCCAATGGCAGGAGTTCGTTCTCGCGAACATACACACCCTTTAATTTGGTGCGTCTCCATCGTAATTGCTATAATCGCAGCTGTGGTGGTTATTATCGAGACGGTGGTCTTCGTTGGCTACCTAGCAATGAAGCCAAACATGCCTCATATGAGCATCCACTGAGCGAATATAGACGCCTTGGATTTTTTTGAGAGAGGCGTGCTCACGACAGGGGTGGCCCTGAGGCAGGGCGGTAGGGGCGACCGCCCTGGGCCCTGATATTTTGGGGGCCTACTTTTATATATATATATATATATATATATAAATGAGTTTGACAAAAGATTTGACACATTTTATAGTGTGATGAAAGATGTGTGACAAAATATTTTTTTTCTTATAGTGAATAAAATACAAATGTCATGTGCACATTTTGTGCACGATTCGTACGTGCAGATTTCGTGCAGATTTCGTGCAAATTTCGTGTATGATATGTATATGCATGTTTCATGCACGATCCATATGTACGCATTTCGTGCAAATTAATGTTGTTTTTGCAGTATGTGAAGTTTGTGTACTTTCTTAAATACATCTTTTTAGTGGCTTCAGATTGGTTGATTCTAATTACCTTGCCACCTTAACGAGTTTGGAATGATTTAAAAAGAGAGCAAAGTATGAGTTTGGAATGATTTAGAAAGAGAGCAAAGTATGAGTGCTTTTAAATTAAACATATATTATATATATATATATGTATAATATTTATTCATTTTATTTATTCAAAACCACATTTTGGTACGTATCAACATTAATAATTCCCATTTCGTATACTGTATTCAAAACGTACCACATTTCAACAAAAAAAATCCCAGTTTCAATATAATGCCAATGACAGGAGTTCGTTCTCGCGAACATACGCACCCTTTAATTTGGTGCGTCTCCATCGTAATTGCTATAATCGCAGCTGTGGTGGTTATTATCGAAACGGTGGTCTTCGTTGGCTACCTAGCAATGAAGCCAAACATGCCTCATATGAGCATCCACTGAGCGAATATAGACGCCTTGGATTTTTTTGAGAGAGGCGTGCTCTCGACAGGGGTGGCCCTGAGGCAGGGCGGTAGGGGCGACCGCCCTGGGGCCCTGATATTTTGGGGGCCTACTTTTATATATATATATATATAAATGAGTTTGACAAAAGATTTGACATATTTTATAGTGTGATGAAAGATGTGTGACAAAATATTTTTTTTCTTATAGTGAATAAAATACAAATGTCATGTGCACATTTTGTGCAAGATTCGTACGTGCAGATTTCGTGCAGATTTCGTGCAGATTTCGTGCACATTTCGTGCAGATTTCGTGCAAATTTTGTGTATGATATGTATATGCATGTTTCATGCACGATCCATATGTACACATTTCGTGCAAATTAATGTTGTTTTTGCAGTGTGTGAAGTTTGTGTACTTTCTTAATTACATCTTTTTAGTGGCTTCAAATTGGTTGATTCTAATTACCTTGCCACCTTAACAAGTTTGGAATGATTTAAAAAGAGAGCAAAGAATGAGTTTGGAATGATTTAGAAAGAGAGCAAAGTATGAGTGCTTTTAAATTAAACATATATTATATATATATATATATGCATAATATTTATTCATTTTATTTATTCAAAACCACATTTTGGTTCGTATCAACATTAATAATTCCCATTTCGTATACTGTATTCAAAACGTACCAAATTTCAACAAAAAAAATCCCAGTTTCAATATAATGCCAATGGCAGGAGTTCGTTCTCGCGAACATACGCACCCTTTAATTTGGTGCGTCTCCATCGTAATTGCTATAATCGCAGCTGTGGTGGTTATTATCGAGACGGTGGTCTTCGTTGGCTACCTAGCAATGAAGCCAAACATGCCTCATATGAGCATCCACTGAGCGAATATAGACGCCTTGGATTTTTTTTAGAGAGGCGTGCTCACGAAAGGGGTGGCCTGAGGCAGGGCGGTAGGGGCGACCGCCCTGGGGCCCTGATATTTTGGGGGCCTACTTTTATTTATATATATATATATAAATGAGTTTGACAAAAGATTTGACACATTTTATAGTGTGATGAAAGATGTGTGACAAAATATTTTTTTCTTATAGTGAATAAAATACAAATGTCATGTGCACATTTTGCGCACGATTCGTACGTGCAGATTTCGTGCAGATTTCGTGCAAATTTCGTGTATGATATGTATATGCATGTTTCATGCACGATCCATATGTACGCATTTCGTGCAAATTAATGTTGTTTTTGCAGTATGTGAAGTTTGTGTACTTTCTTAATTACATCTTTTTAGTGGCTTCAGATTGGTTGATTCTAATTACCTTGCCACCTTAACGAGTTTGGAATGATTTAAAAAGAGAGCAAAGTATGAGTTTGGAATGATTTAGAAAGAGAGCAAAGTATGAGTGCTTTTAAATTAAACATTTATTATATATATATATATATATGTATAATATTTATTCATTTTATTTATTCAAAACCACATTTTGGTACGTATCAACATTAATAATTCCCATTTCGTATACTGCATTCAAAACGTACCACATTTCAACAAAAAAAATCCCAGTTTCAATATAATGCCAATGACAGGAGTTCGTTCTCGCGAACATACGCACCCTTTAATTTGGTGCGTCTCCATCGTAATTGCTATAATCGCAGCTGTGGTGGTTATTATCGAGACGGTGGTCTTCGTTGGCTACCTAGCAATGAAGCCAAACATGCCTCATATGAGCATCCACTGAGCGAATATAGACGCCTTGGATTTTTTTGAGAGAGGCGTGCTCACGACAGGGGTGGCCCTGAGGCAGGGCGGTAGGGGCGACCGCCCTGGGGCCCTGATATTTTGGGGGCCTACTTTTATATATATATATATATATATATATATATATATAAATGAGTTTGACAAAAGATTTGACATATTTTATAGTGTGATGAAAGATGTGTGACAAAATATTTTTTTTCTTATAGTGAATAAAATACAAATGTCATGTGCACATTTTGTGCACGATTCGTACGTGCAGATTTCGTGCACATTTCGTGCAGATTTCGTGCACATTTCGTGCAGATTTCGTGCACATTTCGTGCAGATTTCGTGCAAATTTTGTGTATGATATGTATATGCATGTTTCATGCACAATCCATATGTACACATTTCGTGCAAATTAATGTTGTTTTTGCAGTATGTGAAGTTTGTGTACTTTCTTAATTACATCTTTTTAGTGGCTTCAGATTGGTTGATTCTAATTACCTTGCCACCTTAACTAGTTTGGAATGATTTAAAAAGAGAGCAAAGTATGAGTTTGGAATGATTTAGAATGAGAGCAAAGTATGAGTGCTTTTAAATTAAACATATATTATATATATATATATAATTATATATATATATGCATAATATTTATTCATTTTATTTATTCAAAACCACATTTTGGTACGTATCAACATTAATAATTCCCATTTCGTATACTGTATTCAAAACGTACCACATTTCAACAAAAAAAATCCCAGTTTCAATATAATGCCAATGGCAAGAGTTCGTTCTCGCGAACATACGCACCCTTTAATTTGGTGCGTCTCCATCGTAATTGCTATAATCGCAGCTGTGGTGGTTATTATCGAGACGGTGGTCTTCGTTGGCTACCTAGCAATGAAGCCAAACATGCCTCATATGAGCATCCACTGAGCGAATATAGACGCCTTGAATTTTTTTGAGAGAGGCGTGCTCACGACAGGGGTGGCCCTGAGGCAGGGCGGTAGGGGCGACCGCCCTGGGGCCCTGATATTTTGGGGGCCTACTTTTATTTATATATATATATATATATATATATATAAATGAGTTTGACAAAAGATTTGACACATTTATAGTGTGATGAAAGATGTGTGACAAAATATTTTTTTTCTTATAGTGAATAAAATACAAATGTCATGTGCACATTTTGTGTACGATTCGTACGTGCACATTTCGTGCAGATTTCGTGCAAATTTTGTGTATGATATGTATATGCATGTTTCATGCACGATCCATATGTACACATTTCGTGCAAATTAATGTTGTTTTTGCAGTATGTGAAGTTTGTGTACTTTCTTAATTACATCTTTTTAGTGGCTTCAGATTGGTTGATTCTAATTACCTTGCCACCTTAACGAGTTTGGAATGATTTAAAAAGAGAGCAAAGTATGAGTTTGGAATGATTTAGAAAGAGAGCAAAGTATGAGTGCTTTTAAATTAAACATATATTATATATATATGCATAATATTTATTCATTTTATTTATTCAAAACCACATTTTGGTACGTATCAACATTAATAATTCCCATTTCGTATACTGTATTCAAAACGTACCACATTTCAACAAAAAAAATCCCAGTTTCAATATAATGTCAATGGCAGGAGTTCGTTCTCGCGAACATACGCAACCTTTAATTTGGTGTGTCTCCATCGTAATTGCTATAATCGCAGTTGTGGTGGTTATTATCGAGACGGTGGTCTTCGTTGGCTACCTAGCAATGAAGCCAAACATGCCTCATATGAGGATCCACTGAGCGAATATAGACGCCTTGGATTTTTTTGAGAGAGGCGTGCTCACGACAGGGGTGGCCCTGAGGCAGGGCGGTAGGGGCGACCGCCCTGGGGCCCTGATATTTTGGGGGCCTACTTTTATTTATATATATATATATATATATAAATGAGTTTGACAAAAGATTTGACACATTTTATAGTGTGATGAAAGATGTGTGACAAAATATTTTTTTTCTTATAGTGAATAAAATACAAATGTCATGTGCACATTTTGTGCACGATTCGTACGTGAGATTTCGTGCACATTTCGTGTAAATTTTGTGTATGATATGTATATGCATGTTTCATGCACGATCCATATGTACACATTTCGTGCAAATTAATGTTGTTTTTGCAGTGTGTGAAGTTTGTGTACTTTCTTAATTACATCTTTTTAGTGGCTTCAAATTGGTTGATTCTAATTACCTTGCCACCTTAACAAGTTTGGAATGATTTAAAAAGAGAGCAAAGTATGAGTTTGGAATGATTTAGAAAGAGAGCAAAGTATGAGTCTTTTAAATTAAACATATTATATATATATATATATGCATAATATTTATTCATTTTATTTATTCAAAACCACATTTTGGTACGTATCAACATTAATAATTCCCATTTCGTATACTGTATTCAAAACGTACCACATTTCAACAAAAAAAATCCCAGTTTCAATATAATGCCAATGGCAGGAGTTCGTTCTCGTGAACATACGCACCCTTTAATTTGGTGCGTCTCCATCGTTATTGCTATAATCGCAGCTGTGGTGGTTATTATCGAGACGGTGGTCTTCGTTGGCTACCTAGCAATGAAGCCAAACAAGCCTCATATGAGCATCCACTGAGCGAATATAGATGCCTTGGATTTTTTTGAGAGAGGCGTGCTCACGACAGGGGTGGCCCTGAGGCAGGGCGGTAGGGGCGACCGCCCTGGGGCCCTGATATTTTGGGGGCCTACCTTTATTTATATATATATATATATATATAAATGAGTTTGACAAAAGATTTGACACATTTTATAGTGTGATGAAAGATGTGTGACAAAATATTTTTTTTCTTATTGTGAATAAAATACAAATGTCATGTGCACATTTTGTGCACGATTCGTACGTGCAGATTTCGCGCACATTTCGTGCACATTTCGTGCAAATTTTGTGTATGATATGTATATGCATGTTTCATGCACGATCCATATGTACAAATTTCGTGCAAATTAATGTTGTTTTTGCAGTGTGTGAAGTTTGTGTACTTTCTTAATTACATCTTTTTAGTGGCTTCAAATTGGTTGATTCTAATTACCTTGCCACCTTAACAAGTTTGGAATGATTTAAAAAGAGAGCAAAGTATGAGTTTGGAATGATTTAGAAAGAGAGCAAAGTATGAGTGCTTTTAAATTAAACATATATTATATATATATATATGCATAATATTTATTCATTTTATTTATTCAAAACCACATTTTGGTACGTATCAACATTAATAATTCCCATTTCGTATACTGTATTCAAAACGTACCACATTTCAACAAAAAAAATCCCAGTTTCAATATAATGCCAATGGCAGGAGTTCGTTCTCGTGAACATACGCACCCTTTAATTTGGTGCGTCTCCATCGTAATTGCTATAATCGCAGCTGTGGTGGTTATTATCGAGACGGTGGTCTTCGTTGGCTACCTAGCAATGAAGCCAAACAAGCCTCATATGAGCATCCACTGAGCGAATATAGATGCCTTGGATTTTTTTGAGAGAGGCGTGCTCACGACAGGGGTGGCCCTGAGGCAGGGCGGTAGGGGCGACCGTCCTGGGGCCCTGATATTTTGGGGGCCTACCTTTATTTATATATATATATATATATAAATGAGTTTGACAAAAGATTTGACACATTTTATAGTGTGATGAAAGATGTGTGACAAAATATTTTTTTTCTTATTGTGAATAAAATACAAATGTCATGTGCACATTTTGTGCACGATTCGTACGTGCAGATTTCGTGCACATTTCGTGCAGATTTCGTGCACATTTCGTGCAGATTTCGTGCACATTTCGTGCAGATTTCGTGCAAATTTTGTGTATGATATGTATATGCATGTTTCATGCACGATCCATATGTACACATTTCGTGCAAATTAATGTTGTTTTTGCAGTGTGTGAAGTTTGTGTACTTTCTTAATTACATCTTTTTAGTGGCTTCAAATTGGTTGATTCTAATTACCTTGCCACCTTAACAAGTTTGGAATGATTTAAAAAGAGAGCAAAATATGAGTTTGGAATGATTTAGAAAGAGAGCAAAGTATGAGTGCTTTTAAATTAAACATATATTATATATATATATATGCATAATATTTATTCATTTTATTTATTCAAAACCACATTTTGGTACGTATCAACATTAATAATTCCCATTTCGTATACTGTATTCAAAACGTACCACATTTCAACAAAAAAAATCCCAGTTTCAATATAATGCCAATGGCAGGAGTTCGTTCTCGCGAACATACGCACCCTTTAATTTGGTGCGTCTCCATCGTAATTGCTATAATCGCAGCTGTGGTGGTTATTATCGAGACGGTGGTCTTCGTTGGCTACCTAGCAATGAAGCCAAACAAGCCTCATATGAGCATCCACTGAGCGAATATAGATGCCTTGGATTTTTTTGAGAGAGGCGTGCTCACGACAGGGGTGGCCCTGAGGCAGGGCGGTAGGGGCGACCGCCCTGGGGCCCTGATATTTTGGGGGCCTACCTTTATTTATATATATATATATATATATAAATGAGTTTGACAAAAGATTTGACACATTTTATAGTGTGATGAAAGATGTGTGACAAATTTTTTTTTTCTTATTGTGAATAAAATACAAATGTCATGTGCACATTTTGTGCACGATTCGTACGTGCAGATTTCGTGCAGATTTCGTGCACATTTCGTGCACATTTCGTGCAGATTTCGTGCAAATTTTGTGTATGATATGTATATGCATGTTTCATGCACGATCCATATGTACACATTTCGTGCAAATTAATGTTGTTTTTGCAGTATGTGAAGTTTGTGTACTTTCTTAATTACATCTTTTTAGTGGCTTCAGATTGGTTGATTCTAATTACCTTGCCACCTTAACGAGTTTGGAATGATTTAAAAAGAGAGCAACGTATGAGTTTGGAATGATTTAGAAAGAGAGCAAAGTATGAGTGCTTTTAAATTAAACATATTATATATATATATATATGCATAATATTTATTCATTTTATTTATTCAAAACCACATTTTGGTACGTATCAACATTAATAATTCCCATTTCGTATACTGTATTCAAAACGTACCACATTTCAACAAAAAAAATCCCAGTTTCAATATAATGCCAATGGTAGGAGTTCGATCTCGCGAACATACGCACCCTTTAATTTGGTGCGTCTCCATCGTAATTGCTATAATCGCAGCTGTGGTGGTTATTATCGAGACGGTGGTCTTCGTTGGCTACCTAGCAATGAAGCCAAACATGCCTCATATGAGCATCCACTGAGCGAATATAGACGCCTTGGATTTTTTTGAGAGAGGCGTGCTCACGACAGGGGTGGCCCTGAGGCAGGGCGGTAGGGGCGACCGCCCTGGGGCCCTGATATTTTGGGGGCCTACTTTTATTTATATATATATATATATATATATATATATATATATATATAAATGAGTTTGACAAAAGATTTGACACATTTTATAGTGTGATGAAAGATGTGTGACAAAATATTTTTTTTCTTATAGTGAATAAAATACAAATGTCATGTGCACATTTTGTGCACGATTCGTACGTGCAGATTTCGTGCACATTTCGTGCACATTTCGTGCACATTTCGTGCAGATTTCGTGCAAATTTTGTGTATGATATGTATATGCATGTTTCATGCACGATCCATATGTACACATTTCGTGCAAATTAATGTTGTTTTTGCAGTGTGTGAAGTTTGTGTACTTTCTTAATTACATCTTTTTAGTGGCTTCAAATTGGTTGATTCTAATTACCTTGCCACCTTAACAAGTTTGGAATGATTTAAAAAGAGAGCAAAGTATGAGTTTGGAATGATTTAGAAAGAGAGCAAAGTATGAGTGCTTTTAAATTAAACATATATTATATATATATATATATATATGCATAATATTTATTCATTTTATTTATTCAAAACCACATTTTGGTACGTATCAACATTAATAATTCCCATTTCGTATACTGTATTCAAAACGTACCACATTTCAACAAAAAAAATCCCAGTTTCAATATAATGCCAATGGTAGGAGTTCGATCTCGCGAACATACGCACCCTTTAATTTGGTGCGTCTCCATCGTAATTGCTATAATCGCAGCTGTGGTGGTTATTATCGAGACGGTGGTCTTCGTTGGCTACCTAGCAATGAAGCCAAACATGCCTCATATGAGCATCCACTGAGCGAATATAGACGCCTTGGATTTTTTTGAGAGAGGCGTGCTCACGACAGGGGTGGCCCTGAGGCAGGGCGGTAGGGGCGACCGCCCTGGGGCCCTGATATTTTGGGGGCCTACTTTTATTTATATATATATATATATATATATATATATATATATATATATATATATAAATGAGTTTGACAAAAGATTTGACACATTTTATAGTGTGATGAAAGATGTGTGACAAAATATTTTTTTTCTTATAGTGAATAAAATACAAATGTCATGTGCACATTTTGTGCACGATTCGTACGTGCAGATTTCGTGCACATTTCGTGCACATTTCGTGCACATTTCGTGCAGATTTCGTGCAAATTTTGTGTATGATATGTATATGCATGTTTCATGCACGATCCATATGTACACATTTCGTGCAAATTAATGTTGTTTTTGCAGTGTGTGAAGTTTGTGTACTTTCTTAATTACATCTTTTTAGTGGCTTCAAATTGGTTGATTCTAATTACCTTGCCACCTTAACAAGTTTGGAATGATTTAAAAAGAGAGCAAAGTATGAGTTTGGAATGATTTAGAAAGAGAGCAAAGTATGAGTGCTTTTAAATTAAACATATATTATATATATATATATATATATGCATAATATTTATTCATTTTATTTATTCAAAACCACATTTTGGTACGTATCAACATTAATAATTCCCATTTCGTATACTGTATTCAAAACGAACCACATTTCAACAAAAAAAATCCCAGTTTCAATATAATGCCAATGGCAGGAGTTCGTTCTCGCGAACATACGCACCCTTTAATTTGGTGCGTCTCCATCGTAATTGCTATAATCGCAGCTGTGGTGGTTATTATCGAGACGGTGGTCTTCGTTGGCTACCTAGCAATGAAGCCAAACAAGCCTCATATGAGCATCCACTGAGCGAATATAGATGCCTTGGATTTTTTTGAGAGAGGCGTGCTCACGACAGGGGTGGCCCTGAGGCAGGGCGGTAGGGGCGACCGCCCTGGGGCCCTGATATTTTGGGGGCCTACCTTTATTTATATATATATATATATATATAAATGAGTTTGACAAAAGATTTGACACATTTTATAGTGTGATGAAAGATGTGTGACAAATTTTTTTTTTCTTATTGTGAATAAAATACAAATGTCATGTGCACATTTTGTGCACGATTCGTACGTGCAGATTTCGTGCAGATTTCGTGCACATTTCGTGCACATTTCGTGCACATTTCGTGCAGATTTCGTGCAAATTTTGTGTATGATATGTATATGCATGTTTCATGCACGATCCATATGTACACATTTCGTGCAAATTAATGTTGTTTTTGCAGTATGTGAAGTTTGTGTACTTTCTTAATTACATCTTTTTAGTGGCTTCAGATTGGTTGATTCTAATTACCTTGCCACCTTAACGAGTTTGGAATGATTTAAAAAGAGAGCAACATATGAGTTTGGAATGATTTAGAAAGAGAGCAAAGTATGAGTGCTTTTAAATTAAACATATTATATATATATATATATGCATAATATTTATTCATTTTATTTATTCAAAACCACATTTTGGTACGTATCAACATTAATAATTCCCATTTCGTATACTGTATTCAAAACGTACCACATTTCAACAAAAAAAATCCCAGTTTCAATATAATGCCAATGGTAGGAGTTCGATCTCGCGAACATACGCACCCTTTAATTTGGTGCGTCTCCATCGTAATTGCTATAATCGCAGCTGTGGTGGTTATTATCGAGACGGTGGTCTTCGTTGGCTACCTAGCAATGAAGCCAAACATGCCTCATATGAGCATCCACTGAGCGAATATAGACGCCTTGGATTTTTTTGAGAGAGGCGTGCTCACGACAGGGGTGGCCCTGAGGCAGGGCGGTAGGGGCGACCGCCCTGGGGCCCTGATATTTTGGGGGCCTACTTTTATTTATATATATATATATATATATATATATATATATATATATATAAATGAGTTTGACAAAAGATTTGACACATTTTATAGTGTGATGAAAGATGTGTGACAAAATATTTTTTTTCTTATAGTGAATAAAATACAAATGTCATGTGCACATTTTGTGCACGATTCGTACGTGCAGATTTCGTGCACATTTCGTGCACATTTCGTGCACATTTCGTGCAGATTTCGTGCAAATTTTGTGTATGATATGTATATGCATGTTTCATGCACGATCCATATGTACACATTTCGTGCAAATTAATGTTGTTTTTGCAGTATGTGAAGTTTGTGTACTTTCTTAATTACATCTTTTTAGTGGCTTCAGATTGGTTGATTCTAATTACCTTGCCACCTTAACGAGTTTGGAATGATTTAAAAAGAGAGCAACGTATGAGTTTGGAATGATTTAGAAAGAGAGCAAAGTATGAGTGCTTTTAAATTAAACATATATTATATATATATATATGCATAATATTTATTCATTTTATTTATTCAAAACCACATTTTGGTACGTATCAACATTAATAATTCCCATTTCGTATACTGTATTCAAAACGTACCACATTTCAACAAAAAAAATCCCAGTTTCAATATAATGCCAATGGTAGGAGTTCAATCTCGCGAACATACGCACCCTTTAATTTGGTGCGTCTCCATCGTAATTGCTATAATCGCAGCTGTGGTGGTTATTATCGAGACGGTGGTCTTCGTTGGCTACCTAGCAATGAAGCGAAACATGCCTCATATGAGCATCCACTGAGCGAATATAGACGCCTTGGATTTTTTTGAGAGAGGCGTGCTCACGACAGGGGTGGCCCTGAGGCAGGGCGGTAGGGGCGACCGCCCTGGGGCCCTGATATTTTGGGGGCCTACTTTTATTTATATATATATATATATATATATATATATATATAAATGAGTTTGACAAAAGATTTGACACATTTTATAGTGTGATGAAAGATGTGTGACAAAATATTTTTTTTCTTATAGTGAATAAAATACAAATGTCATGTGCACATTTTGTGCACGATTCGTACGTGCAGATTTCGTGCACATTTCGTGCACATTTCGTGCAGATTTCGTGCAAATTTTGTGTATGATATGTATATGCATGTTTCATGCACGATCCATATGTACACATTTCGTGCAAATTAATGTTGTTTTTGCAGTATGTGAAGTTTGTGTACTTTCTTAATTACATCTTTTTAGTGGCTTCAGATTGGTTGATTCTAATTACCTTGCCACCTTAACGAGTTTGGAATGATTTAAAAAGAGAGCAACGTATGAGTTTGGAATGATTTAGAAAGAGAGCAAAGTATGAGTGCTTTTAAATTAAACATATATTATATATATATATATGCATAATATTTATTCATTTTATTTATTCAAAACCACATTTTGGTACGTATCAACATTAATAATTCCCATTTCGTATACTGTATTCAAAACGTACCACATTTCAACAAAAAAAATCCCAGTTTCAATATAATGCCAATGGTAGGAGTTCAATCTCGCGAACATACGCACCCTTTAATTTGGTGCGTCTCCATCGTAATTGCTATAATCGCAGCTGTGGTGGTTATTATCGAGACGGTGGTCTTCGTTGGCTACCTAGCAATGAAGCGAAACATGCCTCATATGAGCATCCACTGAGCGAATATAGACGCCTTGGATTTTTTTGAGAGAGGCGTGCTCACGACAGGGGTGGCCCTGAGGCAGGGCGGTAGGGGCGACCGCCCTGGGGCCCTGATATTTTGGGGGCCTACTTTTATATATATATATATATATATATATATATATAAATGAGTTTGACAAAAGATTTGACACATTTTATAGTGTGATGAAAGATGTGTGACAAAATATTTTTTTTCTTATAGTGAATAAAATACAAATGTCATGTGCACATTTTGTGCACGATTCGTACGTGCAGATTTCGTGCACATTTCGTGCACATTTCGTGCAGATTTCGTGCAAATTTTGTGTATGATATGTATATGCATGTTTCATGCACGATCCATATGTACACATTTCGTGCAAATTAATGTTGTTTTTGCAGTATGTGAAGTTTGTGTACTTTCTTAATTACATCTTTTTAGTGGCTTCAGATTGGTTGATTCTAATTACCTTGCCACCTTAACGAGTTTGGAATGATTTAAAAAGAGAGCAACGTATGAGTTTGGAATGATTTAGAAAGAGAGCAAAGTATGAGTGCTTTTAAATTAAACATATATTATATATATATATATGCATAATATTTATTCATTTTATTTATTCAAAACCACATTTTGGTACGTATCAACATTAATAATTCCCATTTCGTATACTGTATTCAAAACGTACCACATTTCAACAAAAAAAATCCCAGTTTCAATATAATGCCAATGGTAGGAGTTCAATCTCGCGAACATACGCACCCTTTAATTTGGTGCGTCTCCATCGTAATTGCTATAATCGCAGCTGTGGTGGTTATTATCGAGACGGTGGTCTTCGTTGGCTACCTAGCAATGAAGCGAAACATGCCTCATATGAGCATCCACTGAGCGAATATAGACGCCTTGGATTTTTTTGAGAGAGGCGTGCTCACGACAGGGGTGGCCCTGAGGCAGGGCGGTAGGGGCGACCGCCCTGGGGCCCTGATATTTTGGGGGCCTACTTTTATTTATATATATATATATATATATATATATATATATATATATATAAATGAGTTTGACAAAAGATTTGACACATTTTATAGTGTGATGAAAGATGTGTGACAAAATATTTTTTTTCTTATAGTGAATAAAATACAAATGTCATGTGCACATTTTGTGCACGATTCGTACGTGCAGATTTCGTGCACATTTCGTGCAGATTTCGTGCACATTTCGTGCAAATTTTGTGTATGATATGTATATGCATGTTTCATGCACGATCCATATGTACACATTTCGTGCAAATTAATGTTGTTTTTGCAGTGTGTGAAGTTTGTGTACTTTCTTAATTACATCTTTTTAGTGGCTTCAAATTGGTTGATTCTAATTACCTTGCCACCTTAACAAGTTTGGAATGATTTAAAAAGAGAGCAAAGTATGAGTTTGGAATGATTTAGAAAGAGAGCAAAGTATGAGTGCTTTTAAATTAAACATATATTATATATATATATATATGCATAATATTTATTCATTTTATTTATTCAAAACCACATTTTGGTACGTATCAACATTAATAATTCCCATTTCGTATACTGTATTCAAAACGAACCACATTTCAACAAAAAAAATCCCAGTTTCAATATAATGCCAATGGCAGGAGTTCGTTCTCGCGAACATACGCACCCTTTAATTTGGTGCGTCTCCATCGTAATTGCTATAATCGCAGCTGTGGTGGTTATTATCGAGACGGTGGTCTTCGTTGGCTACCTAGCAATGAAGCCAAACATGCCTCATATGAGCATCCACTGAGCGAATATAGACGCCTTGGATTTTTTTGAGAGAGGCGTGCTCACGACAGGGGTGGCCCTGAAGCAGGGTGGTAGGGGCGACCGCCCTGGGGCCCTGATATTTTGGGGGCCTACTTTTATTTATATATATATATATATAAATGAGTTTGACAAAAGATTTGACACATTTTATAGTGTGATGAAAGATGTGTGACAAATTTTTTTTTTCTTATAGTGAATAAAATACAAATGTCATGTGCACATTTTGTGCACGATTCGTACGTGCACATTTCGTGCAGATTTCGTGCACATTTCGTGCAGATTTCGTGCAAATTTTGTGTATGATATGTATATGCATGTTTCATGCACGATCCATATGTACAAATTTCGTGCAAATTAATGTTGTTTTTGCAGTGTGTGAAGTTTGTGTACTTTCTTAATTACATCTTTTTAGTGGCTTCAAATTGGTTGATTCTAATTACCTTGCCACCTTAACAAGTTTGGAATGATTTAAAAAGAGAGCAAAGTATGAGTTTGGAATGATTTAGAAAGAGAGCAAAGTATGAGTGCTTTTAAATTAAACATATATTATATATATATATATGCATAATATTTATTCATTTTATTTATTCAAAACCACATTTTGGTACGTATCAACATTAATAATTCCCATTTCGTATACTGTATTCAAAACGTACCACATTTCAACAAAAAAAATCCCAGTTTCAATATAATGCCAATGGCAGGAGTTCGTTCTCGCGAACATACGCACCCTTTAATTTGGTGCGTCTCCATCGTAATTGCTATAATCGCAGCTGTGGTGGTTATTATCGAGACGGTGGTCTTCGTTGGCTACCTAGCAATGAAGCCAAACAAGCCTCATATGAGCATCCACTGAGCGAATATAGATGCCTTGGATTTTTTTGAGAGAGGCGTGCTCACGACAGGGGTGGCCCTGAGGCAGGGCGGTAGGGGCGACCGCCCTGGGGCCCTGATATTTTGGGGGCCTACCTTTATTTATATATATATATATATATAAATGAGTTTGACAAAAGATTTGACACATTTTATAGTGTGATGAAAGATGTGTGACAAATTTTTTTTTTCTTATTGTGAATAAAATACAAATGTCATGTGCACATTTTGTGCACGATTCGTACGTGCAGATTTCGTGCACATTTCGTGCAGATTTCGTGCACATTTCGTGCACATTTCGTGCAGATTTCGTGCACATTTCGTGCAAATTTTGTGTATGATATGTATATGCATGTTTCATGCACGATCCATATGTACACATTTCGTGCAAATTAATGTTGTTTTTGCAGTATGTGAAGTTTGTGTACTTTCTTAATTACATCTTTTTAGTGGCTTCAGATTGGTTGATTCTAATTACCTTGCCACCTTAACGAGTTTGGAATGATTTAAAAAGAGAGCAACGTATGAGTTTGGAATGATTTAGAAAGAGAGCAAAGTATGAGTGCTTTTAAATTAAACATATATTATATATATATATATGCATAATATTTATTCATTTTATTTATTCAAAACCACATTTTGGTACGTATCAACATTAATAATTCCCATTTCGTATACTGTATTCAAAACGTACCACATTTCAACAAAAAAAATCCCAGTTTCAATATAATGCCAATGGTAGGAGTTCAATCTCGCGAACATACGCACCCTTTAATTTGGTGCGTCTCCATCGTAATTGCTATAATCGCAGCTGTGGTGGTTATTATCGAGACGGTGGTCTTCGTTGGCTACCTAGCAATGAAGCGAAACATGCCTCATATGAGCATCCACTGAGCGAATATAGACGCCTTGGATTTTTTTGAGAGAGGCGTGCTCACGACAGGGGTGGCCCTGAGGCAGGGCGGTAGGGGCGACCGCCCTGGGGCCCTGATATTTTGGGGGCCTACTTTTATTTATATATATATATATATATATATATATATAAATGAGTTTGACAAAAGATTTGACACATTTTATAGTGTGATGAAAGATGTGTGACAAAATATTTTTTTTCTTATAGTGAATAAAATACAAATGTCATGTGCACATTTTGTGCACGATTCGTACGTGCAGATTTCGTGCACATTTCGTGCAGATTTCGTGCAAATTTTGTGTATGATATGTATATGCATGTTTCATGCACGATCCATATGTACACATTTCGTGCAAATTAATGTTGTTTTTGCAGTATGTGAAGTTTGTGTACTTTCTTAATTACATCTTTTTAGTGGCTTCAGATTGGTTGATTCTAATTACCTTGCCACCTTAACGAGTTTGGAATGATTTAAAAAGAGAGCAACGTATGAGTTTGGAATGATTTAGAAAGAGAGCAAAGTATGAGTGCTTTTAAATTAAACATATATTATATATATATATATGCATAATATTTATTCATTTTATTTATTCAAAACCACATTTTGGTACGTATCAACATTAATAATTCCCATTTCGTATACTGTATTCAAAACGTACCACATTTCAACAAAAAAAATCCCAGTTTCAATATAATGCCAATGGTAGGAGTTCAATCTCGCGAACATACGCACCCTTTAATTTGGTGCGTCTCCATCGTAATTGCTATAATCGCAGCTGTGGTGGTTATTATCGAGACGGTGGTCTTCGTTGGCTACCTAGCAATGAAGCGAAACATGCCTCATATGAGCATCCACTGAGCGAATATAGACGCCTTGGATTTTTTTGAGAGAGGCGTGCTCACGACAGGGGTGGCCCTGAGGCAGGGCGGTAGGGGCGACCGCCCTGGGGCCCTGATATTTTGGGGGCCTACTTTTATTTATATATATATATATATATATATATATATATATAAATGAGTTTGACAAAAGATTTGACACATTTTATAGTGTGATGAAAGATGTGTGACAAAATATTTTTTTTCTTATAGTGAATAAAATACAAATGTCATGTGCACATTTTGTGCACGATTCGTACGTGCAGATTTCGTGCACATTTCGTGCAGATTTCGTGCACATTTCGTGCAGATTTCGTGCAAATTTTGTGTATGATATGTATATGCATGTTTCATGCACGATCCATATGTACACATTTCGTGCAAATTAATGTTGTTTTTGCAGTGTGTGAAGTTTGTGTACTTTCTTAATTACATCTTTTTAGTGGCTTCAAATTGGTTGATTCTAATTACCTTGCCACCTTAACAAGTTTGGAATGATTTAAAAAGAGAGCAAAGTATGAGTTTGGAATGATTTAGAAAGAGAGCAAAGTATGAGTGCTTTTAAATTAAACATATATTATATATATATATATATATGCATAATATTTATTCATTTTATTTATTCAAAACCACATTTTGGTACGTATCAACATTAATAATTCCCATTTCGTATACTGTATTCAAAACGAACCACATTTCAACAAAAAAAATCCCAGTTTCAATATAATGCCAATGGCAGGAGTTCGTTCTCGCGAACATACGCACCCTTTAATTTGGTGCGTCTCCATCGTAATTGCTATAATCGCAGCTGTGGTGGTTATTATCGAGACGGTGGTCTTCGTTGGCTACCTAGCAATGAAGCCAAACATGCCTCATATGAGCATCCACTGAGCGAATATAGACGCCTTGGATTTTTTTGAGAGAGGCGTGCTCACGACAGGGGTGGCCCTGAAGCAGGGTGGTAGGGGCGACCGCCCTGGGGCCCTGATATTTTGGGGGCCTACTTTTATTTATATATATATATATATAAATGAGTTTGACAAAAGATTTGACACATTTTATAGTGTGATGAAAGATGTGTGACAAATTTTTTTTTTCTTATAGTGAATAAAATACAAATGTCATGTGCACATTTTGTGCACGATTCGTACGTGCACATTTCGTGCAGATTTCGTGCACATTTCGTGCAGATTTCGTGCAAATTTTGTGTATGATATGTATATGCATGTTTCATGCACGATCCATATGTACAAATTTCGTGCAAATTAATGTTGTTTTTGCAGTGTGTGAAGTTTGTGTACTTTCTTAATTACATCTTTTTAGTGGCTTCAAATTGGTTGATTCTAATTACCTTGCCACCTTAACAAGTTTGGAATGATTTAAAAAGAGAGCAAAGTATGAGTTTGGAATGATTTAGAAAGAGAGCAAAGTATGAGTGCTTTTAAATTAAACATATATTATATATATATATATGCATAATATTTATTCATTTTATTTATTCAAAACCACATTTTGGTACGTATCAACATTAATAATTCCCATTTCGTATACTGTATTCAAAACGTACCACATTTCAACAAAAAAAATCCCAGTTTCAATATAATGCCAATGGCAGGAGTTCGTTCTCGCGAACATACGCACCCTTTAATTTGGTGCGTCTCCATCGTAATTGCTATAATCGCAGCTGTGGTGGTTATTATCGAGACGGTGGTCTTCGTTGGCTACCTAGCAATGAAGCCAAACAAGCCTCATATGAGCATCCACTGAGCGAATATAGATGCCTTGGATTTTTTTGAGAGAGGCGTGCTCACGACAGGGGTGGCCCTGAGGCAGGGCGGTAGGGGCGACCGCCCTGGGGCCCTGATATTTTGGGGGCCTACCTTTATTTATATATATATATATATATAAATGAGTTTGACAAAAGATTTGACACATTTTATAGTGTGATGAAAGATGTGTGACAAATTTTTTTTTTCTTATTGTGAATAAAATACAAATGTCATGTGCACATTTTGTGCACGATTCGTACGTGCAGATTTCGTGCACATTTCGTGCAGATTTCGTGCACATTTCGTGCACATTTCGTGCAGATTTCGTGCAGATTTCGTGCAAATTTTGTGTATGATATGTATATGCATGTTTCATGCACGATCCATATGTACACATTTCGTGCAAATTAATGTTGTTTTTGCAGTATGTGAAGTTTGTGTACTTTCTTAATTACATCTTTTTAGTGGCTTCAGATTGGTTGATTCTAATTACCTTGCCACCTTAACGAGTTTGGAATGATTTAAAAAGAGAGCAACGTATGAGTTTGGAATGATTTAGAAAGAGAGCAAAGTATTAGTGCTTTTAAATTAAACATATATTATATATATATATATGCATAATATTTATTCATTTTATTTATTCAAAACCACATTTTGGTACGTATCAACATTAATAATTCCCATTTCGTATACTGTATTCAAAACGTACCACATTTCAACAAAAAAAATCCCAGTTTCAATATAATGCCAATGGTAGGAGTTCAATCTCGCGAACATACGCACCCTTTAATTTGGTGCGTCTCCATCGTAATTGCTATAATCGCAGCTGTGGTGGTTATTATCGAGACGGTGGTCTTCGTTGGCTACCTAGCAATGAAGCGAAACATGCCTCATATGAGCATCCACTGAGCGAATATAGACGCCTTGGATTTTTTTGAGAGAGGCGTGCTCACGACAGGGGTGGCCCTGAGGCAGGGCGGTAGGGGCGACCGCCCTGGGGCCCTGATATTTTGGGGGCCTACTTTTATTTATATATATATATATATATATATATATATATAAATGAGTTTGACAAAAGATTTGACACATTTTATAGTGTGATGAAAGATGTGTGACAAAATATTTTTTTTCTTATAGTGAATAAAATACAAATGTCATGTGCACATTTTGTGCACGATTCGTACGTGCAGATTTCGTGCACATTTCGTGCAGATTTCGTGCACATTTCGTGCAGATTTCGTGCAAATTTTGTGTATGATATGTATATGCATGTTTCATGCACGATCCATATGTACACATTTCGTGCAAATTAATGTTGTTTTTGCAGTGTGTGAAGTTTGTGTACTTTCTTAATTACATCTTTTTAGTGGCTTCAAATTGGTTGATTCTAATTACCTTGCCACCTTAACAAGTTTGGAATGATTTAAAAAGAGAGCAAAGTATGAGTTTGGAATGATTTAGAAAGAGAGCAAAGTATGAGTGCTTTTAAATTAAACATATATTATATATATATATATATGCATAATATTTATTCATTTTATTTATTCAAAACCACATTTTGGTACGTATCAACATTAATAATTCCCATTTCGTATACTGTATTCAAAACGAACCACATTTCAACAAAAAAAATCCCAGTTTCAATATAATGCCAATGGCAGGAGTTCGTTCTCGCGAACATACGCACCCTTTAATTTGGTGCGTCTCCATCGTAATTGCTATAATCGCAGCTGTGGTGGTTATTATCGAGACGGTGGTCTTCGTTGGCTACCTAGCAATGAAGCCAAACATGCCTCATATGAGCATCCACTGAGCGAATATAGACGCCTTGGATTTTTTTGAGAGAGGCGTGCTCACGACAGGGGTGGCCCTGAAGCAGGGTGGTAGGGGCGACCGCCCTGGGGCCCTGATATTTTGGGGGCCTACTTTTATTTATATATATATATATATAAATGAGTTTGACAAAAGATTTGACACATTTTATAGTGTGATGAAAGATGTGTGACAAATTTTTTTTTTCTTATAGTGAATAAAATACAAATGTCATGTGCACATTTTGTGCACGATTCGTACGTGCACATTTCGTGCAGATTTCGTGCACATTTCGTGCAGATTTCGTGCAAATTTTGTGTATGATATGTATATGCATGTTTCATGCACGATCCATATGTACAAATTTCGTGCAAATTAATGTTGTTTTTGCAGTGTGTGAAGTTTGTGTACTTTCTTAATTACATCTTTTTAGTGGCTTCAAATTGGTTGATTCTAATTACCTTGCCACCTTAACAAGTTTGGAATGATTTAAAAAGAGAGCAACGTATGAGTTTGGAATGATTTAGAAAGAGAGCAAAGTATGAGTGCTTTTAAATTAAACATATATTATATATATATATATGCATAATATTTATTCATTTTATTTATTCAAAACCACATTTTGGTACGTATCAACATTAATAATTCCCATTTCGTATACTGTATTCAAAACGTACCACATTTCAACAAAAAAAATCCCAGTTTCAATATAATGCCAATGGTAGGAGTTCAATCTCGCGAACATACGCACCCTTTAATTTGGTGCGTCTCCATCGTAATTGCTATAATCGCAGCTGTGGTGGTTATTATCGAGACGGTGGTCTTCGTTGGCTACCTAGCAATGAAGCGAAACATGCCTCATATGAGCATCCACTGAGCGAATATAGACGCCTTGGATTTTTTTGAGAGAGGCGTGCTCACGACAGGGGTGGCCCTGAGGCAGGGCGGTAGGGGCGACCGCCCTGGGGCCCTGATATTTTGGGGGCCTACTTTTATTTATATATATATATATATATATATATATATATATAAATGAGTTTGACAAAAGATTTGACACATTTTATAGTGTGATGAAAGATGTGTGACAAAATATTTTTTTTCTTATAGTGAATAAAATACAAATGTCATGTGCACATTTTGTGCACGATTCGTACGTGCAGATTTCGTGCACATTTCGTGCAGATTTCGTGCACATTTCGTGCAGATTTCGTGCAAATTTTGTGTATGATATGTATATGCATGTTTCATGCACGATCCATATGTACACATTTCGTGCAAATTAATGTTGTTTTTGCAGTGTGTGAAGTTTGTGTACTTTCTTAATTACATCTTTTTAGTGGCTTCAAATTGGTTGATTCTAATTACCTTGCCACCTTAACAAGTTTGGAATGATTTAAAAAGAGAGCAAAGTATGAGTTTGGAATGATTTAGAAAGAGAGCAAAGTATGAGTGCTTTTAAATTAAACATATATTATATATATATATATATGCATAATATTTATTCATTTTATTTATTCAAAACCACATTTTGGTACGTATCAACATTAATAATTCCCATTTCGTATACTGTATTCAAAACGAACCACATTTCAACAAAAAAAATCCCAGTTTCAATATAATGCCAATGGCAGGAGTTCGTTCTCGCGAACATACGCACCCTTTAATTTGGTGCGTCTCCATCGTAATTGCTATAATCGCAGCTGTGGTGGTTATTATCGAGACGGTGGTCTTCGTTGGCTACCTAGCAATGAAGCCAAACATGCCTCATATGAGCATCCACTGAGCGAATATAGACGCCTTGGATTTTTTTGAGAGAGGCGTGCTCACGACAGGGGTGGCCCTGAAGCAGGGTGGTAGGGGCGACCGCCCTGGGGCCCTGATATTTTGGGGGCCTACTTTTATTTATATATATATATATATAAATGAGTTTGACAAAAGATTTGACACATTTTATAGTGTGATGAAAGATGTGTGACAAATTTTTTTTTTCTTATAGTGAATAAAATACAAATGTCATGTGCACATTTTGTGCACGATTCGTACGTGCACATTTCGTGCAGATTTCGTGCACATTTCGTGCAGATTTCGTGCAAATTTTGTGTATGATATGTATATGCATGTTTCATGCACGATCCATATGTACAAATTTCGTGCAAATTAATGTTGTTTTTGCAGTGTGTGAAGTTTGTGTACTTTCTTAATTACATCTTTTTAGTGGCTTCAAATTGGTTGATTCTAATTACCTTGCCACCTTAACAAGTTTGGAATGATTTAAAAAGAGAGCAAAGTATGAGTTTGGAATGATTTAGAAAGAGAGCAAAGTATGAGTGCTTTTAAATTAAACATATATTATATATATATATATGCATAATATTTATTCATTTTATTTATTCAAAACCACATTTTGGTACGTATCAACATTAATAATTCCCATTTCGTATACTGTATTCAAAACGTACCACATTTCAACAAAAAAAATCCCAGTTTCAATATAATGCCAATGGCAGGAGTTCGTTCTCGCGAACATACGCACCCTTTAATTTGGTGCGTCTCCATCGTAATTGCTATAATCGCAGCTGTGGTGGTTATTATCGAGACGGTGGTCTTCGTTGGCTACCTAGCAATGAAGCCAAACAAGCCTCATATGAGCATCCACTGAGCGAATATAGATGCCTTGGATTTTTTTGAGAGAGGCGTGCTCACGACAGGGGTGGCCCTGAGGCAGGGCGGTAGGGGCGACCGCCCTGGGGCCCTGATATTTTGGGGGCCTACCTTTATTTATATATATATATATATATAAATGAGTTTGACAAAAGATTTGACACATTTTATAGTGTGATGAAAGATGTGTGACAAATTTTTTTTTTCTTATTGTGAATAAAATACAAATGTCATGTGCACATTTTGTGCACGATTCGTACGTGCAGATTTCGTGCACATTTCGTGCAGATTTCGTGCACATTTCGTGCACATTTCGTGCAGATTTCGTGCAGATTTCGTGCAAATTTTGTGTATGATATGTATATGCATGTTTCATGCACGATCCATATGTACACATTTCGTGCAAATTAATGTTGTTTTTGCAGTATGTGAAGTTTGTGTACTTTCTTAATTACATCTTTTTAGTGGCTTCAGATTGGTTGATTCTAATTACCTTGCCACCTTAACGAGTTTGGAATGATTTAAAAAGAGAGCAACGTATGAGTTTGGAATGATTTAGAAAGAGAGCAAAGTATGAGTGCTTTTAAATTAAACATATTATATATATATATATATATATGCATAATATTTATTCATTTTATTTATTCAAAACCACATTTTGGTACGTATCAACATTAATAATTCCCATTTCGTATACTGTATTCAAAACGTACCACATTTCAACAAAAAAAATCCCAGTTTCAATATAATGCCAATGGTAGGAGTTCGATCTCGCGAACATACGCACCCTTTAATTTGGTGCGTCTCCATCGTAATTGCTATAATCGCAGCTGTGGTGGTTATTATCGAGACGGTGGTCTTCGTTGGCTACCTAGCAATGAAGCCAAACATGCCTCATATGAGCATCCACTGAGCGAATATAGACGCCTTGGATTTTTTTGAGAGAGGCGTGCTCACGACAGGGGTGGCCCTGAGGCAGGGCGGTAGGGGCGACCGCCCTGGGGCCCTGATATTTTGGGGGCCTACTTTTATTTATATATATATATATATATATATATATATAAATGAGTTTGACAAAAGATTTGACACATTTTATAGTGTGATGAAAGATGTGTGACAAAATATTTTTTTTCTTATAGTGAATAAAATACAAATGTCATGTGCACATTTTGTGCACGATTCGTACGTGCAGATTTCGTGCACATTTCGTGCACATTTCGTGCAGATTTCGTGCAAATTTTGTGTATGATATGTATATGCATGTTTCATGCACGATCCATATGTACACATTTCGTGCAAATTAATGTTGTTTTTGCAGTGTGTGAAGTTTGTGTACTTTCTTAATTACATCTTTTTAGTGGCTTCAAATTGGTTGATTCTAATTACCTTGCCACCTTAACAAGTTTGGAATGATTTAAAAAGAGAGCAAAGTATGAGTTTGGAATGATTTAGAAAGAGAGCAAAGTATGAGTGCTTTTAAATTAAACATATATTATATATATATATATATGCATAATATTTATTCATTTTATTTATTCAAAACCACATTTTGGTACGTATCAACATTAATAATTCCCATTTCGTATACTGTATTCAAAACGAACCACATTTCAACAAAAAAAATCCCAGTTTCAATATAATGCCAATGGCAGGAGTTCGTTCTCGCGAACATACGCACCCTTTAATTTGGTGCGTCTCCATCGTAATTGCTATAATCGCAGCTGTGGTGGTTATTATCGAGACGGTGGTCTTCGTTGGCTACCTAGCAATGAAGCCAAACATGCCTCATATGAGCATCCACTGAGCGAATATAGACGCCTTGGATTTTTTTGAGAGAGGCGTGCTCACGACAGGGGTGGCCCTGAAGCAGGGCGGTAGGGGCGACCGCCCTGGGGCCCTGATATTTTGGGGGCCTACTTTTATTTATATATATATATATATAAATGAGTTTGACAAAAGATTTGACACATTTTACAGTGTGATGAAAGATGTGTGACAAATTTTTTTTTTTCTTATAGTGAATAAAATACAAATGTCATGTGCACATTTTGTGCACGATTCGTACGTGCAGATTTCGTGCACATTTCGTGCAGATTTCGTGCACATTTCGTGCAGATTTCGTGCAAATTTTGTGTATGATATGTATATGCATGTTTCATGCACGATCCATATGTACACATTTCGTGCAAATTAATGTTGTTTTTGCAGTGTGTGAAGTTTGTGTACTTTCTTAATTACATCTTTTTAGTGGCTTCAAATTGGTTGATTCTAATTACCTTGCCACCTTAACAAGTTTGGAATGATTTAAAAAGAGAGCAAAGTATGAGTTTGGAATGATTTAGAAAGAGAGCAAAGTATGAGTGCTTTTAAATTAAACATATATTATATATATATATATGCATAATATTTATTCATTTTATTTATTCAAAACCACATTTTGGTACGTATCAACATTAATAATTCCCATTTCGTATACTGTATTCAAAACGTACCACATTTCAACAAAAAAAATCCCAGTTTCAATATAATGCCAATGGCAGGAGTTCGTTCTCGCGAACATACGCACCCTTTAATTTTGTGCGTCTCCATCGTAATTGCTATAATCGCAGCTGTGGTGGTTATTATCGAGACGGTGGTCTTCGTTGGCTACCTAGCAATGAAGCCAAACAAGCCTCACATGAGCATCCACTGAGCGAATATAGATGCCTTGGATTTTTTTGAGAGAGGCGTGCTCACGACAGGGGTGGCCCTGAGGCAGGGCGGTAGGGGCGACCGCCCTGGGGCCCTGATATTTTGGGGGCCTACCTTTATTTATATATATATATATATATATATAAATGAGTTTGACAAAAGATTTGACACATTTTATAGTGTGATGA
Organism: Galeopsis tetrahit; assembly: GCA_963675135.1. Lineage (NCBI taxonomy): Eukaryota > Viridiplantae > Streptophyta > Magnoliopsida > Lamiales > Lamiaceae > Galeopsis > Galeopsis tetrahit. The sequence goes on along the minus strand of OY776125.1, from coordinate 11,674,893 downwards.
AAGATGTGTGACAATTTTTTTTTTCTTATTGTGAATAAAATACAAATGTCATGTGCACATTTTGTGCACGATTCGTACGTGCAGATTTCGTGCAGATTTCGTGCACATTTCGTGCACATTTCGTGCACATTTCGTGCACATTTCGTGCAAATTTTGTGTATGATATGTATATGCATGTTTCATGCACGATCCATATGTACACATTTCGTGCAAATTAATGTTGTTTTTGCAGTATGTGAAGTTTGTGTACTTTCTTAATTACATCTTTTTAGTGGCTTCAGATTGGTTGATTCTAATTACTTTGCCACCTTAACGAGTTTGGAATGATTTAAAAAGAGAGCAACGTATGAGTTTGGAATGATTTAGAAAGAGAGCAAAGTATGAGTGCTTTTAAATTAAACATATATTATATATATATATATGCATAATATTTATTCATTTTATTTATTCAAAACCACATTTTGGTACGTATCAACATTAATAATTCCCATTTCGTATACTGTATTCAAAACGTACCACATTTCAACAAAAAAAATCCCAGTTTCAATATAATGCCAATGGTAGGAGTTCGATCTCGCGAACATACGCACCCTTTAATTTGGTGCGTCTCCATCGTAATTGCTATAATCGCAGCTGTGGTGGTTATTATAGAGACGGTGGTCTTCGTTGGCTACCTAGCAATGAAGCCAAACATGCCTCATATGAGCATCCACTGAGCGAATATAGACGCCTTGGATTTTTTTGAGAGAGGCGTGCTGACGACAGGGGTGGCCCTGAGGCAGGGCGGTAGGGGCGACCGCCCTGGGGCCCTGATATTTTGGGGGCCTACTTTTATTTATATATATATATATATATATATATAAATGAGTTTGACAAAAGATTTGACACATTTTATAGTGTGATGAAAGATGTGTGACAAAATATTTTTTTTCTTATAGTGAATAAAATACAAATGTCATGTGCACATTTTGTGCACGATTCGTACGTGCAGATTTCTTGCACATTTCGTGCACATTTCGTGCACATTTCGTGCACATTTCGTGCAAATTTTGTGTATGATATGTATATGCATGTTTCATGCACGATCCATATGTACACATTTCGTGCAAATTAATGTTGTTTTTGCAGTGTGTGAAGTTTGTGTACTTTCTTTATTACATCTTTTTAGTGGCTTCAAATTGGTTGATTCTAATTACCTTGCCACCTTAACAAGTTTGGAATGATTTAAAAAGAGAGCAAAGTATGAGTTTGGAATGATTTAGAAAGAGAGCAAAGTATGAGTGCTTTTAAATTAAACATATATTATATATATATATATATGCATAATATTTATTCATTTTATTTATTCAAAACCACATTTTGGTACGTATCAACATTAATAATTCCCATTTCGTATACTGTATTCAAAACGAACCACATTTCAACAAAAAAAATCCCAGTTTCAATATAATGCCAATGGCAGGAGTTCGTTCTCGCGAACATACGCACCCTTTAATTTGGTGCGTCTCCATCGTAATTGCTATAATCGCAGCTGTGGTGGTTATTATCGAGACGGTGGTCTTCGTTGGCTACCTAGCAATGAAGCCAAACATGCCTCATATGAGCATCCACTGAGCGAATATAGACGCCTTGGATTTTTTTGAGAGAGGCGTGCTCACGACAGGGGTGGCCCTGAAGCAGGGCGGTAGGGGCGACCGCCCTGGGGCCCTGATATTTTGGGGGCCTACTTTTATTTATATATATATATATATAAATGAGTTTGACAAAAGATTTGACACATTTTATAGTGTGATGAAAGATGTGTGACAAATTTTTTTTTTTCTTATAGTGAATAAAATACAAATGTCATGTGCACATTTTGTGCACGATTCGTACGTGCAGATTTCGTGCACATTTCGTGCAGATTTCGTGCACATTTCGTGCAGATTTCGTGCAAATTTTGTGTATGATATGTATACGCATGTTTCATGCACGATCCATATGTACACATTTCGTGCAAATTAATGTTGTTTTTGCAGTGTGTGAAGTTTGTGTACTTTCTTAATTACATCTTTTTAGTGGCTTCAGATTGGTTGATTCTAATTACTTTGCCACCTTAACGAGTTTGGAATGATTTAAAAAGAGAGCAACGTATGAGTTTGGAATGATTTAGAAAGAGAGCAAAGTATGAGTGCTTTTAAATTAAACATATATTATATATATATATATGCATAATATTTATTCATTTTATTTATTCAAAACCACATTTTGGTACGTATCAACATTAATAATTCCCATTTCGTATACTGTATTCAAAACGTACCACATTTCAACAAAAAAAATCCCAGTTTCAATATAATGCCAATGGTAGGAGTTCGATCTCGCGAACATACGCACCCTTTAATTTGGTGCGTCTCCATCGTAATTGCTATAATCGCAGCTGTGGTGGTTATTATAGAGACGGTGGTCTTCGTTGGCTACCTAGCAATGAAGCCAAACATGCCTCATATGAGCATCCACTGAGCGAATATAGACGCCTTGGATTTTTTTGAGAGAGGCGTGCTGACGACAGGGGTGGCCCTGAGGCAGGGCGGTAGGGGCGACCGCCCTGGGGCCCTGATATTTTGGGGGCCTACTTTTATTTATATATATATATATATATATATATAAATGAGTTTGACAAAAGATTTGACACATTTTATAGTGTGATGAAAGATGTGTGACAAAATATTTTTTTTCTTATAGTGAATAAAATACAAATGTCATGTGCACATTTTGTGCACGATTCGTACGTGCAGATTTCTTGCACATTTCGTGCACATTTCGTGCACATTTCGTGCACATTTCGTGCAAATTTTGTGTATGATATGTATATGCATGTTTCATGCACGATCCATATGTACACATTTCGTGCAAATTAATGTTGTTTTTGCAGTGTGTGAAGTTTGTGTACTTTCTTTATTACATCTTTTTAGTGGCTTCAAATTGGTTGATTCTAATTACCTTGCCACCTTAACAAGTTTGGAATGATTTAAAAAGAGAGCAAAGTATGAGTTTGGAATGATTTAGAAAGAGAGCAAAGTATGAGTGCTTTTAAATTAAACATATATTATATATATATATATATGCATAATATTTATTCATTTTATTTATTCAAAACCACATTTTGGTACGTATCAACATTAATAATTCCCATTTCGTATACTGTATTCAAAACGAACCACATTTCAACAAAAAAAATCCCAGTTTCAATATAATGCCAATGGCAGGAGTTCGTTCTCGCGAACATACGCACCCTTTAATTTGGTGCGTCTCCATCGTAATTGCTATAATCGCAGCTGTGGTGGTTATTATCGAGACGGTGGTCTTCGTTGGCTACCTAGCAATGAAGCCAAACATGCCTCATATGAGCATCCACTGAGCGAATATAGACGCCTTGGATTTTTTTGAGAGAGGCGTGCTCACGACAGGGGTGGCCCTGAAGCAGGGCGGTAGGGGCGACCGCCCTGGGGCCCTGATATTTTGGGGGCCTACTTTTATTTATATATATATATATATAAATGAGTTTGACAAAAGATTTGACACATTTTATAGTGTGATGAAAGATGTGTGACAAATTTTTTTTTTTCTTATAGTGAATAAAATACAAATGTCATGTGCACATTTTGTGCACGATTCGTACGTGCAGATTTCGTGCACATTTCGTGCAGATTTCGTGCACATTTCGTGCAGATTTCGTGCAAATTTTGTGTATGATATGTATACGCATGTTTCATGCACGATCCATATGTACACATTTCGTGCAAATTAATGTTGTTTTTGCAGTGTGTGAAGTTTGTGTACTTTCTTAATTACATCTTTTTAGTGGCTTCAAATTGGTTGATTCTAATTACCTTGCCACCTTAACAAGTTTGGAATGATTTAAAAAGAGAGCAAAGTATGAGTTTGGAATGATTTAGAAAGAGAGCAAAGTATGAGTGCTTTTAAATTAAACATATATTATATATATATATATATGCATAATATTTATTCATTTTATTTATTCAAAACCACATTTTGGTACGTATCAACATTAATAATTCCCATTTCGTATACTGTATTCAAAACGAACCACATTTCAACAAAAAAAATCCCAGTTTCAATATAATGCCAATGGCAGGAGTTCGTTCTCGCGAACATACGCACCCTTTAATTTGGTGCGTCTCCATCGTAATTGCTATAATCGCAGCTGTGGTGGTTATTATCGAGACGGTGGTCTTCGTTGGCTACCTAGCAATGAAGCCAAACAAGCCTCATATGAGCATCCACTGAGCGAATATAGATGCCTTGGATTTTTTTGAGAGAGGCGTGCTCACGACAGGGGTGGCCCTGAGGCAGGGCGGTAGGGGCGACCGCCCTGGGGCCCTGATATTTTGGGGGCCTACTTTTATTTATATATATATATATATATATATATAAATGAGTTTGACAAAAGATTTGACACATTTTATAGTGTGATGAAAGATGTGTGACAAAATATTTTTTTTCTTATAGTGAATAAAATACAAATGTCATGTGCACATTTTGTGCACGATTCGTACGTGCAGATTTCTTGCACATTTCGTGCACATTTCGTGCACATTTCGTGCACATTTCGTGCAAATTTTGTGTATGATATGTATATGCATGTTTCATGCACGATCCATATGTACACATTTCGTGCAAATTAATGTTGTTTTTGCAGTGTGTGAAGTTTGTGTACTTTCTTAATTACATCTTTTTAGTGGCTTCAAATTGGTTGATTCTAATTACCTTGCCACCTTAACAAGTTTGGAATGATTTAAAAAGAGAGCAAAGTATGAGTTTGGAATGATTTAGAAAGAGAGCAAAGTATGAGTGCTTTTAAATTAAACATATATTATATATATATATATATGCATAATATTTATTCATTTTATTTATTCAAAACCACATTTTGGTACGTATCAACATTAATAATTCCCATTTCGTATACTGTATTCAAAACGTACCACATTTCAACAAAAAAAATCCCAGTTTCAATATAATGCCAATGGCAGGAGTTCGTTCTCGCGAACATACGCACCCTTTAATTTGGTGCGTCTCCATCGTAATTGCTATAATCGCAGCTGTGGTGGTTATTATCGAGACGGTGGTCTTCGTTGGCTACCTAGCAATGAAGCCAAACAAGCCTCATATGAGCATCCACTGAGCGAATATAGATGCCTTGGATTTTTTTGAGAGAGGCGTGCTCACGACAGGGGTGGCCCTGAGGCAGGGCGGTAGGGGCGACCGCCCTGGGGCCCTGATATTTTGGGGGCCTACTTTTATTTATATATATATATATATATATATATAAATGAGTTTGACAAAAGATTTGACACATTTTATAGTGTGATGAAAGATGTGTGACAAAATATTTTTTTTCTTATAGTGAATAAAATACAAATGTCATGTGCACATTTTGTGCACGATTCGTACGTGCAGATTTCTTGCACATTTCGTGCACATTTCGTGCACATTTCGTGCACATTTCGTGCAAATTTTGTGTATGATATGTATATGCATGTTTCATGCACGATCCATATGTACACATTTCGTGCAAATTAATGTTGTTTTTGCAGTGTGTGAAGTTTGTGTACTTTCTTAATTACATCTTTTTAGTGGCTTCAAATTGGTTGATTCTAATTACCTTGCCACCTTAACAAGTTTGGAATGATTTAAAAAGAGAGCAAAGTATGAGTTTGGAATGATTTAGAAAGAGAGCAAAGTATGAGTGCTTTTAAATTAAACATATATTATATATATATATATATGCATAATATTTATTCATTTTATTTATTCAAAACCACATTTTGGTACGTATCAACATTAATAATTCCCATTTCGTATACTGTATTCAAAACGTACCACATTTCAACAAAAAAAATCCCAGTTTCAATATAATGCCAATGGCAGGAGTTCGTTCTCGCGAACATACGCACCCTTTAATTTGGTGCGTCTCCATCGTAATTGCTATAATCGCAGCTGTGGTGGTTATTATCGAGACGGTGGTCTTCGTTGGCTACCTAGCAATGAAGCCAAACAAGCCTCATATGAGCATCCACTGAGCGAATATAGATGCCTTGGATTTTTTTGAGAGAGGCGTGCTCACGACAGGGGTGGCCCTGAAGCAGGGCGGTAGGGGCGACCGCCCTGGGGCCCTGATATTTTGGGGGCCTACCTTTATTTATATATATATATATATATAAATGAGTTTGACAAAAGATTTGACACATTTTATAGTGTGATGAAAGATGTGTGACAAATTTTTTTTTTCTTATTGTGAATAAAATACAAATGTCATGTGCACATTTTGTGCACGATTCGTACGTGCAGATTTCGTGCACATTTCGTGCAGATTTCGTGCACATTTCGTGCAGATTTCGTGCAGATTTCGTGCAAATTTTGTGTATGATATGTATATGCATGTTTCATGCACGATCCATATGTACACATTTCGTGCAAATTAATGTTGTTTTTGCAGTATGTGAAGTTTGTGTACTTTCTTAATTACATATTTTTAGTGGCTTCAGATTGGTTGATTCTAATTACCTTGCTACCTTAACGAGTTTGGAATGATTTAAAAAGAGAGCAACGTATGAGTTTGGAATGATTTAGAAAGAGAGCAAAGTATGAGTGCTTTTAAATTAAACATATATTATATATATATATATGCATAATATTTATTCATTTTATTTATTCAAAACCACATTTTGGTACGTATCAACATTAATAATTCCCATTTCGTATACTGTATTCAAAACGTACCACATTTCAACAAAAAAAATCTCAGTTTCAATATAATGCCAATGGTAGGAGTTCGATCTCGCGAACATACGCACCCTTTAATTTGGTGCGTCTCCATCGTAATTGCTATAATCGCAGCTGTGGTGGTTATTATCGAGACGGTGGTCTTCGTTGGCTACCTAGCAATGAAGCCAAACATGCCTCATATGAGCATCCACTGAGCGAATATAGACGCCTTGGATTTTTTTGAGAGAGGCGTGCTCACGACAGGGGTGGCCCTGAGGCAGGGCGGTAGGGGCGACCGCCCTGGGGCCCTGATATTTTGGGGGCCTACTTTTATTTATATATATATATATATATATATATATATATAAATGAGTTTGACAAAAGATTTGACACATTTTATAGTGTGATGAAAGATGTGTGACAAAATATTTTTTTTCTTATAGTGAATAAAATACAAATGTCATGTGCACATTTTGTGCACGATTCGTACGTGCAGATTTCGTGCACATTTCGTGCAGATTTCGTGCAAATTTTGTGTATGATATGTATATGCATGTTTCATGCACGATCCATATTTACACATTTCGTGCAAATTAATGTTGTTTTTGCAGTGTGTGAAGTTTGTGTACTTTCTTAATTACATCTTTTTAGTGGCTTCAAATTGGTTGATTCTAATTACCTTGCCACCTTAACAAGTTTGGAATGATTTAAAAAGAGAGCAAAGTATGAGTTTGGAATGATTTAGAAAGAGAGCAAAGTATGAGTGCTTTTAAATTAAACATATATTATATATATATATATATGCATAATATTTATTCATTTTATTTATTCAAAACCACATTTTGGTACGTATCAACATTAATAATTCCCATTTCGTATACTGTATTCAAAACGAACCACATTTCAACAAAAAAAATCCCAGTTTCAATATAATGCCAATGGCAGGAGTTCGTTCTCGCGAACATACGCACCCTTTAATTTGGTGCGTCTCCATCGTAATTGCTATAATCGCAGCTGTGGTGGTTATTATCGAGACGGTGGTCTTCGTTGGCTACCTAGCAATGAAGCCAAACATGCCTCATATGAGCATCCACTGAGCGAATATAGACGCCTTGGATTTTTTTGAGAGAGGCGTGCTCACGACAGGGGTGGCCCTGAAGCAGGGTGGTAGGGGCGACCGCCCTGGGGCCCTGATATTTTGGGGGCCTACTTTTATTTATATATATATATATATAAATGAGTTTGACAAAAGATTTGACACATTTTATAGTGTGATGAAAGATGTGTGACAAATTTTTTTTTTCTTATAGTGAATAAAATACAAATGTCATGTGCACATTTTGTGCACGATTCGTACGTGCACATTTCGTGCAGATTTCGTGCACATTTCGTGCAGATTTGGTGCAAATTTTGTGTATGATATGTATATGCATGTTTCATGCACGATCCATATGTACAAATTTCGTGCAAATTAATGTTGTTTTTGCAGTGTGTGAAGTTTGTGTACTTTCTTAATTACATCTTTTTAGTGGCTTCAAATTGGTTGATTCTAATTACCTTGCCACCTTAACAAGTTTGGAATGATTTAAAAAGAGAGCAAAGTATGAGTTTGGAATGATTTAGAAAGAGAGCAAAGTATGAGTGCTTTTAAATTAAACATATATTATATATATATATATGCATAATATTTATTCATTTTATTTATTCAAAACCACATTTTGGTACGTATCAACATTAATAATTCCCATTTCGTATACTGTATTCAAAACGTACCACATTTCAACAAAAAAAATCCCAGTTTCAATATAATGCCAATGGCAGGAGTTCGTTCTCGCGAACATACGCACCCTTTAATTTGGTGCGTCTCCATCGTAATTGCTATAATCGCAGCTGTGGTGGTTATTATCGAGACGGTGGTCTTCGTTGGCTACCTAGCAATGAAGCCAAACAAGCCTCATATGAGCATCCACTGAGCGAATATAGATGCCTTGGATTTTTTTGAGAGAGGCGTGCTAACGACAGGGGTGGCCCTGAGGCAGGGCGGTAGGGGCGACCGCCCTGGGGCCCTGATATTTTGGGGGCCTACCTTTATTTATATATATATATATATATAAATGAGTTTGACAAAAGATTTGACACATTTTATAGTGTGATGAAAGATGTGTGACAAATTTTTTTTTTCTTATTGTGAATAAAATACAAATGTCATGTGCACATTTTGTGCACGATTCGTACGTGCAGATTTCGTGCACATTTCGTGCAGATTTCGTGCACATTTCGTGCACATTTCGTGCACATTTCGTGCAGATTTCGTGCAGATTTCGTGCAAATTTTGTGTATGATATGTATATGCATGTTTCATGCACGATCCATATGTACACATTTCGTGCAAATTAATGTTGTTTTTGCAGTATGTGAAGTTTGTGTACTTTCTTAATTACATCTTTTTAGTGGCTTCAGATTGGTTGATTCTAATTACCTTGCCACCTTAACGAGTTTGGAATGATTTAAAAAGAGAGCAACGTATGAGTTTGGAATGATTTAGAAAGAGAGCAAAGTATGAGTGCTTTTAAATTAAACATATTATATATATATATATATATATATGCATAATATTTATTCATTTTATTTATTCAAAACCACATTTTGGTACGTATCAATATTAATAATTCCCATTTCGTATACTGTATTCAAAACGTACCACATTTCAACAAAAAAAATCCCAGTTTCAATATAATGCCAATGGTAGGAGTTCGATCTCGCGAACATATGCACCCTTTAATTTGGTGCGTCTCCATCGTAATTGCTATAATCGCAGCTGTGGTGGTTATTATCGAGACGGTGGTCTTCGTTGGCTACCTAGCAATGAAGCCAAACATGCCTCATATGAGCATCCACTGAGCGAATATAGACGCCTTGGATTTTTTTGAGAGAGGCGTGCTCACGACAGGGGTGGCCCTGAGGCAGGGCGGTAGGGGCGACCGCCCTGGGGCCCTGATATTTTGGGGGCCTACTTTTATTTATATATATATATATATATATATATATATAAATGAGTTTGACAAAAGATTTGACACATTTTATAGTGTGATGAAAGATGTGTGACAAAATATTTTTTTTCTTATAGTGAATAAAATACAAATGTCATGTGCACATTTTGTGCACGATTCGTACGTGCAGATTTCGTGCACATTTCGTGCACATTTCGTGCAGATTTCGTGCAAATTTTGTGTATGATATGTATATGCATGTTTCATGCACGATCCATATGTACACATTTCGTGCAAATTAATGTTGTTTTTGCAGTGTGTGAAGTTTGTGTACTTTCTTAATTACATCTTTTTAGTGGCTTCAAATTGGTTGATTCTAATTACCTTGCCACCTTAACAAGTTTGGAATGATTTAAAAAGAGAGCAAAGTATGAGTTTGGAATGATTTAGAAAGAGAGCAAAGTATGAGTGCTTTTAAATTAAACATATATTATATATATATATATATGCATAATATTTATTCATTTTATTTATTCAAAACCACATTTTGGTACGTATCAACATTAATAATTCCCATTTCGTATACTGTATTCAAAACGAACCACATTTCAACAAAAAAAATCCCAGTTTCAATATAATGCCAATGGCAGGAGTTCGTTCTCGCGAACATACGCACCCTTTAATTTGGTGCGTCTCCATCGTAATTGCTATAATCGCAGCTGTGGTGGTTATTATCGAGACGGTGGTCTTCGTTGGCTACCTAGCAATGAAGCCAAACATGCCTCATATGAGCATCCACTGAGCGAATATAGACGCCTTGGATTTTTTTGAGAGAGGTTTGCTCACGACAGGGGTGGCCCTGAAGCAGGGCGGTAGGGGCGACCGCCCTGGGGCCCTGATATTTTGGGGGCCTACTTTTATTTATATATATATATATATAAATGAGTTTGACAAAAGATTTGACACATTTTATAGTGTGATGAAAGATGTGTGACAAATTTTTTTTTTTCTTATAGTGAATAAAATACAAATGTCATGTGCACATTTTGTGCACGATTCGTACGTGCAGATTTCGTGCACATTTCGTGCAGATTTCGTGCACATTTCGTGCAGATTTCGTGCAAATTTTGTGTATGATATGTATATGCATGTTTCATGCACGATCCATATGTACACATTTCGTGCAAATTAATGTTGTTTTTGCAGTGTGTGAAGTTTGTGTACTTTCTTAATTACATCTTTTTAGTGGCTTCAAATTGGTTGATTCTAATTACCTTGCCACCTTAACAAGTTTGGAATGATTTAAAAAGAGAGCAAAGTATGAGTTTGGAATGATTTAGAAAGAGAGCAAAGTATGAGTGCTTTTAAATTAAACATATATTATATATATATATATATGCATAATATTTATTCATTTTATTTATTCAAAACCACATTTTGGTACGTATCAACATTAATAATTCCCATTTCGTATACTGTATTCAAAACGTACCACATTTCAACAAAAAAAATCCCAGTTTCAATATAATGCCAATGGCAGGAGTTCGTTCTCGCGAACATACGCACCCTTTAATTTTGTGCGTCTCCATCGTAATTGCTATAATCGCAGCTGTGGTGGTTATTATCGAGACGGTGGTCTTCGTTGGCTACCTAGCAATGAAGCCAAACAAGCCTCACATGAGCATCCACTGAGCGAATATAGATGCCTTGGATTTTTTTGAGAGAGGCGTGCTCACGACAGGGGTGGCCCTGAGGCAGGGCGGTAGGGGCGACCGCCCTGGGGCCCTGATATTTTGGGGGCCTACCTTTATTTATATATATATATATATAAATGAGTTTGACAAAAGATTTGACACATTTTATAGTGTGATGAAAGATGTGTGACAATTTTTTTTTTCTTATTGTGAATAAAATACAAATGTCATGTGCACATTTTGTGCACGATTCGTACGTGCAGATTTCGTGCAGATTTCGTGCACATTTCGTGCACATTTCGTGCACATTTCGTGCAAATTTTGTGTATGATATGTATATGCATGTTTCATGCACGATCCATATGTACACATTTCGTGCAAATTAATGTTGTTTTTGCAGTATGTGAAGTTTGTGTACTTTCTTAATTACATCTTTTTAGTGGCTTCAGATTGGTTGATTCTAATTACTTTGCCACCTTAACGAGTTTGGAATGATTTAAAAAGAGAGCAACGTATGAGTTTGGAATGATTTAGAAAGAGAGCAAAGTATGAGTGCTTTTAAATTAAACATATATTATATATATATATATGCATAATATTTATTCATTTTATTTATTCAAAACCACATTTTGGTACGTATCAACATTAATAATTCCCATTTCGTATACTGTATTCAAAACGTACCACATTTCAACAAAAAAAATCCCAGTTTCAATATAATGCCAATGGTAGGAGTTCGATCTCGCGAACATACGCACCCTTTAATTTGGTGCGTCTCCATCGTAATTGCTATAATCGCAGCTGTGGTGGTTATTATAGAGACGGTGGTCTTCGTTGGCTACCTAGCAATGAAGCCAAACATGCCTCATATGAGCATCCACTGAGCGAATATAGACGCCTTGGATTTTTTTGAGAGAGGCGTGCTGACGACAGGGGTGGCCCTGAGGCAGGGCGGTAGGGGCGACCGCCCTGGGGCCCTGATATTTTGGGGGCCTACTTTTATTTATATATATATATATATATATATATATATATATAAATGAGTTTGACAAAAGATTTGACACATTTTATAGTGTGATGAAAGATGTGTGACAAAATATTTTTTTTCTTATAGTGAATAAAATACAAATGTCATGTGCACATTTTGTGCACGATTCGTACGTGCAGATTTCGTGCACATTTCGTGCACATTTCGTGCACATTTCGTGCACATTTCGTGCAAATTTTGTGTATGATATGTATATGCATGTTTCATGCACGATCCATATGTACACATTTCGTGCAAATTAATGTTGTTTTTGCAGTGTGTGAAGTTTGTGTACTTTCTTAATTACATCTTTTTAGTGGCTTCAAATTGGTTGATTCTAATTACCTTGCCACCTTAACAAGTTTGGAATGATTTAAAAAGAGAGCAAAGTATGAGTTTGGAATGATTTAGAAAGAGAGCAAAGTATGAGTGCTTTTAAATTAAACATATATTATATATATATATATATGCATAATATTTATTCATTTTATTTATTCAAAACCACATTTTGGTACGTATCAACATTAATAATTCCCATTTCGTATACTGTATTCAAAACGAACCACATTTCAACAAAAAAAATCCCAGTTTCAATATAATGCCAATGGCAGGAGTTCGTTCTCGCGAACATACGCACCCTTTAATTTGGTGCGTCTCCATCGTAATTGCTATAATCGCAGCTGTGGTGGTTATTATCGAGACGGTGGTCTTCGTTGGCTACCTAGCAATGAAGCCAAACATGCCTCATATGAGCATCCACTGAGCGAATATAGACGCCTTGGATTTTTTTGAGAGAGGCGTGCTCACGACAGGGGTGGCCCTGAAGCAGGGCGGTAGGGGCGACCGTCCTGGGGCCCTGATATTTTGGGGGCCTACTTTTATTTATATATATATATATATATAAATGAGTTTGACAAAAGATTTGACACATTTTATAGTGTGATGAAAGATGTGTGACAAATTTTTTTTTTTCTTATAGTGAATAAAATACAAATGTCATGTGCACATTTTGTGCACGATTCGTACGTGCAGATTTCGTGCACATTTCGTGCAGATTTCGTGCACATTTCGTGCAGATTTCGTGCAAATTTTGTGTATGATATGTATATGCATGTTTCATGCACGATCCATATGTACACATTTCGTGCAAATTAATGTTGTTTTTGCAGTGTGTGAAGTTTGTGTACATTCTTAATTACATCTTTTTAGTGGCTTCAAATTGGTTGATTCTAATTACCTTGCCACCTTAACAAGTTTGGAATGATTTAAAAAGAGAGCAAAGTATGAGTTTGGAATGATTTAGAAAGAGAGCAAAGTATGAGTGCTTTTAAATTAAACATATATTATATATATATATATATGCATAATATTTATTCATTTTATTTATTCAAAACCACATTTTGGTACGTATCAACATTAATAATTCCCATTTCGTATACTGTATTCAAAACGTACCACATTTCAACAAAAAAAATCCCAGTTTCAATATAATGCCAATGGCAGGAGTTCGTTCTCGCGAACATACGCACCCTTTAATTTGGTGCGTCTCCATCGTAATTGCTATAATCGCAGCTGTGGTGGTTATTATCGAGACGGTGGTCTTCGTTGGCTACCTAGCAATGAAGCCAAACAAGCCTCATATGAGCATCCACTGAGCGAATATAGATGCCTTGGATTTTTTTGAGAGAGGCGTGCTCACGACAGGGGTGGCCCTGAAGCAGGGCGGTAGGGGCGACCGCCCTGGGGCCCTGATATTTTGGGGGCCTACCTTTATTTATATATATATATATATATAAATGAGTTTGACAAAAGATTTGACACATTTTATAGTGTGATGAAAGATGTGTGACAAATTTTTTTTTTCTTATTGTGAATAAAATACAAATGTCATGTGCACATTTTTTTCACGATTCGTACGTGCAGATTTCGTGCACATTTCGTGCAGATTTCGTGCACATTTCGTGCACATTTCGTGCAGATTTCGTGCAGATTTCGTGCAAATTTTGTGTATGATATGTATATGCATGTTTCATGCACGATCCATATGTACACATTTCGTGCAAATTAATGTTGTTTTTGCAGTATGTGAAGTTTGTGTACTTTCTTAATTACATATTTTTAGTGGCTTCAGATTGGTTGATTCTAATTACCTTGCCACCTTAACGAGTTTGGAATGATTTAAAAAGAGAGCAACGTATGAGTTTGGAATGATTTAGAAAGAGAGCAAAGTATGAGTGCTTTTAAATTAAACATATTATATATATATATATATGCATAATATTTATTCATTTTATTTATTCAAAACCACATTTTGGTACGTATCAACATTAATAATTCCCATTTCGTATACTGTATTCAAAACGTACCACATTTCAACAAAAAAAATCTCAGTTTCAATATAATGCCAATGGTAGGAGTTCGATCTCGCGAACATACGCACCCTTTAATTTGGTGCGTCTCCATCGTAATTGCTATAATCGCAGCTGTGGTGGTTATTATCGAGACGGTGGTCTTCGTTGGCTACCTAGCAATGAAGCCAAACATGCCTCATATGAGCATCCACTGAGCGAATATAGACGCCTTGGATTTTTTTGAGAGAGGCGTGCTCACGACAGGGGTGGCCCTGAGGCAGGGCGGTAGGGGCGACCGCCCTGGGGCCCTGATATTTTGGGGGCCTACTTTTATTTATATATATATATATATATATATATATAAATGAGTTTGACAAAAGATTTGACACATTTTATAGTGTGATGAAAGATGTGTGACAAAATATTTTTTTTCTTATAGTGAATAAAATACAAATGTCATGTGCACATTTTGTGCACGATTCGTACGTGCAGATTTCGTGCACATTTCGTGCAGATTTCGTGCACATTTCGTGCACATTTCGTGCAAATTTTGTGTATGATATGTATATGCATGTTTCATGCACGATCCATATGTACACATTTCGTGCAAATTAATGTTGTTTTTGCAGTGTGTGAAGTTTGTGTACTTTCTTAATTACATCTTTTTAGTGGCTTCAAATTGGTTGATTCTAATTACCTTGCCACCTTAACAAGTTTGGAATGATTTAAAAAGAGAGCAAAGTATGAGTTTGTAATGATTTAGAAAGAGAGCAAAGTATGAGTGCTTTTAAATTAAACATATATTATATATATATATATATGCATAATATTTATTCATTTTATTTATTCAAAACCACATTTTGGTACGTATCAACATTAATAATTCCCATTTCGTATACTGTATTCAAAACGAACCACATTTCAACAAAAAAAATCCCAGTTTCAATATAATGCCAATGGCAGGAGTTCGTTCTCGCGAACATACGCACCCTTTAATTTGGTGCGTCTCCATCGTAATTGCTATAATCGCAGCTGTGGTGGTTATTATCGAGACGGTGGTCTTCGTTGGCTACCTAGCAATTAAGCCAAACATGCCTCATATGAGCATCCACTGAGCGAATATAGACGCCTTGGATTTTTTTGAGAGAGGCGTGCTCACGACAGGGGTGGCCCTGAGGCAGGGCGGTAGGGGCGACCGCCCTGGGGCCCTGATATTTTGGGGGCCTACTTTTATTTATATATATATATATATATAAATGAGTTTGACAAAAGATTTGACACATTTTATAGTGTGATGAAAGATGTGTGACAAAATATTTTTTTTCTTATAGTGAATAAAATACAAATGTCATGTGCACATTTTGTGCACGATTCGTACGTGCAGATTTCGTGCAAATTTCGTGAATGATATGTATATGCATGTTTCATGCACGATCCATATGTACGCATTTCGTGCAAATTAATGTTGTTTTTGCAGTATGTGAAGTTTGTGTACTTTCTTAATTACATCTTTTTAGTGGCTTCAGATTGGTTGATTCTAATTACCTTGCCACCTTAACGAGTTTGGAATGATTTAAAAAGAGAGCAAAGTATGAGTTTGGAATGATTTAGAAAGAGAGCAAAGTATGAGTGCTTTTAAATTAAACATATTATATATATATATATATATGTATAATATTTATTCATTTTATTTATTCAAAACCACATTTTGGTACGTATCAACATTAATAATTCCCATTTCGTATACTGTATTCAAAACGTACCACATTTCAACAAAAAAAATCCCAGTTTCAATATAATGCCAATGACAGGAGTTCGTTCTCGCGAACATACGCACCCTTTAATTTGGTGCGTCTCTATCGTAATTGCTATAATCGCAGCTGTGGTGGTTATTATCGAGACGGTGGTCTTCGTTGGCTACCTAGCAATGAAGCCAAACATGCCTCATATGAGCATCCACTGAGCGAATATAGACGCCTTGGATTTTTTTGAGAGAGGCGTGCTCACGACAGGGGTGGCCCTGAGGCAGGGCGGTAGGGGCGATCGCCCTGGGGCCCTGATATTTTGGGGGCCTACTTTTATATATATATATATATATATAAATGAGTTTGACAAAAGATTTGACACATTTTATAGTGTGATGAAAGATGTGTGACAAAATATTTTTTTTCTTATAGTGAATAAAATACAAATGTCATGTGCACATTTTGTGCACGATTCGTACGTGCAGATTTCGTGCACATTTCGTGCACATTTCGTGCACATTTCGTGCAAATTTTGTGTATGATATGTATATGCATGTTTCATGCACGATCCATATGTACACATTTCGTGCAAATTAATGTTGTTTTTGCAGTGTGTGAAGTTTGTGTACTTTCTTAATTACATCTTTTTAGTGGCTTCAAATTGGTTGATTCTAATTACCTTGCCACCTTAACAAGTTTGGAATGATTTAAAAAGAGAGCAAAGTATGAGTTTGGAATGATTTAGAAAGAGAGCAAAGTATGAGTGCTTTTAAATTAAACATATATTATATATATATATATATGCATAATATTTATTCATTTTATTTATTCAAAACCACATTTTGGTACGTATCAACATTAATAATTCCCATTTCGTATACTGTATTCAAAACGAACCACATTTCAACAAAAAAAATCCCAGTTTCAATATAATGCCAATGGCAGGAGTTCGTTCTCGCGAACATACGCACCCTTTAATTTGGTGCGTCTCCATCGTAATTGCTATAATCGCAGCTGTGGTGGTTATTATCGAGACGGTGGTCTTCGTTGGCTACCTAGCAATGAAGCCAAACATGCCTCATATGAGCATCCACTGAGCGAATATAGACGCCTTGGATTTTTTTGAGAGAGGCGTGCTCACGACAGGGGTGGCCCTGAAGCAGGGCGGTAGGGGCGACCGTCCTGGGGCCCTGATATTTTGGGGGCCTACTTTTATTTATATATATATATATATATAAATGAGTTTGACAAAAGATTTGACACATTTTATAGTGTGATGAAAGATGTGTGACAAATTTTTTTTTTTCTTATAGTGAATAAAATACAAATGTCATGTGCACATTTTGTGCACGATTCGTACGTGCAGATTTCGTGCACATTTCGTGCAGATTTCGTGCAAATTTTGTGTATGATATGTATATGCATGTTTCATGCACGATCCATATGTACACATTTCGTGCAAATTAATGTTGTTTTTGCAGTGTGTGAAGTTTGTGTACATTCTTAATTACATCTTTTTAGTGGCTTCAAATTGGTTGATTCTAATTACCTTGCCACCTTAACAAGTTTGGAATGATTTAAAAAGAGAGCAAAGTATGAGTTTGGAATGATTTAGAAAGAGAGCAAAGTATGAGTGCTTTTAAATTAAACATATATTATATATATATATATATATGCATAATATTTATTCATTTTATTTATTCAAAACCACATTTTGGTACGTATCAACATTAATAATTCCCATTTCGTATACTGTATTCAAAACGTACCACATTTCAACAAAAAAAATCCCAGTTTCAATATAATGCCAATGGCAGGAGTTCGTTCTCGCGAACATACGCACCCTTTAATTTGGTGCGTCTCCATCGTAATTGCTATAATCGCAGCTGTGGTGGTTATTATCGAGACGGTGGTCTTCGTTGGCTACCTAGCAATGAAGCCAAACAAGCCTCATATGAGCATCCACTGAGCGAATATAGATGCCTTGGATTTTTTTGAGAGAGGCGTGCTCACGACAGGGGTGGCCCTGAAGCAGGGCGGTAGGGGCGACCGCCCTGGGGCCCTGATATTTTGGGGGCCTACCTTTATTTATATATATATATATATATAAATGAGTTTGACAAAAGATTTGACACATTTTATAGTGTGATGAAAGATGTGTGACAAATTTTTTTTTTCTTATTGTGAATAAAATACAAATGTCATGTGCACATTTTTTTCACGATTCGTACGTGCAGATTTCGTGCACATTTCGTGCAGATTTCGTGCACATTTCGTGCACATTTCGTGCAGATTTCGTGCAGATTTCGTGCAAATTTTGTGTATGATATGTATATGCATGTTTCATGCACGATCCATATGTACACATTTCGTGCAAATTAATGTTGTTTTTGCAGTATGTGAAGTTTGTGTACTTTCTTAATTACATATTTTTAGTGGCTTCAGATTGGTTGATTCTAATTACCTTGCCACCTTAACGAGTTTGGAATGATTTAAAAAGAGAGCAACGTATGAGTTTGGAATGATTTAGAAAGAGAGCAAAGTATGAGTGCTTTTAAATTAAACATATTATATATATATATATATGCATAATATTTATTCATTTTATTTATTCAAAACCACATTTTGGTACGTATCAACATTAATAATTCCCATTTCGTATACTGTATTCAAAACGTACCACATTTCAACAAAAAAAATCTCAGTTTCAATATAATGCCAATGGTAGGAGTTCGATCTCGCGAACATACGCACCCTTTAATTTGGTGCGTCTCCATCGTAATTGCTATAATCGCAGCTGTGGTGGTTATTATCGAGACGGTGGTCTTCGTTGGCTACCTAGCAATGAAGCCAAACATGCCTCATATGAGCATCCACTGAGCGAATATAGACGCCTTGGATTTTTTTGAGAGAGGCGTGCTCACGACAGGGGTGGCCCTGAGGCAGGGCGGTAGGGGCGACCGCCCTGGGGCCCTGATATTTTGGGGGCCTACTTTTATTTATATATATATATATATATATATATAAATGAGTTTGACAAAAGATTTGACACATTTTATAGTGTGATGAAAGATGTGTGACAAAATATTTTTTTTCTTATAGTGAATAAAATACAAATGTCATGTGCACATTTTGTGCACGATTCGTACGTGCAGATTTCGTGCACATTTCGTGCAGATTTCGTGCACATTTCGTGCACATTTCGTGCAAATTTTGTGTATGATATGTATATGCATGTTTCATGCACGATCCATATGTACACATTTCGTGCAAATTAATGTTGTTTTTGCAGTGTGTGAAGTTTGTGTACTTTCTTAATTACATCTTTTTAGTGGCTTCAAATTGGTTGATTCTAATTACCTTGCCACCTTAACAAGTTTGGAATGATTTAAAAAGAGAGCAAAGTATGAGTTTGTAATGATTTAGAAAGAGAGCAAAGTATGAGTGCTTTTAAATTAAACATATATTATATATATATATATATGCATAATATTTATTCATTTTATTTATTCAAAACCACATTTTGGTACGTATCAACATTAATAATTCCCATTTCGTATACTGTATTCAAAACGAACCACATTTCAACAAAAAAAATCCCAGTTTCAATATAATGCCAATGGCAGGAGTTCGTTCTCGCGAACATACGCACCCTTTAATTTGGTGCGTCTCCATCGTAATTGCTATAATCGCAGCTGTGGTGGTTATTATCGAGACGGTGGTCTTCGTTGGCTACCTAGCAATTAAGCCAAACATGCCTCATATGAGCATCCACTGAGCGAATATAGACGCCTTGGATTTTTTTGAGAGAGGCGTGCTCACGACAGGGGTGGCCCTGAGGCAGGGCGGTAGGGGCGACCGCCCTGGGGCCCTGATATTTTGGGGGCCTACTTTTATTTATATATATATATATATATAAATGAGTTTGACAAAAGATTTGACACATTTTATAGTGTGATGAAAGATGTGTGACAAAATATTTTTTTTCTTATAGTGAATAAAATACAAATGTCATGTGCACATTTTGTGCACGATTCGTACGTGCAGATTTCGTGCAAATTTCGTGAATGATATGTATATGCATGTTTCATGCACGATCCATATGTACGCATTTCGTGCAAATTAATGTTGTTTTTGCAGTATGTGAAGTTTGTGTACTTTCTTAATTACATCTTTTTAGTGGCTTCAGATTGGTTGATTCTAATTACCTTGCCACCTTAACGAGTTTGGAATGATTTAAAAAGAGAGCAAAGTATGAGTTTGGAATGATTTAGAAAGAGAGCAAAGTATGAGTGCTTTTAAATTAAACATATTATATATATATATATATATGTATAATATTTATTCATTTTATTTATTCAAAACCACATTTTGGTACGTATCAACATTAATAATTCCCATTTCGTATACTGTATTCAAAACGTACCACATTTCAACAAAAAAAATCCCAGTTTCAATATAATGCCAATGACAGGAGTTCGTTCTCGCGAACATACGCACCCTTTAATTTGGTGCGTCTCTATCGTAATTGCTATAATCGCAGCTGTGGTGGTTATTATCGAGACGGTGGTCTTCGTTGGCTACCTAGCAATGAAGCCAAACATGCCTCATATGAGCATCCACTGAGCGAATATAGACGCCTTGGATTTTTTTGAGAGAGGCGTGCTCACGACAGGGGTGGCCCTGAGGCAGGGCGGTAGGGGCGATCGCCCTGGGGCCCTGATATTTTGGGGGCCTACTTTTATATATATATATATATATATATATATATATATATAAATGAGTTTGACAAAAGATTTGACATATTTTATAGTGTGATGAAAGATGTGTGACAAAATATTTTTTTTCTTATAGTGAATAAAATACAAATGTCATGTGCACATTTTGTGCAAGATTCGTACGTGCAGATTTCGTGCACATTTCGTGCAGATTTCGTGCACATTTCGTGCAGATTTCGTGCAAATTTTGTGTATGATATGTATATGCATGTTTCATGCACGATCCATATGTACACATTTCGTGCAAATTAATGTTGTTTTTGCAGTGTGTGAAGTTTGTGTACTTTCTTAATTACATCTTTTTAGTGGCTTCAAATTGGTTGATTCTAATTACCTTGCCACCTTAACAAGTTTGGAATGATTTAAAAAGAGAGCAAAGTATGAGTTTGGAATGATTTAGAAAGAGAGCAAAGTATGAGTGCTTTTAAATTAAACATATATTATATATATATATATATATGTATAATATTTATTCATTTTATTTATTCAAAACCACATTTTGGTACGTATCAACATTAATAATTCCCATTTCGTATACTGTATTCAAAACGTACCACATTTCAACAAAAAAAATCCCAGTTTCAATATAATGCCAATGGCAGGAGTTCGTTCTCGCGAACATACGCACCCTTTAATTTGGTGCGTCTCCATCGTAATTGCTATAATCGCAGTTGTGGTGGTTATTATCGAGACGGTGGTCTTCGTTGGCTACCTAGCAATGAAGCCAAACATGCCTCATATGAGGATCCACTGAGCGAATATAGACGCCTTGGATTTTTTTGAGAGAGGCGTGCTCACGACAGGGGTGGCCCTGAGGCAGGGCGGTAGGGGCGACCGCCCTGGGGCCCTGATATTTTGGGGGCCTACCTTTATTTATATATATATATATATATATATAAATGAGTTTGACAAAAGATTTGACACATTTTATAGTGTGATGAAAGATGTGTGACAAAATATTTTTTTTCTTATAGTGAATAAAATACAAATGTCATGTGCACATTTTGTGCAAGATTCGTACGTGCAGATTTCGTGCACATTTCGTGCAGATTTCGTGCACATTTCGTGCAAATTTTGTGTATGATATGTATATGCATGTTTCATGCACGATCCATATGTACACATTTCGTGCAAATTAATGTTGTTTTTGCAGTGTGTGAAGTTTGTGTACTTTCTTAATTACATCTTTTTAGTGGCTTCAAATTGGTTGATTCTAATTACCTTGCCACCTTAACAAGTTTGGAATGATTTAAAAAGAGAGCAAAGTATGAGTTTGTAATGATTTAGAAAGAGAGCAAAGTATGAGTGCTTTTAAATTAAACATATATTATATATATATATATATGCATAATATTTATTCATTTTATTTATTCAAAACCACATTTTGGTACGTATCAACATTAATAATTCCCATTTCGTATACTGTATTCAAAACGAACCACATTTCAACAAAAAAAATCCCAGTTTCAATATAATGCCAATGGCAGGAGTTCGTTCTCGCGAACATACGCACCCTTTAATTTGGTGCGTCTCCATCGTAATTGCTATAATCGCAGCTGTGGTGGTTATTATCGAGACGGTGGTCTTCGTTGGCTACCTAGCAATTAAGCCAAACATGCCTCATATGAGCATCCACTGAGCGAATATAGACGCCTTGGATTTTTTTGAGAGAGGCGTGCTCACGACAGGGGTGGCCCTGAGGCAGGGCGGTAGGGGCGACCGCCCTGGGGCCCTGATATTTTGGGGGCCTACTTTTATTTATATATATATATATATAAATGAGTTTGACAAAAGATTTGACACATTTTATAGTGTGATGAAAGATGTGTGACAAAATATTTTTTTTCTTATAGTGAATAAAATACAAATGTCATGTGCACATTTTGTGCACGATTCGTACGTGCAGATTTCGTGCAAATTTCGTGAATGATATGTATATGCATGTTTCATGCACGATCCATATGTACGCATTTCGTGCAAATTAATGTTGTTTTTGCAGTATGTGAAGTTTGTGTACTTTCTTAATTACATCTTTTTAGTGGCTTCAGATTGGTTGATTCTAATTACCTTGCCACCTTAACGAGTTTGGAATGATTTAAAAAGAGAGCAAAGTATGAGTTTGGAATGATTTAGAAAGAGAGCAAAGTATGAGTGCTTTTAAATTAAACATATTATATATATATATATATGTATAATATTTATTCATTTTATTTATTCAAAACCACATTTTGGTACGTATCAACATTAATAATTCCCATTTCGTATACTGTATTCAAAACGTACCACATTTCAACAAAAAAAATCCCAGTTTCAATATAATGCCAATGACAGGAGTTCGTTCTCGCGAACATACGCACCCTTTAATTTGGTGCGTCTCTATCGTAATTGCTATAATCGCAGCTGTGGTGGTTATTATCGAGACGGTGGTCTTCGTTGGCTACCTAGCAATGAAGCCAAACATGCCTCATATGAGCATCCACTGAGCGAATATAGACGCCTTGGATTTTTTTGAGAGAGGCGTGCTCACGACAGGGGTGGCCCTGAGGCAGGGCGGTAGGGGCGATCGCCCTGGGGCCCTGATATTTTGGGGGCCTACTTTTATATATATATATATATATATATATATATATAAATGAGTTTGACAAAAGATTTGACATATTTTATAGTGTGATGAAAGATGTGTGACAAAATATTTTTTTTCTTATAGTGAATAAAATACAAATGTCATGTGCACATTTTGTGCAAGATTCGTACGTGCAGATTTCGTGCACATTTCGTGCAGATTTCGTGCACATTTCGTGCAGATTTCGTGCAAATTTTGTGTATGATATGTATATGCATGTTTCATGCACGATCCATATGTACACATTTCGTGCAAATTTATGTTGTTTTTGCAGTGTGTGAAGTTTGTGTACTTTCTTAATTACATCTTTTTAGTGGCTTCAAATTGGTTGATTCTAATTACCTTGCCACCTTAACAAGTTTGGAATGATTTAAAAAGAGAGCAAAGTATGAGTTTGGAATGATTTAGAAAGAGAGCAAAGTATGAGTGCTTTTAAATTAAACATATATTATATATATATATATATATATGTATAATATTTATTCATTTTATTTATTCAAAACCACATTTTGGTACGTATCAACATTAATAATTCCCATTTCGTATACTGTATTCAAAACGTACCACATTTCAACAAAAAAAATCCCAGTTTCAATATAATGCCAATGGCAGGAGTTCGTTCTCGCGAACATACGCACCCTTTAATTTGGTGGGTCTCCATCGTAATTGCTATAATCGCAGTTGTGGTGGTTATTATCGAGACGGTGGTCTTCGTTGGCTACCTAGCAATGAAGCCAAACATGCCTCATATGAGGATCCACTGAGCGAATATAGACGCCTTGGATTTTTTTGAGAGAGGCGTGCTCACGACAGGGGTGGCCCTGAGGCAGGGCGGTAGGGGCGACCGCCCTGGGGCCCTGATATTTTGGGGGCCTACCTTTATTTATATATATATATATATATATATAAATGAGTTTGACAAAAGATTTGACACATTTTATAGTGTGATGAAAGATGTGTGACAAAATATTTTTTTTCTTATAGTGAATAAAATACAAATGTCATGTGCACATTTTGTGCAAGATTCGTACGTGCAGATTTCGTGCACATTTCGTGCAGATTTCGTGCACATTTCGTGCAGATTTCGTGCAAATTTTGTGTATGATATGTATATGCATGTTTCATGCACGATCCATATGTACACATTTCGTGCAAATTAATGTTGTTTTTGCAGTGTGTGAAGTTTGTGTACTTTCTTAATTACATCTTTTTAGTGGCTTCAAATTGGTTGATTCTAATTACCTTGCCACCTTAACAAGTTTGGAATGATTTAAAAAGAGAGCAAAGTATGAGTTTGTAATGATTTAGAAAGAGAGCAAAGTATGAGTGCTTTTAAATTAAACATATATTATATATATATATATATGCATAATATTTATTCATTTTATTTATTCAAAACCACATTTTGGTACGTATCAACATTAATAATTCCCATTTCGTATACTGTATTCAAAACGAACCACATTTCAACAAAAAAAATCCCAGTTTCAATATAATGCCAATGGCAGGAGTTCGTTCTCGCGAACATACGCACCCTTTAATTTGGTGCGTCTCCATCGTAATTGCTATAATCGCAGCTGTGGTGGTTATTATCGAGACGGTGGTCTTCGTTGGCTACCTAGCAATTAAGCCAAACATGCCTCATATGAGCATCCACTGAGCGAATATAGACGCCTTGGATTTTTTTGAGAGAGGCGTGCTCACGACAGGGGTGGCCCTGAGGCAGGGCGGTAGGGGCGACCGCCCTGGGGCCCTGATATTTTGGGGGCCTACTTTTATTTATATATATATATATATAAATGAGTTTGACAAAAGATTTGACACATTTTATAGTGTGATGAAAGATGTGTGACAAAATATTTTTTTTCTTATAGTGAATAAAATACAAATGTCATGTGCACATTTTGTGCACGATTCGTACGTGCAGATTTCGTGCAAATTTCGTGAATGATATGTATATGCATGTTTCATGCACGATCCATATGTACGCATTTCGTGCAAATTAATGTTGTTTTTGCAGTATGTGAAGTTTGTGTACTTTCTTAATTACATCTTTTTAGTGGCTTCAGATTGGTTG
This sequence comes from Galeopsis tetrahit, assembly GCA_963675135.1. NCBI lineage: Eukaryota > Viridiplantae > Streptophyta > Magnoliopsida > Lamiales > Lamiaceae > Galeopsis > Galeopsis tetrahit. The sequence goes on along the minus strand of OY776125.1, from coordinate 11,648,837 downwards.
ATTCTAATTACCTTGCCACCTTAACGAGTTTGGAATGATTTAAAAAGAGAGCAAAGTATGAGTTTGGAATGATTTAGAAAGAGAGCAAAGTATGAGTGCTTTTAAATTAAACATATTATATATATATATATATGTATAATATTTATTCATTTTATTTATTCAAAACCACATTTTGGTACGTATCAACATTAATAATTCCCATTTCGTATACTGTATTCAAAACGTACCACATTTCAACAAAAAAAATCCCAGTTTCAATATAATGCCAATGACAGGAGTTCGTTCTCGCGAACATACGCACCCTTTAATTTGGTGCGTCTCTATCGTAATTGCTATAATCGCAGCTGTGGTGGTTATTATCGAGACGGTGGTCTTCGTTGGCTACCTAGCAATGAAGCCAAACATGCCTCATATGAGCATCCACTGAGCGAATATAGACGCCTTGGATTTTTTTGAGAGAGGCGTGCTCACGACAGGGGTGGCCCTGAGGCAGGGCGGTAGGGGCGATCGCCCTGGGGCCCTGATATTTTGGGGGCCTACTTTTATATATATATATATATATATATATATAAATGAGTTTGACAAAAGATTTGACATATTTTATAGTGTGATGAAAGATGTGTGACAAAATATTTTTTTTCTTATAGTGAATAAAATACAAATGTCATGTGCACATTTTGTGCAAGATTCGTACGTGCAGATTTCGTGCACATTTCGTGCAGATTTCGTGCAAATTTTGTGTATGATATGTATATGCATGTTTCATGCACGATCCATATGTACACATTTCGTGCAAATTAATGTTGTTTTTGCAGTGTGTGAAGTTTGTGTACTTTCTTAATTACATCTTTTTAGTGGCTTCAAATTGGTTGATTCTAATTACCTTGCCACCTTAACAAGTTTGGAATGATTTAAAAAGAGAGCAAAGTATGAGTTTGGAATGATTTAGAAAGAGAGCAAAGTATGAGTGCTTTTAAATTAAACATATATTATATATATATATATATATGTATAATATTTATTCATTTTATTTATTCAAAACCACATTTTGGTACGTATCAACATTAATAATTCCCATTTCGTATACTGTATTCAAAACGTACCACATTTCAACAAAAAAAATCCCAGTTTCAATATAATGCCAATGGCAGGAGTTCGTTCTCGCGAACATACGCACCCTTTAATTTGGTGCGTCTCCATCGTAATTGCTATAATCGCAGTTGTGGTGGTTATTATCGAGACGGTGGTCTTCGTTGGCTACCTAGCAATGAAGCCAAACATGCCTCATATGAGGATCCACTGAGCGAATATAGACGCCTTGGATTTTTTTGAGAGAGGCGTGCTCACGACAGGGGTGGCCCTGAGGCAGGGCGGTAGGGGCGACCGCCCTGGGGCCCTGATATTTTGGGGGCCTACCTTTATTTATATATATATATATATATATATAAATGAGTTTGACAAAAGATTTGACACATTTTATAGTGTGATGAAAGATGTGTGACAAAATATTTTTTTTCTTATAGTGAATAAAATACAAATGTCATGTGCACATTTTGTGCAAGATTCGTACGTGCAGATTTCGTGCACATTTCGTGCAGATTTCGTGCACATTTCGTGCAGATTTCGTGCAAATTTTGTGTATGATATGTATATGCATGTTTCATGCACGATCCATATGTACACATTTCGTGCAAATTAATGTTGTTTTTGCAGTGTGTGAAGTTTGTGTACTTTCTTAATTACATCTTTTTAGTGGCTTCAAATTGGTTGATTCTAATTACCTTGCCACCTTAACAAGTTTGGAATGATTTAAAAAGAGAGCAAAGTATGAGTTTGGAATGATTTAGAAAGAGAGCAAAGTATGAGTGCTTTTAAATTAAACATATATTATATATATATATATATATATGCATAATATTTATTCATTTTATTTATTCAAAACCACATTTTGGTACGTATCAACATTAATAATTCCCATTTCGTATACTGTATTCAAAACGTACCACATTTCAACAAAAAAAATCCCAGTTTCAATATAATGCCAATGGCAGGAGTTCGTTCTCGCGAACATACGCACCCTTTAATTTGGTGCGTCTCCATCGTAATTGCTATAATCGCAGCTGTGGTGGTTATTATCGAGACGGTGGTCTTCGTTGGCTACCTAGCAATGAAGCCAAACATGCCTCATATGAGCATCCACTGAGCGAATATAGACGCCTTGGATTTTTTTGAGAGAGGCGTGCTCACGACAGGGGTGGCCCTGAGGCAGGGCGGTAGGGGCGACCGCCCTGGGGCCCTGATATTTTGGGGGCCTACTTTTATTTATATATATATATATATAAATGAGTTTGACAAAAGATTTGACACATTTTATAGTGTGATGAAAGATGTGTGACAAAATATTTTTTTTCTTATAGTGAATAAAATACAAATGTCATGTGCACATTTTGTGCACGATTCGTACGTGCAGATTTCGTGCAAATTTCGTGAATGATATGTATATGCATGTTTCATGCACGATCCATATGTACGCATTTCGTGCAAATTAATGTTGTTTTTGCAGTATGTGAAGTTTGTGTACTTTCTTAATTACATCTTTTTAGTGGCTTCAGATTGGTTGATTCTAATTACCTTGCCACCTTAACGAGTTTGGAATGATTTAAAAAGAGAGCAAAGTATGAGTTTGGAATGATTTAGAAAGAGAGCAAAGTATGAGTGCTTTTAAATTAAACATATTATATATATATATATATGTATAATATTTATTCATTTTATTTATTCAAAACCACATTTTGGTACGTATCAACATTAATAATTCCCATTTCGTATACTGTATTCAAAACGTACCACATTTCAACAAAAAAAATCCCAGTTTCAATATAATGCCAATGACAGGAGTTCGTTCTCGCGAACATACGCACCCTTTAATTTGGTGCGTCTCTATCGTAATTGCTATAATCGCAGCTGTGGTGGTTATTATCGAGACGGTGGTCTTCGTTGGCTACCTAGCAATGAAGCCAAACATGCCTCATATGAGCATCCACTGAGCGAATATAGACGCCTTGGATTTTTTTGAGAGAGGCGTGCTCACGACAGGGGTGGCCCTGAGGCAGGGCGGTAGGGGCGATCGCCCTGGGGCCCTGATATTTTGGGGGCCTACTTTTATATATATATATATATATATATATATAAATGAGTTTGACAAAAGATTTGACATATTTTATAGTGTGATGAAAGATGTGTGACAAAATATTTTTTTTCTTATAGTGAATAAAATACAAATGTCATGTGCACATTTTGTGTAAGATTCGTACGTGCAGATTTCGTGCACATTTCGTGCAGATTTCGTGCACATTTCGTGCAGATTTCGTGCAAATTTTGTGTATGATATGTATATGCATGTTTCATGCACGATCCATATGTACACATTTCGTGCAAATTAATGTTGTTTTTGCAGTGTGTGAAGTTTGTGTACTTTCTTAATTACATCTTTTTAGTGGCTTCAAATTGGTTGATTCTAATTACCTTGCCACCTTAACAAGTTTGGAATGATTTAAAAAGAGAGCAAAGTATGAGTTTGGAATGATTTAGAAAGAGAGCAAAGTATGAGTGCTTTTAAATTAAACATATATTATATATATATATATATATGTATAATATTTATTCATTTTATTTATTCAAAACCACATTTTGGTACGTATCAAAATTAATAATTCCCATTTCGTATACTGTATTCAAAACGTACCACATTTCAACAAAAAAAATCCCAGTTTCAATATAATGCCAATGGCAGGAGTTCGTTCTCGCGAACATACGCACCCTTTAATTTGGTGCGTCTCCATCGTAATTGCTATAATCGCAGTTGTGGTGGTTATTATCGAGACGGTGGTCTTCGTTGGCTACCTAGCAATGAAGCCAAACATGCCTCATATGAGGATCCACTGAGCGAATATAGACGCCTTGGATTTTTTTGAGAGAGGCGTGCTCACGACAGGGGTGGCCCTGAGGCAGGGCGGTAGGGGCGACCGCCCTGGGGCCCTGATATTTTGGGGGCCTACCTTTATTTATATATATATATATATATATATAAATGAGTTTGACAAAAGATTTGACACATTTTATAGTGTGATGAAAGATGTGTGACAAAATATTTTTTTTCTTATAGTGAATAAAATACAAATGTCATGTGCACATTTTGTGCAAGATTCGTACGTGCAGATTTCGTGCACATTTCGTGCAGATTTCGTGCACATTTCGTGCAGATTTCGTGCAAATTTTGTGTATGATATGTATATGCATGTTTCATGCACGATCCATATGTACACATTTCGTGCAAATTAATGTTGTTTTTGCAGTGTGTGAAGTTTGTGTACTTTCTTAATTACATCTTTTTAGTGGCTTCAAATTGGTTGATTCTAATTACCTTGCCACCTTAACAAGTTTGGAATGATTTAAAAAGAGAGCAAAGTATGAGTTTGGAATGATTTAGAAAGAGAGCAAAGTATGAGTGCTTTTAAATTAAACATATATTATATATATATATATATATGCATAATATTTATTCATTTTATTTATTCAAAACCACATTTTGGTACGTATCAACATTAATAATTCCCATTTCGTATACTGTATTCAAAACGTACCACATTTCAACAAAAAAAATCCCAGTTTCAATATAATGCCAATGGCAGGAGTTCGTTCTCGCGAACATACGCACCCTTTAATTTGGTGCGTCTCCATCGTAATTGCTATAATCGCAGCTGTGGTGGTTATTATCGAGACGGTGGTCTTTGTTGGCTACCTAGCAATGAAGCCAAACATGCCTCATATGAGCATCCACTGAGCGAATATAGACGCCTTGGATTTTTTTGAGAGAGGCGTGCTCACGACAGGGGTGGCCCTGAGGCAGGGCGGTAGGGGCGACCGCACTGGGGCCCTGATATTTTGGGGGCCTACTTTTATTTATATATATATATATAAATGAGTTTGACAAAAGATTTGACACATTTTATAGTGTGATGAAAGATGTGTGACAAAATATTTTTTTTCTTATAGTGAATAAAATACAAATGTCATGTGCACATTTTGTGCACGATTCGTACGTGCAGATTTCGTGCAGATTTCGTGCAAATTTCGTGTATGATATGTATATGCATGTTTCATGCACGATCCATATGTACACATTTCGTGCAAATTAATGTTGTTTTTGCAGTGTGTGAAGTTTGTGTACTTTCTTAATTACATCTTTTTAGTGGCTTCAAATTGGTTGATTCTAATTACCTTGCCACCTTAACAAGTTTGGAATGATTTAAAAAGAGAGCAAAGTATGAGTTTGGAATGATTTAGAAAGAGAGCAAAGTGTGAGTGCTTTTAAATTAAACATATATTATATATATATATATGCATAATATTTATTCATTTTATTTATTCAAAACCACATTTTGGTACGTATCAACATTAATAATTCCCATTTCGTATACTGTATTCAAAACGTACCACATTTCAACAAAAAAAATCCCAGTTTCAATATAATGCCAATGGCAGGAGTTCGTTCTCGCGAACATACGCACCCTTTAATTTGGTGCGTCTCCATCGTAATTGCTATAATCGCAGCTGTGGTGGTTATTATCGAGACGGTGGTCTTCGTTGGCTACCTAGCAATGAAGCCAAACATGCCTCATATGAGCATCCACTGAGCGAATATAGACGCCTTGGATTTTTTTGAGAGAGGCGTGCTCACGACAGGGGTGGCCTTGAGGCAGGGCGGTAGGGGCGACCGCCCTGGGGCCCTGATATTTTGGGGGCCTACTTTTATTTATATATATATATATATATATATAAATGAGTTTGACAAAAGATTTGACATATTTTATAGTGTGATGAAAGATGTGTGACAAAATATTTTTTTTCTTATAGTGAATAAAATACAAATGTCATGTGCACATTTTGTGCAAGATTCGTACATGCAGATTTTGTGCACATTTCGTGCAGATTTCGTGCAAATTTTGTGTATGATATGTATATGCATGTTTCATGCACGATCCATATGTACACATTTCGTGCAAATTAATGTTGTTTTTGCAGTATGTGAAGTTTGTGTACTTTCTTAATTACATCTTTTTAGTGGCTTCAGATTGGTTGATTCTAATTACCTTGCCACCTTAACGAGTTTGGAATGATTTAAAAAGAGAGCAAAGTATGAGTTTGGAATGATTTAGAAAGAGAGCAAAGTATGAGTGCTTTTAAATTAAACATATATTATATATATATATATATGCATAATATTTATTCATTTTATTTATTCAAAACCACATTTTGGTACGTATCAACATTAATAATTCCCATTTCGTATACTGTATTCAAAACGTACCACATTTCAACAAAAAAAATCCCAGTTTCAATATAATGCCAATGGCAGGAGTTCGTTCTCGCGAACATACGCACCCTTTAATTTGGTGCGTCTCCATCGTAATTGCTATAATCGCAGCTGTGGTGGTTATTATCGAGACGGTGGTCTTCGTTGGCTACCTAGCAATGAAGCCAAACATGCCTCATATGAGCATCCACTGAGCGAATATAGACGCCTTGGATTTTTTTGAGAGAGGCGTGCTCACGACAGGGGTGGCCCTGAGGCAGGGCGGTAGGGGCGACCGCCCTGGGGCCCTGATATTTTGGGGGCCTACTTTTATTTATATATATATATATATATATATAAATGAGTTTGACAAAAGATTTGACATATTTTATAGTGTGATAAAAGATGTGTGACAAAATATTTTTTTTCTTATAGTGAATAAAATACAAATGTCATGTGCACATTTTGTGCAAGATTCGTACGTGCAGATTTTGTACACGTTTCATGCAGATTTCGTGCACATTTCGTGCAGATTTCGTGCACATTTTGTGTATGATATGTATATGCATGTTTCATGCACGATCCATATGTACACATTTCGTGCAAATTAATGTTGTTTTTGCAGTATGTGAAGTTTGTGTACTTTCTTAATTACATCTTTTTAGTGGCTTCAGATTGGTTGATTCTAATTACCTTGCCACCTTAACTAGTTTGGAATGATTTAAAAAGAGAGCAAAGTATGAGTTTGGAATGATTTAGAATGAGAGCAAAGTATGAGTGCTTTTAAATTAAACATATATTATATATATATAATTATATATATATATGCATAATATTTATTCATTTTATTTATTCAAAACCACATTTTGGTACGTATCAACATTAATAATTCCCATTTCGTATACTGTATTCAAAACGTACCACATTTCAACAAAAAAAATCCCAGTTTCAATATAATGCCAATGGCAGGAGTTCGTTCTCGCGAACATACGCACCCTTTAATTTGGTGCGTCTCCATCGTAATTGCTATAATCGCAGCTGTGGTGGTTATTATCTAGACGGTGGTCTTCGTTGGCTACCTAGCAATGAAGCCAAACATGCCTCATATGAGCATCCACTGAGCGAATATAGACGCCTTGAATTTTTTTGAGAGAGGCGTGCTCACGACAGGGGTGGCCCTGAGGCAGGGCGGTAGGGGCGACCGCCCTGGGGCCCTGATATTTTGGGGGCCTACTTTTATTTATATATATATATATATATATAAATGAGTTTGACAAAAGATTTGACACATTTTATAGTGTGATGAAAGATGTGTAACAAAATATTTTTTTTCTTATAGTGAATAAAATACAAATGTCATGTGCACATTTTGTGTACGATTCGTACGTGCACATTTCGTGCAGATTTCGTGCAAATTTTGTGTATGATATGTATATGCATGTTTCATGCACGATCCATATGTACACATTTCGTGCAAATTAATGTTGTTTTTGCAGTATGTGAAGTTTGTGTACTTTCTTAATTACATCTTTTTAGTGGCTTCAGATTGGTTGATTCTAATTACCTTGCCACCTTAACGAGTTTGGAATGATTTAAAAAGAGAGCAAAGTATGAGTTTGGAATGATTTAGAATGAGAGCAAAGTATGAGTGCTTTTAAATTAAACATATATTATATATATATATATATATATGTATAATATTTATTCATTTTATTTATTCAAAACCACATTTTGGTACGTATCAACATTAATAATTCCCATTTCGTATACTGTATTCAAAACGTACCACATTTCAACAAAAAATATCCCAGTTTCAATATAATGCCAATGGCAGGAGTTCGTTCTCGCGAACATACGCACCCTTTAATTTGGTGCGTCTCCATCGTAATTGCTATAATCGCAGTTGTGGTGGTTATTATCGAGACGGTGGTCTTCGTTGGCTACCTAGCAATGAAGCCAAACATGCCTCATATGAGCATCCACTGAGCGAATATAGACGCCTTGGATTTTTTTGAGAGAGGCGTGCTCACGACAAGGGTGGCCCTGAGACAGGGCGGTAGGGGCGACCGCCCTGGGGCCCTGATATTTTGGGGGCCTACTTTTATTTATATATATATATATATATATATATATATAAAAATGAGTTTGACAAAAGATTTGACATATTTTATAGTGTGATGAAAGATGTGTGACAAAATATTTTTTTTCTTATAGTGAATAAAATACAAATGTCATGTGCACATTTTGTGCAAGATTCGTACATGCAGATTTTGTGCACATTTCGTGCAGATTTCGTGCACATTTCGTGCAGATTTCGTGCAAATTTTGTGTATGATATGTATATGCATGTTTCATGCACGATCCATATGTACACATTTCGTGCAAATTAATGTTGTTTTTGCAGTATGTGAAGTTTGTGTACTTTCTTAATTACATCTTTTTAGTGGCTTCAGATTGGTTGATTCTAATTACCTTGCCACCTTAACGAGTTTGGAATGATTTAAAAAGAGAGCAAAGTATGAGTTTAGAATGATTTAGAAAGAGAGCAAAGTATGAGTGCTTTTAAATTAAACATATATTATATATATATATATGCATAATATTTATTCATTTTATTTATTCAAAACCACATTTTGGTACGTATCAACATTAATAATTCCCATTTCGTATACTGTATTCAAAACGTACCACATTTCAACAAAAAAAATCCCAGTTTCAATATAATGCCAATGGCAGGAGTTCGTTCTCGCGAACATACGCACCCTTTAATTTGGTGCGTCTCCATCGTAATTGCTATAATCGCAGCTGTGGTGGTTATTATCGAGACGGTGGTCTTCGTTGGCTACCTAGCAATGAAGCCAAACATGCCTCATATGAGCATCCACTGAGCGAATATAGACGCCTTGGATTTTTTTGAGAGAGGCGTGCTCACGACAGGGGTGGCCCTGAGGCAGGGCGGTAGGGGCGACCGCCCTGGGGCCCTGATATTTTGGGGGCCTACTTTTATTTATATATATATATATATATATATATATATATATAAAAATGAGTTTGACAAAAGATTTGACATATTTTATAGTGTGATGAAAGATGTGTGACAAAATATTTTTTTTCTTATAGTGAATAAAATACAAATGTCATGTGCACATTTTGTGCAAGATTCGTACATGCAGATTTTGTGCACATTTCGTGCAGATTTCGTGCAAATTTCGTGCAGATTTCGTGCAAATTTTGTGTATGATATGTATATGCATGTTTCATGCACGATCCATATGTACACATTTCGTGCAAATTAATGTTGTTTTTGCAGTATGTGAAGTTTGTGTACTTTCTTAATTACATCTTTTTAGTGGCTTCAGATTGGTTGATTCTAATTACCTTGCCACCTTAACGAGTTTGGAATGATTTAAAAAGAGAGCAAAGTATGAGTTTAGAATGATTTAGAAAGAGAGCAAAGTATGAGTGCTTTTAAATTAAACATATATTATATATATATATATGCATAATATTTATTCATTTTATTTATTCAAAACCACATTTTGGTACGTATCAACATTAATAATTCCCATTTCGTATACTGTATTCAAAACGTACCACATTTCAACAAAAAAAATCCCAGTTTCAATATAATGCCAATGGCAGGAGTTCGTTCTCGCGAACATACGCACCCTTTAATTTGGTGCGTCTCCATCGTAATTGCTATAATCGCAGCTGTGGTGGTTATTATCGAGACGGTGGTCTTCGTTGGCTACCTAGCAATGAAGCCAAACATGCCTCATATGAGCATCCACTGAGCGAATATAGACGCCTTGGATTTTTTTGAGAGAGGCGTGCTCACGACAGGGGTGGCCCTGAGGCAGGGCGGTAGGGGCGACCGCCCTGGGGCCCTGATATTTTGGGGGCCTACTTTTATTTATATATATATATATATATATATATATATATATATAAAAATGAGTTTGACAAAAGATTTGACATATTTTATAGTGTGATGAAAGATGTGTGACAAAATATTTTTTTTCTTATAGTGAATAAAATACAAATGTCATGTGCACATTTTGTGCAAGATTCGTACATGCAGATTTTGTGCACATTTCGTGCAGATTTCGTGCACATTTCGTGCAGATTTCGTGCAAATTTTGTGTATGATATGTATATGCATGTTTCATGCACGATCCATATGTACACATTTCGTGCAAATTAATGTTGTTTTTGCAGTATGTGAAGTTTGTGTACTTTCTTAATTACATCTTTTTAGTGGCTTCAGATTGGTTGATTCTAATTACCTTGCCACCTTAATTAGTTTGGAATGATTTAAAAAGAGAGCAAAGTATGAGTTTGGAATGATTTAGAATGAGAGCAAAGTATGAGTGCTTTTAAATTAAACATATATTATATATATATATAATTATATATATATATGCATAATATTTATTCATTTTATTTATTCAAAACCACATTTTGGTACGTATCAACATTAATAATTCCCATTTCGTATACTGTATTCAAAACGTACCACATTTCAACAAAAAAAATCCCAGTTTCAATATAATGCCAATGGCAGGAGTTCGTTCTCGCGAACATACGCACTTTTTAATTTGGTGCGTCTCCATCGTAATTGCTATAATCGCAACTGTGGTGGTTATTATCGAGACGGTGGTCTTCGTTGGCTACCTAGCAATGAAGCCAAACATGCCTCATATGAGCATCCACTGAGCGAATATAGACGCCTTGAATTTTTTTGAGAGAGGCATGCTCACGACAGGGGTGGCCCTGAGGCAGGGCGGTAGGGGCGACCGCCCTGGGGCCCTGATATTTTGGGGGCCTACTTTTATTTATATATATATATATATATATATATATATATAAATGAGTTTGACAAAAGATTTGACACATTTTATAGTGTGATGAAAGATGTGTGACAAAATATTTTTTTTTCTTATAGTGAATAAAATACAAATGTCATGTGCACATTTTGTGTACGATTCGTACGTGCACATTTCGTGCAGATTTCTTGCAAATTTTGTGTATGATATGTATATGCATGTTTCATGCACGATCCATATGTACACATTTCGTGCAAATTAATGTTGTTTTTGCAGTATGTGAAGTTTGTGTACTTTCTTAATTACATCTTTTTAGTGGCTTCAGATTGGTTGATTCTAATTACCTTGCCACCTTAACGAGTTTGGAATGATTTAAAAAGAGAGCAAAGTATGAGTTTGGAATGATTTAGAAAGAGAGCAAAGTATGAGTGCTTTTAAATTAAACATATTATATATATATATATATATGCATAATATTTATTCATTTTATTTATTCAAAACCACATTTTGGTACGTATCAACATTAATAATTCCCATTTCGTATACTGTATTCAAAACGTACCACATTTCAACAAAAAAAATCCCAGTTTCAATATAATGCCAATGGCAGGAGTTCGTTCTCGCGAACATACGCACCCTTTAATTTGGTGCGTCTCCATCGTAATTGCTATAATCGCAGCTGTGGTGGTTATTATCGAGACGGTGGTCTTCGTTGGCTACCTAGCAATGAAGCCAAACATGCCTCATATGAGCATCCACTGAGCGAATATAGACGCCTTGGATTTTTTTGAGAGAGGCGTGCTCACGACAGGGGTGGCCCTGAGGCAGGGCGGTAGGGGCGACCGCCCTGGGGCCCTGATATTTTGGGGGCCTACTTTTATTTATATATATATATATATAAATGAGTTTGACAAAAGATTTGACATATTTTATAGTGTGATGAAAGATGTGTGACAAAATATTTTTTTTCTTATAGTGAATAAAATACAAATGTCATGTGCACATTTTGTGCAAGATTCGTACGTGCAGATTTCGTGCACATTTCGTGCAGATTTCGTGCACATTTCGTGCAGATTTCGTGCAAATTTTGTGTATGATATGTATATGCATGTTTCATGCACGATCCATATGTACACATTTCGTGCAAATTAATGTTGTTTTTGCAGTATGTGAAGTTTGTGTACTTTCTTAATTACATCTTTTTAGTGGCTTCAGATTGGTTGATTCTAATTACCTTGCCACCTTAACGAGTTTGGAATGATTTAAAAAGAGAGCAAAGTATGAGTTTGGAATGATTTAGAATGAGAGCAAAGTATGAGTGCTTTTAAATTAAACATATATTATATATATATATATATATATGTATAATATTTATTCATTTTATTTATTCAAAACCACATTTTGGTACGTATCAACATTAATAATTCCCATTTCGTATACTGTATTCAAAACGTACCACATTTCAACAAAAAAAATCCCAGTTTCAATATAATGCCAATGGCAGGAGTTCGTTCTCGCGAACATACGCACCCTTTTATTTTTCGTCTCCATCGTAATTGCTATAATCGCAGTTGTGGTGGTTATTATCGAGACGGTGGTCTTCGTTGGCTACCTAGCAATGAAGCCAAACATGCCTCATATGAGGATCCACTGAGCGAATATAGACGCCTTGGATTTTTTTGAGAGAGGCGTGCTCACGACAGGGGTGGCCCTGAGGCAGGGCGGTAGGGGCGACCGCCCTGGGGCCCTGATATTTTGGGGGCCTACCTTTATTTATATATATATATATATATATATATATATATAAATGAGTTTGACAAAAGATTTGACACATTTTATAGTGTGATGAAAGATGTGTGACAAAATATTTTTTTTCTTATAGTGAATAAAATACAAATGTCATGTGCACATTTTGTGCAAGATTCGTACGTGCAGATTTCGTGCACATTTCGTGCAGATTTCGTGCAAATTTTGTGTATGATATGTATATGCATGTTTCATGCACGATCCATATGTACACATTTCGTGCAAATTAATGTTGTTTTTGCAGTGTGTGAAGTTTGTGTACTTTCTTAATTACATCTTTTTAGTGGCTTCAAATTGGTTGATTCTAATTACCTTGCCACCTTAACAAGTTTGGAATGATTTAAAAAGAGAGCAAAGTATGAGTTTGGAATGATTTAGAAAGAGAGCAAAGTATGAGTGCTTTTAAATTAAACATATATTATATATATTTATGCATAATATTTATTCATTTTATTTATTCAAAACCACATTTTGGTACGTATCAACATTAATAATTCCCATTTCGTATACTGTATTCAAAACGTACCACATTTCAACAAAAAAAATCCCAGTTTCAATATAATGCCAATGGCAGGAGTTCGTTCTCGCGAACATACGCACCCTTTAATTTGGTGCGTCTCCATCGTAATTGCTATAATCGCAGTTGTGGTGGTTATTATCGAGACGGTGGTCTTCGTTGGCTACCTAGCAATGAAGCCAAACATGCCTCATATGAGGATCCACTGAGCGAATATAGACGCCTTGGATTTTTTTGAGAGAGGCGTGCTCACGACAGGGGTGGCCCTGAGGCAGGGCGGTAGGGGCGACCGCCCTGGGGCCCTGATATTTTGGGGGCCTACCTTTATTTATATATATATATATATATATATATATATATATATATATATAAATGAGTTTGACAAAAGATTTGACACATTTTATAGTGTGATGAAAGATGTGTGACAAAATATTTTTTTTCTTATAGTGAATAAAATACAAATGTCATGTGCACATTTTGTGCAAGATTCGTACGTGCAGATTTCGTGCACATTTCGTGCAGATTTCGTGCACATTTCGTGCAGATTTCGTGCAAATTTTGTGTATGATATGTATATGCATGTTTCATGCACGATCCATATGTACACATTTCGTGCAAATTAATGTTGTTTTTGCAGTGTGTGAAGTTTGTGTACTTTCTTAATTACATCTTTTTAGTGGCTTCAAATTGGTTGATTCTAATTACCTTGCCACCTTAACAAGTTTGGAATGATTTAAAAAGAGAGCAAAGTATGAGTTTGGAATGATTTAGAATGAGAGCAAAGTATGAGTGCTTTTAAATTAAACATATATTATATATATATATATATATGTATAATATTTATTCAAAACCACATTTTGGTACGTATCAACATTAATAATTCCCATTTCGTATACTGTATTCAAAACGTACCACATTTCAACAAAAAAAATCCCAGTTTCAATATAATGCCAATGGCAGGAGTTCGTTCTCGCGAACATACGCACCCTTTAATTTGGTGCGTCTCCATCGTAATTGCTATAATCGCAGTTGTGGTGGTTATTATCGAGACGGTGGTCTTCGTTGGCTACCTAGCAATGAAGCCAAACATGCCTCATATGAGGATCCACTGAGCGAATATAGACGCCTTGGATTTTTTTGAGAGATGCGTGCTCACGACAGGGGTGGCCCTGAGGCAGGGCGGTAGGGGCGACCGCCCTGGGGCCCTGATATTTTGGGGGCCTACCTTTATTTATATATATATATATATATATATATATATATATATATATATATAAATGAGTTTGACAAAAGATTTGACACATTTTATAGTGTGATGAAAGATGTGTGACAAAATATTTTTTTTCTTATAGTGAATAAAATACAAATGTCATGTGCACATTTTGTGCAAGATTCGTACGTGCAGATTTCGTGCAGATTTCGTGCACATTTCGTGCAGATTTCGTGCAAATTTTGTGTATGATATGTATATGCATGTTTCATGCACGATCCATATGTACACATTTCGTGCAAATTAATGTTGTTTTTGCAGTGTGTGAAGTTTGTGTACTTTCTTAATTACATCTTTTTAGTGGCTTCAAATTGGTTGATTCTAATTACCTTGCCACCTTAACAAGTTTGGAATGATTTAAAAAGAGAGCAAAGTATGAGTTTGGAATGATTTAGAATGAGAGCAAAGTATGAGTGCTTTTAAATTAAACATATATTATATATATATATATGTATAATATTTATTCATTTTATTTATTCAAAACCACATTTTGGTACGTATCAACATTAATAATTCCCATTTCGTATACTGTATTCAAAACGTACCACATTTCAACAAAAAAAATCCCAGTTTCAATATAATGCCAATGGCAGGAGTTCGTTCTCGCGAACATACGCACCCTTTAATTTGGTGCGTCTCCATCGTAATTGCTATAATCGCAGTTGTGGTGGTTATTATCGAGACGGTGGTCTTCGTTGGCTACCTAGCAATGAAGCCAAACATGCCTCATATGAGGATCCACTGAGCGAATATAGACGCCTTGGATTTTTTTGAGAGAGGCGTGCTCACGACAGGGGTGGCCCTGAGGCAGGGCGGTAGGGGCGACCGCCCTGGGGCCCTGATATTTTGGGGGCCTACCTTTATTTATATATATATATATAAATGAGTTTGACAAAAGATTTGACACATTTTATAGTGTGATGAAAGATGTGTGACAAAATATTTTTTTTCTTATAGTGAATAAAATACAAATGTCATGTGCACATTTTGTGCAAGATTCGTACGTGCAGATTTCGTGCACATTTCGTGCAGATTTCGTGCACATTTCGTGCAGATTTCGTGCAAATTTTGTGTATGATATGTATATGCATGTTTCATGCACGATCCATATGTACACATTTCGTGCAAATTAATGTTGTTTTTGCAGTGTGTGAAGTTTGTGTACTTTCTTAATTACATCTTTTTAGTGGCTTCAAATTGGTTGATTCTAATTACCTTGCCACCTTAACAAGTTTGGAATGATTTAAAAAGAGAGCAAAGTATGAGTTTGGAATGATTTAGAAAGAGAGCAAAGTATGAGTGCTTTTAAATTAAACATATATTATATATATTTATGCATAATATTTATTCATTTTATTTATTCAAAACCACATTTTGGTACGTATCAACATTAATAATTCCCATTTCGTATACTGTATTCAAAACGTACCACATTTCAACAAAAAAAATCCCAGTTTCAATATAATGCCAATGGCAGGAGTTCGTTCTCGCGAACATACGCACCCTTTAATTTGGTGCGTCTCCATCGTAATTGCTATAATCGCAGTTGTGGTGGTTAT
The DNA here is from genome assembly GCA_963675135.1 of Galeopsis tetrahit. Classification (NCBI taxonomy): domain Eukaryota; kingdom Viridiplantae; phylum Streptophyta; class Magnoliopsida; order Lamiales; family Lamiaceae; genus Galeopsis; species Galeopsis tetrahit. Next base: position 11,632,504 of record OY776125.1, on the reverse strand, counting down.
TATCGAGACGGTGGTCTTCGTTGGCTACCTAGCAATGAAGCCAAACATGCCTCATATGAGGATCCACTGAGCGAATATAGACGCCTTGGATTTTTTTGAGAGAGGCGTGCTCACGACAGGGGTGGCCCTGAGGCAGGGCGGTAGGGGCGACCGCCCTGGGGCCCTGATATTTTGGGGGCCTACCTTTATTTATATATATATATATATATATATATAAATGAGTTTGACAAAAGATTTGACACATTTTATAGTGTGATGAAAGATGTGTGACAAAATATTTTTTTTCTTATAGTGAATAAAATACAAATGTCATGTGCACATTTTGTGCAAGATTCGTACGTGCAGATTTCGTGCACATTTCGTGCAGATTTCGTGCACATTTCGTGCAGATTTCGTGCAAATTTTGTGTATGATATGTATATGCATGTTTCATGCACGATCCATATGTACACATTTCGTGCAAATTAATGTTGTTTTTGCAGTGTGTGAAGTTTGTGTACTTTCTTAATTACATCTTTTTAGTGGCTTCAAATTGGTTGATTCTAATTACCTTGCCACCTTAACAAGTTTGGAATGATTTAAAAAGAGAGCAAAGTATGAGTTTGGAATGATTTAGAATGAGAGCAAAGTATGAGTGCTTTTAAATTAAACATATATTATATATATATATATATATGTATAATATTTATTCATTTTATTTATTCAAAACCACATTTTGGTACGTATCAACATTAATAATTCCCATTTCGTATACTGTATTCAAAACGTACCACATTTCAACAAAAAAAATCCCAGTTTCAATATAATGCCAATGGCAGGAGTTCGTTCTCGCGAACATACGCACCCTTTAATTTGGTGCGTCTCCATCGTAATTGCTATAATCGCAGTTGTGGTGGTTATTATCGAGACGGTGGTCTTCGTTGGCTACCTAGCAATGAAGCCAAACATGCCTCATATGAGGATCCACTGAGCGAATATAGACGCCTTGGATTTTTTTGAGAGAGGCGTGCTCACGACAGGGGTGGCCCTGAGGCAGGGCGGTAGGGGCGACCGCCCTGGGGCCCTGATATTTTGGGGGCCTACCTTTATTTATATATATATATATATATATATATATATATAAATGAGTTTGACAAAAGATTTGACACATTTTATAGTGTGATGAAAGATGTGTGACAAAATATTTTTTTTCTTATAGTGAATAAAATACAAATGTCATGTGCACATTTTGTGCAAGATTCGTACGTGCAGATTTCGTGCACATTTCGTGCAGATTTCGTGCACATTTCGTGCAGATTTCGTGCAAATTTTGTGTATGATATGTATATTCATGTTTCATGCACGATCCATATGTACACATTTCGTGCAAATTAATGTTGTTTTTGCAGTGTGTGAAGTTTGTGTACTTTCTTAATTACATCTTTTTAGTGGCTTCAAATTGGTTGATTCTAATTACCTTGCCACCTTAACAAGTTTGGAATGATTTAAAAAGAGAGCAAAGTATGAGTTTGGAATGATTTAGAATGAGAGCAAAGTATGAGTGCTTTTAAATTAAACATATATTATATATATATATATATATATGTATAATATTTATTCATTTTATTTATTCAAAACCACATTTTGGTACGTATCAACATTAATAATTCCCATTTCGTATACTGTATTCAAAACGTACCACATTTCAACAAAAAAAATCCCAGTTTCAATATAATGCCAATGGCAGGAGTTCGTTCTCGCGAACATACGCACCCTTTAATTTGGTGCGTCTCCATCGTAATTGCTATAATCGCAGTTGTGGTGGTTATTATCGAGACGGTGGTCTTCGTTGGCTACCTAGCAATGAAGCCAAACATGCCTCATATGAGGATCCACTGAGCGAATATAGACGCCTTGGATTTTTTTGAGAGAGGCGTGCTCACGACAGGGGTGGCCCTGAGGCAGGGCGGTAGGGGCGACCGCCCTGGGGCCCTGATATTTTGGGGGCCTACCTTTATTTATATATATATATATATATATATATATATATATAAATGAGTTTGACAAAAGATTTGACACATTTTATAGTGTGATGAAAGATGTGTGACAAAATATTTTTTTTCTTATAGTGAATAAAATACAAATGTCATGTGCACATTTTGTGCAAGATTCGTACGTGCAGATTTCGTGCAGATTTCGTGCACATTTCGTGCAGATTTCGTGCAAATTTTGTGTATGATATGTATATGCATGATTCATGCACGATCCATATGTACACATTTCGTGCAAATTAATGTTGTTTTTGCAGTGTGTGAAGTTTGTGTACTTTCTTAATTACATCTTTTTAGTGGCTTCAAATTGGTTGATTCTAATTACCTTGCCACCTTAACAAGTTTGGAATGATTTAAAAAGAGAGCAAAGTATGAGTTTGGAATGATTTAGAATGAGAGCAAAGTATGAGTGCTTTTAAATTAAACATATATTATATATATATATATATATGTATAATATTTATTCATTTTATTTATTCAAAACCACATTTTGGTACGTATCAACATTAATAATTCCCATTTCGTATACTGTATTCAAAACGTACCACATTTCAACAAAAAAAATCCCAGTTTCAATATAATGCCAATGGCAGGAGTTCGTTCTCGCGAACATACGCACCCTTTAATTTGGTGCGTCTCCATCGTAATTGCTATAATCGCAGTTGTGGTGGTTATTATCGAGACGGTGGTCTTCGTTGGCTACCTAGCAATGAAGCCAAACATGCCTCATATGAGGATCCACTGAGCGAATATAGACGCCTTGGATTTTTTTGAGAGAGGCGTGCTCACGACAGGGGTGGCCCTGAGGCAGGGCGGTAGGGGCGACCGCCCTGGGGCCCTGATATTTTGGGGGCCTACCTTTATTTATATATATATATATATATATATATATATAAATGAGTTTGACAAAAGATTTGACACATTTTATAGTGTGATGAAAGATGTGTGACAAAATATTTTTTTTCTTATAGTGAATAAAATACAAATGTCATGTGCACATTTTGTGCAAGATTCGTACGTGCAGATTTCGTGCACATTTCGTGCAGATTTCGTGCACATTTCGTGCAGATTTCGTGCAAATTTTGTGTATGATATGTATATGCATGTTTCATGCACGATCCATATGTACACATTTCGTGCAAATTAATGTTGTTTTTGCAGTGTGTGAAGTTTGTGTACTTTCTTAATTACATCTTTTTAGTGGCTTCAAATTGGTTGATTCTAATTACCTTGCCACCTTAACAAGTTTGGAATGATTTAAAAAGAGAGCAAAGTATGAGTTTGGAATGATTTAGAAAGAGAGCAAAGTATGAGTGCTTTTAAATTAAACATATATTATATATATTTATGCATAATATTTATTCATTTTATTTATTCAAAACCACATTTTGGTACGTATCAACATTAATAATTCCCATTTCGTATACTGTATTCAAAACGTACCACATTTCAACAAAAAAAATCCCAGTTTCAATATAATGCCAATGGCAGGAGTTCGTTCTCGCGAACATACGCACCCTTTAATTTGGTGCGTCTCCATCGTAATTGCTATAATCGCAGTTGTGGTGGTTATTATCGAGACGGTGGTCTTCGTTGGCTACCTAGCAATGAAGCCAAACATGCCTCATATGAGGATCCACTGAGCGAATATAGACGCCTTGGATTTTTTTGAGAGAGGCGTGCTCACGACAGGGGTGGCCCTGAGGCAGGGCGGTAGGGGCGACCGCCCTGGGGCCCTGATATTTTGGGGGCCTACCTTTATTTATATATATATATATATATATATATATATATATATATAAATGAGTTTGACAAAAGATTTGACACATTTTATAGTGTGATGAAAGATGTGTGACAAAATATTTTTTTTCTTATAGTGAATAAAATACAAATGTCATGTGCACATTTTGTGCAAGATTCGTACGTGCAGATTTCGTGCACATTTCGTGCAGATTTCGTGCACATTTCGTGCAGATTTCGTGCACATTTCGTGCAGATTTCGTGCAAATTTTGTGTATGATATGTATATGCATGTTTCATGCACGATCCATATGTACACATTTCGTGCAAATTAATGTTGTTTTTGCAGTGTGTGAAGTTTGTGTACTTTCTTAATTACATCTTTTTAGTGGCTTCAAATTGGTTGATTCTAATTACCTTGCCACCTTAACAAGTTTGGAATGATTTAAAAAGAGAGCAAAGTATGAGTTTGGAATGATTTAGAATGAGAGCAAAGTATGAGTGCTTTTAAATTAAACATATATTATATATATATATATATATATGTATAATATTTATTCATTTTATTTATTCAAAACCACATTTTGGTACGTATCAACATTAATAATTCCCATTTCGTATACTGTATTCAAAACGTACCACATTTCAACAAAAAAAATCCCAGTTTCAATATAATGCCAATGGCAGGAGTTCGTTCTCGCGAACATACGCACCCTTTAATTTGGTGCGTCTCCATCGTAATTGCTATAATCGCAGTTGTGGTGGTTATTATCGAGACGGTGGTCTTCGTTGGCTACCTAGCAATGAAGCCAAACATGCCTCATATGAGGATCCACTGAGCGAATATAGACGCCTTGGATTTTTTTGAGAGAGGCGTGCTCACGACAGGGGTGGCCCTGAGGCAGGGCGGTAGGGGCGACCGCCCTGGGGCCCTGATATTTTGGGGGCCTACCTTTATTTATATATATATATATATATATATATATATATATATAAATGAGTTTGACAAAAGATTTGACACATTTTATAGTGTGATGAAAGATGTGTGACAAAATATTTTTTTTCTTATAGTGAATAAAATACAAATGTCATGTGCACATTTTGTGCAAGATTCGTACGTGCAGATTTCGTGCACATTTCGTGCAGATTTCGTGCACATTTCGTGCAGATTTCGTGCAAATTTTGTGTATGATATGTATATGCATGTTTCATGCACGATCCATATGCACACATTTCGTGCAAATTAATGTTGTTTTTGCAGTGTGTGAAGTTTGTGTACTTTCTTAATTACATCTTTTTAGTGGCTTCAAATTGGTTGATTCTAATTACCTTGCCACCTTAACAAGTTTGGAATGATTTAAAAAGAGAGCAAAGTATGAGTTTGGAATGATTTAGAATGAGAGCAAAGTATGAGTGCTTTTAAATTAAACATATATTATATATATATATATATATATGTATAATATTTATTCATTTTATTTATTCAAAACCACATTTTGGTACGTATCAACATTAATAATTCCCATTTCGTATACTGTATTCAAAACGTACCACATTTCAACAAAAAAAATCCCAGTTTCAATATAATGCCAATGGCAGGAGTTCGTTCTCGCGAACATACGCACCCTTTAATTTGGTGCGTCTCCATCGTAATTGCTATAATCGCAGTTGTGGTGGTTATTATCGAGACGGTGGTCTTCGTTGGCTACCTAGCAATGAAGCCAAACATGCCTCATATGAGGATCCACTGAGCGAATATAGACGCCTTGGATTTTTTTGAGAGAGGCGTGCTCACGACAGGGGTGGCCCTGAGGCAGGGCGGTAGGGGCGACCGCCCTGGGGCCCTGATATTTTTGGGGCCTACCTTTATTTATATATATATATATATATATATATATATATATATATATATATAAATGAGTTTGACAAAAGATTTGACACATTTTATAGTGTGATGAAAGATGTGTGACAAAATATTTTTTTTCTTATAGTGAATAAAATACAAATGTCATGTGCACATTTTGTGCAAGATTCGTACGTGCAGATTTCGTGCACATTTCGTGCAGATTTCGTGCACATTTCGTGCAGATTTCGTGCAAATTTTGTGTATGATATGTATATGCATGTTTCATGCACGATCCATATGTACACATTTCGTGCAAATTAATGTTGTTTTTGCAGTGTGTGAAGTTTGTGTACTTTCTTAATTACATCTTTTTAGTGGCTTCAAATTGGTTGATTCTAATTACCTTGCCACCTTAACAAGTTTGGAATGATTTAAAAAGAGAGCAAAGTATGAGTTTGGAATGATTTAGAAAGAGAGCAAAGTATGAGTGCTTTTAAATTAAACATATATTATATATATTTATGCATAATATTTATTCATTTTATTTATTCAAAACCACATTTTGGTACGTATCAACATTAATAATTCCCATTTCGTATACTGTATTCAAAACGTACCACATTTCAACAAAAAAAATCCCAGTTTCAATATAATGCCAATGGCAGGAGTTCGTTCTCGCGAACATACGCACCCTTTAATTTGGTGCGTCTCCATCATAATTGCTATAATCGCAGCTGTGGTGGTTATTATCGAGACGGTGGTCTTCGTTGGCTACCTAGCAATGAAGCCAAACATGCCTCATATGAGCATCCACTGAGCGAATATAGACGCCTTGAATTTTTTGAGAGAGGCGTGCTCACGACAGGGGTGGCCCTGAGGCAGGGCGGTAGGGGCGACCGCCCTGGGGCCCTGATATTTTGGGGGCCTACTTTTATTTATATATATATATATATATAAATGAGTTTGACAAAAGATTTGACACATTTTATAGTGTGATGAAAGATGTGTGACAAAATATTTTTTTTCTTACAGTGAATAAAATACAAATGTCATGTGCACATTTTGTGCACGATTCGTACGTGCAGATTTCGTGCAAATTTCGTGTATGATATGTATATGCATGTTTCATGCACGATCCATATGTACGCATTTCGTGCAAATTAATGTTGTTTTTGCAGTATGTGAAGTTTGTGTACTTTCTTAATTACATCTTTTTAGTGGCTTCAGATTGGTTGATTCTAATTACCTTGCCACCTTAACAAGTTTGGAATGATTTAAAAAGAGAGCAAAGTATGAGTTTGGAATGATTTAGAAAGAGAGCAAAGTATGAGTGCTTTTAAATTAAACATATATTATATATATTTATGCATAATATTTATTCATTTTATTTATTCAAAACCACATTTTGGTACGTATCAACATTAATAATTCCCATTTCGTATACTGTATTCAAAACGTACCACATTTCAACAAAAAAAATCCCAGTTTCAATATAATGCCAATGGCAGGAGTTCGTTCTCGCGAACATACGCACCCTTTAATTTGGTGCGTCTCCATCGTAATTGCTATAATCGCAGTTGTGGTGGTTATTATCGAGACGGTGGTCTTCGTTGGCTACCTAGCAATGAAGCCAAACATGCCTCATATGAGGATCCACTGAGCGAATATAGACGCCTTGGATTTTTTTGAGAGAGGCGTGCTCACGACAGGGGTGGCCCTGAGGCAGGGCGGTAGGGGCGACCGCCCTGGGGCCCTGATATTTTGGGGGCCTACCTTTATTTATATATATATATATATATATATATATATATATATAAATGAGTTTGACAAAAGATTTGACACATTTTATAGTGTGATGAAAGATGTGTGACAAAATATTTTTTTTCTTATAGTGAATAAAATACAAATGTCATGTGCACATTTTGTGCAAGATTCGTACGTGCAGATTTCGTGCACATTTCGTGCAGATTTCGTGCACATTTCGTGCAGATTTCGTGCAAATTTTGTGTATGATATGTATATGCATGTTTCATGCACGATCCATATGTACACATTTCGTGCAAATTAATGTTGTTTTTGTAGTATGTGAAGTTTGTGTACTTTCTTAATTACATCTTTTTAGTGGCTTCCGATTGGTTGATTCTAATTACCTTGCCACCTTAACTAGTTTGGAATGATTTAAAAAGAGAGCAAAGTATGAGTTTGGAATGATTTAGAATGAGAGCAAAGTATGAGTGCTTTTAAATTAAACATATATTATATATATATATAATTATATATATATATGCATAATATTTATTCATTTTATTTATTCAAAACCACATTTTGGTACGTATCAACATTAATAATTCCCATTTCGTATACTGTATTCAAAACGTACCACATTTCAACAAAAAAAATCCCAGTTTCAATATAATGCCAATGGCAGGAGTTCGTTCTCGCGAACATACGCACCCTTTAATTTGGTGCGTCTCCATCGTAATTGCTATAATCGCAGTTGTGGTGGTTATTATCGAGACGGTGGTCTTCGTTGGCTGCCTAGCAATGAAGCCAAACATGCCTCATATGAGGATCCACTGAGCGAATATAGACGCCTTGGATTTTTTTGAGAGAGGCGTGCTCACGACAGGGGTGGCCCTGAGGCAGGGCGGTAGGGGCGACCGCCCTGGGGCCCTGATATTTTGGGGGCCTACCTTTATTTATATATATATATATATATATATATATATATAAATGAGTTTGACAAAAGATTTGACACATTTTATAGTGTGATGAAAGATGTGTGACAAAATATTTTTTTTCTTATAGTGAATAAAATACAAATGTCATGTGCACATTTTGTGCAAGATTCGTACGTGCAGATTTCGTGCACATTTCGTGCAGATTTCGTGCACATTTCGTGCAGATTTCGTGCAAATTTTGTGTATGATATGTATATGCATGTTTCATGCACGATCCATATGTACACATTTCGTGCAAATTAATGTTGTTTTTGCAGTGTGTGAAGTTTGTGTACTTTCTTAATTACATCTTTTTAGTGGCTTCAAATTGGTTGATTCTAATTACCTTGCCACCTTAACAAGTTTGGAATGATTTAAAAAGAGAGCAAAGTATGAGTTTGGAATGATTTAGAAAGAGAGCAAAGTATGAGTGCTTTTAAATTAAACATATATTATATATATTTATGCATAATATTTATTCATTTTATTTATTCAAAACCACATTTTGGTACGTATCAACATTAATAATTCCCATTTCGTATACTGTATTCAAAACGTACCACATTTCAACAAAAAAAATCCCAGTTTCAATATAATGCCAATGGCAGGAGTTCGTTCTCGCGAACATACGCACCCTTTAATTTGGTGCGTCTCCATCGTAATTGCTATAATCGCAGTTGTGGTGGTTATTATCGAGACGGTGGTCTTCGTTGGCTACCTAGCAATGAAGCCAAACATGCCTCATATGAGGATCCACTGAGCGAATATAGACGCCTTGGATTTTTTTGAGAGAGGCGTGCTCACGACAGGGGTGGCCCTGAGGCAGGGCGGTAGGGGCGACCGCCCTGGGGCCCTGATATTTTGGGGGCCTACCTTTATTTATATATATATATATATATATATAAATGAGTTTGACAAAAGATTTGACACATTTTATAGTGTGATGAAAGATGTGTGACAAAATATTTTTTTTCTTATAGTGAATAAAATACAAATGTCATGTGCACATTTTGTGCAAGATTCGTACGTGCAGATTTCGTGCACATTTCGTGCAGATTTCGTGCACATTTCGTGCAGATTTCGTGCAAATTTTGTGTATGATATGTATATGCATGTTTCATGCACGATCCATATGTACACATTTCGTGCAAATTAATGTTGTTTTTGCAGTGTGTGAAGTTTGTGTACTTTCTTAATTACATCTTTTTAGTGGCTTCAAATTGGTTGATTCTAATTACCTTGCCACCTTAACAAGTTTGGAATGATTTAAAAAGAGAGCAAAGTATGAGTTTGGAATGATTTAGAATGAGAGCAAAGTATGAGTGCTTTTAAATTAAACATATATTATATATATATATATATATATGTATAATATTTATTCATTTTATTTATTCAAAACCACATTTTGGTACGTATCAACATTAATAATTCCCATTTCGTATACTGTATTCAAAACGTACCACATTTCAACAAAAAAAATCCCAGTTTCAATATAATGCCAATGGCAGGAGTTCGTTCTCGCGAACATACGCACCCTTTAATTTGGTGCGTCTCCATCGTAATTGCTATAATCGCAGTTGTGGTGGTTATTATCGAGACGGTGGTCTTCGTTGGCTACCTAGCAATGAAGCCAAACATGCCTCATATGAGGATCCACTGAGCGAATATAGACGCCTTGGATTTTTTTGAGAGAGGCGTGCTCACGACAGGGGTGGCCCTGAGGCAGGGCGGTAGGGGCGACCGCCCTGGGGCCCTGATATTTTGGGGGCCTACCTTTATTTATATATATATATATATATATATATATATATAAATGAGTTTGACAAAAGATTTGACACATTTTATAGTGTGATGAAAGATGTGTGACAAAATATTTTTTTTCTTATAGTGAATAAAATACAAATGTCATGTGCACATTTTGTGCAAGATTCGTACGTGCAGATTTCGTGCACATTTCGTGCAGATTTCGTGCACATTTCGTGCAGATTTCGTGCAAATTTTGTGTATGATATGTATATGCATGTTTCATGCACGATCCATATGTACACATTTCGTGCAAATTAATGTTGTTTTTGCAGTGTGTGAAGTTTGTGTACTTTCTTAATTACATCTTTTTAGTGGCTTCAAATTGGTTGATTCTAATTACCTTGCCACCTTAACAAGTTTGGAATGATTTAAAAAGAGAGCAAAGTATGAGTTTGGAATGATTTAGAATGAGAGCAAAGTATGAGTGCTTTTAAATTAAACATATATTATATATATATATATATATATGTATAATATTTATTCATTTTATTTATTCAAAACCACATTTTGGTACGTATCAACATTAATAATTCCCATTTCGTATACTGTATTCAAAACGTACCACATTTCAACAAAAAAAATCCCAGTTTCAATATAATGCCAATGGCAGGAGTTCGTTCTCGCGAACATACGCACCCTTTAATTTGGTGCGTCTCCATCGTAATTGCTATAATCGCAGTTGTGGTGGTTATTATCGAGACGGTGGTCTTCGTTGGCTACCTAGCAATGAAGCCAAACATGCCTCATATGAGGATCCACTGAGCGAATATAGACGCCTTGGATTTTTTTGAGAGAGGCGTGCTCACGACAGGGGTGGCCCTGAGGCAGGGCGGTAGGGGCGACCGCCCTGGGGCCCTGATATTTTGGGGGCCTACCTTTATTTATATATATATATATATATATATATATATATATATATATAAATGAGTTTGACAAAAGATTTGACACATTTTATAGTGTGATGAAAGATGTGTGACAAAATATTTTTTTTCTTATAGTGAATAAAATACAAATGTCATGTGCACATTTTGTGCAAGATTCGTACGTGCAGATTTCGTGCACATTTCGTGCAGATTTCGTGCACATTTCGTGCAGATTTCGTGCAAATTTTGTGTATGATATGTATATGCATGTTTCATGCACGATCCATATGTACACATTTCGTGCAAATTAATGTTGTTTTTGCAGTGTGTGAAGTTTGTGTACTTTCTTAATTACATCTTTTTAGTGGCTTCAAATTGGTTGATTCTAATTACCTTGCCACCTTAACAAGTTTGGAATGATTTAAAAAGAGAGCAAAGTATGAGTTTGGAATGATTTAGAAAGAGAGCAAAGTATGAGTGCTTTTAAATTAAACATATATTATATATATTTATGCATAATATTTATTCATTTTATTTATTCAAAACCACATTTTGGTACGTATCAACATTAATAATTCCCATTTCGTATACTGTATTCAAAACGTACCACATTTCAACAAAAAAAATCCCAGTTTCAATATAATGCCAATGGCAGGAGTTCGTTCTCGCGAACATACGCACCCTTTAATTTGGTGCGTCTCCATCATAATTGCTATAATCGCAGCTGTGGTGGTTATTATCGAGACGGTGGTCTTCGTTGGCTACCTAGCAATGAAGCCAAACATGCCTCATATGAGCATCCACTGAGCGAATATAGACGCCTTGAATTTTTTGAGAGAGGCGTGCTCACGACAGGGGTGGCCCTGAGGCAGGGCGGTAGGGGCGACCGCCCTGGGGCCCTGATATTTTGGGGGCCTACTTTTATTTATATATATATATATATATAAATGAGTTTGACAAAAGATTTGACACATTTTATAGTGTGATGAAAGATGTGTGACAAAATATTTTTTTTCTTACAGTGAATAAAATACAAATGTCATGTGCACATTTTGTGCACGATTCGTACGTGCAGATTTCGTGCAAATTTCGTGTATGATATGTATATGCATGTTTCATGCACGATCCATATGTACGCATTTCGTGCAAATTAATGTTGTTTTTGCAGTATGTGAAGTTTGTGTACTTTCTTAATTACATCTTTTTAGTGGCTTCAGATTGGTTGATTCTAATTACCTTGCCACCTTAACAAGTTTGGAATGATTTAAAAAGAGAGCAAAGTATGAGTTTGGAATGATTTAGAAAGAGAGCAAAGTATGAGTGCTTTTAAATTAAACATATATTATATATATTTATGCATAATATTTATTCATTTTATTTATTCAAAACCACATTTTGGTACGTATCAACATTAATAATTCCCATTTCGTATACTGTATTCAAAACGTACCACATTTCAACAAAAAAAAACCCAGTTTCAATATAATGCCAATGGCAGGAGTTCGTTCTCGCGAACATACGCACCCTTTAATTTGGTGCGTCTCCATCGTAATTGCTATAATCGCAGTTGTGGTGGTTATTATCGAGACGGTGGTCTTCGTTGGCTACCTAGCAATGAAGCCAAACATGCCTCATATGAGGATCCACTGAGCGAATATAGACGCCTTGGATTTTTTTGAGAGAGGCGTGCTCACGACAGGGGTGGCCCTGAGGCAGGGCGGTAGGGGCGTCCGCCCTGGGGCCCTGATATTTTGGGGGCCTACCTTTATTTATATATATATATATATATATATATATATATATATAAATGAGTTTGACAAAAGATTTGACACATTTTATAGTGTGATGAAAGATGTGTGACAAAATATTTTTTTTCTTATAGTGAATAAAATACAAATGTCATGTGCACATTTTGTGCAAGATTCGTACGTGCAGATTTCGTGCACATTTCGTGCAGATTTCGTGCACATTTCGTGCAGATTTCGTGCAAATTTTGTGTATGATATGTATATGCATGTTTCATGCACGATCCATATGTACACATTTCGTGCAAATTAATGTTGTTTTTGTAGTATGTGAAGTTTGTGTACTTTCTTAATTACATCTTTTTAGTGGCTTCCGATTGGTTGATTCTAATTACCTTGCCACCTTAACTAGTTTGGAATGATTTAAAAAGAGAGCAAAGTATGAGTTTGGAATGATTTAGAATGAGAGCAAAGTATGAGTGCTTTTAAATTAAACATATATTATATATATATATAATTATATATATATATGCATAATATTTATTCATTTTATTTATTCAAAACCACATTTTGGTACGTATCAACATTAATAATTCCCATTTCGTATACTGTATTCAAAACGTACCACATTTCAACAAAAAAAATCCCAGTTTCAATATAATGCCAATGGCAGGAGTTCGTTCTCGCGAACATACGCACCCTTTAATTTGGTGCGTCTCCATCGTAATTGCTATAATCGCAGCTGTGGTGGTTATTATCGAGACGGTGGTCTTCGTTGGCTACCTAGCAATGAAGCCAAACATGCCTCATATGAGCATCCACTGAGCGAATATAGACGCCTTGGATTTTTTTGAGAGAGGCGTGCTCACGATAGGGGTGGCCCTGAGGCAGGGCGGTAGGGGCGACCGCCCTGGGGCCCTGATATTTTGGGGGCCTACTTTTATTTATATATATATATATATATATAAATGAGTTTGACAAAAGATTTGACATATTTTATAGTGTGATGAAAGATGTGTGACAAAATATTTTTTTTCTTATAGTGAATAAAATACAAATGTCATGTGCACATTTTGTGCAAGATTCGTACGTGCAGATTTCGTGCACATTTCGTGCAGATTTCGTGCACATTTCGTGCAGATTTCGTGCAAATTTTGTGTATGATATGTATATGCATGTTTCATGCACGATCCATATGTACACATTTCGTGCAAATTAATGTTGTTTTTGCAGTGTGTGAAGTTTGTGTACTTTCTTAATTACATCTTTTTAGTGGCTTCAAATTGGTTGATTCTAATTACCTTGCCACCTTAACAAGTTTGGAATGATTTAAAAAGAGAGTAAAGTATGAGTTTGGAATGATTTAGAAAGAGAGCAAAGTATGAGTGCTTTTAAATTAAACATATATTATATATATATATATGCATAATATTTATTCATTTTATTTATTCAAAACCACATTTTGGTACGTATCAACATTAATAATTCCCATTTCGTATACTGTATTCAAAACGTACCACATTTCAACAAAAAAAATCCCAGTTTCAATATAATGCCAATGGCAGGAGTTCGTTCTCGCGAACATACGCACCCTTTAATTTGGTGCGTCTCCATCGTAATTGCTATAATCGCAGCTGTGGTGGTTATTATCGAGACGGTGGTCTTCGTTGGCTACCTAGCAATGAAGCCAAACATGCCTCATATGAGCATCCACTGAGCGAATATAGACGCCTTGAATTTTTTGAGAGAGGCGTGCTCACGACAGGGGTGGCCCTGAGGCAGGGCGGTAGGGGCGACCGCCCTGGGGCCCTGATATTTTGGGGGCCTACTTTTATTTATATATATATATATATATATAAATGAGTTTGACAAAAGATTTGACACATTTTATAGTGTGATGAAAGATGTGTGACAAAATATTTTTTTTCTTACAGTGAATAAAATACAAATGTCATGTGCACATTTTGTGCACGATTCGTACGTGCAGATTTCGTGCAAATTTCGTGTATGATATGTATATGCATGTTTCATGCACGATCCATTTGTACGCATTTCGTGCAAATTAATGTTGTTTTTGCAGTATGTGAAGTTTGTGTACTTTCTTAATTACATCTTTTTAGTGGCTTCAGATTGGTTGATTCTAATTACCTTGCCACCTTAACGAGTTTGGAATGATTTAAAAAGAGAGCAAAGTATGAGTTTGGAATGATTTAGAAAGAGAGCAAAGTATGAGTGCTTTTAAATTAAACATATATTATATATATATATATGTATAATATTTATTCATTTTATTTATTCAAAACCACATTTTGGTACGTATCAACATTAATAATTCCCATTTCGTATACTGTATTCAAAACGTACCACATTTCAACAAAAAAAATCCCAGTTTCAATATAATGCCAATGACAGGAGTTCGTTCTCGCGAACATACGCACCCTTTAATTTGGTGCGTCTCCATCGTAATTGCTATAATCGCAGCTGTGGTGGTTATTATCGAGACGGTGGTCTTCGTTGGCTACCTAGCAATGAAGCCAAACATGCCTCATATGAGCATCCACTGAGCGAATATAGACGCCTTGGATTTTTTTGAGAGAGGCGTGCTCACGACAGGGGTGGCCCTGAGGTAGGGCGGTAGGGGCGACCGCCCTGGGGCCCTGATATTTTGGGGGCCTACTTTTATATATATATATATATATATATAAATGAGTTTGACAAAAGATTTGACATATTTTATAGTGTGATGAAAGATGTGTGACAAAATATTTTTTTTCTTATAGTGAATAAAATACAAATGTCATGTGCACATTTTGTGCAAGATTCGTACGTGCAGATTTCATGCACATTTCGTGCAGATTTCGTGCACATTTCGTGCAGATTTCGTGCAAATTTTGTGTATGATATGTATATGCATGTTTCATGCACGATCCATATGTACACATTTCGTGCAAATTAATGTTGTTTTTGCAGTATGTGAAGTTTGTGTACTTTCTTAATTACATCTTTTTAGTGGCTTCCGATTGGTTGATTCTAATTACCTTGCCACCTTAACTAGTTTGGAATGATTTAAAAAGAGAGCAAAGTATGAGTTTGGAATGATTTAGAATGAGAGCAAAGTATGAGTGCTTTTAAATTAAACATATATTATATATATATATAATTATATATATATATGCATAATATTTATTCATTTTATTTATTCAAAACCACATTTTGGTACGTATCAACATTAATAATTCCCATTTCGTATACTGTATTCAAAACGTACCACATTTCAACAAAAAAAATCCCAGTTTCAATATAATGCCAATGGCAGGAGTTTGTTCTCGCGAACATACGCACCCTTTAATTTGGTGCGTCTCCATCGTAATTGCTATAATCGCAGCTGTGGTGGTTATTATCGAGACGGTGGTCTTCGTTGGCTACCTAGCAATGAAGCCAAACATGATAATTCACTAAATGAGACACAAATTTATAGTGGTTCAGAGACTCAAGCTCCTACATCCACTTTCCCTGATTGAACAGGATAATTCCTTCTCAATGGAATTAGCTTGTTTTATAGTGCCAAGGTGCACTGATCAACAACACTCTCTTAGTGTTTTGATCCCTAGGATAACTTGAGTCCTAGTGCTCAATCTCTCTGAGTTAAGACTGTGTTTCAAACTAACAGTCCTTAACTCCTCACTTCTACAACAAACACTCTCTTCACTAAATGAGATAAGGTTTGAGGTTTGGTTCCAACTAATAGAGATATCCTTTACAATAAGAACAGTGTAAAGGCTTAGGATATCTCAATGCTAAGCTAGGATGTTTACAAAGATTGGCTTAGCTGACTTGAAGTGATTCAGAAAACTTGGAATTCTAGTGAACAGCTTGGTTTCCTTTTGAAAGCTTGATGATAGTTTGATAGCTTGTAGTTGGATACTGAATTCCTTTGATCACTTCTGTATTTATAGGCAATTTGAACAACTAACCGTTGGAGGGATTAGCAATTCAAATATGTCTATTTGCAGCATCATTGAAACGGCTATGAAGCTTGACACCCTTTTATCCACTGTGTAAAAGAGGTCTTCAATGGTTGCTTGAATGAATGTGTTGACTTCTGACAAAGGCGGCTGGGAAGACTTGTGACAGTTTCCAATTTTGCACATTGTCCTAGGTTGATTTGTGGCAAACTTTACACACAACCAACGGTCAGATGGGACAAGCTCCCTGAACATTCCTGCTGCAGTTTAGAATGTTCCAACACTCATTCAATGCCTCACTCTTTAATGCTCTAAGTCTTTAATGCTTGGTTCAGGCATGATTGGCAATAAATGCTTCATTGAATATGTCTTCTGTAAGCTTTTGACATTTAATCCTCTTGATTAATTGATCTTCAACTGTCTTGATCATTTGCATTTATGAGCTCAGCTTCAGTATTCTTGAACTCTTCAGCCAGGTTGTCCATTTGATCAGTTTGTCTTGAAAAGATCAGCAACTTTGTCCTATAGACCTATCAAGCTGCCTAACATTTCAGCTTTGGACAACTATCCTGATTACTAATATCTCATAACATTTCTGAGATTTTAACTTAAGCATACTACACATTAAGTGTTCTGGGACAACTTGCCTGAACAATGACTTGAGCATATCTCAACTAACTTGTACATCATCAATCAGGGGTTTTGGTATCTTAGATCAAAATCATTTTATTCCCAACAATTTCCCCCTTTTTGATGATGCCAAAACCTATTACAAAGGGACCTTGACTAAATATCACCTTCAGGGAGAGTGAACTGGTCAACTTGCCTGAAAGAAACTGTTAGCACAATAAATCAAGTGTTATATGTCAGGATAGGTTAGTTGAGATAATGAGTTGTTATCTCTTTGATAGAAACACTGTGATCCTTTTATAGATGTGATAAACCATTACAGGGCTGAAAATCAAAAGGATTCACTAATCTAGAATAGCAAAAAAAAATAACAACAGAATTCATAGCAGCAAATTAGGGAAAGGAATGAACTTATCCTTCATAGAGTTCCATCATCTTGAGGAGCAATGCCATACTGAGCCCAAACTCTCTTCTTTAGATCCCAGATCTCCTTGTTGGTTCCTCTAGGGCCAGGCTTTAGCTTCTCCATCTTCATGATGTTGATAAACTCTTCCAGAATCTTCCCTTCATCAATCAAGTTCCCATTGAACTTGGGAGGCATGTACATAATTGGACCAGGGGCCTTGAACTCCACTCTTGCCATCTCAGCTGCTGCAAACAGCTTTTGGTAGAGGTCCCTGTGGTTCTCAAACATGAACTGAACAAAGATTTCCTCCACACTCTCACCAAGCCATTTTCCAATGACATAGAAATCATAAACAAAATTTCTCTTGGCCTCCTCCCATGCATCATTCAGTGAGATTGGAACCCACTTATCATGGTGAGGGTACTGAGTGTCCCATCTTTGCAGCATTTGAGGTTTGAGCCTTCTGTATGAAGCCCTTCTTCTTGGAGCTTTGAAGTTTGCCCTTCTCCCATCTCTTGCTTTGTTGGCCTCAACCAACTGATCCATTCTTTCTTTAGCTCTCAAGTGAGCTAGCTTTTCCTGAGTTTCTGGATCTTTCCCAAATCCTTCTTCAAACAATTTGGAAGGATCATCAGCAAGCTTGGGCACTACTTCTTCAGGCTCTCTGTCCTGTACTTCCTCTTCAACTTCTTCAATAGCAGGCATCAGGACTGCTTTCTTCATTCTCTTTGATTTCCTTGCTGGAGTAGATTCTTCAGATTGAAATTCTGATGGCAAAGTCAGGCTGGTTGGGAATTCATTGAAGGCTTGCAGTTCCTTCCTCTTTCTTGTAGATGACCTTGTCACCTTCCCCCTCACTTCAGCAACCTTCTCTTGAGGTTCAAGTCCTGTAGACTCACCACCTGGCCTTTGAAGCATTCTTGCCTGACTTTCCATAGCTGACACCATGGACTCCTTGACAGCTAGTTGAATCTGCTCTTCCTCTGTTAAATCTTCAACATTCATTGGGCCTTTGCCTTTCCCAATGTCTTCTACTGCTTCCTCCTCAACTTCAGGGACTTTCTCCTTTCCCTTGGTTTCACCAATCACCAAGGTCCCCTTTGCCCTTGCTCTCTGTCTTTCCCCCTTTTTGGCATTATCAAAACATTGGGGCTTCAAATCACTTATAGTGACAGAGAGATGTGAGTGGGAATGGGTGAGGGATTTCAATTCCTGCAGTAGGTAAACATTCTCATCATGAATGTTTTGCATTTTATCATCTGCCATGCTCAAGAAGGTGTGAACAGGCTTCATCTTTTGGGAAACTATGGCATCCAATGTGGCTTTCAGTGATTGGTCAAGTTTGGCCTGAAGTTGTTCAGTGAGATTGGCCACAACTTGATCAGACACTTTGGCCATGAGTTCAACAGTGAACTTCTCAGCAGCTTCCTTCACCATAGCAGCTTTCAACTCTGCTGCCTTCTTTCTCTTGGCTGCTGTCCTCTGCCTTAAAGCATCCTTGATTGTCTTTTTCAATGCCAACACATTGTGCTTGTACAAAGTTTTAAGACCCTGCTGCTCTTTCTTCACAGATTTAGTGAATATACCCATGGCATCCTTAGCTTTTGTCACCTCAGTTGAAACTGTTTGCAGTCCAGTTTCAACTCCACAAAGTCTTGCATCAAGAGTAGGTAAGATCACTTCTTCAGACCCTGTGAGCCTCATCTCCACAGAGGCTAGAGTCTTCCCTTGGCCATCTAGGGTATCAGCAGTGGTTGCATGAGCCTTCTCAACTTCCCTGACCAGTGTGTCCAACTTCCCTGACTGCTCTTCAATGATGGATGCAGTCTGAGTAGCCATCTGAAAGTGAGCTTCAGAGGTGTTGGCTTGTTCAAAGTAGATCTGGTTAAGTGTGGACACATTTGCTGATACTGCTTGAAGATCAGTGTCAGCTTCAACTGGTATATCTGTCAGGGAGGCATCTGCAAAAATCTGTTCAAGGGTAACAGCAACTGAATCTGCAAAACTAACAGTGTTAGTAAAAACTCCCTCAGCACCCTCTATTTCTTTTTCTCCCATAAGGTCTGATACATCAGCACCTTCTCTCTCATTTTCAACTTTATTCTTTTCTTCTTCATTTTCAAAAGATAGACTCACATTCACTGGAGAATCAGGCCTCCTTTCACCAAGGGATTCATCAAGTTCAGATTTGACTTGAAGAATAGCCTGACTCTCATATTGGGCTGCACCCAATATTTCTACTTCCTCACCCTCTATTTGTGGTGCACTCAAGGATCCAGTGATCACACACTCCTCACCATCACCTCCCTCTGATTTTTCAGCACTCTCAGCCTTTTCAACTCCTTCAAAACCTGACACCTCTGTATCCTCAACAGGATCCACAGAGGGCAGTTGTTGGGAGATCACAGTGCTTGGGCATCCCAAGTCCACTGAGTCATCCTGAATGACTAAAGGCTGGTCAATGTCCAACTTGCCTGACATTGATGAGGCTTTAGCCAAACCAGCTTCTCCTATGGAAGTCTCAGCATTGTCAAGTTGTGCCTCAGGTTCAAAGGAACCATCCTTGTCCAATGCATCCTGGACTGAGTCACCATCTTTGGTCAACTCCTCTGAATGATCAGAGTCCTTCACAGAATGAAAAGTCAAGTAATGTACCTGAGCTGAGTTGATACCAGGAGGATTGGGATTGGTGTGATCATCATCATCATCATCAGATGGACTGTCAGGATGCTTGATTCCTTGTGCTACCCTCTCTCTTTCAGCAAGCACCTTTTCATGGACAATGGTGCAAAATAGGGCCTCAGTGGTTAAAACACTGGTTTTCTTCACATTTGCAAAGTGCAACAGCCTATTTTCTTCAACTTGCCACCAGTTGGCACCCTTATCCTGAATAGCCTGAGCTATTTCCACAATGGTTCTATCTTTGATTTCAACAAGAGCTCTGAGATCATAGAACTGTTGTTGCAGCCTGGGATAATCCTTCAAACCTGGATATAATGCATCCACATTGGCTCTAGCAATCTGTCTCAACATCCCCTCATAAGTATAGTCTTCACCACTATCATCTCCAGAAGAGTTGGATTCAGGAGGGTTGGAATGGGATTCAGGTAGGCTTGGCTGGGATTCAGGTAGGTTAGATTCAGAAAGGTTGGGGTCAGGAGAGGTCAAAGCAAGTTGGGATTCAGGTGCTTTTGAGAGCATTGTGCCTGAAGAGGTAATTGGAATGGCTGGAATGGGTGGGAAAACAACTTGATCACCTTCTTGAAGGGCAGTTTCAAGAAGTTTGGTATATGAGAGAAGTCTTGGATCAAGTGGGGAAAAGGGTCTATCTTCAAGATTGACCAAATCTGCCAGCACATCAATACCTGATCTATCAGGTGCACCTTCAGGAGAGTACACCTTCTTGGCAATGATTGGTGCATCTTCAGGAGTCTTGCACTCCTCTTCTTCTTGCCTTGGAGATATTCTTTTAGATTGAATATCAGGAGAGTTGGCTTCAGGGCTGTTGGGTTTGGATTTAGACTTAGACTTGCTGGCCTGTCTAATCTCTTTGAAGAACTCTTTCTTTTGTTTTTCTTCCTCCATCAACCTTTGCTTTTCAGAGGTCTTGATGATCCTTCTTTTTCTTTCATACCTTGTTGGCTGGTCAAGGTCTCTGAATTCAGTTATACTCTTAGGCTGTAGGGGGACAATTTCTCTGAATACTTCACCCTCTTCAGGAGGGTTGACTCCTTCCTCAGCAACCTTCTCTATTTCCTCAGAAGTGGCCCCTCCACTTCTTGGCTGACTTTCTTGGGAAGATTCATGCAAAATCTTCTTCATCCTCTTCATTTTTGGTTGATCTTTTGGTGATTGAGCTTTCCTCTTCCTTGGAGAGGCTCTTATTGCTGGTACAATTGTGATGGCCTTCTTTGAAGCTGCATCCTGCTTCCTCTTCTCTGTCTTAGAAGACAGCTTCCTAAACATTACCTTCTGAGCTGGAAAAGGCTTTGGCTTTGCTTGAAGGTGGGTGTAATGAGCAAATCTTTCCAAGAGTAGGCTTGCTCTTGTGCAGAACTGAAGTTTTCCTTCAAACACCACCTTGTGATGTTTCACCTCCTTAAACTTGAATTTTTCATTCATCATTTTGTCAAGAATGAATTTCTTCCAGTTGAACTTGACTCTCTTCTCAGCAGAGTCAATCACAGCAGCCATCACTCTCAATTTAGGCATACTGATTTGTTCAACACTCCCTGAGTGGCTCAACAGGCTCTTTACTACACAATCAAACAAGTGCCTAAACACTGGCTTTAAAGTGTTTTTGTTTTGAGCACTTACAAGTTTCTTGGGTTCTATCATCCAGGAGAAATAGAATTCCTGATCATCTTCTTCCTTGTATACTTCTGGATTTATGCCTTCAGAAGGTAGCCCAAAACTGGCTTCTAAATCCTCTGCAGTGAAGATGACTGTGTGTTGGCTTTCTTCTTCTTCATCTTCTGCATATGTGAGCTTCGTGCACACATCCCCCTTCTTGCCCTTCCATCTTAGGTAAGCAAAGAATTCTGCCATAAATGGATTTAGGCAGGAATCAGGCTTGGTGCCTAGAAATTTCTCTAGCCCTGCCTCCCTTAGCCATTGGAGGACTTGTTGAACATCTGAATCTGGGCTATCAAAGGCTACCAGCTTTTCAAACCAAAGGGAATTTGGGTTGCTAAGATAAGAGAAATCAATGTCCAGAGAGGAATCATTGAAATCTACGAGTTCTTCTCTCTTGAGTTTTGGAGCCATGGATAGATTTGAGAGAAAGAAAGTTTTTGAGGAAAAGTTGCAGGTTTAGAGACTTTGAGACTTCAAGGAATTTTGGAAATATGAGTGCGTAAGGATGGTGGTGAAAATTGAGAGGTTTATATATGGAAGTGATTTATTAACCGTTGGTTAATGGAATGTAACAGTGGGTAATTGGAAAAACCGTTTGAAAATAGGAGTAGAGGACTTTCAATGGTTCGATGGAGTTTTGAATGAAATTTAATGGTTTGGATGAAGGCTCAAGAATTCATGCAATCTTATTAAGATTTCTGCATTAAATGCTGATTTGCCTTTTGGAGGTTAAAAATCTTTATAGCATACTCCATCCTAAAATGGCCTACTCTTAGACCAAGAAACCTCTTAAATGTCTAATCAATGCTAATAATAGCAATAATTATCCAATTAACTAGGACAAGCATCCTGAGATGGGCTTTGGTTTCTGTGTGGACCAAATTGCCTGAATGCTTTGCCTGAGTGGATCCCAAGGTTGCTGACTGGGTCCCACTTGGACAAATTCCCTGACCAACATTGCTGAGAACTACAGGGACAACCTTGCTGAGTTTCCCTCTTTGGCTGACAGCTTCAGTGAGGTTGGTCAACTTTGCTGAAGTTCAGTTGTGATGAACTTCCCCCTTCATAATAGCTTTACTTTCCTCATTTGTCCATCTTGCCTGGATCAAGTAATCCTAATTCAGCTGACAACTCCAAGAACCTTGCTTCAGCTAGAGGCTTGGTCAAAATATCAGCTTTTTGCTTATCAGTGTGGATTTTGACAAGCTTGATATCTTTCTTCTCCACATGATCCCTTATGAAATGATGCTTGATGTCCACATGCTTGCATCTGGTGTGGAGCACTGGATTCTGTGAGATGGCAATTGCACTATTGTTGTCACAGAATATTGGCACTTCATTTGTGATTACTTTGTAATCTCTCAATTGTTGCCTGAGCCAAAGTATCTGAGCACAGCAACTTCCAGCAGCTACATACTCAGCTTCAGTTGTTGAAGTTGCAACTGTATTTTGCTTCTTGGAGAACCATGAGATAAGCTTGCTGCCCAAGAATTGACAAGTTCCTGAGGTGGATTTTCTGTCAATTCTACATCCTCCATAGTCTGCATCTGAATATCCAGTAAGCTCAATGTTATCATCAGCTGGATACCATAATCCAAGATTCTCAGATCCCTTGAGATATCTTAGAATTCTCTTGGCAGCATCAAGATGGCTCTTCTTTGGATTGGCTTGAAATCTTGCACACACTCCAACTGCAAATGTGATATCAGGCCTGCTTGCAGTGAGATATAGCAGTGATCCTATGATTCCTCTGTAGTTAGTGGAGTTTGTTGACTCTCCAGCTTCATCAGGATCCATCTTCCAGTTAGTATTCATAGGAATTCTGACTGGTTTGCTTGTAGCACATCCAAATTTCTTGATCATGTCCCTTGTATACTTGGCCTGATTGATGAATATTCCCTTCTTTGATTGAGTGACTTGAAGTCCTAAGAAGAAATTCATCAATCCCATCATGGACATCTCAAATTTGCTTTGCATGAGTTTAGAGAACTTCTCACATAATTTTTCATTTGGAGATCCAAATATAATGTCATCCACATAGATTTGGACTAACAAAATATCATCTCCTTCACAGATTCTGAACAAGGTTCTGTCAACAGTGCCTTTGACAAAACCATGATCTAGAAGAAACTGTGATAAGGTGTCATACCAAGCTCTTGGAGCTTGCTTTAAGCCATAGAGAGCTTTCTTTAATCTGTACACCTTGTCTCCTTCTTCAAAGCCTGGGGGCTGTTCCACATATACTTCTTCTTTGAGCACCCCATTGAGAAATGCACTCTTCACATCCATTTGATACACCTTGAATCTCATGTGAGCTGCATATGCTAGGAAGAGTCGGATTGCCTCAAGTCTAGCCACTGGAGCAAAGGTCTCATCATAATCAATCCCTTCAGATTGACAATATCCTTTGGCCACCAGTCTTGCTTTGTTTCTCACAATGATGTCATTTTCATTTTTCTTGTTTTTGAACACCCATTTAGTTCCAATGACATCTTGATGGGTTGGCCTGTCTACTAACTCCCAAACTTCATTTCTGGTAAACTGATTCAGCTCTTCTTGCATGGCTATGATCCAGTTGGTGTCTTGTAGTGCTTCCTCAATGTCTTTAGGTTCCTGTTCTGAAAGAAAACAACAAAACAGAGCACTTTCTCCATGAAATCTTCTAGTTTTGATCCCTTCACTTGGATTACCAAGTATCAGGCTAGATGGGTGGTCATGCAACCAAGTCCTTCTAGACCTGATCCTTTCAGGAGGATTGTCCTCATCTGAAGTTGGATCACTAGATTCATTAAATTCAGGAAAGTTAATTGAAGGATCAAGTTCAGGATCATATTCAGGGGTGTTGTCCTCATTGTCAGATAAGTTGACATATTCATTGGTTCCCCCTTGAATAGTGGATCCATTAACTACCTCAGCATTGCCTGCTTCTTCATTGGTAGTTGTTACCTGGTTTTGAACTGGGATGGGGTCAGTCAGTTCAATTTCTCCTTCAGGTTGGTTGTCTACTGGTTGATTGCTATCAGGTAGGTTGTCCAGTTTTTGATTTTCATGAAGTTCAGGCTGGGCAACCTCCACAAACACTGTTTCCTTGCTTTGAAGCCTTAATCTGGTTGTTCTTTGTGTTATCTCATCAATATTCAGGTTTCTATCCCTGAACTCATTAATAGATTCATCAAACACAACATGAGGTGTTTCTTCCACAATAAGAGTTTTGCAATTGTAAACTCTGTAAGCCTTGCTGATTTGTGAATATCCAACAAATATTCCTTCATCAGCTTTGCTATCAAAAGCTTTCAATTGCTCTTTCCCATTATTATGGATGAAACACTTACAACCAAATATGTGAAAATAAGCAACAGTGGGCAATCTACCTTTCCATATTTGATATGGGGTTTTACCTTGTCCTTTGGTGATTAAGGACCTGTTTTGAGTGTGACATGCAGTGCTAATGGCTTCAGCCCAGAACCTTTTAGGCAGTTTGGATTCAGCAATCAAGGTTCTAGCTGCCTCCTTTAAGGTCCTGTTCCTTCTTTCAGCAACCCCATTTTGTTGAGGTGTCCTTGCTGCTGAAGTTTCATGAGTGATGCCATTCTTGCTGCAATACTCATTGATGTATGAGTTTATGAACTCAGTGCCTTTGTCAGATCTGATCTTGACAATGCTTAGGCCCTTTTCATTGCTCAATCTCATCATCAATTCAGGTAGTTTGACTTGGGTCTCCTTTTTGTTCAGCAAGAATACTACCCAAGTGTACCTGGAAAAATCATCAACAACAACTAAAGCATATTTTCTTCCATTTAAACTTACTGGGATTATTGGCCCAAATAAATCCATATGCAATAGTTGAAGGACTCTCTCAGTTGAGATGACAGGTTTTCCTTTGAATGAGGCTTTGATCTGCTTTCCTTCCTGACATGGCTGGCATATATGTTCTTTGGTGAACACTTGATTTGGCAGCCCTTTAACTAGAGAGTTTCTTGCAATCTTGTTGATGGTTTTGAAGTTCAGGTGATTCAGTCTCTTGTGCCATAGCCAGTTTTGCTCATTTGTGCTTTTGGCAACAAGACAGACTGCTTCAGGGGTTTTGCTCCAATCTGCAAAATAAACATTTCCCTTTCTCACCCCTGTTAGTAGTACCTGTTGTGTTGATTTGTTTTTGATAGTACATTCATTTGGTGCAAATTCAACACAATATCCTTTGTCACAAATTTGACTTATAGACAACAAGTTATATTTTAGACCTAGAACATATGAAACATCAGTAATTTTAACACTACCAATGTTTAATGTACCATAGCCTCTTGTGATGCCTTGAGAGCTGTCTCCAAAGGTTACTGAAGGACCATCTTTTTCTATGAAGTCTGAGAGAAGCTCCTTGTTTCCAGTCATGTGCCTTGAACATCCACTGTCCAGGTACCATGCTGTTTTCTTGTTGATGCTTCTCTTCCTTTTGGGGTCCTTGCAGTCCTGCAAAGTCAAAATTTAGGTACCCTTTGAGTGTTGGGTCCTAGAGGGTTAGCTGTACCTTTTGGAACCCAAATCTGCCTGATAACTCTGTTTGATTCAAAGTGACTGACTTGGTTTCCATTTACATCTACATACACAGTTTGACCCTTAAATGCCTTGGGTGATCTTTGTGTATAAGTGTTAGCTTTGTAGATTTCAGGAGAGTTGGTAAATTTCTTTGGAACATTTCTCCTGAAGTTACTAAGCTTAGGTGCAGCTGGATAAGACTTTTGAGGATGGGTTTTTGGATGGCCTTTTCCATTTGGCAAGTAAGGTCCAGGCTTCCTGAATGTCTTATACCTATCAGAGGGGATTGGCCTTAATCCATTCAGTTGAGGTTGCCTCATTTGAGTTGGCCTCTTCTGAACAGGTTTTGGACAACTCCTCTGATGATGATTCAGATAGATTGGCCTTCCATTGGTTCTACCTTTCTGAACCTCATTTCTCCTGTAAGCAATGCCTTTACCCTTTTCCAAAGGTGTAGGTTTAGGTACATTGTTTACCTGAGTTGGTATAAAAATTCCTTTACCTTTATCCTTGATCAGTGGTTGATTTACTTCAATTTCATTTTGTTGTGCCACTGATCTTACAAAAGTCATCTTAGAATTGCTTGATGAAGCAATACTAAGACCAGGTGAGGGTTCAGATGGATTATAGCCTAATCCATCCCTTTGAGCAAATGGTCTTTGAAACCCTTGAATTTCCTCTATTGCCTTAGCAGATTTGTTCAAGGCAGACATTTTCATTTTTAAGCTCCCCTCACTTAATTTTAGAGTATCAAATTCTCTTGAGAGATTGTCAAATTTAGCTTGAAGAGTTCTAGAGTCAAAATCCTTTTTCTTTAGAGCCTGATTTTGTTCATCAATCAGCTTTTGTTGTTCAGAGACTTTGAGAGACATTTCTTCATGTTCTCTCACAATCTGTTGATACAACTCAGTTGATTTAATGTCAACTTCAGATTCAGGAGGATTGGACATTTTGACTTTAGACCTCAACTGTTCATTTTCTCTCAGAGCCATATTGCATACTTCTTGCATTCTGGTGAAATCTTCCAACAACTTTTCAAAGTCAAGATGGATTTCACTGGATTCATGTGTGTTAATTGACAAGTTGGAAGTTGAACATACCTCCTCATCTTCAAGTGCCATTTGACAGTCCTCATCACTGTCACTGTTGGAGAACAGTCCATCATCAGAGGAGTAGACACTCTCCTCACTTGCTGAATCTCCAGCTACCATAGTCTTCCTGTTGTTCAGCCTTTTATCTCTTTTGTTTTGCCTTTCCTTCTTTTCTTTTGCACTGAGGTCAGGACAGTCATACTGAAAATGACCCTTTTTCTGGCAGTTGTAACACACATCTTCATCATCATTCTTTTTGCTTGAGGACTCCTTCCTTCTTGATGATGATGGTTCACCTTTGCTGAATTTCTTCCTATCAGCATATCTGTCTTCTTTCTTTTCATCAGAGACTTTGTCCTCTGATTTATGTTCAGGAGAACTGAATCTCCTTCTGGTTCTATTATCTTGGTAGAACTTCTTGTATCTACCAAATCTGGAGTTGAGCTTCTCAAATCTTCTAGCCATGAGTGCCAGCTCCTCCTTTATTTCAGATTTTGAAACAGACTGAGAGGATCTTTGAGTAATCTTCTTTTTTGTTTCAGCAGCTTTGAAAGCAACACCTTTGGTTGAGGAGGATGGCTCTTCATGCACCTTTTTTCTATTGAGATCAAACTCATATGCTTTGAGTTCAGAGAATACTTGCTGCATTGGCATGTTGTCAAGATTGCTGGTATTTTGCATCATGACAGAGTATATGTCCCATTTGGAAGTGAGACTTCTCAAGATCTTCAGAGCAACCTCTCTTTTAGCATAGAACTTGCCAAGAGAGTTTATTTCATTCATGATGTCAGTGAACCTGCCATCAAGATGATCAATAGTTTCATTGGCCTCCATAGAGAATTGTTCATATTTTTGGATAGCCACTTGAAGTTTGTTTTCCTTGATCTTTTGGGTACCTTCACACATAAGTGCTAAGGTATCCCAAATCTCTTTAGCTGATGTGCAGTGGTACACTCTTCCCATCACTGCATCTGGAATTGTCTGGTACAATGTGTTCATTGCAATGTAGTTCAGGTTGTGCCTCTTTCTTTCTTCAGCTGTAAGGTCATCTTCATCTTTTGGCAGCAACTCCCTTGGATCAGCTTTTTGAGCATCAGTGAGCTTGGGATTTGCTTTAGTGAATGTGAATGGCCCTCTAGTGATGACTTTAAGCATCTCATCATGCTGGCAAGCAAGATGTGCTCTCATCCTGATCTTCCAGAAATCATAGTTCTCAATTGAGAACATTGGCAGTTTGTGATGAGAAATATGATTGACTTGGTTTGGACCCATATTGTTGATGGTGTTGACAGCATCTCCTGGAACTGCATTGTTAGCCATTTCAACAAATGTAATATAAGATGAACACAGAAAAGTTTTTCAGAAATTTGGATCAGTTCAGTGACCACAGAAAATGTGATTTTGAAAATTAGTTGGATTTTCAGAAGCAGTGGTCTTTGAACCCCTGCTCTGATACCACTTGTTGGTCCTTGGTGGAGTATAACACAAGTGTATGGGGGGGGGAATGCACTTGTGTATGCAAATTCTTTTCTTTTTGATAAACTGGTCCTATCAGGCAAGGTGTCTCACAACTGGCCTGAGTGTGAACTTTGATAGATACTTGTCCCACTGATTACTATTAAGTGATCAGTTGGCTAAATATCTAAAAGAGTTGCTAAGTGCGGAATGTGGTTGGCCTTTACTCAAAGAAATACTCCAAGTTGATTTCTGAAAAATACAGGTTATCAGGGACTTTGTCCAAAACAGATTTTCTAACTTACTGAGTTATGAATCTTTGAAATATGATTGAATGGAGTGAAATTAAGAGTGCAGTAAGTAAATGAGACACAAATTTATAGTGGTTCAGAGACTCAAGCTCCTACATCCACTTTCCCTGATTGAACAGGATAATTCCTTCTCAATGGAATTAGCTTGTTTTATAGTGCCAAGGTGCACTGATCAACAACACTCTCTTAGTGTTTTGATCCCTAGGATAACTTGAGTCCTAGTGCTCAATCTCTCTGAGTTAAGACTGTGTTTCAAACTAACAGTCCTTAACTCCTCACTTCTACAACAAACACTCTCTTCACTAAATGAGATAAGGTTTGAGGTTTGGTTCCAACTAATAGAGATATCCTTTACAATAAGAACAGTGTAAAGGCTTAGGATATCTCAATGCTAAGCTAGGATGTTTACAAAGATTGGCTTAGCTGACTTGAAGTGATTCAGGAAACTTGGAATTCTAGTGAACAGCTTGGTTTCCTTTTGAAAGCTTGATGATAGTTTGATAGCTTGTAGTTGGATACTGAATTCCTTTGATCACTTCTGTATTTATAGGCAATTTGAACAACTAACCGTTGGAGGGATTAGCAATTCAAATATGTCTATTTGCAGCATCATTGAAACGGCTATGAAGCTTGACACCCTTTTATCCACTGTGTAAAAGAGGTCTTCAATGGTTGCTTGAATGAATGTGTTGACTTCTGACAAAGGCGCCTGGGAAGACTTGTGACAATTTCCAATTTTGCACATTGTCCTAGGTTGATTTGTGGCAAACTTTACACACAACCAACGGTCAGATGGGACAAGCTCCCTGAACATTCCTGCTGCAGTTTAGAATGTTCCAACACTCATTCAATGCCTCACTCTTTAATGCTCTAAGTCTTTAATGCTTGGTTCAGGCATGATTGGCAATAAATGCTTCATTGAATATGTCTTCTGTAAGCTTTTGACATTTAATCCTCTTGATTAATTGATCTTCAACTGTCTTGATCATTTGCATTTATGAGCTCAGCTTCAGTATTCTTGAACTCTTCAGCCAGGTTGTCCATTTGATCAGTTTGTCTTGAAAAGATCAGCAACTTTGTCCTATAGACCTATCAAGCTGCCTAACATTTCAGCTTTGGACAACTATCCTGATTACTAATATCTCATAACATTTCTGAGATTTTAACTTAAGCATACTACACATTAAGTGTTCTGGGACAACTTGCCTGAACAATGACTTGAGCATATCTCAACTAACTTGTACATCATCAATCAGGGGTTTTGGTATCTTAGATCAAAATCATTTTATTCCCAACATATATAAATGAGTTTGACAAAAGATTTGACACATTTTATAGTGTGATGAAAGATGTGTGACAAAATATTTTTTTTCTTATAGTGAATAAAATACAAATGTCATGTGCACATTTTGTGTACGATTCGTACGTGCACATTTCGTGCAGATTTCGTGCAAATTTTGTGTATGATATGTATATGCATGTTTCATGCACGATCCATATGTACACATTTCGTGCAAATTAATGTTGTTTTTGCAGTATGTGAAGTTTGTGTACTTTCTTAATTACATCTTTTTAGTGGCTTCAGATTGGTTGATTCTAATTACCTTGCCACCTTAACGAGTTTGGAATGATTTAAAAAGAGAGCAAAGTATGAGTTTGGAATGATTTAGAAAGAGAGCAAAGTATGAGTGCTTTTAAATTAAACATATATTATATATATGCATAATATTTAATCATTTTATTTATTCAAAACCACATTTTGGTACGTATCAACATTAATAATTCCCATTTCGTATACTGTATTCAAAACGTACCACATTTCAACAAAAAAAATCTCAGTTTCAATATAATGCCAATGGCAGGAGTTCGTTCTCGCGAACATACGCACCCTTTAATTTGGTGCGTCTCCATCGTAATTGCTATAATCGCAGCTGTGGTGGTTATTATCGAGACGGTGGTCTTCGTTGGCTACCTAGCAATGAAGCCAAACATGCCTCATATGAGCATCCACTGAGCGAATATAGACGCCTTGGATTTTTTTGAGAGAGGCGTGCTCACGACAGGGGTGGCCCTGAGGCAGGGCGGTAGGGGCGACCGCCCTGGGGCCCTGATATTTTGGGGGCCTACTTTTATTTATATATATATATATATAAATGAGTTTGACAAAAGATTTGACATATTTTATAGTGTGATGAAAGATGTGTGACAAAATATTTTTTTTCTTATAGTGAATAAAATACAAATGTCATGTGCACATTTTGTGCAAGATTCGTACGTGCAGATTTCGTGCACATTTCGTGCAGATTTCGTGCACATTTCGTGCAGATTTCGTGCAAATTTTGTGTATGATATGTATATGCATGTTTCATGCACGATCCATATGTACACATTTCGTGCAAATTAATGTTGTTTTTGCAGTATGTGAAGTTTGTGTACTTTCTTAATTACATCTTTTTAGTGGCTTCAGATTGGTTGATTCTAATTACCTTGCCACCTTAACGAGTTTGGAATGATTT
This sequence comes from Galeopsis tetrahit, assembly GCA_963675135.1. NCBI lineage: Eukaryota > Viridiplantae > Streptophyta > Magnoliopsida > Lamiales > Lamiaceae > Galeopsis > Galeopsis tetrahit. The sequence continues at coordinate 11,600,491 of OY776125.1, read as the reverse complement.
AAAAAGAGAGCAAAGTATGAGTTTGGAATGATTTAGAATGAGAGCAAAGTATGAGTGCTTTTAAATTAAACATATATTATATATATATATATATGTATAATATTTATTCATTTTATTTATTCAAAACCACATTTTGGTACGTATCAACATTAATAATTCCCATTTCGTATACTGTATTCAAAACGTACCACATTTCAACAAAAAAAATCCCAGTTTCAATATAATGCCAATGGCAGGAGTTCGTTCTCGCGAACATACGCACCCTTTAATTTGGTGCGTCTCCATCGTAATTGCTATAATCGCAGTTGTGGTGGTTATTATCGAGACGGTGGTCTTCGTTGGCTACCTAGCAATGAAGCCAAACATGCCTTATATGAGGATCCACTGAGCGAATATAGACGCCTTGGATTTTTTTGAGAGAGGCGTGCTCACGACAGGGGTGGCCCTGAGGCAGGGCGGTAGGGGCGACCGCCCTGGGGCCCTGATATTTTGGGGGCCTACCTTTATTTATATATATATATATATAAATGAGTTTGACAAAAGATTTGACACATTTTATAGTGTGATGAAAGATGTGTGACAAAATATTTTTTTTCTTATAGTGAATAAAATACAAATGTCATGTGCACATTTTGTGCAAGATTCGTACGTGCAGATTTCGTGCACATTTCGTGCACATTTCGTGCAAATTTTGTGTATGATATGTATATGCATGTTTTATGCACGATCCATATGTACACATTTCGTGCAAATTAATGTTGTTTTTGCAGTGTGTGAAGTTTGTGTACTTTCTTAATTACATCTTTTTAGTGGCTTCAAATTGGTTGATTCTAATTACCTTGCCACCTTAACAAGTTTGGAATGATTTAAAAAGAGAGCAAAGTATGAGTTTGGAATGATTTAGAAAGAGAGCAAAGTATGAGTGCTTTTAAATTAAACATATATTATATATATTTATGCATAATATTTATTCATTTTATTTATTCAAAACCACATTTTGGTACGTATCAACATTAATAATTCCCATTTCGTATACTGTATTCAAAACGTACCACATTTCAACAAAAAAAATCCCAGTTTCAATATAATGCCAATGGCAGGAGTTCGTTCTCGCGAACATACGCACCCTTTAATTTGGTGCGTCTCCATCGTAATTGCTATAATCGCAGCTGTGGTGGTTATTATCGAGACGGTGGTCTTCGTTGGCTACCTAGCAATGAAGCCAAACATGCCTCATATGAGCATCCACTGAGCGAATATAGACGCCTTGAATTTTTTTGAGAGAGGCGTGCTCACGACAGTGGTGGCCCTGAGGCAGGGCGGTAGGGGCGACCGCCCTGGTGCCCTGATATTTTGGGGGCCTACTTTTATTTATATATATATATATATATATATATATAAATGAGTTTGACAAAAGATTTGACACATTTTATAGTGTGATGAAAGATGTGCGACAAAATATTTTTTTCTTATAGTGAATAAAATACAAATGTCATGTGCACATTTTGTGTACGATTCGTACGTGCACATTTCGTGCAGATTTCGTGCAAATTTTGTGTATGATATGTATATGCATGTTTCATGCACGATCCATATGTACGCATTTCGTGCAAATTAATGTTGTTTTTGCAGTATGTGAAGTTTGTGTACTTTCTTAATTACATCTTTTTAGTGGCTTCAGATTGGTTGATTCTAATTACCTTGCCACCTTAACGAGTTTGGAATGATTTAAAAAGAGAGCAAAGTATGAGTTTGGAATGATTTAGAAAGAGAGCAAAGTATGAGTGCTTTTAAATTAAACATATATTAAATATATATATATATATGTATAATATTTATTCATTTTATTTATTCAAAACCACATTTTGGTACGTATCAACGTTAATAATTCCCATTTCGTATACTGTATTCAAAACGTACCACATTTCAACAAAAAAATCTCAGTTTCAATATAATGCCAATGGCAGGAGTTCGTTCTCGCGAACATACGCACCCTTTAATTTGGTGCGTCTCCATCGTAATTGCTATAATCGCAGTTGTGGTGGTTATTATCGAGACGGTGGTCTTCGTTGGCTACCTAGCAATGAAGCCAAACATGCCTCATATGAGGATCCACTGAGCGAATATAGACGCCTTGGATTTTTTTGAGAGAGGCGTGCTCACGACAGGGGTGGCCATGAGGCAGGGCGGTAGGGGCGACCGCCCTGGGGCCCTGATATTTTGGGGGCCTACCTTTATTTATATATATATATATATATATATAAATGAGTTTGACAAAAGATTTGACACATTTTATAGTGTGATGAAAGATGTGTGACAAAATATTTTTTTTCTTATAGTGAATAAAATACAAATGTCATGTGCACATTTTGTGCAAGATTCGTACGTGCAGATTTCGTGCACATTTCGTGCAGATTTCGTGCACATTTCGTGCAGATTTCGTGCAAATTTTGTGTATGATATGTATATGCATGTTTCATGCACGATCCATATGTACACATTTCGTGCAAATTAATGTTGTTTTTGCAGTGTGTGAAGTTTGTGTACTTTCTTAATTACATCTTTTTAGTGGCTTCAAATTGGTTGATTCTAATTACCTTGCCACCTTAACAAGTTTGGAATGATTTAAAAAGAGAGCAAAGTATGAGTTTGGAATGATTTAGAAAGAGAGCAAAGTATGAGTGCTTTTAAATTAAACATATATTATATATATATATATGCATAATATTTATTCATTTTATTTATTCAAAACCACATTTTGGTACGTATCAACATTAATAATTCCCATTTCGTATACTGTATTCAAAACGTACCACATTTCAACAAAAAAAATCCCAGTTTCAATATAATGCCAATGGCAGGAGTTCGTTCTCGCGAACATACGCACCCTTTAATTTGGTGCGTCTCCATCGTAATTGCTATAATCGCAGCTGTGGTGGTTATTATCGAGACGGTGGTCTTCGTTGGCTACCTAGCAATGAAGCCAAACATGCCTCATATGAGCATCCACTGAGCGAATATAGACGCCTTGAATTTTTTGAGAGAGGCGTGCTCACGACAGGGGTGGCCCTGAGGCAGGGCGGTAGGGGCGACCACCCTGGGGCCCTGATATTTTGGGGGCCTACTTTTATTTATATATATATATATATATAAATGAGTTTGACAAAAGATTTGACACATTTTATAGTGTGATGAAAGATGTGTGACAAAATATTTTTTTTCTTACAGTGAATAAAATACAAATGTCATGTGCACATTTTGTGCACGATTCGTACGTGCAGATTTCGTGCAGATTTCGTGCAGATTTCGTGCAAATTTCGTGTATGATATGTATATGCATGTTTCATGCACGATCCATATGTACGCATTTCGTGCAAATTAATGTTGTTTTTGCAGTATGTGAAGTTTGTGTACTTTCTTAATTACATCTTTTTAGTGGCTTCAGATTGGTTGATTCTAATTACCTTGCCACCTTAACGAGTTTGGAATGATTTAAAAAGAGAGCAAAGTATGAGTTTGGAATGATTTAGAAAGAGAGCAAAGTATGAGTGCTTTTAAATTAAACATATATTATATATATATATATGTATAATATTTATTCATTTTATTTATTCAAAACCACATTTTGGTACGTATCAACATTAATAATTCCCATTTCGTATACTGTATTCAAAACGTACCACATTTCAACAAAAAAAATCCCAGTTTCAATATAATGCCAATGACAGGAGTTCGTTCTCGCGAACATACGCACCCTTTAATTTGGTGCGTCTCCATCGTAATTGCTATAATCGCAGCTGTGGTGGTTATTATCGAGACGGTGGTCTTCGTTGGCTACCTAGCAATGAAGCCAAACATGCCTCATATGAGCATCCACTGAGCGAATATAGACGCCTTGGATTTTTTTGAGAGAGGCGTGCTCACGACAGGGGTGGCCCTGAAGCAGGGCGGTAGGGGCGACCGCCCTGGGGCCCTGATATTTTGGGGGCCTACTTTTATTTATATATATATATATATATATAAATGAGTTTGACAAAAGATTTGACATATTTTATAGTGTGATGAAAGATGTGTGACAAAATATTTTTTTTCTTATAGTGAATAAAATACAAATGTCATGTGCACATTTTGTGCAAGATTCGTACGTGCAGATTTCGTGCACATTTCGTGCACATTTCGTGCACATTTCGTGCAGATTTCGTGCAAATTTTGTGTATGATATGTATATGCATGTTTCATGCACGATCCATATGTACACATTTCGTGCAAATTAATGTTGTTTTTGCAGTATGTGAAGTTTGTGTACTTTCTTAATTACATCTTTTTAGTGGCTTCAGATTGGTTGATTCTAATTACCTTGCCACCTTAACGAGTTTGGAATGATTTAAAAAGAGAGCAAAGTATGAGTTTGGAATGATTTAGAAAGAGAGCAAAGTATGAGTGCTTTTAAATTAAACATATTATATATATATATATATATATGCATAATATTTATTCATTTTATTTATTCAAAACCACATTTTGGTACGTATCAACATTAATAATTCCCATTTCGTATACTGTATTCAAAACGTACCACATTTCAACAAAAAAAATCCCAGTTTCAATATAATGCCAATGGCAGGAGTTCGTTCTCGCGAACATACGCACCCTTTAATTTGGTGCGTCTCCATCGTAATTGCTATAATCGCAGCTGTGGTGGTTATTATCGAGACGGTGGTCTTCGTTGGCTACCTAGCAATGAAGCCAAACATGCCTCATATGAGCATCCACTGAGCGAATATAGACGCCTTGGATTTTTTTGAGAGAGGCGTGCTCACGACAGGGGTGGCCCTGAGGCAGGGCGGTAGGGGCGACCGCCCTGGGGCCCTGATATTTTGGGGGCCTACTTTTATTTTTATATATATATATATAAATGAGTTTGACAAAAGATTTGACACATTTTATAGTGTGATGAAAGATGTGTGACAAAATATTTTTTTTCTTATAGTGAATAAAATACAAATGTCATGTGCACATTTTGTGCACGATTCGTACGTGCAGATTTCGTGCAGATTTCGTGCAGATTTCGTGCAAATTTTGTGTATGATATGTATATGCATGTTTCATGCACGATCCATATGTACGCATTTCGTGCAAATTAATGTTGTTTTTGCAGTATGTGAAGTTTGTGTACTTTCTTAATTACATCTTTTTAGTGGCTTCAGATTGGTTGATTCTAATTACCTTGCCACCTTAACGAGTTTGGAATGATTTAAAAAGAGAGCAAATTATGAGTTTGGAATGATTTAGAAAGAGAGCAAAGTATGAGTGCTTTTAAATTAAACATATTATATATATATATATATATATATGCATAATATTTATTCATTTTATTTATTCAAAACCACATTTTGGTACGTATCAACATTAATAATTCCCATTTCGTATACTGTATTCAAAACGTACCACATTTCAACAAAAAAAATCCCAGTTTCAATATAATGCCAATGGTAGGAGTTCGTTCTCGCGAACATACGCACCCTTTAATTTGGTGCGTCTCCATCGTAATTGCTATAATCGCAGCTGTGGTGGTTATTATCGAGACGGTGGTCTTCGTTGGCTACCTAGCAATGAAGCCAAACATGCCTCATATGAGCATCCACTGAGCGAATATAGACGCCTTGGATTTTTTTGAGAGAGGCGTGCTCACGACAGGGGTGGCCCTGAGGCAGGGCGGTAGGGGCGACCGCCCTGGGGCCCTGATATTTTGGGGGCCTACTTTTATTTATATATATATATATATATATATATATATAAATGTATATATATATATAAATGAGTTTGACAAAAGATTTGACACATTTTATAGTGTGATGAAAGATGTGTGACAAAATATTTTTTTTCTTATAGTGAATAAAATACAAATGTCATGTGCACATTTTGTGTACGATTCGTACGTGCACATTTCGTGCAGATTTCGTGCAAATTTTGTGTATGATATGTATATGCATGTTTCATGCACGATCCATATGTACACATTTCGTGCAAATTAATGTTGTTTTTGCAGTATATTTAGTTTGTGTACTTTCTTAATTACATCTTTTTAGTGGCTTCAGATTGGTTGATTCTAATTACCTTGCCACCTTAACGAGTTTGGAATGATTTAAAAAGAGAGCAAAGTATGAGTTTGGAATGATTTAGAAAGAGAGCAAAGTATGAGTGCTTTTAAATTAAACATATATTATATATATATATATATGTATAATATTTATTCATTTTATTTATTCAAAACCACATTTTGGTACGTATCAACATTAATAATTCCCATTTCGTATACTGTATTCAAAACGTACCACATTTCAACAAAAAAAATCCCAGTTTCAATATAATGCCAATGACAGGAGTTCGTTCTCGCGAACATACGCACCCTTTAATTTGGTGCGTCTCCATCGTAATTGCTATAATCGCAGCTGTGGTGGTTATTATCGAGACGGTGGTCTTCGTTGGCTACCTAGCAATGAAGCCAAACATGCCTCATATGAGCATCCACTGAGCGAATATAGACGTCTTGGATTTTTTTGAGAGAGGCGTGCTCACGACAGGGGTGGCCCTGAAGCAGGGCGGTAGGGGCGACCGCCCTGGGGCCCTGATATTTTGGGGGCCTACTTTTATTTATATATATATATATATATAAATGAGTTTGACAAAAGATTTGACACATTTTATAGTGTGATGAAAGATGTGTGACAAAATATTTTTTTTCTTATAGTGAATAAAATACAAATGTCATGTGCACATTTTGTGCACGATTCGTATGTGCAGATTTCGTGCAGATTTCGTGCACATTTTGTGTATGATATGTATATGCATGTTTCATGCACGATCCATATGTACACATTTCGTGCAAATTAATGTTGTTTTTGCAGTATGTGAAGTTTGTGTACTTTCTTAATTACATCTTTTTAGTGGCTTCAGATTGGTTGATTCTAATTACCTTGCCACCTTAACGAGTTTGGAATGATTTAAAAAGAGAGCAAAGTATGAGTTTGGAATGATTTAGAAAGAGAGCAAAGTATGAGTGCTTTTAAATTAAACATATTATATATATATATATATGCATAATATTTATTCATTTTATTTATTCAAAACCACATTTTGGTACGTATCAACATTAATAATTCCCATTTTGTATACTGTATTCAAAACGTACCACATTTCAATAAAAAAAATCCCAGTTTCAATATAATGCCAATGGCAGGAGTTCGTTCTCGCGAACATACGCACCCTTTAATTTGGTGTGTCTCCATCGTAATTGCTATAATCGCAGCTGTGGTGGTTATTATCGAGACGGTGGTCTTCGTTGGCTACCTAGCAATGAAGCCAAACATGCCTCATATGAGCATCCACTGAGCGAATATAGACGCCTTGGATTTTTTTGAGAGAGGCGTGCTCACGACAGGGGTGGCCCTGAGGCAGGGCGGTAGGGGCGACCGCCCTGGGGCCCTGATATTTTGGGGGCCTACTTTTATTTATATATATATATATATATATATATAAATGTGTTTGACAAAAGATTTGACACATTTTATAGTGTGATGAAAGATGTGTGACAAAATATTTTTTTTCTTATAGTGAATAAAATACAAATGTCATGTGCACATTTTGTGCACGATTCGTACGTGCAGATTTCGTGCAGATTTCGTGCAGATTTCGTGCAAATTTTGTGTATGATATGTATATGCATGTTTCATGCACGATCCATATGTACGCATTTCGTGCAAATTAATGTTGTTTTTGCAGTATGTGAAGTTTGTGTACTTTCTTAATTACATCTTTTTAGTGGCTTCAGATTGGTTGATTCTAATTACCTTGCCACCTTAACGAGTTTGGAATGATTTAAAAAGAGAGCAAAGTATGAGTTTGGAATGATTTATAAAGAGAGCAAAGTATGAGTGCTTTTAAATTAAACATATTATATATATATATTTATTCATTTTATTTATTCAAAACCACATTTTGGTACGTATCAACATTAATAATTCCCATTTCGTATACTGTATTCAAAACGTACCACATTTCAACAAAAAAAATCCCAGTTTCAATATAATGCCAATGGCAGGAGTTCGTTCTCGCGAACATATGCACCCTTTAATTTGGTGCGTCTCCATCGTAATTGCTATAATCGCAGCTATGGTGGTTATTATCGAGACGGTGGTCTTCGTTGGCTACCTAGCAATGAAGCCAAACATGCCTCATATGAGCATCCACTGAGCGAATATAGACGCCTTGGATTTTTTTTAGAGAGGCGTGCTCACGACAGGGGTGGCCCTGAGGCAGGGCGGTAGGGGCGACCGCCCTGGGGCCCTGATATTTTGGGGGCCTACTTTTATTTATATATATATATATAAATGAGTTTGACAAAAGATTTGACACATTTTATAGTGTGATGAAAGATGTGTGACAAAATATTTTTTTTCTTATAGTAAATAAAATACAAATGTCATGTGCACATTTTGTGCACGATTCGTACGTGCAGATTTCGTGCAAATTTTGTGTATGATATGTATATGCATGTTTCATGCACGATCCATATGTACGCATTTCGTGCAAATTAATGTTGTTTTTGCAGTATGTGAAGTTTGTGTACTTTCTTAATTACATCTTTTTAGTGGCTTCAGATTGGTTGATTATAATTACCTTGCCACCTTAACGAGTTTGGAATGATTTAAAAAGAGAGCAAAGTATGAGTTTGGAATGATTTAGAAAGAGAGCAAAGTATGAGTGCTTTTAAATTAAACATATTATATATATATATATATATGCATAATATTTATTCATTTTATTTATTCAAAACCACATTTTGGTACGTATCAACATTAATAATTCCCATTTCGTATACTGTATTCAAAACGTACCACATTTCAACAAAAAAAATCCCAGTTTCAATATAATGCCAATGGCAGGAGTTCGTTCTCGCGAACATACGCACCCTTTAATTTGGTGCGTCTCCATCGTAATTGCTATAATCGCAGCTGTGGTGGTTATTATCGAGACGGTGGTCTTCGTTGGCTACCTAGCAATGAAGCCAAACATGCCTCATATGAGCATCCACTGAGCGAATATAGACGCCTTGGATTTTTTTGAGAGAGGCGTGCTCACGACAGGGGTGGCCCTGAGGCAGGGCGGTAGGGGCGACCGCCCTGGGGCCCTGATATTTTGGGGAGTTTGACAAAAGATTTGACACATTTTATAGTGTGATGAAAGATGTGTGACAAAATATTTTTTTTCTTATAGTGAATAAAATACAAATGTCATGTGCACATTTTGTGCACGATTCGTACGTGCACATTTCGTGCAGATTTCGTGCACATTTCGTGCAGATTTCGTGCAAATTTTGTGTATGATATGTATATGCATGTTTCATGCACGATCCATATGTACACATTTCGTGCAAATTAATGTTGTTTTTGCAGTGTGTGAAGTTTGTGTACTTTCTTAATTACATCTTTTTAGTGGCTTCAGATTGGTTGATTCTAATTACCTTGCTACCTTAACGAGTTTGGAATGATTTAAAAAGAGAGCAAAGTATGAGTTTGGAATGATTTAGAAAGAGAGCAAAGTATGAGTGCTTTTAAATTAAACATATATTATATATATATGCATAATATTTATTCATTTTATTTATTCAAAACCACATTTTGGTACGTATCAACATTAATAATTCCCATTTCGTATACTGTATTCAAAACGTACCACATTTCAACAAAAAAAATCCCAGTTTCAATATAATGCCAATGGCAGGAGTTCGTTCTCGCGAACATACGCACCCTTTAATTTGATGCGTCTCCATCGTAATTGCTATAATCACAGCTGTGGTGGTTATTATCGAGACGGTGGTCTTCGTTGGCTACCTAGCAATGAAGCCAAACATGCCTCATATGAGCATCCACTGAGCGAATATAGACGCCTTGGATTTTTTTTAGAGAGGCGTGCTCACGACATGGGTGGCCCTGAGGCAGGGCGGTAGGGGCGACCGCCCTGGGGCCCTGATATTTTGGGGGCCTACTTTTATTTATATATATATATATATATAAATGAGTTTGACAAAAGATTTGACACATTTTATAGTGTGATGAAAGATGTGTGACAAAATATTTTTTTTCTTATAGTGAATAAAATACAAATGTCATGTGCACATTTTGTGCACGATTCGTATGTGCAGATTTCGTGCAGATTTCGTGCACATTTTGTGTATGATATGTATATGCATGTTTCATGCACGATCCATATGTACACATTTCGTGCAAATTAATGTTGTTTTTGCAGTATGTGAAGTTTGTGTACTTTCTTAATTACATCTTTTTAGTGGCTTCAGATTGGTTGATTCTAATTACCTTGCCACCTTAACGAGTTTGGAATGATTTAAAAAGAGAGCAAAGTATGAGTTTGGAATGATTTAGAAAGAGAGCAAAGTATGAGTGCTTTTAAATTAAACATATTATATATATATATATGCATAATATTTATTCATTTTATTTATTCAAAACCACATTTTGGTACGTATCAACATTAATAATTCCCATTTCGTATACTGTATTCAAAACGTACCACATTTCAATAAAAAAAATCCCAGTTTCAATATAATGCCAATGGCAGGAGTTCGTTCTCGCGAACATACGCACCCTTTAATTTGGTGTGTCTCCATCGTAATTGCTATAATCGCAGCTGTGGTGGTTATTATCGAGACGGTGGTCTTCGTTGGCTACCTAGCAATGAAGCCAAACATGCCTCATATGAGCATCCACTGAGCGAATATAGACGCCTTGGATTTTTTTGAGAGAGGCGTGCTCACGACAGGGGTGGCCCTGAGGCAGGGCGGTAGGGGCGACCGCCCTGGGGCCCTGATATTTTGGGGGCCTACTTTTATTTATATATATATATATATATATATATATATATAAATGTGTTTGAAAAAAGATTTGACACATTTTATAGTGTGATGAAAGATGTGTGACAAAATATTTTTTTTCTTATAGTGAATAAAATACAAATGTCATGTGCACATTTTGTGCACGATTCGTACGTGCAGATTTCGTGCAGATTTCGTGCAGATTTCGTGCAAATTTTGTGTATGATATGTATATGCATGTTTCATGCACGATCCATATGTACGCATTTCGTGCAAATTAATGTTGTTTTTGCAGTATGTGAAGTTTGTGTACTTTCTTAATTACATCTTTTTAGTGGCTTCAGATTGGTTGATTCTAATTACCTTGCCACCTTAACGAGTTTGGAATGATTTAAAAAGAGAGCAAAGTATGAGTTTGGAATGATTTATAAAGAGAGCAAAGTATGAGTGCTTTTAAATTAAACATATTATATATATATATATATGCATAATATTTATTCATTTTATTTATTCAAAACCACATTTTGGTACGTATCAACATTAATAATTCCCATTTCGTATACTGTATTCAAAACGTACCACATTTCAACAAAAAAAATCCCAGTTTCAATATAATGCCAATGGCAGGAGTTCGTTCTCGCGAACATACGCACCCTTTAATTTGATGCGTCTCCATCGTAATTGCTATAATCGCAGCTATGGTGGTTATTATCGAGACGGTGGTCTTCGTTGGCTACCTAGCAATGAAGCCAAACATGCCTCATATGAGCATCCACTGAGCGAATATAGACGCCTTGGATTTTTTTGAGAGAGGCGTGCTCACGACAGGGGTGGCCCTGAGGCAGGGCGGTAGGGGCGACCGCCCTGGGGCCCTGATATTTTGGGGGCCTACTTTTATTTATATATATATATATAAATGAGTTTGACAAAAGATTTGACACATTTTATAGTGTGATGAAAGATGTGTGACAAAATATTTTTTTTCTTATAGTAAATAAAATACAAATGTCATGTGCACATTTTGTGCACGATTCGTACGTGCGGATTTCGTGCAGATTTCGTGCAAATTTTGTGTATGATATGTATATGCATGTTTCATGCACGATCCATATGTACGCATTTCGTGCAAATTAATGTTGTTTTTGCAGTATGTGAAGTTTGTGTACTTTCTTAATTACATCTTTTTAGTGGCTTCAGATTGGTTGATTATAATTACCTTGCCACCTTAACGAGTTTGGAATGATTTAAAAAGAGAGCAAAGTATGAGTTTGGAATGATTTAGAAAGAGAGCAAAGTATGAGTGCTTTTAAATTAAACATATTATATATATATATATATATGCATAATATTTATTCATTTTATTTATTCAAAACCACATTTTGGTACGTATCAACATTAATAATTCCCATTTCGTATACTGTATTCAAAACGTACCACATTTCAACAAAAAAAATCCCAGTTTCAATATAATGCCAATGGCAGGAGTTCGTTCTCGCGAACATACGCACCCTTTAATTTGGTGCGTCTCCATCGTAATTGCTATAATCGCAGCTGTGGTGGTTATTATCGAGACGGTGGTCTTCGTTGGCTACCTAGCAATGAAGCCAAACATGCCTCATATGAGCATCCACTGAGCGAATATAGACGCCTTGGATTTTTTTGAGAGAGGCGTGCTCACGACAGGGGTGGCCCTGAGGCAGGGCGGTAGGGGCGACCGCCCTGGGGCCCTGATATTTTGGGGAGTTTGACAAAAGATTTGACACATTTTATAGTGTGATGAAAGATGTGTGACAAAATATTTTTTTTCTTATAGTGAATAAAATACAAATGTCATGTGCACATTTTGTGCACGATTCGTACGTGCACATTTCGTGCAGATTTCGTGCACATTTCGTGCAGATTTCGTGCAAATTTTGTGTATGATATGTATATGCATGTTTCATGCACGATCCATATGTACACATTTCGTGCAAATTAATGTTGTTTTTGCAGTGTGTGAAGTTTGTGTACTTTCTTAATTACATCTTTTTAGTGGCTTCAGATTGGTTGATTCTAATTACCTTGCCACCTTAACGAGTTTGGAATGATTTAAAAAGAGAGCAAAGTATGAGTTTGGAATGATTTAGAAAGAGAGCAAAGTATGAGTGCTTTTAAATTAAACATATTATATATATATATATATGCATAATATTTATTCATTTTATTTATTCAAAACCACATTTTGGTACGTATCAACATTAATAATTTCCATTTCGTATATTGTATTCAAAACGTACCACATTTCAACAAAAAAAATCCCAGTTTCAATATAATGCCAATGGCAGGAGTTCGTTCTTGCGAACATACGCACCCTTTAATTTGGTGCGTCTCCATCGTAATTGCTATAATCGCAGCTGTGGTGGTTATTATCGAGACGGTGGTCTTCGTTGGCTACCTAGCAATGAAGCCAAACATGCCTCATATGAGCATGCACTGAGCGAATATAGACGCCTTGGATTTTTTTTTAGAGAGGCGTGCTCACGACAGGGGTGGCCCTGAGGCAGGGCGGTAGGGGCGACCGCCCTGGGGCCCTGATATTTTGGGGGCCTACTTTTATTTATATATATATATATATATATATATATATATATATAAATGAGTTTGACAAAAGATTTGACACATTTTATAGTGTGATGAAAGATGTGTGATAAAATGTTTTTTTCTTATAGTGAATAAAATACAAATGTCATGTGCACATTTTGTGCACGATCCGTACGTGCACATTTCGTGTAGATTCCGTGCACATTTCGTGCAGATTTCGTATATGGTATGTATATGCATGTTTCATGCACGATCCATATGTACACATTTCATACTTATTTTAAGAGTTTTTTTTCCCTTAGATGTTTTTAAACCTCACTTTTTACATTCTAGTACTAACTTTTTTCAGAGTTATTATTAGGTGCAAAATGGGTGGTAAAATATTATTTAAACCCTATATAAAAAGTAATTTTTACTAGTAATGGCCATGAGCAATTAAATGAAATTGATTGGTAAAATATTATTTAAACCCTATATTTAAACCCTAGGATCTGCTGGAGCAGCTACTACTGTATATGCTTGTCTTGTCTAGCACACATGCAAGTTTTGGAAAGATTACTATAACCAGCTTACAGTTTGTGTAGCACATAATTTCCAAAATTTCAGATTTATGCAAATTAAGGATGGCTTTATGGATAGGCAAGGTAGAGATACCTCCCCAACTTCAGTCTCACTCCCATGCAATGCAATGCAGTCTCTTTTATAATTTCTTCCCTGGCCTTCACTCGATCTCCTCACTGCTATGCAACTCTCTCCTCTCCTCTGATCATAAAATAAATTTCTTCCCTGCAGGCCTTCACTCTCAGTACTCCCACCACTCTAGATCTCTCTCTTAAAATGCCAATGCCAAGACATCTTCGTCATACGCACCCCTTAATATTTGGAAAAAAAAGTGGAGTAGTAATTAATGGGAGATGAAGGGAGGCTGTGTTGATTTATTAGCTAGGATCTGCTGCAGCAGCTACTATTGTATATGTTTGTCTTGTCTAGCACACATGCAAGTTTTGGAAAGATTACTATAACCAGCTTGCAGCTTATGTAGCACACATGCAAGTTTCCTTCTTTCACCCTAGCAAGCCAAGCGGCCACTCCGGCACTCCCACGACCCGCTGATCGTCGCCCACCTCCAGCCACTCGAGTCTCCGGTGGGCCTCGCACGGTATGTTCATGTTTTTTTTGGGTATTTTATGAGTACAAGCTAATTTGTACTGCAATTGCTCATCCAACTATTTTTCATGTACATAATAATTGGAAGGGCCTCTTCTGAAATGGATTACATATGTGCACTACTACTTTTTTCTCTTTTTTCGTGAACAGTACAAGCATACATGTATTGCAATATTTAATTGTATACAGTAGTTATAAACCCAATATCTACACATCTACCGAGCCAAAACGTTCATTGATTCTTCAACTACTTTATATTTTAAAAAACATTTTTTTTTCTATATTACAGGCGTTGATTGTAGTCTGTAGACCAGAGTCTAAAAAAATCATTTTATTAAAATTTGAAACTTTTGGGGGATCCGCCTCCCGTCTCTAAACCAAATTAAAAGCCCTAAAAATTAAGTAACAATTCATTTATCCATATACATATATAAATATGCTAAAAATGGTCATTTCTATTTTTCCGTCCATTTTTTGTTACTGTATTTGAAATCCACTTTTTACACCGCTCAAAACTTAACATGAGTACTTAATTTTTTTTAATGGGATTTTTTATTATTATTTTAAGGCAGAATGCGCATGCACATTGATTTTAATAGTAGTAATTATTTATTTGCCTAGAAAAGATACAAAGACAGCATCCCTTATGCAACTTTTCAAATTCAAATTGCTAGAATTGAGATGACCTTTTTTTTTTTAATTATTAATGCATTATGCGTCTCTTTATATTCATATACGGAGTTAATGAAGTATTTGAAAGAAAATACTGATTTCTGTATAGCAATTTTATTTCCATTTGTTCATCTTTCTCTAATAACCTTTGTTCTCATTCCCTTCCACATGACTCGATCCTCCAGCCAAGACACTTTTTATATCGGACTAATACCTTTTCATAGCTTTTTTCAGATCTTCTCTCCACTGAGATTTTTCTTTATTCTTCTTCTTCTTTTCAGTTTTCATCTACTTTCACATTTTTATACTGTTTAGGTCTGACCGCGAGCTGAAAATGTCATTTGTATGGATCCGCGCTGAAAATATATGGTCACGACTTTTTGATGGCGAATACATCATTAATGATCATATTTTAATGGCGGTTGAAGAGTTGTTCTATTTGGGTGGGATAAAGACACGGACGATTGTACGTAAATCACAGATAAAGGTGAGTAGAGCTTGGGCCTTGCGGATTAATTTGAATGCTGCAGTGATTTATTAGAGTTTTTTTAGTGCTTTTTTTAATAAATTGGAGTTTTCTGATCATGTATTATGAAATACAGTAATAATTTTTTTATTATATAAATTGTAGGTACATCTGAATCATGTTAGTTGTCTTATAATTTTTTTAATTTGAACCGGCACATTCATTGGATACAAAACCTGGCCTGTAAATATAGTTTTAAAAAAAAATCCCTGTAAATATTACTCCATAATTTGAAAAAAGAGAACTAACTAATATTTCCTCATTTCTATCCTATCTTTTCTCATTTTCTTTTTAATTGATTTAATTTAATATTTTATGCATTTTTATAATCACATTTTCTATATAATCGATTTCATCTTTCAACATTTTTTTTATTTAATATGCCATCCGTAGGAAAAAACCAATGGATCACTTGCAATAATTTCTTAAAGTCTCAATTTGCATCATCATTATTATTATTGAGTTGGAGCGGTGTCATAACAAGAAGCCTAACGAAATAGATTAGACACAAGAGTTGACAATGAATTTATTCAATTTAGGCATTTTGAATCTAGCTATTTCAAAAGAAATTTTTAATTACATGATATGTAACAATTGCTGATCATTCTAAAATCTTTAAAATCAAATCGACAACAATGAATTTTAATTTATTTATACATTGTTTTAAATATTACTTACAATATAATTTGTTGTTTTTCATTAATCTTTTGCACAATTCAGCATGATCTTTTGGTTTTTGATGACTTTAATATATTGTTATACAATATTCCAGATTAGAGTATTTGAGAAGGATTTATTTGTATAAATAAGTTTTATTTAAAAGTTTATCCCCTAAGAACTATACTATTGATTGATCAGGAAGAGTTCAATAAAAAAAAAATCAATTTTCTTTTAATTTCGTATGTTCAGTCACTCAATTTGGTTAAAAGTGAAATTCTATTACTATATCTTTATATATTTTATTTATAATTCTAATAATAAAAGTTGGGAGTTTGGATGTATTGATTTCATGAGCAAAAAGTACATAAAAAAATAAGAACTACATTGTACAAATTATAGATCTAAAATCTTCCACAGGACCACGAGGGCTTGCAATTTGGGGGGAAAACCTTTCTCATATCAATTTGGTCGTAACATCCTCAGTCCTCAATCTATCTCGATCTGTATTTGGTTCCTGTACGAATATAGGGTTTAGAAGAAACACATGAATGATGAATATGTTTACCATTTGGGTAAAATAAATTCTTTCATGCAATTGGATGTATAAGTACATAATTTTTAATTAATCTAATATTTAATTAATTAATTTATTAGAGTTCAGTTTTATTAATGTTTAACTTATTCAATTGACCAAACATTTAACTAATTTATTGAAATTTAATTTCAATGGTATAAATCACTCTACGATTGTGTTTTTTTTTTTTTAAAAAAATGAACTATCTTTTTGAGATAGTGTACTAATTCATTACACAATTTAATGTTTACAAGTTATTCACTCTTTCTCAAATCTAATACAAGTAAGTTGCAACTCTTAATTTTATGTTTAAAAAATGTAACTCCTACTTTTATGTTTTTTTTTAAAAGCAATGGTATTTTTATTTAACAACGGGACTGTTTATTTTATTATTATTTTATTTTTTAACAACGGCATAATTTATTTTCAATTTCTTAAAGTTGTCATTTGAGTTTTCTATTGGGGCTCATTATAATAGTGATGACAATTGAAAATTTTACAATTGCACCAACATTAACACACACCCTTTATAATGATTTTAATATTTGGACATGTAAACAAGTTAACAACATTTCATACTATTTTCTCATTAAAAAAACATTTTATTTTCATATTATTTTGATGTGGTTTGGATTTATTTTCTTTTGTATTAAAGCTTTTTCAATTATAAAATATAAATTGAGTCAAATAATGATCAAACCCATTTAATAAACAACTAATTGTGAAAATTATTGTATTCAATTTTCACCATCTACAAATGCATGTGAAAATTATTGTATTCAATTTTCACCATCTACAAAAATTATGATTCAGTATATTTGCATGTTTAATAGTAAAGATTGATTAGACTAGATTATGATATATAATATCTCGACTTTATGGATTTTAAAACATAATATAACTTTAATCTAAGTTATTAAATAAATTATAAAGAAGAAATGTAAATGCACCCTATTTAATGTTTGATTAGTATTTTGGAAAAATTAGAAATTACGCATTGGAATATCCATAGTTTTTCCTGTTGGGGCACTTTTTCCATTTGTGGTCCATTTTTTCTTTGCACATGAAATTTTATCTAATCTTTTCATATTAGTCATTTATATATCTTCGAACTTTCATGGCAGGTGAATTGATGTGTGTCTACTTGGTAGGAAAGAATTGTCAAAACTGTTTTAGAAGAATATTTACTATGTTGTCAACATATTTGATGTTACATAACTTAATGGGCGTACTTAAGGTAAAGTAATTATTTGTCTTCATAGAACTTCATATCTTGCTTTTTTTTTTTTTTTTTTTCATATCTTGCTTTTTTTTTTTTTTTTGAGAAGAGCTTCATGTCTTGCTAATTCTGGAATTATTAGTATAGATTGAGTATGTTGTATGATTTTGATTTTTTCAATTATCTGCTATATTTTCTGTGTATTTTATTATGCTTTTGGATGATTGCTGAATGATTTTTTTTTTTTTTTTTGTTCATGTACATATGATTTGGAAAAGTTCGACCCATTTAGTAAATGAGGTTAATATAATGATATATGTTTATGGTTTTGAACTTCTAATACTGAATCTGATTTCTAAATAATTGAATTTTTGGTACTTAAGCTGATTTTTGTGGTAAAATATGATTTTACTTTTCTAATTCAAATGGCAATGTGTATAAAGCAGGTCCGACTTTATTATCCAACTTGACATTGGCAAAGAAAAACATGTACGAGAATTGTAGTTTTTTACAATTCTAATTTTAAATTTATTATATTTTAAAGCAACGTTACTTTTTGAATTTAATCTTGAGTACAATTAAAATTGTTTAATTTTTGTATAAATTTGTATATTTTGAAGTTATGTTTTATGTAATCATTAAAATATTTATTGGGTTTGACGATCATTGTTATAGGGTTTATCTTAATGAAATTGGTTTGTTTTTATTAGTATAAAACATGAAAATCAAGCTATGTTCATTTATTTATTTTTATTATTTGATGGAGTATTTTGTTGAACAAATCCGTCTTTAGTCACCGTCAATTATATGTTGCAATTTCACGAGTGATCAATCGAAAATGGTTTAAAATTTTAATTTGTGACCAAAATGGTGAGAATAATAGGTCAACAAAATGTGTTGTATATAAAGAAGTATTTCAGAATCGGTAATTTTCATTTGTTTTATTTAATTTTATATACATGCATTTTTCATTTAGATTATACTTCATAAGACAATTATTCCTAATTAATTTTTATTTTTGGAATCTCAATTTCTCATATTGAATAGTAGCATATATAATACTCTTAATTATACATTAATAAATTCTTAAACTCTTAAACCGTGCATCGCACGGGTGAAATACTAGTATATATAAAAACAGGCTAGTGGAGTTCCCACCAAAATGTTGTATTATTAAAATATTATTTTCTGGGGTCCACAGTAAAAGTAGTAGTCCAGAATTTTTGAATTCACATCATTTCAGAATTTTTTTAAATCTCACTCCTCTCTCTGTCCTTTGGGTTCACACTCCTCTTCAGTGTAGGGTTTTCTTACAACAGTTCTTTCTCCTCTTTCTTTCTACTAATGTTGGTCTATTATTCACACTGAAGAGGCCAAGGCCGCTTGAAGTTTAACGACACCATCTCTCACTTGGGTCGCCGCTCACGCTTTCGCCTAAAACCCATATCCCCCACCCCCAATTTCCAATCTCATTTCCCAAAACACATCCACGATCCACGAAGCCACTGACCGGCGGCGGCACCCACTCTCCCCCTTTCCAAAATTTACAGCGACATACACTCGCCCACCGTACAAACTGGCGGCACAGCCCACACTACCGTCGCAGCGTTTCCCATTCTCCACTCTCCACGGCGTCGCCCATTCTCTAGCCCGGTTAGATTTATATATATATATTTTACATAACAGAATCGATGATCGTGACCTGGGTTAGGGCTTAAATTTAATTGGTGACTTTGGGGATAGATTTTCTTATGATATTGGCTACTATTTATATTTTGATGAGGGGTTGATTTAGCTTCCTGCTATCTCGAACTCCTTTGTATATTTGTTCAGACAGATTATTTTTCTTGATCGGTAAAATACTCATTTTTATTTGATATAAGAAACAAATATACTATCATTTGGCTACTGTTTATATTTAGATAAGGGGTTGATTTAGCTTCCTGTTATCAGGAAGCTCCTTTCTATATTTGGATCTATTTCATGATTTTTTATTTTCTATTTTTAAGACATGCTTTCGAGAATAGATTTCAGAAAATTATAGAAAATGTTTACTAATCATTTGTTGAAGATTAATTATCTTTTAGGTGATTATGTTGAGGAGTATAAACTACGTCCAAATAAGATGAAGGGTCCCAATTTCCGGAGTTTTTCAACTGAAGTCGGTTATGGTTCTGAGAATCAGTTCAATAATTCCTTCGAATTTGGCTTCTTCTTCAATAGAGGTAATTGTTTTTTATTTTTTAAATTTTGCCGATTTTTTTTGGCGAAAAATGAAACGCATTGAGTTTTAATATTCTAGGATTGAGGGTTTTTTTTTTTTCTGACTTGTGTCTTTGATTTTGCGTTGTACATTTTGCAAATTTTAGAGGTTCAGAATTATGCACATGTAATTCTTTAGGGTTTCATGACTTCTGGTTTTTTGTTAAATTTTTTGAATATGAGCAATTTCCAGAAATTGGGTTTCCAATTTTGCTGGATGGTGTATATGTTGATTTCCTTGATTTTCTATTCTTGATGCGACTGCTGTAGATGTTAGTGCGGATGCTCTCATCCAAAAGACAATTCGTGAAGAGTTCTGGTCATGCACAATGCTAACCATTGCTCATTGCTTAAACACTATTATTGTTTGTGACAGAGTTCTACTTGATGTTGGTCATGTTTGAATCTTTTGCCCCTTGCATCTAAATAAGGGAATACATTTTGTATACTAAACACATTCAAAAGATTTGAGAGTAGAGAATTTATTAGACGGTTAGATCAAGTTCAGTTAGGCTCCTTTCGATTGATAGAGTTTAGCTTTGAGTATGAAGTCGGCGATCACAAATTCTTTTATGTTGCATTCAGATTGATGGATTTTAACCATATTGATTTCGAATCCATACTAGCATTTCCATGATTCATCATAATAAAAACTGTTGAGTGTCCTTTTATAATAGATTTGAAATACATAAGTCCTCTACACTAAATTTTGCATGATTTTGAATCCTCCCTCAAAACAAACACAAACATAGCAATTGCCATTTCATCGCTTCCAACAACTTACGTTCCTTATTTTTCAGATTGTCGAATTCGAACAAGTTGTACACGTCGCCTTTGTCGCTGGCCACTATGTCATACACACTGTCGTCCTTGCGCCTTCGCCGACGCTGCTCTCAATTTCTCCTCCCCTGGTAATTTACTAAATCATGTCTGTCAATTTTATGAATTTCTCATTCAGTTTTACTCATGGTTTTGTGTTTAATTGCACTAATTATGTTTGCAAATTTTGTGAAATTCTTTTATTGGAATGTTGGTTTTTCGTAATGCTTATAGGTGGAATGAAATTGAAGTTGGGTGAATGAAATTTGGATGAATAGTTGGTACTTGGAGAAAACTGGGCATTGTATACTCGAACCATGGAAAGGTAAATTATCTTTCTCATTCACAGTAAACTACTTGAACCCTCCTTTTCAATTCTTAGGATTTTCTTTGTTTGGTCTCAGTTGTGAAAATTGTATGTTCCAAACTCAATAAAACCGAACAGTTAATCTGAGAATTGGTGTCTGGAAGTTTTCATGACGAGGCATTTAATTTTAATATTTTTAGAAAATTTATTTTAATATTCCAGCAATGGAGTTCTGTCTAGATTTTCTAATACTCCTATTAAACTGATTTCTTTTACCAATATAAGTAAACATTCTTATTTTCTTTTGAGAACCGAGCATGCTTCTTGAAATTATAGTTGTTGCTTTGAACGAGTTGACTGTTGGAGTTTTTCATGTTTCCCAACCATTCAAACTCAAATCGATCTGCAAAAAAATGATTTTATTTTACAATATAGAAATGTTATAGTGGATTTATTTTCAATGTTTTTGCCTGAATTATGCAGTAGATACAAGTTCATAATGGCAAATAATATTTTTTATTCTCTGTTTTGGGAGGAAAATCAGCTGCTTTGGTTAGACCCATCTGATTCTGATAAGTTTTTGTTGAGATGGGATTTGAATATTAATTTGTTGAGTATTTAATATTCCGTGAACATTGCTTGATATGGATAGTTTCAATTTTTATTAGTTTTCGATTTCAACTGATATGCTAATCTGATTTAGTTTTTATTTTTAACAAATTTGAATTTGTTATAATTGGATGTACAGTTCTTACTTCTTGCTTCCCATCAAATTAAAGGATGTTTCTAACAGTTGGACGGATTATATTTTCGACGAATTCTAGATTCAGTTTTTGTTCTTAACTGTTTGTCCGGTAACTCTCTACTTGTGATATTTTTACGAATGTTTACAGCAGTGAACGGTTTCTTGGATTGGATCGTACTTCTTTCTTAATTGATACCAAAATTCATTCGGATACGATGATATATCATAAGCAAGAACATATCAATCCTTGCTCTAACAAAAGTTTATATCATAGTAAATTGTAGGAACCTTAAAGGTTATATGAGCTCCATTTACACCATTGCAAAATACAACTCCCAATTATCAAAAGTTATGGATGTGTACAAAGTTAGCAGAAGAAGAAACAGGGGACTAAAGATGGAGAATATTGTAGAATGAAAGATTAAAACAACCATTACATTTAGATCTTGCGGGAAATAACATTTTTAATTGTCCATGTTAATATAAAATGTTTTGTATTTCAATCTTTTGCATATAGAGTGTATTTTTTTATACAAATAAATATTTTAAAATCTATAATTTATTTATGTTATACATTTTTCATCCAGATTATTTAAGTTAAATATTTCTTAAATGAGTATTTTTTTTAAAGTTATATTAAATTATACAATAAAATAATTTGACTATACCACATTATATTTTACTCTCTAAGTTCTACATAAATTTGTGCACTTTTTATATTTGAATGTCTCATGTAATAATTTGCACATTTTACAAAAGAAACACTTTCACATTTACTCATATGTCATTATTTTTGGGATTCACACGAGGCGATTATATTAACTTAATATTAATTATATATTAATATAATTCTTAAACTTTTAGACCGTGTATCGCACTGGTGAAATACTAGTTATATTAATAAATTGAAAGGAGGAGTGCGGTTAACAAAGACAGAAGTGCAGATAGCGGTACCCTTAAATTCTCCGTCAAACACCCTTTAGCCCATTAGTAAAAAAAAAGGCAGAAACCCATTTTCGAATTTAAGTTGACCAATTTCTTGGGCCCACGCGAAGGAACTAGGAGTTGAGAGCTTAATTTCAATAATTTGAATAAATAAATGAGATTGAGATAAAGTGATGTGAATAATATTATCATACAGTAGTAAACTTGAACATCAAAAAATATTTGGACCAAAGAGAGTATTTCATTTTATTAGAAGTTTCAAAACAATACAAGGCCAGTGATATCTTTTTTAATTTTAAGTTTTGTTACTCATTTTTCAGATTTTTAATTACTAGATTTTAACTATACTAAAAAAGATAGTACTCCAGTAATTCTCATTTTAAATAACACCAGAAAATGAACATAAATATTATTGATTAATGGTAACACCCATATAAATTTTTATTGGAATTAACATACAATTTATAATAAAATATTAAATAAATTCAGATTATCTGGATGAACATTGTTCAAAGCATCTATCCTGAATGAGCCAACAATCTTGATTTCCCAGCATATTACAACACCAACACCCATTTGTAGCAGAATAGCAATCTTTGGGGTCCTTTAAAAAAAGACAAACCAATGAACCATTTTCTTCGAATTATAAATACTGCTACTAATGTTTTTAAATTTTCTGTTTCTACCATCCTCATGACCTGTTCACAAATTAATTTCATATCAAAATTTACTAAGTAATAAATTACTTTTATTATATATATATATATACTTACATTCACGAAAACTAAACAAGGTAACAAAAACCACCATGGCGAAAAGAATAAAATGAGTCAAATTATAAGAAGCCATTGAGTCGGTAAAATTGTTTCTATATAATTTTCAAACAATAAGATCATCCTATTTATTGTTTTCATTTACCCTATGCATATCATTAAGATAGAATTATATTTCTTACAATTTTCGAAATTCAGACAATTGCATTAATAATACTTTATCCATTTACTTTTTTTTTAGAATTTCAGGATCTCCCCACTCTATCCATTCACATAAAATGTGTTTATTTTTTTTTTTTATTATTTACATAATCTTAATTATCATATATTTGCAAACATTTTAACAGCCATCACAAAATGATTGGTTTATCACAATTTATTTTTTTTTCAAATCACTCCATTTCAAAATCCTTTTTTTCTCCTTAATTTCACGTTTTATTAATTTTTTTTATTAATCGTAATCATTAATCTTAACCGTACATTTTTTAATTTCATAGTTTAAATGTGCAGTTTTGAATATTAAAATTTAAATGAATATAAATTAGGTGTCATTTGTTACCAATGATTGGTCTATTTCAATTTTAAAATCTTTTTTTTCTTATTAATTTCACTTTTATTATTTTTAATTAATTTTAATCATTAATTTTAACTAGTACATTTTTTTAATCTCATCTTCAATTTGAATATTAAAATTTAAATTAACATACGCAAACATCTCAAGTTCTCAATGGCCCATTATTTGTAATCTATAAATATCAATTCATTTCTTCTAATTTCAATCAAATCTTTCATTTTATTCAATTCAATTTTTTTATTTTTTTTACTAATGTAGTTATCATTTTTTCACTTTTTTTGTTTTTTAGAATTGTTGATTTTTAAATTTTTTATTTATTGTTCTAGAATGTATTTGTCTAGATTTTCATTATAATGTATTATGTATTTTTGTATTTTTAAGATCTTCTAAACATATTTTAAGATCTATTTATATTACAAATTGAATAGATTATTTAATATAATTTATTTATTTTCCTTTTTTTCGCTGTTTTTTTTTTCTTTTTCCTTTTCTTCGCCTGTTTTTTAATATTTTTTTTCTTTTCTAATTGTCTTTTATTTTATTTAATTAAACTTTTACTATGCATGGAGGAGTTATAATTATTATTATTTTGTTTTTTGGTCTTTTTTTTTTTCCAAGAATTTTGGTATGTATTTCACATATATACATATATATTGTAAATTTCTAATCTATAATGTTGTCTTCATCTTTTCTTATGTTGAAGTTTCTACCATGTAAAGATCTTTCGAGATCGAGGTAAATCTCACCTCTCCGCGTGTTTCTTCATGCACGAGATTTTAAACGTTTCAAATAATGTGTCTCAAACTCGACAACAACGATCCGACGCCATATCACTCATTATTTTGTGAATGAAGATGATCAATTTACAAAAGTTTTTTATGTAAATTATAAATTTATTTGTAATGCTCGAATTTACTTTTAAAATCTTAATATCATATGTTTGCAAACATTTTAAGTGTCATTTGTCCCAACTTGGTTTATTTCAATCTCTCTCTTCTCAAATCTCTCCATTTCAAAATCTCTTTTTTCTTATTAATTTTAATCATTAATCAACCTATACATTTTTTAATTTGAATATTAAAATTTTATACGAAATTATTAATTGAATGTACAAAAATCTATTATGATCCTTTCATTGGATTATGATATGGATAATGTATAATTTATACACAAATTACATAAGAGTCAATTTGGAGAAATAGTAAGCTGTGGAAATTTTGGTACTACCTCCCGCCAACCAAAATTTAGAAGAAAAAGCACAACAAGTCTCTTTCTTGCATTACAAATGTACATCAACCTTTTAGTAATAGTTTCATTGTTAAATTTTAGATTATGATAATAAATTTAATAATAAATGTACAGTGAGAGAGATAAATATTAAGAAACTTTGAATTTTGATAATGAAGATTATGAATTTAATAATTTTTTTAAAAAAAAAAAGACTCGAGTTGGCCCGGCAAAACCCGCGGCCCGCCCCTTTGTGGGTTGGGTTGAAGTTTTGACAGCCCGCCTAGCAAATGGGCCGGCCCGCCCCTGCCCGTCGACCCATTTTGACAGCTCCATATAAAAGATGATTTATGAAAGGCGTGGGGAATTTGCCCCTCCAGGGATGTTACATGCACCCCCAATACACGTACCCAAAAAACACTCCCTCCAAATTATTTATTATAACCCCCTTTTTTTTCCAAATTATGTATATAAATGCACTCCCCCAAATCAGTTTTTGTCCTCTTCTTCCCCATTCTTTCTCCACCCCATTCTTTCTCCACAATTTCTCTATTCCCTTCCTCTCCTCCCCAAAAGACGCGGCATAGGAAACGTTAGGCCTACAAATGTAAATAATGAAGATTAGCAATATGGGCCTATAGGGTTAAAGCCCAAACATATGTGTATATATAGGCTGAGCTTGTATTAGTTCCGTATTGAATATCATTCCTACTTTTCGGCTATATGCTTGGGCAGAGTTAATCTCTGTGGACTCATTCTTGAGTATTATCCCTTTTCTTGTTCTTGTTAGCTTCTTCCCTATACTTGTTGCTAGCAGTGATGATACCGGTGTAGAGCTGGAACTAAAAAACCTTACCAAAGCACGATCCAACCCAAGTTGAACTATTAATTGTTCCAGTTCCTCCTTTTTTAGAACATGATCTGCGTAAACATCAAGAAATTCAGCACTGTGGATATATTTGTAGACCTAAGCCATAAATAATATAGTACATGACAGGGAAAAGCTGACCACATCCACCTATGCAAGCTGTGGGAGCATAATAATATGAATGGACAAATATTTATAAAAGATATATGCATACATGCAAGTCCTCCAATGAACATCAAATGCCAAATATAGATGCTTCTATGGGTCAATGGAACAGAGGAAACCAAACCAATAAACAACTTTATATAATTGGAACAATCTCTTAGTCGGTTTCAAGTAATCATGGAACAACTAAAGAAGCTCCAGCGAATGTGAGAACTACATTGTTATAACTATTGTTTGATTGCTTTTTCATTTCAATAAAATTAGGGCAGTCAACCAGAAGATTAATTATGCAGATATAAGCATACACCAAATTGAGAATGTGCAAGCCAATTAACAATTTTTTCATGGTTAAAGAAATTTGAGTAAGTCATCTTGAAACCGTCGTCAAAAGGAACACAATATATTTTAAAAAAAACAGCAGAACACACCCAGATCCTTGTTCCTGAACTTCATCTTGTCAACTACCTGCAACATTGTCGCCCTTTGGTCATTGTCTTGTATTTCTTGCAACAGTTCAATTATAGATTTTGCATGACCTGCAGTTCGTATTACCATTAGAATGTGATCAGTGAGCGCATACAATCAGAAAATGTTTTTTTTTGAAGAAACCCCCCTGCAACCCCAAGAAAGGGACTATGATAGGTATACACCAGAAGGGTCGGGGGGGGGGGGGTTCTTAGATGAAGATCAGAAGAAAAAAAAAGGGGACAAGTTCAAATAACAAGTAATAACTCAGTCCAAAAACACATTATCATTAATAGGGAAAGGGGAAGGAACATTACTTTGTACTGCAACAGTTAAAATATGGGGAATCCAAAAGCCAAGAAATTTGACTTTTATGATGCTTCCTCGTAATTAACAAGCACCAACCTCACCCACTAATAAAACTATTATCAGTCCAGTAACCATATTCTTAAGACAAGGCAAGTTTCAGCAATCAAATCACAAGTTTCACCAACTGTTACCATGTTTGGTTTCCCTGTTCCAGAACTGAATCATCAAGGACTTGGAAGACTAAGGCTAATCCTGCATTTCTTTCACTTGGCCATGTATAATAGCTCTCTTTCCTTTACAGCATTGAGTTTGTTAACTTTTGTAAGTCTTAAATCTATATCAGGCAGGTCATAAGAAACTTTTTAAGTCTTAAATCTATGTAATATACCTGCAGATACATCCAATTCCTTGATCTCATTATATGAGGCACAGTTATCACACTTCACTGAAAAGAAGTGCACAAAGTTAGTGGGAATTTTCCAGCAAAAATAATTATTACAATCCACAAGTGGCTAATTAGTAATTAGTTATACCCAATCTCCTGAACCCTAATAAAACTATTGTTAAAGGTGCAGATACCTATACTACAGGAATGTTCAGACTGATTATGAAAGGGCAACTATTTCCATATCAATACATGATAAAAGTTTGATAATATCAACACTTAAACCTGGAATCCAGAATTAAATTTCAGGAGTCCTATACCTTTCGGTAGAACACCTGTTTATATTGAAAAGGTTTTCCAACTCGCAAAGCGTTTATTTGCTCTGTGCAGCAGCGCCAGCAGCAGATGGCATTTTTAGTTTAGTTTTAGACCTAACAGTATCCAAAACACATGCAAGCCCAGAACTAGCCAAAAAAAAATATAAAATGCATTAATATTTCAGGGAAACAACATTGTAGGTAAAATCATCATGAACACTTTAGAAGACGCACAGCAGAAAATTAATGCCAAACATAGAAATAAAAGGCTAAACTTACCAAAACCAGAGGCATAAATGCGAATTATTAGCAAAAAAATACTCCATTTCAGAAAATTCCTTGCACGTCCTGGATCTCCATTTCATCGCCGAGGAGCTCCGTTAAAATTTATTCCTCGATCCGTAGTTCCCATTTTCCCTTTTCTTCTTCTTCAGTGGTAGTGGTACTTCTCCTCAAAATAAATTGTTGAAAAAAGGAACACCGAAAATCAAAACTGAAAAGTTTGCATCGATCATCGGTGTTCAAAACTTTTTCTTATGTTTCCGATGGTACACTTGAAGAACACGGAATGGTTACTGGGCCCAATGTAAGTGGGCTGATACCCATAAAATGCCTAAATAATTAGATGGGTTTGACTATTTACACCTCCATTTAGGCTGAGATCACACCCCGATTGAATCATGGTGAAAATTGTATGATTTTATTGAGAATTTTAATTTTAATTTTAATTTTAATAGAATTTCATGTAATTATTTTTACTCAATTTTTCTAATTACACTTGATTTAGAGAAGTGATGTGTTTTGCTATTTTTGAAAAAAAAAATCATTTTTAAAGCAAAACCCACATCAAATATATTGTAGAGTCAATCGAAAGTAATAAATTGAGAAAAAGAAAAAAATGACTTGGGCCCAGAAAAGTTGAAAGAGAAGTAATGTTTTTATAGGGCGCGGCTAAAGGCACCCGGCGATCCTATGAGTACACCCACACGATGAGGACACCCACAAAACGAATGAGGACACCCACGTGGAAAACTCTAAAATACCCTCCTCCTTCTTCATAACCCAAAGTTTTGGTACACCCACCAAATTTCTTTCCTCTCTCCCTGCCTCCCACCGCCTCCAACCTTCCTCCCACTCTCAGGCGGCCGCAGCCGCGGCCCACCTCCTCACCCCTCCGTTTGAAGAGAAGACCAAGCGACGCGGCCGCCCCTCCTCCAAGCGACGTTGCGCCCCCTCCCCTTCCTCCTTCAAACGCCGCCGCCGCTGGAGGTGTGTGCAACCCATCTCCTCCTCCCTCGTCCCCTCCTCCGTGCGAAGCGGCCGTCGTCGCCCTCCTCCGTGCGAAGCGACCGTCGTCGCCCTCCTCCGTGCGAAGCAGCCGTCGTCGCCCCTCCTCCGTGCGAAGCGGCCGTCGTTCACGTCGCCGGCCAGTGGACGCGGCCTTTGAAGAAGACAAGTAGGTTAGTTTTTTGATTTCTTGATTTAGGGTTTTTTTTTAAAATTATGAATTTTAGGAAAATTTTGGTATTTTAGAAGTTTGAGAATTATTTTCGAACCTATTGAATTTGTTTTGGAAAATATTTCGAACAATCCGTGGTTGTTTTGGAAAAAAATTCGAACATCTTGTTCGATCTTTTTTTTCGAATAAATTTGAGTTGTTTTGGAATTTTTTTTCTAATATATTCAGTTTGTTTTGGAAAAAAATTCGAACATATTGGGTTTGTTTTGGAAAAATATTCGAACATGTGTTTTGGAATTTTTTTCGAACATTTGGTGTTTGTTTTGGAATTTTTTTCGAACATTTGATGTTTGTTTTGGAATTTTTTTCGAACATTTGATATTTGTTATGGAAAAAATTTCGAACATCTTGTTATTTTGGAACATGATTGTTCTGAAATTTTTTTCGAACATGTTTATTTTTGTTGAAATTTTGAAGTTTTTTTTTTGTTAAGAATGGTGTTTGTTTTGGTGTTGGTGGAGATAATTATGTGAAATAGAATGGGTGGG
Organism: Galeopsis tetrahit; assembly: GCA_963675135.1. NCBI lineage: Eukaryota > Viridiplantae > Streptophyta > Magnoliopsida > Lamiales > Lamiaceae > Galeopsis > Galeopsis tetrahit. Next base: position 11,570,034 of record OY776125.1, on the reverse strand, counting down.
TGTACTCATCCTTGTTTTTTTCATAGATTTTACTCTAGGGGTATATGAGACAATTTACATGTTCTGGAAAATTAAAAAAATGCTTGGTGGGTGTACTCATAGGATCGCCGGGTGCCTTTAGCTGCGCCCGTTTTTATATGGAAGAAGGCCCAAGCTCCACTTGTCCAAGTAAAGAGGGCTGCAAAAATAGAAAACTGGAAAAAAAGGAAAAGGCCACGGTTATACGCACACACAGTACTATTGAGCACACCCACCCGACATTTTTTTAAAAAAAATTTTAAAGAACATGTGAAATGCCCCACATATCTCTTGTGTGAATTTTTTTTTTAAAAAACAAAGATAAGTACACCCACCAATTCTATTTTAAGCTAGAATCATCCTCACCATCATCATTAAAACAACCACCATCTTTCAATTTAAAAAAACTCTTAGGGTGTGTTTGGTTTGGGATTGGCCCATCCGAATTTGGATGGGCCATCCACAATCCCATCCATCTCCATCCAAATACCCATCCACTCCTATAATACATATATATACCTATTTTTATATAATCACATCACTCTTTTTTTTTCTTTTAATCACTCATTCTCTCTCCTACTTTCTCTCCTACTTTCTTCCACACATTTATTCTATCTCCTACTTGATTTGACATAAAATTCTCCATCCACACCTATTTTTCAATCTCAATCCAAACACAATTTTTATTCAATTACTATTCATGGATTACCTCCATCCATATTTTTCCAATCTCCATCTCCATCCCCATCCCATCCACCATCTTCCCTAACCAAACAGCACCTTAAGAAACACAAAATTACAGCCAAAATAAAATTTTTAGATTTTTTGATAAACTAAATTACGAAATACGGAGTAATGTATAAAAAAAAATTTGGGATTTTTTTTTAGTAAGAAGATGTATTTGACAATTTTTTTTCGAACAAATCAACATTATCCGAAAAAAAAGAGTTGTCCGAAAATTTTACCCGAACAAAGTGAAGATGTCTGAAACTTTTTCCTAAAATAACTCAATGTGTTCGAAAAAAAATCCTGAATAACGTTTATTTGTCCGAAAAAAAAATCGCACATCTAAAAAAAATATACATATTCAAATAAAATTAGGATGGCTTTATGGATATTCAAAAAAAAAATACATATTCAAATACATAATTTCAGATTTCTGCAAACTAATTAGGATGACTTTATGGATACGCAATGTAGAGATTACCTCCTATTCTATCCTAAGCCAGCTTCAGTCTCACTCCCATGCAATGCAATGCAATGCAGTCTCTCTCATAACATACATAAACACTACAAGAAAAATGCTAAAAGACAACGGTGAAAAACTGTTGTCATTCCAGCAAATGAACCGTTGTCGTAGCCACCGTCGTCATAGGTGGGCGCTGATTGACAACGGTTTTCCACCGTTGTAAAAAAGATGGAAAGACAACGGTTGAAAACTGTTGTCTTTTCGAATTAAAACTGTTGTTGTTGCATATGATTTTCATGAATTGCGTTGATAGACAACGGTGGACAACCGTTGTCTTTCTTACTTTTTACAACGGTTGAAAGATGTTGTCCTTCCAAGTGAAAACCGTTGTTGTTGCATTGAATTTCGTGATTTTTCCTGATAAACAACGGTTTTCCACCATTGTCTTTCCAACTTTTTACAACGGTTGAAAACCGTTGTCCTTTTAACTTTTTAATCATTGTAGTTTTGTTTTAACAACTATTTTTAATTGTTGTCTTTCTATTTTCTTCAAAATACCATAAACCTATGACAACGAAAAAATATCATTGTCTTTTCATTATATTACAAGAATATACTATATAATTGCAATTAATTTAATAATAATTGCCATCAAATTTCCAATCAAACAATTAATTGTAATAAGTATGCATACAATTTTGATTAACAACGCTAATTCACGAGTATTACCAACATTCATTAATCTAGTACACTATTAATTAAATAAAATTTTACACACAAATAAAAAAAAATGTAACTAACTGCACGTGATTTTTGCACTTCTCTTCTTATGAAGTGGGCACAAACCCTGAAAAATCAAATCAACAATGAGAAAACTAACAAAACAATGTGAAAGAAAAATTAAATATAAATCATCAAACCACAACAACAAATCAAACCGAGGATAGGGAAAATAAATTAAAAAAATAATTAAGTAAACAAACCTCTCAGGACAAACATCCTCTCCTAGAGGTTTTTCATTTTTGGTGTCATTTACAGAGTCCAATAGTGGAATGTAGCCTGGGAATGAACGCAAGCTTAGAACATAGGCAACAAGAAGTTGCCCAAGTAAATAATGCATGAAAATAATAATTTAGGCATGGAAGTTGTGCTTTCTAGGATTGTGTTTACCATCTCGATCAGTTCACACTTTTTGGAGTTGCAATTGTAAAGCAAAAGCGAGGCTTGTGAAAAATTCTTACAAGAGCGCAATGCTTATTGAAAATTTGAGACGTGAAAATAGATTCTTTCATAACCAAATGATACACAACTAAGATAAGATGTGCAGTTTATATTTGAATACTAACCTAAATAAAGTTCCTTCTTTTTTATAATAGCATTCTACCTGGAAAATGATTGAATTGATGCACAAGTATACTGTGGAACTGCAAATTCAAAAAGTAATTAGTAAACGAAGATACAACTCTTGTTGATATTTTATCACTTAAGAGTGAACACGCCTATTCAATATATAGAAAATAACAACCATAACTAAGATACAATCAATAGTGTCTACTGAACCCAAAAAATTCAGCATGGAAATAAGTTATATTCTGAGACCCAATTAAAAAAAATGTTTTTAACTACACTCACCACAATGGAGAGAGCCACCTCTAGGTGCACTAGTTAATATCAAATTTGGCAGCTTTATAGACTTGATAAATTTTCTAATCTTTTGAGCAAGGAAACTTTAGTCTCAACTTCAATAGCTTCACAGATCCATAATCTTTATGTTGAACACACTAAACATAACAACTTTTACATCCCAGAATAACCTGATCAATTGAATAAATAAGCAACCATAACCAAAGAATTATGAGCAAGGGGCTAATTTTGAGTTCTGAAAGCTCACTATACTTCTATAATACGTCAGAAAATATATGATTCTTGACTAAAGAATACTTACATAACACAATTAGATACATTTTTTTATACAAAGGAAACAAAAAAAGACAGACTTCTAGATTGAGCAAATAACAATTACCAGGAGCTCAAAGTCTCATAAACCTTATTTCTCTTTAGTTAATGATAATGGGGCCAGACAGCAAGGATAATCTATAATGCATCCATGCATAATATAACTAACATTATGAAAATTTTCCAAAGAAACTTAGCATACATGCATTGAATCTAACCAACTGTATTTCCATGGTCTTGTCAAGAATCTCACCCTACAAAAACACAGATGCCATTTCATTCAACATAGAAATCAATGAGCTAGGCAAAAATTACCAGTCATGCAACTAATAAGCCCTACAGAAACGTATATAACTACCACATTCAGCCGACTAATAAGTCTACATTTTATACCCTTGCGAAGACACTTGCATTCTTCCTGCATAATTTGAAAAGACAAAAAGGTAAGATTTATTTTACAATTTCATAACCATTTTTCATTGCTGGTAGAGCACGTAAAAGAATAAGCAAATAAGTAACAAAAAAGAATAAGCAAAGTGTGAAAAAACTCATCACTGTACAATACAAACAGAATTTGAGATGAATCAAGAGATAAATTGTGTAAACAACTAAGGAAAGCGACAATAATAGAACAAAACTTCAACATATGTTCGACTAATTAACTCGACAAGCATAACTTTTTTAGCCATTTTCTTTTATAACACTTAAATTAAATTCGTTCACATTTGATAAACTAACACTTAATTAAATTGCATAATTCGTAATAATGCCCTAATTACCTTAACGCCGAAATCTGAATAGAGACGCCTCCTTCACGCCGCCATCTGGGAGAACCGGACTGCAACTTATTTTTGCCGAAATTTGCTTCATGCCGCCACCTGCACGCCGCCGCCTAGACGCCATTAGGAGACAAAGGTGGTGAGGGGAAGTCGTCCGCGATTAGACGAAGGTGGTGAGGGGAAGTTGTTTGCGGAGACACGTCGGTGGTGAGGGGAAGTCGACACGAAGAGTCGTCGGTCAGTCGGTAGCTATATATATATATAACTGACGATTGGTAATTGGTATACACGGCAGTTATATATATATATATATATATATATATATATTTTTTTTTTTTTTTTGATGGATACACGGCAGTTATATATATATGACAGTTTCCAAGGCAATTTTAATTAATTTAAAAGTAAGATATAATATAGTATATAATTAGAATGTACATGCAGTATATTTTATATATTTAACTTCTTCTAAAAGTTATTTTTTTTGGTAATTTATTTGGACTTCTCAATATTAAAGTTCGATTGGGGTGATCAAGCAAAAATTTTCAATTAACATGACGACCAAAGTATAATTTTTGATCAAATTCTATCGTTTAAGAGGTGAAAACGTTATTTTATACTAGTTTTTTTAGCATTATTTTTGTTATTTTTAATTTCTTTTGAGACCTCTTTACAATTTTCTTTTATTGAACTAGAAGTTTTATATTTATTGCTTGAGAGATTTAAGAATTTTTTTTAATGAAACCGCCTACCAATTTCTAACTTCTTCACCATTGGTTTAAAATAAAAATGCAATAAAAGAAGTGTTGTTAAATTATATACATTTACATTAGGTATATATACATTTTCTTAATTTAATTTAAAAAAAAAATCAAAATTTAACTAAGCTAGATAAACAAAAAGTGCTAATTTTTTAACACATGAATTAAAATTATTGATTCTAATAATTAAATTAAAGTGCTAACTTATATAGTTGAGACAATGGTTATAAGATCTTCTCTTTCAGCACAACATCATTGATTTCACAACTCGAAAAGACAACAGTTATAAACCATTGTCTTTCAGCGCAAAATAACATATTGTATTACTTTGAAAGACAACAGTAAAAAACCGTTGTCATTCAATGAAAAATAGCATATTTTATTACTTTGAAAGACAACGATTTTTAACCGTTGTCTTTCAGCACAAAATATCATATTTTATTACTTCGAATGACAACGGTTAAAAACTGTTGCTTTTCAGCGTTTTTGGGAATAAACAACAACGGTCCCAAAATCGTTGTCTATCAGCGCACTTTCTTTTAAATTTCATTGATTTACAACGTAAAACGACAACGGATCGCCAAAACCGTTGTCTTTTAGCGCAAATATGAACTAAAAGACAACGGTTTTACTTTAAAATACATTTTTTAAACTTAAGACAACGATTTTTTTCAAAACCGTTGTCTATTGGGCGTTGTCATTCAGCTTTTTTCTTGTAGTGAAATTTCTTCCGTGGCCTTCACTCGATCTCCTCACTCCCATGCAACTCTCTCCTCTCCTCTGATCATAACATAAATTTTTTCCCTGCAGGCCTTCAGTCTCAGTACTCTCACCCACTCTAGATCTCTCTCTTAAAATGCCAATGCCAATGCCAATGCCAAGACATCTTCGTCATACGAACCCCTTAATATTTGGAAAAAAAAGTGGAATAGTAATTAATGGGAGATGAAGTGAGGTTGTGTTGATTTATTAGCTAGGATCTGCTGCAGCAGCTACTACTGTATATGCTTGTCTTGTCTAGCACACATACAAGTTTTGGAAAATTACTATAACCAGCTTGCAGCTTGTGTAGCACATAATTTCCAAATTTTCAGATTTATGCAAATTAAGGATGGCTTTATGGATAGGCAAGGTAGAGATACCTCCCCAACTTCAGTCTCACTCCCATGCAATGCAATGCAATGCAATGCAGTCTCTTTTATAATTTCTTCCCTGACCTTCACTCGATCTCCTCACTCCCATGCAACTCTCTCCTCTCCTCTGATCATAACATAAATTTCTTCCCTGCAGGCCTTCACTCTCAGTACTCCCACCCACTCTAGATCTCTCTCTTAAAATGCCAATGCCAAGACATCTTCGTCATACGCACCCCTTAATATTTGGAAAAAAAAGTGGAGTAGTAATTAATGAGAGATGAAGGGAGGCTGTGTTGATTTATTAGCTAGAGATGCCTCTTATCATACTTATTACATTTTTTCTTCCCTAGCCTTCAGTCACCTCACTCCTATGCAACTCTCTCATAACATAAATTTCTTCCCTTCAGTCTTAGTACTCTCAGTCTAGATCTCTCTCATAAGCCCATAATGCCAATGCCAAGACATCGTCATGCGCACCACTTAATTTGGTGTGCGTCAATTGTTATCGGTCTAATCGCACTAGTAGTCATCATAGCTGGGATTGTGGTCTACATTGTCTATCTGGCGATCGACCCAAAGGTGCCTCAATTCAGCATCCATTGAGCGAATCTGGACACCTTAGGCTTTGACGAATCGGGTGTCCTGACTATATGTGCACATTTCGTGCGTGCACATTTCGTGCACGATCCATACGTGCACAATTCATGTAAATTGTGTGTATGATATATATATGCATGTTTCATGCACGGCCTATATGTACACATTTTTATACTTATTTTAAAAGTTTTTTTACCCTTAGATATTTTTTACACTTCATTTTTTACATTTTAGTACTAACTTTTTTTAGAGTTACTATTAAGTGCAAAATGGGTGGTAAAATACTATTTATATCCTATATAAAAAGTAATTTTCCTCCCCCGCGTATCCCCATTATGCAGAAACTCATTTATTCTCAAAATGATAGAAGAAGGGGCGACTTGATAATACTATTGATACCCAATATAAAAAGTAATTTTCCTCCCTCCCCTATATGCTTGCAGCTTGTGTAGCACACTATTTCCAATTTCAGATTTCTGCAAATTGATCGATCCTCATTCTTTCTTTTATATTAAATTATGCGTGCATGGGTGACTTGAAAATTAAATTACAAACTAAGAATGACTTTATGAATAGGCAAGGTAGAGATGCCTCCTATCATACTTATTACATTTTTTCTTCCCTAGCCTTAAGTCACCTCACTCCCACGCAACTCTCTCTCATATCATAAATTTCTTCCCTTCAGTCTTAGTACTCTCAGTCTAGATCTCTCTCATAAGCCCATAATGTCAATGCAAAGACATCGTCATACGCACCACTTAATTTTGTGTGCGTCAATTGTTATCGGTCTAATCGCACTAATAGTCATCATAGTTGGGATTGTGGTCTACATTGTCTATCCGGCGATCGACCCAAAGGTGCCTAAATTCAGCATCCATTGAGCGAATCTGGACACCTTAGGCTTTGACGAATCGGGCGTCCTGACTGTATGTGCACATTTCGTGCGTGCATATTTCGTGCACGATCCATACGTGCACAATTCATGTAAATTTCGTGTATGATATGTATATGCATGTTTCATGCACGGTCTATATGTACACATTTTTATACTTATTTTAAAAGTTTTTTTACCCTTAGATATTTTTTACACCTCCTTTTTTACATTTTATTACTAACTTTTTTTAGAGTTACTATTAGGTGCAAAATGGGTTTTAAAATATTATTTATATCCTATATAAAAAGTAATTTTCCTCCCTCGCCTATCCCCATTATGCAAAAACTCATTTATTCTCAAAATGATAAAAGAAGGAGCGACTTGAAAATACTATTTATACCCAATATAAAAAGTAATTTTCCTCCCTCCCCTATATGCATGCAGCTTGTGTAGCACATAATTTCCAATTTCAGATTTCTGCAAATTGGTGGATCCTCATTCTTTCTTTCAGATTAAATTATGCGTGCATGGGTGACTTGAAAATGAAGTTACAAACTAATGATGGCTTTATGGATAGGCAAGGTAGAGATGCCTCCTATCATACTTATTACATTTTTTCTTTTCTAGTCTTCAGTCACCTAACTCCCATGCAACTCTCTCTCATAACATAAATTTCTTCCCTTCAGTCTTAGTACTCTCAGTCTAGATCTCTCTCATAAGCCCATAATGCCAATGCCAAGACATCGTCATACGCACCACTTAATTTGGTGTGCGTTAATTGTTATCGGTCTAATCGCACTAATAGTCATCATAGCTGGGATTATAGTCTACATTGTCTATCTGGCGATCGACCCAAAGGTGCCTCAATTCAGCATCCATTGAGCGAATCTGGACACCTTAGGATTTGACGAATCGGGCGTCCTGACTGTATGTGCACATTTCGTGCGTGCATATTTCGTGCACGATCCATACGTGCACAATTCGTGTAAATTTTGTGTATGATATGTATATGCATGTTTCATGCACGGTCTATATGTACACATTTTTATACTTATTTTAAAAGTTTTTTTACCCTTAGATATTTTTTACACCTCCTTTTTTACATTTTAGTACTAACTTTTTCTAGAGTTACTATTAGGTGCAAAATGGGTGGTAAAATATTATTTATATCCTATATAAAAAGTAATTTTCCTCCCTCGCCTGTCCCCATTATGCAAAAACTCATTTATTCTCAAAATGATAAAAGAAGGGGGGACTTGAAAATACTATTTATACCCAATATAAAAAGTAATTTTCCTCCCTCCCCTATATGCTTGCAGCTTGTGTAGCACATAATTTCCAATTTCAGATTTATGAAAATTGGTCGATACTCATTCTTTCTTTCTGATTAAATTATGCGTGCAGGGGTGACTTGAAAATTAAGTTACAAACTAAGGATGGCTTTATGGATAGGCAAGGTAGAGATGCCTACTATCATACTTATTACATTTTTTCTTCTCTAGCCTTCAGTCACCTCACTCCCATGCAACTCTCTCTCATAATATAAATTTCTTCCCTTCAGTCTTAGTACTCTCAGTCTAGATCTCTCTCATAAGCCCCTAATGCCAATGCCAAGACATCGTCATACGCACACCTTAATTTGGTGTGTGTCAATTGTTATCGCTCTAATCGCACTAGTAGTTATCATAGCTGGGATTGTGGTCTACATTGTCTATCTGGCGATCGACCCAAAGGTGCCTCAATTCAGCATTCATCGAGCGAATCTGGACACCTTAGGCTTTGACGAATCGGGCGTCCTGACTGTATGTGCACATTTCGTGCGTGCATATTTCGTGCGTGCACAATTCGTGCAAAATTTGTGTATGATATGTATATGTATGTTTCATGCACGGTCTATATGTACACACTCGAGAGGTAGTTGTTAGATTGAGTTTTTTAATTTGGCAAAACCTTATGTAAATCAGTTTTACCATGGGTGTAAATTTAAACAGTAATGGAGTAGTTGTTTTATGTAAATATATCAGCCTGATAGTATTCCTTGTTTCATTGAAAAATATTAGTTGTATAACTGTAGAAAGATACTCACTCCATCCCATAGAAATTTGCACACTTTCTATAAATGGATGTCCCATACCAATTTGCACACTCCATAAAATAAAATATCTCTATAATCCCCACCCTCAAAATATACTCTTATTTACCCATTTCTTAAATTGTGTGTCATCACAGGTGTGCAAGTTACTATGAGACGGAGGGAGTAGTTACCAACCGGTTGCATAGTAATTTTGTCTTACATAAACCAGCTATTTAAATTTTACAGAGGCACTAGTATGTCTTATAATTGTTGGTGAAGTGCAATAGATGGGAGAATTATAATACATTTTAGTAATCAGTTGTTTCTATAGACAAATTACAGAATGCAATTCAAGAGCATATAAATTGTATCTGATATTTCAACAATTTAAATCTTGTCCTTATAAATGTACAAGACTAGCGCCTTCTACGGATACGGAGGTTATACAGCCTGTGACTCACATTGTATACTTGTTAGAATGTAGATTATGAAGATTGCAACTGAGTATACTGAGAAGGTGAAGATAACTCGTAATTCAAACAGCAGAGCACTGTACAGGGCAAATAGCTTGTCTATGGAAACGAACGAACACAGTAGCTTGTTTCGATTCAAATAATTCCTGAAACAACATGATCAATGCTGGTTACGAGCTTTCTTCAAGGCCATACAAATTAAACGAAATCACTAACCTGGGCTGCTAATAGCTGTTCCAAATTCTCAATTAGACTATTATGTGACTCATGAAGTTGTTCTTGCCTTTCCAATAGTTCTTCCTGCTGTTTATGTCCAAATTCAGCCAATGTACAATAGAGTTGCCCTGTAAATTTACATGACATTTTGTAGTGAGGGATTCATTAAGATTAAAGACAAAAATAGACAAAGCCTTGTGTAAACTTGTTTTACCGAACAACTCTTGTGCATTTTATGTGTATTTTTAAATCATATTAGTTGTTTTTACTATAAAGTGCTAGTTGTGAACGTTAAAACTGTTTAACAAAAAACAAAAAAAATGGTACCTGCTCTACCACTCTTGATGTTTCAGCAACTTGCTGAGTTCGAGCATCTTTCGAAGCCAACGGGTTGTGAACTTGTTTCGAATTCTGCAGAAAAATCTCCCAATTTTTCTAGTTTTACTTGTGCATATTCAGCAGAAAGCTGCTTTAACTCATTCACTAATCTCTATGTTTGACGCTTAAAAGTAAATAAGTATTTGGAATGGAACACGCATTTTTTATTCTTAGCATTCTCGATCAATTGGAGACCCTTCCGATCATTCAGACATCCCTTTTGTGTACATTCCCGCGTCGTCTCCTCCTCCCGACAACTTGTTATTTGCCTGACTCGACGAAAAGAACCATCCCCGTGCTGAAACTAATAATTGAAAATAAAAACACCAAAGGACAGTAAGGCCTAACACCCATTATGTTCATTCCTGTAACAAATTAATATAAATCTTTCGATTAAATTATCATTCTTATACGTCAGATGAATCAAAATAGCACCTTTTCAACTACTGAGTTAATGAACATTAAAAAAAAATCAATCTTTTGAATGGCGGTTTGCAATTTACATACAGTGAACTTAACATGTAGTATTATATATCACTATGTATGTAATTTTCTTGAAAAAACAGATTTGTTTCCTTATTTGGTCTTCTTTTCCAAGTAAGTCTGTAAAAGTATCCATATTCGTTTGAACATAAATATTCTGAACAAGTAACAAGTTTCAAATTCCAATTGCATCAAGAACTACACAGCAAGCAAGCAAAAAGAAGAAACAATTCAAAATAAGGTAGGGGCTTCTAAGAATAGTAAAAGTGTGTCTAAACTATGAAAAATCCATTAATCTAATGGTGTATATTTGATAACCTGTTACTTGTTGCATTTGGTGTCGCAGAATCCATTGCTTTATATATTGCAATTTTTTTTAATTCAATTTTGGTATTTTCTCATTCTGTTTCCAATTTACAGTACGCATCATTTTTTCATGAATTGGTTATGCACTCATGCAATTTTCGTGAATTGATTATGCATTCTTGCAGTGGTTTAAGGAGTTTCTGGAAAAATTGGCTTTGAATTTTTTGGGTGAATTGGATGGTGGTTTAATGGGTTTGGTTGGATTCTTTTTGATAAATTTGAAGGTTTGGTGAGAGGGATGTAATTGAGATTCTGTTGAATTTTTTTGGACTTTTAAAATCTCCGAATTTTTTAAAGTCTTTCAAAATTTTGAAGTATTCAATACGAATTTTAAAAAGTCTTTAGAAATCTTTAGGGGATTGGTGTGCTACGGACTCGAGTGCATGTTGTGCACCCTAGTCCATGTTGCACTTTTCAGTTTACTGACTTACATTTTTGGTAAATGGTGTTGCACTTTTCAATTATTAAATTGTATAATAATATTTTTAGTTATAGTGACTTACACTTTTTATTAGTAATATTGTGCACTACTTTTCAGTTTAATAACTTACACTTTTCTTTAGACTAGGGTGCACAACATGCACTCGAGTCCATACTAGACAGAGTTTCAATGGATTCTCTTAGAAAACTCTCAAAGAGAAGAATTTTTTTTTGTTGTTCTTCTAATAAAATTTCAACTACTAACCTACCCCATTAGTCTCGATAAGCATCACAGATTCTTCACCACCATTATTATCGTGAAAAAAATTACAGTATTTTAAAATTATGTTTTCTCTTTAAAAATTATACTACCCCTAATTTGCATTAATGCCAACTTTAAGACAATGTTCTTCAGATCATCTAAAAGATTTTGGTGGTCAAGATCGTCACCCAGAAATGCATATGAGTTATTCAATCTCCGCCCATGCATCATTAAGAAATGTGATTGAGAGATTTTTTGTTATTTTCAAATTGCAATTCACAATTTTCAAAACCTACAAGTGTGTTCGATATACGTTTGCATCAATAGTTTTAGGGGCGTAATTTATGGAAATTCATGTAAATCAATAAAAAAATGTGTATTTCAGAATCTTGTCAAATCTATGAAAATTCATATAAATCAATAAAAAAAGTCAGTCAAAATTTTCTAAATCCACTGACTTTTTAAAATCCAAAAAAATTCAACACAGTCTCAATTGAATACATCCCCTTGTTTTGTGTGTGTTTATTGAATACTCACTCCACTTTTAATTAAGTGTCATTTTAACAATTTTCAACAAATTAAGATATATAATTATGGACCATTTTACCCTTCATTAAGAATAACTAATTTTAATATTAAATTTATGTTTAGAAATTGAATGTGGCCAATATTGTAGGTGATATTCATGTATACAATAATTAAGGTTTAACATGATTTATGTTGTAATACTATATTCAAAAGGGAAAAAACTTAAATCAAGGTAAAGAAAATGGAGGAAATATAATGTATAAGGGTAAAATTGTCCAAATTAAAGAAAAAAAGTGTAGAATGACACTTATTTTGAAAATATTAAAAAAGGCAAAGTGACACTTAATAAAAAAACGGAGGGAGTAGTGAATTAAATATATGTTTATTGTAAATATTATTTCAAGAATTGAATTTATCGGCTAGTTAGTATATCAGCGGAGCAAATCTTTTAGTGTGTACGTACTATCATTAAAGTACAAGCTTTTCTTTAATTAGTATGTACTATAGGTTCGAGAGTGTGGTTGTTGGGTTAGAATCGTTAGATGATTCGATAAAATACCTGTGTTTTTATGTTGATGTGTTTTGATCTTTGTTCAGTTCTCTTATCCTATTTTAGTCCTCAAAATTAAAGGTTGTAGCACAGTGTTAACATTTACAGGGGTTCATTTTTTTATCCTAATATAAGCTTAGTTGGATTGTAGTTTAATAGTACAATTTAAGATGAATGCGAGGAACATATTTATGTTCTGTCAAATGCAACTCATTTGCGATACTTCTGAACATTCAAATATTGAAGAAAGAAACAAACATATATTGTATATACTAAGTGAATTTAGAAATATATCAATAAAATATGGTGACTATTTTTCTTTGCTTACTTGAGATGAATATTTTTTACTTGTTCATTAGTTTAGTCTATATATATAGATTAACAACTGATCACTTTATTAATGTCTTGAATAAAATACTGGCATTCTCATCTCAACTCATTTGATGCAGTGTAGAAATTGGGGTACAGCTGTACCCCCAATTTTTTTTATTTTTTTTTAAATCTTAGGTAAAAAAATTAATTAATTAGTTAATTTTGACACAAATTATTTTAGTTGCATCCCATTTCATTTCTCAACTCAAATTAAAAAGGTTCAACAACATTTTGTTCTCAACAAAGTGAAAGACTCGGGTTCAACATTTTAAAACTATTTCAATTCTCTTACCGTCTCAAAAGTTAATACACAATACTTTTTAATTTTCACTGTTAAATGATGTTATGCATTTTTTTTATTATTTAAGTTGCACTAAATTGTATTACTTTTATTATTAAATACTCAATCTGTTCCGGTGAAAATTAATTTAAAAAAATTTGTTCGTCCCAATGAAAGGTACTCATTCTTTTTTTTGGCAAATAATGCTCTCTCACATTTCAATATATTCTTTTTTCTCAATGATCAAAGATAATGGGTAGTTTTCGACGAGACGAAGAGAGTAGTATTTTGCTTAATATTTTCCGCACCCCCGAATTTTAAATCCTGGATCCGCACTGGTTATGTGTTAATTAATTAATTGTGTTAATTTATCTATTCAAATTATCATTTTTCGCATCTTGAGATTTTAATTTATTTGTTGATTCATATTAATTATTCGTTTACCATCATGTGCTCTATTCTATGAGTAATATATAAAACATGGATAAATTAAAAACATAATAAAAGATATTAAAACATGAGAAAATGAAATAACAACTTATGTGGGCTTATAATAAAATACGGGTCATTATGGACACTAACGTTTATATAGTTATCATTCTCTCAAACTCGTGCGACAATTATTCTGTTTTCTTGGGTTTCTAAGTCTTGTTTTATGTCAAGTTTAGACGTAGAAACGAGCATGTGAAGGTAAAGTATATATAGCCATTAGTATTCATAACGACCCGCGTTCCGTTATAAACGCTACACATATTGTTATTGTGTTTTCTAGCCATTGTGATTTTTTCTGATTGCAGTTTTGTTTCAATTGAGGAAATTGAAATACATGGATTTTAAAATTCATTGGAGATATAATTTACGTATTAATATATATATTTTTTTTAATTTATTTTAAGAAAGACTAAGATGTAAATTGCAAAATACAAATTAAAAAAATAATTAAAAAATATTAAACTTAAACAATAGATATCTGAGTTAGTGCGACAGAGAGCGACGGCACACAATGCAATTCGACATTCAAACTATTATAGTCTATGCGACACTCAAATTATGCTAAGAAAATCCCTATTTGAAATGTAAAGAGAAATCATCAGTGGCATAAATACTACTCCCTCCGTTTTTAATTAAGTGTCACTTTGCCTTTTTTAATATTTTCAAAATAAGTGTCATTCTACACATTTTTCTTGAATTTTGACAATTTTATCCTTATACATTATACTCTCTCCATTTTCTTTACCTTAATTTAAGTTTTTTCCCTTTTGAATGTAGTACTATAACATAAATCATGGATAAACCTTAATTATTGTAGAGATTTTTTACTAATAGAGTCATTATCACCACACATTCAACTAATTGCAACGCCTACTTAAAAGTTTATCTATTTGCTTCATTTTAGATATAAAAACCCATAATTACCCTTAAATCATACAAATTGAGATTTAAATTTTCGAAACTGCTATTAATTCCGAAATTTATTCTGCCTCAATTTTCGGATTCATTCAACTCCTCAATGTATTAGATTATAAAACTTTCCAAATTTATTTATAAAACTTGATGTTTTCAAGGGATTTGCTGAACCCCAAAAATCCGGCTCAAAATCGGCTCTGTCAACACCATGGTGGTTCAGAGCGCTGCCGCCGCCACAGAGATCTTCAAGAAACACGACCTTCCCTTCGTCGGTCGGACGTCTAACGACGTGCTCACCGTATTCGATTTCCACTAGGGAACGATGAGCTTTTGGCAACGTCGACAGCTACTGGCGGGTGCTCCGCCGCCTCAGCTCCAAGGAGATGTTCGTCAACCAGAGAATTAATGAGACGGCGGAGGTGCGCCACCGGATTAGGAACAACTTGGAGGGGTGGCTCGTGGAAGCATCCGATCGGTCGCGGGCAGAGGGCGGCATCGGCGCGGTGCGGGTGGGTCATTATTTATTTTTGATGGCGTTTAATTCGGTGGGAAACTTGATGTTTTCAAGGGATTTACTGAACCCAAAAAATCCAGAGGCGAGTGAGTTTTTTGAGTGCATGAATACGTCGATACAGCTTCACGGAAAGGCTAATATTTTTGGATTCATTGTCGTGGTTGAAGTGGATTGAGATCGTTTTAGAATCTCGGTCGATGATGTCATCGAGATCGCGAAGGTGATGAGCTCCAGATCCATTGCGAAGAACTTGGTAGGAGATTAGGATTGAGGTTTTGTTGGATTTTGATTTGAAGTTTAAGGTAATTGAATTTTCTGTTTAGGCTATGATCTCTACTTTTTTTAGTTTTGTTTAAGCTTTGGTTGTACTGATTCTTTTGTGATGGAATATGCATTAAAATGACGTTAATTTAGTTTGCATGTACTTCAATATGCATATTATTAAAATGCACTTTAATTTGCATACTCCTGAACGTAATTCACATGAACTTCAATATACATATGTTTAGACTGCACTTTAGTTTGCATGTTTTTATGCAAAATTGTCGAAATGCACTTTAGTTTGCATAATAGTGAACGTAATTCACATGAACTTCAATATGCATATGTTTAGATAATACATACGCTTCTATTTTTCTGTTCTTCTACACTTAGCCGTTTTTGCAGAAGCTTTTTCCTAAACCTGTAGATTGAATTGCAGATTTCTGAAAACCCTCATTTTAACAAGATTATCTTTTAGGAAATTTTTTATATTTTAGATATACCTACTTTTTAGGAAAATTTTAAATCTTTGGAAGGTGCTAAAATTTCTCTGTTTTTGAAATTCTCCCTTAATCGGATAATTATGATAATTATGGTATATAATTGACTTTTGAATTCCTATAAAATATCCGATTTATTTGAAATTAATTGAAGGGTATAAATGTCTCAAAGTTTTCAATTTGATGCTATTAGACAAGAAATTATATTGTAGGCTTTATTAGATAAAACTAGTAGTGAAATTATCTTATTAATAAATAACCCATTATTGTATACATGAAATGAATATCACCTACAATATTGACCACATTCATTACTAAACATAAATTTAATATTAAAATTAATTATCATTAATGAAGTATAATAATTACCTTTTCATGACACCGAAAGTCATAACAGCCTCATCAAACCACCCAACAACTGAAGTATTAGGCTCCGTTTGGATGGAGGGATTTGATCAATGGATTTCAAATTCTTCATTCAAATCCACTCCACTTGTTTGGATTAAAAAACAAATGAATGGATTTAAAATCCTTACCATATTTTTTTAGTTAAAATTGAGAGGATTTTAAATCCTCTCTAAAATCATGTCATTTGAAATTCATCTATTTTCAAAACCTTCCATTTGAAATACCTTCTCAAATCAAATCCTTCCATCCAAACACAACCTTAGTTTTAATATTCAATTTTCTTATTTTAATTTTAGTTTTCATACTTAGGTTGCGTTTGGATGTAGGGATTTGATTTGAGGAGGTATTTCAAATGAAAGGTTTTAAAAATAGATGGATTTCAAATGACATGGTTTTAGTGAGGATTTGAAATTTCTCTCAATTTTAACTATAAAATGTATGGACACAAATTTAAGTATTTGAAATCCACCCATAATCCAAACACGTGGAATGGATTTGAGCTGTGGATTTGAAATCCATAGGCCCAAATCCACCCAACCAAACGCAACCTTATATTTACAACATGAATAACACGAAATTAACGGATTGGACGATGTACTAAGCTGTAAGAATATAATATGTTGATTGCATTCCTTCAAAGAGTTCCAAGATATACATATAAACTAAGCATATAATTCTAGGCTATGACTATTGAAACAATAAACACCATTTAATACCTACCATATACAAATTAGGACACTGCTATTATAATGTTATTTATTTACATATATATATTCTATCATACACCATATTCATCTTTTATTTATTTAACCTACAAAAATCTCGATTGTTGTCAGGAGCAGGCAACCATGAAAAAAGAGAAAACGTTTTATTTATTTTTTTAGACCTAAAACTACAACGGCGTGGATATATGGTAGACTTAGCAATAGGCAAACGAAGTTTGCAATCCATATTCAACATGAACTTAATTGAACCTGCCAGACTCTTCATTGAGTTCTGATCGTCCCTTTTAGTTCGAAATTTATTTTGCCTTTCTTGTACGACAAGTTGACAACACCTACTTGATCTAAAATGAGAGGAATGGAATAGGATAGTTGCGCGTAGTTGAGTTCCAATGATTGATTGGCCTTAACATCGAACGTCGGGGCCAACAAGTCGGCTATTTTATGGCCCCGAAAGCTTAGGTTTAATTTTGTGTTGTAATAACTTGCATACACTTTTTCATTGTAATTCACTTCCCTGACAACGACTGTGATTTATATAGTGAGCACGATGCCCAATTTGTCAAAGTCTAAGTTGTCTAGATTAGCTCGGTGGATGCTGATTTGAGGCACCTTTGGCTTGATCGTGCATTAAACATGCATATACATATCATGCACGAAATGTGCACGTACGGATCGTGCACAAAATGTGCACATGATATTTGTATTTTATTCACCCCCTATTGTTACTTTGCAATGTTTCTTAGGGTAACACTTGTGTGCATCCGTATGCACCATACCCCCTAATTTTAATTTTTTATTTATATTTTACCTATACCCACTAATTTAATAAGTTCACCCTTAAATCATATTTTTATTACAGTTATCTGCACCCACTCATTTTATGAATTCACCCATCAAATCATTATTTTTACCACTACACCAGCTCATTTTATGAGTTCACCCCCAAATTATTTTTTTACCACAATTATCTGCACCCGCTCATTTTATGAGTTCACCCCCATATTATATTTATACTACAGTTATCTGCACCCACTCACTTTATGAGTCCACCCCAAATTATCTGCACCCACTCACTTTATGAGTCCACCCCAAATTATCTGCACCCACTCATTTTATGAGTTCACCCCCAAATATTTTTTTAAAAAATAATTACATTTAAAAAATTATATTAACTTTTTATTAATTTACACAAAATATAATAAAATCAACCCTAATTTATACATTTACAATTTGCAGTCGAGTTACTGTCTATTCACCACTAAATCACCCATGTTTTTAAAAATAAAATCCTAAAAACATAATTAAAAAAACTATCGTAATTAGTCTAAATCTCAATTTTTTTTCTTTTTAATTTTTTTTTCCATTTTCATTTTCAGTTTTTATTCTAAACTTTTTATTTCTAGCTTTTTTTTTTCTTTAGTATTTTTCAAAATTTTAATATAAAATAATATTATATGTATGATTTTATTATAGTCGCTAATACAATAAGTAATAACCAGTAATACTATAAACAATAATCAGTAATACCATTAACAATAATTAATAATATCTTATACAATAACAAATAATTGCACACATCTAATTATATTCAATAATACCAAAACCAATTATTAGTAATACCACGAGCAGTAATCGGTAATACCATTAATATTAATCAGTAAAATTTTATACAACAACAAATAATTTCACACATCTAATTATATAAAGTAATACAAAAAAATAATTATCAGTAATATCATGAAGGCATGAACAGTAATTAGTAAGTAATACCATGAACATTGATCATTAATATCTTATACAATAACAAATAATTTCACAAATCAAATTATATTCAGTAATACCAAAAACAATTATCAGTAATACCATAAACAATAATATATAATACCATAAATAATAATAATAATAATAATCAGTAATGCCTTAAGCAATAAAAAATAATTCCACACAATCAGTAATACCACAAACAATAACCAGTAATACCACAATTAATAATCAATAATACTGTAATCAATAATCATTAATATTAATTCAATATTGTATTAATAGTAATACCACAATCAATAAATAATAATACCAATAACAATAATATCATAAAAAGTGGAGGGAGTGCAGATCGGGGTATACTGAAGAAAATAGAGGGTGCACATTACCAAGCCCAATTGAAGAGAACTCTAGCCAAATAGAAGGGCACCCTAGGTCGGCAGTCGACACCTGAGATTTCATCGACAAGGTCACGACTTCGAGTGTCGGCCGATCAGAGATCCATCGACAACATACTCACAGTCCTCCGTCGGACCGTCGTCAACCGGAGGAAGAAGCTGCACATGAGCATGGTGAAGAAGACGAAGCAATGTAGCTTCGATTTGGACAAAGATGAACAACGAGAGCGAAGCGACATCGACCTGAGTGTTGCAGGCAAGCGCCATTGATGTCGGAGACGCTCCTGGATCGCAAACACAAAAGAGATTGATCGAAGCAGTCGCGTCGGTGGTCGAAATGAGTAGAGGTTTTCGGCCGCCATAGATCGTGGTCGAGATGGAAGATGATGTCGATTGTCATGGAATTGAAGAATCGCGATTGCGATTTGAGAAGGGGTCTTGGGCTTTAGCGTCCGGGACGGAAGCGCCGTCGTCGCCGTGGAAGGGGTGTTCGGATATGGTGGTGGTTGGGTCACCCACCGACCGACATGGATTTTCGACAGGTCATTTACTCATCAAATTAAAATTAAAATTCAGGTGCCTCGCCGATCGACTATAATAAAATCATACCTATAATATTATTTTGTATTAAGATTAAAAAAATATACATGAAAAAAATGAAAAAGAAAGACAGGAAAAAAAATAAAAGAAAAAAAAACGAAGAAATAAAAAATTTGGAAAAAAAAATGAAAATGGGAAGAAAAAAGGAAAAGATGATGGGAAAAAATTTTAAAAGAAAAAAATCGAGATGAATTGGTGGTGAATCGACGGTAACTCAACAATAACTCGTCTGCATATTGTAAATATATAAATTAGAGTTTATTTTATTATACTCTGTGTAAATTAATAAAAAGATAATATAATTTTTTTAAATGTGATTATTTTTTAAAAAATATTTTGGGGTGAACTCATAAAATGAGCGGGTGTAGATAATCGTGATAAAACAATAATTTGGGAGTGAACTCATAAAATGGTGGGTGCAGATAACTGTGGTAAAAAATGATTTGGGGGTGAACTCATAAAATGAGCGAGTGCAAATAACGTGGTAGAAAAAGATTTGAGGGTGAACTCATTAAATGTGCAAGTGCAGATAATTATAGTAAAAAATAATTTGATAGGTAAACTAATTAAATGAAAGTATTTGGCTGTTTCTTAATCTTTCCAAACCAGATGATTATTTATTAGTAACCTTAACAACAAAGAAAACAATCAACCAGTCTCAAGCCACCTAACAAGATGTAAGAAACACAAACTTCACATACAGTAGTGCAAAAAGAACATTTTATCGTGTAACATCCAATCAAAAAATATTATTGTAAAAATAATACTATAAAAATTACATCTTCAGTTGTAAATTTTGACTTGACAGGAACTATGAAGGAATACTAGAGAGAGGCTAGGAGTGAGAACTGAAGAAAATTGTTTATTAAAAGTAGTTTAATTTGTTCTATTAATTTTAAAAAATTAATTTATATAAAAGAAGAGTAATATAGTAAATATTAAAATATAATTTAAAAGATAATTTAGTTAAATGAAATCTACATAACAGGTAGCGGATTCATACGACGCCACATGACGTAATTTGACATACCAACTACGATTGTATAATTTGACTACTGTAAGAAAAATCCAATAAACACATTCTTTGTAGATTAAAAATAGAATTGAACACACTTTTAATGGAGGAAGTGAGTGAGTACCATTTTTCATGTTCCACTATTTTAATAATTTAGATTGCGAAATCTGCTGTTGAAATGTAGAATACAGAAAATGATACATGTAATTTCATTTAGTCCCAAATACTTTACTTCCATATAAGAAAAACGCCTTATTTATTCTTTACAGCTGGCTTATACATTTATTTACTACCAAAATAGGGCGCGGTTATATACACACCAACCTATTGAGGACACCCACTGGACGAGTACACGCACAGTAAGTAAGATGAGGATACGCACGTGAAAAGTTCTATAATACCCCTCCTTCATGCACTCTAATTAAGCCGTTTCTCTCATTTTCCCTCATTTTTTCACGGGACACCCACCTTCTCTCTCCCCCCTCCCAAGGTCGCCGACGTCTCTCCGGGGCGCCGCCCTGCCCCGTTCGCCTCCCCTCCTTTCAGTACCGCCGCTTCCGCCTCCGCCTCCGCCTCGCGTTCTCCTTGTCGCCGCCCCTCCTCCGCCTCCCAAGACCACCGATGCCCACCTCCTCCCTCCCACTTCGCGCCGCCCCGTTCGCAACACCCCTCCTCCGTACGGTCGTTTGCACCCATTTGGAGGTCGCTGCCATCGAAGACCTCCTTCCGCGACGGCCGTAGCACCCCTCCTCTCCTGAGATTGCAAAATTAGGGGTTTTTTTTCTCTTTTTTTTATCTGCAAAATTAGGTTTTAGATCTGCAAAATTAAGATCTATAATATTTTCATATCATTTTTTCGAATTCGATTTTAGGTCTTTCTTCAAAAATTTTTACTATATTTCTTCTTAATTTTTTTTTTTTGTGTACTCATCTTCGTTTATTTTAAAATTTTCACAAGAGTCTGTGTGTGCCGTGTGCGGATAAACGTGGCCACCAAAATATAATCTCTCATTAGTCCTTTTATTTTCTATTGATGGGCTTGGTCCAAAGTTGTAAGCCCATAAGGCCCATTAAATCCACTCACGAGTCACGAGCCTTAATTAGGGCGCGAACTGTGCACAAGTATCTTGAAGGTAAAACTTTGCATTTTTATCATCTTTCTTCCGATCTCCGCTTCTTGTCGGAAGCTAGATTTCTGACGGAGTGCGCAAACTGACTATATCTGATTTCAGGTTAAGTATTGCTGAAGATGTATCTCCAATGCTACATCAATTAGAACGGTGACAAAGTTTACGCTACGAAGGTATTTACCGGGCCTATTTCTTTTGAGTATAATTGTTGCTTACAGTTCTGCAATGTATTTGAAAACTGGTTACTGGTTACTTAGTTTGGCTATGTTCTGAAAACTGGGTTAACATTTGAGTTATGAGCCAATTCTTATGCTTACTTAGTTTGGCTATGTTCTGAAAACTGGGTTAACATTTGAGTTGTGAGCCAATTCTTATGCTTTGTTGTTGTTTGAAGATTATTTTGCCTGAATTTGTTTTCTATGCATTAACTTGTATTATAAACGTTTGAAGCTTGATTTATGATCAAAGTGTCACTTGCTAAGCGCTTTTGTAAAGTCTTGACTATCACAAATGTTCCCTCTGTTCAAGTGATTTTACAGCTATGTCTTCACCTGTCAGTGAAAATTATGTTTGTTTACTCGAGTGGCTTGAAAGTATATCTGAATTCAAGATTTCTAAGGTTGTGTTTGGATGTAATCCATAATCTAAATTCACTCAACTTGTTTGGATTGCATTAAAAATTAAATTAATGGATTTCAAATACTTAACATTTTTTTTTTTAGTTAAAATTGAGAGGGATGCATCAATTTTTTAATTTTTTTCATTTGAAAATTTTAAATCCATCAACTACAACCTCTTCCCGAATGCTTTGCAACATTCTTAATCATAGCCCCGAATGCTTTGCAACATTCTTAATCATAGCCCCGAATGCTTTGCAACATTCTTAATCATAGCCGTGCAATTATTGCAATAGTTCAAAAGTTATAAAAAAGTAGTCAAGCATACATCACCCTTTGCGTTTCTCCTCACTCGAGATACAACTAATTCATATCAATACATGAACTCTTGTTTGAATTTTTTCAATTCACTTATACTCGAGATGTCAAATATATCAAGCTTTTATCATGTATTATATGAGTTCGGTCATATAATACATGATAGCTCGATCTATTTGGCATCTCGAATATAAGTGAATTGAAAAAATTCAAACAAGAGTTCATGTATTCATATTGTATCTTGAGCGAGTACAAACGCAAAGGTGATGTTATGCTTGACTCCTTTTTTTAGATCTTCTGAAATATTGCAATAATTGCACTTTTATGATTAAGAATGTTGCAAACCATTCAAAAGAAGTTGTAGGGGACTATCATAAAGGGATGAAGTCCTGATAAATTACGGGTACGGACGTACGGTTCCTAACAACCCCTATGATTAGAATGATTTTGTTTTAATGGAGGTTCCTAACAACCCCTATGATTTTGTTTTAACCGATGAGACTGATTATATGCTCAAAAATCTAATATTCTTTTCAAACAAGTCCAGTTCTGATTTAGTTGTTTTAATCCAGGAGACTGATTATATGCTCAGAAATCTAATATTCTTTTCAAACAGGTCCAGTCCTAGTAAGAACTCTTTTAAGGTCGTCCCTCTCTCTACTATTACGAACATTTTTGCTCGATTCTAAACTTGCAATTTTAAGGAAGAACTAGAGGAGTTGAATCATTAATTGATGGATAAAAGGGTAGTCATTCGTTCAAGAATGCATGAAAAGAGGCTGAATCCCACAACCTTTTGTTGAATGAAATTTCTGCATAATCCACAAATTTCATTTAACAAAAGGTTGCGGGCTTCAACATCTTTTGATGCAATCTTGAACGGATGACTACCCATCCTTTAATCAATTACTGATGTTTCTTTCAACTCCTCTAGTTCTTCCTCAGAATTGCAAGTTTTAATTCGAGCAAATGCTCGTAGTAAGTCGGACTACCCTACTTTATTTACCTTAAGTTCTAAGTAGGGTTGGACTGATCGTTCGGGGTATTTGACTTGTTTGAGAAGAAAATCTGATTTATTTGACTTGTTTGAGAAGAAAATCAGATTTCTGAGCATACAATTTGTCTCGTCGACCTAAATCAACTGTGATTAGAACAAAATGAATTTTTTTTTGGTTTAATTTTTTTTTTTGCCTTTTTTCTGAAATTATTTTCTAAAATTTGATACATTTTCTATTTTTTTTTCGAAAATCTATTACTGTACTCCACTTTTTGGGGAAAAAAATCTAAAATAATTTTTTTCTTCCGACTCCGGTGGTGATTGGGGGATGTATAAATTAGTATTGATTGAATTATATTTTGTATAATGAATAAAAGGATAGTATAAGTCTTTTTAGATGTAATTTTATTTTTTTAAAAAAAATGGAGGGTGAAGTCATAAAATGAGGGGCATTTAGCCGTGGCCAAGTTGTAAGCCCATAAGGCCCATTAAATCCACTGAATACAAAAAATAGGGCTCACGAGCCCTATTTAGGGCACGAATCAATCATTGCGAAGGCGCGAACCGTGCACAAGTATCTTGAAGGTAAAACTTTATCATCTTTCTTCCGATTTCCGCTTCTTGTCGGAAGCTAGATTTCTGAAATTGACTACATCTGATTTCAAGGTAAGTATTGCTGAAGATGTATCTCCAAGGCTACATCAATTAAAACGGTGACAAAGTTTACACGACGAAGGTATTTACCTGGCCTATTTCTTTTGAGTATAATTGTTGCTTACAGTTCTGCAATGTATTCGAAAATTGGTTACTTATTTTGGCTATGTTCTGAAAACTGGGTTAACATTTGAATTATGAGCCAATTCTTGTGCTTTGTTGTTGTTTGAAGATTATCTTGCCTGAATTTATTTTCAATGCATTAACTTGTAGTATTATAAACGTTTGAAGCTTGAATTATGATCAAAGTGTCATTTGCTAAGCGTTTTTGTAGAGCTTTGACTATCACTTGTTATCCCTAATTTATCACTTTTTCAAATGTTCCTCAGTGATTTTACACCCATGTCTTCACCTGTCAAGTGAAGATTATGTTTGTTTACTCGAGTGCTTGAAAGCATATTTGAATTCAAGATTTCTAAGGTTGTGTTTGGATGTAATCCATAATCTAAATTCACTCAACTTGTTTGGATTGCATTAAAAAGTAAATGAATGGATTTCAAATACTTAACTTTTTTTTTTAGTTAAAATTGAGAGGGATGATCCAAACACAATCTAAAACACTTTACATTGCATGGGATTCCACAATTGAACGACTTTCCAATGTAAAGTGTTTTAGATTGTGTTTGGATGAGGGGATTTGATTTGAGAAAGTATTTCAAATGAAAAAATTTAAAAATTGATGGATTTCAAATGACATCCCTCTCAATTTTAACTTAAAAAAAAGATGTTAAGTATTTGAAATCCATTCATTTACTTTGCGTTTGTCCTCGTTCGAGATGCAACTAATTCATACATGATAAAAACTCGATCTATTTGACATCTCGAGTATAAGTGAATTGGAAAAATTCAGACAAGAGTTCATGTATTCATATGGATTAATTGTCTCGAGCGAGTACAAACGCAACGCAAAGGGTGATGTATGCTTGACTCCTTTTTTTTAGATCTTCTGAACCATTTAAGAATGTTGCAAACCATTCAGAGGTTGTAGGTGACTATCATAAAGGTGATGAGGTCCTCAGAGGTTGTAGGTGACTATCATAAAGGTGATGAGGTCCTGACGGGTACGGTTCTAATCATAGTTGTTTTAGATCGAGGAGACCGATTATATGCTCAGAAATCTAATATTCTTCTCAAACAAGTCCAGGCCTACTTGGAACTCTTCCCTCTTTATATTTAAAGAGGGAATCTCCCTACTATTACGAACATTTGCTCGATTATAAGCTTGCAATTCTAAGGAAGAACTAGAAGAGTTGAAAGAAGCATGTTAATTGATGATAGAAGGGTAGGTAGTCATTCGTTCAAGAATGCATCAAAAGAGGTTAATCCCATAACCTTTTGTTGAATGAAATTTGTGGATTATCTAAGGAAGAACTAGAGGAGTTGAAAGAAGCATGTTAATTGATGATAGAAGGTAGGTAGTCATTCGTTCAAGAATGCATCAAAAGAGGTTGAATACCATTACCTTTTGTTGAATAAAATTTCTCCCATAATCCACAAATTTCATTCAAGAAAAGGTTGTGGCTTCAGCATCTTTTGATGCAATCTTGAACAGATGACTACCCACCCTTCTATCAATTACTAATGTTTCTTTCAACTCTTCTAGTTCCTCAGAATTGCAAGTTTTAACTCGAGCAAATGCTCGTAGTAGTAAGTCGGACTACCATACTTTATTGACCTTAAAGAAGTTCTAAGTACCTTATAGAAGTTCTAAGTAGGGTTGGACTGATCGTTCGGGGTCTTTGACTTGTTTGAGAAGAAAATCAGATTTCTTTGACTTGTTTCTGAGCCTACAATCTGTCTCTTCGATCTAAATCAATTTGGTTTAAAATAAAATCATGAGGTTGTTAGAAACAGGATGGTCTTTAGGAATGTGTTACCATACTTTATTGACCTTAAAGAAGTTCTAAGTAGGGTTGGACTGATCGTTCGGTGTCTTTGACTTGTTTGAGAAGAAAATCAGATTTCTTTGACTTGTTTCTGAGCATACAATCTGTCTCTTCGATCTAAATCAACTGGGATTAGAACAAAATCATGAATGTGTTCACTCAAATTGAGATGGCCACTCGACATCTTGTAGATATTCAACATCGTATCGAGTTAAAAGGGGATTCAGAGGCCAACTTTACGGAGGAGATTCAGGCTTAGAAGGGGAGGATTGCATAATTTTGTGGTGTCTAATTAATACTCCCTCCGTCCCACAAGTGTTTGCAACACAAGATGGACACTTTTTTTAAGAAAAAAATATAATGAGTGGAGTGTTGAGGGGTAATTTTGTAAAATTATATGGATAAAGTAAAAAGGTGATTGGAAAGAGAGTAAAAGTAATGTCATTTTGTGTAAATATGTGAATATTGTGAGGGTGAAGTTTATGAGAGAGTTTTCATTTATAGGTGTGCAAACAATTGTGAGACGGACAAATAAGGTAAGTGTGCAAACAGTTGTGGGACGGAGGGAGTATGTTGCTTAAACCTTTTCTTTTTTGCAAAAAGATACTGATAAGAATTTAAAAAGATAAAGGATCAAACGCGGATTCAATAAAAGTTACATGACCATTTGTGATTTTTTTTTTCTGATAATTATTGTCCTAATAAATTAGTTTAAATTCAACATTTTCAAATTAACCCTAAATGATTTTTCAGTCTTAATCATATTTTATAATTTAGTTTTTTTTATTGATCTAACATAATTGAAAGTGTGTGCGCGTGCGAAATCAGAGGTGTTGTCTGTTGTGTTGGCACTATCCAGACAACATTTGGCAGCGGAAATTAAAATGCACGAAACAACAGAATATTCAAAATTTTGTATAGACTATAAATAAGTATATACCGTTTCACTAAAATATAATTAGTAAAACGAAGCCACAAACCTCTTCGAGATACGGCAAAGCCAATTTTACAAGGTGTTGACAACCCTAGGAATCTAAAACAAAGTTTATGAGACTGCCTCTCAATTTTAGCCTAACATAAACACTTCTAGATTTAAACAAATGTGCTAGTCTAATTGATAGAGATTACAATTATACTATCACACGAAAGGAGAGAAGAAACACAGATTTTTCTAAACTAGAAGCGCCACGCTTTCGATAGTCTTGTAATGGATTGTGTCTTCTTTCTTCTCTGCCTTGAAACGTTGAAGGCAGCCTCTATTTATAGATAAATTTCGTTAGCTTTCAACTCCCATAGATCACATGATCTATGTAACTTCCGCTTAACTCCTTAAAATAAGGTAACTTCCAATTTAGGCTTAACTTCCATTTGTGCTTACAATTCTTTCACTCCTTATGCAATCTGCATGACCTGGACACGTCCACATCTTCTAACTGGATCAAAGGAACATTACAAAAAACATAGAAAATTCGGAGTTAGGCGAATTATGATGTTGACCAAAGTGATGGAACATTCTGCACATCACGGGTACAACATCAGCAACAACCTTTTAGAATGGTTTGAAAAATCTAATTGACTATATGAAACTACCTCCCTTTTAGGTCTATACATATAATCTCCTAGACAAAATAAGTATGATACATATGTTGATTGGGTCTACAACAATCTATCATACTGTTGCATCGGTCCTCTATTAATTGACCACGTTTTCAACTGCATGCAACATTCATAGATCAGTTTTTACATGATCTATAACCTCTTCCACAAACTCCTTAAAAGTAGGAACCACCATGCATGCTCTTAACTTCTCACTCCTTGTATTTATGCAACCGCTTGACTTGGTAACTTCCACGTCTTCAATCCTGCATACAAGGACATTAAGAATAACATCTAAAATCGAAGTTAGTGTTAGGAGAAAGGGCAAATTAAGCATCACATTTTGTACAACACTCGACAAACAGGGTTGTCAGGAGTGTTGGATCAAAATAAGCATCACATGTACAACATGAACAATAATTAATCAATCCTAAATGAATTTTCAATCTAATCATTTTTCATAATTCATTTTTTTAATTTAATATAATATAAGCTGAGAATTTAATATAATAAATATGAAATAAAAATAGCATTAAAAATTAGTTATGGAATTACACACGCGTTTAAAAAGTAACTTTTTTTTAAAAGAAAAGCTAAAATTATGTTTTATGCATTTATTTTAAATTTTCTTTTATAAAAAGTAATGTAAGATATAGTGGCATAATTTAAGCATCGACTATTTTTTATAGGTTTTATTTATATTTTACATATTAATTTAATTTTTTTATTTAATTATTTTTGACAATTTATTAAATAGAAAATAGTTGGGGATGTGTATATTAATAAAAATTATTTTTAAATTTTAGTGTGGTGTGTTTAACATTTGGGGTGTGTATAACATTTTATGGAGTGTGTTTTAAAAAATGACCCGTTAAACCTGCTGTAGCAGGTAACTGGACCAAAATCAAAATAAATCGAAACTTAATAGATTAAATTAAAAAAGTGGTAACCTGATGGACTAAATTCAAAATTATGGTAATTTAATGGACTAAAAAAAATATAATCCAATAAAATTTTATTGGAATTAACATACAATTTATAATAGAACATTAAATAAATTCACATTATTTGGCTGCTGGGCATTCATCAAAGCATATATCATGGATGCGCCAACATTCTTGTAGTTTTTTCGGCAAATTACAACACCCAACACCCGTCTCTATAAGTATGACCGTAGTTTGATTCGTCCGTTTTAAAAAGGCAAATCATTTTCTTTGAATTAGAAATATTGCTATCAATGCTTTTAAGCTTCCTGTTGCTATCATCCTCCTAACCTATTCACAAATTAATTTCACATCAAAATGAGCCAAATTATAAGAAGCCATTGAATCAATAAAAAAAATTCTAGATGATTTTCAATCTACCATATACATATCATTACAATAATTAAGATCATCACTCTATGCATACAATTATGATAGAATTATATGAAATCACGCACGATTAACTTGCATAATTTAAGCTACCAACTTTTAATAAATTAATTGCATTGATTAACTTGCAAAATATAAGTTTTAAATTCTATTTTTGACATACTATTTTTTCTTTCTCATTAATTAATTTATTACTTATATTTTATCTATTATTTTATCACACTTAATATTAGGGGTGAGAATGAATAAGGCTTAACTAAACTTTAAAATATTTGCTAGGCTCAAGCCTGGCCAATGATCTGTTACTTTTTTTAAAAGCTCGGATCTGACTTTTATAATAAATAGACATAGTCCAAAAGTCTTTTAAATGCTTTTTTAGTCATATTAGTGTATTTTTAAAAAAAATATACCACAACACTAATATTATCATCAAATCACAAAAAAATGATTATTTAAATTTCATAATGAAAAATAAAAGAAATAACAAATTTATCAAAAAAGTATTCAAGTGTATTTTTCAATTTTTAGAAAGGAAAATTTGGTACTACCTTCCATATCATAAAAGATGATTTATGAAATCACGCACGATTAACTTGCATAATTAATTTAAGCTACAAACTTTTAATAAATTAATTGCATTGATTAACTTGCCAACTATAATAAGTTTGACACTTTTCTTGTATGGATGTATTTTTGTACACTATAAGTTAGGTTTTAAATTATACAATTAGACTACTATAGTTAGTCAGTATGTTGAATTGTGTCATGTGGCATCGTATGCGTAGTATGAACATGTTATTTGTTATACAAGTTTAAATTAATTAATTATTTTTTAAATTGTATTTAATTATTTACTATATTACCATTTTTAATATTATATTAAATAAAATTACTATTCTACCCCTTTTAATACAAATTTTATTATTTTAAAAATTAAATACCCAAAAAAAAAAGAATTAAATAAACCCCCAAATAAAAAAAATTGAAGAAGAATACGGGAGTTAGGGTTCTTCCCCTCCCAATTCCGTGTTCGTTTCCCCACAATTCAACTTCTTTTGTGTTAGTTTCCCCTCCAACTTCGGGTCAACAGTTGCATATATTGCTCGACGACAACATCACTCCGACCAACTGCTTTCCTCTCAGCGCTAAAAGACCTTGCTCCGAAAAATTAAACACCCTTTAGCCCAGTAGTAAAAAAAGGCCGAATGTGTCCGTTTTTAAGATTAATTGTTGTCTCTTTTTTATTTTTACTTAATATAAGTATTAATATTCAAAAAGTGATAAAAGTCTAGTTAAAAGTGATAATAGTTTTACCATATGTGACTATCATTTTACATAAATATTATCATTTTTTAATAAACATTATCATTTTTTATTTATAAATTAATGAATGAGATTACATATAGTGAACCTTAGTTTTTTTGTTAATTGTTTTAGTTTTAGAGTTAATTATTATCACGTTTTACTTGATAGAATTGTCAATATTTTTAAAAAGTGATAATGTTCAAGTTTTAAAACTTTAAATATAAGTATAAATTATTTAATTGATAAGATATCATTTCGTACTAGTTTAATTAATTTATAAATACATACATTATTATTTCTATTGTAATTTTAACAAAATTATTTACTACTTTAGAAATTAATAATCAAGTTTAAGTGGAGTGGGTCCTATATGCTGTAGTGGGCTTGATAATCAAGTTGACAATCAAGTGTTAATGTAGTGGGCCGGCGCTTAGAACACATGGACGCTCACCGTGGCCTTATGAGATGGGGCTGAAAGTTTGTGGATGGATGGGTCAAATTAGGATCCGTCTCACCAAATAAGATTCGTGAGACGGTCTCACACAAGACCTTCCCTTTAAATGTAATGCAATTTTTTTGTTGCTTTTATGCAATTATGCAATTACAATATGCAATTTTTGTTGCATATGTAAAAATAACAAATAAAATAAATGCAGAATTATATTTATATAATTACTATTATGAAAGAGTGGTGAAGTCCATTGGTTCGTAAATTCAAAAATTGAGAAGTCCATTGATTCATAAATTAAAAAATCTTATTTTACAATTTTTCTAAAAATGAATATATTCCAAATATGTTTTTATTGCACATATTTCTATGTATAATGCATATTTTAAATATTTTTTAAATCAAATTAATATTTTAGAACATCTTATTACAAATATATTATTCTATGACATATTATGAACTATTTTAAGTTTATATGTCACTAAGAATATGCAACAATTTTTTTTCATTAGCAGCTAATTAATTATTGCATATTATGAACTATTTTAAGTTCATATGTCACTAAGAATATGCAACAATTTTTTTCATTTGCATCTAATTGATTCCGTGATTTTTAGGGAATCGAACTGGGAGATTCGATTTTTGAGATTGTGTTTCAGAAATCATTTTTTAAATCATATGCAACATATTTTTGCATATGTCACTGAAAATATGCAACAATTTTTTTAATAGACAGTTAATTAGTTCCGTGGTTTTTGAGAATCGAATTTGGAAGATTAGTAAATTTTTTGAATTTTCGAAAGATAATAAATAGGCTCAATTTTCGTTATTTTTTTAAATTTCTGGATTTCATTTGTGAGTTGGGAATTGTCTAAAATTTTAAAATATTTCGATTTTTAAAAGTTGAAAGGATGAAAGACTAATTACGTTTGGAAGGATAATCAATTAATAGACTAAATAATTTTGAAATTTGGAAAGATAATCAATTATGTTTGAAAGAATAAAAGACTAAAGAATTTTGAAATTTGGAAGGATAATCAATTAACGAGATTGTCTACAATTTTAAAAGATTTTGTTTTTTAAAAGTTGACTCAGTAATTAATATATAATTTCGCTAATTAATTAACTTGAAGAGTAGTTTAGTGCAAATATTATTGGTATATTATTAGTTCAAATATTAAATAAGTACATAAATATGGGGATTTCACATAAAAGGTCTTTTCACCTCATGTTTTTTTAAATAAGGACATGGTTTAAAATAGTTTCAAATTAAGATCAAAATGCAACATAAATGTACCATCATGCCCTTCCTATTTAATTTTCGAATTAATCTAGAGAAAGTCAACTAATTTTAAATTTTGAATGCAAATCTCTCCCCACATCAAATCCGCTAATTACTAAGTCTTCCCAAATTTAAAATCGTTGATTACTTACCTTCCAAATTTAAAATTTTTCCTCAAAACTCTAAAATTCAAACTTAATGATCTACATACCCATTGTCACTTATATTCATTAAAAATGAATAACATTTTTGCTCCCTTGACCATGGTTGGAAAATTAATATGAAATCTAAAACTGGATAATAAAATGAATAATGCAGAACAATGAAATCTAAAAGTGCATAATAAAATGAATAATGCAGAAAAAATGGTACGGTGTCTTCATATTAGAATGTGATTATGCAAAAATACGTATACATATGCAAAATAAGATCTGCATTATCCCTTGATCAAACCAATAACAAATAATCATGAACTAAATCATCACAATTACACGAAAACAGAGCAAAATTGAACCTAAATTAAAATCATCTCAAAATCATCTCGCTGAAAAATCATCTCTACAAATCCTAAATTCTCAGCAAATTATGTGTGTACGTGTGGAATTAAAAATCATACCCTTGGCAAGACTCTTCATCTCGCCGGATTAATGGTTCCAATCATCCTAGGCAACAAAATTGTCGTCAAAGGCCCACCTCCGCCTCCTCCACCACCTCCGGCGTCCTCTTCGTCTACACACAACGAACACTCACGGATCCAATCATCCTCTCCGCCATCCTTCGTCGTCGCATCCCCGCCGCTACCTACTCCTTCTCCCGCCTCTGCGAAATCCCTCCCTCGTCGTCCCCACTGTCCGATTAACCCGGATCCGAGACGTCGACTCGGAGAAAATCAGATCGTGTCGGTGGGCGGTGGCGATAAATTACAGAATCACCACACAGTCCATCGATTAAGATTCTGAAAATTAACAAACCACGATGATGCAGATTTCTGGATTAGGGTTGTTTTGGATAATTAAAGGATTTCTGGATTAAACGGAAGAATCTTGAAGGATTGGAATGTGGTTGAATAGATGGCGAAAATTAAGGAAGATTAAGACTTGATCATATAATTATTAAATTAATAAATTAATCTTCATATTTAAATATAAGGGCATAAAGGGTTATTAACATATGGTTTTGTCCTTTTTTTAAAATATTATATTTGTGGTCCTTTATTAAGAAGGTAGGTCTATGAATAGCCTTTTTTATAAAAATTCTCCATAAATATAACTGATACACAAGAGTGCTATCTGTGCTACAAAGTGGGATAGCTCAAGTGGTTAGAACACCACTACCTAGGCCTTAGGTCCTGGGTTCGAGTCATGGAGAGGGAGTCCTGGATTCGAGTCATGGAGAGGAGGAAAAAGGGATGGGTATTTAACTTCCATAAAAAAAAAAAAAAAAGTGCTACCTGTGCGGTGAAGACATGAAAAAACGGGGTCATTTAGCCGTGTCTTTGCTAATGGGCTAAATGGATTTTGATGAAGAATTTAATTATCTAAGATTTTTTTAAAAAAAATTATATTTAATGATATTTATGTTGAGATACACATTGTATATAAAAAAAATTAATTAAGTAAATCTTACCAAATCTGCATAAGTGAAAATATTATCAAATCTTTTCTTATTAATTATCTTAAATTAATATTATTAGTATGGACTCGAGTGCATGTTGTGCACCCTAATCTAAAGAAAAGTGTAAGTTATTACACAATATTATTAAAAAGTGTGGTGCACATCATAATTTTATAAGCCTACAATAAATTACTTTGCAGGTCATTTACAGGGATTATAAACATTTAATTGAATTACAAAAATGAGTTATTTCAAATTTGACAAATTCCGATTTTTTCAAACAAAATCTCTATCTAGTCTTTTTCTCAGAGATAAGTATAATGTTAATGCAATTGTTTGAATATAATAAAAATTGTAAGAATGGAATTATATCTTAATTGTATGCATAGAGTAGATAAGAAATACTCTCTTCTATTCAAAAAATATGTCATCATAACCACATACACATATTAAAAAAAATATTGACTTTCTACTATATTCTTAATTAATTATTTTGTGATTTTTGAAAACTATGTATTACTATATAAGTAATTATTAATGAATTTAAGAGTAAATTGAGAAAAAACACATTTAATTGACATTAAAAACATAATTTGGCTCATTTTATTCTCTTCGCCATAGTGGTTTTTGCGTTCTTGTTTGATTCTCATGAGTGTAAGTATTTATAAATAAAGTAATTTATTACTTAAAATACGTTTTGATGTGAAATTAATTTGTAAACAAGTTATGAAGATTAGGGGTGAAAACGGATCGGATACGGACGGATAGTGCTTATACCGTATCCTAAACTATATTTTTTTCTCGAATTCGGAGTCGGTTACGGAAAATACGGATTCGGATACGAATTCGGAATATTCGGTATACGGATACGGAACGGATATCGGGCGAATCCGGGCCGGATTCGAATAACTATAATCGGATAATATATTTCAAATGGAAATCATCAAAATGTGATTGAAACACATAAAAAATCAACAAACATGAAATCATCAAAATATATCCTTCGTAAACATCACCACTTTGGGCTAGTCTTGTATGAAATATTGCATATATGCATTTCAGTCATTCACACACATGTTCTTTATAAATACACCCACAAGCTTAATTCACACACACAATTTTTATAAATACACCAACAAACTTAATTCACACACATTTTTTATAAATACACCCACTAACAACTTAATTCGAAATTTTTAATCTGTTTATTTTACTCGTTTCTGTGATTTTTTTATCTTTTATTTTATTGTCGAACGCGGGATATTAAATGTAGTAATTCAAATTGTAATATGTAGTAATACACATTATTTTATGTAGTAATAACACAAACTATTTATATAATAATATAAATTCTTTTATTTAGTAACACGTTTTTTCTAGTGTTTTTATTGATGTAGTAACTCACATTATAATATGTAGTAACATATATTATCGAATGTAGTAAACACAATAATCATGTTGTAATACAAAAGGTTTTATTGTAGGATGATGCGAAAAATATTAGATAATTTGATAAAGTTACATATAGTAACAAACGTCTATTCAATGTAGTAATTCAAACTGTAGTATGTAGTAACATATAATTTTTTATGTAGTAAAACAAATTATTACATGTAGTAATAACACAATTTTATATAGTAATACTGATTCTTTTATATTTTTATATTTTTTTTATTGACTAAGTAACCCACATTATAATATATAGTAACATATAGTATTGCATGTAGTAAGATATATTATTGCACGTAATACAAAATAACATTGACCCATAATAATTAATATTAAAGAATATTTAAAGAAATATAAAACATTTAAGGATTAAGGTCATCGTAAATTGCAGCGTCCGACCGCGGCCTTGGGTGACCGAAAACTGCTCGAAGAAGACGACCATGTTCAATTTCTGTCAGTGGGTGCATTTATAAAAAAACGTGGGTGTGAATTGAGCTGTCAGTGGGTGTATTTATAAAAAATGTGTGTGTGAATTAAGCTTGTGGGTGTATTTATAAAAAATGTGTGTGAATTAAGCTTGTGGGTGTATTTATAAAAAACATGTGTGTGAATGACTGAAATGCATGTATGCAATATTGCATATAAGTTTTTGTGCACCACTTTTTAGTTTTTAATAAGGCCCAATAATGTTATAAGTTATAATAGAGCTTTAATAAAATTAATATAAAATAAAATATATTAAAAAATCTGGGTATCCGGATTTATTATCCGGATAATATCCGATAAAATATGGGAAAACTCGAATACGGTCGGATATTATGTATTTCGAATTCGAATCTGAATCCGAAGTCAACTATCCGTATCCGAATCCGTATCCGCCCGGATACTAAATTTTTATACCGAATTCGTATCCGATCGGATACGGTTCCGGATCGGTCGGGAAATATCCGATCCGTTTTCACCCCTAATGAAGATGATAACAACTGGAAGTTTAAAAACATTGATAATAGTATTTCTAATTCAAAAAGAATGGTTTGCCTTTTTACCGAGGAAAATTTATTTAATGTTTTATTATAAATTATATGTTAATTCCAATAAAAACTGATATATGACTAATATGAGGCTACCATTAATCAATGATATTTATGTTCATTCTTTGGTGTTATTTAAAATGAGAATTACTATTCTCTATTGGTATTGTTTTTCATCGTGTAAAATCTAGTATTTTCTTTTATATTGTTTTTTATAGTGGAAAATCTGGTCAATAAAAATCTGAAAAATATAAGCAACAAAACTTATAATAAAAAAAGCATCACTACCCTTGTGTTGATTTGAAATTCTTAATAAAAGAAATTACTCTCAGGTCCAAATTTTTTGGTTCATATATACCCTTCAACTTTATTAAATCTATTTCCCCTTCATTTATTAACTAAATATATTGGTCCCTAAACGAGTAGTGAATAGTTAAAGTTTAGATAAAATGGGTGAATAGACTTTAAAACCTTTCTAAATAGAGTTAAGTCACTCAACTATGTACTTAGTCCGCTGGATTGGTTGGTCTGTTGATCCAATATGAAAACCTTATTTATGTCAAGTTAAAACTACACAGTTGACTTGATGTCTGCTGGTTTTGAAACTTTCTTATTGGCCACTTTTCGTAATCACTTGTAAACACAAGATAGCAATATGAATAAATATAATGTAAGATAACATAATTGAAATGTGCAAAAGAGTAAATAACAACAGGAATTATAGTGTGAAGATAACATAATCTGATGATGACAATGAAGGGCTCTAACAATTCCATCATCTTAAATATTCATGAAAATCCATTTGTGGTCTTTATTGTATATATCAAGATTTTTAGAAAAACTTGGACTTTTTGGAAGCACTAAATTGTTGTTTCAGCATCATCTTTCTTTCTTTTCAGGGATGTGTGATAATTGTGCCTCTTATAATGAGATCAAGGAATTGGATGTACCTGGTGTAGTACATAGATTTAAGACTTAAAAGTTTCTTATGACCTGCCTGATATAGCTTAAGCTGAAGATTGCTTTGAACACTAGAGAAAAAAAACATGTTTTGCTCAACAAAAATAAACTAAAAATATGAAAAAAAATGTATAAAAGGTACATAGAATGCCAATTCATACTCATACACCTAAGGTAGTTTGAGTTAGAAATATATATATAGAGAACAATTAGTCATTTAGCCTGGAGAGCAAGAAGAGGCAACCCGAACAGAGGAGTACTGATGCGGAGAAGCAAAGAAGATCTAGGGGCGTTTGTATAACGGCTTTCTTACTCTTGTCGAAAAAACCAATCAGCAGAAGCATCACTATTACATGTCCCAGTTTTGTTTTCAGCTCGTTTACAGTTTTTATCTCCAGCCATCGTGGTCGTTCCTGTAGATCCATTCAATAATTAGACGACTCACTCACACATGCAGGATACATATACTACAAGTATATGGTTAGTTACCTTGAGAGTGAACATTCCAAAGAGATTTGATCGATAGGCAGTAGTTGTTTTCCCATCGGGCATGTATTTTGTTTTATCGAGATTACTGATGAAGAGCTCGTGCCAAACACCAACATCACAGTTCCCAGAAGGTAGACATCTAGAAACAAGAATCAAACAGCAGTTTCATATAGTTAATAGAGTATGCATACAAAACTAACACAAATCCAGATGTTAAACCCACCCCCCTAAAATGCATCAATAGATTAAAAACACATAAGAAGTTGCTTCTTTCTTCAGAATTAACAAAATTTAGCAAGTTTTCAGTGGCCAAAGGGGTTTCAAATATCACCAACCCCACCAAAAAAAAAAGGGTCTAGAAAAGGAATTTAAGAGCAGAAACATGGCATTCAATTCTCCAAGAAAGTCATAACTTTTATATTCACAAAATAACAATAATAATCAGATGCAATAAAACAGAGAATGAAAATGTTTTGCATAAGCCGTGCACTTACAGTTCCACACCTGTGAATATGTCCCAGCCCAGTTCTGTTGAGAATGAAAATGCTTTGCAGTCTGATGAGATTATTTAACAGCAAGGAAAAAAAGTATCAACCAAATCTCAAAATCTAACAGCTACCTCTCGATCGAGTTGAATTTCTCCATTGCACGAATCATCTTATCCTCATCATTAACCAACATCTTTATTCCATCACCAAAAGTCATTGCCTTCACAGGAACTAGCAAGTAGGATTTTCATAACAAGAAATGTAGTATGAATTTTCGACAAACAAGAAAGACAACAATTCCATTCCATAATATGTCAAACAAAATTAAGAAACACAACAAAAATTTGTCTGTTAATTTTATATATTTACAGCATAAACTAACATACACCATATTCATCTTCTATTTATCTAGCCTAGCCTAAAAAAAGACAAAACAGCTTTTATTTTTTGTTTTTGGACCTAGAACTACAACCGCGTGGAT
The DNA here is from genome assembly GCA_963675135.1 of Galeopsis tetrahit. NCBI lineage: Eukaryota > Viridiplantae > Streptophyta > Magnoliopsida > Lamiales > Lamiaceae > Galeopsis > Galeopsis tetrahit. The sequence continues at coordinate 11,530,555 of OY776125.1, read as the reverse complement.
ACACGGTAGACCTATCAATAGGCAAACCGAGTTTGCAATCCACATTCACCATGGACTTGACCGAACCAAAACGCCAGACTCTCCATCGAGTCATGGTCGTCACTTTGAATTCGAAACCTATTTTTCCTCTCATGTTGACAGTCTCTACTTCCTGTGAAGTGAGATGAAAGGAGTAGGATCGTCCATGGTAGATGAATTCCACTGAGTGGTTGGCCTTAACATCGAACGTCGAGGCCACCAAGTCGTCCAGTTTCTGGCCCTCGAAGCTTAGGGCTAATTTGGTGTCGTAGAAACTGGCATACGCCTTTTCGTTGTCATTCAGTGCCCTAAGGACGAATGTGATTTGTATATACATCACGTCCGGTTGGGCAAAGACTAAGGCGTCTATGTTGGCTCGGTGGATGCTGATTTCAGCCACCTTTGGCTTGATCGCCAAATAGCCAATTAAGGTAACAGCCCCAACTAGGACCGCTATTCCTAAGACTAGACATAGAATAAACGACATGCACCATATTAAGGGGTGCGTATGGTTGCGAGGGAGAGGAAGAAGCGTTAGCTTTGGCATTGCCATTGGGGGCTTACGAGCTAGAGAGACTGGGAGTGAGAAGTGAAGAAAATGAGAGAGATGGGAGCTGTTGATGGGCCCTCAGTCTGACTCTTTAGGTTTAATTAGTAGGGTAGGGAAGCAGCTTAGGCATCTCTACCTTTCCTAGGCATAAAGCCATCTTTTCTCAAGCAATATCCAGAAATAACAACATAAATCTGAATTTGGAAAAAGACTTGTTAACATTCCAAAGCATTTTCTGAAGATAGGCTCAAAATTTACCTATTTACGGGAAAAGTGAATGAGCATTTCTCTTGAATCAGCAAAACTTGTGTGCTAGACAAGCCTGTTATAGTAATAATCCCAGAACTTCTGTGCTAGACAAGCATTTGTTAGTTAATATGCATTTGAGGCAAGATTCACAGTTTTTACAAGGTATAATGCCAAGTGAATTTTCTTCTCTTGTTTTGTACATTAAGAATATTATTAGTTGTGGGTGTTCTATCAAAATACCATGTATTTCATTAAAACATACAGCAACAACACAAATATCTTATGTTATGACTTATGAGAGTTCAACTAGCTAGTAGGACAATTAAACCATGACTTTTTAGAGAGAATTACATATAACAGACTATTAGATAGAAACACAAAAACACATAGAGCAAGTATAATAAATTAATACTATAAAATAAAAACATTCCCTCTATATTTAAAGGACCTGTTTTTAGCTCCAACACACCACAAATGGCCTTGCAGATGCAAATCACCCTTTCATCCCTGCAGTCTCCCATACAAACTTATCTAACTGCTTCACCCCACTCCAGACGACCTTTTCTTCGTCCATCGTCAAAATCCCACCACCAAATGCATGAACCCCTCCACAAACTTCTACTTCGACATCTCCAACACTCCCATGCAGATAATGCAGAAGGGGTTTGATTTAATTCAATGAAAGATGTATTTGTATCCAGTATCCACAATAAGAAGCTCAAAATGACTTTTTTATTTTTCAACTAAAAGTGATTCGGGGGGTGTTTTCAAACTCTTTCAAGTTGATAATTTATGGGAGACTAACTAAAAACTACTGATTCTTATTACTTTTTTTAATTAAATAAGTATATAACTACTGAACATTTAATATTAACCTCATATTTTTTGTGATGATCCAATTTCAAGGATAATATTTATGTAAATTTGCACAGAGAGGATCCAGACCCAAAAAGACAAACATCCAATTCAATATTTTCCGTGCATATCACCAATTGATGAAAATGTTAACTTTAAGAACAATAAGGTTAGCTTTGACATAGTTTTGGTACCTATTTCAGAATTCATGGCCTCGTTGCTGCTGTCCATCTTCACAAGAACTGCTTGGGTGGGTGTTAACAGAAATTCTGTCTGTTTATCTTCAGTGCTACTGGCAAATCGTGAATCATCCGCTAAACTGGATGAATCATTGACTAATTCCGTAGAAGACGAAATATACAAGCGCAGGGTCTTCTTCAATGATTTTGCAAGATGCATCTTGGAACCTGAAGCATAGGCACGTCCCAGTAAAACATTAGAAGCCTACACATGACTGTTCCAGAATATCTACGCATAAATTGGGAAGATTACAAATATGGCCTTATCCACTTTTGGTGCACTAAGTTTACAAATTATATATAGTACACTAACTTTCAACCTGGCTTGAATTAAGTCCTTTTTGCCCGACATTTCAGGCTCAACAACAGAAATGGCTAGGCATCCATATTCTGATGACTTGAGTAAAAATTACGTCTTCAGTTGTTTTATTGAGTCGCAGTTCCAGACAAAAAAGACTAAAATTATGTGTCAAAAGTTAGTGCACTATTTATGAACTTAGAGCACCAAAAAGTACAACTTTCTCTGCTAATCCAAATCCAGTATAGTTGTTTGATTGTTCCTTGATAAAGGGATATACCAGGGTGAATTCAGTACGGTATAGGAACTGTATTTCCACTTAACTACAAATTATGAAGTGGCTATTTATCTACCATGATATTTGATTCATAAACATTTAATCTAAAGCTTTTAACGTTAGAGTTGGACTTCCCAGCTACAAGATGTAGAAGCTTACTAGGTTCCATGCAAGTGTTCAGAGTATCTAGAACCTGCATGTTGGTTCACATGTAACTTCTTACGTAGAAGTAATTTGGACATCATCCATACAATCTAGCTATAAATGAAGCATAAATATAACTCACGTTTTCCCTTCACTTACAACGAACTCAATTTTCACATTTGTTTCTCCTTCAGACGAAGAGTAATTTCACGTAGGCTGCGCTTAAAGAACAACTGCCAACATTTAAGCAAATCTAACACTCCAACTTCACATTGTGTCTCTACTCTCTAGCAGCCTAAATTGAAAGCTATTGTGCTTTAGAAATTAGAATAGAATTGTGATAAAGATGATTCCCTCTGGTTTTTATTTTTTCCGCTAATTTCACAAATAAAAATACAAGTTAAAAAAAATAAATTATTTCAACAAATCAGCTACTACAATCTTGGACAGTTTAGATTTGAAGCAATTCTGACAAAGATCAGAAAATAAATGCCATCCCCATCACGTTGTTAACTGAACCGATCATTGTATGCACGCACTTGAAGTTGATATTGCTTTCTGAAAAATCTGCAAAGGCCAAAAAGAGAACAAATTTATAGATACAATTAATTTTCACAATATTTGTTTCGATGAGAGTTAGAATCTTCAAAGAAAGATATATTAAAAGTATTAAGCCAAGATAATTGCTGGCAATGATGAAGGGAAAGGGCAATTTACCATTGGGTTGTTGGTTTCACCCCTTACTCCACTTTGGATGAATGAATAAGATCGATAACAGGACGACACATATTATAGTATCAAGGGCTTCTAATAAAGATCATTACGCAACAGAACACATCTTGACCCATTGTTTAGGTCAAGATCATCAAGAGATGTGCATAATTGAGCAGATTTGAGACCTTCACCAACTCTATAGTTTAACCCCTCTTCAAAGAAAGAGGCTGGAAAGAGAAAAATAAACATTACCAATTCAAGATGCAAATCATCATCCTACCTACACATAGAGTGGAAATAAAAAAATAAATGTGGTAGATATACAATAAATACTACCTAGGTCAAAGAATCCCTGCCATTTTTTCAGAGATATAATGCAATACCTCCGCGTACGTAGATATCACAAGCAACGTTGAAATAGTCAAGGAATCCCTGCAATTTACAGAGATTCGAGCCTCAAAAGTAAAAACTAAAGGACAGGGAAAGATTACCTAGAATCTTGTAGGATTTGAATATTATCTAACACCAACAGAGAAATTAAAGCTGGAAAAATTAGTGAGAAATTAGAAATCAAACCTGAAGATGAAAGGGCTCTTGTAATAATAGGTATTTTTAGAGGTGTATGTAGTTAGATGGGGAAATCCGAATGTTTAATTTCGAAGTAGAACAGGATGTGGGTGAGTTCCAAAACAAACATCCCCTTACAATCGTCAATCTGTACACAATGCGGGTTCAAGGCGAATCACGGGTTATATACCCGGCCTTGCCGAATCTGGTACAAAGTCGTGCTCACGACTTAATATGAAAACTAAAACACACTTTTACAATTCAATACACAAAACGACACCGTAACCTAACTATTACATCCTTTATTACACTTACTCAATACGACACTGTTCTTCGTCTTCCTTCTTCAACTTGCCGGACTGTAACAATACCCCTCCTTTAAAGTTTGCTTGTCCTCAAACAAAGAGAGCAGGATAAAGGCTCTGGAATGTAAGGTAGTCCTCCCACGTTGCCTCAGAATCCGGAAGGTGCGACCAACGAACCAACACCTCTGTAGCCGGAGCATTTCCCCGCCGTACCAGACGCCAAGCCAAAACCTTCAAAGGAATAAGGAGTACCTTCCCATCATCGTCAAACTCAGGTAATTCTTGAGCCACCAAATCTCTTGTACCAATCACTTCCCATCATATGTCTATTTTTCTTTTCATGATTGTCAACTGCAGCACTGCAAAAGTATTTGGTAGTACGTGCTTATTTTCTAAAAGGAAAGGAAGGAAATTAGTGTTGTGTGCATTTTGTTTGTCATATGCAGCAGCTTCCATCATTACTTGTATATCCTTATGGAGTGGGTAAGCAAATATGAAATCCTTTGAAAATCAGTCACATTTTACTGTCTGGATATATATGAATCAAAAGAGAAATATCTGAATAAGCAAATCAAAGTAACCCTTAGCGTTCGGACCTGACATTGGAGTGTAGCTGAACAAAAGCGAGCTTTCGAAGAATTTTTCTAACAGAGCATAGTAATTAATTTTAAAAATGGTGCAATCCATGTGCAGATATCTTGCCCTGCTTTTTCAGAAGTTTGGGGGTTTGAAATGGCCTGAAGAACGCAATTACGTTTAGTTTATTTTCTAGTTAAGAATAGCCCTACCTGAACAATGCTTTCCATCCCACAATACTGAGATCTATCCTGAGTCCTGAACAATGTCATTCATGGTATTCACTACTTTTAATTTATAATTTTATAGGACACATGAAACGTGACTCTAAATACTTTTCATCTCAATTATGTTTCTGATCACCTAAACTGCCATATTAAGAGTCCTATATTCATAATGAACATATGTTTTCAGAGGAGCTAAATCTTGTAAGAAGACCTTTTAGGGCAGTGACAACAGAAAATTATCATATTGGACACTACTAAATGCTTGAGATCTTTATATATAATTAACCTATCACACTGCCTCCACTCTTAAATGTTCACTCTTTTTTGCAGCAACTAAAGATCATATAGTTAAAAGCCACATTCATGCACCATCTAATAATTCAAGTACAAACAAATAAATTTGATATCAGGGGGGGAATGAATGACAAATCATGAGTATAATAGCTATTGGAAGATCCATAAGATAATAAGCTGACTATTGCACCATGTGTCGGATCTTGAATTCAATCCATTAATCCGAATTTACGGCTGAAAAGAATCAACTAATATAAGAGAGAAAACTTATCAGCATAGGTCCTGAATGAATTATATTTACCCTGAGTCAGAGGTAAATTTCAGCGCAACATGTTAATTAGGGTGATAATAATTAAAAGGAGCTTTGTTTTATGCCCTGATTAAGTGTTGTTAGCTTCATCCAAATCAATGGAAGCCATTGACATGAAACAACTTGATTAAATAATGATGTTCATCTCTCTGATGTCTAATTAGGCCATAGCAATAAAGCAATGCAGCTCTTATCTATAGGTCTCAAAACAGAAGCAACATGGTTCCAATTATTTCCCCATTCACTATATATATTCTTACCTACATCAAAAAAAAGAAAAAATCCTTTTGTTTCCCCCATTAGTTTCCTTTATAAGTTACTACAATCTTGGACAGTTTAGATTTGAAGCAATTCTGACAAAGATCTGAAAATAAATGCCATCACGTTGTTACCTGAACCGATCATTGTATGTATGCACTTGAAGTTGATATTGCTTTCTGAAAGATCTGCAAAGGCCAAAAAGAGAAGATATTTATAGATACAATTAATTTTCACAATATTTGTTTCGATGAGAGTTAGAATCTTCAAAGAAAGATATACTATTAAAAGTATTAAGCCAAAATAATTGCTGGCAATGATGAAGGGAAAGGGCAATTCACCGTTGGGCACCCCTTACTCCACTTTGGATGAATGAATAAGATCGATAACAGGACGACACATATATTATAGTATCAATAAAGATCATTACGCAACAGAACACATCTTGAGCCATTGTTTAGGTCAAGATCATCAAGAGATGTGCATAATTGAGCAGATTTGAGACCTTCACCAACTCTATAGTTTAAACCCTCTTCAAAGAAAGAGAAAAATAAACATTACCAATTCAATTCAAGATGCTAATCATCAAGTAATCAACTTGTAAAGAAAGTATACAAAATGTGAAAAACCACCAAGCCCAAAAATAAAAGCAAATATTAACTAGAACACGAGGGTTTTAATTTTGTAGCCTAAGTTATTCATACCCCAAAGTTGAAGCAGCAAATAAGGTAAAGGGGTTTATTTACAAGACGGAGTAGTTGAAGAGATGGGTCGGTGAGAACCCTCTGCAAGTATTGAAACCTCAAAAAATAAACACACATCTTGAAGAAGACAATTTCACCAAAATTATTCAAAACAGAACAAAAAAATTCTGTTATTTACAAGAAAAAAATCAGATATATTCACCGTGAAGAATATCGATGAGCAAGCATTCTGGGAATGCCAATGGCTATTGAGATTTTATTCTTTTTTCGGTTCTTCTCAACCACGCAATTTACAAAGCATAAACAAAAATTGGAATTTAGGGTAAACACTCAACTGCATATGCATAGACCTAACAAATCAAACCAATCAGAAAACAGAAGAAGAAAATAATTGCCATGCAATAGTTGAAAAATTCATGGAGATTATGGAGTTGGTTTGCAATTAAATACCTTGCCTTGCCTTGGTAGTCAGTCAGCAGAATCTTTGTTTTGAATTTTTCGCTCTATTACTCTTTCAATCGTCAATCTGTCTTTCCAAGTTTTTTTTTTTTGAAAAGGAAAGAATGTGTCTTTGGAAGTTAAATCACTCGGTACCCTGTTTTAATTCCTAAACCTCAATCCCAATTTTTTTTAAATTTTTATTAAATTTATCTTCAATTAATATTATTGGTGTGCACTAAAAAATACAAAATTCACAAAAATATAGTGATGTTGAGTATATATATTTCTTTTGATAAATTTGTTGCTTTTATTTATTCATTTTGAAATTTAAATAGTTTATTTTTCGTGATTTGATAATAATATTTGTTGGGAATTAATATACAAAAATTAATTTCCCACCTCTCTACAAATTTGAACTTTTAGAAGAGACGGAATTTTTTCATGTGTATCAGAGCAAACCAGACAAGAATTCTTTCAATATTAATGTTGTGTAATTTTTTTTTAAATACACTAAAATAATTAAAAAGGTCTTTAAAAGACTTTTAGATCAAACTATTTATTAAAAAGTTCATCAATAGGCTAGACTATTTTACAATTCTCACCCCTAATAAAATATAATAAAATAATAGATAAAGTATAAATGATGTGATTAATTAATAAAAGAGAGAAAATAATATGTTAAAAATTGAATTAGAAATTTATAGTGGAACATTCATAAAATAAAGGAAAGTGAGAAATTTATAATGAAACAGATGGAGAATTATAATTTGAGTAATACTTGTGTAGTTGTTTGCACTTGGTTGCATATGCTAGATCAATTTTAATCTAATTTTGATTAAATTATACCAATTTAATAAATGGGTCAAATGAAAAATTCATGGCCCATCCAGTTGTGGGTCTTTTTTATCTTTTTGTTTGCCACAGTTATTTGCACTGCCTTATAAGATGAGTTCACCCTCATTTTTTATAATTACCCTTAAAAAGACTACATTATCCCTTTTATTAGTTTACACAGAATATGACTGACTCAAGCAACTCTAATTTATACATTTACAATTTGCATCTGAAACATCTTCAAAATCTAGCAGAAGAGCTCAGCTTCATTTATGCAATTAACTCTTAATTCAACGTGAGAAATTACAATCTCATATAGTAGCTCAGAGAATCTAAATTCCATCCCAAATCATGATTCTAATTAAATTAATCATAGAAATTGATAGAACAAATTAATCAATTGCACACACCTGGAGCCGTTATTATGCCAAAACATAACTTAGTTAATTAAAGTCTCATTTTCCTTTATTACAATTAGTGGCGAATTCAGAAATTTAAATTTAGGGGTTCGATAAATAATTATTTGCATATTACTGTATTTAATATATAATGTTTTACTCGTTGACGTACACCAACAACTTCTCTGGTGAAATAACTAAAAATAAATAAAAATATAAGAAATGTTATAATAGAACACTATAAAAAGTCCAAATTCATTAAGGTCACAGTTCAATAAAAATATATGAGTAAAAATTAGTACATACATAGACAAGAGAGTAAAAAAATAATAATGTTAAATTATATTAGGCTCACACAAGAAGTTTTATAAGAAAAATATACATATTAATCCAAATTCACTATGTCAATTTATTCGGATACGATTTTTAATAAATATTAATTAATTTATGTATAAAATAGATATATTGAGTGTATGATTGAATATTGTGTGATCTACTTATAAATAAAGTGAATGTTTATGAATAAAAATAATGAGGGTAAATTGCAGTTTTATTCCCATTAGAATATTTGAAAAGCAATTTTAGTCCCATGTTCTTTTTTGGTCCCAAATTTTGCAAAAAGGGTACCAACCGTTAAGTCAGTTTCCGTTAGTTTTCAATTTTTTTGTTAAAATCAATTAATTATACAAATAAATGATTTTATAAATTGCCGATTAATTATAATATTATAGGTAGAGTTTGCATATGATTAAAAAGTACATAAATTACTTTTCAACCAAATATATAGATGTAAATCTAAAATTTTAAAAATATATATAAACTGAAATTTTTTAAAAATATATAATCTGAATATAATTTTAAAAAGTGAATGAAAAATCAAATCTAATATTAAAATATTATATATAGAACCGGTATACTCCCCATTTCTCCGGGCACGGGTTTTAATGAACATTGATTAGTTTATGTATAAAGTAGATAAGTTGGGGGTATGATGGGATGTTGTGGGGTCCATTTATAAATAAAGTGATTGTTTATGAATAAAGTTAGTAACAATTTGAGTAAATAAGTGATGGTTGAAGAGTGGAGATAAAGTAGTATGAATAGTATTATTTTCATAAAATGGAATAGGCATAATAAAATTGGACAAGCAAAAAAGGAAAGGAAAGTGAAAATAATGAAATTGGACGGAGGGAGGGAGTATAATTTAACAATACAAATAATAAAAATCAAACATAATAGTAATATTTTATGTAAAATCTCAAAATTTTAAAATTGTGTACAGAATATTTGAAGATACGCAGTATTTTTTTTATATAAAATCATAAAAATTATCAAATAGATTAAACAATATTAATAATTATTTTTAAAATGTAAATTTAAAGAATTCAAACTAAATATTACAAATTCTAAAATTAAACTAAAGATAATAAAAAAAAAAAACTAAAGATAATTTTATAAAAAGATACACACATATATATCAGTCGTATCTCCTCCTCCCGGACCTCTTCTGCCCGTAGTCGCCGCCGCCATCTTGGTTCCACCCTCGTCACCATTTTGTTGTCATCCGTCAAAATGGGAATCGATCTCTCAAATCGCTGGATCTGGCTAAAAAAAATTAACTTTTAGTTTTGAATTCATAAACAATCCTGTGAGAAATCCGCCTACAAAATCTGAATCCGTCCACAAAATTTGTCAATCTAGCCTCGATTCAGTGCTACGAATCAAAGCCCCTTGTTAATTTCAAATTTCAGTATCTCCTTCATCTTTAATTTGCGACCATTCATAACTGTGTTTTCTGATTTGTTATGTTTGTGTTTGGGAGTGCGGCTGGCGGCGTGGGGTGGGGTGGGGTGACATGGAATGGTGCTGGTGGTTGACAGGGTTGCCGTGAGATTTTGGTGCGGTTTTTGGAGGAAAAATCATGGCCGGTGAGTTTTTTTTTTCAGAGATTGGGATTTGCCGGCGAATGAAGTAGGGGAAATGACGGGCTTGGAACGGCGTTCAGGGCAGTGTAGAGGAGGGGAGGTGGGTGGTCGGTAAATCGCCGGAAATTTCTACCGGAAGGGAGCAAGGCTCTCACTGCAAATGTTTGAGATGGGTGCGTCACGGGGGTGTGGTTGGATTTTTAATATTTAAAATTTATATTATTAATTTATAAATTGGGTATAATTAGAAAAAAAAAACTTTTTAAAGAATGGTACCAAAATTGATGGAAAAGGGACTAAAATCGGTACCAAAATTGCAATTTACCCAAAATAATGACAATTTGAGTAAATAAGTGATGGTTAGAGAATGAAAATAAAATAGTGTGAATAATATTATTTTAAAGGGGATGAGAATAATGAAATTAAAAAGAGTAATATTTAAATAAAATAAATACTATTATAATTTACTTCATATTTTCATACAAATTGAAAATCAAAGTCCACTGAAAATTTACTGGCCCAATAACCAGTTAATTCTCATACACGCACACATATGTGAATAGTATTAGTAAATATTTTTTCATTTTTGGGGTACCGTTGTACGGTTGTACCCCTGGCCTTGTTTTAAGTTGCGCCTCTGACTACAATCATCTTCATAGCGGTGCATCAGCCTTGACGTTTGGCGTCCATTTCTAAGAAGAAAAAAGTGATTCAACATGTTCATGAATTTTGAGGTTAAGCCATCATAATCATGCATGTTAATGACAACTAACTAGTTAACTCATCGATTTTATCCACCACACATTTTTTTTATATATATAATTGGTCAATGTCGATCATTTTGTTATCAATAAGCACGGGACACGGGAGATGACTGGCCAAACGAAGAATCAAGACTCGTGTAGATCGAACGCGATTTTATTAAAATAAATTATATCTCACCCTCGAGGTTAGTAAATCAATAGACACTTGTTTGCATCACCTAAACTATGTCATTCACGATTAGTGAACAAAGGGCCAACTCCTTAAAAAGAAGTATATATGTATTTAAAAAAAAAAAGTATGCATTTGTCCTCGGGGCGGACTTAGGATTAGATATGGAGGGGCCAAAAATAAGTAGTGACTAATTTAATATTTAGTACTTCCTCCATCTTAAAATTGTTTATACACTTGTCTTATTCGTCTATCTCATAATTTAAACATTCAAAAAAATATTCTTTCATAAATTTCATTCTTACAATATTCACATATTTACACAAAATGCTAAAATTAATAATTTCAATCTTGGTTGATTTTGTAGTTTTGTAGGCCAATTAATTTAGCCAATTACTTATGTGTATCAGTTACATACATGTAACTGTATACAATTTTCTACTTATGTGTACAAGTTACATATAATTTTTTTAATAAGTTCACACTCCCTTCTTTTAGTCACTTATGTGTACAAGTTACACACATGTAACTAAATCCAATTTATTAGTTATTTACTCTCTTTTTTTATTAATTTCACCCCCAATTTTTTTAAAAGAATAATACATGTAGAAAACTATATTACTATTTTATCAATTAAATTAAAATATTAAACTCAAAAATAAAATTATGAAATAAAAATTTCAGTTTTTTTTTTCTTTCAAAAAATGACAAAAATTTAGGAAAAAAATCGGAAAAAAAAACTAAACTAAAAAAATTCATTTTTTTTTCTAATTTGGGTATAAATGTATGAATATGACATGCTCACTTTCTAGCTTTAATCTGATTTATAATAACTAAGATTATTTTGTTATGTCTTAATTATTTCTACAATGATATCTGGTTTGTTACAAGTTTTTTAAAGTTGTAAATTATTTTTTAAGACTAATTAATAACATAATCTAATTGAAAAATAAAAAATATATTTAGAAATTTAAATGAGTGGAGAATTGGGGAAGAAACCAGCATAATATTGCGTCAGCTTTATTATTTTATTTGTGGCCATCGCCGTGTTGATGCATTCATATATTTATTGAGTGTGATTGTATCTATTAATTGAATTGTGTGTTCAGTGTGTTCATTTTCACTTTTGTTCTTCTTACTAGTTAGTTAATATCAATCTTTTAATATTGATGTATTAATTTGCATGGTATGCCTAGAATTATGAATATGTTAAGTTATGTATTTTTTGTTAAGTATAATATTAGTTTAAATACGATATAGTATTAGTACTGACCCGTATTTTTCAATACTCGTCTCTCAAGTGTAAGAGGGTCGTAGTAATAAAAATAAGTGCCCGGTTAAATTGTCGAACCACGGGACTAGTTTGCTTGCGTAGCCTTAGTGTTATACGCGTCACGTAATTATAGTGAAAGAGCATGGGGGTGAGCTATAAATATTAAATGCAAAAATCAACAAGATAAGAACTAACTAGGAAAAGCAAGTAAAATGATGATCAAGATCAAATGGAGAAGTAGTGTTCGGGTGTTCTTCATTATGTGGAAATCGATTAAAGCTTAACTTGGACGTTTAATTCATCGGTCGGTATATGATAAGAGCAATCACTAAGGATGTATCTAATAAAGCACCTAAGAAGATCGGGAAGAAGAATAAAATCGTTCTTACCCGGGTAATCACACAATTAGGGGGTTCTATTATATCTAAAGTAATCTAATCTAATCCCTAATCATGCTTTTCCACTTGAATACTAGAAACCAAACTCCTATAGTCTCTTCACTAATCACTCAAACTCTCATTCAAATAATTAGTGTAAATTAATGGGGTTCTAATGAAAATTACCCAACTCTCGTTGCGATAACCCAATATATACTCAATCCACTCGATTTTCAACCCTCGATTATACTATCATCAGGACTAACCAACTCTCGTTGCACTAATCATGCGTCAAAATATAATCTAATAATTGAATTCAAACAAATGATCAATAAATACCCACTAATTTAATCAATACACCACCCAAGAGAATTAAACAATCCAAACTAAACTAAAAATCTAATTCCATCATAAATTCAAACACCCAAACACCAACAAACTAGCCAATAACTAAATTAACAATTAAAATTAAGCTTATGAAAGATAAATAGCAAAACATGGAATTAAGGAAAAATATCACCTTAAAGTCTTCCAATCCTCCAAATGCTTACATAAAATTAAATACTACATTCAAAACTAGCTAAAACATTAAGGCCTAATTTGGTTTGTTTGATTAGGTTGGATTAGGCTTGATTGACATTTTATTCCCAACGAATCAAACGTTTGGTTTGATTGATTGTGGCCCGTGATTAATGCAAGGCCCGCTAATTTTGTACTATTTATCATGCATTTGTAGGACTAATAGTCCTAGAGGAGGGGTGAGTTAATTTATCTCATGTTTTTCCATCCCTCAATCCAAACTAGCCCTAAATGAAAACTATACTAATGAATGGAGTGGAGTGTGGAGGAGAGGGTTTCTCCCTGATGATGCGCCGAACTGCTCTGCCTCTTGCCCCCAATCCGCTTTTTGTGTGTTCTGCTCCCATCCCATTTATGAAAAGGGTTGGGGTATATACCCCTCCAGCTTTGTTTAATACACTCCCCCTCACATTTATTAATTAAATATGTATGTAAAATACTATATTTACCCTTTTAGTAAAATTTTAAGATAGATACACCCCATTAAGCTTAACCCTAATTTTAACCCTAACCCTAATACTAAATTAAGCCGCCACCATAGCCGCCCCCACCTACGCCGACGGCCAATCCTCCACCTCCGACGTCCGTCGCACCATCTCCGGCAGCAGCAGCCGCCGTCCAAATAATTATAAAAATTTGAAGAAAAAAACTTAGAAAACAAATAACTTTTTTTTTGGACAAACCATTGTCGATCGACACTGGTTTGTTGACCACAAATTATATTGTCGACTATGGATTGTCGACGGAAATCACTCCAGTCGACAATATTTGACTGAATGAATTTATTTTTTAAAAAATCTTCATTTTCAACAAGAAATTGTCGACCATAAATATTGTGGTCGACAACAATTTATCGACTATAAGGATTATGGTCGACGGGAAATTGTCGGAAATGAAAAAAAAAACCCAGAAACCTTACCTGTTTTGCGAAATTGCGAAATAGAGCGAGAAGCCGTTGGGGGCGAAGGTTGGTGCAGGGCGGCGGGGAAAGGAGATGGTGGCAGCGCTGGTAGAGGGAGGTGGCGGAGCTGCTTCTTGTTGCAGAATTTAAAAAAAAAAACAGAAAATGAGGGAGGGAGGAGGGCTTGGGCGCAGGCGGCGAGGGGGAGGAAGGGGGAGTGCGCAGGGCGGTGGGGAAGGTCGTCGGGGAGAGAGGAGGCGGTGGGGAGGAGGCGGCGACGGCGCTGGGCGAGGGGGGCGCCGCCGCCGCTGGTTGCAGAAATGAAAAAAAAAAAGAGGCGGGCGGCGGCGACTTGCAGAGGGAGAGGGCGGCACGGCGGCGGCGACTTGCAGAGGGAGAGGTGACTTGAATCGTATTTTTGCACACTTTTTTTACAACTGTACGATCCCCACAAGCATATGGGTTCGTTAGTAGTAAGATAAGTATACCAAGTAAAATTTCGTTCCAAGGACTTAATTGAGTGCTAGTGAATCCCTAAAGTTACGAGTAGGCATGCTATTGTAGTAGCCACACAAGTTTGTTTGGATTTTAGGGAATAAGAACAAAAAATATTAAACTAAATTAACTAAAGTGATGAGAACTAGTGATAAGAAATAACAAGCTATCTAACTTTCGATTGAAAGTGCAAGAGAAGGGTATTGCCTCGGGTGTTTCCGTTTTGTGAGCAATTAAGTGAACTAGTGAACCAATTACATGATTTTACTACGAATTTGGGTCAAGCTAAAGGCTATCACAAATGTGTGCAAACCCCCTCGAAAGGCATAGGTAATCATCGTGCATTGATTAGCAATTATATGATCTAACCAAATACCATAAGCTCCTAAGATAGTGTTGCATAAGCACTTTCAACACGGTTACTAATGCTTATGAAACGCCCTCTCACCAAACTCCTAGACGACCTCTATTTGTTTAGTGTCTAAAGTTGTCGGTCTAGCCATTAACACCCCTCTCGGGTGAATTAATTACTAATTAACTTCTATTCAATTGACCAAAGCTCACACTCACACTCCCAATCATGCTACCCAACTCTCGTTGCAATAAACATAATCGAACATGCTTGCTAATAGGGTTAATCAACCAAATGAATCAATCAAAGTACAACTCTAGAAACATAAAAACCCAAATTATAAGCTAATCGTGCAATTAATCCACAATTACACTAAATTCTCATCAAAACATCCACAACCAAGGCAATTGAGGATTAGCCCATGGTTCTAGAAGAGAATCTCATGGCTACAACAACAAATAACATCAAACTCATAATAAAATAACAAGAGATTGAAGAAATTAAGAAAATACCAAATTGAATTGCAAAATAGAGTAATATCACCTTGATCATGCCAATTTAGCTACAAAACGATGTAATAGACGATGCCTGATGATAATCGTAGCTTGATTTGAAGTAAAAACCACTATTCTATCTAATATATTGAAGAAATTAAACTAAAAATGAAGAACACCTACAACTATGTGAATGTGTGTGTGGAAATGCTTGTAAAATGAGTAAGACCCCTTTCTAAAACTCAAATTGGAGCTATTTATAGTTGGGGTAGAAGTCTTGGACGAAAATTGCACTTAGGTCCCTCGAAAATGGAGAAAATAGCAAAAAACCTCCGAAAATGATGTCACCCGGCCGGGTGGGTTCCACCCGGGCGTCCCACCCGGCCAAAACACGAAGGTCCCTCTTCTTTGGCCTTGCCCGGGTTGAATCCACCCGGCCGGGTGGGTTTCACCCGGGCCAAATACGAACTTCTCTCAAATCTGCCCTTGCCCGGGTGGTTTTGACCCGCACGGGTCGATTCTACCCGAGCATGCTTTTTCGTCTCTTCATATCTCGAGCTTCCGACCTCCGATTGACTCGATTCTTTTTTTCATTCCACTCCGTTTTTCGAGACGAATCCAACGGTGCAATCCTCTTCCTGATACAGTAAAGTATGGTTGGTGTTTTGCTCCAAATTCCCTCGTATTTCCTACAAAATTGACAAAACACAACCTTTCTCTCATTTCGGCTTAAACAATCATATTCAATGCATAATTCAATGAAATCCACATCAAAACATGCTTCACATGTGCTCCTAAAACGTGTAAATTCCACCTGAATCAACTCCCCCAAACTTAAAGTGTTGCTCGTCCACGAGCAACGAAATAATTACAACGTGAGGGTGAAATTTACAACTAGATGATCAATGAAAGATTCCACGTATCAAATGGCATGAAATGAATTCTTCTTCCTCAAGATACATTCTAAAAAATGATCACAAGTTCAATATTGAAGATCCAACCAATTACTCACACATGCTCAACACACAACAACAAGTGATGGTGATGACAATATCAAAATGTTCAAGTTCAACTCCCTAGATATAGTGTTTCTCTCAAACACTCAAACAAATTAAGGACAATAAGCACTCATCAATCAAATCATGCATTGCAATTCCCATATGCTTGCCCAAGCTCTACCATCTTTCCACCACAACCATGTTCAACAATGGGATCAATAGGGCTTAACCAAGGACGTAACATTGGCTCTTTGGACGGGGTAAGATGAATATGGAAAAAGTGACTTGTCTAGTGGAGAATGAAAGTTGTTATTCAACAATTCAAGCTCGTGCTCTTAAGGTTTACAACCTTCCTTCTCACTTTTCATTTAAGTTCCTCAAATGCATTCATCTCCTCATCTTTTTCTAGCCAATTTATTTTCTTTTAAGCTTTTGGGGCTCATTGTCCCTCTTTTCTTTCACATCATTTTTTTTTCACTTCCATCTCTTTTTTCTCTTTTCACAACTTTGCCAAATTGTCTCTTCAAACCAAAGGCACTAAAGCACATGTTTTACCACTTTCTTTTTATTCTCCACTAGATTTGGATATCAAAGGCTCAAAAGGTTAAGTGGTTAAACATTTTAGGTTGCCAAGAAAATGGGAAATCAAGCTCAAACGGGCTAACTACGGAAGATTACTTTGGTTATTTGAAAAAATTTAGCTAAGTGACGTGTAATACGAAAGATGGCCTACATCATATCTCAAAGTATCACACAAGCATGATTTCAAGCAAGAACTTGGGCAAGTTCTAGAAAAGTAAGCAATGAATTGATCCACTCAAAAATGAAATAAACCGGATTAATGCATCGGTTCAAAGCTTAACTCTCACCGGTTCATTCAAGACTCAAACATTCATCAATCATCTCCACACATAACTCATTGTGCATGCAAAACATCCATAGGTAACAAGATGACAACAACACAAACAAGATAATTCATTCCACTCATGTACACATTCAAGGAATCAAATTCACAACAAATCACCATCAAATGTGTCTCAATGATTATTAAAGCTCAAATTGCACACATACACAAGAGTACACATTGGTGTCAATAGAAAATGTAAAAACGAACATACCCCCCCCCCCCCAAACTTTTTCATTGCAAAGCAATTAAAAGTTTGGAAAAATAGTTTTGCAATGATATTGACACCAAGTGCTAAACATACAAATCTACACACATGGGCCACTATCCCAACAATTAAAAACAATAGTAGCTAAGCAATCAATATTATGAACAAGAATATAAATTCCACTACCCCCCCAAACTTAGTAATTGTTATGCAATTCCTAAGTTTGGAGTAGACGTACCTCTTACGATTGCTATAGCTACACCTTCTTCAAGCACAAAGTTCCACTTTCGATCTCCAACCGTCCATTCGATCCAAGCTTCTTCAACTAACATCAAAACTCACAAACACATCAAACTAAACTAACAAAGCAAATACAATAAAAAAATGAAATAAAGCAAGTAAAAATGGGTTGCCTCCCATTTAGCGCTAGGTTTAACGTCCTATGCCGGACGGAACTTAACAAGTTCATACTTCCCTTTCTTTGAATGGAGGATGATAGTACTTGACATTGTGCTCATCGGTGATGAACACTTCGTCCTCCTCACTTTCCAACGCAATGCCTCCTTCATAGGCCAATTTCTTCATGACCAACATTTTGCGTTCCTTGAGCTTCATCTTTCCAAGTACTTTCATCACTCCCAAGGTGCCCCATACCACCGTATCTCCAATTTCAAAGCCTTTTTCGATCATTCTCTCCTTCGAACTCTTCCTTCTTCCCTCTTCATCTTTACTATCCTTAAGGAACTTACCAAAACTCTTCTCCTTATAAAACTCCCCCAAACTTGAGTTTTGCTCAAGTTTGAGAGTTTGCTTCAATTTATTATCATCTCCCGGATCTTTCAATGAGACTTTTGGTAATGGATCTTTCACACAAATGTCAAGTTCTTTGACAAAGTGAGATTCCTTCTTTCTTTGGTCACTTTCAATTGAACCATGCTTGGAGAAAATCACCTTTTCTCCATTCACTTCCAATGTCACCTCCCCTTTTCTCAAATTGACATTTGCTCCCCCCGTGGCAAGAAACGGCATCCCAAGAATCAATGGGATATTTGCATCTTCTTTCATATCTAACACCACGAAGTCGGCCGGAATGATGAACTTGTCAATCTTCACCAATACATCTTCAATGATCCCTTTAGGATGGGTGATGGAACGATCCGCTAATTGGAGAGTAATTGATGTGGGCACTACTTCTCCAAGTCCCAAGCGTTTGAAGATTGAAAGTGGCATCAAATTGATGCTAGCTCCCAAATCACAAAGAGCTTTCATCATGGGACCATCACCAATCTCACATGGGAGAGTGAAACTACCCGGATCCTTGAGCTTTTCGGGAGGAGTTTGTTGAAGGATAGCACTACACTCCTCGGTCAAATTGATCTTCTCATCATCCACTAGTTTCTTCTTGTTTGCTATTGCATCCTTTAGAAACTTCATGTAATGAGGTATTTGCTCTAAAGCATCCGAAAGTGGAAGATCAATGTGTATTTTCTTGAAGATATCCAAAAACTTTCCAAACTTTTCATCCATCTTCTTCATGTATCTTCCCGGGTATGGAAGTGGCTCATATGTAATGGGAACCCCCCATTTATCACAAGGTACCTCAATCCTCTTCTTTCTCAAATCTTTGGCAATTCTCCACTTTGGAATTCTTGGAGCAACCTCTCCACTTCCAACTTTTTCTATCCCCTTCTTTTTCTCTTCCTCCCTTTCTTTTCCCTTCACCACTTCACTTTCTCCCACTTCACTTGACATTGAAGAAACTCCATATTGTTCACCACTTGAAATTGTAATAGCATTACAATGTTCACGTGGGTTTACCTCGGTATTTGAGGGCAATTTACCTTTTATATGTTGAGATCCGATTGAAGATGCCAATTGTCCCAATTGGAATTCCATTGATTTTTGATTATTCATGAGTTGGGCAAGCATCGAGTCGGTCGATTTTTGGTTACTCATTAGTTGGGCAAGGATGGAGTCGGATGCTTCAGATTTCTTCTCACTTGTCTCCATTCACTTCATGAGGAGTGCGAGAAGCTCATCCGTGGAGGACTTCCCTTCTCCACTTGGAAGTTTTGCTTCGGGATCAAATCCGGGAGGATATTGAATAGCACCTTTAGGATTGGAATATGACAAGTTCTCATTCCTCCGAAAATTCGGGTTTTGAGGAGTTTGGTATTGAGGGGATGGTCCCCCTTGTCCTTGAGATGATGAAGATTGCCCTTGGAATCGATTTTGAGGAGGAGCTTGATATCCTTGACCACGATTTTGGTATGGTGGTTGTCCTTGATATTGTCGATTCCCTTGAAAATTTTGTGGATATCCTTGTTGACCCATGTATTGCACATCTTCCATAGGTCCCATTTGAGGATCTTCTTGCACAAAGGATAAATAATTATCTCTTGTTTGAGATAAAACATTCACCTTTTCAATGAGTGTAGTCATCATTGCTTTTATGCTATCATTGACATCCACTTGAGCTACCCGATTTTGTGCTCCACGGTCTACTCTCATCTTGAAAGTATTGTTTGATATCCCTTCTATTATGTCATTGATCTCCTCCACCGATTTCATCCAAATTGAACCCCCCGCACAAGCATTAATGTGGTGTTGATATTCCACTCGTAACCCACCAACGAACCAACATGTTGTTTGTTCTATTGGAAAACCATGATGGGGACATGTGATGAGAAGATTCGCAAACCTTTCCCATGCTTCTTTGATTCCCTCATTTGGACCTTGTTGGAACGTAGAGATCTTTTGCTTGGCTTCCATAGTCTTTGAAGGAGGGTAGTACTTCAATAGGAATCTCTTCTTCAACTCTTCCCACGTCCTCACTTCTCCGGCGGGAATACTTGATTGTAACCAAGCTTTTGCTTTCCCCGACAATGTAAACGGAAATAACCTCATCTTTTTAGCATCTTCCGACACTCCATTTTGCTTGAGAGTGTCGGCTATCTCCAAGAATTGAGCAAGATGTTCATTCGGGTCTTCCTCAAATCATTCCTCCGTCCTTCCTTCAAATTGTCTCTCCCTCAAAATCCTTAATAAAGAGGCACTAATCTCGAAGTTGTTTGCCTCCACCCTTGGTCTTGCCAACCCATCGTAATGCTCCCACTTGCCAAGTAATTGGCGATGTCCGCATACCAAGGGCCCTCATCGTGAATCTTTCCCACAAATGCTCCATGGACACGTAACAACCTCTCATTCGGGAACTCTTCTTTTACTTCTCCAAATTCTTCCTTGAATTCTTTAGCTCTCTCAATCCGGGACAAGTGATCGGCTATCACATTGTCACTCCCCTTCTTATCCTTGATCTCAATGTCAAATTCTTGAAGAAGTAAGATCCATCGGATTAGCCTTGGCTTTGCATCCTTCTTTCCCATTAGGTAACGAATAGCGGCATGGTCCGTGTACACAATAGTTTTCGCACCTACTAGGTAGGGTCGAAACTTATCGAATGCATACACAACCGCTAGAAGTTCCTTCTCCGTAGCTGTGTAATTCACTTGAGCTCCATTGAATGTTTTTGAAGCATAATATATAGCTCGGAATACCTTCTCCCTTACTTGCCCAGGAACTACCCCCATTGCTACGTCACTAGCATCACACATCAATGTAAACGGCTCCGTCCAATCCGGTGCTACTAAGATGGGAGTGTGGATCAACGCTTCCTTCAATGCACTAAAAGCATTCAAACAAGCATCATCAAAAACAAAAGGGACATCCTTTTCAAGTAAATGTGAAAGGGGTTTAGAAAGTTTAGAGAAGTTTTGAATGAACCGTCTATAAAAACCGGCGTGGCCCAAGAATGAACGAATTCCTCTCTCGTTTGATGGAGGAGGGAGCTTCTCTACTGCAACTATCTTTGCCCGATCAACCTGCAAACCTTTAGAAGACACATGATGACCAAGTACCACCCCTTCCTTAACCATGAAATGGCACACACAACTATACGATCCCCACAAGCATATGGGTTCGTTAGTAGTAAGATAAGTATACCAAGTAAAATTTCGTTCCAAGGACTTAATTGAGTGCTAGTGAATCCCTAAAGTTACGAGTAGGCATGCTATTGTAGTAGCCATACAAGTTTGTTTGGATTTTAGGGAATAAGAACAAAAAATATTAAACTAAATTAACTAAAGTGATGAGAACTAGTGATAAGAAATAACAAGCTATCTAACTTTCGATTGAAAGTGCAAGAGAAGGGTATTGCCTCGGGTGTTTCCGTTTTGTGAGCAATTAAGTGAACTAGTGAACCAATTACATGATTTTACTACGAATTTGGGTCAAGCTAAAGGCTATCACAAATGTGTGCAAACCCCCTCGAAAGGCATAGGTAAACATCGTGCATTGATTAGCAATTATAGGATCTAACCAAATACCATAAGCTCCTAAGATAGTGTTGCATAAGCACTTTCAACACGGTTACTAATGCTTATGAAACGCCCTCTCACCAAACTCCTAGACGACCTCTATTTGTTTAGTGTCTAAGGTTGTCGGTCTAGCCATTAACACCCCTCTCGGGTGAGCTAATTACTAATTAACTTCTATTCAATTGACCAAAGCTCACACTCACACTCCCAATCATGCTACCCAACTCTCGTTGCAATAAACATAATCGAACATGCTTGCTAATAGGGTTAATCAACCAAATGAATCAATCAAAGTACAACTCTAGAAATATAAAAACCCAAATTATAAGCTAATCATGCAATTAATCCACAATTACACTAAATTCTCATCAAAACATTCACAACCAAGGCAATTGAGGATTAGCCCATGGTTCTAGAAGAGAATCTCATGGCTACAGCAACAAATAACATCAAACTCATAATAAAATAACAAGAGATTGAAGAAATTAAGAAAATACCAAATTGAATTGCAAAATAGAGTAATATCACCTTGATCATGCCAATTTAGCTACAAAACGATGTAATAGACGATGCCCGATGATAATCGTAGCTTGATTTGAAGTAAAAACCATTATTCTATCTAATATATTGAAGAAATTAAACTAAAAATGAAGAACACCTACAACTATGTGAATGTGTGTGTGGAAATGCTTGTAAAATGAGTAAGACCCCTTTCTAAAACTCAAATTGGAGCTATTTATAGTTGGGGTAGAAGTCTTGGACGAAATTTGCACTTAGGTCCCTCGAAAATGGAGAAAATAGCCAAAAACCTCCGAAAATGATGTCACCCGGCCGGGTGGGTTCCACCCGGGCGTCCCACCCGGCCAAAAACACGAAGGTCCCTCTTCTTTGGCCTTGCCCGGGTTGAATCCACCCGGCTGGGTGGGTTTCACCCGGGCCAAATACGAACTTCTCTCAAATCTGCCCCCGCCCGGGTGGTTTTGACCCGCCCGGGTCGATTCTACCCGGGCATGCTTTTTCGTCTCTTCATATCTCGAGCTTCCGTCCTCCGATTGACTCGATTCTTTTTTTCATTCCACTCCGTTTTTCGAGACGAATCCAACGGTTCAATCCTCTTCCTGATCCAGTAAAGTATGGTTGGTGTTTTGCTCCAAATTCCCTCGTATTTCCTACAAAATCGACAAAACACAACCTTTCTCTCATTTCGGCTTAAAAAATCATATTCAATGCATAATTCAATGAAATCCACATCTAAACATGCTTCACATGTGCTCCTAAAACGTGTAAATTCCACCTGAATCAAGAGGGCGGCACGGCGGCGACGACTTGCAGAGGGAGAGGGCGGCACAGCGGCGACGACTTGCAGAGGGAGAGGGAGGAGGAAGGAATGGGAGGGTTGGGGAAATAATGAAGGGAAATTAGAGTTTTTATGGGGGTGTGCATTTATCATACCAATTATTAAGATTAAGGGGTATAATAGACAATTTGGGGGGAGTGCATCTATCTCAGATGTATTTCAAGGGGAGTATATTTATCGGGGGAGTGTATCTAACAAAGCTGAAGGGGTATATACCCCAACCCTTATGAAAATGGTTCCTAGATTAATTCCCATGGGCCTGCCTTCTTTAAATTAAATAGGCCACGGATAAATTTCCCCCCATTTATTATGTGTTCACCCTTCACCCCAATTTAGTTTTTGAACTAATGGGTAAAATGACCATTCTACCCCATAGGTGTTGAGTTCACCCCACTTTAAACAAAAAAGCTTTGCAATCCTCAATTCCTTCCAAAACTACCGTCCCTCCCTGTAAAAAAAAAAATTAAAACCTTTTAATCTTAATCTATGAAGCTAACTTGAAGAAACTTGATAATAATGGTTGAAAAACGAAGTGTTCGTTACATACATTTCGTTTTCGTTTTTTTTCTTCCAAAAAATCGTTTTTTTTTTCAAAATTCAATACTGGTTCACCGGGAATTGCACTATAACTCGGCCAACCCTACCGAGTTTTAAGCTCTTTAGACAACGAAAGATTTCACGATTTTTCTCAATTTTCGAAAAAACTTTTCGCATAATGTATCAAATATCTTAACAAATTTCCACATAATGTCTCAAATTTCGAAAAACAGTTCCACATAATGTCTGAATTGTCGAAAAAAACTTTCACATTATGTGTCAATTTTCGAACAATAGTTCCACATTATGTCTCAATTTTCTGATTTTTTTTTCAAACAGTAGCAAATTAAGATTTTTATTTTATTTTTGTTTAACAGAGGTTGGTTGATGGTATTGAAGATTGCATAGAGGAATAATATGATGAAGATGAGCATGGAAAATCTGCGAATGAGGGAGTTTGTCACCGAGTTTTGTGCAAAAATGTGTAAGTTTGTCACCGAGTTTTGTACAAAAATGTGTAAGTTTGTCACCGAGTTTTGTGCAAAAATGTGGAAGTTTGTCACCGAGTTTTGTGTGAAAATGTGGAAGTTTGTTATTGAGTTTTGTGCAAAAACGTGTAAGTTTGTCACCGAGTTTTGTGCAATAATGTGGAAGTTTGTCACCGAGTTTTATGCAAAAATGTGGAAGTCTTGGCCGAGTTTTGTCACCTAACTCAACGAACCAGACTCGAGAAGGAATAGAAAAATCAATTTTCGACTTTCGTCTCCTAATGCCCCATTTTGTCCAAAAACCAAGTTTATTCAACAACTAAAAGTCTAAATCATTCTCAATAACAACTATTAAACAACAAAAACTAATCTATATATGAAAATCAAATTTTAGAATGTAGAAATTTGAAAAAAAATTTATCATAAACTCTAACTTACTTTTGTCTATGGAAGAGCAAGGAGTTGGGGCTGTAGGCGGCGGACGGCACGGTGGTGGAGCTGCAAGCGGTGGCGGCTGATGGCAGACGGCGACGGTCGACGCAGACAACGAGAATTGCACAATTTCGCTTCAAGATGAGTTGTTTTTAATTGTGGGTGAACTCAAAACATTTTTTATTGTATATTAATTATGGATGAAGGGGAAAAGGTTATATGTGGTATTTCATAAGGGGGTGAACTCATATTTTGGGGGTGAAGTCATCTGGAGGGTGAACACATAATAAATAGGGGGCATTTATCCGTGGCTAATTAAATATTATGGGCTTTGAAATTAAGATAATGGCAGCCCAAATCTACATCCTAAATTCACGTGGCTGTGATTATATGTGGGATGGACCCTGCTTCATTTCTTTCTTCAATTCACGTGGGCTCCAATGAACTAAAACTGCAGCCACTTTGTTTTCTTCAATGAATGGGCCTTGAAAATGGTCCACTAGAAATGGGCTTCATAAGGTGGGCTTCTTCTACTTAGGCCACTGAAAGGGCGCGGCTAAAGGCACACACAGATCCTATGAGGACACCCACGCGATGAGGACACACGCAAAATGGATGAGAACACCAACTTGGAAATCCCAAAATTACCCACTATCTAAATTTAAATTGAAACCCTTCCTTTTCTTTTTCTTCTTCTCAAAATTCAGGACACCCACCTCCATTTCTCTCTTCACGTCGGCACGAAGCGGCGCCGCCTACCTCTCTGCGCCGCCCCTCTTCCTGCGTCCCGGCGTCGCCTCTTCACTTCCCAAGCCACGCACGCCGGTGGCGGATTCTCTCCCCCAGCCCCCCCGCTTCTCTTCCTCTGCGTCCACGTCGCCGTGCGCGACCACCCACCCCCTGACCGCACCTTTCCACGCCGTCGCTTGGCCGCGCACGCAGACGTCGTCGCCTAGCAATAAAGTCTGCGGCTTCTGCTTGAAAAAGGAAGGCAGCCGACGACGCTGTTCCTCATCCCCTGCGTCGTCGTCGCCCATATGTCCAAGCCCTCGACCGTTTGTCCGTTCGCTGTTCCTCCGCCGCCGCCGCTGTTATTGAGAGAAGAAGGTCAAGCGACGCGGCCGCCGTCGCCTCTTCTCCCTCGGTTAGTTTCCGCCGTCACCCTCCTCCATCTGAATCGACTAGTTTTTGTTCAATTTTTTTAGATCTGTAAATGTAATTTTTTAGGGTTTAGATACTTCATCTTTTTTCGAATTCCTTTCTTTCGATTTTTTGTTGTAATTCGAATTCTTTTGAGGAATCTGTATTTTTTTGAATTTTTTTTTTCGAAAATTGTTGTATTTTTAAAGAACAAATTGATTTATTGATTGAAGAACAAATTTTGAAAGAAAAAATGTGTTAGAATGATTTAGTTTTGGTATTTTCCTTTAATTTTGTGAATTTGCAGATTGGGCTTTAGAAATGTTTTAATTTATTTTCGTTTACAGTGTATTTTGGAATTTTACGGCGATGATGGAGGATGATCTTGGTTTGGGAGTGTTTTTTTGTTTTTGGAAAAGTTGTTTTGAAAAAAATTCCAACAACTTGAGTTTGTTTTGGAAAAAATTTCGAACAAGATGTTCGATCTTTTTTTTTGGGACAAATTTGAGTTGTTTTGGAATTTTTTTCGAACATATTGAGTTTGTTTTGGAAAAAAAATCGAACATGTTTGTTTTGGAAAATTTTTTGAACAGTTGATGTTTTAGATTTATTTTTGTTGAAAAATGGTGGTGGTGGGATAATTTTGTGAAATAGAGTAGTGGGTATCCTCATCTTTGTTTTTTCCATAAATTTTACCATCACATGTTCTGAAAGTTAAAAAAAGTGTTTGGTGGGTGTACTCATAGGGAATCCGGGTGCCTTTAGCCGCCACCCACTGAAAACCATTTAAAAGTCCAGAAATTTGGCCCTTTAATTTTCTTTTCATATTTTGAGCCCAATCATTTTTTTGTTCTCATCTCAATTTATTCCTTCGATTGACTCTAAAATATAATCGAGGCGTGTTTTGCTCCAAAAATGTTCATTTTCCTATAAAAATTGCAAACAACACCACTTCTCCAAATCAAGTGCAATTAGTCAATTTAGTGTAAATAATGCACGAAATCCTATAAAATTATGCAAATTAAACACATGAATTTCGAGCAATTTTCACACTAATCAAGTACGCCTATGGTATAGTACTAGAGATTAATATGAGTATATAAAAATATTATTTAATATATGAACTGATACTATACAATATTTGAACTAATATTATACTATATTTGAACTAGTACCATATATGTGAACTAATACTATACAATATGTGAACTAATACTATACTATATTTGAACTAGTACTATAAAGTATGTGAACTCGAAACTCGAAAACATTAGAACTTGTGCCAATATAAATTAATATTATATTGTATATGAACTAATACGTATAGTATTGCATATTAACTAATAATATACCATGATACTTATCAACTGTTATTATAACACTTATAAACTAAAAATTATATTCATAAAAAATTAAAATAAAGTGATTAAAAAATGAAAGTTCGAATGAAAAAAATAATTAAACAATATAAAACGAAGTAAAATTTGTAAGGAATGATGTAAAATTTTGAAAGGATAATATGAAAGTTTTACACCAATTAATTAAAGTAAAATAGTATCAATAGAATTGAACACTTGCAGCTAAGAGAGATGAGAGTTTTATGTTTTAAAATAAATTATTATTATACTATTTAATACTTAAAAAAATAATTATTGAGTGTTAATGTTGCTGCATTCATATGCTTATTGAGTGTGACTGTGTCCATTAATTGTGTAGTCAGTGTGCTCTTTCTCACCTTTTTTTTAGAGTATGAAAATAAACAATGTGCAACTAAGGACATGGGTCCTTACGCTAGTATTAAGAAAAAGAAGTGGAAGTTAAGCATTTCTTCTCGGACGAGGTCTAGAACAGAAAAAAAAAATGCACATCATTCAACAAGCCCCTATTATCGTCGTGCATAGAGGAAGCAGAAAAATTGCTAATAATGATCTTGATGATTTCAAAGAACACATTAAGCTCGACTAACATGGTAAGAGTTGTTACAATATTTTTTTAGTTTATTTTCTGTATGGTATTCGTTTAATTGTTGTATAGTATTCGATATAATATTGTATAGTATTAGTTTATTTTTTGTAAATATTTTAGATTTTTTTTCTGTATATTGTTAGTTTAATTGTTGTATAGTATTGGCTAGAATATTGTATAGTATTAGTTTAATTTTTTTGTAATAATTTAGTTTATTTTTTATATAGTATTAGCTTAATTGTTGTATAGTATTGGTTAGAATATTATATAGTATTAGTTTAATTTTTTTGTAATATTTTAGTTTATTTTCTGTATAGTATTAGCTTAATTGTTGTATAGTATTAGTTAGAATATTGTATAGTATTAGTTTATTTTTTGTATATTTTAGTTTATTTTCTGTATAGTATTAATTTAATTGTTGTATAGAGTTGCACAACTTGTTGAACAAAGAGAAAATGAAGTTCAAGAGAGGTGGAAGAACACGAGTGTGTATAGAAGTGGGACAACGCGGATGGGTTATTTTTGCAAATAGAATTTCAAGATTATGAATAGTACTCTGACTTTTGTGCTTTTGATTGTGTTGGTTGTCAGTTTATTTGTTTAGAATTATGAACGATGTTGATGTTTTGTCATTTTGGAATGAAATTGATTGTGAACAATATGAACAAAATGCTGGTGTTTAGTGCATTTTCAGAATATTTTATAACAAAGTTTTTTTTTGGCTTTTCTCTTGTGTTTTGAACAAATTTTACATTATGCATGCTGGTCCTCTTTTTACCGTATTTAGTAAAATAAATTGGTAGATTTGCTTTCTGTCATTTTCATTTCATTTGTGGAAAAATAATCTTAGATTTTGGGAGAAACAAACAAAATAATCTCTATTGTCCGTCGTTTAATTTTGCCTATCCATTCACTATATTTTTTATTTTATATATTCTTACATCACATTCATAACTTTTTTCGCATATAATCTGCATTTATTTTGGTTACAATTAATTTACTTTATTTTTCAAATTTATTAGAAACTCTGCAGTTACTTACAATGTTTACTGTGGTTTAGCTTACAAAAACTAAAATAACTTTTAATTAAGGTCATTTATGCTTCCTCAGTTGTGGAAGTTAAGGTCATTTATGCTCCCTCAGTTGTGTGTACAACTAATTCAACAATAAATAAAATAAGTAGGCGGTAAACGATACATATTCTTTTCATTTCATTTTTGTAACAACACAAATATAATATCCTAAACAAAAAGAATTAGTGGAATTAATTAATTATAAAAAGTTAAAAAAAAAAAAGAAAAAAGATTGATACAAAGACAAAATAAGGGAAAAAATAAACTAAATTCTAATCTAACTCTGCCTAACAATTTAGCAATTAAAACTAGAGATGTTTATCTGGGCCGGACTAATTGGACCAGCCCGTTTAACCCTAAAAAATATAGGGTTAGGTCTCAACTATTAATGGACCGGTTAAGAACGAACCGAATAAGGCCCTAAACCGTTTAGCCCATGACCCTGTAGGGCTGACCCTATAGGGATAGGGCTAGCCCGATTACATCTCTAATGACGATGATGTGCTTGAAGATGATGCTTCGTCTTTTACCAAGGATGGATCGAATGATGTAGAAACTCAAGAAAATTGATTTTTTTATTAAATTATGATATTTGTTTAGCCTTTTTTGACAATATTAAGGACCAGGGTGTTCTAGAATTGTGTTTAAATTATACTTGTGTGTTTCTCATTTACGGATCATTAACTAATTATTTATTTTTCTATTTTATTTGTTTGTTGGATGTGTCAATTCTGACTTTTAATTTTAAAAGAATTTTTTTTGACAAAAATTTGTAGCCCGTTGGTGGCCCGTTTAACCTGTGGCCCGTTAGAGTTAGGGTTAGGCTTCAACTACTAATGGATCGGTTAAGAACGAACCGGATAAGGACCTAAACTGTTTAGCCCGTGACCCTATAGGGCCAACCCTATAGGACTAGGGTTAGCCCGATAAACATCTCTAATTAAAACTATGTTTTGTGGAGCCGTGAGTTTTTTCTAAAACTATGAGTAGCGAAGATTTTAAATTAAGGGTTGGGGTATATACCCCTCCAGCTTTGTTTAATACACTCCCCCTTCATTTTATTAATTCAATATATATGAAATACCAATTTTACCCTTCAACTAAAATACAAAGATAGATACACTCCCTACATTCTAAACCCTAACCCTAATTTTTTCCATTTTCTTTCTTCCCCACTTCATTTTTTCCCCATTTCTGGCATCTTTCTTCCTCCTCAATTCATGGCCGCCATCTCTCCCGCCGTCCCAGCCGCTCGCCCGCCTTCCGCCGCCTCAGCCGCTCGCCGCACTTCCCCTGGCCACCGCACTCCCCCTCGCTGCACTCGCGCCGCCCCAGCCAACGCCTCCGTCCCTTCGCCGCCCTCCCTCGCCGTGCGCCGATGTGCCCCTTTTTTAAATTTCTGTAACCCTCGTTTTTGTGCATACAGGCAGCAGCGCCGGCCCTCCTTCCTCGCCGAGCGCCGCCGCCACCCTGCCCCTTTTTTAAAAAAAATTATGTATCAAACAGCGGCGGCGGCGCCCCCTCGCCCAGCGACGCCGCCGCCCTCCTCCTTCTCTCGAAAAGGTACGATTCTTTTTTTTCTTTTTTTAATAAGGAATATCGACCAAAAATATTATGGTCGATAAATTGTTGTCGACCAAAAACATTTTGGCCGACATTCTTTGTCTAAAATTATTTTTTTATTTTCTTTCGATACTATGTGGTCGACGAAGATGTTTTTGGTCGATAAATTTAGGCGACCATATGTTCTACGGTCGACCAACCAGTATCGATCGACACTGGTTGGTCGATTTTTTTTTTTTTTCTGAGTATATTTTGGAGGTGGCGCCGGAAGAGGCTGCCGGAGTTGATGGTGTCGGCGGCGGCGACTACAAATTAGGGTTAGGGTTTTGTGCAAAATTAGGGTTAGGATTTTTGAGGAGGAGTGTATGTATCTATAGCATTTTACTAAAAGGGTAAAATTGGTATTTCATATATGTATTGAATTAAAAAAAATGAAGGGGGAGTGTATTAAACAAAGCTGGAGGAGGGGTATATACCCCAACCCTTAAATTAAATAGGCCACGGGGTTTTAGAGTAAATGGGTCATGGGCCTGGGTTAAATTGTCTGGATCCAATAACACAAGTGTGCAACTCATTTTTTATTTATATTTAACTCAGTTTTACACAAAAATTATTCGCGCAAAATTTTTAATTCAATTTTTATTTATATTTATTCAGACTTTTTTATTTAAATTAGTTCTATTGTTTATTTATTCGTAAGTTTAGTCTAGTATACACCTGAGTCCATGTTATACATCCTTCTAATTTTTTTTTATTATTATAAAAATAATTAGATGACCTATAAAATAGCTCCTTTTTTTTTCTTAGTTTTATTTCATTTTTTGTTTTTTTTTATTTCTTTTTATATAATTTATTTTTATTTTTTTACCCTTTTTTTTGTTTTTACTTAAAAATATACACATTCTCCATTTAAATTAAATTTTTTAGGAAAATTTTTATTCAATAAAAAGTGCAACACAAAATTACTAAAAAATGTAAGTCGATATAACAAAAAAGTGCAACATCATATTTACTAAAAGTATAAGTTAGTATAACTAAAAGTGAAATACAATATTTCTGAAAAGAGCATGACAATATTAATGAAAAGTGTAAGTCAATATAATTGAAAAGTGTAAGAGTTTATAACTGAAAAAGTGCAACAAATTTTTTTACAGAAAAGTGCAACAAATTTTTTTACTGAAAAGTGCAACACAATATTATTAAAAAGTGCAAGTCAGTATCACAATTTTTAATGAAAAATGTAAGTTATTAAACTGAAAAGTGCAACACAACGTACATTACTAAAAAATGTAGGTCACTATAAATAAAAATATTATTATACAATTTAATAATTGAAAAGTGCAACACCATTTTACCAAAAAGTGTAAGTCATGAAAAAGTGCAAGTCAGTAAACTGAAAAGTACAACATGGACTAGAGTGCACAACATGCACTCGATTCCACATCAGACTAACCCTATTCGTAAATATCTTGTTTATTTACACAATTATCGTACCCAAAATTCCAGAGATCGACATTATTGACCAACATCTTTGGAATCATTTATGCAATTATATTTAAGTGTTATGCAAATTTTTTTTGTTGCTTTTTTGCAATTATGTGTTAATTTATGTAATTACAATATGTAAACATAACAAATAACATAAATGCAGAATTATATTTATACAATTACTATTATGAAAGAGTGGAGAAGACGTCCATTGGTTCATAAATTAAAAAATCTTATTTTACAATTTTTCTAAAAATGAATATATTCTGAATATGTGTTTATTGCACATATTTATATGTATAATGCATATTTTAAATATTTTTTAAATAAAATTAATATTTTAGAACATTTTATTATAAATATATTATTATGAACTATTTTAAGTTATATATATGTCACTAAGAATATGCAACAATTTTTTTTTATGTGCAACTAATTGATTTCGTGATTTTTAGGGAATCGAACTGGGAGATTCGATTTTTTAGATTGTGTTTCAGAAATAATTTTTTAAATCATATGCAACATATTTTTGTCACTGAAAATGCAACAATTTTTTTAATAAACAATTAATTAATTCCGTGTTTTTTTAGAATAGAATTGGAAGATTAGTAAATTTTTTGAATTTTCTAAAGATAATAAATAGGCTCAATTTTCGTTATTTTTTTAAATTTCTGGATTTCATTTGTGAGTTGGGAATTGTCTAAAATTTTAAAATATTTCGTTTTATAAAAGTTGAAAGGATAAACAATTAATATACTAAATAATTTTGAAATTTGGAAAGATAATCAATTACCTCTTAAAGAAAAAAAGGCTAAAGAATTTTGAAATTTGGAAGGATAATCAATTAACGAGATTGTCTACAATTTTAAAAGATTTTGTTTTTTTAAAAGTTGACTCATTAATTAATATATAATTTCGTTAATTAATTAACTTGAAGAGCAGATTAGTGTAAATACAATATAATATTATAGTTTATATATGGTATAGTATTAGTTCAAATATTAAATAGGTAGATGTATGTAATTGGTACACAAGAATGCAACTGTGGGTGAAGACATGAAAAACGGGGGATTTAGCCGTGTCTTTGCTAATGGGCTAAATGGTGTTTGATGAAGAATTTAATTATCTAAGATTTCGTTAAAAAAAATTATATTTAATGATATTTATGTTGAGATACACATTGTATATAAAAAGAATTAATTAAGTAAATCTTACCAAATCTACCTAAGTGAAAATATTATCAAATCTTTTCTTATTAACTATCTTAAATTAATATTATAACTTAATTAACACGTGATTTCATAAGCCTACAATAAATTACTTTGCAGGTCATTTATAGGGATTATAAACATTTAATTGAATTACAAAAATGAGTTATTTCAAATTTGACAAATCCCGATTTTTTCAAACAAAATCTCTCTCTAGTCTTTTTTTTCAGAGATAAGTATAATGTTAATGCAATTGTTTGAATATAATAAAAATTGTAAGAATGGAATTATATCCTAATTGTATGCATAGAGTAGATAGGAAATACTCTCGTTTATTCAAAAAAAAAAATGTCATCATAAGCTCATACACACATATTAAAAAAAATATTGACTTTCTACTATATCCTTAATTAATTATATATATTATTATCTAAGTAATTATTAATGAATTTAAGAGTAAATTGGGAAAAAACACATTTAATTGACATTAAAAATGCGATATTTAAATTGAAAATAAAATGAAAAGTACATTTAAATTGAATAGAAAGGAGTAATATTAATGCAATTGTTTGAATATAACGAAAATTGTAAGAATAGAATTCTATTTTAATTATGTGTAAAGTATTATTTATTTTTATCTAAATTAAAAAAATATTTATTTATAAATAAAATAGAGAATAAAATAGATAGAGTGGAAAGAAGATATACAACCTAAAAAAAAAAAAAAACACACTTTGAATGTATAAAGTATTATTAATACAATTGTCTGAATTTTGAAAATTTTAAGAAATATAATTTTATCTTAATGATATGCCTAGGGTAGATGAACACTATAAATAAGATAATTTTATTGTTTGAAAATCATCCAATTTTTTTTTTTTTACTGACTCAATATGACTTCTTATAATTTGGCTCATTTTATTCTCTTCGCCATGGTGGTTTTTGCGATCTTGTTTGGTTCTCATGAATGTAAGTATTTATAAATAAAGTAATTTATTACTTAAAACATGTTTTGATTTTGATGTGAAATTAATTTGTAAACAGGTTATGAAGATGATAACAACAGGAAGCTTAAAAACATTGATAATAGTATTTCTAATTCAAAAAGAATGGTTTGCCTTTTTACCAAGAACCCTGAACAATGCCTCTCTTTTAAAGACGGGTGTTGGTGTTGTAATATGCCGGGGAATCAAGACTGTTGGGCCAGTCAAGATGTATGCTTTGAACAATGTCCAGCCTCATAATCTGAATTTATTTAATGTTTTATTATAAATTGTATGTTAATTCCAATAAAAACTGATATATGAGGCTACCATTAATCAATACTCCATATTTATGTTCATTCTTTGGTGGTATTTAAAATGAGAATTACTATTCTCTCTCCATATTTATGTTCATTCTTTGGTGGTATTTAAAATGAGAATTACTATTCTCTATTGGTATTGTTTTTCATGGCGTGAGATCTAGTATTTTTTTTATATTGTTTTTCATCGTGGAAAATCTGGTCAATAAAAATCTGAAAAATAAGCAACAAAACTTAAAATAAAAAAAGCATCACTAAATATTCATGAAAATCCATATGTTCAAGTAGTTCCTAGTAAAACATGTAAGTGTGAATTCTATGAATCAGCTTACAGCTATTGCATGTGCCTTTGAATCAGTGTTTATGATTTCTGGATTAGGCACAGTTCTAATTTGCTGGACCTACGCTCTCAAACAGAATTGTTTGTTATTTTACGATTTTTACCCTGTGGTCTTTATTGTAGATCAAGATTTTAGAAAAACTTGGACTTTTTGGAAGCACTAAATTGTTGTTTCAGCATCATCTTTCTTTCTTTTCAGGGATGTGTGATAATTGTGCCTCTTATAATGAGATCAAGGAATTGGATGTACCTGGTGTAGTACATAGATTTAAGACTTAAAAGTTTCTTATGACCTGCCTGATATAGCTTAAGCTGAAGATTGCTTTGAACACTAGAGAAAAAAAACATGTTTTGCTCAACAAAAATAAACTAAAAATATGAAAAAAAATGTATAAAAGGTACATAGAATGCCAATTCATACTCATACACCTAAGGTAGTTTGAGTTAGAAATATATATATAGAGAACAATTAGTCATTTAGCCTGGAGAGCAAGAAGAGGCAACCCGAACAGAGGAGTACTGATGCGGAGAAGCAAAGAAGATCTAGGGGCGTTTGTATAACGGCTTTCTTACTCTTGTCGAAAAAACCAATCAGCAGAAGCATCACTATTACATGTCCCAGTTTTGTTTTCAGCTCGTTTACAGTTTTTATCTCCAGCCATCGTGGTCGTTCCTGTAGATCCATTCAATAATTAGACGACTCACTCACACATGCAGGATACATATACTACAAGTATATGGTTAGTTACCTTGAGAGTGAACATTCCAAAGAGATTTGATCGATAGGCAGTAGTTGTTTTCCCATCGGGCATGTATTTTGTTTTATCGAGATTACTGATGAAGAGCTCGTGCCAAACACCAACATCACAGTTCCCAGAAGGTAGACATCTAGAAACAAGAATCAAACAGCAGTTTCATATAGTTAATAGAGTATGCATACAAAACTAACACAAATCCAGATGTTAAACCCACCCCCCTAAAATGCATCAATAGATTAAAAACACATAAGAAGTTGCTTCTTTCTTCAGAATTAACAAAATTTAGCAAGTTTTCAGTGGCCAAAGGGGTTTCAAATATCACCAACCCCACCAAAAAAAAAAGGGTCTAGAAAAGGAATTTAAGAGCAGAAACATGGCATTCAATTCTCCAAGAAAGTCATAACTTTTATATTCACAAAATAACAATAATAATCAGATGCAATAAAACAGAGAATGAAAATGTTTTGCATAAGCCGTGCACTTACAGTTCCACACCTGTGAATATGTCCCAGCCCAGTTCTGTTGAGAATGAAAATGCTTTGCAGTCTGATGAGATTATTTAACAGCAAGGAAAAAAAGTATCAACCAAATCTCAAAATCTAACAGCTACCTCTCGATCGAGTTGAATTTCTCCATTGCACGAATCATCTTATCCTCATCATTAACCAACATCTTTATTCCATCACCAAAAGTCATTGCCTTCACAGGAACTAGCAAGTAGGATTTTCATAACAAGAAATGTAGTATGAATTTTCGACAAACAAGAAAGACAACAATTCCATTCCATAATATGTCAAACAAAATTAAGAAACACAACAAAAATTTGTCTGTTAATTTTATATATTTACAGCATAAACTAACATACACCATATTCATCTTCTATTTATCTAGCCTAGCCTAAAAAAAGACAAAACAGCTTTTATTTTTTGTTTTTGGACCTAGAACTACAACCGCGTGGATACACGGTAGACCTATCAATAGGCAAACCGAGTTTGCAATCCACATTCACCATGGACTTGACCGAACCAAAACGCCAGACTCTCCATCGAGTCATGGTCGTCACTTTGAATTCGAAACCTATTTTTCCTCTCATGTTGACAGTCTCTACTTCCTGTGAAGTGAGATGAAAGGAGTAGGATCGTCCATGGTAGTTGAATTCCACTGAGTGGTTGGCCTTAACATCGAACGTCGAGGCCACCAAGTCGTCCAGTTTCTGGCCCTCGAAGCTTAGGGCTAATTTGGTGTCGTAGAAACTGGCATACGCCTTTTCGTTGTCATTCAGTGCCCTAAGGACGAATGTGATTTGTATATACATCACGTCCGGTTGGGCAAAGACTAAGGCGTCTATGTTGGCTCGGTGGATGCTGATTTCAGCCACCTTTGGCTTGATCGCCAAATAGCCAATTAAGGTAACAGCCCCAACTAGGACCGCTATTCCTAAGACTAGACATAGAATAAACGACATGCACCATATTAAGGGGTGCGTATGGTTGCGAGGGAGAGGAAGAAGCGTTAGCTTTGGCATTGCCATTGGGGGCTTACGAGCTAGAGAGACTGGGAGTGAGAAGTGAAGAAAATGAGAGAGATGGGAGCTGTTGATGGGCCCTCAGTCTGACTCTTTAGGTTTAATTAGTAGGGTAGGGAAGCAGCTTAGGCATCTCTACCTTTCCTAGGCATAAAGCCATCTTTTCTCAAGCAATATCCAGAAATAACAACATAAATCTGAATTTGGAAAAAGACTTGTTAACATTCCAAAGCATTTTCTGAAGATAGGCTCAAAATTTACCTATTTACGGGAAAAGTGAATGAGCATTTCTCTTGAATCAGCAAAACTTGTGTGCTAGACAAGCCTGTTATAGTAATAATCCCAGAACTTCTGTGCTAGACAAGCATTTGTTAGTTAATATGCATTTGAGGCAAGATTCACAGTTTTTACAAGGTATAATGCCAAGTGAATTTTCTTCTCTTGTTTTGTACATTAAGAATATTATTAGTTGTGGGTGTTCTATCAAAATACCATGTATTTCATTAAAACATACAGCAACAACACAAATATCTTATGTTATGACTTATGAGAGTTCAACTAGCTAGTAGGACAATTAAACCATGACTTTTTAGAGAGAATTACATATAACAGACTATTAGATAGAAACACAAAAACACATAGAGCAAGTATAATAAATTAATACTATAAAATAAAAACATTCCCTCTATATTTAAAGGACCTGTTTTTAGCTCCAACACACCACAAATGGCCTTGCAGATGCAAATCACCCTTTCATCCCTGCAGTCTCCCATACAAACTTATCTAACTGCTTCACCCCACTCCAGACGACCTTTTCTTCGTCCATCGTCAAAATCCCACCACCAAATGCATGAACCCCTCCACAAACTTCTACTTCGACATCTCCAACACTCCCATGCAGATAATGCAGCAACAGAGTGAATAAACACCGCGATGAATGTCCTAACGTCTTGCTTGCGCACCAAATATTCTTCTTCATACCAATTCTCCAATCTTCTTATCAACCAACACATCCCGAATCTGATACAGCCCTTCTTTCATCACCCCAAGCTTCGAAACATGGAATGCTAATTCACTTTCATCGCTCAAACAGTTAACAAGATCAGTCAATATCTCATTGATTGAAAAATGGGCATCCTCCCACTTGAGAGAATCTGACGAAATTTAGGGAGAAAAATCAGTTAATTCTCATTGATCGAAAAATGGTTACACAATGCGGGTTCAAGGCGAATCACGGGTTATATACCCGGCCTTGCCGAATCTGGTACACGACTTAATATGAAAACTAAAACACACTTTTACAACTTGCCGGACTGTAACAATACCCCCTCCTTCAAAGGTTGCTTGTCCTCAAACAAAGAGAGCAGGATAAAGCCTCTGGAATGTAAGGTAGTCCTCCCACGTTGCCTCAGAATCCGGAAGGTGCGACCAACGAACCAACACCTCTGTAGCCGGAGCATTTCCCCGCCGTACCAGACGCCGTGCCAAAACCTTCAAAGGAATAAGGAGTACATTCGGAAGGTAACCTTCCCATCATCGTCAAACTCAGGTAATTCTTGAGCCACCAAATCTCTTGTACCAATCACTTCCCATCATATGTCTATTTTTCTTTTCATGATTGTCAACTGCAGCACTGCAAAAGTATTTGGTAGTACATGCTTATTTTCTAAAAGGAAAGGAAGGAAATTAGTGTTGTGTGCATTTTGTTTGTCATATGCAGCAACTTCCTTCATTACTTGTATATCCTTATGGAGTGGGTAAGAAAAAATAAAATCCTTTGAAAATCAGTCACATTTTAAGTTGATATATATGAATCAAAAGAGAAATATCTGAATAAGCAAATCAAATAACCCTTAGCGTTTGGACCTGACATTGGACCTAAACTGCCATATTGAGAATCCTATATTCTTGATGAACATATGTTTTCAGAAGAGCTAAATCTTGTAAGAAAACCTATTTAGGGCAGTGACAACAGAAAATTATCAAACCCATTCTAAGTAAGTACCGGACAATAATTCAACTAAAGCTGACTAAAGATGATGATTGTATCCAACACAAAGGGTTAATTTAATGAAAATACAGAAGAGGTTTGATTTAATTCAATGAAAGATGTATTTGTATCCAGTATCCACAATAAGAAGCTCAAAATGACTTTTTTATTTTTCAACTAAAAGTGATTCGGGGGGTGTTTTCAAACTCTTTCAAGTTGATAATTTATGGGAGACTAACTAAAAACTGATTCTTATTATTTTTTTTAATTAAATAAGTATATAACTACTGAACATTTAATATTAACCTCATATTTTTTGTGATGATCCAATTTCAAGGATAATATTTATGTAAATTTGCACAGAGAGGATCCAGACCCAAAAAGACAAACATCCAATTCAATATTTTCCGTGCATATCACCAATTGATGAAAATGTTAACTTTAAGAACAATAAGGTTAGCTTTGACATAGTTTTGGTACCTATTTCAGAATTCATGGCCTCGTTGCTGTCCATCTTCACAAGAACTGCTTGGGTGGGACAGAAATTCTGGTTCTTTTCTTGACAATTTCAAAATAACAGATTTCCAGTCATCAAATGCCGTCTGTTTATCTTCAGTGCTACTGGCAAATCGTGAATCATCCGCCAAACTGGATGAATCTAAAGCGTTTAACAAGTATTCCAGCAAAAGATTGACTAATTCCGTAGAAGACGAAATATACAAGTGCAGGGTCTTCTTCAATGATTTAGCAAGATGCATCTTGGAACCTGAAGCATAGGCACGTCCCAGTAAAACATTAGAAGCCTACACATGACTGTTCCAGAATATCTACGCATAAATTGGGAAGATTACAAATATGGCCTTGTCCACTTTTGGTGCACTAAGTTTACAAATTATATATAGTACACTAACTTTCAACCTGGCTTGAATTAAGTCCTTTTTGCCCGACATTTCAGGCTCAACAACAGAAATGGCTAGGCATCCATATTCTGATGACTTGAGCAAAAATTACGTCTTCAGTTGTTTTATTGAGTCCAGTTTAAGACAAAAAAGGCTAAAATTATGTGCCAAAAGTTGGTGCACTATTTATGAACTTAGAGCACCAAAAAGTACAACTTTCTCTGCTAATCCAAATCCAGTATAGTTGTTTGATTGTTCCTTGATGAAGGGATATATCAGGGTGAATTCAGTACGGTATAGGAACTGTATTTCCAATTAACTACAAATTATGAAGTGGCTATTTATCTACCATGATATTTGATTCATAAACATTTAATTTAAAGCTTTTAACGTTAGAGTTGGACTTTCCAGCTACAAGATTTAGAAGCTTACTAGGTCCATGCAAGTGTTCAGAGTATCTAGAACCTGCATGTTGGTTCACATGTAACTTCTTACGTAGAAGTAATTTGGACACATAATTTCAATGAATGTGCTTCATCCATACAATCTATAAATGAAGCATAAATATAACTCACGTTTTCCCTTCACTTGCAACGAACTCAATTTTCACATTTGTTTCGCCTTCAGACAAAGAGTAATTTCACGTAGGCTGCGCTTAAAGAACAACTGCCAACATTTAAGCAAATCTAACACTCCAACTTCACATTGTGTCTCTACTCTCTAGCAGCCTAAATTGAAAGCTATTTTGCTTTAGAAATTAGAATAGAATTGTGATAAAGATGATTCCCTCTGATTTTTTGTTTTTTTTAACTAATTTCACAACTAAAAATACAAGTAGAAAATAAATTTATTTCAACAAATCAGCTACTACAATCTTGGACAGTTTAGATTTGAAGCAATTCTGACAAAGATCTGAAAATAAATGCCATCATGTTGTTACCTGAACCGACCATTGTATGTATGCACT
Organism: Galeopsis tetrahit; assembly: GCA_963675135.1. Classification (NCBI taxonomy): domain Eukaryota; kingdom Viridiplantae; phylum Streptophyta; class Magnoliopsida; order Lamiales; family Lamiaceae; genus Galeopsis; species Galeopsis tetrahit. The sequence continues at coordinate 11,489,452 of OY776125.1, read as the reverse complement.
TGAAGTTGATATTGCTTTCTGAAAGATCTGCAAAGGCCAAAAAGAGAAGATATTTATAGATACAATTTTCACAATATTTGTTTCGATGAGAGTTAGAATCTTCAAAGAAAGATATACTATTAAAAGTATTAAGCCAAAATAATTGCTGGCAATGATGAAGGGAAAGGGCAATTTACCGTTGGGCACCCCTTACTCCACTTTGGATGAATGAATAAGATCGATAACAGGACGACACATATTATAGTATCAAGGGCTTCTAATAAAGATCATTACGCAACAGAACACATCTTGACCCATTGTTTAGGTCAAGATCATCAAGAGATGTGCATAATTGAGCAGATTTGAGACCTTCACCAACTCTATAGTTTAAACCCTCTTCAAAGAAAGAGGCTGGAAAGAGAAAAATAAACATTACCAATTCAATTCAAGATGCTAATCATCAAGTAATCAACTTGTAAAGAAAGTATACAAAATGTGAAAAACCACCAAGCCCAAAAATAAAAGCAATTATTAACTAGAACACGAGGGTTTTAATTTTGTAGCCTAAGTTATTCATACCCCAAAGTTGAAGCAGCAAATAAGGTAAAGGGGTTTATTTACACGACGGAGTAGTTGAAGAGATGGGTCGGTGAGAACCCTCTGCAAGTATTGAAACCTCAAAAAATAAACACACATCCAAACAGCATCTTGAAGACAATTTCACCAAAAAATTATTCAAAAGAGAACAAAAAAATTCAGTATTTACAAGACAAAATCAGATATATTCGCCGTGACGAATATCGATGAGCATTCTGGGAATGCCAATGGCATCAGCTGCTTCCCCTATTGAGATTTTATTCTTTTTTCGGTTCTTCTCAATCACGCAATTTACAAGCCTTTAGGGGAGCATAAACAAAAATTGGAATTTAGGTTAAACACTCAACTGCATATACATAGACCTAACAAATCAAACCAATCAGAAAACAGAAGAAGAAAATAATTGCCATGCAATATAGCATGGCCAGCAGCCCCTCAGACTGAGAAGCATTTCCATTCAAGTAATTTCTACAATCAACAAAAGAAAATAAAAACTAAGCACATTTACAATCTTGATTATGAAATTCAGCACTTATTTCCAAGATATGCAAGTATGAAACTGAACCGGTTCCTTCTCGTCTCCCAATTGAACAAAATGTCATAGACCAAAAGTAGTTTTACTTGGAAGTTACTAAAGCTCATGATTTTTTGTGGTTCCAAATAGAGTATAAATAATGAAAAATAAATTGAGCATGTTTGAATTGAAGCTAAATAATCAACAGGGTCAACCAAGTAAGCACATTTTACTTGATTACACTTGTAGAAAAGCATATGATTTTGCAAAGAAGCGTCTGTTATACTCTAATTGGAACAATTACTTCAATGGTAATCTGTATAAGCAGAAAATTAAACTAGAATTGCTATTTTCTCCATTATAAGGAAAAATGACAAAATAATTTTGTAAGAAACCCTTTTAGGGCAGTAACAACAGAAAATTATCAAACCCATCCTAAGTAAGTGCCGGACAATGTCATATTGGACACTACTAAATGCTTGAGATAGAGCTTTATATATAATTAACCTATCACACTGCCCCCACTCTTAAAAGTTCACTCTTTTTTGCAGCAACTAAAGCTCATATAGTTAAAAGCCACATTCATGCACCATCTAATAATTCAAGTACAAACAAATAAATTTGATATCAGGGGGGGAAAGAATGACAAATCATGAGTATAATAGCTATTGGAAGAGCCATAAGATAATAAGCTGACTATTGTGATTGGCTTGCACCTTATGTCGGATCTTGAATTCAATCTACTAATCCAAATTTACCGCTTATAAGAATCAACTAATATAAGAGAGAAAACCTATCAGCATAGGTCCTGAATGAATTATATTTAGAATCAGCTTCAACCCTGAGTCAGAGGTAAAGCAATAAAGCAATGCAGCTCTATACATAGGTCTCAAAACAGAAGCAACATGGTTCCAATTATTTCCCCATTCACTATATATATTCTTACCTACATCAAAAAAAAAAGAAAAATCCTTTGTTTCCCCGATTAGTTTCCTTTATAAGTTGTGTACATGTAGAAAATAGAGAATGACTAACTCAAATTCAAAAGGACCAATTCAATTGAAGATGCTAATCATCAAGTAATCAACTTGTAAAGAAAGTATACAAAAACAAAAGCAATTATTAACTAGAACACGAGGGTTTTAATTTTGTAGCATAATTAAGTTATTCATATATACCCAAAAGTAGTTGAAGCAGCAAATAAGGTAAAGGGGTGAAGCATTACCTTTCCTGGAGTAGTTGAAAAATTCATGGAGATTGTGGAGTTGGTTTGCAATTAAATACCTTGCCTTGCCTTGGTAGTCAACAGAATCTTTGTTTTGAGTTTTTCGCTCTATTACTCTTACAATCTGTATGTATGTGTCTTTCGAAGTTTTTTTTTTTTTTGAAAGGAAAGAATGTGTCTTTGGAAGTTAAACTATTGAATAAAGCTTAGTTTTTTACTATGGCATTAGATCAATTTTAATCTAATTTTGATTAAATTATGGGTTGGGGTAGGGTATATACCCCTCCAACTTTGTTAGATACACGCCCCTCCCTCTTTTAATAATTAAATATTCATTTACAATACCTGTTTTACCCTTTATTAAAATTAAAAAAGATAGATAATATTAAATTTAAATTAACCCTAATATTAACTTTAACCCTAATTTGAGGGATTAACCCTAATATTAACTTTAACACTAATTTGAGGGGCAGCCGCCACCGCAACCCAACAACCGGCAGCCGTCGCCACTCCACCATCGGCAGCCACCACCACTCCACAACTGGCAGCCGCCGGCGGCCACTATCCCACAAAATAAATTTAGAAATTTAATAAATCAAATTTGAAAATTTTAAAAAAAAACTTTATTTTCGATGACAAACCAACAGGTTTGTCGACCAAAAATATTCCCGTCGACACTAACAAAAAATACTCCGGTCGATAAGAAATAGTCTAAAGAAAATTTTCAAAATAAAAATAAAAAAAATGAAATTTGTTGTCGAAATTAAAAAAAAAAAAAAAAAGAATACCTTCGCGCGCGGCAGAGGCTGAGAAGTGGCGGCGCTTCTTGGGTAAGGGCGAAGGGCGGCGGCGCTGGACAGAAGACGGCCGCTTGTTATAGAATAGAAACAGAAAAAAAAATTACCTGCGTGCGCGGCGGAGACTGGCGATGGGGGAGGATGTGCAGCTGCTTGGGGTGGGAGCGAAGGGCGGCGGCGGCGCTAAGCAGAGGGAGGATGGCCGCCGCCGCCTATTAAAGAACAGAAAGAATAAAAAAGCGGCAAATGGAGATGGAGGCGACGCTGAGGCAGAGGGGCGAAAGGCGGCGGCGACGCTGAGGCAGAGGGGCGAGGGGCGGCGGCGCTGCTGATGTAGAGGGCAAGGGACGGCGACAAAGGGCAAGGAACGACGCACTGGCGGAAAATTAGGGCTTTAATGTTAAAATTAGGGTTTTAATGTTAAAATTAGGATTTTTGCAGTAAGTGTATTTATCCTAGAAAATGGTAGTATAAAAGATCATTTGGAGGGAGTGCATTATCTTTCACCTGTAAAGGAGGAGTGCGTATATCGGGGGAGTGCATTAAACCACCCGCGTACTACGCGGTAATTGACTACAAAAAAAAAAAAAAATCGTTTCAAATTTAGTAAAATATAAATTCTATTAACGCTTCTTGTTCGACCATTTAATCCTCTCTCTTCTTTCCATGAAATAAAATTGAAAAAAAATGGAAGCAAACAAAAAAAAATTAATAAATAGGGAAAAATGAGAATAAATTGTATTGAAAAAATGGAAGTAAAACCAAAAAAAATATAATAAGGAGTTTGAGATGAAATTGCACAGGACGGCACGTAAGAAAATAAAATTGTAAAAAAAAGAAGCATAGAAAAAAATTATAATAAATAGTAAAAATTGCAGAAAAAAAAAGAAATAAAACCAAAAAACATGAAGATGAAGAATGAGAATTTCTTTTTTATGATATGAAATTGCAGAATCCTGATATCACAAAAAAAATAAAAATAAAACTTACTCTTGATTTTTTAAATCAATCAAATCATAATTCTATAAATTATACTCCCTCCGTCCCATACTTGAACCTACATTTTACCATTTTGGGCGTCCCATACTTGAAGCAACATTACCAAAAAATAGTAAAAGCACTTTTAAACACTCCCCTTAAAACATCACAATATTACAACAAATGTCACTACTTTATTACACTAAAAAGTAACTTTATTATTATTTATAAAGTTGAAAAGTCTTTATTACCCCCACTTTATCCTACACAATACTAATAAACAACTCATTTATTAAAACCTGTGCCAATTTGGTTTGTAGCTTCAAGTATGGGACGGAGGGAGTATGAAAGATGAGCAAATACTCCCTCCGTCCACGAAAAGTAGTCACATTTGCCCTATATTCTTTGTCCACAAAATGTAGTCCCATACCTTTTTTTTAAACTATTACCCTTCAACCATCACTTAATTACTCAAATTGCCATCAACTTTATTCACAAACAATCACTTTATTCACAATGGACCCCACAATACCCTACAATACCCTTACTTTATCTACTTTATCTACCTTTTTCTTAAAACACGTGCCCCTCCCCATGTCCCTACTTTTCATGGATGGAGGGAGTATAAGAAACTCCACTGCCGGGAGTTAGAAAAATTCAAATCTAAAGTCTCGTAATATAATTTAAAAAATTTACAACACATGAGATTAACGTGCTCAACTATTCAATCCTCTCTTCTTTCTATAAGATAAATTTGAAACCAAAAATCATAATAATAATGAGATGAAATTGCAGTAAGATACATAAGATAAGAGAGAAGATATAAAATTGAAAAAAAAAATTGGAAGCAAATAATTTTTTTTAATAAACAGTGAAAATTGTAGGAAAAATAAGAGGTAAACAAAAAACATAAGAAGATAAAAAAATGAGAATCCTTTTTTCTATGATCTTGCAGGAATCCTGAAATCACAAATTAAAAATAAAACAAAAAACCACCCGAAGAAGAGGAAGAACTCAAAACGTGAGAGAGAATGTAAAGAGTAAGAATAGATAAATGAAGGAAAGAATAAAAAGAAGTGACAATAAAAATGGATAAATGAAAGAAAATGATAGAAGTTGAGAAGATTATTATATTAAAGGGGTTGTATTCAATTCAGATTCTGTTGGATTTTTTTGAATTTTAAAAAGTCAGTGGATTTAGAAAATCCATAGACTCTTGTGCAGAGTTTGACTGACTTTTTTATTGATTTATATAGATTTTCATAGATTTGACAAGATTTTGAAATACACATTTTTTTATTGATTTACATGGATTTCCACAAACCACGCCCCTAAAACTATTGATGCAAAAGTATATCTGAACACTTGTATATAAAAAAAATTATCTAAATTATTTAGAAAAAAATCCAAAAATATATTAGTTGAAAAAAAAATTGTTATTCATCATTATTAACATCAGCCTCATTTTTCACATAGCATTAGTTCTGCATGCATTAACTTCAGCACAAGCCAATACTAACTCTGCTTGTATTTGAAATGGGAACTTGTGAATTGCGATTTGAAAATACCAAAAATTCTCTCAATCATATTTCTTAATGATGCATGGTGAAGATTGAATAACTCACTTGGGTGACGACCTTAACCACCAAAATCTTTTAGATGATATCGAACTCCACGTAATGGGGAATTGACGTCGATTAGATATTATTGCTAACCTAAGGTGTCCAATATACTATAATTTTTAAAGAAAGAACATAATTTTAAAATACAGAGATGTAATCTTTTTCACTATAATAATAGTGGTGAAGAATCTGTGATGCTTATTGAAGAACATAGTTATGTTTCTTGATTTTATTTCGTTTGAAGAAGAGCAAAGAAGATGGACAAGCTTTTATAGTGTAAAATTCTCAAATAATAAAAACTTTTATAAGGTTTTTGTGTTGTATATCTTTTTGTTTCAAATAACAAGTGCTTTGGGAAGGAGACTAATGCAGTAGGTTAGTAGTTGAAATTTTGTTAGAAGAACAACAAAGTTTTTTTTCTTATCTTTCAGGTCTTCTGAGAGAATCCGTTGAAATCTCTAGTTATTAGAAGAGATTTTGGAGAGTGAAATTTATTTATAATTTTGGAGGAGAATCATGAAAATCCATAAAGTATTGAAATCCGTAGACTATTGAATACCTAAAGATTTTTTAAGACTTTTTAAAATCCGTATTGAATACCCCTAGATTTTAAAAGTCCAACAAAATCTTAATTGAATACACCCCCTAAATCTATCCGCAAATCCACAAACATATTTTGTAATTTCTGTCAGACAAATGAACACAAATGAGAGAGAAAAGAAAAATGGAGAAAAAATAATAAAGAAAAGAACACTTAATTTTGTAGATAAGAAAAATGGAGAAAGAATAATAAAGAAAAGAACACTTAATTTTGTAGATAAGAAGTTCCGTTAGACAAATGAACACAAATGAGAGAGAAAAAAAAATGGAGAAAGAATAATAAAAAAAGAACGCATAAATTTTGTAGATAAGAAGAAGAAAACCGATGATAACTGTTTGACAAAAAATTAAAAAATTTAAAAAATTATAATAAAAACCGACTCACAGAATTACAGTATTTTAAATTAAAGGCTAAAAAAGAATGACACGTAAGAGATATAAAAACTGTAAAATATACCATGTAAAGATTTAGGGCGCGGCTAAAGGCACCCAAGGATCCTATGAGGACACCCACGCGATGAGAACACCCACAAAACGGATGAGTACACCCACGTGGAAAATACAAAATTACCCTCCCCTCAATTAAAACCATTCATTCTCTCTTCTTTCTCCATTTCATTTCAGTACACCCAGGCCACCCCTCCATCCCTCCCTCCCCATCACTTCCAATGGCCGCCGCCACCAACCTCCTCCCTCCGTGCGCGGCCGCCGCCCACCTACCTCCTCCCTCCCAGGGGAAGAAAAGCCACCGTCGCGAAGAAAAGCCCGTTGTCGCCATCAGTCCGGCGACACCAGATCTGGGAAAAAAAAACCCGCTCGCCGTCTGTTGAAGAAAAAAATTCATCACCGTCCGTCGCTGTGTTGAAGAAGCCCGCCGGCCGCACCACCTCCTCCTTCAAGCGGCCGCAGCCCCTTCCCCTCCCCTTTGCGGCCGTTCGCGGCCGCAGCTCCTCCCCCTTCCCTTCGCGGCCGTTCGCGGCCGCAACCCCTCCCCCTCTCCTTGATCCCACCCAGCCTCCCACTCTCGTCGCCGGCACCCACAGGTAATTTTTTTTTTTTTTTTTACAATTTTTACAGTCTCAAAACATTTAGGGTTTTGAAAATTTAGGAAAATTAGGGTTTTTAGTAGTTCGGGAATTATTTTCGAACATATTGTGTTTGTTTTGGAAAAAATTTCGAACAACTTAAGTTTGTTTTGGAAAAAATTTCGAACAAAATGTTCGATTATTTTTTTCGGACAAATTTAATTTGTTTTGAAATTTTTTTCGAACATATTGAGTTTGTTTTGATAAAATTTTCGTACATCTCAACTTTGTTTTGGTAAAATTTTCGAACATATTAAGATTTTATTTTTGTTGTTGAAATTTTGAATTTTTAGGATTTTTAATGTTTAGGTGGTGAGTGGAGATCCGGATGATTTCGGGTGTGAAATGATGAATCGGAATAGATGGGTGTACTCATCCGGCGTTTTTTTTTTTAAAAGTACAAGAGGGGTAAAAACGTCTTTTCACACCACTCTGGGGACAAAAAATAATTCACGTGGGTGTACTCATAGGAAATCCGGGTGCATTTAGCCGCGCCCAAAGATTTAATAAGTTGTTCAAATGACAAAATTCACGGCCCCATCTAGTTTGGGTCTTTCATTTCATTTTTTTGCCACTGTTATTTGCACTGCCTTATTTAATAAGTTCACCCCATTTAATAAGTTCCGCCCCACTCTAGGTTTGTGCATCCGTCCCTAGGACCCTAATTTTTGTTAGGGTTTTTTGCAGAATTTTTTTTTTAAATATATTTTCTATCAAATACTGTTGATGACGACGGTGTATTTGATCGACATTAAATTGTTGATTTTTTTTTTTTGAAAAGGAAAGAATGTGTCTTTGGAAGTTAAACTACTGAATGAATAAAGCTTCATTTTTTACCGACCAAATTTTTTTCATCTCCACGAAAGCAAGGAATGAAATATTAGGGTTTTAATTGGGATTATATTTTTTTTAGTCCATTAAGTTACCACAATTTTGAATTTAGTTCATCAGGTTATCACTTTTTGAATTTAATCCATTAAGTTTCGATTTATTTTGATTTTGGTCCAGTTACCTGCTATAGCAGGTTTCACAGGTCATTTTTTAAAACACACCCCATAAAATGATATACACACCCTAAATGTTAAACACACCACACTAAAATTTACAAATCATTTTTTATTACTATACACACCCCCAACTATTTCCTATTTAATAAATTGCCAAAAATAATTAAATTAAAAAAATAAGAATTCAAATTAATATGAAAAATATAAATAAAACCTATAAAAAAAGTCCAAATCTACAAAAATTAAACAAAGCTAAAAAAAATTAATTGATTTAAATAGTTTTGAAAATTTAGTTGATTTTTTACTATTTTAAAATTTAATTAGCCTTATTTTCGACGTTTTTTATACAAGTTAGAACGCAAATAAAATATTAATAAAGTAATGGAGTTTTAATTTTTTTTTAAATATTTCTTTTATATTACATGAACCTACTAACACCCCATAAATTTTATATACACTCCAAACGTTAAACATAAAAATTCAAAAATATAATACAGTTAAATAAAATCATAAACATATTTAATAAATTGTCAAAAATAATTTAATTAAAAAAGTAAGAATTTAAATTAATATGAAAAATATAAATAAAACCTATAAAAAATATATAAATCTTCAAAATTTTAATAAAGCTAAAAAATTAATTAATTTAATTAGTTTTAAAAAATTTAGTTGATTTTTTAATAATTTTAAAGATTTTTTTTATTTGATTTAATAATTTTTTCAAGTTGATTTTTTTTTAAATTTATTACAAATCTCCAAAAATAGTAAAAAAAATCAACGCATAAAATGAACACATAACAATTCTAATGCTTCCTAATCAACGCATAACATATTATTAACACATCGATAGTGAAAAAATGGCGAAAACAAAAAATCTATAACTAAATCAATAAATTTCAAAGTGATTAAGCAACAATAACAAAAGTTAAAAATATTCTACTGGACAACATTAGTTTTATCAGTTCAAAAAACACCTAAACGTGTCAATGAATCATGCTTGCCCTTTTTACCACACCTCTTACAACTGGTAGGTATTACTTTGCGAAATTCTCCGCAGGACGTCATCCTCTTCTGCTTAGGTCTTCCAGGTGATTTCTGCAGAATCGGAGGAAGTATTTTTTCAACTTCGGCACCTTGTTGTGACTCAAATCGCTCTATTTGGGGAATAGGGGACAGATCCTCCTTGTAACATTGCTTGTAAGTAGATGTAAAAAAAAAATCTACGATTCAACGAAAAGTTGCATGCGACCGGTACAGCCACAGCGTGATGTAGGGCGGCCATGGTGGCCGGCGCACCAGGGCGGCCATCGATGGCTTCACTTCCCCATTTCCAAATCGACATCTACGATTCCCAAACGGAGTTTCGTCGCCCCTCGATCGATCTCTCCAACCGCGACGGCTATGGCGGCTAGGGCTTGGTGTTCATCTTCTACAACATCGACGACGATGGCTTGAGTGAGGGAGATCGATGTATCCGACGACGATGACGATCGGTGTTCATCTTCTCTAACAACGGCTGTAGTGAGGGCGCATCCATGGTGGAGCGTTACGGTTTTGGAATAAGAGAAAATAAGAATTGGAAATTAGAATGAATGAAATGATAAATATATAAATTAAATTTGAAAGGTGAGATTTATGGAATTTCTCGAAATTGTCAATTGGAATACGAAAGGTAGTTATTCAATTAAGAAAATTTTGGTAGTGATTAAGTAATTATCGGTTGCTAATTTTAATTTACATTGATTTAAATTTTAAAATCTAATTTTAATTTACATTATTAGTGTCGTATAAGAATAAGGGCATAATTGGTTATTTGGATATGAATTTAACCTTAATTCTAATACTATAATTTTTTGTTTCTATTTTTAATCGTGTATATAGGAATGTCCCTTATATTAGTTAAACTCTTCTAAATAAATACACAACCTTTAGTATCAGTGTCAATTTAATCACGACCTTTACGATTATTGTAAAAAATCCCAAACTTTCATTGTGTTGCAATTAGATACACATTTTTTTTCTCCGACCAACAATTGATGATGTGGTTTGCCGGAGCTTGCCACGTCAGATTACACGTATATTTTTTTTTCCACATCAGATTAAAAAAAAAAAAGGGGAACCGCCCGAAAACTGACTTTTTAATCCTATCTATATTTATTTTTTACCTTCATTTTACCACTTTTTAAGTATAATAAAAAAAATTAAAAAAATTAAGGGGTGTATTCAATTGAAATTCCGTTGGATTTTTTTGGACTTTTAAAATGTGGGTATTCAATTTGGATCTTTAAAAGTCTTTCAAAATTTTGAGGTATTCAATACGATTTTAAAAAGTCTTTAGGTATTCAACAATCTATATTTTAATACTCTATGGATTTCGTTGGATTCTCCTTAAAAAATATAAATAAATTTCACTATTCAAAATCTTTTCTAAAAACCAGAGATTTCAACAGATTCTCTCAGAAGACTCTGAAAGAGAAAAAAAAAAACTTTGTTGTTCTTCTAACAAAATTTCAACTACTAACCTACTGCATTAGTCTCCTTCGAAAGCACTTGTTATTTGAAACAAAAATATATACAACGCACAAACATTATAAAAGTTTTTATTATTTAAGAATTTTACACTATAAAACTGGTTCATGCTATCACACAGCCCAGAAAAGTAGAGAAAAAACAGACATTCTTGCTGTATTTCGAACCACAAAATCCTACACAGCCCTCTTCTTCAAACGAAATAAAATCAAGAAAATGTTCTTCCATAAGGATTCTTCACCACCATTATTTATATATTTTATATTAATTTGAATTCTTACGTTTTTTAATTTAATTATTTTTGACAATTTATTAAATAGTAAAGAATTGGGGTGTGTATAGTAATAACAAAAGTTTTTTAAATTTTAGTGTGGTGTGTTTAACATTAGGGGTGTGTATAACATTTTATAAGCTTTGTTTTAAAAAATGACCCGCTAAATCTGTTATAGCAGGTTATTGGACCAAAATTAAAATAAATCGAAATTTAATGGACTAAATTCAAAATGTGTTAATCTGGTGGATTAAATTAAAAAACATGGTAACTTAATGGATTAAAAAAAAATATAATCCCAAATATCTAATTAAAAAAACACGTGATTTTACAATCATTTAGGGTATGATTGGTATGTGGTAATAGATTTGGAATGGAATGAACATTAATGAGTCTATTCCTAATCTCACGATTGATATGTTTTTTTATTTGGAATCGCGATTCCACAGGGAATGGTGATTCCCAAAAATAAAGAATTGTGATTCCTCTCCATTCCCCTGTCTTTCCCCATTCCATTCTGTGTGGAATTAATTATTTTTTAATTTTTTAAAATAAAATCATCACTTATATTTTATTTTTACAAAATTATCCTTCCTAATAATTAAACAAGATATTCATTAATCACGATCTTTAATCAAAACCTTGAACCCTAATTCACGCAATGATTTTCATAAACCTAATTCTCTAATCTCTACAACCCAATTGACGGCTTCACGCAAGAAAAAAGATGTCAAGGAGTGAAGGACGTTGATTCTCTAAGAAAGAAGAACTAGACGGATGAATTAGAGAAATATCAAGAAGTTCTGTTCTATACTATATATATGCGCGTATATATATATATATATAGGGTTGGGCTGCTGTGTACTCAAGTACACGGTGTACTTGAGTCCAGTCATATAGAAAATATTAAGTATATATAGAATAAATAACAAAAAATTTAACAGGAATCATTCTAGCCTAGTGGTTTCCCTTTGATTGTCTTACCACACAGTCACAGGTTCGAAACATATCTTCAACCATTTTCGAAATTTTATTTTTAGCACCAGTTTTTTATTTTAGCACCACAATTTTCAAAATTTTAATTTTAGCATCATTTTTTTATTTTAGCACCAATTTTTCTACAATTTTCGAAATTTTAATTTTAGCACCACAATTTTTCTACAATTTTAATTTTAGCACCAATTTTTCTACAATTTTAATTTTAGCACCAATTTTTTATTTTAGCACCAGTTTTTCTATATTAATAAAAGTGCAATTTTTTATTTTAGCACCAGTTTTTCTATATTAATAAAAGTGCAACAATTAACAACTAAATGGTGTATCATTAATAGTAATAAAAGTGCAAGTAATAAATAATAAAATTTGTAAAATTAATAATAATTTTTAAAAAGAAATTAACACTAGTTTTTTTATACATTATAAAAAAATGCAAGTACTAATAATATCAATAATTGCACCTACTAATAATATCATTAATAGTAATAAAAGTGCAAGTAAAAAAATAATAAAACATGTAAAATTAATAATAATTTTTAAAAAAAAAATTTAGCACCAGTTTTTCTAGATTAAGAAAGTGTTCAAATAACAAAAAGGTGTATCATTAGCATACACTTTTCTATTATAATATCATACACTTTTCAATTATAATAACATACATTTTTCATTAATATATAACTTACACTTTTCATTAATTGAACATACGCTTTTTAGTTATAATAACATACACTTTTCATTAAATAGATCATACACTTTGCAGTTATAATAACATAAACTTTTCATTAATATGACATACACTTTTCATTAATAGATCATACACTTTACAATTATAATAACATACACTTTTCATTAAATAGATCATACACTTTGCAGTTATAATAACATAATCTTTTCATTAATATGACATACACTTTACAGTTATAATAACATACACTTTTCATTAATATATAACTTACACTTTTCATTAATATATAACTTACACTTTTCAGTTATAATATCATACATTTTTCAGTTATAATAACATACACTTTTCATTAAAAATAATGTTGCACTTTTCAATATACTAATAACATACACTTTCATTAATATATAACTTACACTTTTCATTAATAGTTCATACACTTTTCAGTTATAATATCATACACTTTTCAGTTATAATAACATACACTTTTCATTAAAAATAATGTTGCACTTTTCAATATACTAACATACATTTTTCATTAAAAAAGTAAAGATACACTTTTTAGTTATAATAACATACACTTTTAAAAAAAAAAAAAACCGACAAAAAAAAATCGAAAAAAAAAATCGAAATAAAAAAGGTCAAAGTTTGACCGTTGACTGGTCAACGGTCAACATTTGACTAGTGAAAGTCTACTCAAGTACATGGTGTACTTGAGTACATACAAGACTTTGGCATATATATATATATGAAACAAAAGAAGAAGAAATAATTATAGATATAATTGCAGTTTAATTTTGTTCACTCATGATTTGAAAAGATATAATATATATATATATATACACATAACGATAGATATATATATATATATATAAATCGTTTCTTGATTGCAGAAGAAATTGTAAGATGCTCACTATTTTTTCTAAATTAAAAATTATTTATTTAAAATTTTATTATTATATTAATAATAGCATATTAACTAATTTAATATATTTTTATAAATATATATTGAAGGGTATTTTAGTCATTTAATATAAATCATGTACATTATTTTGCATCTCATTTATTATACCAATCATGAGAATGAAATCAACCAAGGAATGATTTTTCCATTCCTAGTTAATACCAATCATGAAAATTTCATTCAAACATTCATTCCATTCAGGCCTTCATGAGTTTATTTCATTCAGTCACAATTTCATTCAGTCATACCAATCATGCCCTTATAGTGATTATAATTATTACAAATCATTTAAATAAAGTAAAGAATAAAATAGATAAAGTAAATATGTATATTTTTCAAAAAAAGAAAATAAACATAATTTATGTAGATCACCTAAAAAGAAAAACAACCTCACTTTTGTATGTGATGGATGGAGTAATATTAATTTAATTGTCTAAATATTTCAAAATTTATAATGATATGATTCTATCTTAATGATATCCATAGAGTAGATGAAAACTATAAATATGATGATCTTATTGTTTGAAAATCATCCAGAAATTTTTTTAGTGATTCAATGGCTTCTTATAATTTGGCTCATTTTATTCTCTTCGTCATGATGATTTTTGCTGCTTTGTTTGGTTCTCATGAATGTAAGTGTGTATATATATAATAAAATAATTTATTACTTAATACGGTTTTAATGTGAAATTAATTTGTTAACAGGTTATGAGAATGGTAGCAACAGGAAACTTAAAAACATTGATAGCAGTATTTCTAATTCAAAGAGAATGATTTGCCTCTTTAGAAATAACGTGCAAGACTGCGGTCATCATTTTGTAAACGGGTGTTGGTGTTGTAATATGCTAGGAAATCAAGATTGTTGGGGCAGTCAAGATATATGCTTTGAAGAATGTCCATCCAAATAATATGGATTTATTTAATGTTTTAGAAAATATGAGATAATTAAACTTCTTTTGAAAATTTTTAGAATTGTTTCTTCTTTTATAGGTTGCTGTGTAGTTCTTGATATTGAAGAGCAACACAGTTTCTTTAAAGTGGGAAAAGAAATTATGATGATATTGAATTGTGGTGTGGATTTTATACATTTCATAGGTGGTAACGAAGATTCTAATTGTTTCCTATCTAACTTACTACTCCACTATTTTACAGTACTTGAATAATGTTCATCTAACTTGTTGGTATGTGTGTGTATGTTATATAACACATTTTGATGCATTGGAATTTGAAACTTTCAGAATATTTATGTTCAAACGAATATATAAATTTTTACGGACTTAGAAAAGAAGAGCAAACTAGAATATGAGTCAAACAGAGAGATTAGTGAATGAGTTAAAGCAGCAGCTTTGTGCTGTGCTGCTGAATATGCACAAGTAAAACTAGAAAAACGGTTTTTGTCTTTAATCTTAATGAATCCCTCCCTCAGTACAAAATGTAAATTTACAGAAATTTGGATATAATTAATCGAACAAGTATTGGAAAGGCAAAAACAGCAGGTTCATCATCAGTCAGTCACATAATAATAGTCTAATTGAGAATTCGAAACAGATATAAGGACGTACAAGATTTAAATTGTTTGTTGAAATATCATCATATACTCCCTCTGTCCACCAAAAGTGTGCTCACTTTTTTTTATACATGTTTTTAAAAAAATCATATTTTATTTATAAAGAATATATTTGGAATAACGAGTAAAGAATATATTTGATAAATACTCAATCTTGTTATTAAAGTAAAAAAAATATTCAAAAGTGAACTATTTAAATAGAATAAATGTATTTTTTGTGGACCTAAAAAAATAAGTGAGCACACTTTTGGTGGACGGAGGGAGTACTTGAATTGGGATTGTGTAATTTATGTATAGATCGAGACAACTGATAATTACTAGTAAAATGCATATATGTATTATTATATATAATTCTCCCAACCATTCCATTGCACTTACTTCACCAACAATTATCAGACATACTACTACTACCTCTGTAAAATTTAACTAACTATACAATCATTTGTCCTGATCATAACTAACCAACATCGATCCATCTTCATTAAGATAATCTGGAACTACAATGAGGTGGATATGTGGTAGACATGTCAATACGCAAATGAAGTTGGCAATCCACATCCAACATGAACTTAACCAAACCAAGACGCCAGACTCTCCATCGAGTCCTGGTCGTCCCTTTGAGTTGGAAATTTATTTTGCCTCTTTCGAGCGACGAGTCGAGAGCATCTGCCGGTTTTGAAGCGAGATGGATAGAATAGGATAGTAGCGGGTAGTTGAGTTCCACCGATTGGTTGGCCTTAACATCGAATGTCGGGGCCACCAAGTAGGCTAGTGTCTGGTCCTGGAAGCTTAGTGCCAGTTTCGTGTCGTAGAAACTAGCATAGGCCTTTCGGTTATCACGATTATCTGCCATTGGCGACGACTGTGATTTGTATAGTCAGGACGCCCCATTGGTCAAAGACCAAGGTGTCTAAATTCGCTCTATGGATGCTGAACTGAGGCACCTTTGGGTCGATCGCCAGATAGGCAATGAAGACCACGATCCCAGCTATGACAACTAGTAGTAAGATTAGACCGATAAAAATTGACGCACACCAAATTAAGGGGTGAGCACGACGAAGATGGCTTGGCATTGGCATTTTAAGAGATAGAGCTAGAGTGGGTGGGAGTACTGAGAGTGAAGGGAAGAAATTTATGTATGTATGTTATGATCAGAGGAGAGGAGAGGAGAGAGTTGCATTGCATGGGAGTGAGGAGATCGAGTGAAGAATTTATATATAAAAGAGACTGCACTGCATGCTTAGGATAGGAGGTATCTCTACCTTGCCTATCCATAAAGACATCCTTAATTTGCATAATTGGAAATTTATGTGCTACACAAACTGCAACCTGGTTATAGTAATCTTTCCAAAACTTGCATGTGTGCTAGACAAGACTAGCTGCAAGCATTAGTAATCTTTCCAATTATGGGTCAATGCAGGGGATTCCAATTGTGTGCTAGACAAGACAAGCATATACAGTATGGGCCAATGCAGGGGATTCCAATTGTGTGCTAGACAAGACAAGCATATACAGTAGTAGTAGGTGTTGTAGATGAGTTTCTCATCCCTTCATCTTCCAACAAACAAAGACTAACCTTAATTAATCAATATCTAGGTGCTGTAGATGAGTTTCTCATCCCTTCATCTTCCAACAAACAAAGACTAACCTTAATTAATCAATATCTAGATTATATTAGTCAATGTTTTGCATATTATAGAGCTGGTTTCTTAGTTGTGTATGTTTACTATACTCTTTTTATTTTATACTTCAAAATATAATTGGGGGCATTTAGCGGTGGCTCCATTGGAACACAACAAACGTAATCATATACTCTCTCCAATTCATAATATAAGTCGTTTTGACAATACACTTGTCATAATATAAGTCGTTTTGACAATACACTTGTTCTAGTACGTATCATCATCTTCACAAACACAAATTATAAACCTTCATGTTGATATTGGAAAATAAAAATAGAAAGATGAAGACTTTCAATAAATGGTGGAAAAATCCAAATGGGCCAACATGCATGAGAACATATAAAGAAGATCATTCCGTTCGTTGTTGATCGTTTTACATGTTCTCAGGTCGTTATCCACTTTCCTACATGGGCCGGGTCAGAAGATTAAGGTGAGTAAACTTTTCCCTTTACTTGCTTGTAGTATTAAAAAACAATGAAATGAAATGTGAATCCATTGATAATGAGAGAAATGTGAATCAAGTTAAACCAATAATATAATTTGACAGCTGATGCAATAGCACTGATACCATATTCCTCATCTTGCATCACACAATCTGCACCTTTTTAACAGCAGGTGTGTATAATTCATTTCCTGGATGCTAATTTCAGCATCAGGGCTCTGTTTGCTCTCTAGCTTCTTCGATATCTGTTTGCTAATTCTTCAACACATTCAAGAATCGGAAGGGTGCCAGAAAAGCCAATCGTATGAGGGAGCATTCCAATGGGACATGGAGTCCAAGATTTCACCACCCCCAATTTACTCTTACCCCTCATATCAGCATATTTTGGCCTCATCTCCATTCGACATTTTTTTAGTACCTGGAGCTTATCTTCACCTTCAAGGATCGAATGTTGTTGAGAAACAAGGGTGGTCGTACTAAGAGATTCGGTGGAATTTAATGGTTGCCCTAATAAAACAAATTTCTTGAGTTTGCGGAGAAGAGAGCTATCTCCAGTAAGCTGTGCTAGAGTAAGAGAAGAAATCAATAGTTTCTTGTTTCCAGATTGGGATTGCAAAAGACATCTCCGAAGTAATCCAAGTACAGTTTCCTTGGGAATATGTTTCTCGGTTTTGGCAGATTCCTTTTGATGTTCAAGAGTCAGCGTCTTCAGATTTCTAATGAGCCACTCAAATAGATAACAGAGTAATTCAAATTGACGAGGTTTTGCAGAGGCCTCGGTGGGTTGATGGTCATCTGATGAAGATACAGTGGGGATTAATTCAATGAAAGATGCACTCCATTTGTATACACAATAAGAAGCTTCAAATAACTTTTTTATTTTTCAACTAAAAGTGATTTTGGGGGTGTTTTCAAACTCTTTCAAGTTGATAATTTATGAGAGACTTAACTAAAAACGGATTCTTATTTTTTTTTAATTAAATAAAAGTATATAACTACTGTACATTTACTATTAAAATAATTTTTTTGTGATGATCCAATTTCAAGGAGAATATTTTTGTAAATTTGCACAGAGAGGATCCAGACCCAAAAAGACAAACATCCGATTCAATATTTTTCGTGCATATCACCAAGTGATGAAAAGGTTAACTTTAATAATAATAAGGTTAGCTTTGAGATAGTTTTGGTACCTGTTTCAGAATTCATGGCCTCGTTGCTGTCCATCTTCACAAGAACTGCTTGGATGAGTGTTAACAGCTAGAAATTCTGGTTCTTTTCTTGACAATTTCAAAACAACAGATTTCCAGTCATAAAACGCAGTCTGTTTATCTTCAGTGCTACTGGCAAGTTGTGAATCATCCTCTAAACTGGATGAATCTAAAGCGTTTAACAAATATTCCAACAAAAGATTGACTAATTCCGTAGACGACGAAGTATACAAGCGCAGGGTCTTCTTCAATGATTTAGCAAGATGCATCTTGGAACCTGAAGCATAGGCATGTCCCAGTAAAACATTAGAAGCCTACACATGACTGTTCCAGATTATCTACACAAATACAATTGGGAAGATTACAAATACAGTATGGCCTTACCCACTTTTGGTGCACTAAGTTTACAAATTATTGAGCTCAACAACAGAAATGGCTAGGCATCCATATTCCGATGACTGAGTAAAAATTACGTCTTGAGTTGCAGTTTCAGACAAAAAAGACTAAATGTGTCGAAAGTTAGTGCACTATTTACGAACTTAAAGCATCAAAAAGTACAACTTTCTCTGCTAATCCAAATCCAGTATAGTCGTTTAAGTTTAATTGTTCCTTGATGAAGGGTTATATCAGGGTGAATTCAGTACGGTATAGGAACTGTATTTCTAATTAACTACAAATTATGAAGTGGCTATTTATCTACCGTGATATTTGATTCATAAACATTTAATTTAAAGCATTACCATTAGAGTTGGAACGCGACGACTTCCCAGCTACAAGATGTAGAAGCTTACTAGGTCCATGCAAGTGTTCAGAGTATCTAGAACCTGCATGTTGGTTGACATGTAATTTCTTACGTAGAAGTAATTTGGACACATAATTTCAATAAATGTGCATCCATACAATCTATAAATGAAGCATAAATATAACTCACGTTTTCCCTTCACTTGCAACGAACTCAATTTTCCCATTTGTTATGCCTTCAGACAAAGAGTAATTTCACGTAGACTGCGCTTGATTTCTTTCTTGAGATTGGCAGTTTGATTGGTTTGAGTAGGAATCACCTTTTCTTGAGGTTCCCAATAATACGATAACAACCAATCCAGTGCCTGCATCATTTTTGGCAATAGATTCAATATCGTGATGTGTGATATATTCCACAAACTATCTACAGTAATCTGAAATTATAATGAAATAAATCTCAATAACCTGTAAATCTCCAACTCAACGGGCAAGTTTAGAATGATGTTCGATATTCAGTGCAAGTAGAACAAAAGTCTAATGTAGTTCAAAAGATGGCACATGAGTTCAATTAAAAAGTACATATTATTAAAATTCAAGAAATATGAAACCGCAATGTTTTGAAAACATTCTAGGATAAAAATTTGCATTTAATTCTACATAAAAAAAAAAAGTTCTTTTTAGTCCTGTAAGTTTGCCAATTTTCGTTTTCAGGACACTATAATTTCCAAAATTGAATTTAGTTATGTTAACTTTTAAAATTCATTTTTTTAGTCCTTTGACCGCTACAGCAGGTAAGTAACCGGTTTTGAAAGTTTAAAGAACGAAATTTTTTTTAAAAAAATGTTGCATCAACTCAAAACGGGTTGTAGCCGGTCAAAGGGCTTATATGTTGAATTTTGAAAGTTGACTTGACGAAATTCAATTGGGAAAAGTGGAGTATCCTGAAAGTAAAAATTCAATTGGGAAAAGTGGAGTGTCCTGAAAGTTGACTATGTAATGCTATCATATAGTTTGGTGAAATCGCATATCGAACTTACAAAAAAGTGACCACCTAAAACATTTAACTTCTGAAAAACCAAGCCCAAAAACAAAAGCAATTATTAACTAGTGTAAGCTGAGAACACGATAAACTCGAGGGTTTTAATTTTCTAGCATAAGTTATTCATACCCAAAAGTTGAAGCAAATAATGTAAAGGGGTGACAATAAGATCACAACTCTTTAAAATGAAGCACTACCTTTCCTGATGCAAGACGGAGTAGTTGAAGAGATGGGAGATCCCGGTGAGAACCCTCTGCAAGTATTGAAACCTCAAAAAATAAGCACACATCCAAACAGCATCTTGAAGACAATTTCACCAAAATTATTCAAAAGAGAACAAAAAAAATCAGCTATTTACAAGACAAAAATCAGATATATTCACCGTGACGAATATCGATGAGCATTCTGGGAATGCCAATGGCATCAGCTGCTTCCCCTATTGAAATTTTATTCTTTTTTTCGGTTCTTCTCAACCACGCAATTTACAAGCCTTTAGGGAGCATAAACAAAAATTGAAATTTAGAGTAAACACTCAACTGCACATACATAGACCTAACAAATCAAACCAATTAGAAAACAGAAGAAGAAAATACATGTACCTCATAATTGCCATGCAATATAGCATGGCCAGCATCTCCTCAGACTGAGAAGTATTTCCATTCAAGTCATTTCTACAATCAATAAAAGAAAATAAAAACTGAGCACATTTATAATCTTGATTAATGATTATGCACTTCATCATTTATGTCCAAGATATGCAAGTATCATAGTTTTTAAAGGCGCAAGGCGCGCAAAGGCGCAAGAGGGGTTCTAGAGCCCGAGGCGCAAGGCGCGCGCCTCTTGTACATTTTTCCTAAACACTGTTTTATAATCCTGTAAACACATTTCACATATATTCTACCACATAAATCCACATAATACTACTAAAGGGCCATAAATAAACATTAAAACATAATGCAAACATGAAATTAATGCTAAAAAGTCTAGAATAGTGAAGATATACTTCACTCAAAGACAAAAAACATAAAAAATACTAGCAATTAAAAAACACATAATATTCAGAAACTAGTCCTCATCAAAATCAAAGCCCTCCTCATCCACATCAAATTGATCATCATCATCAATTTACTCTTCTTCCTCTTTCTCAAATTGAAATTCTTCTTAATTATTGAAGGGGCTGGAGGAGAGTCCGCAATTTTTTTTCCAAATACTAAAATTTTCCTAATTTTTAATTCCTTTCTTATATTAAAAAGGAAAAAGTGTTCAACAATATTAAAAAGAAGAAAAAGTTTTTTTCAAAATGAACTAAAAGTGCTACTTTTTAAAGATGAAAATAAAATGTACAAGAGGCGTGCCTAAGGCGCAAAAGGCGCCCCGAAAAAGGCGCCCAAAGGCAAGCGCCTGGAAAACAGCGCCCTAAAAAAGTGTAGAAAGGCGTTTTACCTATAGCCTCGACCGAGGCGCGCCTTTCAAAACTATGGCAAGTATGCAACTGCAATGGAACAAAATGTCATTGACCAAAAGTAGTTTTACTTGGAAATTACTAAAGCTCATGATTCTGTGTGGTTTCAAATAGAGTATAAATAATGAAAAATAAATTGAGCATGTTTGAATTGAAGCTAAATAATCAACAGGGTCAACCAAGTAAGCATATTTTACTGGATTTCACTTGTAGAAAAGCATAAGCAAAAAAAAAAAAAAAAGATTTTGCAAAGAAGCATTTGATATCCTCTAATTGGAACAATTAATTCAATGGTAATCTTTATATGCAGAAAATTAAACTAGGAATACTATTTTCTCCATTATAAGGAAAATACCTAAAATAGGGATCTTTCTGCTGAATTTCAACCACGAAAGCCGTAACATCAACCATCAAAGGGACGCATCCTCTGCTTCGCCATGTTGATATCTACAACAACAGAAAAAGATACCAAATCCACATTCATAAACACAAAAAATACGAGGAGAAAATAAATAATCAGTACAACAATTATTTCAATCATATCTAATTTCTTACTCTTTGCAGGGCAGAGGCCACAGAATCAGGAGAAGAAGAGAAAAGGGAGCCACTGACGAATTTCCACTCATCCCAGCCCATCCATGGTACTACTAGCCTGGAGCCGTGGGACTTGTCCTCCTCTACGACTTCGTCTGCGTGGAACCCTAGCATAGACTCCATGTCCAGTATTTTTGTTTCTGCAGTATTCAAGTGAGAGGTTTTAGAGATGATCCCGGTTCACGGTGAACCGGCCGATTGATGGTCAAGTTTGATAATTTTGTTTGGGACCTTTACTTTCAAAATATTGCAAATTAGCCACACGCGTATTCATACTGGGCTGCCAAACGTTACCGGTCCACCAGGTCACACATTTATGTTGTGTTGGGCTGGCCCGGCCCAATTGCTGCGGGTCTAGATAATTAAAATTTTAAAAATAAATAAATAAATATTTGATTTTGTGAATCACTACAAATCTGTCATACCTCACATAAAATTATTTCCAGAACTAGTGTAAGACGTGAAATAAATTTATAATAATATATTTTAATTTATTAATTTAAAAACAATTTTTGAAACATGTATAGTTTATAAATTTATTATTCTATTAAAAAATAAAAAAATGAAATGTTGTAGCAATATAGATTACATGTATAAATAAAAAAATATATATAGAATAGAGAACATTGACCTATCATCAAAATACTTATTTGTACCAAAATTATCAAATTCATAAGGATAAATATTGTCAACTACAGTATACCAATTACTGAATTACGTACATTCAAAATTTAAATTTTTCTTAAGAATATCAATATGAGCAAAATTTTCAAGGCTGTCTCCAAGATCACTATCTCCTACTTTTAAAACTCAACTATCTTGTTGGAAGTTTTGTTATCGTCAAAATTTCTAGTTTGTAACATAATGTTCTCGTTAGTTTTAGTACCGTGCAATATTTTCATAAATAGAAAGATGTAATGGTAGAGTGAACTATAACTTATTTAAAACCCTTCGGTATAACAGGTAGAATGTGTAAATCGACTGTTTTTCTTCTAAAAGACAAATCAAACGTCCATCCATCAAGACTTTTAACTATGTATTTTAGACTTTGATCAAAATATGTTATACATCAACGTCACATATTATCAATTTTATTTTTAGTATATTTTTTTATATAAATGAGTTCTATTAGGCTCCCTCCGTCCCACAAAAATTTGCACACTTGCCTTTTTTTTATTGATGTCTCGTACTAATTTGTACACTCAAAAAAATAAAGCATCGTCGTAACCACCACCCTCAAAATATACACATATTTACCTATATGTCATTACTTTTTCACACTCAATCTACATTTTTCTTTACTTTATTCATAAAAGTATATAAAACTAAAACATCACCAATTACATTTTTCTTACACATTTCTTAAAATTTGTGCAATCCGAATGGTGAAAATTCTCCTGGGACAGATGAAGTATGTTGCAAGTCGATGACTCGGTGTCGGAATATAAAATTTTGAATGTGCAACATGTCCTTCAAACAATAGGAGAAAAGCTATACCAGTGGATGTCAAATTAAGAATTATGTCTCCATGGGATCTTATGGCTGTCAAAAAAGTTCTTCATATGAATGTCTTGTTTATACAACCATATTCATATAAAAAAAAATTAATCCACCAACATAAAAACGAATATACAACTGCAAGTATTTCTTGTAGTATACACTACCATGTTCACCAGTTAGAATTGAAGAAAACCTATCACACTCCTCTAACATCTTTGTACGGTAATACTTCAATTTTTTCTTTAATGAATGCAATATGAGCTCCAGGCACGGAGGTTAAGAAATCCCCTTATATACTAATAGGGAGTTTAAATTGATGATGTGTCGTTTTGTGGTTAATTTGACTTATGTGTCATTTTGTGGTGGATTTGACTTACGTATCATAATTTAATGAAGTTGTTAATTTTAAAAAGTATGATATATAATTAAGTTATTGGTTGAGTAAGATATGATTCATAAACTCTTTTCAAATATTATGTTCTTATTAACTATTTCTTATTATTTTAATATTGACTAATTAAATTAATTTTTATTTTATTGTAGTATTCATTTTATTCTTTAATTTAATTTATTTTTGAACTATTTCATGTACTTTTGAGTACAATACAATCTAAAATGTATTTTTATTGGGGTGTACAATTCTTTATTTAATTAGTTATTAAATTATATTTTATAATTACTTTAATCTTATATCTCAAGTAATTTTTTCTGCAATTATTTTAAATTTATTATAAGTTTAATTTATTTAAAAAATAGAGCTCAAAAATACATATGTAAAACTTATTATATAATTTTATACATAATATTTATTATATAAATAATTATATTATTTTACAAGATTAACAAATTTGTTATATATACATAATACACTACTTCTATAATATAGAATCCCCTTATATACTAATAGGGAGTTTAAATTGATGATGTGTCATTTTGTGGTTAATTTGACTTATGTGTCATTTTTTGTGGTTGATTTGACTTATGCATCATAATTTAATGAAGTTGTTAATTTAAAAAAGTATGATGTGTAATTAAGTTATTGGTTGCGCAAGATATGATTCATAAACTCTTTCCAAATATTATATTCTTACTAACTATTTCTTATTATTTTAATATTGACTAATTAAATTAATTTTCTTTTTTTTTTGCAAATTAATTCTTATTAGCTATTTCTTAGGTTAGATTGCAAATAAGCAAAAGGTCGTGATTTAATTTGCAATTAACTCTTTTTAAAATTAACTTCTTCATTGAATTATGACAAATAAGCCTTAAAATAATTGTAAATAAATCACAAACTTTAAATATTATTGCAAATT
This sequence comes from Galeopsis tetrahit, assembly GCA_963675135.1. Taxonomy (NCBI): domain Eukaryota; kingdom Viridiplantae; phylum Streptophyta; class Magnoliopsida; order Lamiales; family Lamiaceae; genus Galeopsis; species Galeopsis tetrahit. The sequence goes on along the minus strand of OY776125.1, from coordinate 11,464,055 downwards.
AGACTTCTTAGAAGTCTAATTTGTCCCTAAATCATACCTTTTGATATTTGGTTTGATTGAAAAACAATATTGTTTTATTAAGGTGTTGTTATATCATTAAGAAGTGTAAATTATGTTAGATTCGAACACAATTACATTTGTCAAAAAGACTAAATTACAATAATATTTAAAGTTTAGATTAGATTGCAAATGAGGAAAATGTTGTAATTTAATTAGCAATTAACTAAAATATTTATTTATTTAAGGCTTTGTGGTTGATATTGAAGGTTGATTAACTTACCATTTATTAAGAGTTATTTTAATATTACTTAAATTTTTTATTTTCGTAATTTATAAATTTTTTTAAAAGTTGTTTTCATATTTATTAAATGTTAAAAATTCAACGTTTCATTTTGTCCTATTCTCACAAATTTTATTTAGAATTTATTTTATAAAACTATTTAATTATATGAAGTATAATATAAATATTTATTTTTATTGACTTTCCGCGTAATACGCAGGTGCTAATCTAGTATTAATATAATAAGTAGATGTATTAGAGGTGATGTGATTGAGAGAGAGAAAAATATAATGAAATGTGAGAGGGAATAGTTAAAAAAAAAAAAAAGAATGGGTAGCTTTCATTAGAACAGACAGAAAAGAAAGGTTGGGTAGCTTTCACTGGAACGGAGAGAGTATGTATTTTTATACCTAGTCGATTTATATATTTAAAAAATTCGAATAGTAAAAGGTAAAATATACAGTAACAAATACTTTATAAGTAAATTAAAAAAAAATCAAAACCCAAAATTCTTGGACAATGCAAGAAATATTCATCAATTTAATAGTGTTGTGTCGTGCTACCCAGTGTCCAGGTCTAATTAAGATACATCCCTACAATAAATTGAATATGCAAGTTCATTGATAGTAAAATGGGTGACTAATTACAAATCAAAGTAGTAGCTAGGCAAACATAAGATTTGAACTAAAAAAAATATTGAAGAAAGACTATTTAGTGACATATAATCTAATCTCTTTCAATTTTAGTGTTCCGTCAACTTTATATTCAACACCATTCATGTTTGTGACGCATAAACTGACTTGGTTCGTATTTTTGCACTTTTTAAACAACTATACGATCCCCACAAGCGTATGGGTTCGATAGTAGTATGATAAGTATACCAAGTAGATATTCGTTCCAAGGACCTAATTAGGAGAGTGTGGAGCCCCAAAACTATAAGTTAAAATGGTGTTATAGAAGCTAAACGAGAGAATTAACAAATAACAACTAAGAAAATAAACAACTAATGCAAACAACTAAACTAACTCTCAAAGATGAAAGTGCAAGTGGAAGAATTGCTTCAGGTGTTTTCCTTATGTGGGATCACTAATGAATTAACGAACTAATTACAATAATTAAGTCTAATGTCTTGAATTATGCTAAAGGCTATCACATAAGTGTGCAAACCCCCTCGAAAGGCATAGGTAAACATCGTGCATTGATTAGCAATTATAGGATCTAACCAAATACCATAAGCTCCTAAGATAGTGTTGCATAAGCACTTTCAACACGGTTACTAATGCTTATGAAACGCCCTCTCACCAAACTCCTAGACGACCTCTATTCGTTTAGTGTCTAAGGTTGTCGGTCTAGCTATTAACACCCCTCTCGGGTGAGCTAATTACTAATTAACTTCTATTCAATTGATCAAAGCTCACACTCACACCCCAATTATGCAAACCCAACTCTCGTTGCAATCAACACAATCGAAAATGCTAGCTAATAGGGTTGATCAATCAAATGAATCAAACACAATACAACTCTAGAAACAATTAGAATCAAGACATATAGGTTAATTGAGCAATTAATTCATAAACCCACTAATTACCCTCATAATTCAAACACCCAAAGCAATAAAAGTCTAGCTCATAACTAAATTAATAACTAGAATAAAACTCATATAATATAAATAACAAAACATGAATTAAAATTGAAATCACCAAATTAAACTTGCAAAATTGAAATATATCACCTCTAGGTCTTCAAATCCTTCAATGCCACAAACAAAATGGAATGCTAAATTAAACCTATCTAAAAAATTAAATAACAAGCTAAACAAATCTAACTATTGAGTGAGTGAAGTGTGGGAGAGAGGAGGAGTCTCCCCCCGATGGATGCGCTGCTCTCAGTTCGCCAATGTGTATGCGCCTATCTCCCTTCTGTGTGTTGTGTTCCCTTAATTAAATATTATGGGCTTCTAATTTAAAATGGTGTGGGCTTCTTTATTTCACGGCTGAATTGGTCAATTGAGCATACCCTTTAGCTGCTTACCACTAGAATAATCCAATGGGCTTGGGCCCATAATTTCTTAATACCAGCATGCTTTCTCAATTCATGAAAATAGGTTGGGCCCTTTTCTTGTTTCTTGTCCCACGGCTGAATTGGCCCACCCTGCCTTTAATCAATTGAAGCAGCTCAAATCAAATAAAATGGGTCCGTGTCTTTTCTTCCGTGCTGCAACTTTTAATTGTTGGGTCCAAAGAATTTTATTCTCTTCTTAATTTATTCCTTCGATTGACTCCACAAAATTATCGAGGCGTTCTTTGCTCTAAAATGCTCATTTTCCCTATAAAAATAGCAAAACACATACCTTTCTTCGAATCAAGTGCAATTAGTCAATTTAGTGTAAAAATGTAATGAAACTCTATAAAATTATGCAAATTAAATCCATGAATTTCAAGCAATTTTCACACTAATCAATAAACATAGTCAATTTTCTCTTTCAGTCTTCAATATTATCAAGAGTCGAATTACACTGAAAATTAAAATAAATACTTCACAAAATAAAAAAGTGGATTAGAGTGTGGCAAAGTTTATTAAATTACAGTAAAGAAAATGTCATCCCCAACAAAGGCTAAACAAACTCACGAAATTAAATTTAGAATCAATTTTTTTTTTAATCTTTTTAAATTAAAAATTATGATTAACAAAAGAAAAATCACGTAATAAAAGGAGAAAGAAAACATAACAGTATATAGAATATGGACAATACTTACATCACTAGTGCAAAACCCACTAATTTCGTGGGGATTGTAAAAAAATTATAAAAGAAAATGGTAAAAAGAATTGAGAAAAAAAAAGTAAAAGAAAATATTGAGAAGACCTATAAAAAAAAGGAAGAGAGAGAGATGAGATGAGAGAGAAGAATTGAAAAAAACTGTAAAACAAAATAATTGTAAATCGTGAGAAAATTAGAAAATTAGAATCGGAGAAAAGTGAGATGCCACGTAGAGAATAAGATTCAGAAATAGTATATAAGGGTAGATAGATTATTTTAAAATATAATTAAACTAGTGCAAAACCCACGAATTTTGTGGGGATTGTAAAAAAATTATAAAAGAAAATGATAAAAAGAATCGAGAAAAAAAAAAGAGGGAGAGAAATTTGTATAAAAAAATTTAGGAGATTGAGAGAAAAGGAAGAGAGGTGAGAGAGAAAAATTGAAAAAAACTTAAAAAAAAAAAAAAGTAAAAGAAATATAAAAAGGGGGAAAGAGAAAGAGGGAGGAGAGATGGGAGAGAAAAATTGAAAAGAACTGTAAAACAAAATAATTGTAAATTGTGAGAAAATTAGAAAATTAGAATCGGAGAAAAATGAAGAATAAGAGGAAAAAATAAATATGAGAAATTTTGATGGTCGAAAAAAGAAAATAAGAAAGAGAAAATAAAAAGGATAAGTAGATAATGTAGTTAGTTAAAAGAGAGATGAGAGAGAAAAAAAAAGAGAAAATAATGTGAAATTCTTATAAAATGAGAAAATGCAAATGGAAAGAATTTGGAGTGATACGTAAGAGAGAAGATTCAGAATCTACCCTTATATACTAACTAGTGAAAAACCCGCGGGAATTAAAGATAATTTTATATATTATTATTTTAAAATATAATTAAATTATTTATTTATTTATAAATTTAATTTAATGTTTAAATTTTTTAAATTCATACCCATATTAAATTTACAATAAAAAATAAAATTAGTAGAAATGAAGAATAAGAGGAAAAAATAAATATGAGAAATTTTGATGGTTGAAAAAAGAAAATACAGAAAGAGAAAATAAAAAGGATAAGTAGATAATGCATTTAGATGAGAAAAAAAAAGAGAAAATAATGTGAAATTCTTATAAAATGAGAAAATACAAATGGAAAGAATTTAGAGTGACACAGGATAGAGAAGATTCAAATTAGTATATAAGGGAAGATTTTGAATCTTTCTTTGGGCTTCTTCAAATATCTCCATTCTCAAATTCCTAAAATTCTAGAATTTTAATTTAATTTTTTTTTCTTTTATTCTCTCTCTTCTTCAACCGTTTCTATTTTCTTCCCTCTCTTCTTCAACCATTTTTAATTCTTCTCTCTCTTCTTCAATTGTTTCTAATTCAAATATTATATCAATTCTATATTTTATATTTTAATTATTCTCTCTTTTCTTTTTTGTTCATTTTGCGTATAAAAAAAATAAATTTGAAGTCATATTTCACAAGTAAACCACATAAAATTTATATATATAATATTAAATTTGATTATATATAATAATATTTTTTTTTACAATCCCGCATAATATGCGGGTCTTGCACTAGTTAGTATATAAGGGTAGATTTCAAGGGAGTGAATATAAAAAATTGATGCATTTGCATATCTCACCAATACAATATTTACATAATTTATTGTTGGCAAATTCTCTCATACAATTGAGTGTATAATACATTTGAATTTTAATATTCAATTTAATTTTTGAATCAACATTTAACCAAATTTATTAGAGTTCAATTTCAATTGTATAACCAATTAAACTCAAATATCACTCATTATTATTTAATGTAAATTAAAACTAAATTAATTTATTACTGTCATTGATGTAAAAAAAAGTAAATGTCATGAATCATGACATATTTTTCAACGACAAAAAAACTTATATTTTCAACCACAATTTATTAATTAACATAAATTGTGAAAAACATTCTTATCTTTCATATAGATAATATAAATTGTGACAAATATTTATAACTTATTTAATTAATATAAAATTTGGTGGCATAATATTGACTACATTAATGGTTATCAATTAAAATTTCATGATTCATTTAATTCCACAATTACATTATATGGACTTTTTAACATTATTTGATTGATATAATTAATGACAACCAACAAATACTAATTTTATAATTTATCCCACAAAATTAGTTAATTAGTGCCCCAAAATCTTTGTTGATGGTGTGTCATACAATTCAATTTTAAATATATTAATTGATAATTAACTTTCATCTCTTACTAAGTTGATTATGAGAGTATTTCTATTTTATATGATTATATTACTTTTCATTATTTTATAATGTTTTTTAATATTTTAAATTTTATTTATAAATTAAAAGTCATATGAATTAATTAACATAATGACAAGAAATTTATTATTTAATGTAAATTAGAGTAAATTGAAACTAAATTCATTTATTACTTAATTGGGTGACATTAACTTTTTTTTTAATGACAAATGACATAAATTGTGGCAAAGATTCATTTCTTTCATATAGAGAACATAAATTGTGGCAAATATTTATTAATTAACGTAAGTTTCGGTTGAATGTAGACGTATCAAAACAAATTTAATATCGAAAAAATAGGTAAAAGATATTAACAAAGATATTAAGGTGATTAATCCATATAATGAAGACATTAAGGTGAATTAATATATGAATTAAAAAAAAAAATTCATACAAAAGAATAAATGTACTTCAAATATATATGTAAAACAAAAAATGCACATAAAATATAAATCATCTTTGTACATTAAAGACAAGAATAATTTACGTAACATAAATAATTGTAAATTATAAAATTATAACATAATATAAATTGATGTTGACACTTTTCATTCAAAGTTTGAAAATTTGCATTTAACATTTTTTGTCATTTGTCATTCTTCATTCGATCAAACAAAGCCAAGCAATAAAAATTAAGAACCTGCAAATTAAAACACAAACAAAAAAAGCCTATTAGATGTATCAAAAAACAAAAGTGGGCTGGCATAAAAAAAATAGATAGAACAAATATTCATAAAAAAAAAACACTAAACACATAGTAAAAATTTCAAGCCATAACAATATCAAGAAGATTGTGGATCATAATTTACAAAATTTTCTCATTGAGAAACAAATCTACCTCTTAGGAGATGAAAATTTGAGTATTGTCAGCAATCATGTTGAAATCATCTTCTTGTTCATCGTCATGATACTCGACATGTTCATAGATTAGACGTAAAAAGAAGAAGAAAGATGAATAAGAGATGTAAAACAAACATTGATAATGAATTTGCGACTAATAGATATTACATATTTATAGGTCTTGAAATAATGATGGATGGTTGTGATTAATCATTAATATATAGAATGTAAGGTTGAGATTAAAGGATTAATCAAAGTTTAAGGAGGATGAAGGGATTTTGAAATGAAAGGATTTGAAGAAGAGAGAGATTGAGGTAGAAGGGTGTGGTGGTGACATGTGTCACTTTAGAGGTTTGCAAATATATGAGATTAAGATGTTAATTAACAGATTAACTGGGGATGGAGAGAGATAGAAATAAAAACAAGTCACCAAACATGAACTTACCGTGCGAGGCCCACCGGAGACTGGAGGTGGGCAACGATCGGCGGGGCGTGGGAGTGGGAATGCCGGAGTGGCCGCTTGGCTTGCAGGGTGAAAGAAGGAAACGGGCCACTGTTTTTTGGCTTCTCTTTTGAGAATTTAGGCATTATAGGTTGGGCGCGGCTAAAGGCACCTAAGGATCCTATGAGTACACCCACATAAACTTTTTTTTATCAATAGTGGCATGCGAAATGTCTTTTGTACCTCTCCTGCACATTTTTTTAAAATGACGGATGAGTACACCCACCCATTTCATTTCACATGATTCATCATTTCACACGGGAATCATTCTACCATCACCCACCAAAACAACAAAAATGAAGGCTCAATTTTTTGGAACAACAAAGTGAAATATATTAGAGGCATTAGAGATGCAAGGAAAACAGCAGTACATATTACAGAAATAGCAGTACAGATTACAAAAATACAGCAAACACTCTAGCTAAAACAACACTTTGGTTCTCTTGACCATTCCTCGATCGATATTCGAATTTTTTTCCAACACAAACAAAGATTGTTCAAAAAAAATTCCAAAACAAACACAGATTGTTTGAAAAAAATTCCAAAACAAACACAGGTTGTTCGAAAATATTTCTAAAACAAACTCAATAGGTTCGAAAATAAATCACGAACTTCTAAAAACCCTAAATTTCCTAAAATTCCAAAAAATAAAAAAAAATCCTACTTGGAACGGGCGGCGGTGGCGGAGGGAGGAGGGGTGCGAGCGGCCGCGTCACTGGGAGAAGGGCGACGGCGGCCGCGGCAGACAAGGGAGGAGAAGAAACAGCGGCCGCGACAGACAAGGGAGGAGAAGAGGCGGCGATGTAGGGAGTGAGGGCGGTGCTGTCGCCGCGTGGGAAGGGGAGGCGGAGCTGCGCCGCAGCGACGTTGGGAGAGAGGGCGGCGTTGTCACGCGTGTTGGGTGGGGAGACGGAGATGGCGACGAGAGGAGGCGGCCGCGAACGACCGCGAAGGGGAGAGTGAGGGGCTGCGACCGCTAACGGCCGCGAAGGGAGAGAGAGTGCGGGTGTGGGCCTACCTGGAACGGGCGACGCTGTTGGCGTGGGCCGCCGCGACGGTGGAGTGGTAGGTAGGCGGCGCTGCAGCGCCACCGATGTGGAGAGAAATGGAGGTGTAAAAATGGAGGTGGGTGTCTGAATTTTAGAAGTGGAGAGAATGAATGAGTTAGGGTTTTAATTGAGTGAGGGTAATTTTGGGATTTTCATGTGGGTGTCCTCATCGCGTGGGTGTCCTCATAGGATCTGTGTGTGCCTTTAGCCGCGGCCTTATAGGTTTTTAGTTCTGTTTTGGTTAATTAAGTTATTAAATTTATATAAAAAAAGGAACTGGACCGGCCCGAAAATTTGGACCACGTTCGGTCTGAGTTCATATCATTTTTATTACTCTCTTCTTTAATAAGTTAATTTTAATTTTTGTCTCATTCAAATTTAGTATAGATATTTTTATTTTTAAAGACATTATATACCCTCTCTTTTTTTCCTTGACTAGAACCCGAGATCTAGACCTAGTATACATACTTTTAAAAAATGAAATATATATTTCTTCAATATACTAATAAACCCTCGATTTTTTACATTACACATATTTTATACATAAACTATTAATATGTGTTAAAGAATTGAGTACTACTTTGGTTTGTACCTATAGAATTAGAATTAGACTTTAATGAATTTGTTTAAATGTTGGGTGAATAATTAAATTGAATAAATTAAATGTATCTATATACTCAATTGTATATGAGAATTTGTCTAAATAATTATACTTAATAGGAGTAGTAATATTCATGATAATTATTCAAGTATATTTACAAAAGAATTTATAAAGATACTCAGACATTTTAACCCAAAATAAAATAGATCAATATTATGATGGCAAAAATATACAAATATAACCTGATGATTTCACAAAGAATTATATAGAATATTTGAAATATAGTTAATTGAGATAAGATGAGACATAAATTCACATGTAAAATATGATTTACCATTTACCTTCTTTGTTCAAAAAAAATAAATATATGACTTACATTTTTTTTTAAATTGTCTTAATTAATTATAGTATATCTAAATACTATTAGGTATGGAAAGGTATATATTAATATCGTACAAAATTAGTATTGTTACAATATATGTAAATATTTTTAAATATAACAAAATTTGGCAAATCGAATTATGGTATACCTAACTTTTCAATATGGTAATGCTGTGAATTTTTATATATTGAAAGGATAGGTGTTTAGACTTAATTTCTTATAAGCAATTGAGTTCATTTTTTAAAATGGGTAGGATTAACAATAAATATAAAACACGCGAAAATTATGCATGTTAATTGATGTAGTTGAAATGATTGGACATAGTCTATTTTAGGTTGAGATTTAGTGTTCAACTCTCATATTTAATAATTTTCATTGTATGCACTCGCATGTACGGTGCATACTTCAATTTTAATTTTAATTCATCAATTAATTTTAATTTTTTCTGCACCTGTTCATTTAATGAGTTCACCCCCTCCCCCCAAATTATTTTTTTACTATTTTTATTTGCACTCGCTCATTTAATGAGTTCACCCCCAAATCATTTTTTATTACGGTTATCTGCACTCGCTCATTTTATGAGTTCACCCCCAAATTATTTTTTACCACGGTTATCTACACCCGCTTATTTTATGAGTTCACCCCCAAATTATTGTTTTACCACGATTATCTGCACCCGCTCATTTTATGAGTTCACCCCAAAATATTTTTTAAAAAATAATCACATTTATAAAACTATATTATCATTTTATTAATTTAGAACAAATATAATAAAATAAACTCTAATTTATATATTTACAATATGCAGCCGAGTCATTGTCGAGTTACCATCGATTCACCACCAACTCACCATATTAAAAAAAAATCGTAAAAATATAATTAATAAAAAATTATCGAAATTAGCCACAAATCTCGATTTTTTTCTTTTTAATTTTTCTTCCCCCTTCTCTTTTCCTTTATTTCTTCCCATTTTCAGATTATTTTTCAATTTTTTATTTATTCATTTTTTTTCCTTTTACTTTTTTTATTTTATTTTGATGTCTTTCTTTTCCATTTTTTCATGTGTATTTTTTAAATTTTAATACAAAATAATATTATAGGTATGATTTTATTATAATCAATCGGCGGTGCACCTGAATTTCAATTTTAATTTGATGAGTAAAGGACCTGCCGGAAATCTATGTCGTTCGGCGGGTGACCCTACCACCACCATGCTCGACCACCCCCTCGACGGCGACGACGGCGCTTCCGTCTCGGCCATTGAAGTTCGAGACCTCTCCTCGAATAGCAATGTCGATTCTTCACTTCCATGACAATTGACATCATCTTCCATCTCGGCCGAAAACCTCTACTCATTTCGACCACCAACGCAACTGCTTCCATCAATCTCCCTTGTGTTCGCGATCTAGGATCTTCTCCGGCATCAATGGAGCTCGCCTACAACACTCGGATCGACGCCGCCTCGCTCTCGTCGTTCATCTCTATCCAAATCGAAGTTGCATTGCTTCGTCTTCTTCACCCTGCTCCTGCACAACCTCTTCCTCCGGCTGACGGCAAGCCGACGGAGGACTGTGAGTATGTTGCTGATGGATCTCTAATCGGCCGGCACTCGGAGCCGGTGACCTTGCCGATGAAATCTCAGGCGGTGACTGCTGACCTAGGGTGCTTCCCATTGGGCTAAGGTTTCGTTCAATTTGGCTTGGTAATGTGCACCCCCTATTTTCTTCAGTACACCTTGATCTGTACTCCCTCCACTCTTTTATGGTATTATTGTTAATGGTACTGGTATTACTAGTTATTTATTGTGGTATTACTACTAATACACTATTGAATTAATATTAATGATTATTGATTACGGTATTATTGATTATTAATTGTGGTATTATTGGTTATTGTTTGTGGTATTACTGATTATGTGGAATTATTTATTATTGCTTAAGGTATTACTGATTATTATTATTGTTTATGGTATTACATATTATTGTTTATGGTATTACTGATAATTATGTTTTGTATTACTGAATATAATTAGATTTGTGGAATTATTTGTTATTATGTAAGATATTATTGATCAATGTTCATGGTATTACTAATTATTGTTCATGCTATTACTTATAATTGTTTTTGGTGTTATTTAATATAATTAGATGTGTGGAATTATTTGTTTTTGTATAAAATTTTACTGTAATTAGATGTATGTAATTATTTGTTATTGTAAGATATTACTAATTATTGTTAATGATATTACTGATTACTGTTTATGGTATTGTTGGTTATTACTTATTGTATTACTGACTATAATAAAATAATATTATTTTGTATTAAAATTAAAAAAAATACTAATGAAAAAAAAAAGGAAAAAAAAAAAGAAGAAAAAAAAAGTATGGAATAAAAACTGAAAAATGAGAAGAAAAAAATCGAGATCTGTGCCTAATTTCGATAGTTTTTTTTAATTATGTTTTTACGATTTTTTTTTTAAAATATGGATGATTTAATGGTGAATCGACGGTAACTCAGCAATGACTCGACTGCAAGATTGTAAATGTATAAATTAGGGTTGATTTTATTATTATGTTTTGTGTAAATTAATAAAAAGATAATATAATATTTTAAATGTAATTATTTTTAAAAAAATATTTGGGGGTGAACTTATAAAATGAGCGGGTGCAGATAATTGTGGTAAAAATATAATTTGGGGGTGAACTCATAAAATGAGCGGGTGTAGATAACCGTTGTAAAAAAAAAGATTTGGAGGTGAACTTATAAAATGAGCAGGTGTAGATAACTGTATTATAAATATGATTTGGGGTGAGCTCATAAAATGAGCGGGTGCAAATAACTGTAGTAAAAAAACAATTTGGGGGTGAGCTCATAAAATGAGCGGGTGTAGATAACCGTCGCAAAAAATGATTTGGGCTGAACTCATAAAATAAGCGGGTGCAAATAACTGTAGTAAAAAAATAATTTGGGGGTGAGCTCATAAAATGAGCGGGTGTAGATATCGTTGTAAAAAATGATTTGGGGGTGAACTCATAAAATGAGCGGGTGCAGACAACTGTAGTAAAAAATGATTTGGGGTGAGCTCATAAAATGAACGAGTGCAGATAACTGTAGTAAAAATTTAATTTGGGGGTGACTCATTAAATTTGCAGGTGCAGAAAAAATATAAACAAAAAATTAAAATTAAAATTAGGGGGTACGGTGCATACGAGTGTACGCAAGTGTTACCCGTTATAATGGCATACACTTTTTAGTGATGTCAGGTCTAGTGTTCGATCAACTCTCATATTTAATAATTTTCACATATATTTTTTTTTAATTATAAAAGTGCATGTCGAAAATAAAGAAAAGTGTAATATGCATTTTACAATTTTTTAATTGCAATGTTTGCAATAATAATTTCAGTTATAATGACATACACTTTTTAGTGATGTTATGTTACACATTTTAGATATATTTTGTTGTATTTTTCAATTGTAGTGACTTACAATTTTCAACAATATTTTTCAGTTATATTGACCTACACTTTTTAGTAATGTTATGCTACACCTTTTAGTCATATTTTGTTGCACTTTTCAGTTGTAGTGACTTACAATTTTCAACAATATGTTCAGTTATAGTGACTTACACTTTTTAGTAATGTTATGTTACACCTTTTAGTCGTATTTTGTTGCACTTTCTAGTTATAATAACTTACACTTTTCATTAAAATATTGTGTTGCACTTTCTAGTTATACTAACTTGCACTTTCTAGTTATAATGACGTACAATTTTCATTAAAAGTTGTGTTGCACTTTTCAATTATAATGACTTACACTTTTTAATAAAAAAATGTGTTACACTTTTTAGTAATATTGATTTACACTTTTTAACACACACATTTTCGAAAAAAAATTGCCAATAAAAAATAAATTACAAAAAAAAAAATAATAATAATAAAAAAAAATTGATCAAGTCAAAATTTTTATTCACAATATTTTTAAATATTTAGGATTTAGGTTGACTAACTCGAAATTGAAAACTTCACTTTGATCGGCATTATGACTAGGGTGGGGAAAATAGCAAAGATTTTGGTATAGGTATACTTTTTTTTGATGGAAAGTTAAATACCCATCTCTTTTTTCCCCTCCCCATGAGGGGAACCCAGGACCTAGAGTCTAGATAGTGGTGCTCTAACCACTTGAGCTATCCCACTTTGTCTGGGTATACCATACTTATTGTATTAAAAAAATATCAAATTTATCAAAATACAGAATTTATCAAAAGAGAAACATTAAATATGGCTTTTTTTTACACTTTCTAATCCTTTTTTAACTGATTTTCATACATTCTATTAATAATTTAATATTTGTTTAAATTTAAAGATGCACATAATTGCACATGCAACTATGGTAATTTGCGAACAGAAATTTGCAATTAAACAATTCTGAAAGACAATTTACTGTACAATTTAATAAGTTAAAATAAATTAAAATCATATAAATTTTATAGAATTAAAAATAAAAATATCGGGGGAAACCACCATAGACTTGGAGGAGATTTACAAATACATGTAAAAATTTATATGTAATAAAGATAGATACTCTATTCCATCCGTACATTAAAAAAAAAAATGTAATCCTACATTTATTAACAATTAATGCAATTGTATGAATATAACAAAAATTGCAAAATATAATTCTGTCTTAATGGTATGGATAGAGTACAGAAGTAATAATATTAATGCAATTATTTTGAAAATATATAGAATTATATTTATAAATAGGAAGATCTAAAATTCATCTAGATAAAATATACTCCATCAATGGCTTCTTATAATTTGACTCATTTTATTCTCTTTGCCATGATCGTTTTTGCTGCCATTTGGTGTTCATGACTGTAAGTATATTTTTACAGTTCTTACTTTTATATTTATTTCTCAATTATACATACGTCTCGATGAGTAACTTTTTTTTTTTGTGCTTTTAATTACTATAACTTATTAATAGATTTTGATGTGAAATTAATTTGTGAATAGGTTACGGGGATGGGAGCAACAAAAAGCTTAAAAATATTGAGAGCAACATTTATTCTTCTGATAGAATGGTTTGCAGATATTCTACGTTGCCCGGTGAATGTTTTATTTATAAACCAGGGTGTTGGTGTTGTAATATTCCGGGGTGGAGAGATTGTTATGGCACTCAAGACATATGTTTTTATAATTGTCCAGCGTGAATTTATTAAAAATAATATGTTAATTCCAATATAAATTGAAGTAATCAATAATATTTATAATCATTTTCGTGTTATTTAAAATAAGAATTAGTATTATTTTGTCTTTTCTTTTTTTTTTTTACTGTTTTTCTAATTATTAATTGAAACTATATATGAATATGATGGTCTTTTCTAAATTATGCTCTTTTATATTGCTTTCCTTTGTTAATGTGGTCTAAATTATGCTCTTTTATATTGCATTCCGGGCCACGGTTAAATGACCCCCCACTTTTTATGAATTCACCCATCAAATTAAAAAAAAAAAAAAATTACAACTAAGACTAAACTACCCTTTTACTAATTTTCAAGATATAACTCAATTAACACTAATTTATACAATAAAAATATGCCACTAAGTCACCAACGAGTCAACATGAATTTTTCCAAAAAAACACAATTTTAAAAAAATATTATGGAAATCAACCACCGAATTTTTTTTCTTTCGAAAAAGCTGCAAAATTTAGAAAAAAAAAATTCGGAAAAAACACAAAAAAATAAATAAAGTTTTTTTTTTTGCCTAACAAACCTTGCCCCAAATCTCCTCCCACAAGTCCGGCGACGGGCGAGCGGCGGCAGAAGTCGCCGGACGGTGGTGAGAGGCGTGTGCTGAAGAAAATGATATAGAATAAAGAATGAAAATTAGGGTATTTAAGAGAGGGGGTATTTTGGAAAAAAAATAGGTGAATACATAAAAAAAAAGGGGGCAATTTAACCGTGGCCTTTCTTTGTTAATGTGGATTTGCTGCAATTGGGCCCAAAAGCCCATATCCAATAAATGGGCCAGAATTGGCGCAAAAAATTAACGACCCTTCATAAGTCTGTTTCCCTTCAATTTCAAACTTTTTTAAAATACAACGTTTCAACCCTCACAAAACAAAACTGGTGTCTCTCCAATTTTTCTTCTCATCATTCATCCCAATTTCATCAAATTGCTTCCTACGTTTGTAAATTCTCTCTCTCTCTCTCTCTCTTACAATTTCCATCAGTTTCAGGGAAATTTTCGTGCGCTCAATTTCCATGTCATGGGAATTTGCTGTTTTAGAAAATATCAGATAATCAAACTTCTTTTGAAAAGATTTTGAATTGTTTCTTCTTTTTGCTTGCTGTGTAGTTCTTGATGCATTGGAATTTGAAACTTTACTTGTTCAGAATATTTATGGATACTTTTACAGACTTGGAAAAGAAGACCAAATAAGGAAACAAATCTGTTTTTTCAAGAAAATTACATACATAGTGATATATAATACATGTTAAGTTCACTGTATGTATATTGCAAACCGCCATTCAAAAGATTCAATTTTTTTTAATGTTCATTAACTCAGTAGTTGAAAAGGTGCTATTTTGATCGAAATTTTTATACTTGTTGCAGGAATGAGCATAATGGGTGTTAGGCCTTACTGTCCTTTGGTGTTTTTATTTTCAATTTTCACATTATTAGTTTCAGCACGGGGATGGTTCTTTTCGTCGAGTCAGGCAAACAACAAGTTGTCGGGAGGAGGAGACAACGCAGGAATGTACAAAAAAGGGGTGTCTGAATTCTCGATGGAAGGCCTGAATGATCGGAAGGGTGTCCAATTGATCGAGAATGCTAAGGATAAAATGAGTGTTCCAAATACTTGTTGGCAAAAAGCGTACCAAAGCGTGTTTGAAGGGTGTGCAAAGGCACTTGCTGATGAAGAAAAACGGTCTAGATTAGCTTGGGATCTTAGCAACTGCTTTCAGAGGCACACGGGTCGACCAGCTTTCCCTTATTGTGACGCGAAATCCACTGCCACCGCATGTCTGAAAAAGCTCGATGGGGGTGCTCACAAGGTTTTTCTTGAGTACTTTCTAGAGACAAACTCCATCTGTCACCAATTGCAGTGAGTAGAGTTTCTCTATATTGATTATTAATGTTTGTTTGCTTTTTAAATTTGATGATTCATAAATTTGTTTGTTGCAGGACTGATGCTTTTAAGCGTCAAACAGAGAGATTGGTGAATGAGTTAAAGATTTCTGCTGAATATGCAGAAGTGAAACTAGAAAAGATTGAAGAACATGGGGAGATTTTACTGCAGAACTCGAAACAAGTTCATGACTCGTTGGCTTCGATAGATACTCGAACTCAGCAAGTTGCAGAAACATCAAGAGTGGTAGAGGACCGAGTTAACTCAGTATTGAAACACACTGATCTAGTGTATGAGCAATCTAAGGGAATAGCAGCTTCTCAGGTAGAATTGAGTGAAGGTCAAACTAAAATGAAGCAGAATTTGGCAGAAGGAATGGCATTACTTCAGAATTCGTACGATGATCTTGGTGCCGAAATTAGTAATCTGAGAAAGGAAGCATCAGAAATTGAGAAAGAGATTGGGAAAGTTGGAGATGCAATGTCTTCAAAGATGAGCATTCTGCAAAATAAAGCAGATGATATCGAGGTTATTGCAGGGACGTCGTTGGATAAACAAAAACTACTTCTAGACGGGCAGTCTGAAGCTCTCGATGGTGTTCGTTTTCTGACAAAGTTTCAGTCCGAGGCACTTGAAGAGAGCAGGTACCATTTTTTTAAGTTTTTTTGTAAAACAATTTTAACGTTCCCAACTAGCACTTTATAGTATAACAACTAATATGATTAAAAAATACACATAAAATGCAAAAGAATTGTACGGTAAAACAAGTTTACATAATGCTTTGTCTATTTTTGTCTTTAATCTTAATGAACCCCTCACTACAAAATGTCATGTAAATTTACAGGGCAACTCTACAGACATTGGCTGAATTTGGACATAAACAGCAGGAAGAACTATTGGAAAGGCAAGAACAGCTTCATCAGTCACATAATAGTCTAATTGAGAATTCGGAACAGATATTAGCAGCCCAGGTTAGTGATTTTGTTTAATTTGTATGCCCTTGAAGAAAGTTTGTAATCAGCATTGATCATGTTGTTTCAGGAATCATTTGAATCGAAACAAGCTACCATGTTCGTTGCCATAGACAAGCTATCATTATTTAATCAAGTTGGCTTCCATTGATTTGGAAACTTATCAGGGCATAAAACAAACCTCTTTTTAATTATTATCACCCTAACTAACATGTTGCACTGAAATTTACCTCTGACTCAGGGTAAATATAATTCATTCAGCCGTAAATTCGGATTAATGGATTGAATTCATGGTGCAAGCCAGTCATAATAGTCAGCTTATTATCTTATGGATCTTCCAATAGGCTATTATTTATACTCATCAAATTTATTATTAGATGGTGCATGAATGAATGTGGCTTTTAACTATAGTTGCTGCAAAAAAGAGTGAACATTTATTTAAGAGTGCTTCCATGCATGAATGAATCCGGTTTAGCGGATGATTCACGATTTGCCCGTAGCAGTGAAGATAAGATAAACAGACAGCATTTGATGACTGGAAATCTGTTGTTTTGAAATTGTCCAAGAAAAGAACCAGAATTTCTGTTAACACTCACCCAAGCAGTTCTTGTGAAGATGGACTGCAACGAGACCATGAATTCTGAAACAGGTACCAAAAATATGTCAAAGCTAACCTTATTATTCTTAAAAGTAAACTTTTCATCACTTGGTGATATGCACGGAAAATATTGAATCGGATGTTTGTCTTTTTGGGTCTGGATCTTCTCTGTGCAAATTTACAGAAATATTCTCCTTGAAATTGGATCATCATAAAAAATATGAGGTTAATAGTAAAAAAATAAGAATCAGTTTTAAGTTTGATTATCTGATATTTTCTAATTCCCAGGCCATGAAATTGCGAGAAAGAAAATTCGCCTCAAACTGATGAAAATTAATTCCCAGGATTCTATGTTAAATAAACAAGATATTTACAAATAAGTAAGACATAAATAATGTGCATATTGCAAATGCTGGCTCTCTCAGCTTGCCATCTCTTATTAAATTCAAACATGTTGTGTTGAATAATGTGCTACATGTTCATGTGGAATTTTCTTAAGGATAATCATGCTATTATTAATTGAGTTTCACCCGGATTTGTGTTTTGTTAAGGAAGTAACAACAAACAGGATCATACTGAAGGGTGCTCGATCTTAGAGATGGACTGTATCAACTGGATTTGAATAAAGCAGGAAAACATAAAGAATCACATGCTGCGTTTGATTGCAATGCTGCTTATATTTCTAATAATGATGTATGCCGTTTGTGGTGACACCCTCGCTCGGGTCTTTCACAAATTACATATTCCGTTAGCTAGAAAGTCTAATGAGTTTTGTTATAATTGTATCTTGGGAAAGATGTATCAAAAGTCTTTCAGTTCAGTTGTACATCGCAGTCATCTTCCTTTTGAAATAATACACATGGATGTTTGGGGGCCTGCTTCAGTTTTATCTACAGAAGGGCACAAATATTATCTTATCACTGTTTATGATTTTACGAGATACTCTTGGATCTATCCTCTTGCATTTTAAATTTGGTGTAGTAGATGTTGTGTCTCAATTTATTCCGTTAGTGAAACGACTATTTGGTCAGAAAATTAAGGCTATTCAATGTGATATGGGTGGTGAGTTTGTTGTGTTACAAAAATTGTTTCGACAGTTGGGCATTGAATATAAGGAAGGGGATATGAGTGAGTATATATGTGAAAGCAATTTAATGATTTTCTTATTTCTTACTAGGGGTCATCATCATATTACTGAGGCTGCATGCGGACAGTTGGTGTTTGATGAGCTTGTTTTAATTGTGTAGGGACTTCCTTCCAATATGCTGCTTATCTTAATCATGGCATATAAATTAAAGGACCTGCCTTCATTATTTTCTGCAAATTATTACCAGTCATGGGAAATTAACGTCCAACAAAACAGTTAATCCTCCGCCAATATTTTTTCTTTTTTTTTTTTTTTAATTTTATTGTTTGGGCCTTTAACCCGATTCTGACCCAGCTTGACCCATATTCCATTTTGGTGATGTAGGTATGGTACACCCGATAAGACATAAGTGTGACCCCTCAAATTATAATGCTTTCTTTTGTGTCATTATAAATTTTCCAGTTTCCTTTCTTTTAATCAAAAGATTTAAAAGAAAATGAAAAGCATTTAATTAGGGGATCCTAAATTATTAAATTAAATCCATAGGTTGTGTTTGGATTGAGGCATTTTCAATTGTTTGGATTAAAAAATAAATGAATAGATTTTAAATATTTTTTTTTAGTTAAAATCGAAAAAATTGAAATTCTTATTAAAATCCATATATGTTTAAATCATTTTATTTAAAATAATTAAATCAAACACAACCGTTTGCTTTCGCGGAGATAAAAAATAAAATTGGTGGGTAAAAAATGAAGGTTTATTCATTCAGTAGTTTAAGTTGGAAAGATACATACATACAGATTGTACAAAGATTCTGCTAAAACTACCAAGGCAATGTATTTAATTGCAATCTCCATATGCATAAATAATTGCGGAATTTCTCCTCCACTTCCAAAAGCCAGATATACATGTAGCCTTTTGTTTGTTTGTTTGTTCTGTTTTGGGTGAAATTGTGTGTGTTGGTTTCATAATACTTGCAGCAGCAGAGGCTTCTCTTCTACTTCAACTTCAACTACTCCAGGAAAGGGAAAGGGAAAGGTAATGCCTCACCCCTTTACCTTATTTGCTGCTTCAACTACTTACTACTTTTGGGTATTATGCTCTTAGCCTTAAATTATGCACATCTCTTGATGATCTTCACCTAAACAATCAATCAATGGGTCGTACTATAATATATGTGTCGTCCTGTTCCTCTTTCATTCATTCATCCAAACAACCCAACGGTAAATTGCCTTTTTCCCTTCATCATTGCCAGCTTTCTTTGAAGATTTTAACTCTCTCAAATATTATTGTATCTATAATTAAATCTCTTCTCTTTTAGGCCTTTCCAGAAACCAACAGTGCATACAAGGTAACAGATCTTTGTCAGAATTGCTTCAAATCTAATCTGTCTGTCCAACATTGTATTGTAGTAGTTGAAATAAATTTATTTTCTACTTATAAAATCTCTATCACAATTCTATTCTAATTTCTAAAGCACAATAGCTTTCAATTTAGGCTGCTACAGAGTAGAGACACAATGTGAATTAGTTGGAGTGTTAGATTTGCTATGCTTAAATGTATGGGCCACTTCACCTAATCTAATAGTAATTTGTTTCAACAACTAAAACCCTAAAACTTTATCCCATTATCTAACAATTGTGTTTGGATATATATATTTAGGAATATTGTGTCTATCCATCCTAATACTACTGTAGTTTCTTTCCGAGGTCTTATCCTCCCCCTTTTGAATATGTACACAACTTATAAAGGAAACTAATGGGGGAAACAAAAGGATTTTTGATGTAGGTAAATTAAAATATAGTGAGTGAATGGGGAAATAATTGGAACCACGCACTAGGATGTTTTGAGACCTATAGAAGAGCTGCATTATGTGTGTGGAAGTTGATGCTTTTTTTGCTATGGCTTAATTAATTAGACATCAGAAACTTAATCAGAGACATGAACATCATTATTTAATCAAGTTAGTTTCATGTCAATGGCTTCCATTGATTTGGAACAACACTTATCAGGGCATAACAACAAACCTCCTTTTAATTATTATCACCCTAATTAACATGTTGCGCTGAAATTTACCTCTGACTCAGGGTAAATATAATAATTCATTCAGCGGATTAATGGATTGAATTCATGGTGCAAGCCAGTCATAGCTTATTATCTTATGGATCTTCCAATAGGCTATTATTTATACTCATCAAATTTATTATTAGATGGTGCATGAATGAATGTGGCTTTTAACTATAGTTGCTGCAAAAAAGAGTGAACATTTATTTAAGAGTGGAGGCAGTGTGATAGGTTAATTATGCTGTATATAAAGATCTATCTCAAGCATTTAGTAGTGTCCAATATGACATTACTTAGGATGATGGGTTTGATAATTTTCTGTCTTCTTACAAGATTTAGCTCTTCTGAAAACATATGTTCATTATGAATATAGGATTCTTAATATGGCAGTTTAGTTTAGGTGATCAGAAACATAATTGAGATGAAAAGTATTTAGAGTCACATGTGTCCTATAAAATTAGTATAAATTAAAAGTAGTGAATACATTGTTCAGGACTCGGGATAGATCTCAGTATTGTATTGTGGGATGGAAAGCATTGTTCAGGTAGGTAGGGCTATTCTTAACTAGAAAATAAACGTAATTGCGTTCTTCAGGCCATTTCAAACCCCCAAACTTCTAAAAAAGCGGGGCAAGACATGAATTGCACCATTTTTAAAATTAATTACTATGCTCATTCTTCTAAAGCTCGCTTTTGTTCAGCTACACTCCAATGTATATATTCAGATATTTCTCTTTCTTTTGATTCATATATATCCAGAAAGTAAAATGTGACTGATTTTCAAAGGATTTCATATTTGCATAAGGATATACAAGTAATGATGGAAGCTGCTGCATATGACAACACTAATTTCCTTCCTTTCCTTTTAGAAAATAAGCATGTACAGTAACCAAATACTTTTGCAGTTGACAATCATGAAAAGAAAAATAGACATATGATTGGTACATGCAAGAGATTTGGTGGCTCAAGAATTACGATGATGGGAAGGTACTCCTTATTCCTTTGAAGGTTTTGGCTCGGCGTCTGGCTACAGAGGTGTTGGTCGCACATTCCGGATTCTGAGGCAACGTGGGAGGACTACCTTACCTTACATTCCAGAGCCTTTATCCTGCTCTCTTTGTTTGAGGACAAGCAAACTTTGAAGGAGGGGTATTGTTACAGTCCGGCAAGTTGAAGAAGGAAGACGAAGAACAGTGTCGTATTGAGCAAGTGTAATAAAGGATGTAATAGTTAGGTTGTGTATTGAATTGTAAAAGTGTGTTTTAGTTTTCATATTAAGTCGTGAGCACGACTTTGTACCAGATTCGGCATTGTGTAACCATTTTTCAATCAATGAGAATTAACTGATCTTTCTCCCTAAATTTCGTCAGATTATCTCATGCCCATTTTTCTAGCTTATTATTATTAGTATATAATTAAGGAAGGGGATATGAGTGAGTATATTCACTCTGTTGCTGCTGCATGGGAGTGTTGGAGATGTCGAAGTAGAATGCATTTGACGATGGACGAAGAAAAGGTCGTCTGGAGTGGGATTTTGAGTACAAGCAAGCACTATAAATTTGTGCTTGGGAAAATCCTGAGTAATAATTTGTACTGCTATTTTTCAAGTACACTATAATAAACTGACATTTCACTAATTAAAATAGAACTAATTGGCTTGATTTATTAACAAAATACCCAAGTCTTTGAGAAAGTAAGTCAAGTCAAAAACAAAAAAAAAGAAAGAAACAGAAAGTAAGTCAAGAATCCAATTTTCTGCAGTTTCAAACAACTTCAAAACCCCAGCAGATTTTGTATGTATGTCTAGTGTGTATATGCTTGTCTTGTCTAGCACACATGCAAGTTTTGGAAAGATTACTATAACCAGGTTGCAGCTTGTGTAGCACATAATTTTCTGATTTTAGATGTATGCAAATTAAGGATGGCTTTATGGATAGGCAAGGTAGAGATACCTCCTATCCTATCCTAAGTCTCACTCCCATCCCATGCAATGCACTCTTTTATAAGCCTTCACTCTCCTCACTCCCACTCTCTCCTCTCCTCTCCTCTGATCATATATAAATTTCTTCCCTGCTGCTGCAGGCCTTCTTCACTCTCAGCAGTACACTCTCTTAAAATGCCAATGCCAATGCTAATGCTGCCAAGACCTCTTCGTCGTACGCACCCCTTAATTTGGTGTGCGTCTATTGTTATAGGTCTAATCCTACTACTGGTTGTCATAGCTGGGATCGTGGTCTTCATTGCCTATCTGGCAATCGACCCAAAGGTGCCTCAGTTCAACATCCATAGAGCCAATCTGGACAGCTTAGTCTTTGACCAAGCGGGCGTCCTGACTGTACAAATCACAGTCGTCGCCAAGGCAGATAATCGCGATAACGCCAAGGCTTATGCAAGTTTCTATGACACGAAACTTGCCCTAAGCTTCCAGGGCCAGACACTAGCCTACTTGGTGGCCCCAACATTACATGTTAAGGCCAACCAATCGGTGGAACTCAAATACCCGCTACTGTCCTATTCCATCCATCTCACTTCAAAACCGGCAGAGGCTCTCCACTCGTCGCTCGAGAGAGGAAAAATAAATTTCCAACTCAAAGGGACGACCTGGACTCGATGGAGAGTCTGGCGTCTTGGTTCGGTTAAGTTCATGTTGGATGTGGATTGCCAACTCTATTTGCGTATTGACATGTCTACCACATATCCACCTCATTGTAGTTCCAGATTAGCTTAATGTTGGTTAGTTATGATCAGGCCAGATGATTGATTGTATAGTTTTAGTTAAATTTTACAGAGGTAGCTTTATATAGTAAGTAGTATGTCTGATAATTGTTGGTGAAGTAAGTGCAATAGTAGTACATTTTAGTAATTATCAGTTGTAATCCCAATTCAAGAGCTAGCATATATGATGATGATATTTCAACAATTTAAATCTTGTCCTTATATCTGTTTGTTTCGAATTCTCTATTATTATGTGACTGACTGATGAATGAAGCTGTTTCCAATAGAATAGTTGTTCAATTAATTATCTGTTTCCAATAGAATGATAGTTAGTTAGTAAATTTAATTTACAGAGGTAGTATGTGTGATAATTGTTGGTGAATTTTAGTAATCAGTTGTCTTATAGATAAGTTGCATCTGATCATATTTCAACAATTTAAATCTTGTCCTTATATCTATTTTTGCCTTTCCAATAGTTGTTGTCCAAATTCAGCCCTCTAAATTTACACTTTTTCTAGTTTTACAATTGTGCATATTCATTCAGCAGAAAGCTGCTTTAACTCATTCACTAATCAATGAAACACAGGCAAACAAACATTAATAATCAATGAAAAATAGGAATACACTCTGCTCACTGCAATTGCAATTGGTGACAGATGTCTCAGAAACTACTCTTGAGAAAAACTTTGTGATCGAGCACCTCCATTTTGTAAATTTACATTTTGTACTAAGAAAGGGAAGGGAGGGATTCATTAAGATTATCTTTTTCTAGTTTTACTTGTGCATATTCATTCACTAATCTCTCTGTTGGACGCTTTTAAAAGGCATCAGTCCATTATGTTCATTCAAACTAATAATGTGAAAACAAATGAACATCCATTTAGCTTGTTGATTATATTTAGCTTCAAACATGCTTAATTTATTTTTCATTTTTTATACTCCATTTTGAACCACACAGAATCATGAGCTTTAGTAATTTCCAAGTAATACTACTTTTGCTTTTGGTCTATGACATTTTGTTCTATTGGGAGACGAGAAGGAACCGTTGCAGCAGTTGCATATCATGGAAATAAGATTGTAAATGTGCTTAGTTTTTATTTTCTTTTATTGATTGTAGAAAAATGACTTGAATGCAAATGCTCTTCTCAGTCTGAAGAGATGCTTGCATGGCAATTATGAGGTACATGTTTTTTCTTCTTCTGTTTTCTGATTGGTTTGATTTGTTTGTTAGGTCTATGTTTATGCAGTTGAGTAGTGTTTACCCAAATTCCAATTTTTGTTTATGCTCCCTAAAGGCTTGTAAATTGCGTGGGAAAAAGAATAAAATTGCAATAACTGATTTTTTTTTGTTCTGTTTTGAATAATTTTGGTGAAATTGTCTTCTTCAAGATGTGTGTTTATTTTTTGAGGTTTCAATACTTGCAGAGGGTTCCCATCGAGATCTCCCATCTTGCATCAGGAAAGGAAAGGTACTTGCTTCATTCTAAAGAGTTTTGATCAGTCCTTTACCTTATTTGCTTCAATTTTGAATAATTAGTAAGTTTTGTTGCTTATTTTCCTGTTATCAAATTTCACATAATGAAAAACAATACCAAAAGAGAATCTCGTTTTAAATAACACCAAAAAAAATGAATATAAATATTATTGATTAATGGTAGTACCATATATCAATTTTTATGGAATAATTAACATATAATTTATAATAAAACATTAAATAAATCCATATTATTTGGATGGACATTCTTCAAAGCATATATCTTCACTGCCCCAACAATCTTGATTTCCTGGCATATTACAACACCAACACCCGTTTTTAAAATAAGTACCGCAGTCTTGCAAGTTATTTCTAAAGAGGCAAACCATTCTCTTTGAAGAATTAGAAATACTGACATCAATGTTTTTAAGTTTTCTGTTGCTACCATCCTCATAACCTGTTAACAAACTAATTTTACATTAAAACCTTATTAAGTAATAAATTATTTTATTATTATCTATATATATACTTACATTCATGAGAACCAAACATAGCAGCAAAAATCATCATGGCGAAGAGAATAAAATGAACCAAATTATAAGAAGCCATTGAATCTGCAGTAGAAAAAATTCTGGATGATTTTCGAACAATAAGATCATCATATTTATAGTTTTCATCTACTCTATTATGAATATCATTAAGATAGAATCATATTATTACAAAATTTTGAAATATTTAGACAATTAGATTAATATTACTCCATCCATCACAAAAGTGGGGTTGTTTTTCTTTTAGGTAATCTACATAAATTATGTTTTTTTTTTTTTGAAAAAATATACCAAATTTACTTTATCTATTTTATTATTTACTTTATTTAAATGATCTGGAATAATTATAATCACTATAAATTAATGATCCACACTATTCGGGGTTTGCTAATCTGAAATAACTCATTTTTGCAATCCAACTAAATGATTATAATCACTATAAATGATATGCAAATGTAATTTTGATTCACGATTGTAAAATCACGTGTTTTTTTAATTAGATTTTTCATTTGCTCATGTTTTACTAGTTGTTTCATTCTATTATTTTTTAACACGTGACACTTTCATTATTTTGAGATGTTGATCATTTTCTAAATGACAAATATCAATAAATTAAATAATACTGTAAAACACAAAGCGAAATGCTATAAATGGCACATGTAATTTTATACCTATTTTAATTCAGTAAATCTTTTTTAGTACTATGTATTAATGTTGAGATTTTATTGTCTAAAATTCCACTCCAATTAATAATTAATATTTATGTTGAGATATACATTATAAATAAAAATTAATTTAAATAAATCTTACCAAATCTTTTCTTACTAGTTATTGTAAATTAATATAAATTAATTAGGTAAATATGATGTGGATAATACCCTCTATAAAGAGACTATTAGGTTCCATATCAAAACTCTCATTTTATATATTTATTTTTCTTTTATCTTTTATTACATATATTTGTAAATCCTCACCCTCAAAATATATATATATATATATAGAGTACTGATATAGAACCAACCTTCGGGTTTTTTATGGAACCAGATTACTGACGTGTTATGCCACATCATTATACACATCATTCTTTTTAATATATTTTAAATCTAATTTAAAACAAATATTTTCATTTTTTAATATCTAATCTTCCATTTAATTCGGTAGTAAAAACCAGAAAACATCTACACCAAACCAAAGCAAATCAAACCAAATCAAATATTTTCTTAGTAGTCATTATTTATATATACTAATTAATTCTCCATAATATTTTAGAGGACTAGCTAAACACTATGGCAGTGCATAGTTTTAGAGATGGTCTCATATTTTTTCAACATAGTTTTAGAGATGGTCTCATATTTTTTCAACATAGAATAATTTTGAAATTAATTTTTTTTTTAACTGAATGTTTTTATGGTTTGCATGTTATGCAAATCAATTTTTAATATTATTAATTTTTTTAATTATTTTATTACTAAATTATAAATTATGTCATCCACCTCATCCCATTTTTGTTCAAATTAAATTAGCATGAAGTGTTTCTGAATAATATAGCTTTCGACATTGCGCTGATGATCAAATATTTTTTAAAATAACTGCTAGAAAATTATACATATACAAAGAGATAATCTAAGATACAATTAAGATGTGACATGACACATGACATTCAAGATTGGAGTTATGGGGTTGGAGTTTAAATTGGAGCAATAAGACAATAAAATTAAGGTGAAATTAATTTATTTTTTGTTGAAAATATAAGTAATAATTGCAGAATTTTTTTTGCTTTGTTGGGGTTGTTGGGTATATATAAGATTTAATTTGGTTTGATTTGCTTTGGTGGAGATGTTTTCTGGTTTTTACTACCGAATTAAGTGGGAGATTAGATATTAAAAAATGAATTAAGTGGGAGATTAGATATTAAAAAATGAAAATATTGTTTTAAGTTAGATTTAAAATATATTAAAAAAAATGATGTGGCGTACACGTCAGTAATCTGGTTCCATAAAAAAAACCCGAAGGTTGGTTCTATATCAGTACTCTATATATATATATTTGTAAATCCTCCTCTTCCTTGGAGGGTATTTATTTTAAATTCTATGAATTTGACTTATTTTATACTCCTATTTTTTAAGTTTCAATTTTGTAATTTTTTTATTGCAAATTACCGTTATTGCATTTTTAATTGTGTTTCATACAAATTAAATCGAAATTATTAGAATTAGGTAAGTTCAACTTTAGTCATTTAATTTTGTACTTTCTCAATTTTAGTCTTTTAACTTGAACAAGGTTCAATTTTAATTAGACATGCACAAAATTGAACCGTCAAACCGGTCAACCTGCCAAACCGCCGGTTACGGTTTACAAACCGAACCGTAACCGTAAAATGGCGGTTCGATTACGGTTTGACATTTTGACAAACCGCAAATCGACGGTTTGGCCGGTTTTGACGGTTAACCGACGGTTTGGCTGTTTTTATAAAAAAAAAAAAAAATTAATACACAATTCTTCTATTTTTAATGTATAAATTTAAGTTATACTCACTCCGTCCCGTGATTACTTGCACACTTTCCTTATTTGGACGTCCCAAAATGACTTGCACACTCTTAATATGGAAATATCCTAGAAACTTAATACCCTCCCAATATCACTTTATTTTCAAAATTGCCACCATCTTTTTACATACTCCCTCCGTCCCATATTAATTTTCATAGGTAGATGGGCACAAATATTAAGAAAGTGTAATGATGAGTGAAGTTTTGAGGGGTAATTTTGTAAAACTTTATGTATAAAGTAAATAAATAAGTTGACTTTTGTGTATGTGTAGAGAAAAAGTAATGGCATTTATGTAAAATTGAGAATATTGTGAGGGTGAAGTTTATAAAGGGGTTTCCATTTAAAGGGTGTGAAAGTTATTGTGGGACGTCCTAAAAAGGAAAGTGTGAAAGTTATTGTGGGACGGAGGGAGTATATTTTACTTTACACCTCACCTAATCACCTAAAATACCCCTCCTTTATCTTACATCACCAACCACTAAATTCACTTTTCTTAAACAACGTGCCGGTCAAACCGTGCAAGTAATCCTGGGACGGAGGGAGTATAATATTTATTCAATTCTAGTAATGTATTTTCTAAAAAATGAGTTAAAACGAATAAAAAACGAACAAAAACGGAGTGAAAACGAGCGAAAACGGAGATAATATTAAATATATATATATATATATATATAAATATTTCAAACCGCCAAACCGGCGGTTCATAAACCGTAACCGGCGGTTCGATTACGGTTCGTCATTAATGTATTAATAGAGAATAATCAATAATAAAAAATTATTGGTAATACCATGAACAATAATCATTAATGTATTAATAGAGAATAATCAATAATAACACAATAAATAACTAGTAATACTACGGACAATAATCATTAACACCCGAAGCAATAATCAATTAGACAAGCAACTCATCATTAACCATAAACATCCATAAAATATGCAACAATATGATAAAAAATACTAATTTATAATGATGAAGTGAAACAATATGATAAAAAATACTAATTTATAATGATGAAGAGAAACAGTATGACAACACACGCAACTATAGCTTGGCTCCTGCAAGCCAAACACAATATCAGCTCACACTAATTTCCATCAATTATATAGATTTAATCCGAATACAAAATATAGACACAAATTTGATTTTCAAAACTTAAACCTGAACACAAAGCCAAAATGAATACTCAAACTCAGCGTGTCTCTCAATTTTCAACCACTTCATTTTCCCACCGCCAAACACAATCATACCTGCACAGAGGTAATCAAATCTTAAACAACAGTACAAACCCTCTTGCTTCTTTGCACTTCACATTTCCCTGTCTTTAGCCATGTGAGACAGAGGCAAAGTGCGTGTCCCTTCAATCTAATTTAGAGTTCCATTTGTCAGCAAACGAAGGCAGCGTGTGTGGGTAAGGGTGAAAAATTGAAATTGAATCAAATTTAGAGGGTTACGAAATTTGTCTTCAATGATTAATTTAATTAGGATCATGATTTGTGATTGAATTTAGATTTTATTAACTGCATGAATGAAGTTGAGCTCTTCTGCTAAATTTTGAAGATGACTTAGATGTAAATTGTAAATTATAAATTAGGGTTGTTTGAGTTATATTTTGTGTAAACTAATAAAAGGGGCAATATAGTCTTTGTAAGTGTAATTTTAAAAAATGAGGTGAACTTATTAAATAAGTCAGGCCAAATAACCGTGGCAAAATAATGAAATGAAAGACCCAAACTAGGGCCGTGAATTTTGTCATTTCACCCACTTATTAATTTGGTACAGTATAATTTAATAAAGTGCGCAGCTAAAGGCCGAATTCTATGAGGACACACACTGAAATCCCAAAATTACCCTCCTTTCAATTAAAATCTTAATTCATTCTTCTCTTTAAAATTTTATTTTAGGACATTCACGTTTCACTTCCATTTTCGTCACCTCCGGCGCAGCCCTCTCTTCACGTCGACGCGGTGCAGCAGCACTGCCTACCTCTCCACTTCGTTGCGGCAGCCCACGCCACCCACAGCCGCAGCCCCTCCCTCTCCCCTTCGCGGCCGCACCCTCTCACCCTCCCCTTTGCAGCCGTAGCCCCTCCCTCCCCCCTTCGCGGCCACACCCTCTTCCCCTTCCCTTCGCGGCCGGCCTCCCTTCGTTCGTGCCTCTTGCCGCGGCCGCGCCGCTTCAGGTAAGTTTAGTGGTTTAGTTTCTGAAAATTGAAAATTAAGGTTTTTGGATGTTGTTCGGGAATTTCTTTCGAACAAGGAAACAAATTAGAACAATTTCTGTTTGTTTTGTAGAAATTTTCGAACAACTTGAGTTTGTTCAAAAAAAATTTTCGAACAAGATGAGTTTGTTCAAAAAAAATTTTCGAACAAGATGCTCGATCTTTTTTTTCGTACATATGAAAGTTGTTGGGATTATATTTTTTTTAGTCCATTAAGTTACCACAATTTTGAATTTAGTCCACCACGTTACCACTTTTTGAATTTAGTCCACTAAGTTTCGATTTATTTTGATTTTGGTCCAGTTACCTGCTATAGCAGGTTTCACAGGTCATTTTTTAAAACACACCCCATAAAATGATATACACACCCCAAATGTTAAACACACCACACTAAAATTTAAAAATCATCTTTTATTACTATACACACCTCCAACTATTTCCTATTTAATAAATTGCCAAAAATAATTAAATTAAAAAAAAAGTAAGAATTCAAATTAATATAAAAAATATAAATAAAACCTATAAAAAATTGCATGAATCTTTAAAAATTAAACAAAGCTAAAATAATTAATTTAATTAGTTTTGAAGATTTAATTAATTTTCTACTAATTTTAAATTTTATTTAGCCTTATTTTCGACGTTTTTTTATAGAAGTTAGAACGCAAATAAAACATTAATAAAGCAATAGAGGTTTAAATTTATTTTATTTTATTTTTTTTCAAAATATTTCTTTTATATTACATGAATCTACTAACACCCCATAAATTTTATACACTCCAAACGTTAAACACAAAAATTCAAAAATCAAATGTAGTTAAAAAAAATCATAAACATATTTAATAAATTGCTAAAAACAATTAAATTTAAAAAAAAAGTAAGAATTCAAATTAATATAAAAAATATAAATAAAACCTATAAAAAATCGCCTAAATCTTTAAAAATTAAACAAAGCTAAAATAATTAATTTAATTAGTTTTGAAGATTTAGTTGATTTTCTACTATTTTTAAATTTTATTTAGCTTTATTTTCGACGTATTTTATAGAAGTTAGAACGCAAATAAAACATTAATAAAGCAATAGATTTTTAAATTTTTTTATTTTATTTTTCTTTTAAATATTTATTTTATATTACATGAACCTACTAGCACCACATAAATTTATATATACTCCAAACGTTAAACACAAAAATTCAAAAATTAAATGTAGTTAAATAAAATCATAAACATATTTAATAAATTGCTAAAAATAATTAAATTAAAAAAAAGTAAGAATTCAAATTAATATAAAAAATATAAATAAAACCTATAAAAATCACTAAAGTCTTCGAAAATTAAACAAAGCTAAAAATATGAATTGATTTAATTAGTTTTGAAGATTTAATTGATTTTTTTACTATTTTTGAAGATTTGTAATAAATTTTAAAAAAAAATCAACTTGAAAAAATTATTAAATTAAATAAAAAAATCTTTAAAAGTATTAAAAAATCAACAAAATTTTTAAAACTAATTAAATTAATTAATTTTTTAGCTTTATTAAAATTTTGAAGATTTATGTATTTTTTATAGGTTTTATTTATATTTTTCATATTAATTTAAATTCTTACTTTTTTAATTAAATTATTTTTGAAAATTTATTAAATATGTTTATGATTTTATTTAACTATATTAGATTTTTTAATTTTTATGTTTAACTTTTGGAGTGTATATAAAATTCATGGGGTGTTAGTAGGTTCATGTAATATAAAAGAAATATTTTTAAAAAAAATAAAAAAATTTAAAACTCAATTTCTTTATTAATGTTTTATTTGCGTTCTAACTTGTATAAAAAAACGTAAAAAATAAGGCTAAATAAAATTTAAAAATAGTAAAAAATCAACTAAATTTTAAAACTATTTAAATCAATTAATTTTTTTTTAGCTTGGTTTAATTTTTGAAGATTTGGACGATTTTTATAGGTTTTATTTATATTTTTCATATTAATTTGAATTCTTATTTTTTAAAATTATTTATTTTTGGCAATTTATGAAATAGGAAATAGTTGGGGGTGTGTATAATAAAAAAATATAATTTTTAAATTTTAGTGTGGTGTGTTTAACATTTGGGGTGTGTATATCATTTTATGGGGTGTGTTTTAAAAAATGACCTGTGAAATCTGCTGTAGCAGGTAACTGGACCAAAATCAAAATAAAACGATACTTAATGGACTAAATTCAAAAAGTGGTAACCTGATGGACTAAATTCAAAATTGTGGTAACTTAATGGACTAAAAAAAATATAATCCCAAAGTTGTTCATGTATTTTTTTCGAACATATTGAGTTTGTTCATGAAAAAATTTCGAACATCTTAACCTTGTTCATGTAAATTTTTTGAACATATTGACTTTGTTTTGAAATTTTTCTCGAACAATCTGTGTTTGTTTTGAAAAAAATTTCGAACATATTGAGTTTGTTCATTAAAAATTTTCGAACATATTAAGATTTTATTTTTGTTGTTGAAATTTTCGAACATATTATGATTTTTTTATCAAACTTATGGTGATTGTTTTGGTGGTGATGTGGGGATTCAGATGATTTCGATGTGAAATGATGAATCGGGTGTGAAATGAAATGAATGGATGTACTCATCCGTCCATTTTTTAAAAAAATTGCGAGAGAGTACAAACGACATTTCACATACCACTTGTAATAAAAAAAAAATCGGTTAGTGTCCTAATAGGATTCGTGTGCTTTAGCCGCGCCCTTTAATAAAATTATAAAATTCCACATTCACATTTCCTCTAATCATTCTAGGAGTACAATACATCCAACGACGGTCAGGCAAATCCATCTGCTAAACATTTAAGTGGAGCAACACATTACTAAACTAAACTTATAATAAATTCAAACAAAACTTATTATATATATAACACATGTAATTACATTATATTGAATTTTATATATAGAGTAAATTAAAAATGGTAGAAAATGTACCGTAATTTGATGTTTCTGAATACCCGAGCGTGAAGTGGAAAATTAGGCAGTAGAAAGTTTTGGTGTAAATTTGCAATACGAAAGTGAAGTGGAAAAAAAGAAAGTTTTAGGGATTTCCCGACGGATATGCCGACGGGCTTATCTTTCCGTCGGCATTTCACCCGCCCAAATTTCCGTCGGTCAAGATAAATGCCGACGGATTATCCGTCGGCATTTATCAAATGGTGAATTCCGACGGAAACTTAATTCCGTCGGCATTTCACCCGCCCAAATTTCCGTCGGTCAAGATAAATGCCGACGGATAATCCGTCGGCATTTATCAAATGGTGAATTCCGACGGAAACTTAATTCCGTCGGCATTTCACCCGCCCAAATTTCCGTCGGTCAAGATAAATGCCGACGGATTATCCGTCGGCATTTATCAAATGGTGAATTCCGACGGAAACTTAATTCCGTCGGCATTTGGCGTGTTATTATTATTATTTTTTTATTAATTAATTCAATTTTTTGTATATATAGCAACAACACAAAGCTCACACACACCATATTCGATTTTTTCTATTTTGCAAAGAAATATCATGTCTTCTTCATCTTCTATTCGATTTCAGCAAGGCCTTGTTTGTTATTGTGGAAAGGCATGTCGTACATATGCTTCTAAACAACCTAGAAGTAAAGGGAGGATATTTCATAATTGTCCTGACTCCCAAAGTGATGGTGGTGGATGTGATTTCTTTGTATGGGCTGACACTCTAGAAAAGTGTGTTGTTGACAAGAATCAAGGATCTAATCAAAGTGACCAAGAAACTGAAGACATGAAGAAAATGACTCAAGAGATGAAGAAATTGGTTACAGAGATCAAGAATTTGGCTGAAGAAATCAAGGATTTAATCAAAGTGAACAAAATCATTTTGATTGTGCTAGTTGTCATGGTTGCATCTACCACCTTCAAGTGGTTTGGTTAAATATATGTATAATGCACTCTATATGAGGCTATTTTAATTTGTACTAAAATGCACTCTTCAAGTGGTTTAAATCTATATCTAGAATGCACTCTAAATGAGATTATTTTGTACTCAATGAAACAAATGAATGCACCCAATTTTCATCTATACACCAATAAACTGCAATATATAGTTCAACATATTTTTCAACATAAACATAAATATATACATAAAGATAAATAAGTTCAACAGAAAATTAAATAAGTTCAACAGAAAATTAAATAAGTTCAACAAAAAAATAAATTAGTTCAACACAAAATTAAATTGTTCAAATTGTTCAACCAGGATAGTTGCCAGGAAAGTTGTCAGTGCCGGGAAAGTTAAAATATTCATCCATACCATCATTCAAGTTGACGTTGCCACCGTCGGCCTGACCTGCATCTTGATCTGGAGCTGGAGCTGGAGCTGGCGGTGGTTGCCCCATCGTCTGTTGATAGATGGCCTCGATCTGCTCAGCAGACATCCCCAACGTCCGACCCGCATTGGTACTCCAGAGGCGGAAGTAGTTCTCGAACGTTGCCATGACGTTCGGATCCGGGACGGCAGTGGAGGATACGGACGGCTGCGATGCACTCCGGGCCGACCGACCACTTGGTGTCCTCACGGCGCTGCTCATCCCACCAAGGCCAAGGACCCTTCCCTTGGAGGTCGGGGCAACGTCAAGGTAAAGCTGGTCCACGTCAACAACCGGAGGGGTACCGCTGCTTCCGGATGAAGCAGTAGCGGTGGCTTGCGTCTCAGCCTCTTCAATCCTCTGTCGGACGCTCAACTACATAATTAAAAAATTAAAATTAATTTAATTATCTATACATATATATATATATAATGTAATTAATACATAAATTTAATTAAACTTACGTGGAGGTCAGTAGTGCGCCCGTAGGTGGACGTCTGTGTATCGGCATTAAACGGATGAAGAAGGCTCAGCCGATCCAAGTGGGTGTGGGGACGTCCAGTCTCCCGCTCCTATTACGTATCAAATAAACATATACAAATTCATTTGGATAACTAATATAAAATAATTAACTATAATTATTTAATTTTTAAATAATTAAATAAAACTTACGAGAGCAAGTGATTGCTCGAGGACGGACCGAGCTCCCCCCCGATGCACTGCCATCCCGCCTCCAACGTCGGTTTTGCGGTTGGCCCGAGCTTTGTCACACTTGTCTTGGTAATCCTGCTCCATCCACTTCTCAACCAACGACTCCCACAGGTCAACACCATCCTCGTCTTTCCCCAGATCAAGATTTTTGTCTTCATCACGCCAGGCCTTTCTCCAGTCGTACATCGTGTTCGTGTACCGAGTAGAACAAAGATTGTTCCACTTCTGGTAAATAGCGGCGTCCGAGTAGATCGTCGTATCCCAACGGGCCTTTTTCTATACAAATAAATATTCAACATATTTATCAAATAATATGAATAATTAGTTATTTAATAAACTTTAAATATTGTAATTATATACCTGGAACTCCTCGAAATAATCATCCTTTTTAGATTGTGGCACCTTCGACCAAGTGATAGCACCCTTAGAAATCTTGCAATCCTTAAAGGATTTTGTGCATATCCTGGACACCTCATTACCGGGCATCAACCTGTAAAATTATTAACAAATTTATAAACTAACACATTATAAATAAATAAATAAAGTTAATCGTTATTGAATCTCATCAAACATTAGAATTATTGACTTACCTTCCTGAAACGATATCAACGGGTTGCCTTGTGTCTCGAACAGGATGCTGACGAGAAGAGGATGACGAACCAACCGACATCGTAGTCGGCGGCGGCGGCGACACTGCCACAGGAGGAGGAGGAGGAGCCGTCACAGGAACTGATTCATCCCGAGACCTCCTTGCACGTGACCAAAGTGACGACCTACGACGTGAACCCGAACCCGAACCCTGATTCGGTACTTGTTCACTCATCTGTTTCAATCAATAAAAAATACATAATTTTACTAATTATCAATTTAATGAACATATTGCTAATTTAAAATTTTTACAAATATAGCATATTCCTAATTTAATCAATTACTAATTTAATCAACATATTCCTAATTTAAATCAAAACAATATATATATAACCTAATTACAACGTGATACCACCGTCGAACCATCTAATTAACTAATAATTTAAACAATTGATTGAAACATACATCACCTAAATTAAAAATATTTCTAAATTAACATATTCCTAAATTAACAAATCTAAACATAATTAAAATAATACTTTTCTAATTGGAGTTTTCTAATTATCAATTTGATGAACATATTCCTAATTTAATTTTTTTACTAATATAGCATATTCCTAATTTAATTAATCAACATATTCCTAATTTAATCAACAATAACCTAATTTAATTATTATTTTTCTACCTAACTTAATCAATAATAAAAAATTGAACATATATATTCCTAAATTAACAAACCTAAAACTAATTAAAATAATAATTTTCTAATTGGGTCAATAATTATCAATTTAATGAACATATTCCTAATTTAAAATTTTTACTAATATAGCGTATTCCTAATTTAATCAACATATTCCTAATTACAACGTGATCCAACGGTCGAACCACTATATCTAAACTAATTTAAACAATTGATTGAAACATGCACTACCTACATTAAAAATATTCTATATCAAAATTACACCATTAAATTAAACTAGTAATTAACTATATAACAATTGATTAATGTATACATATAACAATTAAGTAGTAAATTAACCTTAAAAAACAACTCTATCAAAATTATTCTTAATCAACAAATTAAATTAACTAACATTCGTACTAACATGATCATAATATTTTAACAACTAACTAAATCAATATAACATGCAAATCAACATTAAATTATTCATATTTACATATATTCATGCATAAACATATATAAGTATTAAAACTAAGTAATAGAACTAATTAAGAAAACGTACCGTATCGATGTAATCGGAGAAATTTGCTTCAATAGCCTCGTCCTCGTCTTCGTCTTCCCCACCGAAGCCTCGCTCACGCACTCCCCTTTTTTTTTTTTTTCGCCAAACATTCTGATATCAGGCCCTTATATAAAAAAAAAAAAAAAAATGCCGACGGATATTCCGTCGGCATTTCCCTCGCCAACCGCCCTATATTAATGGTAACCGTTACCTTTTTTGGAA
Organism: Galeopsis tetrahit; assembly: GCA_963675135.1. Taxonomy (NCBI): domain Eukaryota; kingdom Viridiplantae; phylum Streptophyta; class Magnoliopsida; order Lamiales; family Lamiaceae; genus Galeopsis; species Galeopsis tetrahit. The sequence continues at coordinate 11,426,831 of OY776125.1, read as the reverse complement.
AACGAGGCGGTGCGGATTCAACGTGTCGGATGCCGACGGATTATCCGTCGGCATGTCCGTCGGCATACGCTTTTCTAAATATCCGTCGGCATTATTCCTCGGTAAATGCCGACGGACGGAAATCCGTCAGCAGTTCCCTCGGTAAATGCTGACGGAACCGACATCCGTCAGCATTTCCCTCGGTAAATGCTGACGGCACCGAAATCCGTCAGCATTTATGTTGACTTTCCAAATCCGTCGGCATTCCGTCAGCATATCCGTCGGCAATGCCGACGGACTATAATCCGTCGGCATATGTCCGTCCCTATAGCTCGCGTTTTTTGTAGTGATATATGCAGCGAGCACAAAAGTATTACTCAAATTATAATGCTTTCTTTTTATAAATTTCTAACTTTCCTTTCTTTTAATAATGGGTGAGATTGTCTAAGTGTGGCAAATTGGCAACGATCTCTTTAATAAATATGTATAATTTAAAAGTCTTTTAAAGACCTTTTTAGTCCTCTTAGTGTATTTTTTAAAAACTTACACAACACTAATATTATCATCAAATCACAAAAAATCAACTATATAGATTTCAAAATTAATAAATAAAAGCAATAATAAATTTATAAAAAAAGTATTCGAGTGTATTTTTCAACTATTACAATTTACAAAGGAAAATATAACACATAGTTAATATTATCAATCTTCCTTATTTTATTTATTTAGGTAAAAATAACATATAGGAGTATTATATATATAATGAATTAATTAAAAGACATTCGAAAAAACTTAAGTCCGATCTATTTAACTAAATGATTTCTTAAAAGAGCTTGAGTCTAGATTATTTATTAGACATGTCGAGTTGAACTTTAATAGGCCTAGTTATAGCCTCCTCTCTGATACTCTGGCTATTCTCATCCATCAATTATTTTTTCTCTAAACTATTTTTTAATCAAAAGATTTAAAACTCTCAAAAGAAAATGAAAAGTATTTAATTAGGGGATCCTAAATTATTAAATTAAATCCATAGGTTGTGTTTGGATTGAGGCATTTAAAATTCACTTTCAATTGTTTGGATTAAAAAATAAATGAATAGATTTTAAATATTTACCAAAAAAAATTTTTAGTTAAAATTGAATATAAATTTTATATAGTAATTAAAAATAAAAATATCTGGGGAAGCCACCATAAACTTGGAGGAGATTTACAAATACATGTAAAAATTTATTTGTACTCCGATAAAGATATAGATTCTATTCCATCCGTACTTAAAAAAAATAAAAATTGTAATCCTACATTTATTAACCATTAATCCAATTGTATGAATATAACAAAAGTTGCAAAATATAATTCTGTCTTAAATGGTATGGATAGAGTACATAAGTAATAATATTAATGCAATTGTTTGACTATTATGAAAATATATAGAATTATATTTATAAATAGGAAGATCTAATTGTTTGAAATTCATCTAGATAAAATATACTCCATCAATGGCTTCTTATAATTTGACTCATTTTATTCTCTTTGCCATGGTCGTTTTTGCTGCTATGTTTGGTGTTCATGACTGTTAGTATATTTTTACAGTTCTTACTTTTATTTTTATTTCTCAATTATACATACGCTCTCGATGAGTAATTTTTTTGTGCTTTTAATTATAACTTATTAATAGATTTTGATGTGAAATTAATTTGTGAATAGGTTACGAGGATGGGAGCAACAAGAAGCTTAAAAATATTGAGAGCAACATTTATTCTTCCGATAGAATGGTTTGCAGATATTCTACGTTGCCCGGTGAATGTTTTATTTATAAACCAGGGTGTTGGTGTTGTAATATTCCGGGACAGAGAGATTGTTATGGCACTCAAGACATATGTTTTTATAATTGTCCAGCGTGAATTTATTAAAAACAATATGTTAATTCCAATATAATTTGAAGTATGATGTTATCACATCAATAATATTTATAATCATTTTCGTGCTATTTAAAATAAGAATTAGTATTATTTTGTCTTTTCTTTTTTTTACTGTTCTTTTATATTGCTTTCCTTTGTTAGTGTGGTCTAAATTATGCTCTTTTTATATTGCTTTTCCGGGCCACGGTTAAATGACCCCCCACTTCTTGTGAATTCACCCTTCAATTTAAAAAAAAAATTACAACTAAGACTAAACTACCCTTTTACTAATTTTCAAGATATAACTCAATTAACACTAATTTATACAATAAAAAAATATGCCACTAAGTCACCAACGAGTCAACATGATTTTTTCCAAAAAACACAATTTTCAAAAAATATTATGGAAATCAACCACCGAATTTTTTTTCTTTCGAAAAAGCTGCAAAATTTAGAAAAAATAAAATTCCGAAAAAACACAAAAAAATAAGGAAATGAGGTGAGAGGCGTGTGCTGAAGAAAATGATATAGAAGAAGAATGAAAATTAGGGTATTTAAGAGAGGGGGGGAGTTTTGGAAAAAAATGGGTGAACACATAAAGAAAAGGGGGGGCAATTTAACCGTGGCCTTTCCTTTGTTAGTGTGGATTTGCTGCAATTGGGCCCAAAAGCCCATATCCAATAAATGGGCCAAAATTGGCGCAAGAAACTAACGACCCTTCATATATACGTTGTTTCCCTTCAATTTCAATTTCAAACTTTTTAAAATACAACGTTTCAACCCTCACAAAACAAAACTGGAGTCTTTCCAAATTTGCTTCTCTATGATCCAATACGAATTTCATCAAACTTGCTTCCTACGTTTGTAAATTCTCTCCCTCTCTCTCTCTCTCTCTCTCTCTCTCACAATTTTCAGGCAAACTTTCTTGCGCGCAATTTCATGTCCTGGGATTTTGCTGTTATAGACAATATCAGATAATCAAACTTCCTTTGAAAAGATTTTGAATTGTTTCTTCTTTTTTGCTTGATGCATTGGAATTTAAAACTTGTTACTTGTTCAGAATATTTACGTTCAAACAAATATGGATACTTTTACAGACTTGGAAAAGAAGAGCAAATAAGGAAACAAATCTGTTTTTTCAAGAAAATTACATACATGGTGTTATATAATACATGTTAAGTTCACTGTATGTATATTGCAAACCGCCATTCAAAAGATTCATTTTTTTTTAATGTTCATTAACTCAGTAGTTGAAAAGGTGCTATTTTGATTGAAATTTGTATACTTGTTGCAGGGATCAACATAATGGGTGTTAGGCCTTACCGTCCTTTGGTGTTTTTATTTTCAATTTTCACATTATTAGTTTCAGCACGGGGCTGGTTCTTTTCGTCGAGTCAGGCAAACAACAAGTTGTCAGGAGGAGGAGACGACGTGGGAATGTACACAAAAGGGGTGTCTGAATTCTCGATGGAAGGCCTGAATGATCGGAAGGGTGTCCAATTGATCGAGAATGCTAAGGATAAAATGAGTGTTCCAAATACTTGTTGGCAAAAAGCGTACCAAAGCGTGTTTGAAGGGTGTGCAAAGGCACTTGCTGATGAAGAAAAACGGTCTAGATTAGCTTGGGATCTTAGCAACTGCTTTCAGAGGCACACGGGTCGACCAGCTTTCCCTTATTGTGACGCGAAATCCACTGCCACCGCATGTCTGAAAAAGCTCGATGGGGGTGCTCACAAGGTTTTTCTTGAGTACTTTCTAGAGACAAACTCCATCTGTCACCAATTGCAGTGAGTAGAGTTTCTCTATATTGATTATTAATGTTTGTTTGCTTTTTAAATTTGATGATTCATAAATTTGTTTGTTGCAGGACTGATGCTTTTAAGCGTCAAACAGAGAGATTGGTGAATGAGTTAAAGATTTCTGCTGAATATGCAGAAGTGAAACTAGAAAAGATTGAAGAACATGGGGAGATTTTACTGCAGAACTCGAAACAAGTTCATGACTCGTTGGCTTCGATAGATACTCGAACTCAGCAAGTTGCAGAAACATCAAGAGTGGTAGAGGACCGAGTTAACTCAGTATTGAAACACACTGATCTAGTGTATGAGCAATCTAAGGGAATAGCAGCTTCTCAGGTAGAATTGAGTGAAGGTCAAACTAAAATGAAGCAGAATTTGGCAGAAGGAATGGCATTACTTCAGAATTCGTACGATGATCTTGGTGCCGAAATTAGTAATCTGAGAAAGGAAGCATCAGAAATTGAGAAAGAGATTGGGAAAGTTGGAGATGCAATGTCTTCAAAGATGAGCATTCTGCAAAATAAAGCAGATGATATCGAGGTTATTGCAGGGACGTCGTTGGATAAACAAAAACTACTTCTAGACGGGCAGTCTGAAGCTCTCGATGGTGTTCGTTTTCTGACAAAGTTTCAGTCCGAGGCACTTGAAGAGAGCAGGTACCATTTTTTTAAGTTTTTTTGTAAAACAATTTTAACGTTCCCAACTAGCACTTTATAGTATAACAACTAATATGATTAAAAAATACACATAAAATGCAAAAGAATTGTACGGTAAAACAAGTTTACATAATGCTTTGTCTATTTTTGTCTTTAATCTTAATGAACCCCTCACTACAAAATGTCATGTAAATTTACAGGGCAACTCTACAGACATTGGCTGAATTTGGGCATAAACAGCAGGAAGAACTATTGGAAAGGCAAGAACAGCTTCATCAGTCACATAATAGTCTAATTGAGAATTCGAAACAGATATTAGCAGCCCAGGTTAGTGAATTTGTTTAATTTGTATGGCCTTGAAGAAAGCTTGTAACCAGCATTGATCATGTTTTTTCAGGAATCATTTGAGTCGAAACAAGCTACCATGTTCGTTGCCATAGACAAGCTATTTGCCCTGCACAGTGCTCTGCTGTTTGAATCACGAGTTATCTTTTCCTTCTTAGTATACTCAGGCGCAATCTTCATAATCTACATGCTAACAAGTATAAAACACGCCTACAATGTGAGACACAGGTTGTATTTAGGTCTCTGTGTGACATTCTTCATTGAAATACTCATAACTTGGTCTATTACAATGGATGCTGAAAAGTTAGGAAGGATGACACGTTTAGTCAGATTAATCTTCACGTTTCTAGCATCTGTCCAATATCTCTACGCCATCTTTACCTACAGGTCAAAATCTAAAACTCTGATATACATATATAGTGACTTGACTTACATATTATATGGTTGATAATGAATGTTTGTGAAATGTGCAGGGATTATGAGATGCTGAATCACAGATTGCTTCTGACTCTAATGGAGAAGATTAACAGAATAGAAAGAAACAAAGAGATGTCATCATGGGATTATGACAGTGATGGCGAGGTAAATTGGGCATCATTGGTTGATACAGAGTTACCGGAAGATGTGGGCTTATTGGAAGATCCCGACTATTTATTGCCTGAAGAAGTAGGCGAGAATTCCTTAGTTACCAGTTCGAGTACCAAGAGATATAACCTCCGTAGAAGGCGCTAGTCTTGTGCATTTATAAGGACAAGATTTAAATTGTTGAAATATCAGATACAACTTATATGCTCTTGAATTGCATTCTGTAATTTGTCTATAGAAACAACTGATTACTAAAATGTATTATAATTCTCCCATCTATTGCACTGCACCAACAAGTATCAGACATACTAGTACCTCTGTAAAATTTAAAGAACTGATCTTATGTAAAACAATTTTACTATGCAACCGGTTCGCAACTATTATTCTACAGTTATACAACTAATATTTTTCAATGAAACAAGGAATACTATCAGACTGGTATATTTACACATAAAACAACTAATACTGTTTAAATTTACACACATGGTAAAACTGGTTTACATAAGGCTTTGCCTAATTTAAAAACTCAATATAACAGCTACCTCTTGAGTTGAATTCTCCGTTGCACGAATCATCATCCTGATCATCAACCAACATCTTCATTCTTCAATGACTCTAAATCGAGATCTTTTAATGGCAGATACTGAAACCACTCAAAGTCTCAGTGATCCACCACCAAAAGTCATTGCAAGAGCATTTTCCAATTTCAAAATGGTGGAAACGATTTGTGTCTCTTAAGATAATCTTTCTGTCACGCACTTTGGATGCATGCTTCATCCAAGTATGGCAATCTGCACAAACACGAAGATTCTTGGTAATTCTGATAGGCAATCCAAAGCCTAAATGAATCAGTGAAAACACTGTTGCTAGACGTTCACTGTGACCACACACCCACTCTTCTTTCATTTCCTCATCAATATCATGAAGAGCAACTCCTGTATCAGGCCTGTATCCATCTTTCTCCATCTCGTGCGTCAGTTCGTCCAATGTTCTTCTATACTCATCAGACTTACGAAACTCAAAACCCCCACCAGCTACAAAGCTATGAACTCTATCTTTAATCGTTACCCAACTGCAACCTGCTTCCTTTTTTATTTTATTTTTCTCCATGAGTTCTCTCACCGATTTAACTTTTTCCCACATCCCTGCATTTGCATAAATATTCGATAGCATCACATAATTTCCGGGATTTGTAGGCTCAATCTCAAATAAAAGTTGCGCTAAGACTTCTGCAAGAGGAACATAACCATGTGACCTACAGGAGTTAAGCAACGAACCCCAAATGCTCCCGCTCGGCTTCATAGGCATTTTCTTCACTACTTCCAACGCCTCTTCAATCCTCCCAGCTCTACCCAACATATCCACTAAACAAGCATAATGCTCCAATTTAGGATCTATTCCAAAATTTGAACTCATTCCTTTAAAGAGGATTTGGCCCTCATTAGCCATCCCAGCATGACTAAAGCCCGAAAGCAACGAGATAAATGTCACTCCATCTGGCTTAACATCAGCCTCAATCATCTGCTCAAATACTTGCATAGCTTCCACCATCCTACCATTGATCGCATAACCATTGATGAGCGTATTCCACGATGTTAAATCCTTGATTATCATTCGGTCAAACACTTTCTTGCAATATTCCATTAATCCACATTTAGCGTACATATCCACGAGTGAGTTCAGCACAAAAACATCAGGGCATACTGATGATTTCAATATCTGGCCGTGTACCTCTTTACCAATGTAAAGTGCAGTTAATCGGGCACATACAGCTAAAACTGTAGTCAAACTAACCCAACTAAATCCCACCTTCTCCTTCTGCATTTTCCGGAAAGTTTCCAACCCCTCGAAAACCTGATTGTTCTTAAAAAACCCAGCAATTAACGCATTCCACGTGGGGACATTTCGGTCAGGCATATCATCGAACACCTTCGAGGCATCGTCAAAACTCCCACACTCAGTGTAAAACTTCAAAAGAACATCGTACACCACCTGATCAGGTTCCACACCCGACTTTATAATCTGAGCATGGATAGCTTTTCCGTTCCCAAAATCCAGCATACTCGAACAAGCCTTGAGCGCAACTGAAAACGCGAAATTCCCTGGATTCACACCTAGCGACAACATTTGGCAAAAGATAAGCAAAACATCCCTAAAATTGCGATGTTTGGAAAACCCAATAGCCATTGCCACATAAACCGACTCAGGAACACAATCCATCTCCTCAATTCCATGTTGAAAAGCTCGACGCGCCTCTTCCAATTGGCCACAGGCTGAGAAAAGAGTAATGAACTTGGACTTTAAAGTGAGAAGATCTTTCTGATCCTGTAACTGGAGGAGATGGTGATATATTGTTCGGCCATGGTGTAAAGATTTTGTAGAAATACATGCGTGTAACAGCGTGGCGTAGGATTCAACATTAGGGGTTTTGGATTCCAGTAGAAGATGAAGAGCTTCGTCTAGTTTTCCAGATTTGGAGAGAGATCTCAGGGTTGAATTCAGAGAATTGGAATTGGGGATTGGAGTGACAGTTAAATTAGTTGATAAGGATGATAAACAAGAAAAGGCCATCGATAGATACGTTATCAATCAAATGGCCTCTCTTTCTAATTTCTATGCGTTTGTTTTATCTCACCCAATTCTTGATGAAGGCTTTAAAAAAAAAAGTTTTCAAAAAAATCATACAGTTCTGAATTAGTTTTCAAACTTTCTCCACATTAACTTAAAAAAACACACACACAATTCTCACTTATTTAACTTTTTCTTAGTCAAAACTCAAAACTGATTTAAAATGACGAAGATAATACCTTTTTAATAATTTTTTAAAAAGTAAGTACCTTATGATGAAAATGAGGGTTGCAATTTAGTGAATTCATTAAATGATGCTATGTGTTAATACAATGAGCTACAACATTAGAGTTTCGACAGGATGATCCTCTTTCACCATACTTATTTATTCTTTGTTCAGAAGGTCTTTCAACTTTGCTTAGACATGCAAATCAACATGGACTAATCCATATGTGTAGAGTTAACTCTTGTTTGCCGATGATTCATTATTGTTTTGTAGGGCGTCGACTCAAAAGGCCATGGCAATGAAAAATACTCTTCTCTCTTAGTAATGGAGTTTTGAAGTTTAGTTTTGTAAACTTTTATGTATATGTGTGCACATATTTTGCACATTCGTACATGCACATTTTTTGCACGCCCGTATGTGCACATTCCGTGCAAATTTTGTGCATATATGTTTTACGTACAGTCCGTACATGCACATATTTTGCACGCCTGTAGTGGTGTGTTTCCATCATTATCGCTCTAATCGCAGTAGTGGTGGTCCTAGCTGAGATTGTGGCCTTCTTTGGCTATCTGACGATCAAGCCAAAGGTGGCTGAAATCAGAATCCATCGAGCCAATCTAGACACTATAGTCTTTGACTAACTGGGTGTGATCACTACACAAATTACATTCGTCGTCAAGGCAATGAACGACAACAAAAAGGCGTTTGCAAGTTTCTACGACACAAAATTAGTCGTAAGCTTCAAGGGCCAGAAACTAGACGAATTGGTGGCCCCGACGTTCAATGCTAAGGCCAACAACTCCGTGGAATTCAACTACATGCGACCATCCTACTCCATTCATCTCACTTCAATGGAAGTAGAGACTGTCAACAGAAAAGGCAAAATTGGTTTGGAATTCAAACTGACGACTAGGACTCGATGGAGAGTCTGGCGTCTTGGTTCAGTGAAGCTCAATTTGAATGTGGATTGCAAACTGCGTTTGCCTGTTGATAGGTTTACCTTGTATCCACACGATTGTAGTTCTAGGTCCAAAAACAAAAAATAAAAGTTGTTTTGTCTTTTTTTAGGCTAAGCTAAATTACATTCTTAGTTTATGTGTATAGATTACATTCTTACAGTGTAGTACATCTTCCATTTCGTGTTGTTTATGAAAGCTAATATTAACAGACAAAAATTGTTTTCTTTCTTAATTTCTTTTCACTTCTTGTTTTAAAAATCCTACTTGCTAGTTCCTGTCAAGCCAAAAGGAAATGTGATTTGTATTTAGCTTTTATGTATATGTGTGCACATATTTTGCACATTCGTACATGCACATTTTTTGCAAGCCCGTATGTACACATTTCGTGCAAATTTTGTGCATATATGTTTTACGCACAGTCTGTAAATGCACATATTTTGCACGCCCATAGTGGTGCGTTTCCATCATTATCACTCTAATACTACTGGTCCTGGGATTGTGGCCTTCTTTGGCTATCTGACGATCAAGCCAAAGGTGGCTGAAATCAGCATCCACCGCGCGAATCTAGACACTGTAAACTTTGACAAATTTGGCGGCGTGCTCACTGTACAAATCACAGTTGTCGTCAAGGTAGTGAACGACAAGGAAAAGGCTTTTGCGAGTTATTACGACACAAAATTAGTCCTAAGCTTTGGGGCCAGAAACTAGCCTATTTGCCGATGTTCGATGTTAAGGCTAACGAATCAGTGAAATTCAACTACCTGGGACGATCCTACTCCATTCATCTCACTTCAGAGGAAGTAGAGACTGTCAACAGGAAAGGCAAATTTGGTTTCGAATTCAAAGTGACGATCATGACTCGATGGAGAGTCTGGCGTCTTTGTTCAGTCAAGTACGTGTTGAATGTGGATTGCAAACTCGGTTTTCCTATTGATAGGTCTACCGTATGTCCACGTGGTTGTAGTTTTATGTCTAAAAACAAAAAAAATAAAGTTGTTTTGTCTTTTTTCATGGTTGCCTGCTCCTGGCAGCAATCAAGATTTTTTTAGGCTAAAAGATAAATTGCAGTATCTTAGTTTATGTGTATAAATTATATTGTTACAGTGTAGTACATCTTCCATTTCGTATTGTTTATGCTGTAAATATAAGTATGAAAGCTAAAATTAACAGACAAATTGTTGTCTTTCTTAATTTTGTTTGATACAGTATTATGGAAGTGAAAGAAGAAACAAATTGTTCTCTTTCGAAAATTCATACATTTGTACATATTTTAAAGTAAATCTCCACGATGGATTGAAAATCCTACTTCAATTTTGCTCTCTTCCTTAGTATTCCTTCCTAGTTCCTATCAAGTCAAAACTTACAATTGAAGATGTAATTTTTATAGTATTATTTTTACAATAATGTTTTTTGGTTGGATGTTACACGACAAAATGTTTTTTTCTTTCTTGTAATGAATAAAATACAAATGTCATGTGCACATTTCGTGCATATTTTGTGCTCGATCCGTATATGTATGTTTCATGCACGGTCTATATGTACACTTTTCATACTTATTTTAAGAGTTTTTTTTTTTTTTTAACATTAGGTGCTTTTTACACCTCCATTTTTTACATTCCAATGTTAACTTTTTTCAGAGTTACTATTAGGTGCAAAATGGATGGTAAAATGCTCTTTATACCTTCTATAAAAAGTAATCTTACTCCCTCACCTACTTCCATTATGCAAAAACTCATTTACTCACAAATTGCTAGAAGAAAGGCCCATTTTTCTTGTTCGTCCAAACCTACAAAATTTCAGGACCGACTCTGGTATCAAAGTCCTTTTAATTTGGTGCGGGTCCATTATTATCTCTCTAATTTTAGTAGTAGTGGGCATAGTCGGGATTGTGGTCTTCTTTGACTTTTTTACGATCAAGTCAAAGGTGCCTCAAATTAGCATCCACTGGGTTAATCTAGACACCTTAGACTTTGACAAATTGGGCGTCGTGCTCACTATATAAATCACAGTCGTCGTCAGGGTAGTGAAAGACAACGAAAAGGCTTATGCAAGTTATTACAACACAAAATTAGCCCTAAGCTTTCGGGGTAAGAAAATAGCCGACTTGTTGGCCCCGACGTTCGATGTTAATGTCAATCAATCATTGGAACTCAATCACGCACGATTATCCTATTCCATTCCTCTCATTTCAGACCAAACAAGTGTTGTCAACTTGTCGTTTAAAAAAAGCAAAATAAATTTCGAACTCAAAGTGACGACCAAGATACGTTGAAGAGTCTGGCATCTTGGTTGAGTTAAGTTCATGTTGAATGTGGATTGCAAACTCTGTTAGCCTATTGATAAGTCTACCTATGGAGTATTGTATATATTCCAGCGGCAATGGAGTAGGATTGTTATTTTTTGGGTAAGATTATCTACACCTCCATTTTTGTTAACCGTACTCCCGCTTCTATTTTTTTTTCTTTATATCATTAATGTTTGATTGGTGGCCCAATAGGATAAAAAATAGCAGCCCATTTCCTTTGATGAATTTCGGCCCAAATAGGCAGCCCATATAATTACACGCCACGGTTATACACAGACACATAGATTTATTGAGGATAATATTATCTTAAAAATGAAATTAGATAAATGTTGTAAGGGTAAAAATTATGTGAATTATTTCATTTTTTGGAGTGTGCAAATGTTGGGACACCCGTTAAAGAATGTGTGCATATAATCACTGGACGGAAGGAGTATTATTTTTTGGGTAAGATTGTCTACACCTCCATTTTTGTTAACTGCACTCCCGCTCCTATTTATTTTTTGGGCGCGGCTAAAGGCACCCGGCTTTCCTATGAGTACACCCATGCGATGAGTACACACACAAAACGGATGAGGACACCCACCTGGAAATTTCAAAAATACCCTTTCTTCCATTAAAACCAATTCTTTCTTTCTCTTCTCACATTCATCCCAGGACACCCACCTCCATTTTTGCCATCTTCATCGCGGCGCAGCCAGTAGCGCCGCCTACCCCTCCCCATCGTCGCGGCGGCCCACGCCGCAGCCCCTCCCCTTCGCGCCGCCCTCCCCGTCGCGCAGCCCCTCCCTCTCACCTTCGCGGCCGTTCGCCAACGCCGCCCTCCCCGTCGGGCTGCCTTCCACTGCAACCACAATCGCGGCCGCCGCCCTCCCTTCTCCCCACAGACGCGGCCGCTGCCCTCCCTTCCCCCCACAGTCGCGGCCGCCGACCTCCCTTCTCCCCACAGACGCGGCCGCCGCCAACCCCCTCCTCCCCTTCGCCGCGGTCGTAGTGCTCCTCCCTTGCCGCCGCCGCCGCTAACAGGTAAGTTTAGGTCTTAAAAAAGAGGGTTTTTTGGGAAAAAAAATTAGGATTTTTTTTAAGTTTGAGAATTATTTTCGAACATAGTGCGTTTGTTTTGGAAAAAATTTCGAACAACTTGAGTTTGTTTTGGAAAAAATTTCGAACAAGATGTTCGATTTTTTTTTTCTGATAAACTTAAGTTGTTTTGAAATTTTTTTCGAACATATTGTGTTTGTTTTGGAAACAATTTCGAACAACTTGAGTTTGTTTTGGAAAAATTTTCGAACTAGATGTTCGATCTTTTTTTTCGAACAAATTTGAGTTGTTTTGGAATTTTTTTCGAACATATTGAGTTTGTTTTGAAAAAAATTTCGAACATGTTGAGTTTGTTTTTAAAAAAATTCCGAACATGTATGTTTTGGAAATTTTTTCGAACAATTGGTGTTTTGGATTAATTTTTGTTGAAATTTTGGAGTTTTTTGTGGTGGTGGTGGTGGTGGTGGTGGTGGCGGCGGCGGGGGTGGTGGAGAGGAGGGGATGGTTCTGTTGTGAAACAGAGAAACAGTGGGTGTACTCATCCGTCCTTTTTTAAAAAATGTGCAGGATGGGTATAAACGACATTTCACGTACCCTTTGTGACAAAAAAAATTCCAGTGGGTGTACTCATAGGAAAGCCGGGTGCCTTTAGCCGCGCCCTTATTTTTTTCCTTTATATCACTAATGTTTGATTGGTGGCCCAAAGGAGCAAAAATAGCAGCCCATTTCCTTTAATTAATTTCGGGCAGCCCATATAATTAAATGCAGGCTCAATGTTGATGGTCCATTTTGGTGGGCCAAGTTGAGAATCAAAGGCCCTGGCTATATACCCCTCCAGCTTTGTTAAGTATACGCCCCCGATTCATACATTCCCCCTCAAAATGATATATGTTAGATGTACTCCCCCTAAATTACCCAGATTACCCTCTTCTCTCTTAAATGACATGTTAAATGCACTCCCCCTATTAAAACCCTAATTCCCTATTTATTCTTCCTCATTCTTTTAAAATCCAAAAAAACTAAAACCCTAATTCCTCTCCCCTCCAAACCGCCGACGACAGCGCCACCTTCGTCTTCGGCGCCACCGCCATCGCCTTCGCCGCCGGACACAGCGTCGTCACCGCCAGGTACTGCTTTGCTTTTTTTGTTTTCTTTCTTCTTCTTCTGTAAATTTTCGCTGCCCTCCTCCCTCCCACGGCCACCGTCGCCGCCCCACTTCCCTCTCTCGGCCACAGTCGCCGCCCCACTTCCCTCTCTCGGCCACAGTCGCCGCCCCCTTCTCCTTTACTCCCACCATCTGCAATTTTTTGTTTTCTTTTTTTCTCCCCTTTTCGACAGCTTCTCCAATATTGTTGCCCCCTCCCTCCGTCGCCGCTTCCTCCTCTCACGACGTCGCCGCCCCTCCTTCCCCAGCGACGTCGGCGACCGCCAATTCTTTTTTTTTTTTTTTTCATTCTCTCCCGCAACAGCAATAGTTCCTTCTTTTTTCTTTTTTTTTTTCTTTTTTTTTTATTTTCGACAACTCTTGGTCGACGATATACATAATCATTGATAAATAATTGTTGACGATAGTGTATATCGTCGACTAAGAGGTGCCGAAAATTTTAATATTTTTAAAAAAAAAATATTTTTCGACAGGAGTGCTTTTCATCGGCAAACCAGTGTCGACAAGAGTGCTTTTCGTCGGCAAACCAGTGTCGACAAGAGTGCTTTTCGTTGGCAAATCAGTGTCGACAAACTAGTGTTGAAAAATATTTTTTTTTTAAATTAAGTTTTTTTTTTAACTATTTCTGGTGCGGTGGCGGTGGCGACCGAAGATGTGGCGGCGACGGCGGCCAAAGATGCGTGGCGGTGGTGGCTGCTCTTAAATTAGGGTTAGGGTTATTCTAAACTTTAATTTAAATTTGAAGAGTGTATCTATCTAATGAATTTTGAATGAAAGGGTAAATTCGGTATTTTATATGAATATTAAATTAATAAGTGAAATGGGGGAGTATACTTAACAAAGCTGGAGGGGTATATAGTCAGCGCCGAATCAAATGGAGAGAAGAAGCTGGACCACTGTAGGAAGCGGCCCATCTAAGAATTAAATACCCATTTAGCCCATTAGTAATAAAAAGCCGAAGCCCATTTTTGAAGTTAAGTTGCCCAGTTTCATGGGTTCAGTGAAGGAACTGAAATTTGCTGGCATAATGTCAGCAATTTAAGGGTTGGGGTATATACCCCTCCAGCTTTGTTTAATACACTCCCCCGATACACGCACTCCCACAAAATACACATAAGATAGATGCACTCCCCCCTAAATTGTCTATTATACCCTTTCTTTTAAAATTTTGTAGGATAAATACACACCCCTTAAAACCTCATTATCTTCATCTTCTCCACTTCTTAAAAAACCCTAAATCATTCTTCTCTCCCACATTCTCCCACCGCCGCCTGCGACGCCAACCGCCGTCGACGCCAACCGCCGTCGACGCCAACCGCCCAGCCGCCCTCCGCCCTCCCCTCTTCCCGTCCGGCGCCTCCACTCTTCCCCTCGACGTCGCCCTCCCCCTCCCTCCCCTTCGCCTCGCTCACCTCGGTCCGCCACCGCCGCTGTTCCTTTTTTTTTTAATTTCGGTAACAAGCGGCGGCGCCGCCCCTCTCGCCCAGCGACGCCGCCGCCCTCCTTCGCCCTCGGCCCCTAGCCGTCGCTCTCCCCCTCCCTCCCCCCCGTCGTCGCACTCCACCCTCCCTCCACCACGGCTCTGTTTTTTTTTTTTTTTTATTTCTGTAACAAGCGGCGGCGCCGCCCCTCTCGCCCAGCGACGCCGCCGCCCTCCTTCGCCCCTAGCCGTCGCTCTCCTCCTCCCTCCCCCCTCGCCGTCGCACTCCACCCTCCCTCCACCACGGCTCTATTTTTTTTTTTTTCCTGTAACAAGCGGCGGCGCCCCCCTCTCGCCCAGCGACGCCGCCGCCCTCCTTCGCCCCTAGCCGTCGCGGCCCGCCCACGCTCGCCCTTAGCCGTCGCCGGCGTAGGGCGAAGAACAGGTTTGTTTGTTTTTTTTTTTTTCCCGACCAATAATTGTCGCTCAAAAATACTCTCGTCGACAATAGGTTGTCGACGAGAGTATTTTTGAGCGACCAATAATGGTCGAAAATTTCAATTTCAATTTTTTTTTTTCGAAATTTGGTCGACAAACCAGTGTCGACCGGAGTATTTTTGGTCGACAAACCAGTGTCGACCGGAGTATTTTTGGTCGACAAATCAGAATCGATCGGAATATTTTTGGTCGACAAACCAGTGTCGACGGAAGAAATTTTGATCGACTCTGGTTTGTCGATTTCTTTTTTTTCTACTTTCTATGTTATGTTTTGTTAATTTCTGGGTTTTTAATTGCCGTATGTATGTATTTGGACATTTGGTGTATGTATGTAATTTCTGAGTATTTGGAAATTTTGGGCATTTGTTCAACATAATTTCTGAGTTTTTGGGGCTGCCGGAGGTTCGACGGCTGCGGCGGCTTTCGGCCAGGGCTAATATCTCTTAAATTAGGGTTAGGGTTAAAATTAGGGTTAGAGTTAGTTTAATTTATGGGGAGTGTATGTATCTTTTTGTATTTTATAAAGAGGGCAAAATAGACATTTTACACGAATATTTAATTAATAAAACTGAAGGGGGAGTGTATTAAACAAAGCTGGAGGGGTATATACCTCAACCCGCAATTTAATGCAACACAACAATGATAATTTGAGTAAATGACTGTGGATGAAAATAAAATGACGCTAATAATATTATCTTAAAAATGAAACAAATTGGAGTAGAGAGTGTTCATTTTATTAAGAGTTTCAAAGCAACACAATGCCAGTCATATATTTTTTTTTTTTAATTTTAAGTTTTGTTGCTTATTTTACATTTGTTTAGTTACCAAATTTCACGAGATGAAAAACAATACCAAAAGAGTAGTAATTTTCATTTCAAATAAAATCAAAAAAATAATATAAATATTATTGATTAATGGTAGAACCATATATAATTTTTTTATTGAAATTAATATACAATTTATAATATAATACTGTATTAAATAAATTAACATTATTTGGATGAACAATTGAACATCCTTCAAAGCATATATCATTACAACTTTTGAATTATTCAGACAATTGCATTAATATATTATTTATAGTCTGAGTCCGATATATTTAACTAAATGAGCTTCTAAAAAAGTTTGAGTCCGATTTATTTATTAAACGAGTCGAGCTGAACTTTAAAAGACGGGATCGTAAACCTCAATTGGATAGTCTGACCCATTTCCATTCTTATACTTTATGTGATACTCATCTATTATTTTCTCTTTCACCGTCGAATCTTATATTATTTTATTAGTATTTCTTAATAAAACAGTCAAAAGAAAATGAAAACTTAGAGTTGGACAAGTATTTAATTAGCAGAACCACACACCAATAATATTAATTGGAGATAAATTCAGTAAAATTAAAAAAAAAAAAAAGAGGGTTTGACGGTTTAGGGTTAAAAAATTAAAAGATGGAAAATAAAGGTTCGCGCTCAAAACCTCTTCTCCGACCAATTTTGATAGTGATTAAATGTGGGTGACCAAATGTGAAAAGTGTTAAAGTTCAGTGACCAAAAGTGATATTTTCCCCATAGACAAAAATATCCGGAAATTTCCCCGATATATCCTCGATATATCCATTTTTCGCAGTCACCGATATCGATATTGAGAAGAAACGATATTTCCACGATATTTGTAAAAAAAAATCGAAAATATCGATAAAAATCGATATACAATAACAATATCGAGACTAATATCGATAAAATATCGAAAGAATATTGGAAATTACCGAAAAATATCGGATAAAAATCGAAAAATGTCGATAAATTTTAAAAAATACTTATCATATGAAATAACATTGTATGCTATATTTTATATAAATTTATGATAGATGTAAATAGATTTAAATTGTTTTCTTGAATTTATGTATTAAAATTTAGTTATTAAATTTTCACAATTTTTAAAATTACCGATATCGATATTATCGATATGGCAAATACTTATGTGTACCAGTTACATACATGTAACTGGCTAATTACACTCCTTTTTTAATAAGTCCACACTCCTGGCTATTTACACTCTTTTTTTAATAAGTCTACACTCCCTTCTTTTATACATTATGTGTACAAGTTACATACATGTAACTAAATCCAATTTTTTATTATTAGTTATTTACCTTATTTTTTTATTAATTTCACTCCCAATTTTTTTTAAAGAAAAATACATGTAAAATACTATATTATCATTTTATCAATTAAATTAAAATATAACTCATTAAAATTATAATTATCCCATCGTGTCACCAATGAATCACCACGAAATCAAATATTATTCTATTTTTTTAACTTTCAAAAAATAAATATAAAAGCATAAGGAATATAAAAAATATATATGAAACACAAAAATAAAATTATGAAATAAAAATTTCAGTTTTTTTTTTTAAATGACCAAAATTATGAAGTCAAATATTATTCTATTTTAAAATTATGAATTGTGTGTTCAGTGTGATTAATTCTCACTTTTGTTCTTCTTACTAGTTACTTAATATCAATATTTTAATATTGATGTATTAATTTGCATGGTATACCTTGAATTATGAATGTGTTAAATTATGTATTTTTTATTAAATATAATATTAGTTTAAATACGATATAGTATTAGTACGCATATGGTATATTACTAGTTAATATATTATATAGTACTAGAGATTAATTTGGGTATAAAAATATTATTTAATATATGAACTAATACTATACAATATGTGAATTAATACTATACTATATTTGAACTAGTACCATAAAGTATGTGAACTAATATTATACAATATGTGAACTAATAATATACTATATTTGAACTAGTACCATAGAGTATGTGAACTAATACTATACAATATGTGAACTAATACTATACTATATTTGAACTAGTACCATAAAGTAATGTGAACTCGAAACTCGAAAACATTAGAACTTGTACCAATATAAACTAATATTATACTGTATATGAACTAATATGTATAGTACTGCATATTAACTAATAATACACCATAATACTTATCAATTGTTATCATAACACTTATAAACTAAAAATTATTATATATAAAAAAATAAAATAAAGTGATTAAAAAATAAAAGTTCGAATGAAAATAATAATTAAACAATGTAAAACGAAGTAAAATTTGTAAGGAATGAAGTAAAATTTTGAAAGGATAAGATGAATATTATACACCAATTAATTAAAGTAAAATAGTACCAATAGAATTGAACACTTGTAGCTAAAAGAGATGAGAGATTTATTTTTTAAAATAAATTATTATTATACTATTTAATATTTTAAAAAAATAATTAATATTATTTTTAAAATTTTCTTATTAGACTTTAAAATTTTAGAATAATTATTTGTGTCATAAAAAGAAAGTACGTGAAAAAAAAATTATTTGAAACACAAATGATAAATAGGAAGAAAAATAAATTTAAAAAATAATATTAATAAAAGAAATATAAATATTAATTGAAGTAAAATAAAAAAAATAAAATGTTAAAAAATTAATTGAGTATTATTTTTTAATTATAAAAAAAATAAAAAATTAATTGAAGTAAAATAAAGTCCCAAAAAATCTATGTGCTAAATTAATAAAGTACATGGTCATGTGTTATTTGTAATAGATTATTGGATTGTATATAATAAATTGATAATGTATTATTGGATTGGATATAGTAACTGATACACAAGAGTGCAACCCTATCGATATATCCATCGATATTTCCACAAATTTAATTTAATGTCTCGATATTTCCACCGACAACCCTATATTTTTGTCCTTGATTTTCCCTAAATTAAACCCCTCCAATTCATTCCTTGCTTTAGTGGAGATGTTATCACTAGCCAACAACTCCGATTCCTCTTCTTGTCAATTCAGCCTATTTCGATTGAAAAAAGAACACAATATTTGCAAAAAAAAAAAAAGTAGGGAATGGGAGATCAAGGACCCCCTGTCAGTAGAAACAAGTACCATGGATGGGCGAAGCAGAAGCAGAGGATGCGTCCCTGCGATGGTTGATGTTACGGCGATCCCTTTTTTATTTTAGGTATTTTCCTTATAATGATGAAAATAGTATTTCCAGTTTAATTTTCTGCTAATACAAATTACCATTGAAGTAATTGTTCCAATTGGAGGATAATGCAAATTCTGTTTTTTTTTTTTCCCCTTGAGGGAAGACCAATCCAGTAAAATATGGTTGATCCTGTTGATTATTTAGCTTCAATTCAAACATGCTCAATTTATTTGTACTCTATTTGGAACCACACAAATCATGAGCTTTAGTAATTTTCATTATCTGTTTTCTGATTGGTTTTATTTGATTACCCTAAACTCCAATTTTTGTTTATGCTCCCTAAAGGCTTGCTTGTAAATTTCGTGGTTGAGAAGAACCGAATTTCAATAGGGGAAGCAGCTGATGCCATTGGCATTCCCAGAATGCTATATCTGATTTTGTCTTGTAAATAACTGATTTTTTTGTTCTCTTTTGAATAATTTTTGTGAAATTGTCTTCAAATATCACATTAGATAAATAGTCACTTCATAATTCGTAGTAGTTAATTAGAAATACAGTTCCTATACCGTACTGAATTCACCCTGGTATATCCCTTCATCAAAGAACAATTAAACAACTATACTGGTTTTGGATTAGCAGAGAAAGTTGTACTTTTTGGTGCTTCATAAATAGTGCACTAACTTTCGACACATAATTTTTGTCTGAAACTGCGACGCAATAAAACAACTGAAGACGTAATTTTTACTCAGTCGTCGGCCTAGACATTTCTGTTGTTGAGCCAGAAATGAAGCAATGTTGAAAGTTAGTGTACTATAATTTGTAAACTTAGTGCACCAAAAGTGGATAAGGCCATATTTGTAATCTCCCCAATTTATGCGCAGGTATTCTGGAGCAGTGATGTGTAGGTTTCTAATGCTTTACTGGGACATGCCCTATGCTTCAGGTTCCAAGAAGCATCTTGCTAAATCATTGAAGAAGACCCTGCGCTTTACATTCATCCAGTTTAGCGGATGATTCACGATTTTCCAGAGCACTGAAGATAAACAGACAGCATTCGAGAGAGTTCATACTACTAATTTTGGTATGTAATGTCCTATAACTTTTTCTGGTGAGAAACAAATCTCTGTTTTACTTTCTTAAAAAAAATCTCAAATTTTGCTGGGTTCTTTTATTTATTTTTTTACTTTTGGGGAAATTTTTAATGATATGAATTTTGACAGATTGCTTTGGTCTAAAACCTTTCCTGTTGGGGAGAATTTTTGGACGGGCAAACTCCTACCTATTGTGCTCTGTAAGTGTAAATAGATTGGATTATGTCAGCGAAATAGATAAATTACTAAGTATTTTTATATTTCGAGTTAATCAATGGCGAAAACTGTAAAACCACTAGAAACTAAGAACCAATAAAAGTGGAATGAAAAGATTAAGTTTTGTGGAGTATGTTTAGGATTTCTTCATTGATCATAAAACTGTGTTATGATTAGAATTAATTTAGAATGATATGAGTTGTCCTTTAGATCCGATGCGCAATGAACTAGTACTGTTAATTTTCTTCTGCGGGTGGTCGTTCTTGGGTTCTCTCTCTTTTTAATACAGGTTTTATACTACTCTTGTGAACAACCAGGAATCTCTAGAGTCGAAAGGTGAATGAGACCAAAGCTACAGTCATGCAAGTTCCAATTGAAGAAGGTTCTTTGCATATGATGGGAGTAGATGTTTCTTTCTCTTGTGATCGAAGAAGAAGCGGCAAAATGTGAGTCCTTGTTCTTTGTGTTGCTCTTTTTTCCTGCATGCATGTTTTTTTTGTGCCTTTACATATTGAGGATACTACTACTATATATAATTCCAAGCGTTATCTTAAAAAATATTATATCCTGTTCCGTCAAAAAAAGTATATCCTGTATTGATGTCCTTTTTGATGCCCAGGAAGCTGTTGAGAATGTGCATGCATCTGCTTCTTGCATGTTTTAGGATTTTCATATTCTTACTTGTGTTTTATACAACCAAATCCTTCTTCTTGCTGTTGCCGGCAGGCACACTGAATTGTGTGAAATCCATATTTTGAACTACTGCATATACCTTCTGCTATCCTGAATTGTGTGAAATCCATGACTCATGGAATAATGGGACTTCATTTTGGATAAACCATTTTCACAACTTCTTTTATTTTGTTTATAATTAATTTACTCATTTTACCCACTCACACTCCATTTAAATCTGTATACTTCATTAGTAAGATCAAATCAGTATTTGGCTTTGTGATCTTCTAGAAATTCTCCTTGTTTCCTTCATCTCTATCTAAAGTTTTTTAGTAGATAAATGGTGGTTTCTACTTTTGCCATTGGAGTGTTGTAATGAAGTTGGGGTTGGTTTTCTTAGTTGCTAATTTTCAGGAATGTCGTTGATGTCTGGGCTGGGCAGGTAGA
This sequence comes from Galeopsis tetrahit, assembly GCA_963675135.1. Classification (NCBI taxonomy): domain Eukaryota; kingdom Viridiplantae; phylum Streptophyta; class Magnoliopsida; order Lamiales; family Lamiaceae; genus Galeopsis; species Galeopsis tetrahit. The sequence goes on along the minus strand of OY776125.1, from coordinate 11,404,942 downwards.
ATTAGCTTCCTAAACTTGTATTCTTTTTTTTATATTAACAATAGGGTAACACTTGTGTGCATCCGTATGCACCGTACGGTCCGTACCCTTAATTTTAATTTTTTATTTATATTTTACATATACCCACTAATTTAATAAGTTCACCCTTAAATCATATTTTTATTACAATTATCTGCACCCGCTCATTTTATGAGTTCACCTCCAAATTATATTTATACTGCAGTTATCTGCACCCACTCACTTTATGAGTTCACTCTCCCCCCAAATTAGTAAATTAAACCCCTCCAATTCATTCCTTGCTTTCGTGGAGATATTATCACTAGCCAACAACTCTGATTCCTCTTCTTGTCAATTCAGCCTATTTCAATTGAAAAAAGAACACAATATTTACAAAAAAAGGTAGGAAATGGGAGATCAAGGACCCCCTGTCAGTAGAAACAAGTACCATGGATGGGCGAAGCAGAAGCAGAGGATGCGTCCCTGCGATGGTTGATGTTACGGCAATCCCTTTTTTATTTTAGGTATTTTCCTTATAATGATGAAAATAGTATTCCCAGTTTAATTTTCTGCTAATACAAATTACCATTGAAGTAATTGTTCCAATTAGAGGATAACAGATGCTTCTATGCTAATTCTTTTTTTTTTCCCTACAAGTGAAATCCACTAAAATATTCTTACTTGGTTGACCCTGTGGATTATTTAACTTCAAGTCAAACATGCTCAATTTGTTTTTCATTATTTATACTCTATCTGTCTGGAACCACACAGAAAGAATCATGAGCTTTAGTAATTTTCATTATCTGTTTTCTGATTGGTTTTATTTGTTAGGTCTATGTATATGCAGTCGAGTGTTTACCCTAAATTCCACTTTTTGTTCATGCTCCCTAAAGCTTGGCTTGTAAATTGCGTGGTTGAGAAGAACCGAAAAAAGAATAAAATTTCAATAGGGCCATTGGCATTCCCAGAATGCTCAATATATCTGATTTTTTGTTCTGTTTTGAATAATTTTGGTGAAATTGTCTTCAAGATGCTGTTTGGATGTGTGTTTATTTTTTGAGGTTTCAATACTTGCAGAGGGTTCTCACCGAGATCTCCCATCTCTTCAACTACTCCGTCTCGCATTTACCTTGTTTGCTTCAACTTTTGGGTATGAATAACTTATGCTAGAAAAATTAAAACCCTCAAGTTTATCGTGTTCTCAGCTTACTCTAGTTAATAATTGCATTTGTTTTTGGGCTTGATTTTTCAGAAGTTAGTTTTATGTGGTCTCATTTTTGTAAGTTCGATATGTGATTTCACCAAATTATATGACGGCATTACATTGATATATTTTTGGAAAAGGTTTTTTTCTTGTCCTGCAAGTTTGCTCATTTTAATTTCAGGATACTCCACTTTTCCCAATTGAATTTTGTCAAGTCAACTTTCAAAATTCAACATCTAAGTCCTTTGACCGGCTACAACCTGTTTTGAGCTGATGCAACATTTATTTTATTTTAATTTCGTTCTTTCAACTTTCATAACCGGAAAATTTTTTTATGTCGAATTAAATGCACATTTTTATCCTAGAATGTTTTCTAAACATTGCGTTTTCATATTTCTTGAATTTTAATATGTACTTTTAATTGAACTCATGTGCCATCTTTTGAACTACATTTACTTGCAAAAAATATCGAACATCCGTTGAGTTGGAGATTTACAGGTTATTGAGATTTATTTCATTATAATTTCAGATTACTGTAGACAGTTTGTGGAATATCACACATCACGATTATTGAATCTATTGACAAAAATGAGGCAGGCACTGGATTGGTTGTTATCGTATTATTGGGAACCCGAACCTCAAGAAAAAGTGATTCCTACTCAAACCTATCAAACTGTCAATCTCAAGAAAAAATCAACTGCAGCCTACGTGAAATTACTCTTTGTCTGAGGGCGAAACACATGGGAAAATTGAGTTCGTTGCAAGTGAAGGAAAAAACGTGAGTTATATTTATGCTTCATTTATAGATTGTATGGATGAAGCACATTCATTGAAATTATGTGTCCAAATTTCTTCTACGTAAGAAGTTACATGTGAACCAACATGCAGGTTCTAGATACTCTGAACACTTGCATGGACCTAGTAAGCTTCTACATCTTGTAGCTGGGAAGTCGTCGCGTTATAACTCTAACGGTAAAGCTTTAAATTAAATGTTTATGAATCAAATATCACAGTAGATAAATAGTCACTTCATAATTCGTAGTAGTTGATTAGAAATACAGTTCCTATACCGTACTGAATTCACCATGGTATATCCATCCCTTCATCAAGGAACAATTAAACAACTATACTGGATTTGGATTAGCAGAGAAAGTTGTACTTTTTGGTGCTCCAAGTTCATAAATAGTGCACTAACTTTCGACACACAATTTTAGTCTTTTTTGTCTGAAACTACTATATATTGAGGATACTACTATATATAATTCCAAGCGTTATCTTAAAAAATATTATATCCTGTTCCGTCAAAAAAAGTATATCCTGTATTGATGTCCTTTTTGGTGCCCAGGAAGCTGTTGAGAATGTGCATGCATCTGCTTCTTGCATGTTTTAGGATTTTCATATTCTTACTTGTGTTTTATACAACCAAATCCTTCTTCTTGCTGTTGCCGGCAGGCACACTGAATTGTGTGAAATCCATATTTTGAACTACTGCATATACCTGCTGCTATCCTGAATTGTGTGAAATCCATGACTCATTATATATATTGGTGTTCAAAATTAATTTTTTCCATCATGTTTGGAGTCTTAAATATTCTAAGACTTATCTTATTTTAATTAGGTAGTTATTAATTACGTTTTATTAGATTAGATAAGTTAGTTTTAGTTAGTTTTTATTATGGAATTTCTTACTCTAAGTGCTTGTTTGATAGCCAAGTTTTGGACTAGATTGAGTGCATATCTGTTTAGCAAGCTGTTTGATAGCATATATTATTAAACTGTAAGGCTCGAAATTATGAATAAAGCCTGTGGGGGTCCAATCTATATAAAAATAGGGAGTTAACTAATCTGATTTAAACAATACTCTTGAATACCCCTCTGATATATATAACAAATTTTCAGTAGCCTCTTTTTTGTTGCTTGATCTTTCAAGCGCCGCTGAGAAACCATTTATCAAGTTGTTGGTAACTAAAGAGAATTTCTTTTCTTTTCTTTTCATGCAACTTGTTGGTACCTATATATATAACTTCTTTTCTTTTCATGCAACTTGTATCTTTGGATAAATATTAGAATTTATCTTATAGTGTTGGTAACTAAAGAGAATGTGTCTCATGATCATAACTTTAATTTAGCAAGTGCTTTTTGTGGTATGAAGAGAGAGTCTGCAGTAAAGAAGAAACTTGAAACCAATCCCAACATCAAACTAAGGCTTTCGCAAGTGTCTAATTCTGTGGAGACGTCGACGAAAAATGAACAGACGAACTCAGGTACTTACTTCCCTATTGCATATTGAACTATGCAATGTGTTGAATGGGGATAAGTCAACAGGGTGTTTGGTTCAAAATTCTTCAATAAGAATGGTAATAAGAACAAACATGGCCTAATTGTTGCGCTTAATGAGTAATTCTCGTTGTAATTCAGTATTCAATGATTCTCGTTATTGAAGAATTTTAACCAAACGCCAATGGCATCTGTTTTTAATGTTCTAATAACTTGCATGAAAAAAACTAAAGAGAAACCATTTATCAAGTTGTTGGTAACTAAAGAGAATTTCTTTTCTTTTCTTTTCATGAAAAGACACACTCATTGCCTTATTCTATGCAATTATATATATAGGTATCATCTCTCATATATGAGTAACTCTTCGACACACTCATTGCCTTATTCTATGCAATCTGCTGTTGATCAGATAGTCTTTTGTATGTTCATTGCTAGGTGTATACTCAACCATTTTATGCAAGCTAGTATCGAGCAACGAGTTGCAGAGAAGTTCCCGGATAGTAGATTTGTGCATGGTGAACTCAAACAAATGCCAGCTTTTAGACTGAATCCTCTTAGGTTGTGTCTCCGAACTGCTTACGTTGTATTCACCACCGCTATTTCTGTTCTTTTTCCGTACTTTAATCAAGTTGTGGGGGTAGCTGGATCGATTACCTTTTGGCCCATTGTTATATACTTCCCTGTGGAGATGTACCTAGTACAGAAAGATATAGGGCCTTGGGCATGGAAATCAATCCTGCTTAGGGCATATTGTTTTATTACCTTGGTTATGATCATATTTGCCTTTGTTGTTGGCTCTGTCAAAGGTGTCATTTCTGCAAGAAGCTAGCTAGGGTACATAACTAAATTAGATTGGGACTTTATATATAGTTAATTAAAACTGGTGTTTTTTACAATTAACTGAGGGCAGGGTGTATATATTTTAGTAAAAATCTTTCATTATATATATTGGTGTTCATTATACAAGTCGAAGTTCAATAATTATATTGTTCATCGACCTACAATGAACACTAAGTCGATGTTCAATAATTATGTCAGTGTTCTTCAATACAAGTCGTTTAACATAGGTAATTACTTTCATTATATATGATCAGTGTTCAATATTAATTTGAGATGATGATTATTGTCTAAGTTATTATTATTATTATTTTTTTTGTATATTAAAATATTTAAATAAACATTTTTGAATATAAATTATGAATAAAGAAAATTGAATTAAAAAAAAATCTGACTTAAAATTTTGAAAAAAATTCACAATAAAAAATCTGAATTAATTTTTTTTTAAAAACTCTAAATATAAAATTCAACTAAATTCTGATTTAAAATATTGAATTAAAAAAAAATTGGAGTAAAAAGCTAAATAAAATATAAATTAAAATTTTGAAAAAAGAAATCTGAATAGAACTAATTTAAATAAAAAAGTCTGAATAAAATATAAACATAAATAAAAATTGAATAAAATATAAATATTGAATTAAAAAATTTGCGTGAATAATTTTTGAATAAAAAATTTGAGTAAAGACGTAATAAAAAATATAAATTAAAATTTCGGATAAAAAAAGTTGAATAAAAGATTTGAATTAATAAGTTGATAGAAAAATGTAACTCAAAACTATCACTTTTGTATGGGTACAATTGTAATTTTATCTCCATTTCAAATACTTTTTCACACTCAATCTATTTTTACTTTATTTTATTTATAAAACTAACCTCAAAACATCACTCATTACACAATTGTAACTTTATCTCCATTTTTTTGTTGTGTAGTAGTAACTAGTAATGTTAAAAAGTAAATACAAATGGCTTGGTTGGGAAGTTTGTGTTGTAAATTAATTACTTTTGGCACGCAAGTGTGTTGGGAAGATGGCTTTATGGCTAGGAAAAGTAGAGATACGAAAACCTTCCCTACTAATTACACCAAAGAACCCATCAACAGTTCCCATCTCTCTGATAACATAAAACACCCAAACATTAGGAATTTCTCATAAGCCCCCAATGCCAAAGCCAAAACTTGGTCCTCGATCACAACCATGCATACAAACCCCTTAATTTGGTGCGCGTCCATCATTGGCTATCTGATGATCAAGCCAAACACCTAGCTAGCTAAAGTTGTTATTCGAGTCGAGTATTTGAAGTTCGAGCTCGCGCGACTTGACTCGATAATGGGAATTAAAAGAATTTTTTTTAGATATGGAGCCTAAAATCCAATCATTGGAACTCAACTACGTGCCACAATCCAATCTCATTCCAGACAGAGCAAGCAGAGGCGGTCAACTTGTCGTTCAAGAGAGGCAAAATAGATTACCAATCAAGATTTTTTTTTTTTTTTTTTCAAATATTATTGTTACTAGCAAAATTAATTAATAGTTTTTACAATACTGTTTTTTACATGACAAAATTAATGTTGTTTTTGCAGTATGTCTTAATTACATCTTGTGAGTGGCTTCACACACATTGGTTGATTCTAATTAACTTGCCACCTTAACGAGTTTGGAATGATTTAGAAAGAGAGCAAAGTATGAATGGTTTAAATTAAACACATGCACATGCATAATATTTATTCATTTTACTTATTCAAAACCACATTTTGTAGTGCATGGCTTCACACACATTGGTTGATTCTAATTACCTTGCCACCTTAACGAGTTTGGAATGATTTAGAAAGAGAGCAAAGTATGAGTTTGGAATGATTTAGAAAGAGAGCAAAGTATATGAGTGCTTTAAATTAAACATGCATAATATTTATTCATTTTAATTACTTATTCAAAACCACATTCTGAACAATAATTCCCATTTCCCATTTCGTATACTTCAAAACCACATAATTTCAACAAAAAATGCCAATGCCAATGGTAGGAGTTCGTAACATACGCACCCTTTAATTTGGTGCGTCTCCATTGTAATTTCTATAATCGCAGTTGCGGTTATTATTATCGGGACGGTGGTCTTCATTGGCTACCTAGCAATGAAGCCAACCACGCCTCATATGAGCATCCGACGAGCGAATATAGACGCATTGGATTTCTTTGAGAGAGGCGTGCTCACACTACAAATCAAGGTGGTCGTCGAGGCCGATAATTTTGATAACCAAAAGGCTAGTGCAAGTTTCTACGACACGAAACTTGCACTAAGCTTCCGGGGCCAGAAACTAGCCTACTATGTGGCCCCAACTATCGATCTCAAGGCCAACCAATCAAAGGAAATCAACTACCCGCCAAAAATCTATTCAATTCATCTCAATTCAGAGCTAGAAGAAACTGTAGTGTTCAACAAGAGATCGGGAAAGATGGATTTTGAACTCAAAGGGACGATCATGACTCGTTGGAGAGCAGGGGCGGACCTATGTATATCATGGGGGTGGCCATGGCCCCCCTCAACTTTTTTTTTTAATATTTATTATATGTAGTAATTATTAAATTAATTAATTAATTTTATTATAACTGTTCTCCACTTTTTAGGTAATAGGCTTTTATCCAAATACTAATATTAAAATATACTTTAATTTATTATATTTTAGTTTTACAGGTTAATAATTTTTTAAAAGGCCACTATCAAATATTAGTATATATTTTTATTGATAAATTCTTATATATAATTGAGTGTATTTTTAATATATTCTCATTATTCAATTGAATTTCCACCATTAGAACCAAGTTAAAATTGCACCATATAATACAAATGTGTCTTATTTTAATTCCTTATATTTTATGATGTGAATTAGTGATTATAATTTATTTTTTACTAGTAAATTTCTTTTTCTCGTGTTAACAAATTCACAACATAGCAAAAACACATTATACAGTTTAAAATATTTATAGAGTTTTAGATATTTAACAGGACAAAAGATATAAATATATAATATTTAAATTTTATTAACGAACATATAAAATTGGGGGAAATTAATGTTCGAACATATAAAATTGGCCCCCCCTCAATACCAATCCTGGGTCCGCCCCTGTTGGAGAGTGTGGCGTCTTGGTTCAGTTAAATCCATATTGAATGTGGATTGCAAACTTCGTTTGCCGATTGATAAGTCAACCATATATCCACGTTGTTGTAGTTCTAAGTCTTAAATTCTAGTATCTTTTTTCATGGTTGCCGCAGCTGCAATCAAGATTTTTTTTTTTTTTTTTAATTTATGTAAATAATTAATTAATAGCTAGCAGTATGTTTAGTTTATGGTTGTATGGTAAAAGCGAGCATATCGAATTAATGAAAGAATTAATTAGTCCGAGACATATTTTGTACTTGTGTGTAACTGAATGGAATGGCCTATTTAATTTTATTAATTAGCTAGCTATATATATATTAATTCCTTAATATAAATTTTGTTTGATATAATAATTTTGTTCATCCGAAATTGATGATCAGACATTTGCATTTGTATATATTAATTTAAAGTATATAAATCGATTGAAAATCCTAGCTACAATTTCGATCAGTATTTGTTAGTTTCTTACATGCATCAGTACTGATTCTTTTCGTTGCTACTACTCCAATCCAATCCAATCCAATAAATAAATACAGTAACCAACAAGTTTAATTGGAATGACAGATAAACACACCAAAGTATATACTGCATGTATTCAATACCACGTTTGGTACATTATATAATTACAGCTAGCTGTATATATTTATTATCAACTTATAAATTTTACTGTAAAGTAAACTACCATGCATATTTAATAATAATAGTAATAATAATAAAAATATATCTTCCGAGGCATATTTTGCAAATTAAAGTTTGCAAGTTTTTCCTGAATTAATGTACGTAAGTCATTGTTCAATTCCCTACCGATCGAAAATAATTTCGTCTTTAATTAATATTGAGAATTGCCTACAGATCGAATTGCCTACGCACTATATTTAATTATTTCAATCTAGTATTGATCTCTATTTGCTCTATTCCTCATTCATCATCCCTGTTATACCCAGTCAAAGAAGTCAATATTTGACAATCCAATCCTAATCACCAGATTACGTGGCGAGGACTAGTCAACAAAATCAAGCGACGACCAGTCAACAAAGTCAAGCGACGACCAGTCAACAAGAAGAAAATGTAATATAATTATTGTATTTAAGATATTTGAGTGCTCGCCCAAATATGATGGCGAGCACATTCTAGTGAACTGCTCGCCCAAAGATGTTGGCGAGCAGGTATACATTTGAGATAGAGAAGATAAGTATTGAAGCTTTGGGAGATGACACAAGACGTGGCGACCAGTTGCTCCGACGACCACGGCGGCGAGTGACGAGCTGGTTTCCCAGTTGCTCGGCATCTCGCCGAGGACGACCACCAGAGGCGGTTTAGCATTAAATGCGCCATCCCATCACCTTTTCGGGCAGAAGACAGGTCCAGTAAGGTCTTGCCACGTGTAAAGTACGGGCAGACCCAAAAAACCACTATATAATGCCTAAAAGGCTCTTTGTAACACACAAGTTCTCCATTCCACACAATCACCCAATCCTAAGCAATAAACACTCCCTAAGCTCTCAAGCTTTTAGCTTCTCCAAGAAGCTACATCCTTTGTTCTTCATTATTCTTGCTTATTTCTTCATTACATCTTCGGTAATCATCATAATAACCCGTTTAAACACGTAATAACCCCCGATCATAATACATGTTTGTATCGTACTAAAGAATAGTCCACATCGAAATCAACCCGATTAAAGTGCATACAACATTTGGCGCTAGAAGGAGGGGACCTTTTGCGTGTTCATCATCAAGGTTTCAACCGATCATCGAGCGATCGGCTAGCAAACTCTTGTTTTTTAAGTTTTAATCGGTAGATCGACCTTTTAAAGCTTTATTTACGATTGTTAGTGTTCTTCGTGTTCTTGAACATTTTCAGTTTTCGTAGCATATTTTGGAGTTTGATCTCCTTGTATTTGTGTTTTCAAGCTTCTGTTGTTGTTACTTTGCTAAGTCTAGTAGTTGTAATAGCACGTTCTTCTGCGTAAGAACTTTAATCTTTCGTTGTTAGATAATTACTTTGTAATCTAGACACTCTTTAAACGATGTCTCATCATTCAAATCTAGACGGACTCCCACCGCACGGAGGGAACGAGCACCCTCTGCCGCCAATGGTTCCGCCGACAAACCCTTTTGCAAACTTGGACATGGGGGACATCATGAAAAACTCCCAGTATATGAAAGAATTCTCCGATTTCCTCCTGGAAAAGAGGAGGCTACTCGAGGTCGAAGAGGCCGAGAAGGTTAAAGACCAGGATTTTGACCGAGCTCGCAAGGCCAAAGCGAGGTTAAATGACGACGAGGACAACCGTTCCTACCACTCTTACTCCATTCGTCCCCAGGACGGGGAGAAAAACAAAGCACCAGTTCGCTCCCACAACAGTCATACGGGAGACTCATATGCTCGGAACTCCGTCTTCGATCGAGTAGGCGACAAGGACCAACACAAAGCTCCTCGCCCGGTGCACTTTGATATCGGGCGACGACCAGCCAGGAACGACCACAGAGATCGTGGTGGTAAAAAGGGAGACAGGGTCTCCGCCCTAGATCGAGTAGGTCCAGGTGGTGGGCGAGCTCAATCAATGAGCTACCACAACCATCACTCAGAGAGGCGTTCTCCCAGGCGATCACATCAGGGTGATCACCCGGCCGCTTCTCGCAGGAGCCGACGCGACGAGGTCGTCGTCCCCCGACCACAAACAGCCGAGGAGGGACAGTTCGCTCAGTTCCTCGAAACTCAAAAAATAATGAAGTTGGAGATGGAGACCTTGCGAGCAGAGGTGGTCGCAGCAAAGCAAGGGACTGCCCCACCAGTCACTCTGCCCACTCCACCTTTGAGTGTTGTAATCCTCACCGCCCCCATTCAAAGAAAGATTCAAATGCCTTCTATGGCGGCTTACGACGGGGCGTCCGACCCCAGGGTGCATCTGTCGAAATATGCGAGTTATATGGCCTCAATCGGGGCAACAGATGCTACCCAATGCAGAAACTTCTCCTCGACCTTGGGAGATCGAGCTCATCGCTGGTACACCACCTTGGGTGCCGGTTCCATCACCTCTTTCCTGGAGCTGGGGCAACAATTTTTTACTCACTTTGGGTCTATTGCTGCTCGCCCAGCCTCAAAGCAACGTTTGGCAAACGTTCGCCAAACACCAACCGAGTCGGGCAAGGACTTTATCGAGCGTTTCGATAGGTTGGTGATAGACGGAGAAGCTGATCTCGGCTATCTCCGGACTAAGAATAGGTTCCAAGCTGTGGGAATCTATGCATACCTCTTTCCCCGTTTCCTATGCGGATTTCCGTAGTAGGGCGGGAAATTTCATTCAAATGGAAGAGATCATGGACGCCGCCAAGGCTAACGAGCAGCCGGACGCGGCCAAAAGGGTATGGCCCAAGAAAAATTCTAACACTGGGGAGTCTTCCCAGCCCAAAAAGGCGACCACTCAGGGCGGCAGTGCTCGCCCATCAAACTTCAGGCCTTTCGAGGAGTCTCCTGAGATCCTCCAATTCAGGGAAGCCCTCACTGTTGATCCCAGGGGCATCTACGATGCAATCAGGGGAAAGAATCTGCTCCCCTAGGCAAAGCCCATGCATACGAGCGATGCAAATCTCGATGGTAGTAAGTTTTGCAACTACCACAACTCTGTCGGCCACCACACCAATGGGTGCCGAGACTTGGTGAGAAATCTCTTCAAGCTATATAATGAGGGCAAGCTCGCCCAATTCATCAAGTCAGGAGGTGGAAACGGTGACAACCGGGGCAAGAAGCGTCGTGACGACAGCGACGACCTTCGTCAACAGCTCAATCGCCAGAAATTGGCCCCACCCATGCCGAACAATCCGATCGGCGACATCGATAATGTTGGTGGAGGTTGTATGGTTTTGGAAGGCCCCCTAGGGGGAACTCAGTCCGGGAAAGCTCTGTCTGTTCGCCGACAGTAGAGCGACATGCGAGCACTCAACAACATACATCAAGTGTGCATCGCTCCTGCCGCCGAGCAGCCCCCATCCCACCAGCTCGTTTTCACAAATGACGATCTGAACAGCGTGGTGCAACCAAACAATGATGTTTTGGTCATCACAGGGAAAATTATGGGAACCATCGTCCATCGCATGATGGTCGACACCGGGGCATACACCAACATCCTTTTCAAGCATACTCTTGATGCCCTTGGTGGATATGCAGAATACATTGAGCCTTGCGACGATATTATCGTGGGGTTCGGGGACACGCACAACCTTCCAATCGGAAAAATCAGACTCTCCCTGGAGTTGGCATCGTCGAAAGAGCCAAAAATGCACCATACTCGGCAGCTTGACTTCCTGATCGTAGACATGCCATCGTCTTACAATGTGTTCCTCGGCCGACCTTTCTTCAACGAGTTCAAGGCGGCCGCTTCTACTTTTTATTATTGTATTAAGTTTCCGACCCCGGCGGGTGTTATAACCGTCAAGGGCGATCAGACTCGGGCGAGGGAGTGTCTCGTCCGTTTTGCTAAGCGTCATTCTAAAGAAACTCCTATGATTGGCCAGTATATTGAGTGTCAAAAACAAAAAGAACAAATGATCGAAGTTGGGGAGTGTAGTCGGCATCTCGACGACCACCAAATAGAGGCGAACGAACACGCCTCCATGGAAGTGGACGACCACACCCAGATGGAAATCGACGAGCAGATAGATTCGGGCGACCAGATCCCCGACGACCAGGTTCCAGAAAACATTCCAGATCTGGAGCCTAGGTTAGGTTTTGAGCCAAAGTTCGGTATCGAGGATCCTCGTTGGAAGGAGCCTAAGGAGCGGGCAACTTCAGCGGAGGACCTTGAAACTATTCATTTAAACGATGCTCGTCCGGAACTCGAGGTATTCATAGGTTCAAATTTACCAGCACATTTGCGGTCCGATATAATCGCATTTTTGAAAGAAAACGTCGGAGCTTTCGCATGGTCGCATGAGGACATGGTAGGTATCAAAATAAGCCATGCCTGCCACAAGTTAAACATTGATCCAACAAGAAGACCCATCACTCAAAAACGAAGAAAATTTGGGCCCGATAAGTATGCAGCTATGGCAGTAGAAGTCAAGAAATTGATCGATAACAAATTAATCGAGAAAGCTGAAACTGATCCTGAGTGGTTGGCAAATCCAGTGCTCGTCAAAAAGGCAACCGGGTCGTGGAGACTGTGTATAGACTTCACGGATCTAAACGATGCCTGTCCCAAAGATCACTTTCCGATGCCCCACATCGATCATCTGGTGGACAATACAGCGGGGCACGAGATTTTAACTTTCATGGACGCTTTCGCGGGATACCATCAGATTGCTATGCATCCCGACGACCAGCGACACACTGCTTTCATGACCGCGACGGACATGTACAGTTGGAAAAGAATGCCTTTCGGTTTGAAAAACGCGGGGGCAACTTACCAGAGACTGGTAAATAAAATGTTTGAGCAACACATCGGCGATATGGTGGAGGTCTACATCGACGACATCGTTGTCAAAAGTTTACGAAAGGAAGATCACCTACACCACCTCTCCTTGACATTCGATATTCTGAAAGAATACAACATGAAGTTAAATCCAAAGAAATGCAGTTTTGGAGTTAACTCCGGGAAATTTCTGGGGCACTTGGTTAGCCAGCGGGGCATCGAGGCGAATCCGAGTAAAATTCAAGCAATTATCGATATGCAAAGCCCAAGAAACGTGAAAGAAGTGCAGAGGTTGACAGGATGCCTTGCATCGCTGAACAGATTCATAGCACGAACGGGCGATCGTTGCAAACCTTTTTTCGATGCTTTGAAAAAAGGGAGGTTCGAATGGACAGACGAATGTGAAAAAGCTTTCGGCAAACTAAAAGAATATTTATCGGATCCGAAGGTCCTATCTAAGCCAGTCCCCGGAGAAATCTTGTATCTCTACTTGGCGGCCACTGACTGTGTGATCAGTTCAGTGCTCGTCCGAGCAGAGGGGAGCACACATCTTCCAATCTATTATGTAAGTCAAACACTGAGAGAGGCGGAGTTGAGATACACTCCAATGGAAAAATTGGCGTACGCATTAGTCATGAGCGTCAGAAAATTAAGGCAATACTTGTTCGACCACGAGGTGGTCGTCCTCACGACTTTTCCTCTTCGGTGAGCACTACACCGTCCGGACACCACTAGAAGACTTTTGAAATGGTCGGTGGAAATCGGGCAATTTGGGCTCACCTAGTCGCCCAGAACGGCAATCAAGGGACAAGTGTTGGCAGAATTCATTGTGGAACTCACTTTCCCAGAGAAATTGGACAAGGAAATCGAGCTTCCTTGGACACTGTTCGTCGATGGCTCTTCGACGAGCACCAAAGCAGGGGCAGGGGTCGTCCTCACCAGTCCATCCGGACAGACTTTTGCTTCGGCAATCGAGTTCGAATATCGGGCGACGAACAACGAGGCAGAGTACAAGGCTCTGGTCGCAGGAATCAGGATGGTCATGGCCGTGGGCGCCAGAAAACTGAAATTTTTTTCCGATTCTCAGCTAGTGGTATGTCAGATAACGGGCGAGTACGAGGCTTGCGGCGATCAAATGTTGAAGTATCAAGACTTGGTGAAAGGATTGCTCGAGCAATTCGATCAGTTTCACATCGAGCAAATCCCTAGGGAGGAGAATACGCAAGCAGATGCCTTAGCTCGGCTGGCCACTTCAGAGGGGGAGGCAATATTTTCAGAAGCAACCATCTCTAAGATTTCTTCCCCATCAGTAAGCAGAGGGAAAATTTTGGAGATTGAAGCGACCAGCGACGAGGACTGGAGGACGCCGATCACCAAGTACATCAAGACCGGCGAGCTCCCGGACGACAAGCTGAAGGCGACCAGACTGCAGCTCAGGTCAGCAAGGTACACTATTATTGGCGACCAACTATCCAAACGGGGTTTTTCAATGCCTTTATTGAAATGCCTCGGAGAAGACGAAGCGAAGATCGTCATGTATGAAATCCACGACGGAGTATGTGGAAATCATACAGGGGGGCAAGCGCTCGCTTTAAAGATCATAAGGCAAGGCTACTTTTGGCTAACACTGAAGAAGGATGCAATCCACTACGCGCAGACCTGCAAGAGATGTCAAGCCTTCGCTCCCGCCATTCACTCACCACCAGACGAGCTCATCTCGGTGTATAGTTCGTGGCCTTTCGCAAAGTGGGGGATCGACATCATCGGACCTTTCCCACCAGCTGCTGGGGGAGTAACTTTCGTAGTCATAGCAATCGATTACTTCACCAAATGGACAGAGGCAAAGGCATTGAAGACCATCACAACGGGCCAAATGACAAGCTTCATTTGGAAGAATATAATTTGCAGGTTCGGCCTACCACGAGCGATAGTGACCGACAACGGACGTCAGTTCACGAGTCAAGACATGCTGGAGTTCTGCTCAAAATGGAACATCAAGAAATTTTTTTCAACACCCTATCATCCACAATCAAATGGGCAAGTAGAGGCAATCAACAAAATCATCAAGCACACCTTGAAAGCTAAGTTAGATGGATTGAAGGGCAAATGGGCGGATGAGCTGCACATGGTTCTGTGGGCATATCGGACGACCACGAGGAATTCTACAGGTGAGACACCGTTCACGCTCGCGTTCGGAACCGAAGCTGTCATACCAGTAGAGGGGCAGGTCGCCACCTTTCGAGTAGCAAATTACGACGAGCAGTTAAATAACGATGCACAACTCTCCGATTTGGACTTCCTAGAAGAGCGAAGACTAACAGCGGACGAGAAGAATGTGGTCTACAAACAAAGGTCAGAGCGCTACTACAACACCAAAGTACGTGCTCGCCAATTCTCCATCGGCCAGCTCGTACTTCGGCGGGCGACGGAGAAATCCATTGGCATACTTGGCCCGACTTGGGAGGGTCCGTACCGAATAATGCGCACACTCTTGAACGGATCGTACGAGCTAGAAGATCTCGAGGGCAAACCAAGCAAGTACCCGTGGAATGCGGTCAAGTTGAAGAAATTTTATCAGTAAGTTTTTAATTTCTTTATATTTGTGTAATTTGTATCTAGTCAATTCATCAAATCTTTTGTACCAAGTGTTTATCAGAAAGTATGTAAATTTCATCAAGGTGTTGTAGTTTTAGAAATTTTAGATAAGGCTCTGCGTAGCCAGCTGTGAAAGACGAGCACTCTTTTTTAAAAAAGATGCTCGCAAAGGAAATACGAGCACTCTTTCTAAAAGATGCTCGCAGGGTAGTGGCAACTACGATCACTACCTAAGAAAAAAGAGTTCAACCGACGAATGGTTGACTCTAAAAGACGAGCACTCTTAAAACGATGCTCGCAAAGGAAAGACGAGCACTCTTTCTTAAAGAGGCTCGCATAGGAAAGATGAGCACTCTTTCTTAGAGGCTCGCAAAGGAAAGACGAGCACTCTTTCTTAGAGGCTCGCAAAGGAAAGACGAGCACTCTTTCTTAAAGATGCTCGCAAGATAACAACGACGAACGCAAACCAATGAAAGAAAAATAAGAAGTATTTATTAAAAGTACTTGCAAAAAAAAATAAAAAATCATAACACAAATTGAAATCAAACACTTCATAAGCAAAAAGGTTCCATTCATTAAAAAGCCTTGAGAAGCTGAAATTACAAAAAGGCCCTAGCGGCCGAGAAGTGCTAAAAGACGTAAAGGAAAATAAAAGAGAACTAAGTCTCTGCGGCGTTCTCCTCGGTAGGACCTTGTTCCTCGCCCGCAGCTGCTACCTCGGCAGGAGCACCCTGCTCGCCTCCAACCACCACCTCGTCTTGTGGGGGGTTATCGAAGTACACCGGAACCCCAAAGAGACGAGGGAACTGGAGTCCCATTTCCAATAAGGGGAGCAGGGGTAATCTTGATTCAGGTTTGGGATTTTCACCCATGACGAGGTCGTCGATAAAACCGCCGAGGACTGTGACGTCCACGTCTGGCTGAGCCTCTTTGAGCTTGTGAACGAGCTCGTGGGTAGTGAGGGCCACTGTTAAAATGGCCAAGCTCCCGGCGATGTCGTTACTTTCATCTCGCTCATCCACCGCGGCGTCCAGTTCTTGCCGAAGAGTGGCCAAGTGATCCTCTGCAGTTGCTAGATTATTCTGAAGAATGCCCACCTCGGCAGTTTTCGTTTGTAGCTCTTTCTCAGCAGTATTGAGGCGAGCACGGAGATCTTCGATCAGTTGGAGATCCTCCTGATCTTTCTTCCGAACAACCTCGAGCTGGGCCTCGGAATCAGCCAGTTTGGCCTCGAGGTCGGCCACCTTCTCCCCAGTCTTGGCCAGCTCCCTCTCAGCACCAGCTTTTGCCTTGGCCATATGGGCGAGTTTCACGCTCCTCTCCTCGCTTATCTTGCGGCTATCATAAATTTGGCTGGCGAGCTTCTCGACAGTGAAAGCTGCACGGCTGAGCTCGACGGCGACCAGTCTGGCGTTCTCCAGAGAGTTCTGATTGTTCACCTCATCGACTAGTGTGGTCGTCAGCGATCGAGGGAGATTCTTCATGGCCCGGACCGTGGTCGGATCCATCTTCTCTTGGTCAGCCGCATCCCGCGAGCGGTAGTAGCCGAGGAGATTGTCATTAAAAGGATCGGTAACCAGATGTTCGGCGAGTCTGTTTAAAAGAGAAAAAGTTAGAAAAGGTACATCTAGGGAAAATTTAAAGGTATTTTTCAATACTTACTTGGCAACCCTTACGGCGTCCCAGCCGAGAAGGGTGTTATCTCCAGGGGCCCTTTGTTCGGCCGACGAGCTCGTCATAGCCTCTCGCGACCGAGTTTTTCTGCGAGGAGGGGTTACGATCTGTGTGGAGGGAGGCGAGTTAGCCCTCGCCGGAGATCCCCTCGGAGAGATATCCTGGGCGACTACTGGCTCGGCCCTCTGCTCGGCAGCAGCTGGGCGAGAAGAACCCCCTCGGATGGGTTTTGAAATTTTCTTTGGAGGAGCCCCCGAGGTCTCCCCCCCCTTTCTTTTGCATTTACCTGAGCCGTCAACGATATGACGCTCACGAAGCATCCTCGCTTGTTGAAGCATTCGGCTCGATATGATCCGATCGACTTCAATGGTTGGGGGGAGATAAGTGACAACTCTTTCAGGAACCACTACTAAAAGACAAAAAGTGTTAGTATTACTAAAAGAGGAATTTCTTGCTAAAAAACTTGGAAACATTTCGATACCTGGAGGAAACTCTCGTGTAAAGTGATGAGGAGGTACTCTGAGACCTGCTCGCTCGCGCATACACTCTCTGTTCAGAAATCGGCAAGACCTCTCCAGGTAGCGATGGTTGAGAACGCAACAGATGTGGTATTGAAAGAGGGGGGAGAGACGGTGATCGGCAGTCTTCTTGCGAACAGTTTCACCTACAAGAGCGAGGAGTTATTCAGTATAGACAAGAACGAGCAGAAATAAAAAGACTTACCACGCATTCTTTGATAGTCGGTCGCGATGGGAATGCGAGCAGAGGATCCATCCGGCCTCACCGCACTTTTCCAGTCCCCGGCTACCCACCACCAGTTGGTCTTCCAATCTCGAATCTTGTTGGGGACCCCCTCGACCAACTTGAAGTTATCACGGCCCCTTACATAGTAATAACCATGGCCCACTTTCTTTCCGGCCTCGGCCGCCTGAAGGAGGTAGTTGATCTCCTTCGGGCTGAGCCACGTGTTCCGACAACCGTTCTCGGCCGCCACCAGGCCGAACAGCGTCAGGAGCCCAATCAAGTTCGACCACCCGTTCGGCAATATTTGTGTAGGGGCCACCCCTAGAAAATGTAAAAAGTTAGAAATTCCGGGGTGCAGGGGGAACCTCAACCCTGCCTCCATCATGCCGATGTTTACGGCGACCATCCCTTCCGGCGGCTGGTCGGCCCTCTCATCCGGGCGAGGAACAAAGAAACAGACGTCGGCCGGCAGATGATACTTCTTCTGGGAATTTTCCAGCTGGGCCGAGGAGACTTTGCTCGCATAGTTGCAGGCCTCATATATTGATTCAAAGGCTGCTCGGTGCGGGCGAGGAACCTCTCTAGGAGGATAATCGCAGATGTATTTGTAATAGGTCTCTCGAGAGAGCTCGTCGCCATCCAAACCTTCTCGCCCACTCAAGATATCCCTTATGCTCGCCGCATAGCGAACAACTTCCTCAAAATCCTCGCGGAGACTACTCGTCAAGGTCTCCTCGACTCGAGCAGTCTCTATCTGTTCGCCCACTCCTCGGTCTAAACCTTGATCGTGTAGATCCGAATCGGTTTCATCATCGTCCTCCTCGGCATCGTTGCCGGCATCTTCCCTATCAGTCTCAGAGGACTCTTCTAGGTCGACGACCACCCCCGGTCTAATATTGCGAACACTCGTACTGAAGGGTTCGGGGGAATATATCCTAGAGTCCGAAGAGGATATCCTATCCACTAAGGCCAAAGCTAGGTCATCGGCATCGCCGGATCTGGCGGTGCCACCGTCCAACGACGGAGAACCACCACCGGAGCCACCACCAACCTCCATTTTTTCTTGAGAAATGGGGGAGAAAGAAGTTTTAAAGAAGGAAATGTGAGTTTGTTTACCTTTTTGACGATCGAGAACAACCTTAAATGTCGCCGGAAAACCTTGAAGAAGAAAGCTTGGAAGAATAAGAAATCCTAAAAATTGCAGTAGTAAAAAAGTATTGTGAAGAAGATGAAGTCCATATTTATAGGCAAAAGTCGATCAGGGACTAATGTGCAAAAAACGGGGTCATTTCCGCAATTTTCCCAAAGTTTTGGGGTCATTTCCGAAATCGAGGTCGGAAAGTGAGCCCCACGCGCGACCTTTGAGGTCGGCACGCGCCCCACGCGCTCAAATTTGAATTTTTGGGCACCAATCACGCCTCTGACACAGGTCACATCAATCGTCATCAAAGTGCTTCGGAAAGCGTGCTCGGCGTAGGAAACGAGGCGACCGCCTCCATTTTACGTCATCAAGATTCCAAAATTGATTTGCTTGTCGAAGACAAATCCGAGAAGACGAGTACACTGCTCGCCTTACCATTCTACGAATGCGAAGAAAGGCGACCAGGGGGCAAATGTTATACCTAGTCAAAGAAGTCAATCTTTGACAATCCAATCCTAATCACCAGCTTACGTGGCAAGGACTAGTCAACAAAGTCAAGCGACGACCAGTCAACAAAGTCAAGCGACGACCAGTCAACAAGAAGAAAATGTAATATAATTATTGTATTTAAGATATTTGAGTGCTCGCCCAAATATGTTGGCGAGCACATTCTAGTGAACTGCTCGCCCAAAGATGTTGGCGAGCAGGTATACATTTGAGATAGAGAAGATAAGTATTGAAGCTTTGGGAGATGACACAAGACGTGGCGACCAGTTGCTCCGGCGACCACGGCGGCGAGTGACGAGCTGGTTTCCCAGTTGCTCGGCATCTCGCCGAGGACGACCACCAGAGGCGGTTTAGCATTAAATGCGCCATCCCATCACCTTTTCGGGCAGAATACAGGTCCAGTAAGGTCTTGCCACGTGTAAAGTACGGGCAGACCCCAAAAACCACTATATAATGCCTAAAAGGCTCTTTGTAACACACAAGTTCTCCATTCCACACAATCACCCAATCCTAAGCAATAAACACTCCCTAAGCTCTCAAGCTTTTAGCTTCTTCAAGAAGCTACATCCTTTGTTCTTCATTATTCTTGCTTATTTCTTCATTACATCTTCGGTAATCATCATAATAACCCGTTTAAACACGTAATAACCCCCGATCATAATACATGTTTGTATCGTACTAAAGAATAGTCCACATCGAAATCAACCCGATTAAAGTGCATACAACAATCCCATTCCCACCATAAAAACATTGTCACGTAATTTGAGGTTGCGTGCATGTGATGATCAGATTGTTCACGATTTTTTTTCCATGAAATTAACCGCTCTACATTTTTTATTCATAATATCTAACCCCTTTATTTCATTATATATATTGGTTGGTTGGTTCATGACTTCACATCATTTTTTGTCTACGTACTAATTATTAATTATTTTTACACTTTTGAATATAAAATATCTCCATTTTCACATGATCAAATAATTCAAATATAGTTTATTATTATAACTTCAATTTTCAACCTATACTAAAAAGTAAAGATGTTAAGAGTTCTACATGTTAACATAATAAATTTGTTTTTTTTTTTTTTTGAAAGGTACGGTAGATTATTGTCAGTAAAATAACAATACACAAAATTAAAATGAACGCCTTTTTTGTTGGATCAGAGTATGTATTTTGTGTGTCCCTCTTTTATTTTCAATGGAGTATTAATTGTATTATATTCCTGCGGCAACGGAGTACTCAGTATTATTTTTTTGGGTATCCTCCATTTTTTGTCCTATTTATTTTTGGGTCTGACTATATGCACCTCCATTTCAGTTTGATGCACTCCCCCATCACTCCCCCGATTTATACACTCCCCGAATTTTAGATCACACCTCCCCTCAAATGTCATAAATACCCCTCCTTCATTAAAATCCTTTTACTACCCACACCCCCCAAATCCTCCATCTTTCTTCCTCCTCCATTTCTTCTTTCATCTTCTCCCCTACCCCTCACCACCACCGGCGACCTGCCCCTCCACCACCCGTCGCCGGCGACGCCAGCCCCTCCCTCCCTCGCCGAGCCCGTCGCCTCCCCCTCCCTCCCTCGCCGAGCCCATCGCCCCCCTCCCTCCCTCGCCAAGCCCGTCGCCCCCCCAACCCCCACCGCCTGTAAAAAAAAAAAAAAGAGGAGATCTTGGCCGCGCGCGGCCGTCCCCTCCCTCCCTCGCCGAGCCCGTCGCCCCCCCTCCCTCCCTCGCTCGCCAAGCCCGTCGCCCCCCCCCCCCCCCAACCCCACCGCCTGTAAAAAAAAAAAGAAAAAAAGAACAGATCTTGGCCGCGCGCGGCCGTCCCCTCCCTCCCCCCTCGTCCCCTCCTCCTCTCTCCCTCGTCGAGCCCGTCGCCCCGTACCCCCAACTGTAAAAAAAAATAAAAAAATGAGCAGATCGCGGCCGCCTCCTCCTCCCTCCGACGCCGCCACACCCCACCCCCACCAGGTTTTCCCCTTTCCCAATGTTAGGGTTTTCTGCATTTTTGCAGAAAACCCTAGTTTTTTTTTTTTTTTTTTTTTCAATTTTCGACCGTATAAGGTCGATTACATACTCCTTCGTCGACAAATTGTTGTCGACGAGAGTGTATTTGATCGACCTTACATAATCGAATTTAAAAAAAATTGTTTTTTTTTTTAATTTTCGACCAACCGTTTCGACCATATACATTCCCGTCGACAACGATTTGTCGACGAGAGTGTATATGGTCGACACTGGTTGGTCGAAAGTTGAAAAAAATTGTGATTTTTTGGAGTATATGGTCCACCATTTCTGTTTTTTTTTTTTTTTTTTGAGTTGATGGTCGCCGGAAATGGTGTCACCGGCGACCGGAAGTTGTGTGTTAGGGGAAGGTGAAAGAAATGAGGTGGGGTGCATCTAGTATGGTTTATATTTAATGAAGGGTATTTTAGGTTTTTTACCTATTATTTTATTAATAAAACTGAAAGGGGACTGCATCAAACCGAAATGGAGGTGCATATAGTCAGACCCTTTATTTTTTTAATTCCTTTATATCGCTACGCTAATGTTTGATTGGTGGCCCAAAAGGAGCAGCCCATTTCCTTTGATTAATTTCGCCTCGCTCAAATAGGCAGCCCATATATATAATTATACACACATGCACAGACTTATTATTATCTTAAAAATGAAACAAATTAGAGCAGGGAGTATTCATTTTATTAAGAGTTTCAAAGCAACACAAAGGCCAGTCATTTTTTATTTTTTTTTAAATTTTAAGTTTTGTTGCTTATTTTCCAATTGTTTAGTTACCCGATTTCACAGGATGAAAAACAATACAAAAAAGAGAATAGTAATTCTTATTTTAAATAACACCAAAAATTAATGAACATAAATATTATTGATTAATGGTAGCACCGTATATAAATTTTTATTGAAATTAACATACAATTTATAATACTATAACATTAAATAAATTCACATTATTTGGCTGGACATTCATCAAAGCATATATCTTCGGTGCCCCAACATTCTGCAAGTTTCCCCGGCAAATTACAACACCAACACCCGTCAATAAAACCACCACCGCAGTCTATCCAGCCCTTTTTAGCAAGACAAACCATTCTCTTTGAATTAGAAATACTGCTATCAATGCTTTTAAGCTTCCTGTTGCTACTATTCTCGTAACCTGTTCACAAATTAATTTCACATTAAAGCTTATTAAGTAATAAATAAATTTATTTTATATATACTTACATTCATGAGAACCAAACAAGGCAGCAAAAACTACCATGGCGAAGAGAATAAAACGAGCCAAATTATAAGAAGCCATTGAATCGGTAAAAAAAATTCTGGATGATTTTCAAATAATAAGATCATCATATTTATAGTTTTCGTCTACCCTATTCATATCATTAAGATAGAATTATATCATTACAACTTTTGAAATATTCAGACAATTAATTGCATTAATATTACAGTATTTCTTATCGATATACTCTATGCATACAATTAAGATATAATTCCATTCTTACAATTTTTTATTATATTCAAACAATTGCATTAATATTATACTTATCTTTAGAAAAAAAACTAGAGAGAGATTTTGTTTGCTAAAATTTGGGGTTTGTAAAATAACTCATTTTTCAATCCAACTAAATGATTATAATCACTATAAATGATATGCAATGTGATTTTAATTCGGGATTGTGAAATTACGTATTCTTTAATTAGATAATACATTTGCTCATGTTTGTTACCATCATACGGAACACATTATTATGCACAAATCATTTAAGTCCACATTTTGTTAATTATTTCTCTCGACAAGTCAAAAGTCCACTTTTCAACATTTAAATCATTATATCTTTTTCTCCAATGTGTATTTATGTCTATAAATTGGAAAAGAATTATACTAGCAATTTCATATACACAAAAATTTATATGCAATATTGCATACATGCATTTCAGTCATTCACACACATGTTCTTTATAAATACACCCACAAGCTTAAATCACACACATTTTTTATAAGTACACCCACAAGCTTAATTCACACACACATTTTCTATAAATGCACCCACTGACATAAATTGAACATGGTCGTCTTCTTCGAGCAGTTTTCGGTCACCTCATGCCGCGATCGGACGCTGCAATTTACGATGACCTTAATCCTTAAATATTTTATATTTCTTTAAATATTCTTTAAAACTAATTATTATGGATTAATGTTATTTTGTATTACGTGCAATAATATATCTTACTACATGCAATAATATATGTTACTATATATTATAATGTGGGTTATTTAGTCAATAAAAAAATAAAAAAATATAAAAGAATCAGTATTACTATATAAAATTGTGTTATTACTACATAAAAAATTATATGTTACTACATACTACAATTTGAATTACTACATTGAATAGACGTTTGTTACTATATGTAACTTTATCAAATGATTTAATATTTTTTGCATCATCCTACAATAAAACATTTTGTATTACAACATGATTATTGTGTTTACTACATTCGATAATATATGTTACTACGTATTATAATGTGAGTTACGACATCAATAAAAACACTAGAAAAAACGCGTTACTAAATAAAATAATTTGTATTATTATATAAATAGTTTGTGTTATTACTATATAAAATAATGTGTATTACTACATATTACAATTTGAATTACTACATTTAATATCCCGCGTTCGACAATAAAATAAAAGATAAAAAAATTATAGAAACGAGTAAAATAAACGGATTAAAAATTTCGAATTAAGCTGTCAGTGGGTGTATTTATAAAAAGTGTGTGTGAATTAAGTTTGTTGGTGTATTTATAAAAAATGTGTATGTGAATTAAATTTGTGAGTGTATTTATAAAGAACATGTGTGTGAATAACTGAAATGCATATATGCAATATTTCATACAAGACTAGCCCTTTCATATATTAAAAAGAGTAATATGCAAATTATACATAATTATAAGTCGCAAACTTTATAATAATAATAAAATATGAAAAACACTCGTATGAAATATTTAAAGGTGAAATATTAGTATATTTAATTAAGGAAGGGTCCAAAATTTGTGAATTTGTAGCGAGTTTGATTGGTGAAACATATCTTTCCAAAAAGTAAGGCTAACAGAAAAGTGGGTTACTATAAAGATAAAGATAATTATAGTGTTATATTTATAAAGAAAAGCGGGGAAATATGTGTTAATGTAAGTGCAAATAACACAAAAATATACTTTTCACATGAAATTTTCAATACAATTAATTTAAGGAATGATAAAAAAAATCGATATTTTTTGCAAGTCATACTAAATTAAACATATCTTTAGAAAAAAAATACAATTATATGTTACTTTAGACGAACAGAAAAACTTGTATATATACTTTTTAAGCATGAACTTGCAGACAAAAAATTCTAAATTCACATATACGTAGAAGTCCAAAATTAATTATATGTTTAACATACGTAAATTTATTTATATTGTTTTATTTGCACCCTCGTATAATTTTAATTCATTTTATAATAATTACTCAAATCATTCAATTATTACTATACTTCTCAAATAATTAATATAATAATATAACATATTAGTTGTTTTACTATAAAGTGCTAGTTGTGAACGTTAAAACTGTTTTACAAAAAACTGTTTTATTCAAACAGCAGAGCACTTTATAAAACAGTTTTTAGTTTTTTGTAAAACAGTTTTAACGTTTCCAACTAGCACTTTATAGTAAAAGAACTAATATGCTTTAAAAATACACATATAATGCAAAAGAATTGTACGGTAAAACAAGTTTACATAATGCTTTGTAGGCTCAATCTCAAATAACAGTTGCGCTAAGACTTGTGCAAGAGGAACATAACCGTGTGACCTACAGGAGTTAAGCAACGAACCCCAAATGCTCCCGCTCGGCTTCATAGGCATTTTCCTCACTACTTCCAACGCCTCTTCAATCCTCCCAGCTCTACCCAACATATCCACTAAACAAGCATAATGCTCCAATTTAGGATCTATTCCAAAATTTGAACTCATTCCTTTAAAGAGGATTTGGCCCTCATTAGCCATCCCAGCATGACTAAAGCCCGAAAGCAACGAGATAAATGTCACTCCATCTGGCTTAAGATGAGCATCAATCATCTGCTCAAATACTTTCATAGCTTCCACCATCCTACCGTTGATTGCATAACCATTGATGAGCGTATTCCACGATGTTAAATCCTTGATGATCATTCGGTCAAACACTTTCTTGCAGTACTCCATTAATCCACATTTAGCGTACATATCCACGAGTGAGTTGAGTTCAGCACAAAAACATCAGGGCATACTGATGATTTCACTATCTGGCCGTGTACCTCTTTACCAATGTAAAGTGCAGTTAATCGAGCTAAAACTGTAGTCAAACTAACCCAACTAAATCCCACCTTCTCCTTCTGCATTTTCCGGAAAGTTTCTAAACCCTCTGTTATGCCTAGTCAAAGAGGTCAATCTTTGACAAGTCAATCCTAGTCACCATCTTACGTGGCGAGGACCAGTCAACAAAGTCGTGCGACGACTAGTCAACAAGACCAAGAAAATGTAATAGATTTAATGTATTTAATATATTTAAGTGCTCGTCCAAAGATGTTGGCGAGCACTCTCTTAGTTAGCTGCTCGCCCAAGTATGTGGCGAGCACGTGCTTATTCTTAGTTAAGATGTTTTAAGTATTGAAGTCTTGGGAGACAACATGGAGCGTGGCGACCACTCTCCTCGACGGCCCTCCGGCGACCACCATGGCCCAGCTCCTCGGCATCTCGGCGAGGACGAGCACCTAAGGCGGTTTAGCATTAAATGCGCCATCAAATCACCTTTTCGGGCAGAATGAAGGTCCAATCTGGAGGCTCCACGTGTAAAGGGCGGGCAGCCCTTGAAAAGCAGTATATAATGCCCATTTGGGCTCATTTGTAACATAAGTTGAAAATTCACACAATCACCCCATCCCAAAGCAATAAACACTCCCAAAGCTCTCAAGCTTTTAGCTTCTCCAAGAAGCTATTCCTTGTTCTTGATCTTTCTTGTTTAGTTCTTCATCAAGATCATCAAGATCATCATATTAATCCACATAAACGCGTAATAACCCCCGCATAAATTATATGTTTGTATCGTGCTAAGCACAGTCCACATCCAAGTCAAACCCGAATTTAGTGCATACAACATTTGGCGCTAGAAGGAGGGGACCTTTTACGTGTTTAATCATCAAAGTTTCGTCCGATCAACGAGCGATCGGTTAGCAAACTCCCTGTTTCGAGCTTTAATCGGTATGTCTACCGTTTAGAGCATCATCTACGATCTTTACTGTTCTTCGTGTTCTTGAACATTTTCAGTTTTTCGTAGCATATTTTGGAGTTTGATCTCCTTGTATTTGTGTTTTCAAGCTTCTTTTGTTGTTGCTTTACTAAGACTAGTAGTTGTAATAGCACGTTCTTCTGCGTAAGAACTTTAATCTTTCGTTTTTTAGATCTTTACTTTGTAATCTAAAAAGACACTCTTTAAACGATGTCTCAGCATACTCCACCACCCGGAGGGAACGAGCACCCTCCGCCGCCGGCAAATCCTTTTGCAAATCTAAACATGGGGGATATTATGAATGACCCCCAACACTTGAAAGACTTTTCAGACTTCCTCCTGGAGAAGAGGAGGCTGAACGAAAAGGAAGAGCTCGAGAAGGCCAAAGATCGGGCTTTCGTCGAGGCTCGCAAAAACAGGGGGAACGAGGATAACCATTCCTATCACTCACATCCCTCTCACCCCCAAGATAAGGGCAAGAACAAAGTTGGCGAGCACTCCCACAATAGCCATACGGGAGACTCTCAGAGAAATTCGGTGTTCAACCGAATGAAAGACAACGACGGAAGGGCTCCTCGCTGAGTACCTTTCAACGTAGATGGCCGACCACATAAGGCCGACCACCACCATCGCGCTGATAGAAGAGATCAGGGCGACAGAGTCTCAGCTCTAGATCGAGTGGGACCAGGGAAGGGTTCGCGAGGTCCAGCCAAGAGTTATCGCAGCCACCATTCTGACAGGCACTCGCCCAGGCGATCACATCATGATGATCGCCCGGTCATTTCCCATGGGAGTCGACGTGATGAGAACGTCGTCCCACGAGCTCAAACTGCCGAGGAGGGGCAAATCGCCCAGTTCCTCGAAACCCAAAAATTAATGAAACAAGAAATGGACGCTCTACGAGCAGAGGTGGTCGCCTCGAAGCAAGGGACCACACCGCCGATCAGTCTGCCCGCACCTCCACTAAGTGTTGCAATCCTTACTGCCCCCATTCAGAGAAAGATCCAAATGCCTTCCATGACGGCATATGACGGGATGTCCGACCCCAGAGTACACTTGTCCAAGTACTCCAACTACATGGCCTCAATTGGGGCAACGGACGCAACACAATGCAGAAACTTCTCCCTAACATTGGGAGACCGAGCTCATCGATGGTACACAACTTTGAGTCCCGGATCTATCACCTCTTTCCTTGAGCTGGGACACCACTTTCTGACCTACTATGGGTCTATTGCTGCTCGCCCAGCCTCAAAGCAACGTTTGGCGAACGTCCGCCAATCCCTGACTGAATCAGGCAAAGACTTCATCGAGCGCTTCGATAGGCTGGTGATCGATGGGGAGGCCGTGAACGATGAGACAAAGCTGATCTCAGCGGTTTCCGGTCTCAGGATAGGTACCAAGCTGTGGGAATCTATCCATCTTACTTTCCCCAGTTCTTATGCGGACTTCCGCACGAGGGCTGGAAATTTTATCCAAATGGAGGAAATAATGGACGCTGCCAAGGCTAACGAGCAGCCTGACACGTCCAAGAGAGTGTGGCCCAAGAAAAACACAAACACTGGGGAATCTTCCCAGCCCAAGAAGGCGACCACTCAAGCTGGCAGTGCTCGCCCAGCGAACTTCAGGCCATTCGAGGAGGCACCTGAGATCATCCAGTTCAGGGAGGCCCTCACCGTGGATCCAAGGGGCATCTACGACGCAATCAGGGGGAAAAATCTGCTCCCCCAAGCAAAGCCCATGCATACGAGCAATGCAAATCTTGATGGTAGTAAATTTTGTAACTACCACAACTCTGTCGGCCACCACACCAATGGGTGCCGAGACTTGGTGAGAAATCTCTTCAAACTTTACAATGAGGGTAAGCTCACCCAATTCATCAAGTCCGGAGATGGAAACGGCGACAACAGGGGCAAGAAGCGTCGCGACGACAGCGGCGGCGACCTGTGCCAACAATTGAACCGTCCCAAGCTAACTCCTCCCATGCCAAAGAATGCTCTTGGCGACATCGACAATCTGGGCCAAGACTGCCTTGTGATAGAGGGACCTTTGGGGGGGACTCAATCCGGAGTCGCTCTGTCTGTTCGCCGGGCTCAGGGCGAACAGCGAGCACTCAACAATGTGCACCAGGTATGCGTCGCTCCTACTGCCGAGAAGCCTCCTTCTCATCAAATCCGTTTCACGGACGACGACCTGAATGGCGTGGTGCAGCCGAACAATGATGCATTGGTCATCACGGGAAAAATAATGGGAACCATCGTCCATCGAATGATGGTCGACACTGGGTCATACACCAACATCCTTTTCAAGCATACTTTGGATGCTCTTGGTGGATATGCAGATTACATCGAGCCTTGCGACGATATAATCGTAGGGTTCGGGGACACGCGCAACCTTCCCATTGGGAAAATCAGATTGTCCTTGGAGTTGGCATCGTCAAAAGAGCCTGAATTGCACCTTGCTAGGCAGCTCGACTTCTTGATCATCGACATGCCATCATCCTACAATGCGTTCCTAGGCCGACCTTTCTTCAGCGAGTTCAAGGCGGCCGTTTCAACTTATTATTACTGTGTAAAGTTTCCAACCCCGGCGGGAGCTATAACCGTTAAGGGCGATCAGACGCGGGCGAGGGAGTGTCTCGTCCGTTTTGCAAAACGTCATTCTAAAGAAAGTGCCATGGTTGGAAAGTATATTATGTGTCAAACTCAAACAGAACAAATGAACTACTTGGAGGGTCTTCCTAGCAAGTACAGAAAAATTGAAGTTGGGGAGTGCAGTCATCGTTCCGACGACCACCAAGTGGAGGCGAACGAGCACGCCTCCATGGAAGTGGACGACCACACCCCAATGGAAATCGACGAGCAGACAGATCCGGGCGACCGGATCCCCGGCGACCAGTCTCCAGAAAACTTCCCAGATTTGGAGCCTAGGTTAGGCTTTGAGCCAAAATTCGGAATTGAGGACCCTCGTTGGAAGGAGCCTAAAGAGCGGGCGACTTCAGCGGAGGACCTTGAAACCATCCAATTGAATGAAGCTCGTCCCGAACTCGAAGTATTCATAGGTTCGAATTTACCAGAACATCTGCGATCGGACATGATCGCATTTTTGAAGGAGAACATCGGTGCGTTCGCCTGGTCGCACGAAGATATGGTGGGCATTCCCACGAATCATGCCTGCCACAGACTAAATATTGATCCAACAAAAAGACCCATCACCCAAAAGCGAAGAAAATTTGGGCCTGATAAAAGTGCGGCTTTGGCAGTCGAAATCAAGAAATTGATCGACAGCAAGTTAATAGAGAAAACTGGAACTGATCCTGAGTGGTTGGCAAATCCAGTGCTCGTCAAGAAAACGACCGGGTCGTGGAGATTGTGCATAGACTTCACAGATTTAAACGACGCCTGTCCAAAAGATCATTTTCCGATGCCCCACATTGATCACCTAGTGGATAATACAGCGGGGCACGAGATTTTAACCTTCATGGATGCCTTCGCAGGGTACCATCAGATTGCAATGCATCCCGACGACCAGCGACATACGGCCTTCATGACGGCGCGTGATATGTATAGCTGGAAAAGAATGCCTTTCGGTTTGAAAAACGCGGGGGCAACGTACCAAAGACTGGTAAATAAGATGTTTGAAAAGCACATCGGTGAGATGGTAGAGGTCTATATCGACGACATCGTTGTCAAAAGCTTACGAAAAGAAGATCACCTACACCACCTTGCCATGACATTCGATATCCTAAGAGAGTACAACATGAAGTTAAATCCAAAGAAATGCAGTTTTGGAGTTAGCTCAGGAAAATTTCTGGGGCACTTGGTTAGCCAGCGGGGCATCGAGGCGAATCCAAGTAAAATTCAAGCAGTAATCAATATGCAAAGCCCAAGGAACGTGAAAGAAGTTCAGAGGTTGACAGGATGCCTTGCATCGCTGAATAGATTTATTGCACGAACGGGCGATCGGTGCAAACCTTTTTTCGACGCTCTGAAGAAAGGAAAGTTCGAGTGGACCGACGAGTGCGAGAAAGCTTTCGAGAAATTGAAGGAGTATTTATCGGATCCGAAGGTCCTATCCAAGCCAGTCCCCGGCGAAATTTTATATTTGTACTTGGCGGCCACTGACTGTGCGATCAGTTCAGTGCTCGTCCGAGCTGAGGGGAGCACACATCTGCCTATCTACTACGTAAGTCAAACACTGTGAGATGCGGAGTTGAGATACACTCCAATGGAAAAATTGGCGTACGCACTAGTCATGAGTGTTAGAAAATTAAGGCAATACCTTTTCGACCACGAGGTGGTCGTCCTCACCACCTTTCCTCTCCGACGAGCACTGCATCGTCCGGATACCGCGGGAAGACTTCTAAAATGGTCAGTAGTGATCGGACAATTTGGTCTCACCTACGCACCCAGAACGGCAATCAAGGGACAAGTGCTGGCAGAATTCATCGTAGAGCTCACTTTCCCGGAGAAATTGGCCGAGGGAATCGAGCTTCCTTGGTCACTGTTCGTCGATGGCTCGTCGACGAGCACCAAAGCAGGGGCAGGAGTTGTCCTCATCAGCCCAACCGGACAGGCGTTTGCTTCGGCGATCGAGTTCGAGTATCGGGCGACCAACAACGAAGCAGAGTACGAGGCTCTGGTTGCAGGAATCAAGATGGCTATGGCCGTGGGCGCTAGAAAACTGAAATTTTTTTCTGACTCTCAGCTGGTTGTATGTCAAATCACGGGCGAATACGAGGCTCGCGGCGATCAAATGATAAAGTATCAAGACCTAGTGAAAGGATTACTCGAGCAATTTGATCAATTCCACATCGAGCAAATCCCTAGGGAGGAAAATACGCAAGCAGATGCGTTAGCTCGGCTGGCCACTTCAGAGGGGGAGGCAATTTTTTCAGAAGCAACCATCACCAAGATTTCTTCCCCGTCGGTGAACAGAGGTCAAGTTTTGCAGGTTGAAGCGACCAGCGACGAGGACTGGAGGACGCCGATCATCAAGTACATCAAGACCGGCGAGCTCCCGACAGACAAAGTGAAAGCAACCAGATTGCAACTCAGGTCCGCAAGGTACTCAATTGTGGGCAACCAGCTGTACAAACGGGGTTTTTCAATGCCTTTATTGAAATGCCTCGGAGAAGGCGAAGCAAAGATTGTCATGCACGAAATCCACGATGGAGTGTGTGGAAATCATACAGGGGGGCAAGCGCTCGCTCTAAAGATCATAAGACAAGGCTATTTTTGGCTAACACTGAAGAAAGATGCAATCCATTACGCGCAGACGTGCAAGAGATGTCAAGCCTTCGCTCCCGCCATTCACTCACCACCAGACGAGCTCATCTCGGTGTATAGTTCGTGGCCTTTCGCGAAGTGGGGGATCGACATCATCGGA
This sequence comes from Galeopsis tetrahit, assembly GCA_963675135.1. Classification (NCBI taxonomy): domain Eukaryota; kingdom Viridiplantae; phylum Streptophyta; class Magnoliopsida; order Lamiales; family Lamiaceae; genus Galeopsis; species Galeopsis tetrahit. The sequence goes on along the minus strand of OY776125.1, from coordinate 11,372,687 downwards.
CCTTTCCCACCAGCTGCTGGGGGAGTAACTTTCGTCGTCGTAGCAGTCGATTACTTCACCAAATGGACAGAGGCAAAGGCATTGAAGACCATCACAACGGGCCAAATGACAAGCTTCATTTGGAAGAATATAATTTGCAGGTTCGGCCTACCACGAGCGATAGTGACCGACAACGGACGTCAATTTACAAGTCAAGACATGATGGATTTCTGCTCAAGATGGAACATCAAGAAAAAAATTTCAACACCCTACCATCCACAATCAAACGGTCAAGTAGAGGCGATCAACAAAATCATCAAGCACACCTTGAAAGCTAAGCTGGATGGATTGAAGGGCAAATGGGCCGAAGAGCTGCACATGGTTCTGTGGGCATATCGGACGACCACGAGAAATTCTACTGGTGAAACTCCGTTCGCGCTCGCGTTCGGAACCGAAGCTGTCATACAAGCAGAGGGGCAAGTCCAAACTTTTCGAGTAGCAAATTATGACGAGCAGTTGAATAACGATGCACAGCTCTCCGATTTAGACTTCCTAGAAGAACGAAGGCTAACAGCGGACGAGAAGAATGTGGTCTACAAGCAAAGGTCAGAACGCTACTACAACACCAAAGTACGTGCTCGCCAGTTCACTATCGGCCAGCTCGTACTTCGGAGGGCGACGGAGCAGTCCATCGGCATACTTGGCCCGACTTGGGAGGGTCCGTACCGAATAACGCGCACACTCTTAAACGGATCGTACGAGCTAGAAGATCTAGAGGGCAAGCCGAGCAAGTACCCGTGGAACGCGGTCAAGCTGAAGAAGTATTACCAGTAAGTTTTTAAAATTATTTCATATTTGTATAGTTTGTATTTAATCATCATTTCAATTCAAGCAAAGTTTTAAATTTCCATAAAAGTGTTAGATAAATTTGAAAGTTTAAGCAAGGCTCTGCGTAGCCATCTAGGAAACAAAAGACGAGCACTCTTTTCTAAAGATGCTCGCAAGGTAGTGGCAAAGATGGTCACTACCTATCAAACAAAGAGTTCAACCGACGATTGGTTAATTCTAAAAGACGAGCACTCTTTCTTAGAGTCTCGCAAAGGAAAGACGAGCACTCTTTCTTAGAGTCTCGCAAAGGAAAGACGAGCACTCTTTCTTAGAGTCTCGCAAAGGAAAGACGAGCACTCTTTCTTAGAGTCTCGCAAAGGAAAGACGAGCACTCTTTCTTAGAGTCTCGCAAAGGAAAGACGAGCACTCTTTCTTAGAGTCCCACAAAGGAAAGACGAGCACTCTTTCTTAAAGATGCTCGCAAGATAGCAACGACGATCACTATCTAAAAGCATACGAACGAAAACAAATAAAAGGCAAATTAAAGACAAGTATCATGACATAAATCGAGAAGCAGTGACGAGGACGATCACTCAATATAAAGAATAAGAGCACATCATAAGCAAAAGATTCTCATTCATTAAAAAGCCTTAGAAGGCTGAAATTACAAAAAGGCCTTAATGGCCGAACAGTCCTAAGAAAAACAAAAAACAATACAAGCAAACTAAACATTCTCCTCGGCAGGAGAAACTTGCTCGCCAGAAACCCCCTCCTCGTCCACAACCTCCACTTCAGCAGGAGCACTCTGCTCGCCCTGTTGGGTTGGGGAGTCTTCGGGAGGATTCACGAACTCCACCGGAACTCCCAAGAGTCGAGGGAACTGGAGTCCCATTTGCACCAACGGAAGCAAGGGGAGCTCGGTTCCCGGCTGAGGATTCTCCTTCATAAGGAGGTCGTCCAGAAGCTCGCCGAGCGGAATCATATCCACTTCCGGATGAACGTCCAACAGCCTGTAAATGAGCCCGTGGGCAGTAAGTGCCACCGATAACATGGCCACGCCCCCAGCGAGCTCAGTTGTCTCATCTCTCTCATCTATGGCATCGACCAGCTGTTGTCGGAGAGTGGCCAACTCTTCCTCATCATCTGCGGACTTACTTGTAAGGGTCCTTACCTCGTCCTCGGCAGTCTTGAGGCGAGCACGGAGACGTTCGATCTCTTGAAGATCTTCTTGATCCTTTTTTCGAACCATCTCCAGTTGGGCCTCGAAATCGGCCAAATTTGCCTCAGCATTGGCCAGCTTGGTCTCGAGGTCGACCACTTTCTCCTCTGAGGCGAGCAGTTTCCCCTCAGCAAGGGTTTTTGCCTTAGCCATTTGCGCAACTTTCGCAGCCCTGTCCTCGCTGAGCTTGCGACCATCAGCAATCTGGCTGGCGAGCTTCTCCATGGTATAAGAGGCTCGGCTCAAGTCAATGGCGACCAGGCGCGCATTTTCCATGGCGTTGTGGTTGTCGACCTCTTCGATCAGTGTGGTCGTCAACGAGCGGGGTAGGTGCTTCATCGCCCTCTGGGCGAACAGGTTCAGAGGCCCCTTATCGACCGGGTCTCGCGACCGGTAGAAGCCGAGAAGGTTCTCACTGAAGGGTTGGGCGACCGGATAGTCGGCAACTCTGTTGAAAAATAAGGAAAGAGTTAGAAGAAAAATACTTGAAAAATTTCTAAAAAACTTTTTTGAAAAAACTTACTTGGCAACCCTTGCGGCTTCCCAGCCGAGAAGGGTATTATCTCCCGAAGCCCTCTGTCCGGCCGACGAGCTCGTCGCAGTCTCTCGCGACCGAGTGCTTCGGGGAGGAGGGGAAGCAACAGGCTTGGGGGGGGGCGAGGTCCTCGGCGGAGGAGATCTCCTCGGCGAGATCCTCCTTTCAGCAGCAGGTGGGCGAGAAGTCCCCCCTCTGGCCGGTCTAGCGACCTTCTTTGGTGGAGCCCCCGAGCTCTCCGCCCCTTTCCTTTTCTTGTCGGCGCCATCAAGAATCTTGCGCTCGCGGAGTATTTGTGCCTGTCGAAGCATACTGGTCGCTTTTAGGCGCTCGACTTCGACGGTAGGAGGAAGATAGGCGACAACCCGTTGAGGAACCACTACTAGATAAAGAAGCGAGAAGTCGGTATCTTCGAAGAGTGAATTTAAAAGAAATTTGAAGAAATATTTTACCAGGAGGGAACTCTCGAGTGAAGTGATGAGGAGGTACTCTGAGACCTGCTCGCTCACGCATGCACTCCCTGTTCAGAAATCGGCAAGACCTCTCCAGGTAGCGATGGTTGAGAACACAGCAAACGTGGTACTGAAAGAGAGGAGTGAGACGGTGGTCGGCAGTCCTCTTGCGAACAGTTTCACCTATAAAAAGCGAGGAGTTATTCAGTATAGACAAGAACGAGCAGAATTTAAAATACTTACCACGAATTCTTTGATATTCGGTCTCAATGGGAATGCGATCAGAAGATCCATCCGGCCTCACTGAACTCATCCAGTCCCCGGCTACCCACCACCAGTTGGTTTTCCAATCCCTAATCTTGTTGGGAACCCCTTCGACCAACTTGAAATTATCTCGGCCTCTAACATAGTAGTACCCGTGGCCTACTTTCTCTCCGGTCTCGGCCGCCTGAAGGAGATAGTTAATCTCCTTCGGGCTAAGCCACGTATTCCGGCATCCATTCTCGGCCGCCACCAGGCCGAACAGTGTAAGAATGCCGATCAGGTTCGACCAACCGTTCGGTAAAATTTGTGAAGGGGCAACATTCAGGAAATGTAGAAAATTTGAAATACTGGGGTGCAGGGGAAACCTAAGCCCTGCCTCCATCATACCAATGTTGACGGCGACCATGCCCTCTGGCGGCTGGTCGGCCCTCTCATCCTCGCGAGGAACGAAAAAGCACACATCGGCCGGCAGTTGGTACTTTTTTCGAGAGTTCTCTAACTGCGCCGAGGAGACTTTGCTTGCATAGTTGCTCGCCTCATATATCGTTTGGACAGCTTCTCGATGCGGGCGAGGAACATCTCGAGGAAGGTTTTCGCAGATATACTTATAATAGGCCTCCCTCGAGACCTCATCGCCATCTAAACTCTCCCGACCACTCAAGATGTCCTTTATGCTCTCCGCATACCGAACAACTTCTTCATAGTCCTCGCGGAGGCTCCTCGTCAAGGTCTCCTCGACTTGGGCGATTTCTATCTGGTCGCCCACCTCCCGATCCAAACCCTGATCGTGCAAATCAGAGTCCGTCTCACTGCCCTCCTCGGCATCACACTCCTCGGCATCATTGCCGGCATCATCTCTGTCAGAATCATCGTCCTCGTCGACGTCAACGACCACTACTTTTCCTAGGTTGCGAACACTAGCATTTATGGGGTCAGGAGAAAGGATCCTAGAGTCCGACGAAGACGCCCTCTCCGACAAAACCATGGCTAGCCGATCAGCCTTGCCGGAACCAGCGGCACCACCGTCTAACGGCGGCGAACCACCACCAGAACCACCGCCAAAATCCATTTTTTCTAAAGAAAAGGGGGAAAAGGAAGTTTTTAAGAAGAAAATGAGAGTTAAATACCTTTTTATCGATCGAAAACCACCCAAACTCGCCGGAAAAGCTTGAAGTAAGAAGCTCGGAAGAAAACTCGAAGAGAAATTCAAGGTTGCAAAATGGTGAAAGTGTTTTGAGAGGGAGGAAAGTCGTATTTATAGGCAAAACTATGCAGGGACCTAATTGCAAAAAACGGGGTAAAATCCGTAATTTTCCCAAAATTTGGGGCCATTTCCGAATTCGAATTCGGAGAGTGACCCTCACGCGCGACCTTTGAGGTCGGCACGCGCCCCACGCGCGCTTTTCAAATTTCGAGCGCCGCCCACGCGCCTGACACCAGTCACATCATACGTCATCAAAAGTGCCTCGGAAGGCGAGCTCGGCGTAGGAAACGAGGCGACCGCCTCCATCTCACGTCATCAAAATCTCGAAATTGATTGTGTTGTCGAGAACCATTTTCACCGTCGAAAAAAGCGATCGAACTGCTCGCCTTACCATTCTACGAATACGAAGTAAGGCGACCAGGGGGCAAATGTTATGCCTAGTCAAAGAGGTCAATCTTTGACAAGTCAATCCTAGTCACCATCTTACGTGGCGAGGACCAGTCAACAAAGTCGTGCGACGACTAGTCAACAAGACCAAGAAAATGTAATAGATTTAATGTATTTAATATATTTAAGTGCTCGTCCAAAGATGTTGGCGAGCACTCTCTTAGTTAGCTGCTCGCCCAAGTATGTGGCGAGCACGTGCTTATTCTTAGTTAAGATGTTTTAAGTATTGAAGTCTTGGGAGACAACATGGAGCGTGGCGACCACTCTCCTCGACGGCCCTCCGGCGACCACCATGGCCCAGCTCCTCGGCATCTCGGCGAGGACGAGCACCTAAGGCGGTTTAGCATTAAATGCGCCATCAAATCACCTTTTCGGGCAGAATGAAGGTCCAATCTGGAGGCTCCACGTGTAAAGGGCGGGCAGCCCTTGAAAAGCAGTATATAATGCCCATTTGGGCTCATTTGTAACATAAGTTGAAAATTCACACAATCACCCCATCCCAAAGCAATAAACACTCCCAAAGCTCTCAAGCTTTTAGCTTCTCCAAGAAGCTATTCCTTGTTCTTGATCTTTCTTGTTTAGTTCTTCATCAAGATCATCATATTAATCCACATAAACGCGTAATAACCCCCGCATAAATTATATGTTTGTATCGTGCTAAGCACAGTCCACATCCAAGTCAAACCCGAATTTAGTGCATACAACACCCTCGAAAACCTGATTGTTCTTAACAAACCCAACAATTAACGCATTCCACGTGGGGACATTTCGGTCAGGCATATCATCGAACACCTTCGAGGCATCGTCAATTCCATGTTGAAAAGCTCGACGCGCCTCTTCCAATTGGCCACAGGCTGAGAAAAGAGTAATGAACTTGGACTTTAAAGTGAGAAGATCTTTCTGATCCTCTAACTGGAGGAGATGCTGATATATTTTTCGGCCATGGTGTAATGATTTTGTAGAAATACATGCGTGAAACAGCGTGGCGTAGGATTCGACATTAGGGGTTTTGGATTCCAGTAGAAGATGAAGAGCTTCGTCGAGTTTTCCTGATTTTAGGGTTGAATTCAGAGAATTGGAATTGGGGATTGGAGTGACAGTTAAATTAGTTGACAAGGATAAACAAGAAAATGCCATCGATAGATACGTATTGAATCAAATGGCCTCCCTCTATGCGTTTGTTTTATATCACCCAATTCTTGATGAAGAATTTAAAAAAAAAGTTTACTCTCACAGCTTTTAAATAAATAAGTGATCACTACACAAATCACATTCGCAGTCAAGGCAGTGAACGACAACAAAAAGACGTTTGCAAGTTTCTAGGACACAAAATTAGTTGTAAGCTTCAAGTGCTAGAAACTAGACGAATTTGTGGCCCCGACGTTCAATGCTAAGGCCAACAACTCAGTGGAATTCAACTACATGCGACCATATATCCTACTCCATTCATCTCACTTCAGAGGAAGTAGAGATTGTCAACAGGAAAGACAAAATTGGTTTGAAATTCAAACTGACGACCATGACTCAATGGAGAGTCTGGCGTCTTGGTTCAGTGAAGTTCAATTTGAATGTGGATTGCAAACTGTGTTTGCCTGTTGATAGGTCTACCGTGTATCCACGCGGTTGTAGTTCTAGGTAAAAAATAAAAAATAAAAGTTGTTTTGTCTTTTTTTAAGCTAAGCTAAATTACATTCTTAGTTTATGTGTATAGATTAAATTCTTACAGTGTAGTACATCTTCCATTTCGTGTTGTTTATGAAAGCTAATATTAATAGAATAAAATTGTTTTTTTTTCTTAATTTCTTGTCACTTCTTGTTATGAAAATCCTACTTGCTAGTTCCTGTCAAGCCAAAAGGAAATGTGATTTGCATTCAGCTTTTATGTATATGTGTGCACATATTTTGCACATTCGTACATGCACATTTTTTGCACGCCCGTATGTGCACATTTTGTGCATATATGTTTTATGCACAGTTCGTACATGCACATTTTTTGCACGCCCGTATGTGCACATTTCATGAAAATTTTGTGCATATATGTTTCACGCACAGTCCGTACATGCACATTTTTTGCACGCCCGTATGTGCACATTTCGTGCAAATTTTGTGCATATATATTTCACGCACAGTCCGTACATGCACATATTTTGCACGCCCGTAGTGGTGCGTTTCCATCATTATCGCTCTAATACTACTGGTCCTAACTGGGATTGTGGCCTTCTTTGGCTATCTGACAATCAAGCTAAAGGTGGCTGAAATCAGCATCCACCGAGTGAATCTAGACACTGTAGACTTTGACAAATTTGGCGGCGTGCTCACTGTACAAATCACAGTTGTCGTCAAGGTAGTGAACGACAACGAAAAGACTTTTGCGAGTTATTACCACACAAAATTAGTCCTAAGCTTTCGGGGCCAGAAACTAGCCTATTTGGTGGCCCCGATGTTCGATGTTAAGGCTAACGACTCAGTGGATTTCAACTACCTGGGACGATCCTACTCCATTCATCTCACTTCAGAGGAAGTAGAGACTGTCAACAGGAAAAACAAAATTGGTTTCGAATTCAAAGTGACGACCATGACTCGATGGAGAGTCTGGCGTTTTGGTTCAGTCAAGTACGTGTTGAATGTGGATTGCAAACTCGGTTTGCCTATTGACAGGTCTACCGTATATCCAAGTGGTTGTAGTTCTAGGTCTAAAAACAAAAAAATAAAGTTGTTTTGTCTTTTTTCATGGTTGCCTGCTCCTGGCCGCAATCAAGATTTTTAAAGGCTAAAAGATGAATAACAGTATCTTAGTTTATGTGTATAAAATATATTGTTACAGTGTAGTACATCTTCCATTTCGTGTTGTTTATGTTGTAAATATATTTGTTCTCGCGACCATACACACCCTTTAATTTGGTGCGTCTCCATCGTAATTGCTATAATCGCAGTTGTGGTGGTTATTATCGGGATTGTGGTCTTCATTGGCTACCTAGCAATGAAGTCAAACATGTCTCATATGAGCATCCGCCGAGCGAATATAGACGCCTTGGATTTTTTTGAGAGAGGCGTGCTCACGATACAAATCACGGTGGTCGTCAAGGCCGATAATTTTGACAACCAAAAGGCCCGTGCAAGTTTCTACGACACGAAACTTGCCCTAAGCCTCCGGGGCCAGAAACTAGCCTACTATGTGGCCCCGACGATCGATCTCAACGACAACCAATCAAAGGAAATCAACTACCCGCCAAAAATCTATTCAATTCCTCTCAATTCATAGCTAGCAGAAGCTGTCATGTTCAACAAGAGATCAGGAAAGATAGATTTTGAACTCAAAGGGACGACCATGACTCGTTGGAGAGTGTGGCGTCTTGGTTCAGTTAAGTCCATATTGAATGTGGATTGCAAACTCCGTTTGCCGATTGATAAGTCAACCATATATCCACGTGGTTGTAGTTCTAGGTCTTAAATTCTAGTATCTTTTTTCATGGTTGCCGCAGCTGCAATCAAGATTTTTTTTTTATATGTAAATATTAATTAGTAATTAATTAATTAATAGCTAGCAGTATGTTTAGTTTATGGTTGTCTGAGACATATTTTGTACTTGCATGTGTTCAACTGAAGACGTAATTTTTATAGTATTATTTTTACAATAATGTTTTTTGGTTGGATGTTACACGATAAAATGTTTTTTTCTTTTTTGTAATGAATAAAATACAAATGTCAAGTGCACATTTTGTGCACGATCCGTACGTGCACATTTCGTGCATATTTTGTGCACGATTCGTACGTGCACATTTCGTGCATATTTTGTGCACGATTCGTATATGTATGTTTCATGCACGGTCTATATGTACATTTTTCATACTTATTTTAAGAGTTTTTTTTTTTACATTAGGTGTTTTTTACATCTCCATTTTTTACATTCTAATGCTAACTTTTTTCAAAGTTACTATTAGGTGCAAAATGGGTGGTAAAATGCTCTTTATACCTTCTATAAAAAGTAATCTTACTCCCCCACCCATTTCCATTACGCAAAAACTCATTTACTCACAAAATGCTAGAAGAATGACCCATTTTTCTTGTTAGTCCAAACCTACAAAATCTCAGGACCGACTCTGGTATCAAAGTCCTTTTAATTTGGTGCGGCTCCATTATTATCTCTCTAATTTTAGTAGTACTGGGCATAGTCGGGAGTGTGGTCTTCTTTGGCTTTTTGACGATCAAGACAAAGGTTCCTCAAATCAGCATCCATTGAGTTAATCTAGACACCTTAGACTTTGACAAATTTTGGGCGTCGTGCTCACTATATAAATCACAGTCGTTGTCAGGGTAGTGAATGACAACGAAAAGGCTTATGCAAGTTATTACAACACAAAATTAGCCCTAAGCTTTCGGGGTAAAAAAATAGTCGACTTGTTGGCCCCGACGTTCGATGTTAATGCCAACCAATCATTGGAACTCAATTACGCGCGATTATTGTATTCCATTCCTCTCATTTCAGACTAAACAGGTGTTGTCAACTTGTCGTTTAAGAAAGGCAAAATAAATTTCGAACTCAAAGTGACGACCAAGACACGATGAGGAGTTGGCATCTTGGTTCAGTTAAGTTCATGTTGAATGTGGATTGCAAACTCCGTTACCCTGTTGATAAGTCTACCTATGAAGTATTGTACATATTCGTGCGGCAATGGAGTAGGAGTATTATTTTTTGGGTAAGGTTATCTACACCTCCATTTTTGTTAACCGCACTCCCGCTCCTATTTATGTTTTTTCCTTTATATCATTAATGTTTGATTGGTGGCTAAAAGGAGCAAAAATAACAGCCCATTTCCTTTGATTAATTTCGGCCCAAATAGGCAGCCCATATAATTACATGCCACGGTTATACACAGTCACACACAGACTTATTGAGGATAATATTATCTTAAAAATGAAATTAGATAAATGTTGTAAGGGTAAAAATTATGTGAGTTATTTTCTTTTTTTGGAGTGTACAAATAATGTTGGGACGCCCGTTAAGGAATGTGTGTAAATAATCACGGGACGGAAGGAGTATTATTTTTTGGGTAAGATTATCTACACCTCCATTTTTGTTAACTGGACTCCCGCTCCTATTTATTTTTTTTCCTTTATATCACTAATGTTTGATTGGTGGCCCAAAGGAGCAAAAATAGCAGCCCATTTCCTTTAATTAATTTCGGGCAGCCCATATAATTAATTGCAGGCTAAATGTTGATGGTCCATTTTGGTGGCCCAAGTTGAGAATCAAAGGGAGATAAGAAGCTGGATCACTGTAGGAAGCGGCCCATCTAAGAATTAAACACCCTTTAGCCCATTAGTAAAAAAAAGGCCGAAGCCCATTTTCGAAGTTAAGTTGCCCAGTTTCATGGGCTCAGTGAAGGAACTAAAAGGCGTTATGAATCAAATCAAATGGCCTCCCTCTATGCGTTTGTTTTATCTCACCCAATTCCTCATGAAGGCCTTGAAAAAAAAAATCATATGGTTCTTAATCACTTTTCAAACTTTCTCTACATTAATTTTCAAAAAAAAAAAAAACACAATTCTCAATTCACTTAATTCAATATTCAAAATTTTAATTCAATTTTTATTTATATTTTATTCAGACTTTTTTATTTAAATTAGTTCTATTGTTTATTTATTCATAAATATCTTATTTATTTACACATTTATCCGTACCCCAAATTTCAGAGACAGGCATAGTTATGTGTTAATTTATGTTGCAATTACCATATGCAATTTTCTTGTTACATATGTAAAAATAATAAATAACATAAATGCAAAGTATATTTATACCATTATTATGAAAGAGTGGAGAAGTCCATTAATTCATAAATTCAAAAATCTTATTTTACAATTTTTCTAAATATGAATATATTTCAAATATGTGTATTTTTATGTATAATGCATATTTTAAATATTTTTTTAAATAAAATTAATATTATAGAACATCTTATTACAAATATATTATTCTATTTTGCATATTATGAACTATTTTAAGTTATGTACAACATATTTTTGTATATGTAGAATAATATTTTTTTTCATGTACTGCTAATTGATTTGGGAGATTAGTAAAAATATTTAATTTAAAAAAAATAATAAGAGGGCACGATTTTTGAGATTGTGTTTCAGAAATTATTTTTTAAATCATATGCAACATATTTTTGCATAAGAATATGCAACAAATTTTTTAATAACAAGATTCCGTGATTTTTGAGAATCCAATTGAGAGATTAGTACGTAAATTTTTTGAATTTTCGAAAGATAATAAATAAGCTCAGTTTTCGTTATTTTTTTAAATTTCTGGATTTCATTTGTGAGTTGGGAATTGTCTAAAATTTTAAAATATTTCGTTTTTTAAAAGTTGAAAGGATAAAAGATTAATTACGTTTGGAAGGATAATCAATTAATAGACTAAATAATTTTGAAATTTGGAAGGATAATCAATTACGTCTGAAAGACTAAAAGACTAAGAACTTTGAAATTTGGAAGATCAATTAACGAGTTTTGTCTACAATTTTAAAAGGGGTATGGCTGTTGTGTACTCAAGTACACGGTGTACTTGAGTCCACTTGCAAACTTCCACATATGGATAAATAACATATTGCACGCTTATATACCAACTAGCCATTACAGCCTAGTGGTCGCCCCTTTCATTGTTTTCCATAATAACCAAAAAGTGTATCATGGATAGTCATAAAAGTGCAAGATTAAATAATGAAATGTATGAAATTTAGTCATAAAAGTGCAAGATTAAATAATGAAATGTATGAAAAAAAAATTAAAAATTAGGAACAGTTTATCTAGATTATAAAAGTACAAGACTAATAACCAAAAGGTGTATCATTGATAGTCATAAAAGTGCAAGTTTAAATAATAAAATGTGTCAAATTAATAACAATGTTTTAAAAAAAATTAGGAACAGTTATGGTAGATTATAAAAGTACAAGTACTAATAACCAAAATGTGTATTTTAATTGTCATAAAAGTGCAAGAATAAATAAAAAAATGTGTGAAATTAATAACATTTTTAAAAAAAATTAGAAACAGTTTATTTAGATTATAAAGGTGCAAGTACTTATAATCAAAACGTGTACCTTTAATAGTCATAAAAGTGTAAGCTTAAATAATTAAATGTGTAAAATTAATATATAATTTACACTTTTTATTAATAGAACATACACTTTTCAGTTATAATCATTAATAGATCATACACTTTTCAGTTATAATAACATACATTTTTTATTAATATATAACTTACACTTTTCATTAATAGATCATACACTTTTCAGTTATAATAACATATATTTTTCAGTTATAATAACATACATTTTTCATTAATATAACATACACTTTTAAGTTATAATAACATACACTTTTCAGTTATAAGAACATACAATTTTCATTAAAAAGACTGTTGCACTTTTCAATATAGTAACGTACATTTTTCATTTAAAAAATAAAGATGCACTTTTCAATATACTAACATACACTTTTTCAAAATAAAAATCGAAAAATAAAAATCGAAAAAAAAATATCGAAAAAAAATTCAAAAAAAAAGTCAAAATTCAAAAAAAAAATTCAATAAAAATATTTTTTAAAAAAAAAGTCAAAATTGACAGTTGACTGGTCAACGGTCAACAGTTGACTACTCAAAGTCCACTCAAGTACACCATGTACTTGAGTGTATACAAGACTTTGGCTTTTAAAAGATTTTGTTTTTATAAAAGTTGACTGATTATTTAATACATATAATTTTGCTGATTAATTAAATTGAAGAGTAGTTTAGTGCAAATACAATATAATATTGTAGTTCATATATTGTATAATATTAGTTCAAATATTAAATAGGTACATATAAGTAAGTGGTACACAAGAGTGCAGTCAGTTAAAAAAAAAAAAAAATGGGGGGTGAACTCAACCTCAGGATGTGAACTCGCCCTGTGGGTGAAGACATGAAAAACGGGGGCATTTAGCCGTGTCTTTACCAATGGGCTAAATGGTGTTTGATGAGGAATTTAATTATCTAAGATTCCGTTAAAAATTTTATATTTAGTGATATTTATGTTGAGATATACATTGTATATAAAAAAAATTAATTAAGTAAATCTTACCAAATCTATATAAGTGAAAATATTATCAAATCTTTTCTTATTAACTATCTTAAATTAATATTATAACTTACTCCTTAATACGTGATTTCATAAGCCTAAAATAAATTACTTTGCAGGTCATTTATAGGGATTATAATCATTTAATTGAATTACAAAAATGAGTTATTTCAAATTTGACAAATCCCGATTTTTTCAAACAAAATCTCTCTCTAGTCTTTTTTTTTTTTTTTAGATAAGTATAATGTTAATGCAATTGTTTAAATATAATAAAAATTGTGAGAATGGAATTATATCTTAATTGTGTGCATAGAGTAGATAAGAAATACTCTCTTCTATTCAAAAAAATATGTCATATCATAAGCTCATACACACATTTTAAGAAAAATATTGACTTTCTACTATATTCTTAATTAATTACTTTGTAATTTTTAAAAACTATATATTATTATCTAAGTAATTATTAATGAATTTAAGAGTAAATTGAGAAAAAACACATTTAATTGACATTAAAAAATGCAAAACGAGATTTAAATTGAAAATAAAATGAAAAGTACATTTAAATTGAATATATAGGAGGAAGTAATATTAATGCAATTGTTTGAATATAACGAAAATTGTAAGAATAGAATTCTATTTTAATTATGTGTATAGTGTTATTATTTATTTTTATCTAAATTAAAAAAATATATATAAATAAAATAGAGAATAAAATAGATAAAGTGAAAAGAAGATATATTTAAAATATACTATACCGACAACCTAAAAAGAAAAACAAACACACTTTGAATGTATAAAGTATTATTAATACAATTGTCTGGATTTTGAAAAATTTATCTTAATGATATGCCTAGGGTAGATGAACACTATAAATAAGACAATTTTATTGTTTGAAAATCATCCAAATTTTTTTTTTATTGACTCAATATGACTTCTTATAATTTGGCTCATTTTATTCTCTTCGTCATGGTGGTTTTTGCGTTTTTGTTTGGTTCTCATGAATGTAAGTATTTATAAATAAAGTAATTTATTACTTAAAACTTTTTCACATATGAAATTAATTTGTGAACAGGTTACAAGGATGATAGCAGGAAGCTTAAAAACATTGATAATAGTATTTCTAATTCAAAAAGAATGGTTTGTCTTTTTACCAAGGACCCCGAACAATGCCTTTCTTTTAAAGACGGGTGTTGGTGTTGTAATATGCCGGGGAATCAAGACTGTTGGGCCACTCAAGATGTATGCTTTGAACAATGTCCAGCCTCATAATTTGAATTTATTTAATATTTTATTATAAATTGTATGTTAATTCCAATAAAAACTGATATATAAGGCTATAATATTTATGTTCATTCTTTCTTTGGTGTTATTTAAAATGAGAATTACTATTCTCTATTAGTATTGTTTTTGTCATATGAAATCTAGTACGGAGTATTTTTTTTATATTGTTTTTCATGGGGAAAATCTGGTCAATAAAAATCTTAAAAATAAGCAACAAAACTTAAAATTAAAAAAAAGCATCATTAGTCACTACCCTTGTGTTGATTTGAAATTCTTAATCAAAGAAATTACTCTCAGGTCCAAATTTTTTGGTTCATCCCTTCAACTTTATTAAATCTATTTTAGCCTTCATTTATTAATTAAATATATTGGTCCCTAACGAGTAGTAGTGAATAGTTAAAGTCTAGAGAAAATATGGGTGAATAGACTTTAAAACCTTTTTAAATAGAGTTAAGTCACTCAACTATATACTTAGTCCGCTGGATTGATTGGTCTGTTGATCCAACGTACCTACTAGGTACTCCCTCTGTCCCACAAGTGTTTGCACCACAAGATGGACACACTTTTTTAAAAAAAATTGTAATGAGTGGAGTGTTGATCAGGGGTAGTAATAATTTTGTAGAAATACATGCATGTAACAGCGTGGCGTAGGATTCGACATTAGGGGTTTTTTATTCCAGTAGAAGATGAAGAGCTTCGTCGAGTTTTCCTGATTTTAGGGTTGAATTCAGAGAATTGGAATTGGGGATTGGAGTGACAGTTAAATTAATTCACACAATTCTCACTTAAACTTTTTCTTAGTGAAAACTGATTTAAAATGACGAAGATAATACCTTTTTAATAATTTTTTTAAAAATAAGTACCTTGTGATGAAAATAATGGTTCCAATTTAGTGAATTCATTGAATGATGCTATGTGTTAATACAATGAGCTGTACATTAGAGTTGACGATGATGTCGTGGGATCGGTAATCTCGGAAAGAGATCTTCAACAGGATGATCCTCTTTCATCATACCTATTTATTTTTTGTTCAGAAGGTCTCTCAGCTTTGCTTAAACATGCAAATCAACATGGGCTAATCCATATATGTAGAGTTAACTCTTGTTTGCCGATGATTCATTATTGTTTTGTAGGGCGTCGACTCAAAAGACCATGGCAATGAAAAATACTCTTCTCTCTTAGTAATGGAGTTTTGAAGTTTAGTTTTGTAAACTTTTATGTATATGTGTGCACATATTTTGCACATTCATACATGCACATTTTTTGCACGCCCGCATGTACACATTTCGTGCATATATGTTTTACGCACAGTCCGTACATGCACATTTTTTGCACGCCCGTATGTGCACATTTCATGCAAATTTTGTACATATATGTTTCACGCACAGTCCGTACATGCACATTTTTTGCACGCCCGTATGTGCAAATTTTGTGCATATATATTTCACGCACAGTCCGTACATGCACATATTTTGCACGCCCGTAGTGGTGCTTTTCCATCATTATCGCTCTAATACTCTGGGATTGTGGCCTTCTTTGGCTATCTGACGATCAAGCCAAAGGTGGCTGAAATCAGCATCCACCGAGCGAATCTAGACACTGTAGACTTTGACAAATTTGGCGGCGTGCTCACTGTACAAATCACAGTTGTCGTCAAGGCAGTGAACGACAACGAAAAGGCTTTTGCGAGTTATTACGACACAAAATTAGCCTTAAGCTTTCGGGCCAGAAACTAGCCTATTTGGTTTCGGGCCAGAAAATTAGCCTTAACGCTAACGACTCAGTGGAATTCAAATACCAGGGACGATCCTACTCCATTTATCTCACTTCAGAGGAAGTAGAGACTGTCAACAGGAAAGGCAAAATTGATTTCGAATTCAAAGTGACGATCATGACTCGATGGAGAGTCTGGCGTCTTTGTTCAGTCAAGTATGTGTTGAATGTGGATTGCAAACTCGGTTTGCCTATTGATAGGTCTACCGTATGTCCACGTGGTTGTAGTTCTAGGTCTAAAAATTAAAAAAAAAAAAATATTTTGTCTCTTTTCATGGTTGCCTGCTCCTGGCAGCAATCAAGATTTTTTTTGACTAAAAGATGAATAACAATATCTTAGTTTATGTGTATAAAGTATATTGTTACATTGTAGTACATCTTCCATTTCGTATTGTTTATGCTGTAAATATATAAGTATGAAAGCTAAAATTAAAATACAAATTGTTGTCTTTCTTAATTTTGTTTGATACAGTATTATGGAAGTGAAAGAAGAAACAAATTGTTCTCTTTCGAAAATTCATACATTTGTACATGTTTTAAAGTAAATCTCCACGATGGATTGAAAATCCTACTTCAATTTTGCTCTCTTCCTTAGTATTCCTTCCTAGTTCCTATCAAGTCAAAACTTACAACTGAAGATGTAATTTTTATAGTATTATTTTTACAATAATGTTTTTTGGTTGGATGTTACACGATAAAATGTTTTTTTTCTTTCTTGTAATGAATAAAATACAAATGTCATGTGCACATTTTGTGCACGATTCGTACGTGCACATTTCGTGCATATTTTGTACACGATCCATACGTGCATATTTTGTGCACGATCCGTATATGTATGTTTCATGCACGGTCTATATGTACACTTTTCATACTTATTTTAAGAGTTTTTTTTTTTTTTAACATTAGGTGCTTTTTACACCTCCATTTTTTACATTCTAATGCTAACTTTTTTCAGAGTTACTATTAGGTGCAAAATGGGTGGTAAAATGCTCTTTATACCTTCTATAAAATTAATGTTACTCCCTCACCCATTTCCATTATGCAAAAACTCATTTACTCAAAAAATGCTAGAAGAAGGACTCATTTTTCTTGTTCGTCCAGACCTACAAAATCTCAGGACCGACTCTGGTATCAAAGTCCTTTTAATTTGGTGCGGGTTCATTATTATCTCTCTAATTTTAGTAGTAGTGGGCATAGTCGGGATTGTGGTCTTCTTTGACTTTTTGACGATCAAGCCAAAGGTTCCTCAAATCAGCATCCGCTGAGTTAATCTAGACACCTTAGACTTTGACAAATTGGGCGTCGTGCTCACTATATAAATCAAAGTCGTCGTTAGGGTAGTGAATGACAACGAAAAAGTTTATGCAAGTTATTACAACACAAAATTAGCCCTAAGCTTTCGAGGTAAAAAAATAGCCGACTTGTTGGCCCCGGCGTTCGATGTTAATGCCAACCAATCATTGGAACTCAACTACGCGCGATCATCCTATTCCATTTCTCTCATTTCAGACCAAACAGGTGTTGTCAACTTGTCGTTTAAAAAAGACAACATAAATTTCGAATTCAAAGTGACAATCAAGACACGATGAAGAGTCTGGCATCTTGGTTCAGTTAAGTTCATGTTGAATGTGGATTGCAAACTCTATTAGCCTATTGATAAGTCTACCTATGGGGTATTGTATATATTCATGCGGCAATGGGGTAGGAGTATTATTTTTTTGGTAAGGTTATCTACACCTCCATTTTTGTTAACCGCACTCCCGCTCCTATCTATTTTTTTCCTTTATATCATTAATGTTTGACTGGTGGCCCAAAAAGAGCAAAAATAGCAGCCCATTTCCTTTTATTAATTTCGGCCCAAGTAGGCAGCCCATATAATTACATGCCACGGTTATACACAGTCACACACAGACTTATTGTGGATAATATTATCTTAAAAATGTAATTTGATAAATGTTGTAAGGGTAAAAATTATGTGAATTGTTTTCTTTTTTTTGGAGTGTGCAAATAATGTTGGGACGCCGGTTAAGAAATGTGTGCAAATAATCACGGGACAAAAGGATTATTATTTTTTGGGTAGATTATCTACACCTCCATTTTGTTAACTGCACTCCCGCTTCTATTTATTTTTTTCCTTTATATCACTAATGTTTGATTGGTGGCCCAAAGGAGCAAAAATAGCAGCCCATTTCCTTTAATTAATTTCGGGCAGCCCATATAATTAAGGCCACGGATAAATGCCCCCTATTTATTATGTGTTCACCCTCCAGATGACTTCACCCCCGTAAAATACCACATATAACTTTTTCCCCTTCCCCACAATTAATATACAATACAAAATGTTTTGATTTCACCCACAATTTAAAAAAACTCATCTTAGAGCGAAATCGTGCAATTTCCGTTGTTATGGGAAATGATTTACACTTTTAGTTGTTGAAGAAACTTGTTTTTTTGCACAAAATGGGGGCATTAGGAGACGAAATGTCGAAATTTGATTTTTCTATTCCTTCTCGAGTCTGTTCGTCGAGTTAGGTGACAGAACTCGACCAAGACTTCCACATTTTTTGCATAAAACTCAGTGACAAACTTCCACATTGTTGTGCAAAACTCAGTGACAAACTTCCACATTTTCACACAAAACTCGGTGACAAACTTCCACATTTTCACACAAAACTCAGTGACAAACTTCCACATTTTCACACAAAACTCGGTGACTAACTTCCACATTTTTACACAAAACTCGGTGACAAACTTCCACATTTTTGCACAAAACTCGGTTACAAACTCCCTCATTCGCAGATTTGTCATGCTCATCTTTATCATATTCTTCCTCTATGTAATCTTCCTTACCATCAACCAAACTCTGTTAAACAAAACAAAAATTTTAATTTACTAATGTTTGAAAAAAAATTCAGAAAAGTGATACATAATGTGGAATTATTTTCCGAAAATTGAGATATAATGTGGAACTATTGTTCGAAAATTGACACATAATGTGAAAGTTTTTTTCGACAATTTAGATATTATGTGGAAGTGTTTTTCGAAATTTGAGATATTGTGTGGAAATTTGTTACGACATTTGATACATTATGTGGAAAGGGAGGATTACAAAGCCTTTTTGTTTAAAGTGGTGAACTCAACACCTATGGGGTAGAAAGGTCATTATACCCATTAATTCAAAAACTAAATTGGAGTGAAGGGTCAACACATAATAAATGAGGGGAATTTATTAAATGCATGCTCAATGTTGATGGTCCTTTTTGGTGGCCCAACTGCCCAAGTTTAGAATCAAAGGGAGAGAAGAAGCTGGAACACTGTAGGAAGCGGCCCATCTAAGAATTAAACACCCTTTAGCCCATTACTAAAAAAAGGCCGAAGCCCATTTTTGAAGTTAAGTTACCCAGTTTCATGGGCTAGTGAAGTGGAATATACCAAATATGGACTTTTAATCCTACCCAAATTTATTTTTGGGTGGGACTATTTACACCTCCATTTCGGTTTAGAACACTCCCCCGATTGATGCACTCCCCTTAAAATTTGTCAGGATAGATGCACCCTCGAATTATCTTAAATACCCTTTTGTCCTAAAAATCTATCTACTAAACACACCTCACCCCCAAAAACTCTAATTTTCCCTCTCTCTCTTCCTCTCTTCTTTTCTGCTTTCCCCTTTCCCACCTCCACCGTCGTTTCTTCCCCCTCCACCACCCCCATCGCTGGCCACCACCCTCCCTCCCCCTCCACCACCCCCATCGCCCGTGCCCTCCCTCCTCCCTTCCCCTCCACCAGCCCTGCCCTCCCTCCCGTCAGCAGAAACAAAAATATATATATATATATCTCCTTACCCCCCACCCCCTACCCCCAATTGTCGTCGGCCTCTCCGATTAACGGCCCCCGCTCCCGTCCATCGGCCAAATTTCAGGTTTGTTTTTATTTTTCTTAATTTCGACCACTCAATGTCGATCCAAATACACCCCGTCCACAACAGGGTGTCGACGAGTGTATTTTTGGTCGACCTTGAGTGGTTGACGAGTTTTGTTAATTTTTTTTTCTTCTTTTTCGTAATTTCGACCACTCAAGGTCGATCCAAATACACCCCGTCGACAACAGGGTGTCGACGATTGTATTTTTGGTCGACCTTGAGTGGTCGACGAGTTTTTTAATTTTTTTTTTCGATCAACAAATATCGATCATGTACAATCTCGTCGACAAACCAATGTCGACGAGAGTGAATATGGTTGACACTGGTTCGTCGAAATTTAAAAATAAAATTTGAAATTTTTATAAGTTCTGAATTGTTTGTTGTTTTTTGTTTGGTGGTGGTGGTGGCGGCGGCGGCGGCGGCGACTGGATAAAACTGAGGTGAAGGAGGGATGCCATTTGTAATGGGGGTGCATTTAGTAGTGTAATATGATTCGATTGGTATTTTTGATTTTTTACATCATTATTTTATTATTAAACTCATAGGGGGAGTGTTCTAAACCGAAATGGAGGTGTAAATAGTCCCACCCTTTATTTTTTGCCTTCATTCTATTTGACCACTTTTAAATGTAATAAAAATTAAGAAGAAAGAAAAAAAACTTCAAATCTCATATTTTTTCATTCTTCTTTTCAATTTATATTTCAAATCTCATATTCCCTCTAATTATTCTCAATTTATATTTCAAATCTCATATTTCCTCTCATTATTCTCTTATTCTTCTTTTCAATCTCCTTTTCAAATCTCATATTCCCTCTCATTATTCTCTTATTCTTCTTTTCAATCTCTACACTTAAATTCTCTCATTTTTTTCTGATAATGTAATTGAAAGTTGGATTGAAGGTAAAAAACATATTTCTATTATATTCACTTGTTTGATTTTGTTGGTATTTGATATTTTATCATAGTGAATTCAAGTGGATTTTTTTTTTAGGTTTACACCCAAAATCTTTGTGTATTGGGCTTGTTTGAGGCTGTTTAGAGTTGTTTACTGGGCTTGTTTGAGGTTGTTTAGAGCTGTTTAAAGTTGTTTAGAGTTGTTTATGGTTGTTTACTGGACTTGTTTGGGGTTGTTTAGGGTTGTTTGAGGTTGTTTATGGTTGTTTACTGGTCTTGTTTGGGGTTGTTTAGAGTTGTTTAGGGTTGTTTATTGGGCTTGTTCGATGTTGTTTAGGGTTGTTTAGTAGAGTTGTTTAGGGTTGTTTAATGTGATTGTTTACGATTGTTTAATATGGTTGTTTAGAGTTGTTTAATGTGATTGTTTATGGTTGTTTTTTTTTTTTAATCAATTAAATAAAATAAGGTCATTTTTGTATATTTTATATAAGTAAGGTCATTTTTTATAAGTAGTATTAGGCCATTTCTGAAATTATCCCGCTCAGTGAAGGAACTAAAATTTGCTGGCATTTAATTTAATGCAACACAACAATGATAATTTGAGTAAATGAGTGTGGATTGAAAATAAAATGACTGCAAATAATATTATCTTAAAAATAAACAAATTGGAGCAGAGAGTGTTCATTTTATTAAGAGTTTCAAAGCAACGCAATGCCAGCGATATATATATTTTTTTATTTTAAGTTTTGTTGCTTATTTTCAGGAGATGAAAAACAATACCAAAAGAGAATAGTAATTCTCATTTTAAATAACACCAAAAAAATGAACATAAAAGAGAATAGTAATTCTCATTTTAAATAACACCAAAAAAAAATGAACATAAATATTATTGATTAATGGTAGCGCCATATATAAATTTTTATTGGAATTAATATACAATTTATAATATAATACTGTATTAAATAAATTCACATTATTTGGATGGACATTCTTCAGCATATATCTTGGGTGCCCCGACAATCTTAATTGTTGATTCACGGCATATTACAACAACATCCAGTGGCGGACCCAGAAATTTAAATTTGGGGTACAATAAATAATTTTTAAAATATATTTAATATTTATTGTCGGTTAATGTAGATCAATTATGTTTCTACTGAATTATTGATGCTTTGTCTATTCGAAAATGAGTCTAGTCCCAACTAAGGATTTTTTTACAAAATAGTTAAAAAAAGAAAGTGAGTAAAAAATACTAGTAAATAAATAGACAAGTGAGTAAAAATATACTAAATTATATTTGGCTCACACTAGAAGTTTTATAAGAAAAATATACCATTTTCGTCCAAATTTATTATGTTCATTTTTTCATGTATTAATTTTAATAAATATTGATTAATTTATGTAAAAAATATATATGTTAAGGGTATACTTGAGTATTGTGGAAGTTACTTATCGATAAAATGATAAATACAGTGAATGTTTATGAATAAAAATAATGACAATTTGAACAAATAAGTAATAATTGGATAGTGAAGATAAAATAATTTGAATAATATTATTTTTAAAAGACGAATGAAAATAATTAAATTGAATAGATTAATATTTAAATATATTAAAATTAAAAATTTAATATTTATAATTTGACAAAACTGAGAATCAAGCCCATTAGCAATGTGGCCCAATTGTTAATGTGAATTTTTGCAAATACGCCTATGGTAATGGGATATATTAGTATATATAATGCCTATCAGTATACAATATTTTTTTCATTTTGGGGGTACAACTGTTCCACGTAGGTCCGCCACTCCGCCACTGACAACACCAACACCCATCTTTATAAGTATAACCACAATATAACCAGCCTCTTTAGGGTCCTTTTTTTAAAAGACAAATCATTCTCTTTGAATTAGAAATACTGTTATTAATGTTTTTAAGTTTTCAGTTGCTACTGTTCTCATAACCTGTTCACAAATTAATTTTATATTAAAACTTATTAAGTAATTACTTTATTATTATATATATATATATACTTATCTTCATGAGAACCAAACAAGACCCCAAAAACTACCACAAAGAAGAGAATAAAATGAGCCAAATTATAAGAATTCATTGAGTCAATAAAGTTTTTTCAGGATGGTTTTCAAACAACAAATTTAAGTTGTTTTGGAATTTTTTCCGAACATATTCAGTTTGTTTTGGAAAAAAATTAGAACATATTGGGTTTGTTTTGGAAAAAATTTCGAATATCTTGTTATTTTTGAACATGTTTGTTCTGAAATTTTTTTCGAACATGTTTATTTTTGTTGAAATTTTGGAGTTTTTTTTGTTGAAGAATGATGTTTGTTTTAGTGGTGGTGGAGATAATTATGTGAAATAGAATGGGTGGGTGTACTCATCTTCGTTTTTTTCATAAATTTTACCCTAGAGGTATATGGGACAATTCACATGTTTTGAAAGATTAAAAAAATATTTGGTGGGTGTACTCATAGGAAATCCGGTGCATTTAGCCGCACCCTAATATTATCTTAAAAATGAAATTAGATAAATGTTGTAGAGGTAAAAATTATGTGAATTATTTCATTTTTTTGAGTATGCAAATAATGTTGGGACGTTAAGGAATGTGTGCAAATAATCACGGCACGGAAGGAGTATTATTTTTTGGGTAAAATTATCTACACCTCCATTTTTGTTAACTGCACTCCCGCTCCTATTTATTTTTTTCCTTTATATCACTAATGTTTGATTAGTGGCCCAAAGGAGCAAAAATAGCAGCACATTTCCTTACGCCAACTTACAAGGTTCTTAATTACATCTTGGTAGTGGCTTCAGATTGGTTGATTCTAGTTACCTTGCCACCTTAACGAGTTTGAAATGATTTAGAAATAGAGCTAAGTATAAGTTTGGAATGATTTCGAAAGAGAGCAAAGTATGAGTCTTTTTTATAAATTTTCTCTTTAAATTAAACACATGCACGCATATATATATATATATGTATGCATAATATTTATTCATTTTACTTATTCAAAGCCACATTTTGGTACGTATGAATATTAATAATTCCTACTTCGTATACTGTATTCAAAACGTACCACATTTCAACAAAAAAAAATCCAATTTCGTTCTCGATCACTCCCAATTTCAATATAATGCCAATGGCAGGATTTCGTTCAAGCGAACATACGCACCCCTTAATTTGGTGCGTCTCCATCGTAATT
This sequence comes from Galeopsis tetrahit, assembly GCA_963675135.1. Lineage (NCBI taxonomy): Eukaryota > Viridiplantae > Streptophyta > Magnoliopsida > Lamiales > Lamiaceae > Galeopsis > Galeopsis tetrahit. The sequence goes on along the minus strand of OY776125.1, from coordinate 11,348,557 downwards.
GCTATAATCGCAGCTGTGGTGGTTATTATCGGGACTGTGGTCTTCATTGGCTACCTAGCAATGAAGCCAAACATGCCTCATATGAGCATCCTCCGAGCGAATATAGACGCGACGTGCTCACGATACAAATCACGGTGGCCTTGACAACCAAGAGGCTCGTGCAAAATGAAAACTTAGAGTTGGACGAGTATTTAATTAGCAGATGCAGATCCTAAATTATTATTAGTAAATTAAACACATCCAATTTCACGCCCATTTTATTCCTTGCTTTCGTGGAAATATTATCACTAGCCAACAACTCCGATTCCTCTTCTTGTCAATTCAGCCTATTTCGATTGAAAAAAGAACACAATATTTGCAAAAAAAAAAAAAGTAGGGAATGGGAGATCAAGGACCCCCTGTCAGTAGAAACAAGTACCATGGATGGGCGAAGCAGAAGCAGAGGATGCGTCCCTGCGATGGTTGATGTTACGGCGATCCCTTTTTTATTTTAGGTATTTTCCTTATAATGATGAAAATAGTATTTCCAGTTTAATTTTCTGCTAATACAAATTACCATTGAAGTAATTGTTCCAATTGGAGGATAATGCAAATTCTGTTTTTTTTTTTTCCCCTTGAGGGAAGACCAATCCAGTAAAATATGGTTGATCCTGTTGATTATTTAGCTTCAATTCAAACATGCTCAATTTATTTGTACTCTATTTGGAACCACACAAATCATGAGCTTTAGTAATTTTCATTATCTGTTTTCTGATTGGTTTTATTTGATTACCCTAAACTCCAATTTTTGTTTATGCTCCCTAAAGGCTTGCTTGTAAATTTCGTGGTTGAGAAGAACCGAATTTCAATAGGGGAAGCAGCTGATGCCATTGGCATTCCCAGAATGCTATATCTGATTTTGTCTTGTAAATAACTGATTTTTTTGTTCTCTTTTGAATAATTTTTGTGAAATTGTCTTCAAATATCACATTAGATAAATAGTCACTTCATAATTCGTAGTAGTTAATTAGAAATACAGTTCCTATACCGTACTGAATTCACCCTGGTATATCCCTTCATCAAAGAACAATTAAACAACTATACTGGTTTTGGATTAGCAGAGAAAGTTGTACTTTTTGGTGCTTCATAAATAGTGCACTAACTTTCGACACATAATTTTTGTCTGAAACTGCGACGCAATAAAACAACTGAAGACGTAATTTTTACTCAGTCGTCGGCCTAGACATTTCTGTTGTTGAGCCAGAAATGAAGCAATGTTGAAAGTTAGTGTACTATAATTTGTAAACTTAGTGCACCAAAAGTGGATAAGGCCATATTTGTAATCTCCCCAATTTATGCGCAGGTATTCTGGAGCAGTGATGTGTAGGTTTCTAATGCTTTACTGGGACATGCCCTATGCTTCAGGTTCCAAGAAGCATCTTGCTAAATCATTGAAGAAGACCCTGCGCTTTACATTCATCCAGTTTAGCGGATGATTCACGATTTTCCAGAGCACTGAAGATAAACAGACAGCATTCGAGAGAGTTCATACTACTAATTTTGGTATGTAATGTCCTATAACTTTTTCTGGTGAGAAACAAATCTCTGTTTTACTTTCTTAAAAAAAATCTCAAATTTTGCTGGGTTCTTTTATTTATTTTTTTACTTTTGGGGAAATTTTTAATGATATGAATTTTGACAGATTGCTTTGGTCTAAAACCTTTCCTGTTGGGGAGAATTTTTGGACGGGCAAACTCCTACCTATTGTGCTCTGTAAGTGTAAATAGATTGGATTATGTCAGCGAAATAGATAAATTACTAAGTATTTTTATATTTCGAGTTAATCAATGGCGAAAACTGTAAAACCACTAGAAACTAAGAACCAATAAAAGTGGAATGAAAAGATTAAGTTTTGTGGAGTATGTTTAGGATTTCTTCATTGATCATAAAACTGTGTTATGATTAGAATTAATTTAGAATGATATGAGTTGTCCTTTAGATCCGATGCGCAATGAACTAGTACTGTTAATTTTCTTCTGCGGGTGGTCGTTCTTGGGTTCTCTCTCTTTTTAATACAGGTTTTATACTACTCTTGTGAACAACCAGGAATCTCTAGAGTCGAAAGGTGAATGAGACCAAAGCTACAGTCATGCAAGTTCCAATTGAAGAAGGTTCTTTGCATATGATGGGAGTAGATGTTTCTTTCTCTTGTGATCGAAGAAGAAGCGGCAAAATGTGAGTCTATTGGACCTATATTAGTAAATACACTCTCATTCTTATTTATTGTATAGGCCCATCTTAGTTTCCTATGGGCTCTCTTATAAAGCCCATTAGGGTTAGGTTAGACCTAATTCTCTCTTGTATAAATACCTCTTGTAAATCTCTTTTGTAACTAATTAAGAAATCATATTTCCAATATTGTTCATTTCTCTATATGGTATCATCGAGTCATTCGGCTCACGCCTGATCCAAATCTTAGCCGCCGCCGCCGCCGCTGCATACTCCAGCCGCCGCTCCGCCGCCGCCGCTCCTCCCTCACTGCCGCCGCCGCCTTCGTCTCAGAAGTGCCGCCGCTACCTTCTTCCCCGACGCACCACCGTCGCCATCCGTCTTACGACGCCTCACTCGCCCACTCTTCTCACACCTTTGCCACCTCACTCTCCCGCGACCGGCCGAGTGCCGACCACTACCATTCCTCAGCACCCCACACTGGTCGACCAATTGAATATAACCCCGCCGATCATAACCCCACCTACCTCCCCGCTGCTCGCCGCCACATCCGACATCCCTGTGCCGACCAATGCTCCCTTACGACCTCCTGCATCTCGCATGGTAACTCGAGCCCAGAACAACGTGTTCAAGCCAAATCCGAGGTATGGGCTTACTTCTGTCATCACTTCTGACATTGAACCGAGCTGTGTGTCACAGGCACTCAAGGACAAAAACTGGCGAACAGCCATGTCGGCTGAGTTTGATGCCCTTCTCCAGAACGGCACCTGGGACTTAGTTCCTCCCAATGCATCTCAAAATGTGGTTGGCTCCAAGTGGGTGTTTCGTATTAAGCGAAAACCTGATGGCACCTTGGATAAATACAAGGCTCGTCTGGTCGCCAAAGGCTTTCATCAACGACCAGGTGTTGACTTCACTGAAACATTCAGTCCCGTTGTCAAGCCCGCCACTGTGCGAACAGTCCTCAGCATTGCGGTTACCAACAACTGGCCCCTTCGCCAATTCGATGTCAACAACGCTTTTCTCCATGGAAAGCTCTCAGACACAGTCTTCATGGCTCAACCTCCGGGCTTCAAAGACAAGACATTTCCCACCTATGTCTGTCAGCTTCGCAAATCCATCTATGGTCTAAAGCAGGCTTCTCGCACTTGGTACTATGCTCTTCGCACCTTTCTTGAAGAAATTGGATTCATCCCCACTCACTCTGATGAATCTCTGTTCGTCTACAACAACAATGGGGTGGTCGCCTACTTCCTTGTTTATGTTGACGACCTCATACTGACGGGCAACTCCTCGCCCATGCTCGCCCGGGTAGCTGCCGACCTCAGTACAAAATTTTCAGTCAAGGACCTTGGTCCTCTATCCTATTTCTTGGGAGTTGAAGTTCTTCGCTCTACAACGGCATGCCTGCTCTCCCAACGCAAATACGTCACTGATCTGCTCGCCCGATACAACATGATCGACTCTAAACCAGTCCAAACTCCACTATCCACCTCTGCTCGCCTTACTCTCTCGGATGGCACCTCTCCCACTGACTCCACTCAGTATCGTCAAGTGCTCGGCAGCCTTCAGTATCTCCAGCTCACCAGACCTGACATCGCCTTTGCCGTCCATAAGCTATCTCAGTTCATGCATGCACCCACCATCACGCACTGGAATGCCGTCAAACGTCTGCTCCGCTACCTCAATGGTACAAGGGATGTTGGAATCAACATTACCCCATCCTCATCCTCCTCGCTCCACTGCTTCACGGATGCTGACTGGGCAGGCGACCGTGATGATCGCACTTCCACAAGTGCCTATGTCGTCTTTTTGGGGGCCAATCCTATCTCATGGTCGTCCAAAAAGCAGAAGTCTGTTGCTCGCTCTTCCACTGAGGCCGAATACAGAGCCATTGCCGCAGCAGCCTCTGAAGTACAGTGGCTAACATCCTTACTTAAAGAACTACACTTCCCCGACTCTCCGGTGCCAGTCATCTACTGTGACAACATTGGGGCCACCTACTTATGCTCAAACCCTGTGTTTCACTCACGAATGAAACACATTGCCATCGACTTCCACTTTGTTCGTGACCTCGTCAAAACGGCTCGGCTCCGCATCTCGCATGTCTCCACTGCCGACCAGCTTGCCGATGCCCTCACCAAGCCTCTCTCCGGTGCTCGTCTTCAGCTTCTTATGACCAAGATTGGACTATCCTACGGTACTCCATCTTGAGGGGGCATATTGGACCTATATTAGTAAATACACTCTCATTCTTATTTATTGTATAGGCCCATCTTAGTTTCCTATGGGCTCTCTTATAAAGCCCATTAGGGTTAGGTTAGACCTAATTCTCTCTTGTATAAATACCTCTTGTAAATCTCTTTTGTAACTAATTAAGAAATCATATTTCCAATATTGTTCATTTCTCTATAGAGTCCTTGTTCTTTGTGTTGCTCTTTTTTCCTGTGGTGTTTGACCATGCATGTTTTTTTTGTGCCTTTACATATTGAGGATACTACTACTATATATAATTCCAAGCGGTATCTTAAAAAATATTATATCCTGTTCCGTCAAAAAAAGTATATCCTGTATTGATGTCCTTTTTGATGCCCAGGAAGCTGTTGAGAATGTGCATGCATCTGCTTACTTGTGTTTTATACAACCAATTCCTTCTTCTTGCTGTTGCCGGCAGGCACACTGAATTGTGTGAAATCCATATTTTCAACTACTGCATATACCTGCTGCTATCCTGAATTGTGTGAAATCCATGACTCATGGAATAATGGGACTTCATTTTGGATAAACCATTTTCACAAATTATTCATAACTTCGAATTATTATTTTAGTGGAGTTTTGAGGGGTAATTTTGAGGGGTAATTATTATTTTAGTCGAATTATACCTGCTTATACCCATTTTGTAAACCTTTATGTATAAAGTAAAGAATGAGTTGACTTTTGTGTATGTGTGTAGAAAAAGTAATGACATTTGTGTAAAATTGAGGATATTGTGAGGGTGGAGTTTGTAAAGGGTTTTCATTTTAAGGGTGTGAAAGTGTGGCACGTCCCAAAAAAAGAAAAGTGTGAAGTTATTGTGGGACGCAGGAGTAAATAAAATAATAATCTAATTTTGTTTAAAAAATCTAATTTTATGTTCGTATTGTTTAATTTTAATGGAGGATAAAATAATAAAATAAAATTTAAATAATTATTTTAAAATATTAAAAAAAGGCAACAGGTATCAAGTTAGTGCGACACTAGAGCCGTCAATTTGGGCCCGACCCGATGGGTCGGCCCGGTCAAACCGAAGCCCAGTATGAGTTGGGCTCCAAAATCATAGGCCCATATAGAACTGGACCTATTTGGCCCAACCCGATGGGTCCGATGGGCCTAATGGGCTAGGCTGAATTTGGCCCATCGGTCCATGGGCGGCCCATTTGGCCCGATCAAGTTTTTTTCTTTAAGTAAATAAATAATTAAAATAAGTCAAATACCTTATATTTAAATATTATTGTATTTTTTATATTATTTTGAATTTGAAATTTGAACTTATGAATTATTCATTATTATATTTAAGCTTGTTATATAATGTAATGTTATATCCTAAATGAATTATGTATAGTTAATACATTACTTAAGTATATTATTAATTATAATTATTTATATAAATAAAAATGATATGTGACCAATACATAACAAAGTTTATATATATAATTTATGCTAGAAATATTAAAATTTAAAGAAAAATCTCATGGGCTGGGCTGGCCCGCTAGGCCCAAATGGGCTAGACTGGGCTCCATTTTACTAGGTCCGACTAATTCATGGACCGGTCCGACCCAGCCCTCGAACATCGCTTAGCCTGATGGGTTGGGTTGGGCCGGGCGGCCCGATTTGCCAGCTCCAGGCGACACAGAGCGATACAATTTGACATTCAAACTATTAATAGTCCAGACGACTCAAAGAATATCCTAAGAAAATTCCTTAAAAACCATCCAGAAAAAACTTTATTGACTCAATGAATTCTTATAATTTGGCTCATTTTATTCTCTTTGTGGTAGTTTTTGCTGTATGTTTGGTTCTCATGAATGTATATATATATATAATAAAGTAATTTATTACTTAATAAGTTTTGATGTAAAATTAATTTGTGAACAGGTTATGAGAATAGTAGCAACAGAAAGCTTAAAAACAAACATTAATAACAATATTTTTTAATTCAAAGAGAATGATTTGTCTTTGAAAAAAGGACCCTAAAGACTGCGGTTATACTTATAGAGACGGGTGTTGGTGTTGTAATATGCCGGAAAATCAAGAATCAAGATTGTTGGAGCATCCAAGATATATGCCGAAGAATGTCCATTCAAATAATGTGAATTTATTTAATACAGTATTACATTATAAATTGTATATTAATTCCAATAAAAAATTATATGTAGTACTACCATTAACCAATAATATTTATGTTCATTTTTTGGTGTTATTTAAAATGAAAATTACTATTCTCTTTTAGTATTGTTTTTCATGTTGTGAAATCTGGTAACTAAACAACTGAAAAATAAGCAACAACACTTAAAATTAAAAAAAATAGTATATCACTGGCATTGTGTTGCTTTGAAACTCTTAATAAAATGAACACTCTCTACTCCAAATTGTTTCATTTTCTCTGCTCCAATTTGTTTCATTTTTAAGATAATATTATTTGCGGCATTTTATTTTCATCCACACTCATTTACTCAAATTATCATTAAATTGCTGACATTATGCCAGCAAATTTTAGTTGGAGTTGGCTATATACCCCTCCAGCCTTGTTAAATATACTCCCCAGATTTTCGTAACCCCCCTAAAATGGCACACGTTGGATACACTCCCCGTAAAATACCTAATCTACCCTTATAGATACACTCCCCCTATTAAATCATAAAAAACCCTAATTTTCTTTCTTTCTTCTTCCTCCTCACCCCCCCAACACTTCTTCATCCTCATCCTAAAACTAAGCGCCGCCTCCTCTAACACCGGCTCCGCCCAACACCGCCACCTTCCAGCCTGAAGGTAGGTTTCGTTTTTTTTTTTTACTTTTCTGCTCATGCGACGGCGGCGCCCCCTTGCCTAGCGCCGGCCGCCGCGAAGCCTCCTTCACCCCGCGCCGCCTCCCAGCACGCCGCCTTCTCTCTCGCCGCCGTCGAAGGTAGGGATTTTTTTTTTCTGTTTTCTTTGCGGCGGCACTGCCCCTTGCCCAGCGACGCCGCCGCCCCCTCCTCCCTCACTCACGACAACGTCTCTGCCCTCCTTCTTCACGGCGGCTTTCCTCTTTTCTTCCTTTTTTTTCCTCTTCTGTGCGTTTTTTTCTTTTCTCGACAACTTACGGTCGAAGGTATACACTCTCGTCGACAAACCAGTGTCGACGAGAGCGTTGTTTGTCGACACTGGTGTGTTGACGAGAGTGTTGTTTGTCGACACTTGTGTGTTGACGAGAGTGTTGTTCGTCGACACTGGTGTGTTGACGAGAGTGTTGTTCGTCGTTAAACCAGTGTCGAAAAATGTATTTTTTTTAAAAAAAATCTAATTTTTTCTTTTTAAAATGTCTGGAGGTTCGAGGCGGCAGCGACGGCCGGAAACGGCGACGGTAGCTCCTTCAATTAGGGTTAGGGTTGAAAAGTGAGAGGGGAGTGTATTTAGTAGGATTATTTTTGTATAAGGATAGTTTAGACATTTTACATGATTATTAAATTAATAAATGGGTAGGGGGAGTATACTTAACAAATTTGGAGGGGTATATAGTCAACGCCTTTTAGTTCCTTCACTGAGCCCATGAAACTGGGCAACTTAACTTCGAAAATGGGCTTCGGCCTTTTTTTTACTAATGGGCTAAAGGGTGTTTAATTCTTAGATGGGCCGCTTCCTACAGTGATCCAGCTTCTTATCTCCCTTTGATTCTCAACTTGGGCCACCAAAATGGACCATCAACATTGAGCCTGCAATTAATTATATGGGCTGCCCGAAATTAATTAAAGGAAATGGGCTGCTATTTTTGCTCCTTTGGGCCACCAATCAAACAGTAGTGATATAAAGGAAAAAAAATAAATAGGAGCGGGAGTCCAGTTAACAAAAATGGAGGTGTAGATAATCTTACCCAAAAAATAATACTCCTTCCGTCCCGTGATTATTTACACACATTCCTTAACGGGCGTCCCAACATTATTTGCACACTCCAAAAAAAGAAAATAACTCACATAATTTTTACCCTTACAACATTTATCTAATTTCATTTTTAAGATAATATTATCCTCAATAAGTCTGTGTGTGACTGTGTATAACCGTGGCATGTAATTATATGGGCTGCCTATTTGGGCCGAAATTAATCAAAGGAAATGGGCTGTTATTTTTGCTCCTTTTAGCCACCAATCAAACATTAATGATATAAAGGAAAAAACATAAATAGGAGCGGGAGTGCGGTTAACAAAAATGGAGGTGTAGATAACCTTACCCAAAAAATAATACTCCTACTCCATTGCCGCACGAATATGTACAATACTTCATAGGTAGACTTATCAACAGGGTAACGGAGTTTGCAATCCACATTCAACATGAACTTAACTGAACCAAGATATATGCCAGACTCTTCATCGTGTCTTGGTCGTCACTTTGAGTTCGAAATTTATTTTGCCTTTCTTAAACGACAAGTTGACAACACCTATTTAGTCTGTGTGAAATTTCATAACAAGAAGAAATTGAATAGAGTGCATATTGAGAGAATTTAGAAATATAGAAAGAATTACATTGGAATTACATGATCAAAATCCTCTTATTATATAGAGGGAGATTTACAAAAGAGGAGTTACAACTAACAAATGAGTTATAACTAACAAAATGAACTACTCCTCTAACTAATATTAATCTTTCATTTGTTGGCTTGACTTGTTGTTATTCTTCACACCCTCCCACAAGATGAGCATGGATGGTAATCAAGCACATCTTGAACTTGTTAAAAAAACTCCAAACCATTATGAGTAGCACGACGTGGGTGCAATCATATCAACAATGAAGAGGTAGCCTTCGAGAATAGAATCCAACAACAAATTGAACATTTGAACGTGGATGTAGAGAGTGGCAAATGATGCAATTCATGCATCTAATCATGGTGAGATTTCCACCAATATTACAAAAAAAATAAAAATGTAAAGATAGAATCGTGAATAGACACGAAGAGAAAAGAAATATTGAGTATAGAAACTCACGAGCATAGAACCCACAAAGAAAATGAGTATAAAACTCAAAAAACTAAAAAACATGAGTATAGAACTCTAAGAATTCGAATCAATATGAAATCGAATCCAAAATTCACGAGCATAAAACCCGTAAAGAAGAAATCTCGAAAAGAGAAAAAATAGGATATAAATCCAAATCCATCAAAGATTTGGCATAAATGAGTATAAAACTCAAGAAATGAGTATAGAACTAAAAAAGTTTAAGAAATGAGTATAAAACTCAAAAGACACAAAAAAATTCATCCAAAACGAATTGTGAAAGCGTACCTAGATCGACAAACTTGTTTAATCGATCATAAATTAATCAATACACAACTCTGATACCATGTGAAATTTCATAACAAGAAGAAATTGAATAGAGTGCATATTGAGAGAATTTAGAAATATAGAAAGAATTACATTGGAATTACATGATCAAAATCCTCTTATTATATAGAGGGAGATTTACAAAAGAGGAGTTACAACTAACAAATGAGTTATAACTAACAAAATGAACTACTCCTCTAACTAATATTAATCTTTCATTTGTTGGCTTGACTTGTTGTTATTCTTCACAGTCTGAAATGAGAGGAATGGAATACAATAATCGCGCGTAATTGAGTTCCAATGATTGGTTGGCATTAACATCGAACGTCGGGGCCAACAAGTCGACTATTTTTTTACCCCGAAAGCTTAGGGCTAATTTTGTGTTGTAATAACTTGCATAAGCCTTTTCGTTGTCATTCACTACCCTGACAACGACTGTGATTTATATAGTGAGCACGACGCCCAAAATTTGTCAAAGTCTAAGGTGTCTAGATTAACTCAATGGATGCTGATTTGAGGAACCTTTGTCTTGATCGTCAAAAAGCCAAAGAAGACCACACTCCCGACTATGCCCAGTACTACTAAAATTAGAGAGATAATAATGAAGCCGCACCAAATTAAAAGGACTTTGATACCAGAGTCGGTCCTGAGATTTTGTAGGTTTGGACTAACAAGAAAAATGGGTCATTCTTCTAGCATTTTGTGAGTAAATGAGTTTTTGCGTAATGGAAATGGGTGGGGGAGTAAGATTACTTTTTATAGAAGGTATAAAGAGCATTTTACCACCCATTTTGCACCTAATAGTAACTTTGAAAAAAGTTAGCATTAGAATGTAAAAAATGGAGATGTAAAAAACACCTAATGTAAAAAAAAAAACTCTTAAAATAAGTATGAAAAATGTACATATAGACCGTGCATGAAACATACATATACGAATCGTGCACAAAATATGCACGAAATGTGCACGTACGAATCGTGCACAAAATATGCACGAAATGTGCACGTACGGATCGTGCACAAAATGTGCACTTGACATTTGTATTTTATTCATTACAAAAAAGAAAAAAACATTTTATCGTGTAACATCCAACCAAAAAACATTATTGTAAAAATAATACTATAAAAATTACGTCTTCAGTTGAACACATGCAAGTACAAAATATGTCTCAGACAACCATAAACTAAACATACTGCTAGCTATTAATTAATTAATTACTAATTAATATTTACATATAAAAAAAAAATCTTGATTGCAGCTGCGGCAACCATGAAAAAAGATACTAGAATTTAAGACCTAGAACTACAACCACGTGGATATATGGTTGACTTATCAATCGGCAAACGGAGTTTGCAATCCACATTCAATATGGACTTAACTGAACCAAGACGCCACACTCTCCAACGAGTCATGGTCGTCCCTTTGAGTTCAAAATCTATCTTTCCTGATCTCTTGTTGAACATGACAGCTTCTGCTAGCTATGAATTGAGAGGAATTGAATAGATTTTTGGCGGGTAGTTGATTTCCTTTGATTGGTTGTCGTTGAGATCGATCGTCGGGTCCACATAGTAGGCTAGTTTCTGGCCCCGGAGGCTTAGGGCAAGTTTCGTGTCGTAGAAACTTGCACGAGCCTTTTGGTTGTCAAAATTATCGGCCTTGACGACCACCGTGATTTGTATCGTGAGCACGCCTCTCTCAAAAAAATCCAAGGCGTCTATATTCGCTCGGCGGATGCTCATATGAGACATGTTTGACTTCATTGCTAGGTAGCCAATGAAGACCACAATCCCGATAATAACCACCACAACTGCGATTATAGCAATTACGATGGAGACGCACCAAATTAAAGGGTGTGTATGGTCGCGAGAACAAATATATTTACAACATAAACAACACGAAATGGAAGATGTACTACACTGTAACAATATATTTTATACACATAAACTAAGATACTGTTATTCATCTTTTAGCCTTTAAAAATCTTGATTGCGGCCAGGAGCAGGCAACCATGAAAAAAGACAAAACAACTTTATTTTTTTGTTTTTAGACCTAGAACTACAACCACTTGGATATACGGTAGACCTGTCAATAGGCAAACCGAGTTTGCAATCCACATTCAACACGTACTTGACTGAACCAAAACGCCAGACTCTCCATCGAGTCATGGTCGTCACTTTGAATTCGAAACCAATTTTGTTTTTCCTGTTGACAGTCTCTACTTCCTCTGAAGTGAGATGAATGGAGTAGGATCGTCCCAGGTAGTTGAAATCCACTGAGTCGTTAGCCTTAACATCGAACATCGGGGCCACCAAATAGGCTAGTTTCTGGCCCCGAAAGCTTAGGACTAATTTTGTGTCGTAATAACTCGCAAAAGTCTTTTCGTTGTCGTTCACTACCTTGACGACAACTGTGATTTGTACAGTGAGCACGCCGCCAAATTTGTCAAAGTCTACAGTGTCTAGATTCACTCGGTGGATGCTGATTTCAGCCACCTTTAGCTTGATTGTCAGATAGCCAAAGAAGGCCACAATCCCAGTTAGGACCAGTAGTATTAGAGCGATAATGATGGAAACGCACCACTACGGGCGTGCAAAATATGTGCATGTACGGACTGTGCGTGAAATATATATGCACAAAATTTGCACGAAATGTGCACATACGGGCGTGCAAAAAATGTGCATGTACGGACTGTGCGTGAAACATATATGCACAAAATTTTCATGAAATGTGCACATACGGGCGTGCAAAAAATGTGCATGTACGAACTGTGCATAAAACATATATGCACAAAATGTGCACATACGGGCGTGCAAAAAATGTGCATGTACGAATGTGCAAAATATGTGCACACATATACATAAAAGCTGAATGCAAATCACATTTCCTTTTGGCTTGACAGGAACTAGCAAGTAGGATTTTCATAACAAGAAGTGACAAGAAATTAAGAAAAAAAAACAATTTTATTCTATTAATATTAGCTTTCATAAACAACACGAAATGGAAGATGTACTACACTGTAAGAATGTAATCTATACACATAAACTAAGAATGTAATTTAGCTTAGCTTAAAAAAAGACAAAACAACTTTTATTTTTTATTTTTTACCTAGAACTACAACCGCGTGGATACACGGTAGACCTATCAACAGGCAAACACAGTTTGCAATCCACATTCAAATTGAACTTCACTGAACCAAGACGCCAGACTCTCCATTGAGTCATGGTCGTCAGTTTGAATTTCAAACCAATTTTGTCTTTCCTGTTGACAATCTCTACTTCCTCTGAAGTGAGATGAATGGAGTAGGATATATGGTCGCATGTAGTTGAATTCCACTGAGTTGTTGGCCTTAGCATTGAACGTCGGGGCCACAAATTCGTCTAGTTTCTAGCACTTGAAGCTTACAACTAATTTTGTGTCCTAGAAACTTGCAAACGTCTTTTTGTTGTCGTTCACTGCCTTGACTGCGAATGTGATTTGTGTAGTGATCACTTATTTATTTAAAAGCTGTGAGAGTAAACTTTTTTTTTAAATTCTTCATCAAGAATTGGGTGATATAAAACAAACGCATAGAGGGAGGCCATTTGATTCAATACGTATCTATCGATGGCATTTTCTTGTTTATCCTAATGTCGAATCCTACGCCACGCTGTTTCACGCATGTATTTCTACAAAATCATTACACCATGGCCGAAAAATATATCACCATCTCCTCCACCAGTTAGAGGATCAGAAAGATCTTCTCACTTTAAAGTCCAAGTTCATTACTCTTTTCTCAGCCTGTGGCCAATTGGAAGAGGCGCGTCGAGCTTTTCAACATGGAATTGACGATGCCTCGAAGGTGTTCGATGATATGCCTGACCGAAATGTCCCCACGTGGAATGCGTTAATTGTTGGGTTTGTTAAGAACAATCAGGTTTTCGAGGGTTTAGAAACTTTCCGGAAAATGCAGAAGGAGAAGGTGGGATTTAGTTGGGTTAGTTTGACTACAGTTTTAGCTCGATTAACTGCACTTTACATTGGTAAAGAGGTACACGGCCAGATAGTGAAATCATCAGTATGCCCTGATGTTTTTGTGCTGAACTCAACTCACTCGTGGATATGTACGCTAAATGTGGATTAATGGAGTACTGCAAGAAAGTGTTTGACCGAATGATCATCAAGGATTTAACATCGTGGAATACGCTCATCAATGGTTATGCAATCAACGGTAGGATGGTGGAAGCTATGAAAGTATTTGAGCAGATGATTGATGCTCATCTTAAGCCAGATGGAGTGACATTTATCTCGTTGCTTTCGGGCTTTAGTCATGCTGGGATGGCTAATGAGGGCCAAATCCTCTTTAAAGGAATGAGTTCAAATTTTGGAATAGATCCTAAATTGGAGCATTATGCTTGTTTAGTGGATATGTTGGGTAGAGCTGGGAGGATTGAAGAGGCGTTGGAAGTAGTGAGGAAAATGCCTATGAAGCCGAGCGGGAGCATTTGGGGTTCGTTGCTTAACTCCTGTAGGTCACACGGTTATGTTCCTCTTGCACAAGTCTTAGCGCAACTGTTATTTGAGATTGAGCCTACAAATCCCGGAAATTATGTGATGCTATCTAATATTTATGCAAATGCAGGGATGTGGGAAAACGTTAAATCGGTGAGAGAACTCATGGAGAAAAATAAAATAAAAAAGGAAGCCGGTTGCAGTTGGGTAACGATTAAAGATAGAGTTCATAGCTTTGTAGCTGGTGGGGGTTTTGAGTTTCGTAATTCTGATGAGTATAAAAGAACATGGGACGAACTGACGCACGAGATGGAGAAAGATGGATACAGACCTGATACAGGAGTTGTTCTTCATGATATTGATGAGGAAATGAAAGTAGAGTGGGTGTGTGGTCACAGTGAACGTCTAGCAACGGTGTTTTCACTGATTCATTTAGGCTCTGGATTGCCTATCAGAATTACCAAGAATCTTCGTGTTTGTGCAGATTGCCATACTTGGATGAAGCATGCATCCAAAGTGCGTGACAGAAAGATTATCTTAAGAGACACAAATCGTTTCCACCATTTAATTGAAAATGGAAAATGCTCTTGCAATGACTTTTGGTGATGGATCACTGAGACGTTGAGTGGTTTCAGTATTTGCCATTAAAAGATCTCGATTCACTGAGACTTTGAGTGGTTTCTGTATCTGCCATTAAATGGTCTCGATTTAGAGTCGTGGAAGAATGAAGATGTTGGTTAATGATCAGGATGATGATTCGTGCAATGGAGAATTCAACTCAAGAGGTAACTGTTAGATTGAGTTTTTTAAATTAGGCAAAGCCTTATGTAAACCAGTTTTACCATGTATGTAAATTTAAACAGTATTAGTTGTTTTATGTAAATATACCAGTCTGATATTCCTTGTTTCACTGAAAAATATTAGTTGTATAAATGTAGAATGATAGTTGCGAACCGGTTGCATAGTAAAATTGTTTTTACATAAGACAAGTTCTTTAAATTTTACAAAGGTAGTATTTCTGATAAGGGAGGGACTATCAACACCCCAAAATATGTTATACACACCCCAATTGTTATACACACCCCACTAAAATTTAAAAATATATTTAAAATACTAAACACACCCCATTTTTTTCCTATCATACCCTTCTTCATTCAAAATCTTTTTTTTACTGAACACACCCCATTAACCTTTTCTCCTTTACAAACAAAACTAAAAAAAAAAAAAAAATTGGGATTTATAGAATTTTTTATATTTAGGGTTTATAGAAATTTTGATACTTTTGAATTGTTTAGATGATTTGGAATGATAATATTGTAAACATCTCGTTGTTGAAGATATTGTGTAAAGATTGCATAAAGAAAATGAGTTGGATATGCTAAAATGTTGTTTTGAGTCTTGTTTTTGCGCCATTTTGCTGTTGTGTTTGCTGCTGTATCGAAAGTGTTCGGCCAGTAACTCATGTACAAACAAAGATGTGTTCGGCCAGTAACTCATGTACACTCAATGATCTGTTCGGCCAATAACTCATGTGCACCTTAAGAGATGTTCGGCCACTCTGGCCGTACGCCACTTGACCAAAAAAAAAATTAAAAAAATTATGTTCGGCCGGAATTGGCCGTACACCCATTGATGTGTTCGGCCAATAACTCATGTACGCTCAACAATCTGTTCGGCCAATAACTCATGTGCGTCTTCAGGGATGTTCGGCCAGAGAGTGACCGTACGCAACTTGACCAAAAAAATTTGGAAAAATTATGTTCGGCCAAAATTGGCCGTACACCCATTGATGTGTTCGGCCATTCCGACCGTACATACATTGATGAGTTCGGCCACGATTCTGGCCGAACATATCGTCGAATGGTAAACTCAAAATTTGTATATACCGTAAAAAAGTGTAAAAAATATTAAATTTGGAGGGTTTATGCATGAAGTAAAAGTAAAAAAATGTTTGAATGAAGATTAAATGATTGGAAAGTTAAAGAATTAGCATATGGGGTATGTTTATAATTATTAGGGATGTGTTTATATTTTTAAAAAAAATTTAAAGGACATTTTAGTAAATGCATTTATGTCTATTTTTGTCTAAAATTTTTTGGGTATGTATAACACAATATGGGGTGTTGATAGCCCCTCCCTTCTTATAATTGTTGGTGAAGTGCAATAGATGGGAGAATTATAATACATTTTAGTAATCAGTTGTTTCTATAGACAAATTACATAATGCAATTCAAGAGCATATAAGTTGTATATGATATTTCAACAATTTAAATCTTGTCCTTATAAAAATGCACAAGACTAGCGCCTTCTACGGAGGTTATATCTCTTGGTACTCGAACTGGTAACTAAGGAATTCTCGCCTACTTCTTCAGGCAATAAATAGTCGGGATCTTCATTCTTTCTTCTATATCATTTTCTTCAGCACACGCCTCTTTCTTCAACAAAATAACTTCCTTGCACCACTGTCCGGGACTTGTGGGAGGAGATTTGGGGCAAGGTTTGTTACGCAAAACAAAAAAAAAACTTTATTTATTTTTTTTTCAGATTTTTTTTTTCTAAAATTTGCAGTTTTTTCGAAAGAAAAATATTAGGTGGTTGATTTTCATAATATTTTGGGAAAAATTCATGTTGACCAGTTGGTGACTTAGTGGCAGATTTTTAATGTATTGGTTGAGTTATTATATGATTATTTATATCTTCTGAAAATTAGTAAAAGGGTAGTATAGTCTTCTTAGTTAAAATTATAGGGTGAATTCATAAAAGTGGGGGTCATTTAACCGTGGCCAAGGAAAGCAATATAAAACACCATAATTTAGACCACACTAACAAAGGAAAGCAATATAAAAGAGCATAATTTAGAAAAGACCATCATATATATATAGTTTCAATTAATAATTAGAAAAACAGTAAAAAAAAGAAAAGACAAAATAATACTAATTCTTATTTTAAATAACACGAAAATGATTATAAATATTATTATTGATTAATGATAACATCATACTTCAAATTATATTGGAATTAACATATTATTTTTAATAAATTCACACCGGACAATTATAAAAACATATGTCTTGAGTGCCATAACAATCTCTCTACCCCGGAATATTACAACACCAACACCCTGATTTATAAATAAAACATTCACCGGGTCTGCAAACCATTCTATCGGAAGAATAAATGTTGCTCTCAATATTTTTAAGCTTTTTGTTGCTTCCATCCTCGTAACCTATTCACAAATTAATTTCACATCAAAATCTATTAATAAGTTATAATTAAAAGCAAAAAAAAAAAGTTACTCATCGAGACATACGTATAATTGAGAAATAAGAATTATAAAAATAAACAGAAAAATAAAATAAAAGTAAGAATTGTAAAAATATACTTACATTCATGAACACCAAACATGGCAGTAAAAACGACCATGGCAAAGAGAGAAGCCATTGATGGAGTATATTTTATCTAGATGAATTTCAAACAATTAGATCTTCCTATTTATAAATATAATTCTATATATTTTCATAATAATTGCATTAATATTATTACTTATGTATTATATCCATACCATTAACACAAAATTATGACAAAGTGGAATAACTCAAGTGGTTAGAGCACCACTACCTAAGCCCTGGGGAGGGGAAAAAAAGGAATGGGTATGGGTATTTAACTTCCATCAAATTAAGACAGAATTATATTTTGCAATTTTTGTTATATTCATACAATTGCATTAATTGTTAATAAATGTAGGATTACAATTTTTATTTTTTTTAAGTACGGATGGAATAGAGTATCTATCTTTATTACAAATAATTTTTTACATGTATTTGTAAATCTCCTCCAAGTCTATGGTGGCTTCCCCAGATATTTTTATTTTTAATTCTATAAAATTTATATGATTTTAATTTATTTTAACTTATTAAATTGCCTTTCAGAATTGTTTAATTGCAAATTTCTGTTCACAAATTACCATATTTGCATGTGCAATTATGTGCATCTTTAAATTTAAACAAATACGGAGTATAAATTATTAATAGAATGTATGAAAAAATCAGTTAAAAAGGATTAGAAAGTGTATAAAAAGCCATATTTAATGTTTCTCTTTTGATAAATTCGGTAATTTGATAAAATTGATATTTTTTTAATACAATAAGTATTATACCAAAATCTTTGCTATTTTCCCCACCCTAGTCATAATGCAGATCATAGTGAAGTTTTCAATATATAAAAATTCACAGCATTACCATATTGAAAAGTTAGGTATACCAATTCGATTTGCCAAATTTTGTTATATCTAAAAATATTTACATATATTGTAACAATACTAATTTTTGTACGATATTAATTTAAGACAATTTTAAAAAAAAATGCAAATCATATTTTACCTGTGAATTTATGTCTCATAACTCAATTAACTATATTTCAAATATTCTATATATATAATTCTTTGTGAAATCATCAGGATATATTTGTATATTTTTGCCATCATATTGATCTATTTTGGGTTAAAATGTCTGAGTATCTTTTCAAATTCCTTTGTAAATATACTTGAATAATTATCATGAAAATTACTACTCCTAATAAGTATAATTATTTAGACAAATTATCGTATACAATTGAGTATATAGAATCATAGATATAGATATATTTAATTTTAATGTTTAATTTATTTAATTTAATTATTCACCCAACATTTAAATAAATTCATTAAAGTCTAATTCTAATTCTATAGGTGCAAACCAAAGTAGTACTCAATTCTTTAACACATATGTATAAAATATGTGTAATGTAAAAAATGGAGGGTATTGAAGAAATATATATTTCATTTTTTAAAAGTATCTATACTGGATCTTAGATTATGGGTTCTAGTTAAGTGGAAAAAGGAAGGGTATATAATGTATTTAAAAAATATATATATATATATATCTATACTAAATTTGAATGAGACAAAAATTAACTTATTAAAGAAGAGAGTAATAAAAATGATATGAACTCAAGTCCAATTTTTCGGTCCGGGTCAGTTCCTTTTTTATATAAATTTAATAACTTAATTAACCAAAATAAAACTAAAAGGGATGGGGTATATACCCCTCCAGCTTTGTTTAATACACTCCCTCTTCCTTTTTATTAATTCAAAATATATATGAATTACCAATTTTACCCCCTAGCCCTAATTTTTTTCTTATCTTCTCCCCATTCTTCCCTTTCTCTCCCATAAGTCTTTCTTCCCATCCGCCGCCGCCCATCGTCGAGCGCCGGCGGCGTTCGCCGCAACCCTCCTCCCTCGTTTCTCATCTAGCGCAGCCCCTCACCGCCTCATTTTCTTCTCGTCGCCGCCGCCCTCATCTTCTTCCCCAGTGCCTGCGCCGCGCCGCCGCCGACAAGTCCCCGCAACAGATCCGCCCCGCCGCCGTACGCAGCAAGACGCCCCCGCATCATCTTCTTTTTCTTTTTTTTCGTTTCTGCAACTAAAACCCACAAATCCGCTGCCGCCGTTGAGTCCGCGCCGCCTACCCGCCGTGCCCCCTTCCCACCCTCTCGTTGGCCGCGCCGCCCATGCGTTTCTCCAGGTTTTATTTTCGATAACATTGAATCGACCAAAAACACTCTCATCGACAAATGGTTGTCGACGAGATTATTTTTGGTCGACTCAATATTAACGAAAGTTTAATTTTTTTTAAAAACAAAATTGGTCGATGAACCAGAGTCGACCGTATTATTTTTGGTCGACAATCCATTGTCGACGGGAGAATTTTTGGTCGACAATCCATTGTCGACGGGAGAATTTTCGGTCGACTCTGGTTTGTCGAAAATAAGTTTTTGTTTTGTTTGAATTTTTAAGTTTTTGGTTTAGGGTTTGTTGTTGAGTTTTGTTAAGTTTTGTGGATTAGTGGAAGTTTATTTTTAAGTTTTGTTGTTGAATTTTTATTTTTTTTTAATTTTTTTTGTGGATGTAAGAGAAGGTAGTTGACTGCGGGAGGTGATGGTGGATGTCGGAGGAGGAGCAGCGGCGGCGGCTGGAGGTGATGGTGGTTGTCGGAGGAGGAGCAGCGGCGGCGACTGGGTTGCAAAATTAGGGTTAATGCATTAGGATTAGAGTTTTAGGGGGAGTGTATGTATCTAACATGATTTAGTGAAATGGGTAAAATTGGTATTTCATATATATATTTTGAATTAATAAAAATTAGGGGGAGTGTATTAAACAAAGCTGGAGGGGTATATACCCCATCCCAAACTAAAAACCTATAATGCCTAAATTCTCAAAAGAGAAGCCCAAAAACAGTGGCCCGTTTCCTTCTTTCACTCTAGCAAGCCAAGCGGCCACTCCGGCACTCCCACGACCCGCCGATCGTCGCCCACCTCCAGCCACTCCAGTCTCTGGTGGGCCTCGCACGGTAAGTTTTTTTTTTTTTGGTATTTTATATATGAATACTCAATCTTGTTATTCGGGTATTCATGTGCTAATTGGAGATGGACGGATTGGTTAGGGAGTGAGTTTTGGAACTTGGTGACTTGTTTTTATAAAAAAAAATTACAAAAGACCCGTACATCGCACGAGAAAATTAGTTTTTATAAAAATAAGTAGCTTGTGATAAAAAGGGGTTGCAACTCAGTGAATTCATTGAATGATGCTATGTGTTAATACAATGAGCTACAACACTAGAGTTGACGATGATGGCGTGGGATCGGTAATCCCGAGAAGAGGTCTTCAGCAAGGTGATCCTCTCTTACTGTACCTATTTATTCTTTGTTCAGAAGGTCTCTCAACTTTGTTTAGACATGCAAATCAACATGGTCTAATCCATGTGTGTAGAGTTAACTCTTGTTTTCCGATGATTCATTATTGTTTTGTAGGGCGTTGACTTAAAAAGCCATATGGCATTGAAAAATACTCTTCTCTCTTATGAATGAAGTTTTGAGGTTTAGTTTTATAAACTTTTATATATATGTGTGCACATTTTTTGCACGCCCATATGTGTACATTTCGTGCAAATTTTGTGCATATATGTTTCACGCACAATACGTACATGCACATTTTTTGCACTCTTGTATGTGCACATTTCGTGCAAAATCTATGCATATATGTTTCACGCACAGTCTGTACATGCACATTTTTTGCACGCACGTATGTGCAAATTTTGTGCAATAATTAATTACATGTGGAATTTTGAAAGTGTATTTATAACTTGAGTATTTTATTACTTATTCATTTTACAGAGACGTGCTTACGATACAAATCAAAAGCTGATAATTTTTTTGACAGAGATGTGCTCACGATACAAATCACGGTGGTCGTCAAGGCCGATAATTTTGACAACCAAAAGGCTCGTGCAAGTTTCATACATTTATACATTTGATGAAAGATGTTTGACATATTTTATAGTGTGACGAAATATGTGTGATAAAATGTTTTCTTCTTATAGTGAATAAAATATAAATGTCATGTGCACATTTTGTGCACGATCAGTACGTGCACATTTCGTGCATATTTTGTGCATAATATTTATATGTAATTTTATTATGTCGAATTAAATGCACATTTAGATCCTAGAATGTTTTCGATCTAAACATTGCATTTTCATATTTCTTGAATTTTGAAATTTTGTGCAATAATTATTCATTTTACTTATTCAAAACCACCTTTGGGTACGTTTGTAGTGTCTTCAAATTGGTTGATTCTAATTACCTTGTCACCTTAACGAGTTTGGAATGATTTAGAAAGAGTGCAAAGTATGAATACTTTAAATTAAACACATGCACATGCATAATATTTATTCATTTTACTTATTCAAAACCACATTTTGGTACGTTTGTAGTGGCTTCACATTGGTTGATTCTAATTACCTTGCCACCTTAACGAATTTGGAATGATTTAGAAAGAGAGCAAAGTATGAGTTTGGAATGATTTAGAAAGAGAGCAAAGTATATGAGTGTTTTAAATTAAACAGATGCACATGCATAATATTTATTAATTTTACTTATTCAAATTCACATTTTGGTACGTATCAACAATAATTCCCATTTCGTATACTGCATTATTCAAAACCACATAATTTCAACAAAAAATCCAATTTCGTTCTCGATCACTCCCAGTTTCAATATAATGCCAATGCCAATGGAAGGAGTTCGTTCTCGCGAACATACACACCCCTTAATTTGGTGCGTCTCCATCGTAATTGCTATAATCGCAACTGTGGTGGTTATTATCGGGACGGTGGTCTTCATTGGCTACCTAGCAATGAAGCCAAACATGCCTCATATGAGCATCCGTCGAGCGAATATAGACGCCTTGGAATTTTTTGACAGAGACGTGCTCACGATACAAATCACGGTGGTCGTCAAGGCCGATAATTTTGACAACCAAAAGGCTCGTGCAAGTTTCATATATTTATACATTTGATGAAAGATGTTTGACATATTTTATAGTGTGACGAAATATGTGTGATAAAATGTTTTCTTCTTGTAGTGAATAAAATATAAATGTCATGTGCACATTTTGTGCACGATCCGTACGTGCACATTTCGTGCATATTTTGTGCATAATATTTATATGTACTTTTTTATGTCGAATTAAATGCACATTTAGATCCTAGAATGTTTTCGATCTAAACATTGCATTTTCATATTTCTTGAATTTTGAAATTTTGTGCAATAATTATTCATTTTACTTATTCAAAACCACATTTTGGTACGTTTGTAGTGGCTTAAAATTGGTTGATTCTAATTACCTTGTCACCTTAACGAGTTTGGAATGATTTAGAAAGAGAGCAAAGTATGAGTTTGGAATGATTTAGAAAGAGAGCAAAGTATATGAGTGCTTTAAATTAAACACATGCACATGCATAATATTTATTCATTTTACTTATTCAAAATCACATTTTGGTACGTATCAACAATAATTCCCATTTCGTATACTGCAGTATTCAAAACCACATAATTTCAACAAAAAATCCAATTTCGTTCTCGATCACTCTCAGTTTCAATATAAATCCAATGCCAATGGCAGGAGTTCGGTCTCGCGAACATACACACCCCTTAATTTGGTGCGTCTCCATCGTAATTGCTATAAACGCAGCTGTGGTGGTTATTATCGGGACGGTGGTCTTCATTGGCTACCTAGCAATGAAGCCAAACATGCCACATATGAGCATCCGTCGAGCGAATATAGACGCCTTGAATTTTTTTGACAGAGACGTGCTCACGATACAAATCACGGTGGTCGTCAAGGCCGATAATTTTGACAACCAAAAGGCTCGTGCAAGTTTCATTCATTTATACATTTGATGAAAGATGTTTGACATATTTTATAGTGTGACGAAATATGTGTGATAAAATGTTTTCTTCTTGTAGTGAATAAAATATAAATGTCATGTGCACATTTTGTGCACGATCCGTACGTACACATTTCGTGCATATTTTGTGCATAATATTTATATGTACTTTTTTTATGTCGAATTAAATGCACATTTAGATCCTAGAATGTTTTCGATCTAAACATTGCATTTTCATATTTCTTGAATTTTGAAATTTTGTGCAATAATTATTCATTTTACTTATTCAAAACCACATTTTGGTACGTTTATAGTGGGTTCAAATTGGTTGATTCTAATTACCTTGTCACATTAACGAGTTTGGAATGATTTAGAAAGAGTGCAAAGTATGAATGCTTTAAATTAAACACATGCACATGCATAATATTTATTCATTTTACTTATTCAAAACTACATTTTGGTACGTTTGTAGTGGCTTCACATTGGTTGATTCTAATTACCTTGCCACCTTAACGAATTTGGAATGATTTAGAAAGAGAGCAAAGTATGAGTTTGGAATGATTTAGAAAGAGAGCAAAGTATATGAGTGCTTTAAATTAAACACATGCACATGCATAATATTTATTCATTTTACTTATTCAAAATCACATTTTGGTACGTCTCAACAATAATTCCCATTTCGTATACTGCAGTATTCAAAACCACATAATTTCAACAAAAAATCCAATTTCGTTCTCGATCACTCCCAGTTTCAATATAATGCAAATGCCAATGGCAGGAGTTCGTTCTCGCGAACATACACACCCCTTAATTTGGTGCGTCTCCATCGTAATTGCTATAATCGCAGCTGTGGTGGTTATTATCGGGACAGTGGTCTTCATTGGCTACCTAGCAATGAAGCCAAACATGCCTCATATGAGCATCCGTCGAGCGAATATAGACGCCTTGGATTTTTTTGACAGAGACGTGCTCACGATACAAATCACGGTGGTCGTCAAGGCCGATAATTTTGACAACCAAAAGGCTCGTGCAAGTTTCATATATTTATACATTTGATGAAAGATGTTTGACATATTTTATAGTGTGACGAAATATGTGTGATAAAATGTTTTCTTCTTGTAGTGAATAAAATATAAATGTCATGTGCACATTTTGTGCACGATCCGTACGTGCACATTTCGTGCATATTTTGTGCATAATATTTATATGTACTTTTTTTATGTCGAATTAAATGCACATTTAGATCCTAGAATGTTTTCGATCTAAACATTGCATTTTCATATTTCTTGAATTTTGAAATTTTGTGCAATAATTATTCATTTTACTTATTCAAAACCACATTTTGGTACGTTTGTAGTGGCTTAAAATTTGTTGATTCTAATTACCTTGTCACCTTAACGAGTTTGGAATGATTTAGAAAGAGAGCAAAGTATGAGTTTGGAATGATTTAGAAAGAGAGCAAAGTATATGAGTGCTTTAAATTAAACACATGCACATGCATAATATTTATTCATTTTACTTATTCAAAATCACATTTTGGTACGTATCAACAATAATTCCCATTTCGTATACTGCAGTATTCAAAACCACATAATTTCAACAAAAAATCCAATTTCGTTCTCGATCACTCTCAGTTTCAATATAAATCCAATGCCAATGGCAGGAGTTCGGTCTCGCGAACATACACACCCCTTAATTTGGTGCGTCTCCATTGTAATTGCTATAAACGCAGCTGTGGTGGTTATTATCGGGACGGTGGTCTTGATTGGCTACCTAGCAATGAAGCCAAACATGCCACATATGAGCATCCGTCGAGCGAATATAGACGCCTTGGATTTTTTTGACAGAGACGTGCTCACGATACAAATCACGGTGGTCGTCAAGGCCGATAATTTTGACAACAAAAGGCTCGTGCAAGTTTCATACATTTATACATTTGATGAAAGATGTTTGACATATTTTATAGTGTGACGAAATATGTGTGATAAAATGTTTTATTCTTGTAGTGAATAAAATATAAATGTCATGTGCACATTTTGTGCACGATCCGTACGTGCACATTTCGTGCATATTTTGTGCATAATATTTATATGTACTTTTTTTATGTCGAATTAAATGCACATTTAGATCCTAGAATGTTTTCGATCTAAAAATTGCATTTTAATATTTCTTGAATTTTGAAATTTTGTGCAATAATTATTCATTTTACTTATTCAAAACCACATTTTTCTACGTTTGTAGTGGCTTCACATTGGTTGATTCTAATTACCTTGCCACCTTAACGAATTTGGAATGATGTAAAAAGAGAGCAAAGTATGAGTTTGGAATGATTTAGAAAGAGAGCAAAGTATATGAGTGCTTTAAATTAAACAGATGCACATGCATAATATTTATTCATTTTACTTATTTAAAATCACATTTTGGTACGTATCAACAATAATTCCCATTTCGTATACTGCAGTATTCAAAACCACATAATTTCAACAAAAAATCCAATTTCGTTCTCGATCACTCCCAGTTTCAATATAATGCCAATGGCAGGAGTGCGTTCTCGCGAATATACACACCCCTTAATTTGGTGCGTCTCCATCGTAATTGCTATAATCGCAGCTGTGGTGGTTATTATCGGGACGGTGGTCTTCATTGGCTACCTAGCAATGAAGCCAAACATGCCTCATATGAGCATCCGTCGAGCGAATATAGACGCCTTGAATTTTTTTGACAGAGACGTGCTCACGATACAAATCACGGTGGTCGTCAAGGCCGATAATTTTGACAACAAAAGGCTCGTGCAAGTTTCATACATTTATACATTTGATGAAAGATGTTTGACATATTTTATAGTGTGACGAAATATGTGTGATAAAATGTTTTATTCTTGTAGTGAATAAAATATAAATGTCATGTGCACATTTTGTGCACGATCCGTACGTGCACATTTCGTGCATATTTTGTGCATAATATTTATATGTACTTTTTTTATGTCGAATTAAATGCACATTTAGATCCTAGAATGTTTTCGATCTAAACATTGCATTTTAATATTTCTTGAATTTTGAAATTTTGTGCAATAATTATTCATTTTACTTATTCAAAACCACATTTTTGTACGTTTGTAGTGGCTTCACATTGGTTGATTCTAATTACCTTGCCACCTTAACGAATTTGGAATGATGTAAAAAGAGAGCAAAGTATGAGTTTGGAATGATTTAGAAAGAGAGCAAAGTATATGAGTGCTTTAAATTAAACAGATGCACAGGCATAATATTTATTCATTTTACTTATTCAAAATCACATTTTGGTACGTATCAACAATAATTCCCATTTCGTATACTGCAGTATTCAAAACCACATAATTTCAACAAAAAATCCAATTTCGTTCTCGATCACTCCCAGTTTCAATATAATGCCAATGGCAGGAGTGCGTTCTCGCGAATATACACACCCCTTAATTTGGTGCGTCTCCATCGTAATTGCTATAATCGCAGCTGTGGTGGTTATTATCGGGACGGTGGTCTTCATTGGCTACCTAGCAATGAAGCCAAACATGCCTCATATGAGCATCCGTCGAGCGAATATAGACGCCTTGAATTTTTTTGACAGAGACGTGCTCACGATACAAATCACGGTGGTCGTCAAGGCCGATAATTTTGACAACCAAAAGGCTCGTGCAAGTTTCATACATTTATACATTTGATGAAAGATGTTTGACATATTTTATAGTGTGACGAAATATGTGTGATAAAATATTTTCTTCTTGTAGTGAATAAAATATAAATGTCATGTGCATATTTTGTGCACGATCCGTACGTGCACATTTCGTGCATATTTTGTGCATAATATTTATATGTACTTTTCTTATGTCGAATTAAATGCACATTTAGATAGTAGACTGTTTTCGATCTAAACATTGCATTTTCATATTTCTTGAATTTTGAAATTTTGTGCAATAATTATTCATTTTACTTATTCAAAACCACCTTTGGGTACGTTTGTAGTGTCTTCAAATTGGTTGATTCTAATTACCTTGTCACCTTAACGAGTTTGGAATGATTTAGAAAGAGTGCAAAGTATGAATACTTTAAATTAAACACATGCACATGCATAATATTTATTCATTTTACTTATTCAAAACCACATTTTGGTACGTTTGTAGTGGCTTCACATTGGTTGATTCTAATTACCTTGCCACCTTAACGAATTTGGAATGATTTAGAAAGAGAGCAAAGTATGAGTTTGGAATGATTTAGAAAGAGAGCAAAGTATATGAGTGTTTTAAATTAAACAGATGCACATGCATAATATTTATTCATTTTACTTATTCAAAATCACATTTTGGTACGTATCAACAATAATTCCCATTTCGTATACTGCATTATTCAAAACCACATAATTTCAACAAAAAATCCAATTTCGTTCTCGATCACTCCCAGTTTCAATATAATGCCAATGCCAATGGAAGGAGTTCGTTCTCGCGAACATACACACCCCTTAATTTGGTGCGTCTCCATCGTAATTGCTATAATCGCAACTGTGGTGGTTATTATCGGGACGGTGGTCTTCATTGGCTACCTAGCAATGAAGCCAAACATGCCTCATATGAGCATCCGTCGAGTGAATATAGACGCCTTGGATTTTTTTGACAGAGACGTGCTCACGATACAAATCACGGTGGTCGTCAAGGCCGATAATTTTGACAACCAAAAGGCTCGTGCAAGTTTCATATATTTATACATTTGATGAAAGATGTTTGACATATTTTATAGTGTGACGAAATAAGTGTGATAAAATGTTTTCTTCTTGTAGTGAATAAAATATAAATGTCATGTGCACATTTTGTGCACGATCCGTACGTGCACATTTCGTGCATATTTTGTGCATAATATTTATATGTACTTTTTTATGTCGAATTAAATGCACATTTAGATCCTAGAATGTTTTCGATCTAAACATTGCATTTTCATATTTCTTGAATTTTGAAATTTTGTGCAATAATTATTCATTTTACTTATTCAAAACCACATTTTGGTACGTTTGTAGTGGCTTAAAATTGGTTGATTCTAATTACCTTGTCACCTTAACGAGTTTGGAATGATTTAGAAAGAGAGCAAAGTATGAGTTTGGAATGATTTAGAAAGAGAGCAAAGTATATGAGTGCTTTAAATTAAACACATGCACATGCATAATATTTATTCATTTTACTTATTCAAAATCACATTTTGGTACGTATCAACAATAATTCCCATTTCGTATACTGCAGTATTCAAAACCACATAATTTCAACAAAAAATCCAATTTCGTTCTCGATCACTCTCAGTTTCAATATAAATCCAATGCCAATGGCAGGAGTTCGGTCTCGCGAACATACACACCCCTTAATTTGGTGCGTCTCCATCGTAATTGCTATAAACGCAGCTGTGGTGGTTATTATCGGGACGGTGGTCTTCATTGGCTACCTAGCAATGAAGCCAAACATGCCACATATGAGCATCCGTCGAGCGAATATAGACGCCTTGGATTTTTTTGACAGAGACGTGCTCACGATACAAATCACGGTGGTCGTCAAGGCCGATAATTTTGACAACCAAAAGGCTCGTGCAAGTTTCATTCATTTATACATTTGATGAAAGATGTTTGACATATTTTATAGTGTGACGAAATATGTGTGATAAAATGTTTTCTTCTTGTAGTGAATAAAATATAAATGTCATGTGCACATTTTGTGCACGATTCGTACGTGCACATTTCGTGCATATTTTGTGCATAATATTTATATGTACTTTTTTTATGTCGAATTAAATGCACATTTAGATCCTAGAATGTTTTCGATCTAAACATTGCATTTTCATATTTCTTGAATTTTGAAATTTTGTGCAATAATTATTCATTTTACTTATTCAAAACCACATTTTGGTACGTTTATAGTGGGTTCAAATTGGTTGATTCTAATTACCTTGTCACCTTAACGAGTTTGGAATGATTTAGAAAGAGTGCAAAGTATGAATGCTTTAAATTAAACACATGCACATGCATAATATTTATTCATTTTACTTATTCAAAACTACATTTTGGTACGTTTGTAGTGGCTTCACATTGGTTGATTCTAATTACCTTGCCACCTTAACGAATTTGGAATGATTTAGAAAGAGAGCAAAGTATGAGTTTGGAATGATTTAGAAAGAGAGCAAAGTATATGAGTGCTTTAAATTAAACACATGCACATGCATAATATTTATTCATTTTACTTATTCAAAATCACATTTTGGTACGTCTCAACAATAATTCCCATTTCGTATACTGCAGTATTCAAAACCACATAATTTCAACAAAAAATCCAATTTCGTTCTCGATCACTCCCAGTTTCAATATAATGCAAATGCCAATGGCAGGAGTTCGTTCTCGCGAACATACACACCCCTTAATTTGGTGCGTCTCCATCGTAATTGCTATAATCGCAGCTGTGGTGGTTATTATCGGGACAGTGGTCTTCATTGGCTACCTAGCAATGAAGCCAAACATGCCTCATATGAGCATCCGTCGAGCGAATATAGACGCCTTGGATTTTTTTGACAGAGACGTGCTCACGATACAAATCACGGTGGTCGTCAAGGCCGATAATTTTGACAACCAAAAGGCTCGTTCAAGTTTCATATATTTATACATTTGATGAAAGATGTTTGACATATTTTATAGTGTGACGAAATATGTGTGATAAAATGTTTTCTTCTTGTAGTGAATAAAATATAAATGTCATGTGCACATTTTGTGCACGATCCGTACGTGCACATTTCGTGCATATTTTGTGCATAATATTTATATGTACTTTTTTTATGTCGAATTAAATGCACATTTAGATCCTAGAATGTTTTCGATCTAAACATTGCATTTTCATATTTCTTGAATTTTGAAATTTTGTGCAATAATTATTCATTTTACTTATTCAAAACCACATTTTGGTACGTTTGTAGTGGCTTAAAATTTGTTGATTCTAATTACCTTGTCACCTTAACGAGTTTGGAATGATTTAGAAAGAGAGCAAAGTATGAGTTTGGAATGATTTAGAAAGAGAGCAAAGTATATGAGTGCTTTAAATTAAACACATGCACATGCATAATATTTATTCATTTTACTTATTCAAAATCACATTTTGGTACGTATCAACAATAATTCCCATTTCGTATACTGCAGTATTCAAAACCACATAATTTCAACAAAAAATCCAATTTCGTTCTCGATCACTCTCAGTTTCAATATAAATCCAATGCCAATGGCAGGAGTTCGGTCTCGCGAACATACACACCCCTTAATTTGGTGCGTCTCCATTGTAATTGCTATAAACGCAGCTGTGGTGGTTATTATCGGGACGGTGGTCTTCATTGGCTACCTAGCAATGAAGCCAAACATGCCACATATGAGCATCCGTCGAGCGAATATAGACGCCTTGGATTTTTTTGACAGAGACGTGCTCACGATACAAATCACGGTGGTCGTCAAGGCCGATAATTTTGACAACAAAAGGCTCGTGCAAGTTTCATACATTTATACATTTGATGAAAGATGTTTGACATATTTTATAGTGTGACGAAATATGTGTGATAAAATGTTTTATTCTTGTAGTGAATAAAATATAAATGTCATGTGCACATTTTGTGCACGATCCGTACGTGCACATTTCGTGCATATTTTGTGCATAATATTTATATGTACTTTTTTTATGTCGAATTAAATGCACATTTAGATCCTAGAATGTTTTCGATCTAAACATTGCATTTTAATATTTCTTGAATTTTGAAATTTTGTGCAATAATTATTCATTTTACTTATTCAAAACCACATTTTTGTACGTTTGTAGTGGCTTCACATTGGTTGATTCTAATTACCTTGCCACCTTAACGAATTTGGAATGATGTAAAAAGAGAGCAAAGTATGAGTTTGGAATGATTTAGAAAGAGAGCAAAGTATATGAGTGCTTTAAATTAAACAGATGCACATGCATAATATTTATTCATTTTACTTATTCAAAATCACATTTTGGTACGTATCAACAATAATTCCCATTTCGTATACTGCAGTATTCAAAACCACATAATTTCAACAAAAAATCCAATTTCGTTCTCGATCACTCCCAGTTTCAATATAATGCCAATGGCAGGAGTGCGTTCTCGCGAATATACACACCCCTTAATTTGGTGCGTCTCCATCGTAATTGCTATAATCGCAGCTGTGGTGGTTATTATCGGGACGGTGGTCTTCATTGGCTACCTAGCAATGAAGCCAAACATGCCTCATATGAGCATCCGTCGAGCGAATATAGACGCCTTGAATTTTTTTGACAGAGACGTGCTCACGATACAAATCACGGTGGTCGTCAAGGCCGATAATTTTAACAACCAAAAGGCTCGTGCAAGTTTCATACATTTATACATTTGATGAAAGATGTTTGACATGTTTTATAGTGTGACGAAATATGTGTGATAAAATGTTTTCTTCTTGTAGTGAATAAAATATAAATGTCATGTGCATATTTTGTGCACGATCCGTACGTGCACATTTCGTGCATATT
Organism: Galeopsis tetrahit; assembly: GCA_963675135.1. Classification (NCBI taxonomy): domain Eukaryota; kingdom Viridiplantae; phylum Streptophyta; class Magnoliopsida; order Lamiales; family Lamiaceae; genus Galeopsis; species Galeopsis tetrahit. Next base: position 11,316,484 of record OY776125.1, on the reverse strand, counting down.
TTGTGCATAATATTTATATGTACTTTTCTTATGTCGAATTAAATGCACATTTAGATAGTAGACTGTTTTCGATCTAAACATTGCATTTTCATATTTCTTGAATTTTGAAATTTTGTGCAATAATTATTCATTTTACTTATTCAAAACCACCTTTGGGTACGTTTGTAGTGTCTTCAAATTGGTTGATTCTAATTACCTTGTCACCTTAACGAGTTTGGAATGATTTAGAAAGAGTGCAAAGTATGAATACTTTAAATTAAACACATGCACATGCATAATATTTATTCATTTTACTTATTCAAAACCACATTTTGGTACGTTTGTAGTGGCTTCACATTGGTTGATTCTAATTACCTTGCCACCTTAACGAATTTGGAATGATTTAGAAAGAGAGCAAAGTATGAGTTTGGAATGATTTAGAAAGAGAGCAAAGTATATGAGTGTTTTAAATTAAACAGATGCACATGCATAATATTTATTAATTTTACTTATTCAAAATCACATTTTGGTACGTATCAACAATAATTCCAATTTCGTATACTGCATTATTCAAAACCACATAATTTCAACAAAAAATCCAATTTCGTTCTCGATCACTCCCAGTTTCAATATAATGCCAATGCCAATGGAAGGAGTTCGTTCTCGCGAACATACACACCCCTTAATTTGGTGCGTCTCCATCGTAATTGCTATAATCGCAACTGTGGTGGTTATTATCGGGACGGTGGTCTTCATTGGCTACCTAGCAATGAAGCCAAACATGCCTCATATGAGCATCCGTCGAGCGAATATAGACGCCTTGGATTTTTTTGACAGAGACGTGCTCACGATACAAATCACGGTGGTCGTCAAGGCCGATAATTTTGACAACCAAAAGGCTCGTGCAAGTTTCATATATTTATACATTTGATGAAAGATGTTTGACATATTTTATAGTGTGACGAAATATGTGTGATAAATTGTTTTCTTCTTGTAGTGAATAAAATATAAATGTCATGTGCACATTTTGTGCACGATCCGTACGTGCACATTTCGTGCATATTTTGTGCATAATATTTATATGTACTTTTTTTATGTCGAATTAAATTCACATTTAGATCCTAGAATGTTTTCGATCTAAACATTGCATTTTCATATTTCTTGAATTTTTAAATTTTGTGCAATAATTATTCATTTTACTTATTCAAAACCACATTTTGGTACGTTTGTAGTGGCTTCAAATTGGTTGATTCTAATTACCTTGTCACCTTAACGAGTTTGGAATGATTTAGAAAGAGAGCAAAGTATGAGTTTGGAATGATTTAGAAAGAGAGCAAAGTATATGAGTGCTTTAAATTAAACACATGCACATGCATAATATTTATTCATTTTACTTATTCAAAATCACATTTTGGTACGTATCAACAATAATTCCCATTTCGTATACTGCAGTATTCAAAACCACATAATTTCAACAAAAAATCCAATTTCGTTCTCGATCACTCCCAGTTTCAATATAAATCCAATGTCAATGGCAGGAGTTCGGTCTCGCGAACATACACACCCCATAATTTGTTGCGTCTCCATCGTAATTGCTATAATCGCAGCTGTGGTGGTTATTATCGGGACGGTGGTCTTCATTGGCTACCTAGCAATGAAGCCAAACATGCCTCATATGAGCATCCGTCGAGCGAATATAGACGCCTTGGATTTTTTTGACAGAGACGTGCTCACGATACAAATCACGGTGGTCGTCAAGGCCGATAATTTTGACAACCAAAAGGCTCGTGCAAGTTTCATTCATTTATACATTTGATGAAAGATGTTTGACATATTTTATAGTGTGACGAAATATGTGTGATAAAATGTTTTCTTCTTGTAGTGAATAAAATATAAATGTCATGTGCACATTTTGTGCACGATCCGTACGTGCACATTTCGTGCATATTTTGTGCATAATATTTATATGTACTTTTTTTATGTCGAATTAAATGCACATTTAGATCCTAGAATGTTTTCGATCTAAACATTGCATTTTCATATTTCTTGAATTTTGAAGTTTTGTGCAATAATTATTCATTTTACTTATTCAAAACCACATTTTGGTACGTTTGTAGTGGCTTCAAATTGGTTGATTCTAATTACATTGTCACCTTAACGAGTTTGGAATGATTTAGAAAGAGTGCAAAGTATGAATGCTTTAAATTAAACACATGCACATGCATAATATTTATTCATTTTACTTATTCAAAACTACATTTTGGTACGTTTGTAGTGGCTTCACATTGGTTGATTCTAATTACCTTGCCACCTTAACGAATTTGGAATGATTTAGAAGGAGAGCAAAGTATGAGTTTGGAATGATTTAGAAAAAGAGCAAAGTATATGAGTGCATTAAATTAAACACATGCACATGCATAATATTTATTCATTTTACTTATTCAAAATCACATTTTGGTACGTCTCAACAATAATTCCCATTTCGTATACTGCAGTATTCAAAACCACATAATTTCAACAAAAAATCCAATTTCGTTCTCGATCACTCCCAGTTTCAATATAATGCAAATGCCAATGGCAGGAGTTCGTTCTCGCGAACATACACACCCCTTAATTTGGTGCGTCTCCAACGTAATTGCTATAATCGCAGCTGTGGTGGTTATTATCGGGACAGTGGTCTTCATTGGCTACCTAGCAATGAAGCCAAACATGCCTCATATGAGCATCCGTCGAGCGAATATAGACGCCTTGGATTTTTTTGACAGAGACGTGCTCACGATACAAATCACGGTGGTCGTCAAGGCCGATAATTTTGACAACCAAAAGGCTCGTGCAAGTTTCATTCATTTATACATTTGATGAAAGATGTTAGACATATTTTATAGTGTGACGAAATATGTGTGATAAAATGTTTTCTTCTTGTAGTGAATAAAATATAAATGTCATGTGCACATTTTGCGCACGATCCGTACGTGCACATTTCGTGCATATTTTGTGCATAATATTTATATGTACTTTTTTTATGTAGAATTAAATGCACATTTAGATCCTAGAATGTTTTCGATCTAAACATTGCATTTTCATATTTCTTGAATTTTGAAATTTTGTGCAATAATTATTCATTTTACTTATTCAAAACCACATTTTCGGTACGTTTGTAGTGGCTTCAAATTGGTTGATTCTAATTACCTTGTCACCTTAACGAGTTTGGAATGATTTAGAAAGAGTGCAAAATATGAATGCTTTAAATTAAACACATGCACATGCATAATATTTATTCATTTTACTTATTCAAAACTACATTTTGGTACGTACGTTTGTAGTGGCTTCACATTGGTTGATTCTAATTACCTTGCCACCTTAACTAATTTGGAATGATTTAGAAAGAGAGCAAAGTATGAGTTTGGAATGATATAGAAAGAGAGCAAAGTATATGAGTGCTTTAAATTAAACACATGCACATGCATAATATTTATTCATTTTACTTATTCAAAATCACATTTTGGTACGTATCAACAATAATTCCCATTTCGTATACTGCAGTATTCAAAACCACATAATTTCAACAAAAAATCCAATTTCGTTCTCGATCACTCCCAGTTTCAATATAATGCCAATGCCAATGGCAGGAGTTCGTTCTTGCGAACATACACACCCCTTAATTTGGTGCGTCTCCATCGTAATTGCTATAATCGCAGCTGTGGTGGTTATTAGCGGGACAGTGGTCTTCATTGGCTACCTAGCAATGAAGCCAAACATGCCTCATATGAGCATCCGTCGAGCGAATATAGACGCCTTGGATTTTTTTGACAGAGACGTGCTCACGATACAAATTACGGTGGTCGTCAAGGCCGATAATTTTGACAAGCAAAAGGCTCGTGCAAGTTTCATATATTTATACATTTGATGAAAGATGTTTGACATATTTTATAGTGTGACGAAATATGTGTGATAAAATGTTTTCTTCTTGTAGTGAATAAAATATAAATGTCATGTGCACATTTTGTGCACGATCCGTACGTGCACATTTCGTGCATATTTTGTGCATAATATTTATATATACTTTTTTTATGTCGAATTAAATGCCCATTTAGATCCTAGAATGTTTTCGATCTAAACATTGCATTTTCATATTTCTTGAATTTTGAAATTTTGTGCAATAATTATTCATTTTACTTATTCAAAACCACATTTTGGTACGTTTGTAGTGGCTTCAAATTGGTTGATTCTAATTACCTTGTCACTTTAACGAGCTTGGAATGATTTAGAAAGAGTGCAAAGTATGAATGCTTTAAATTAAACACATGCACATGCATAATATTTATTCATTTTACTTATTCAAAACTACATTTTGGTACGTTTGTAGTGGCTTCACATTGGTTGATTCTAATTACCTTGCCACCTTAACGAATTTGGAATGATTTAGAAAGAGAGCAAAGTATGAGTTTGGAATGATTTAGAAAGAGAGCAAAGTATATGAGTGCTTTAAATTAAACACATGCACATGCATAATATTTATTCATTTTACTTATTCATAATCACATTTTGGTACGTATCAACAATAATTCCCATTTCGTATACTGCAGTATTCAAAACCACATAATTTCAACAAAAAATCCAATTTCGTTCTCGATCACTCCCAGTTTCAATATAATGCCAATGCCAATGGCAGGAGTTCGTTCTTGCGAACATACACACCCCTTAATTTGGTGCGTCTCCATCGTAATTGCTATAATCGCAGCTGTGGTGGTTATTATCGGGACAGTGGTCTTCATTGGCTACCTAGCAATGAAGCCAAACATGCCTCATATGAGCATCCGTCGAGCGAATATAGACGCCTTGGATTTTTTTGACAGAGACGTGCTCACGATACAAATCACGGTGGTCGTCAAGGCCGATAATTTTGACAATCAAAAGGCTCGTGCAAGTTTCATATATTTATACATTTGATGAAAGATGTTTGACATATTTTATAGTGTGACGAAATATGTGTGATAAAATGTTTTCTTCTTGTAGTGAATAAAATATAAATGTCATGTGCACATTTTGTGCACGATCCGTACGTGCACATTTCGTGCATATTTTGTGCATAATATTTATATGTACTTTTTTTATGTCGAATTAAATGCACATTTAGATCCTAGAATGTTTTCGATCTAAACATTGCATTTTCATATTTCTTGAATTTTGAAATTTTGTGCAATAATTATTCATTTTACTTATTCAAAACCACATTTTGGTACGTTTGTAGTGGCTTCAAATTGGTTGATTCTAATTACCTTGTCACCTTAACGAGTTTGGAATGATTTAGAAAGAGTGCAAAGTATGAATGCTTTAAATTAAACACATGCACATGCATAATATTTATTCATTTTACTTATTCAAAACTACATTTTGGTACGTTTGTAGTGGCTTCACATTGGTTGATTCTAATTACCTTGCCACCTTAACGAATTTGGAATGATTTAGAAAGAGAGCAGAGTATGAGTTTGGAATGATTTAGAAAGAGAGCAAAGTATATGAGTGCTTTAAATTAAACACATGCACATGCATAATATTTATTCATTTTACTTATTCAAAATCACATTTTGGTACGTCTCAACAATAATTCCCATTTCGTATACTGCAGTATTCAAAACCACATAATTTCAACAAAAAATCCAATTTCGTTCTCGATCACTCCCAGTTTCAATATAATGCAAATGCCAATGGCAGGAGTTCGTTCTCGCGAACATACACACCCCTTAATTTGGTGCGTCTCCATCGTAATTGCTATAATCGCAGCTGTGGTGGTTATTATCGGGACAGTGGTCTTCATTGGCTACCTAGGAATGAAGCCAAACATGCCTCATATGAGCATCCGTCGAGCGAATATAGACGCCTTGGATTTTTTTGACAGAGACGTGCTCACGATACAAATCACGGTGGTCGTCAAGGCCGATAATTTTGACAACCAAAAGGCTCGTGCAAGTTTCATTCATTTATACATTTGATGAAAGATGTTAGACATATTTTATAGTGTGACGAAATATGTGTGATAAAATGTTTTCTTCTTGTAGTGAATAAAATATAAATGTCATGTGCACATTTTGCGCACGATCCGTACGTGCACATTTCGTGCATATTTTGTGCATAATATTTATATGTACTTTTTTTATGTAGAATTAAATGCACATTTAGATCCTAGAATGTTTTCGATCTAAACATTGCATTTTCATATTTCTTGAATTTTGAAATTTTGTGCAATAATTATTCATTTTACTTATTCAAAACCACATTTTCGGTACGTTTGTAGTGGCTTCAAATTGGTTGATTCTAATTACCTTGTCACCTTAACGAGTTTGGAATGATTTAGAAAGAGTGCAAAATATGAATGCTTTAAATTAAACACATGCACATGCATAATATTTATTCATTTTACTTATTCAAAACCACATTTTGGTACGTTTGTAGTGGCTTCACATTGGTTGATTCTAATGACCTTGCCACCTTAACGAATTTGGAATGATTTAGAAAGAGAGCAAAGTATGAGTTTGGAATGATTTAGAAAGAGAGCAAAGTATATGAGTGCTTTAAATTAAACACATGCACATGCATAATATTTATTCATTTTACTTATTCAAAATCACATTTTGGTACGTATCAACAATAATTCCCATTTCGTATACTGCAGTATTCAAAACCACATAATTTCAACAAAAAATCCAATTTCGTTCTCGATCACTCCCAGTTTCAATATAATGCCAATGCCAATGGCAGGAGTTCGTTCTTGCGAACATACACACCCCTTAATTTGGTGCGTCTCCATCGTAATTGCTATAATCGCAGCTGTGGTGGTTATTATCGGGACAGTGGTCTTCATTGGCTACCTAGCAATGAAGCCAAACATGCCTCATATGAGCATCCGTCGAGCGAATATAGACGCCTTGGATTTTTTTGACAGAGACGTGCTCACGATACAAATCACGGTGGTCGTCAAGGCCGATAATTTTGACAACCAAAAGGCTCGTGCAAGTTTCATATATTTATACATTTGATGAAAGATGTTTGACATATTTTATAGTGTGACGAAATATGTGTGATAAAATGTTTTCATCTTGTAGTGAATAAAATATAAATGTCATGTGCACATTTTGTGCACGATCCGTACGTGCACATTTCGTGCATATTTTGTGCATAATATTTATATGTACTTTTTTTATGTCGAATTAAATGCACATTTAGATCTAGAATGTTTTCGATCTAAACATTGCATTTTCATATTTCTTGAATTTTGAAATTTTGTGCAATAATTATTCATTTTACTTATTCAAAACCACATTTTGGTACGTTTGTAGTGGCTTCAAATTGGTTGATTCTAATTACCTTGTCACCTTAATGAGTTTGGAATGATTTAAAAAGAGTGCAAAGTATGAATGCTTTAAATTAAACACATGCACATGCATAATATTTATTCATTTTACTTATTCAAAACCACATTTTGGTACGTTTGTAGTGGCTTCACATTGGTTGATTCTAATGACCTTGCCACCTTAACGAATTTGGAATGATTTAGAAAGAGAGCAAAGTATGAGTTTGGAATGATTTAGAAAGAGAGCAAAGTATATGAGTGCTTTAAATTAAACACATGCACATGCATAATATTTATTCATTTTACTTATTCAAAATCACATTTTGGTACGTATCAACAATAATTCCCATTTCGTATACTGCAGTATTCAAAACCACATAATTTCAACAAAAAATCCAATTTCGTTCTCGATCACTCCCAGTTTCAATATAATGCCAATGCCAATGGCAGGAGTTCGTTCTTGCGAACATACACACCCCTTAATTTGGTGCGTCTCCATCGTAATTGCTATAATCGCAGCTGTGGTGGTTATTATCGGGACAGTGGTCTTCATTGGCTACCTAGCAATGAAGCCAAACATGCCTCATATGAGCATCCGTCGAGCGAATATAGACGCCTTGGATTTTTTTGACAGAGACGTGCTCATGATACAATTCACGGTGGTCGTCAAGGCCGATAATTTTGACAACCAAAAGACTCGTGCAAGTTTCATTCATTTATACATTTGATGAAAGATGTTTGACATATTTTATAGTGTGACGAAATATGTGTGATAAAATGTTTTCTTCTTGTAGTGAATAAAATATAAATGTCATGTGCACATTTTGTGCACGATCCGTACGTGCACATTTCGTGCATATTTTGTGCATAATATTTATATGTACTATTTTTATGTCGAATTAAATGCACATTTAGATCCTAGAATGTTTTCGATCTAAACATTGCATTTTCATATTTCTTGAATTTTGAAATTTTGTGCAATAATTATTCATTTTACTTATTCAAAACCACATTTTGGTACGTTTGTAGTGGCTTCAAATTGGTTGATTCTAATTACCTTGTCACCTTAACGAGTTTGGAATGATTTAGAAAGAGTGCAAAGTATGAATGCTTTAAATTAAACACATGCACATGCATAATATTTATTCATTTTACTTATTCAAAACTACATTTTGGTACGTTTGTAGTGGCTTCACATTGGTTTATTCTAATTACCTTGCCACCTTAACGAATTTGGAATGATATAGAAAGAGAGCAAAGTATGAGTTTGGAATGATTTAGAAAGAGAGCAAAGTATATGAGTGCTTTAAATTAAACACATGCACATGCATAATATTTATTCATTTTACTTATTCAAAATCACATTTTGGTACGTATCAACAATAATTCCCATTTCGTATACTGCAGTATTCAAAACCACATAATTTCAACAAAAAATCCAATTTCGTTCTCGATCACTCCCAGTTTCAATATAATGCCAATGCCAATGGCAGGAGTTCGTTCTTGCGAACATACACACCCCTTAATTTGGTGCGTCTCCATCGTAATTGCTATAATCGCAGCTGTGGTGGTTATTATCGGGACAGTGGTCTTCATTGGCTACCTAGCAATGAAGCCAAACATGCCTCATATGAGCATCCGTCGAGCGAATATAGACGCCTTGGATTTTTTTGACAGAGACGTGCTCACGATACAAATCACGGTGGTCGTCAAGGCCGATAATTTTGACAACCAAAAGGCTCGTGCAAGTTTCATATATTTATACATTTGATGAAAGATGTTTGACATATTTTATAGTGTGACGAAATATGTGTGATAAAATGTTTTCTTCTTGTAGTGAATAAAATATAAATGTCATGTGCACATTTTGTGCACGATCCGTACGTGCACATTTCGTGCATATTTTGTGCATAATATTTATATGTACTTTTTTTATGTCGAATTAAATGCACATTTAGATCCTAGAATGTTTTCGATCTAAACATTGCATTTTCATATTTCTTGAATTTTGAAATTTTGTGCAATAATTATTCATTTTACTTATTCAAAACCACATTTTGGTACGTTTGTAGTGGCTTCAAATTGGTTGATTCTAATTACCTTGTCACCTTAACGAGTTTGGAATGATTTAGAAAGAGTGCAAAGTATGAATGCTTTAAATTAAACACATGCACATGCATAATATTTATTCATTTTACTTATTCAAAACTACATTTTGGTACGTTTGTAGTGGCTTCACATTGGTTGATTCTAATTACCTTGCCACCTTAACGAATTTGGAATGATTTAGAAAGAGAGCAAAGTAAGAGTTTGGAATGATTTAGAAAGAGAGCAAAGTATATGAGTGCTTTAAATTAAACACATGCACATGCATAATATTTATTCATTTTACTTATTCAAAATCACATTTTGGTACGTATCAACAATAATTCCCATTTCGTATACTGCAGTATTCAAAACCACATAATTTCAACAAAAAATCCAATTTCGTTCTCGATCACTCCCAGTTTCAATATAATGCCAATGCCAATGGCAGGAGTTCGTTCTTGCGAACATACACACCCCTTAATTTGGTGCGTCTCCATCGTAATTGCTATAATCGCAACTGTGGTGGTTATTATCGGGACAGTGGTCTTCATTGGCTACCTAGCAATGAAGCCAAACATGCCTCATATGAGCATCCGTCGAGCGAATATAGACGCCTTGGATTTTTTTGACAGAGACGTGCTCACGATACAAATCACGGTGGTCGTCAAGGCCGATAATTTTGACAACCAAAAGGCTCGTGCAAGTTTCATTCATTTATACATTTGATGAAAGATGTTAGACATATTTTATAGTGTGACGAAATATGTGTGATAAAATGTTTTCTTCTTGTAGTGAATAAAATATAAATGTCATGTGCACATTTTGCGCACGATCCGTACGTGCACATTTCGTGCATATTTTGTGCATAATATTTATATGTACTTTTTTTATGTAGAATTAAATGCACATTTAGATCCTAGAATGTTTTCGATCTAAACATTGCATTTTCATATTTCTTGAATTTTGAAATTTTGTGCAATAATTATTCATTTTACTTATTCAAAACCACATTTTCGGTACGTTTGTAGTGGCTTCAAATTGGTTGATTCTAATTACCTTGTCACCTTAACGAGTTTGGAATGATTTAGAAAGAGTGCAAAATATGAATGCTTTAAATTAAACACATGCACATGCATAATATTTATTCATTTTACTTATTCAAAACTACATTTTGGTACGTTTGTAGTGGCTTCACATTGGTTGATTCTAATTACCTTGCCACCTTAACGAATTTGGAATGATTTAGAAAGAGAGCAAAGTATGAGTTTGGAATGATATAGAAAGAGAGCAAAGTATATGAGTGCTTTAAATTAAACACATGCACATGCATAATATTTATTCATTTTACTTATTCAAAATCACATTTTGGTACGTCTCAACAATAATTCCCATTTCGTATACTGCAGTATTCAAAACCACATAATTTCAACAAAAAATCCAATTTCGTTCTCGATCACTCCCAGTTTCAATATAATGCAAATGCCAATGGCAGGAGTTCGTTCTCGCGAACATACACACCCCTTAATTTGGTGCGTCTCCATCGTAATTGCTATAATCGCAGCTGTGGTGGTTATTATCGGGACAGTGGTCTTCATTGGCTACCTAGCAATGAAGCCAAACATGCCTCATATGAGCATCCGTCGAGCGAATATAGACGCCTTGGATTTTTTTGACAGAGACGTGCTCACGATACAAATCACGGTGGTCGTCAAGGCCGATAATTTTGACAACCAAAAGGCTCGTTCAAGTTTCATATATTTATACATTTGATGAAAGATGTTTGACATATTTTATAGTGTGACGAAATATGTGTGATAAAATGTTTTCTTCTTGTAGTGAATAAAATATAAATGTCATGTGCACATTTTGTGCACGATCCGTACGTGCACATTTCGTGCATATTTTGTGCATAATATTTATATGTACTTTTTTTATGTCGAATTAAATTCACATTTAGATCCTAGAATGTTTTCGATCTAAACATTGCATTTTCATATTTCTTGAATTTTGAAATTTTGTGCAATAATTATTCATTTTACTTATTCAAAACCACATTTTGGTACGTTTGTAGTGGCTTAAAATTTGTTGATTCTAATTACCTTGTCACCTTAACGAGTTTGGAATGATTTAGAAAGAGAGCAAAGTATGAGTTTGGAATGATTTAGAAAGAGAGCAAAGTATATGAGTGCTTTAAATTAAACACATGCACATGCATAATATTTATTCATTTTACTTATTCAAAATCACATTTTGGTACGTATCAACAATAATTCCCATTTCGTATACTGCAGTATTCAAAACCACATAATTTCAACAAAAAATCCAATTTCGTTCTCGATCACTCTCAGTTTCAATATAAATCCAATGCCAATGGCAGGAGTTCGGTCTCGCGAACATACACACCCCTTAATTTGGTGCGTCTCCATTGTAATTGCTATAAACGCAGCTGTGGTGGTTATTATCGGGACGGTGGTCTTCATTGGCTACCTAGCAATGAAGCCAAACATGCCACATATGAGCATCCGTCGAGCGAATATAGACGCCTTGGATTTTTTTGACAGAGACGTGCTCACGATACAAATCACGGTGGTCGTCAAGGCCGATAATTTTGACAACAAAAGGCTCGTGCAAGTTTCATACATTTATACATTTGATGAAAGATGTTTGACATATTTTATAGTGTGACGAAATATGTGTGATAAAATGTTTTATTCTTGTAGTGAATAAAATATAAATGTCATGTGCACATTTTGTGCACGATCCGTACGTGCACATTTCGTGCATATTTTGTGCATAATATTTATATGTACTTTTTTTATGTCGAATTAAATGCACATTTAGATCCTAGAATGTTTTCGATCTAAACATTGCATTTTAATATTTCTTGAATTTTGAAATTTTGTGCAATAATTATTCATTTTACTTATTCAAAACCACATTTTTGTACGTTTGTAGTGGCTTCACATTGGTTGATTCTAATTACCTTGCCACCTTAACGAATTTGGAATGATGTAAAAAGAGAGCAAAGTATGAGTTTGGAATGATTTAGAAAGAGAGCAAAGTATATGAGTGCTTTAAATTAAACAGATGCACATGCATAATATTTATTCATTTTACTTATTCAAAATCACATTTTGGTACGTATCAACAATAATTCCCATTTCGTATACTGCAGTATTCAAAACCACATAATTTCAACAAAAAATCCAATTTCGTTCTCGATCACTCCCAGTTTCAATATAATGCCAATGGCAGGAGTGCGTTCTCGCGAATATACACACCCCTTAATTTGGTGCGTCTCCATCGTAATTGCTATACTCGCAGCTGTGGTGGTTATTATCGGGACGGTGGTCTTCATTGGCTACCTAGCAATGAAGCCAAACATGCCTCATATGAGCATCCGTCGAGCGAATATAGACGCCTTGAATTTTTTTGACAGAGACGTGCTCACGATACAAATCACGGTGGTCGTCAAGGCCGATAATTTTGACAACCAAAAGGCTCGTGCAAGTTTCATACATTTATACATTTGATGAAAGATGTTTGACATGTTTTATAGTGTGACGAAATATGTGTGATAAAATGTTTTCTTCTTGTAGTGAATAAAATATAAATGTCATGTGCATATTTTGTGCACGATCCGTACGTGCACATTTCATGCATATTTTGTGCATAATATTTATATGTACTTTTCTTATGTCGAATTAAATGCACATTTAGATAGTAGACTGTTTTCGATCTAAACATTGCATTTTCATATTTCTTGAATTTTGAAATTTTGTGCAATAATTATTCATTTTACTTATTCAAAACCACCTTTGGGTACGTTTGTAGTGTCTTCAAATTGGTTGATTCTAATTACCTTGTCACCTTAACGAGTTTGGAATGATTTAGAAAGAGTGCAAAGTATGAATACTTTAAATTAAACACATGCACATGCATAATATTTATTCATTTTACTTATTCAAAACCACATTTTGGTACGTTTGTAGTGGCTTCACATTGGTTGATTCTAATTACCTTGCCACCTTAACGAATTTGGAATGATTTAGAAAGAGAGCAAAGTATGAGTTTGGAATGATTTAGAAAGAGAGCAAAGTATATGAGTGTTTTAAATTAAACAGATGCACATGCATAATATTTATTAATTTTACTTATTCAAAATCACATTTTGGTACGTATCAACAATAATTCCCATTTCGTATACTGCATTATTCAAAACCACATAATTTCAACAAAAAATCCAATTTCGTTCTCGATCACTCCCAGTTTCAATATAATGCCAATGCCAATGGAAGGAGTTCGTTCTCGCGAACATACACACCCCTTAATTTGGTGCGTCTCCATCGTAATTGCTATAATCGCAACTGTGGTGGTTATTATCGGGACGGTGGTCTTCATTGGCTACCTAGCAATGAAGCCAAACATGCCTCATATGAGCATCCGTCGAGCGAATATAGACGCCTTGGATTTTTTTGACAGAGACGTGCTCACGATACAAATCACGGTGGTCGTCAAGGCCGATAATTTTGACAACCAAAAGGCTCGTGCAAGTTTCATATATTTATACATTTGATGAAAGATGTTTGACATATTTTATAGTGTGACGAAATATGTGTGATAAAATGTTTTCTTCTTGTAGTGAATAAAATATAAATGTCATGTGCACATTTTGTGCACGATCCGTACGTGCACATTTCGTGCATATTTTGTGCATAATATTTATATGTACTTTTTTTATGTCGAATTAAATGCACATTTAGATCCTAGAATGTTTTCGATCTAAACATTGCATTTTCATATTTCTTGAATTTTTAAATTTTGTGCAATAATTATTCATTTTACTTATTCAAAACCACATTTTGGTACGTTTGTAGTGGCTTCAAATTGGTTGATTCTAATTACCTTGTCACCTTAACGAGTTTGGAATGATTTAGAAAGAGAGCAAAGTATGAGTTTGGAATGATTTAGAAAGAGAGCAAAGTATATGAGTGCTTTAAATTAAACACATGCACATGCATAATATTTATTCATTTTACTTATTCAAAATCACATTTTGGTACGTATCAAAAATAATTCCCATTTCGTATACTGCAGTATTCAAAACCACATAATTTCAACAAAAAATCCAATTTCGTTCTCGATCACTCCCAGTTTCAATATAAATCCAATGTCAATGGCAGGAGTTCGGTCTCGCGAACATACACACCCCATAATTTGTTGCGTCTCCATCGTAATTGCTATAATCGCAGCTGTGGTGGTTATTATCGGGACGGTGGTCTTCATTGGCTACCTAGCAATGAAGCCAAACATGCCTCATATGAGCATCCGTCGAGCGAATATAGACGCCTTGGATTTTTTTGACAGAGACGTGCTCACGATACAAATCACGGTGGTCGTCAAGGCCGATAATTTTGACAACCAAAAGGCTCGTGCAAGTTTCATTCATTTATACATTTGATGAAAGATGTTTGACATATTTTATAGTGTGACGAAATATGTGTGATAAAATGTTTTCTTCTTGTAGTGAATAAAATATAAATGTCATGTGCACATTTTGTGCACGATCCGTACGTGCACATTTCGTGCATATTTTGTGCATAATATTTATATGTACTTTTTTTATGTCGAATTAAATGCACATTTAGATCCTAGAATGTTTTCGATCTAAACATTGCATTTTCATATTTCTTGAATTTTGAAGTTTTGTGCAATAATTATTCATTTTACTTATTCAAAACCACATTTTGGTACGTTTGTAGTGGCTTCAAATTGGTTGATTCTAATTACATTGTCACCTTAACGAGTTTGGAATGATTTAGAAAGAGTGCAAAGTATGAATGCTTTAAATTAAACACATGCACATGCATAATATTTATTCATTTACTTATTCAAAACTACATTTTGGTACGTTTGTAGTGGCTTCACATTGGTTGATTCTAATTACCTTGCCACCTTAACGAATTTGGAATGATTTAGAAGGAGAGCAAAGTATGAGTTTGGAATGATTTAGAAAAAGAGCAAAGTATATGAGTGCATTAAATTAAACACATGCACATGCATAATATTTATTCATTTTACTTATTCAAAATCACATTTTGGTACGTCTCAACAATAATTCCCATTTCGTATACTGCAGTATTCAAAACCACATAATTTCAACAAAAAATCCAATTTCGTTCTCGATCACTCCCAGTTTCAATATAATGCAAATGCCAATGGCAGGAGTTCGTTCTCGCGAACATACACACCCCTTAATTTGGTGCGTCTCCAACGTAATTGCTATAATCGCAGCTGTGGTGGTTATTATCGGGACAGTGGTCTTCATTGGCTACCTAGCAATGAAGCCAAACATGCCTCATATGAGCATCCGTCGAGCGAATATAGACGCCTTGGATTTTTTTGACAGAGACGTGCTCACGATACAAATCACGGTGGTCGTCAAGGCCGATAATTTTGACAACCAAAAGGCTCGTGCAAGTTTCATTCATTTATACATTTGATGAAAGATGTTAGACATATTTTATAGTGTGACGAAATATGTGTGATAAAATGTTTTCTTCTTGTAGTGAATAAAATATAAATGTCATGTGCACATTTTGCGCACGATCCGTA
Organism: Galeopsis tetrahit; assembly: GCA_963675135.1. Taxonomy (NCBI): domain Eukaryota; kingdom Viridiplantae; phylum Streptophyta; class Magnoliopsida; order Lamiales; family Lamiaceae; genus Galeopsis; species Galeopsis tetrahit. The sequence continues at coordinate 11,300,451 of OY776125.1, read as the reverse complement.
CGTGCACATTTCGTGCATATTTTGTGCATAATATTTATATGTACTTTTTTTATGTAGAATTAAATGCACATTTAGATCCTAGAATGTTTTCGATCTAAACATTGCATTTTCATATTTCTTGAATTTTGAAATTTTGTGCAATAATTATTCATTTTACTTATTCAAAACCACATTTTCGGTACGTTTGTAGTGGCTTCAAATTGGTTGATTCTAATTACCTTGTCACCTTAACGAGTTTGGAATGATTTAGAAAGAGTGCAAAATATGAATGCTTTAAATTAAACACATGCACATGCATAATATTTATTCATTTTACTTATTCAAAACTACATTTTGGTACGTACGTTTGTAGTGGCTTCACATTGGTTGATTCTAATTACCTTGCCACCTTAACTAATTTGGAATGATTTAGAAAGAGAGCAAAGTATGAGTTTGGAATGATATAGAAAGAGAGCAAAGTATATGAGTGCTTTAAATTAAACACATGCACATGCATAATATTTATTCATTTTACTTATTCAAAATCACATTTTGGTACGTATCAACAATAATTCCCATTTCGTATACTGCAGTATTCAAAACCACATAATTTCAACAAAAAATCCAATTTCGTTCTCGATCACTCCCAGTTTCAATATAATGCCAATGCCAATGGCAGGAGTTCGTTCTTGCGAACATACACACCCCTTAATTTGGTGCGTCTCCATCGTAATTGCTATAATCGCAGCTGTGGTGGTTATTATCGGGACAGTGGTCTTCATTGGCTACCTAGCAATGAAGCCAAACATGCCTCATATGAGCATCCGTCGAGCGAATATAGACGCCTTGGATTTTTTTGACAGAGACGTGCTCACGATACAAATTACGGTGGTCGTCAAGGCCGATAATTTTGACAAGCAAAAGGCTCGTGCAAGTTTCATATATTTATACATTTGATGAAAGATGTTTGACATATTTTATAGTGTGACGAAATATGTGTGATAAAATGTTTTCTTCTTGTAGTGAATAAAATATAAATGTCATGTGCACATTTTGTGCACGATCCGTACGTGCACATTTCGTGCATATTTTGTGCATAATATTTATATATACTTTTTTTATGTCGAATTAAATGCCCATTTAGATCCTAGAATGTTTTCGATCTAAACATTGCATTTTCATATTTCTTGAATTTTGAAATTTTGTGCAATAATTATTCATTTTACTTATTCAAAACCACATTTTGGTACGTTTGTAGTGGCTTCAAATTGGTTGATTCTAATTACCTTGTCACTTTAACGAGCTTGGAATGATTTAGAAAGAGTGCAAAGTATGAATGCTTTAAATTAAACACATGCACATGCATAATATTTATTCATTTTACTTATTCAAAACTACATTTTGGTACGTTTGTAGTGGCTTCACATTGGTTGATTCTAATTACCTTGCCACCTTAACGAATTTGGAATGATTTAGAAAGAGAGCAAAGTATGAGTTTGGAATGATTTAGAAAGAGAGCAAAGTATATGAGTGCTTTAAATTAAACACATGCACATGCATAATATTTATTCATTTTACTTATTCATAATCACATTTTGGTACGTATCAACAATAATTCCCATTTCGTATACTGCAGTATTCAAAACCACATAATTTCAACAAAAAATCCAATTTCGTTCTCGATCACTCCCAGTTTCAATATAATGCCAATGCCAATGGCAGGAGTTCGTTCTTGCGAACATACACACCCCTTAATTTGGTGCGTCTCCATCGTAATTGCTATAATCGCAGCTGTGGTGGTTATTATCGGGACAGTGGTCTTCATTGGCTACCTAGCAATGAAGCCAAACATGCCTCATATGAGCATCCGTCGAGCGAATATAGACGCCTTGGATTTTTTTGACAGAGACGTGCTCACGATACAAATCACGGTGGTCGTCAAGGCCGATAATTTTGACAACCAAAAGGCTCGTGCAAGTTTCATATATTTATACATTTGATGAAAGATGTTTGACATATTTTATAGTGTGACGAAATATGTGTGATAAAATGTTTTCTTCTTGTAGTGAATAAAATATAAATGTCATGTGCACATTTTGTGCACGATCCGTACGTGCACATTTCGTGCATATTTTGTGCATAATATTTATATGTACTTTTTTTATGTCGAATTAAATGCACATTTAGATCCTAGAATGTTTTCGATCTAAACATTGCATTTTCATATTTCTTGAATTTTGAAATTTTGTGCAATAATTATTCATTTTACTTATTCAAAACCACATTTTGGTACGTTTGTAGTGGCTTCAAATTGGTTGATTCTAATTACCTTGTCACCTTAACGAGTTTGGAATGATTTAGAAAGAGTGCAAAGTATGAATGCTTTAAATTAAACACATGCACATGCATAATATTTATTCATTTTACTTATTCAAAACTACATTTTGGTACGTTTGTAGTGGCTTCACATTGGTTGATTCTAATTACCTTGCCACCTTAACGAATTTGGAATGATTTAGAAAGAGAGCAGAGTATGAGTTTGGAATGATTTAGAAAGAGAGCAAAGTATATGAGTGCTTTAAATTAAACACATGCACATGCATAATATTTATTCATTTTACTTATTCAAAATCACATTTTGGTACGTCTCAACAATAATTCCCATTTCGTATACTGCAGTATTCAAAACCACATAATTTCAACAAAAAATCCAATTTCGTTCTCGATCACTCCCAGTTTCAATATAATGCAAATGCCAATGGCAGGAGTTCGTTCTCGCGAACATACACACCCCTTAATTTGGTGCGTCTCCATCGTAATTGCTATAATCGCAGCTGTGGTGGTTATTATCGGGACAGTGGTCTTCATTGGCTACCTAGGAATGAAGCCAAACATGCCTCATATGAGCATCCGTCGAGCGAATATAGACGCCTTGGATTTTTTTGACAGAGACGTGCTCACGATACAAATCACGGTGGTCGTCAAGGCCGATAATTTTGACAACCAAAAGGCTCGTGCAAGTTTCATATATTTATACATTTGATGAAAGATGTTTGACATATTTTATAGTGTGACGAAATATGTGTGATAAAATGTTTTCTTCTTGTAGTGAATAAAATATAAATGTCATGTGCACATTTTGTGCACGATCCGTACGTGCACATTTCGTGCATATTTTGTGCATAATATTTATATGTACTTTTTTTATGTCGAATTAAATGCACATTTAGATCCTAGAATGTTTTCGATCTAAACATTGCATTTTCATATTTCTTGAATTTTGAAATTTTGTGCAATAATTATTCATTTTACTTATTCAAAACCACATTTTGGTACGTTTGTAGTGGCTTCAAATTGGTTGATTCTAATTACCTTGTCACCTTAACGAGTTTGGAATGATTTAGAAAGAGTGCAAAGTATGAATGCTTTAAATTAAACACATGCACATGCATAATATTTATTCATTTTACTTATTCAAAACTACATTTTGGTACGTTTGTAGTGGCTTCACATTGGTTGATTCTAATTACCTTGCCACCTTAACGAATTTGGAATGATTTAGAAAGAGAGCAGAGTATGAGTTTGGAATGATTTAGAAAGAGAGCAAAGTATATGAGTGCTTTAAATTAAACACATGCACATGCATAATATTTATTCATTTTACTTATTCAAAATCACATTTTGGTACGTCTCAACAATAATTCCCATTTCGTATACTGCAGTATTCAAAACCACATAATTTCAACAAAAAATCCAATTTCGTTCTCGATCACTCCCAGTTTCAATATAATGCAAATGCCAATGGCAGGAGTTCGTTCTCGCGAACATACACACCCCTTAATTTGGTGCGTCTCCATCGTAATTGCTATAATCGCAGCTGTGGTGGTTATTATCGGGACAGTGGTCTTCATTGGCTACCTAGGAATGAAGCCAAACATGCCTCATATGAGCATCCGTCGAGCGAATATAGACGCCTTGGATTTTTTTGACAGAGACGTGCTCACGATACAAATCACGGTGGTCGTCAAGGCCGATAATTTTGACAACCAAAAGGCTCGTGCAAGTTTCATTCATTTATACATTTGATGAAAGATGTTAGACATATTTTATAGTGTGACGAAATATGTGTGATAAAATGTTTTCTTCTTGTAGTGAATAAAATATAAATGTCATGTGCACATTTTGTGCACGATCCGTACGTGCACATTTCGTGCATATTTTGTGCATAATATTTATATGTACTTTTTTTATGTCGAATTAAATGCACATTTAGATCCTAGAATGTTTTCGATCTAAACATTGCATTTTCATATTTCTTGAATTTTGAAATTTTGTGCAATAATTATTCATTTTACTTATTCAAAACCACATTTTGGTACGTTTGTAGTGGCTTCAAATTGGTTGATTCTAATTACCTTGTCACCTTAACGAGTTTGGAATGATTTAGAAAGAGTGCAAAGTATGAATGCTTTAAATTAAACACATGCACATGCATAATATTTATTCATTTTACTTATTCAAAACTACATTTTGGTACGTTTGTAGTGGCTTCACATTGGTTGATTCTAATTACCTTGCCACCTTAACGAATTTGGAATGATTTAGAAAGAGAGCAGAGTATGAGTTTGGAATGATTTAGAAAGAGAGCAAAGTATATGAGTGCTTTAAATTAAACACATGCACATGCATAATATTTATTCATTTTACTTATTCAAAATCACATTTTGGTACGTCTCAACAATAATTCCCATTTCGTATACTGCAGTATTCAAAACCACATAATTTCAACAAAAAATCCAATTTCGTTCTCGATCACTCCCAGTTTCAATATAATGCAAATGCCAATGGCAGGAGTTCGTTCTCGCGAACATACACACCCCTTAATTTGGTGCGTCTCCATCGTAATTGCTATAATCGCAGCTGTGGTGGTTATTATCGGGACAGTGGTCTTCATTGGCTACCTAGGAATGAAGCCAAACATGCCTCATATGAGCATCCGTCGAGCGAATATAGACGCCTTGGATTTTTTTGACAGAGACGTGCTCACGATACAAATCACGGTGGTCGTCAAGGCCGATAATTTTGACAACCAAAAGGCTCGTGCAAGTTTCATATATTTATACATTTGATGAAAGATGTTTGACATATTTTATAGTGTGACGAAATATGTGTGATAAAATGTTTTCTTCTTGTAGTGAATAAAATATAAATGTCATGTGCACATTTTGTGCACGATCCGTACGTGCACATTTCGTGCATATTTTGTGCATAATATTTATATGTACTTTTTTTATGTCGAATTAAATGCACATTTAGATCCTAGAATGTTTTCGATCTAAACATTGCATTTTCATATTTCTTGAATTTTGAAATTTTGTGCAATAATTATTCATTTTACTTATTCAAAACCACATTTTGGTACGTTTGTAGTGGCTTCAAATTGGTTGATTCTAATTACCTTGTCACCTTAACGAGTTTGGAATGATTTAGAAAGAGTGCAAAGTATGAATGCTTTAAATTAAACACATGCACATGCATAATATTTATTCATTTTACTTATTCAAAACTACATTTTGGTACGTTTGTAGTGGCTTCACATTGGTTGATTCTAATTACCTTGCCACCTTAACGAATTTGGAATGATTTAGAAAGAGAGCAGAGTATGAGTTTGGAATGATTTAGAAAGAGAGCAAAGTATATGAGTGCTTTAAATTAAACACATGCACATGCATAATATTTATTCATTTTACTTATTCAAAATCACATTTTGGTACGTCTCAACAATAATTCCCATTTCGTATACTGCAGTATTCAAAACCACATAATTTCAACAAAAAATCCAATTTCGTTCTCGATCACTCCCAGTTTCAATATAATGCAAATGCCAATGGCAGGAGTTCGTTCTCGCGAACATACACACCCCTTAATTTGGTGCGTCTCCATCGTAATTGCTATAATCGCAGCTGTGGTGGTTATTATCGGGACAGTGGTCTTCATTGGCTACCTAGGAATGAAGCCAAACATGCCTCATATGAGCATCCGTCGAGCGAATATAGACGCCTTGGATTTTTTTGACAGAGACGTGCTCACGATACAAATCACGGTGGTCGTCAAGGCCGATAATTTTGACAACCAAAAGGCTCGTGCAAGTTTCATTCATTTATACATTTGATGAAAGATGTTAGACATATTTTATAGTGTGACGAAATATGTGTGATAAAATGTTTTCTTCTTGTAGTGAATAAAATATAAATGTCATGTGCACATTTTGCGCACGATCCGTACGTGCACATTTCGTGCATATTTTGTGCATAATATTTATATGTACTTTTTTTATGTAGAATTAAATGCACATTTAGATCCTAGAATGTTTTCGATCTAAACATTGCATTTTCATATTTCTTGAATTTTGAAATTTTGTGCAATAATTATTCATTTTACTTATTCAAAACCACATTTTCGGTACGTTTGTAGTGGCTTCAAATTGGTTGATTCTAATTACCTTGTCACCTTAACGAGTTTGGAATGATTTAGAAAGAGTGCAAAATATGAATGCTTTAAATTAAACACATGCACATGCATAATATTTATTCATTTTACTTATTCAAAACCACATTTTGGTACGTTTGTAGTGGCTTCACATTGGTTGATTCTAATGACCTTGCCACCTTAACGAATTTGGAATGATTTAGAAAGAGAGCAAAGTATGAGTTTGGAATGATTTAGAAAGAGAGCAAAGTATATGAGTGCTTTAAATTAAACACATGCACATGCATAATATTTATTCATTTTACTTATTCAAAATCACATTTTGGTACGTATCAACAATAATTCCCATTTCGTATACTGCAGTATTCAAAACCACATAATTTCAACAAAAAATCCAATTTCGTTCTCGATCACTCCCAGTTTCAATATAATGCCAATGCCAATGGCAGGAGTTCGTTCTTGCGAACATACACACCCCTTAATTTGGTGCGTCTCCATCGTAATTGCTATAATCGCAGCTGTGGTGGTTATTATCGGGACAGTGGTCTTCATTGGCTACCTAGCAATGAAGCCAAACATGCCTCATATGAGCATCCGTCGAGCGAATATAAACGCCTTGGATTTTTTTGACAGAGACGTGCTCACGATACAAATCACGGTGGTCGTCAAGGCCGATAATTTTGACAACCAAAAGGCTCGTGCAAGTTTCATATATTTATACATTTGATGAAAGATGTTTGACATATTTTATAGTGTGACGAAATATGTGTGATAAAATGTTTTCATCTTGTAGTGAATAAAATATAAATGTCATGTGCACATTTTGTGCACGATCCGTACGTGCACATTTCGTGCATATTTTGTGCATAATATTTATATGTACTTTTTTTATGTCGAATTAAATGCACATTTAGATCCTAGAATGTTTTCGATATAAACATTGCATTTTCATATTTCTTGAATTTTGAAATTTTGTGCAATAATTATTCATTTTACTTATTCAAAACCACATTTTGGTACGTTTGTAGTGGCTTCAAATTGGTTGATTCTAATTACCTTGTCACCTTAACCAGTTTGGAATGATTTAAAAAGAGTGCAAAGTATGAATGCTTTAAATTAAACACATGCACATGCATAATATTTATTCATTTTACTTATTCAAAACCACATTTTGGTACGTTTGTAGTGGCTTCACATTGGTTGATTCTAATGACCTTGCCACCTTAACGAATTTGGAATGATTTAGAAAGAGAGCAAAGTATGAGTTTGGAATGATTTAGAAAGAGAGCAAAGTATATGAGTGCTTTAAATTAAACACATGCACATGCATAATATTTATTCATTTTACTTATTCAAAATCACATTTTGGTACGTATCAACAATAATTCCCATTTCGTATACTGCAGTATTCAAAACCACATAATTTCAACAAAAAATCCAATTTCGTTCTCGATCACTCCCAGTTTCAATATAATGCCAATGCCAATGGCAGGAGTTCGTTCTTGCGAACATACACACCCCTTAATTTGGTGCGTCTCCATCGTAATTGCTATAATCGCAGCTGTGGTGGTTATTATCGGGACAGTGGTCTTCATTGGCTACCTAGCAATGAAGCCAAACATGCCTCATATGAGCATCCGTCGAGCGAATATAGACGCCTTGGATTTTTTTGACAGAGACGTGCTCATGATACAATTCACGGTGGTCGTCAAGGCCGATAATTTTGACAACCAAAAGACTCGTGCAAGTTTCATTCATTTATACATTTGATGAAAGATGTTTGACATATTTTATAGTGTGACGAAATATGTGTGATAAAATGTTTTCTTCTTGTAGTGAATAAAATATAAATGTCATGTGCACATTTTGTGCACGATCCGTACGTGCACATTTCGTGCATATTTTGTGCATAATATTTATATGTACTTTTTTTATGTCGAATTAAATGCACATTTAGATCCTAGAATGTTTTCGATCTAAACATTGCATTTTCATATTTCTTGAATTTTGAAATTTTGTGCAATAATTATTCATTTTACTTATTCAAAACCACATTTTGGTACGTTTGTAGTGGCTTCAAATTGGTTGATTCTAATTACCTTGTCACCTTAACGAGTTTGGAATGATTTAGAAAGAGTGCAAAGTATGAATGCTTTAAATTAAACACATGCACATGCATAATATTTATTCATTTTACTTATTCAAAACTACATTTTGGTACGTTTGTAGTGGCTTCACATTGGTTGATTCTAATTACCTTGCCACCTTAACGAATTTGGAATGATTTAGAAAGAGAGCAAAGTATGAGTTTGGAATGATATAGAAAGAGAGCAAAGTATATGAGTGCTTTAAATTAAACACATGCACATGCATAATATTTATTCATTTTACTTATTCAAAATCACATTTTGGTACGTATCAACAATAATTCCCATTTCGTATACTGCAGTATTCAAAACCACATAATTTCAACAAAAAATCCAATTTCGTTCTCGATCACTCCCAGTTTCAATATAATGCCAATGCCAATGGCAGGAGTTCGTTCTTGCGAACATACACACCCCTTAATTTGGTGCGTCTCCATCGTAATTGCTATAATCGCAGCTGTGGTGGTTATTATCGGGACAGTGGTCTTCATTGGCTACCTAGCAATGAAGCCAAACATGCCTCATATGAGCATCCGTCGAGCGAATATAGACGCCTTGGATTTTTTTGACAGAGACGTGCTCACGATACAAATCACGGTGGTCGTCAAGGCCGATAATTTTGACAACCAAAAGGCTCGTGCAAGTTTCATATATTTATACATTTGATGAAAGATGTTTGACATATTTTATAGTGTGACGAAATATGTGTGATAAAATGTTTTCTTCTTGTAGTGAATAAAATATAAATGTCATGTGCACATTTTGTGCACGATCCGTACGTGCACATTTCGTGCATATTTTGTGCATAATATTTATATGTACTTTTTTTATGTCGAATTTAATGCACATTTAGATCCTAGAATGTTTTCGATCTAAACATTGCATTTTCATATTTCTTGAATTTTGAAATTTTGTGCAATAATTATTCATTTTACTTATTCAAAACCACATTTTGGTACGTTTGTAGTGGCTTCAAATTTGTTGATTCTAATTACCTTGTCACCTTAACGAGTTTGGAATGATTTAGAAAGAGTGCAAAGTATGAATGCTTTAAATTAAACACATGCACATGCATAATATTTATTCATTTTACTTATTCAAAACCACATTTTGGTACGTTTGTAGTGGCTTCACATTGGTTGATTCTAATTACCTTGCCACCTTAACGAATTTGGAATGATTTAGAAAGAGAGCAAAGTATGAGTTTGGAATGATTTAGAAAGAGAGCAAAGTATATGAGTGCTTTAAATTAAACACATGCACATGCATAATATTTATTCATTTTACTTATTCAAAATCACATTTTGGTACGTATCAACAATAATTCCCATTTCGTATACTGCAGTATTCAAAACCACATAATTTCAACAAAAAATCCAATTTCGTTCTCGATCACTCCCAGTTTCAATATAATGCCAATGCCAATGGCAGGAGTTCGTTCTTGCGAACATACACACCCCTTAATTTGGTGCGTCTCCATCGTAATTGCTATAATCGCAGCTGTGGTGGTTATTATCGGGACAGTGGTCTTCATTGGCTACCTAGCAATGAAGCCAAACATGCCTCATATGAGCATCCGTCGAGCGAATATAGACGCCTTGGATTTTTTTGACAGAGACGTGCTCACGATACAAATCACGGTGGTCGTCAAGGCCGATAATTTTGACAACCAAAAGGCTCGTGCAAGTTTCATATATTTATACATTTGATGAAAGATGTTTGACATATTTTATAGTGTGACGAAATATGTGTGATAAAATGTTTTCATCTTGTAGTGAATAAAATATAAATGTCATGTGCACATTTTGTGCACGATCCGTACGTGCACATTTCGTGCATATTTTGTGCATAATATTTATATGTACTTTTTTATGTCGAATTTAATGCACATTTAGATCCTAGAATGTTTTCGATCTAAACATTGCATTTTCATATTTCTTAGAATTTTAATATGTACTTTTTAATTGAACTCATGTGCCATCTTTTGAACTACATTTACTTGAAAAAAAAAACTCTTAAAATAAGTATGAAACGTGTATATATGGACCGTTAATGAAACACACATATACATATTATACACAAAATATGCTCGAAATGTGCATGTACGGATCGTGCACAAAAAATGTGCATGTACGGACGGTGCGTGAACCATATATGCACAAAATTTGCACGAAATGTGCACATACGGGCGTGCAAAAAATGTGCATGTACGAATGTGCAAAATATGTGCACACATATACATAAAAGTTTACAAAACTAAACTTCAAAACTTCATTACTAAGAGAGAAGAATATTTTTCATTGCCATGGCCTTTTGAGTCGACGCCCTACAAAACAATAATGAAACATCGGCAAACAAGAGTTAACTCTACACATATGGATTAGTCCATGTTGATTTGCATGTCTAAGCAAAGTTGAAAGAGGATCATCCTGTCGAAAATCTCTTCTCGGGATTACCGATCTCACGACATCATCGTCAACTCTAATGTTGTAGCTCATTGTATTAACACATAGCATCATTCAATGAATTCACTAAATTGCAACCCTCATTTTTATCACAAGTTACTTAATTTTTAACTTTTAAAAAAAAAATGTATTCTATTCGTCATTTTAAATCAGTTTTGACTAAAGACAAAGTTATATAAGTGAGAATTGTGTGTGTGTGTTTTTTTTTTAAAAAAAATTAGGGTGGGGCTATTAACACCCCATATAATGTTATACATATATACCCCATTATTTTAAAGATAAAAATAGATATAGATAAAATGACTAAATAATTCTTATATAATTAAAAAGTGAAATAATTAAAAAAATAATCTTAAAAAATATAATTAAAATTTGAAAATATTTTGAAAAGGCCAACAAAATATATAAAATAATAAATCAATTATTTTTTTTTAAAAAAACTGAGAAGATTTAATAAAATCTGAAAATATTCAAAAATAAATAAATAAAAATAATCAAATAAAAAATTTAAAAATCAATTAAAAAAATAAAACGGTAAAAATATTTTATAAATTTGATAAACTGTAAAAAATATTTAAATTAAAAAAACAATTAAAAAATAAAAAATTTGAATTAATATAAAAAGATAAAAAAATATATTTAAAAAATCATCTAAATCTTCAAAAATTAATTGATTAAATAAGTTTTGAAGATTTAGTTGAGTTTTTAATATTTTTAAATTTTTTGTAGGTTTAATTTATTTTGAAGATTTTTTTTTTTAATTTAGTATATTTTTTTAAGATTTAATTGATTTTTCTTTCTCTTATTTATTTAGTTTATCAAAATTCTGAATTATTAAATTGATTTTTATAATTTTGTTATTTTTAAATTTTATTCAATTTATTTAATTTTGTTCACATTTAATTAAAGAAAAAATTTAATTATTTTGAAATTTTAGTTAATTTTCATAACGTTTTAAATTTTATAATTGATTTTTTAAAATATTTTTCAACTTTTATTTAATTTTTTTTTTTCGGATGATATATTTTTTTTAATTTATATATTTTTACGATTTAGTTAATTTTAATAATGTTATTTTGATTTTTATTTAATTTGTATTTTGTTTTAAGTGTTAAAGGGCAAATAGAAAAGAATTGGGGTATGTTTAGTAATAAAAATTGATTTTTAAATTTTAATGGGTTGTGTATAAGATTGTATGGGTGTTAATAGCCCCACCCAAAAAATTAAGGGTGGGACTATTAACACCCCATAAAATGTTATACATACCCCAAATGTTAAACACACACCATTAAAATTTAAAAATCAATTTTTATTACTATACACACCCCAATTCTTTCCTATTTACCCTTAATCCCTCTAAACAAATATAAATTAAATAAAAACTAAAAAAATATTATAAAAATTAATTAAGTCTTTAAAAATATATAAATTTTAAAAATCAATTAACAAAAAAAATTCAATAACACGAAAAAATTAAATAAAAATTAAAAATATTTTTAAAAAATCAACGAAATATTAAAAAAATACTATTTGAACGGAAAAATTAATTACAAAATATTATACATATTAAGAAAATCAACTAAAATTTTAAAATAATTGGGTCGAAAATTTTTAATTAAAAAAATAAAATCAATTAAATTTAAATAAAAACTGAAAAATATTAAATAAATTTTAAAAATTTTAAAAAACGAAAAAAATATAATATGTAAAATATATTAAAAAAAAACAACTAAATCTTAAATAAATTAAATCTTCAAAAATAAAATAAAGTTAAATAAAAATTTAAAATATTAAAAAAATCATCTAAATCTTCAAAAATAATTAAATTTTTTAGCTTTAATATATTTTTGAAGATTTAGTTGTTTAAAAAAAAGATTGTATTTATCTTTTTCAAAATTCGTTTTCTTACTTTTTTATTTAATTATTTTTTGACGATTTGTTAAAATTTATAAGAATTTTTATGATTTTATTTATATTTAATTTATTTTTTATTTGATTAATTTATTTTTTATTAAATTTTCCGATTTTATTTAATTTTTTCAGAATTAAAAAAAATTATTTATTTAAATTAATTATTTTTAAAGATTCGGTTTATTTTAATAATTTTCAAATTTTAATTATATTTTTTCCAATTTTTTTAATTAAATATTTATATAAGGTTTACTTAGTCATTTTATATATATCTATTTTTATTTTTAAAATTATGGGGTGTGAATAAAACATTTTGGGGGTGTTAGTAGCCGCACCCAAAATTAATGTGGAGAAAGTTTGAAAACTGATTCAGAACTGTATGATTTTTTTGAAAACGTTTTTTTTTTAAGCCTTGATCAAGAATTGTTGGGTGAGATAAAACAAACGCATAGAAAGAGGCCATTTGATTTGATTCATAACGTATCTATCGATGTCCTTTTCTTGTTTATCATCCTTGTCAACTAATTTAACTGTCACTCCAATCCCCAATTCCAATTCCAAAATTCCAATTCTCGAAAACAAAACCCTGTGGCTCTGAATTCAACCCTAAAATCTGGAAAACTAGACGAAGCTCTTCATCTTCTACTGGAATCCAAAATCCCTAATGTCGAATCCTACGCCACGCTGTTACACGCATGTATTTCTACAAAATCTTTACACCATGGCCGAAAAATATATCACCATCTCCTCCACCAGTTAGAGGATCAGAAAGATCTTCTCACTTTAAAGTCCAAGTTCATTACTCTTTTCTCAGCCTGTGGCCAATTGGAAGAGGCGCGTAGAGCTTTTCAACATGGAATTGACGATGCCTCGAAGGTGTTCGATGATATGCCTGACCGAAATGTCCCCACGTGGAATGCGTTAATTGCTGGGTTTTTTAAGAACAATCAGGTTTTCGAGGGTTTGGAAACTTTCCGGAAAATGCAGAAGGAGAAGGTGGGATTTAGTTGGGTTAGTTTGACTACAGTTTTAGCTCGATTAACTGCACTTTACATTGGTAAAGAGGTACACGGCCAGATAGTGAAATCATCAGTATGCCCTGATGTTTATGTGCTGAACTCACTTGTGGATATGTACGCTAAATGTGGATTAATGGAATATTGCAAGAAAGTGTTTGACCGAATGATAATCAAGGATTTAACATCGTGGAATACGCTCATCAATGGTTATGCGATCAATGGTAGGATGGTGGAAGCTATGCAAGTATTTGAGCAGATGATTGAGGCTGATGTTAAGCCAGATGGAGTGACATTTATCTCGTTGCTTTCGGGCTTTAGTCATGCTGGGATGGCTAATGAGGGCCAAATCCTCTTTAAAGGAATGAGTTCAAATTTTGGAATAGATCCTAAATTGGAGCATTATGCTTGTTTAGTGGATATGTTGGGTAGAGCTGGGAGGATTGAAGAGGCGTTGGAAGTAGTGAGGAAAATGCCTATGAAGCCGAGCGGGAGCATTTGGGGTTCGTTGCTTAACTCCTGTAGGTCACACGGTTATGTTCCTCTTGCACAAGTCTTAGCGCAACTGTTATTTGAGATTGAGCCTACAAATCCCGGAAATTATGTGATGCTATCTAATATTTATGCAAATGCAGGGATGTGGGAAAAAGTTAAATCGGTGAGAGAACTCATGGAGAAAAATAAAATAAAAAAGGATACCGGTTGCAGTTGGGTAACGATTAAAGATAGAGTTCATAGCTTTGTAACTGGTGGGGGTTTTGAGTTTCGTAAGTCTGATGAGTATCGAAGAACATTGGATGAACTGACGCACGAGATGGAGAAAGATGGATACAGGCCTGATACAGGAGTTGTTCTTCATGATATTGATGAGGAAATGAAGGTAGAGTGGGTGTGTGGTCACGGTGAACGTCTAGCAACGGTGTTTTCACTGATTCATTTAGGCTCTGGATTGCCTATTAGAATTACCAAGAACCTTCGTGTTTGTGCAGATTGCCATACTTGGATGAAGCATGCATCCAAAGTGCGTGACAGAAAGATTATCTTAAGAGACACAAATCGTTTCCACCATTTTGAAAATGGAAAATGCTCTTGCA
Source organism: Galeopsis tetrahit (assembly GCA_963675135.1). Taxonomy (NCBI): domain Eukaryota; kingdom Viridiplantae; phylum Streptophyta; class Magnoliopsida; order Lamiales; family Lamiaceae; genus Galeopsis; species Galeopsis tetrahit. The sequence continues at coordinate 11,285,350 of OY776125.1, read as the reverse complement.
ATGACTTTTGGTGATGGATCACTGAGACGTTGAGTGGTTTCAGTATCTGCCATTAAAAGATCTCGATTCACTGAGACTTTGAGTGGTTTCAGTATCTGCCATTAAAAGATCTCGATTTAGAGTCGTTGAAGAAGGAAGATGTTGGTTAATGATCAAGATGATGATTCGTGCAATGGAGATTTCAACTCAAGAGGTAGCTGTTAGATTGAGTTTTTAAATTAGGCAAAGCCAACATCTTCCGGTAACTCTGTATCAACCAATGACGCCCAATTTACCTCGCTCTGTGATTCAGCATCTCATAATACCCATCAACCATATAATGCAAGTCAAGTCACTATATATGTACTATATCAGAGTTTTAGATTTTCACCTGTAGGTAAAAATGGCTTAGAGATATTGGACGGATGCTAGAAACGTGAAGATTAATCTGACTAAACGTGTCATCCTCCTTAGCTTCTCAGCATCCATTGTAATAGACAAAGTTAAGAGTATTTCAATAAAGAATGTCACACAGAGACCTAAATACAGCCCCCCGTGTCTCACATTGTAGGCGTCTTTTATACTTGTTAGAATGTAGATTATGAAGATTGCAACTGAGTATACTAAGAAGGCGAAGATAACTCGTAATCCAAACAGCAGAGCACTGTGCAGGGCAAATAGCTTGTCTATGGCAACGAACATGGTAGCTTGTTTCGACTCAAATGATTCCTGAAAAAACATGATCAATGCTGGTTACAAGCTTTCTTCAAGGCCATACAAATTAAACAAAATCACTAACCTGGGCTGCTAATATCTGTTTCGAATTCTCAATTAGACTATTATGTGACTGATGAAGCTGTTCTTGCCTTTCCAATACTTCTTCCTGCTGTTTATGTCCAAATTCAGCCAATGTCTGTAAATTTACATTTTGTACTGAGAGATTCATTAAGATTAAAGACAAAAATAGACAACTCTTTTGCATTATATGTGTATTTTTAAATCATATTAGTTGTTTTACTATAAAGTGCTAGCAGTGAACGTTAAAACTGTTTTACAAAAAACTAAAAAAACGACACCTGCTCTCTTCGAGTGCCTCCTGAAACTTGGTCAGAAAATGAACACCCTCAAGAGCTTCAGACTGCCCGTCTAGAAGTAGTTTTTGTTTATCCAACGACCCGCTTTATTTACAGAATGCTCATCTTTTATTTTATTTTCATCCTCCAAGTATATACCATAAATGAATATAATCACACAGAAAATCATAAATATGATTTATAACAAGATTAATTTAATTTATGAATATTAGCTACGTTTTTTGCCGATTCTTTATTAAACAAATTTTCTATATTAAAATTAGTTATTCAATAGTTATAATTAACAAAGGGTATTATAGAAATAAATTTATAATCTTAAATTGTGTTCAAATAGAGAGAGTATATAATAAATTGCGATGAATGTCATAAGGTCTCTGTTTCAATTTCAATTTTATTGATTACAATGTAGAACTCGTCTCGCGAAGACTATACATGTGTGTTTCTATATTTAATTTTTAGTAATACCTAGTAGATATTAAGTTGATAAATGAACTTATAATAAAGTCGCTGACTATATCTATAAAACAACATAGTTGACTTTGGTCAATTTCCGCCCAAATTGTTGGGTCAACTTTTCTCTCTCTCTTTTTTAATAAGGCCCAAGGCGCAGTTATTTTAATTTTTAGATTATATCACAGTTATCACTCCGTTTTTTTTTATTCTATTTGCTATTCAATTATAAATTAATTATTAAAAAATATTTGTAATTAAGTGTACCCCTATAAATTTTATTTTTAATTCACGAAAAAATTTCATACTTTTCTTTTTTATTTGTCCCTCAAAAGTTTGCCTATCTTAAATTAAAAATAATTATCACACACATTTTTATCCTTTATGTCATTACTTTTGAGACTCAACCAGCATACACTCAACCAGCATACACTCAACCAACCTATTTTATCTACTTTATATATAAAAGTTTACAAAATTATCCATCAACACTCTCATCATTACACTTTTTTTTTTTAAATCATGTGCTCAAGATTTTACGCAAACTTTTCGAAGACGGGGGAGTAATTATTAAAAAACATTTGTAATTAATTTATGTATATTTGTACATATACTTTTTGTTTCCCAAGATTATATATAGATTTTAATTATAAGTTAAAATTTGTATGACATAGTTTCATTAATGTATTTGTAAAATTGAATTTTAATTAATTACTTTATTTCATCAGAAGCTTCCATCTTTTCATATAGATGTCTAACAAAAAAAAATCTCATTTTATTTTTGTGTATACATTGTAACTCCACCTCTTTTACTCTTACATTATTCTACACTCCATTTTATTCCTCCTCTTCAATCAATTTTACTACACCTCATTTTATATTAATATTTTTCAAATTTTGTGATAATTATGGAGTAATATTTCATCAATAATTATAAGTAAATTCATTGATTTTAAAAAATGTAATTGAAGCATTCATTCACAAGATGAAATTAATGATATGATTTCACATAGTATTATTGTTCTTCAAACTCAGTAAAATTCAACCACTAAAAATTTTAAATAAATAATTAATTAAAATTTATTAATAATCAATCTGACGTGCAACTCACCGGGAGAATTACTAGTTTATATTAATATAGATATAGTCTTCATTATTTAATGTCAAAATGATCAATATTTTACATTTAAAAGTGATAAAATAATTAACTAATAAATAAAAAATTGTGATAAAATATGTCCCGGCCCAGTTCTGTTGTCATTTCCATCACCTATAGAAAGTGAAAATGCACTCTACTAGATTGAATTAAAATATGCACACACTATGTGTGTGTGTTTAAAAGGGCGTTGATACTTTGCTGTGATTCTTAATCTTTCCAAACCTGTTGATTATTTATCATTAACCTTAACAACAAGGAAAAGAATCAACCAATCTCAAGTCACCTAACAAGATGTAAGAAACACAAACTTTCACATACTGCAAAAAGAACATTTTGTCATGTAAAATTGTAACATCCAACCAAAAAACATTATTGTAAAATTAATATAAAAAACTAATTTTACTAGTAAGAATAATATATAAAAAAAAAAATCTTAGATTGTTGCCAGGAGCAGGAGCAGGCAACCATGAAAAAAAGAAAAAGCTTTATTTGGATCTGGAACTACAACGAGGTGGATATATTGTAGACTTATCAATAGGCAAATGGAGTTGGCAATCCACATTCAACCAGAACTTAAGTGAACCAAGAAGCCAGACTCTCCATCGAGTCCTTGTCGTCCCTTTGAGTTCGAAATCTATTATGCCTCTCTTGAACGACAAGTTGACAGCTTCTGCTTGCTCTACAGTGAGAGGAATGGGATTGGATTGTGGCACGTAGTTGAGTTCCAATGATTGGTTGGCCTTAACATCGAACGGCTGGGCCAATAAGTAGGCTATTTTCTGACCCTGGAAGCTTAGGGCGAATCTCGTGTCGTAGAAGCTTGCATAAGCCTTTTGGTTGTCATTCTCTGCCCTGACGACGACTGTGATTTGTACAGTGAGCACGCCCGATTGGTCAAAGTCTAAGGTGTCTAGATTTGCTCGGCGGATGCTAATTTGAGGCACCTTTGGCTTGATCGTCAAATAGCCAATGAAGACTATAATCCCAGCTATGATCACTACTACTGCGATTATAGCACATATGATGGATGCGCACCAAATTAAAGGGTTTGTATGGTTGTGAGGACCAAGTCTTGGCTTTGGCATTGGGGTGGTTGCGGTGGGGTCTTATGAGAGAGACTGGGAGAGAGAACATTAGGAAGAAAAATCCTAATATTTGGGTGTTTTATGTTATGAGAGAGATGGGAATTGTTGATGGGTTCTTAGGTGTAATTAGAAGGGAAGGTTTTGGTATCACTACCTTTCCTAGGTATAAAGCCATCTTCTGTAATATTCTTCTAATTTATGCTTCCACAGTTTGTACCTTAATTTTCAAGACACCTGCAGAAAGAAATTAATCTACAACACAAACTTCTCAAGCCCTAATAAATACTAATTAACATGATGGAAGAAAGAATGAGGATCGTTTAATTTGCAGAAACATAACAGAAATCTGAAATGGACATCCCAAAGCAGTTTCATTCAATATGCTGAAAATTTTACCTTTTTATGGGAAAAATGAATAGCAAGTAGCAACAGCCTTTCTCTTGAATGAGCCGATCCAAAACTTCTGTGTTAGACGAGCATGTAGCCGTTATAGTAATCGGCCCAAAGATGGCCCAAGGAGTACCAAACAAGAGTGGGCTTTAAAAAAATTTTGCATGCATTCACCATGTGCAAGAATGTAGTAACATTGATTTCATGTGAATAGTATGTTGACTTACAGATATGGCCTTCTAGACACTTGGATTAATCATTGGGGCGATTGAACAATAGCAGGACTAGAAGTTCACTCTCGTTGTCTTTAAGTCCACTTGGTTTTCTTGAATAAGTTGAACACATTTGAACCCCTAATGCTGGTACTCCAAGTAGCACTTTGGTCTTCCCTAGCAAGATAAGACATTAAAATCTATCCATATTGCTGGACGAAATTGTCCAGAAATGGTGGAATAGAAAAGTTAAGGTCGAGGGCAGCTTCAAACTTGATTCAAATGGAGAACACGAAAAGCCAAAGGCACACAGCGGTGTCTTTCATAATCAACAAGCAGATGCATGTGCCAGTCAATTGACCACAAAGGCTAGCAAGTACACAAACATAATAGCCAGAAGGTGATATCACTCCAACCAAAATTATGGCCAAATATTATTAGGGAGAAAAATGATGGAGAAAAGTAGAATATAGCAATATAATATAATGAAAAATGATGGCCACAAGACCGCACCAGGGGAAAAAATCAGAAAAGAAGCATATCGCGAGAAGAGAAAATAATACGAGGAAGGCAAAGTAGAGTGTTTTCAATCATTGAAATTCGAAGCCACATCATGGATTATGAGCCACGTCAAAATTGGCTACTGTTATGTAACATTAAAGCTTAGCGACAAGAAGATTTCCACTTCCTTGAGATATTATCATAGGTTTCACGAGCACTTCTTCCTTCCTTATAGAAAGCATTCTTCAGTTTTGTCATCGTTGACTCATGGATTATAATTCTTTCATCAATCATCTTCTCTGCGAATCTTTTCAAATCCGATAGCCTTCCCAATTTACAAAAACCAAGAAGCATTGCATTAGCGGCATCATCGCGGGGTGAAATGTTGTTTGTACCCATATGCTTCCATATTTCAGTCGCAATCTCTGGATCATCATCAAATAACATCTTGATTGCAGCAGCACAATTTGCAGGCGTTGGATCCCACTCATTCTTGACCATCTCTATAAAGAATTTCCCCACTTCACGCACCTTCCCATTCTTGATCAGACACCCAAAAATCATATTATATGTCAAAGAATTAGGAAAAGAGCCATGGAACACCATGGCATCAAGCAGGCGAAAGGCATTATCAATATCATTGTTTGTGGTGAGCAAACCAATCATGACATTATACTTCATCAAATCTGGTACCAGCCCACTGGCAACCATGATATCCCACAACAAAATAGCGTGTGCAGAATCATTCTGCTTCACAAAGATATCGAGGGCATTAGAGAAGAATCTCAAACCTGGCAGACAGTTTTTCCCCTTCATCACCTGCAAAAACTTGATTGCTTCGTCACCTTGCAATCCACGCACAAGAGTATTCAAAAATGCATCATAAGCAAATATGTATTGTGGACTCCAACCCACACGAACCACCATCTCTCCAAAAGTGGTTTTTGCCTTGGCTACATTCCCTTCCTTCTCCCATCCTTCCAGCAAAATCGCAAATGAGTCGGCATCTGGAGGTATGGTAGCTTTTATTTTGTCAAAGAACTCAAGTGCTTTCACAGTTTGGTTTTCTTCTCTACACATGGCACTCAGTAAAGAATTTACGGCGATAATATCAGGTTGAATCCCATACCTGTAAACTTATTCACTTAAAAAATGCAAAATATACATTGATGGTACCAAATAAAATGGGGAAAAAGAAAAATTAATAGACCAAATCATTCTTCCCCCCTCCTCTTCTTCTTCTTTTTCTAGTTGCAGTGAATAAAGGAAAAGTATAGCAACAAAACTAGAAGAAACATATTCCACTATAAATTGACTCAATATGTGTATATAACTTGTCAAAGTTATGAATGCGTCTTCTTGTGATTGCGAGATTGCTGAAGTTTTGCACTAAACCGGAAATAATATATATATATATATATATATATATGTATATAATTCTCGGACAACAGAAGATTATAAAAGACATCACTAATCATTACTGCCTAAATTCAGAAAATTTAGGCGGTGACGCACATTCGGGCAGTGGCATAAAAAAGGCTGCAATTTACAGACTTAGGCCGCAGGTTATAGCTTTAAGGCTATAAGCCTAAAAATTGTTTTCCTTGATTGATGGAGCTAATCCTCCACTATAGACAGGGCATCCATTGTGTAATAAATGCACCCGAGTTACCTAATACTCTGTACACATTACGAAAGAATAAAAGTATTCTCGAGCAGGTGATATTACCAAGCAGGGGTATTATAAGGAATATCCTAATTTTCTGTCTTATCTTTTAATTTCAGAATATTCTCAACCTACAAAATTCCATTTATTGTTTGATTGGATATATACTGGATTCTAACACCAGCGATTCCCTTTTTTTTTGTATATGTATCATTTTTTGTAGCACAAAAAAAGAAGATGCCAAAAAATTTCTTGTATATGTATCATCAGATCCGGAAAGTTTTTTTATTCCATCTTGAAATAATTACAAGAAATACACTGTGGGTAAATTCAACAGTCAACAGTACTCCAAAAGAGGAGCAATGTTACTATTGGCGTGACTGAGAAATCCACATTGTCTGTTGTCCAAGCAAATATTGGCATTAAATACCAACATAAGACTGAAAAGAGAATTCATGTTTGGATTGATTATTGCAAAAAAACGAACTATTGGTTGATCTCAGGAGAATAAATAGCTGAGGCAGAAGCAAAAGCAGTTTCACTAATCCTAAATGAGGTCGACAAGAGTATTTACAACAAAGAGTTGATTGATCAACTCCTACAGCAATTAATACCAAAGTCCAATTAGGCTTACGGTATTCCCTATTGCTCATTGTAATATTATTGTAGAAATCCTAAGGCCCTATCTAGTGTCTATAGATCATTGATTCAAGAGCAGCCGTAAGAATAGCTTTTCAAATCTATATGTGTCATGCATACCAAGTCCAGGCATTGGAGAAGTTAATGTTACTATGGTAGATTTTCGCCCTTCACAGGCAAAGGTCTAATTAGACACTCCAAATATTAACCTTTAACCCTTTCTTCATGTTCCTGAACCTGCTTTCAATTTGTTGTCCGTCAGAAAACTCTCAAAGGACTTCAACTGCAATGTCAATTAAAGGCAGGAATGATAAAAACAAAAAGTAAAAGGCCAGAAGCTGTTCAAAAAGAAGGAAAACTTTCAAGTAGAAGGTACATTCCCCAGTTTATAACCCGTCAACCAAACCAACCCCAATGAAGGTCGTATTTGCAAACAAGATTCCAGGTCCAGAATCACTTTTTTCTTTTTTTAAAAAAAACTCAGTTTAACAGCTTTGAAAAAAAGTGATTATGCACTGTTCAATTGAGTTTGAAAACACCCCCTAAATGCAGGCAGTTAAAACGATAAATCCAACAGTAAGATTGCAAAAAATAAAAATAATAATAATGGCCGTCGTCTACTTCTCTCAAGGCTCCAACTTGGATATCAACTCTTGCCCTTCATCACCCACTTGAAAATACTCTCCTTCTTCTTCCTCTAAAACTGTGTTGTCTGCTTTCCTGTCATAGGATTCGATGCATATCCTGCACCCATGTCATATCTCAGGACACCAGTACTTCCCTCATCTCAACGAGTTTGAGCATCAGAGCAGGACCAGCAGGTACAGTAAGTAGTAAGCCATCTCCAATCCAACTCTTGTTAGAAGCGTGGAGGCTAGAAGTTCGAACATTACCCCACCCCTAATTCTTTTTTTTGTAAAAAGGGTCCACATACAGACGAGCACAACTTCATCCAACCAAATATGGAGTACCATCTCCACCCATATTACTCAAAAAAAATCACAAAATTAAGCAACAGGGCTGAACCATTATAATATACTTTAGTATAACCTTAATTCTTTACCTCCCTAAAGAATAAAAGGCATACTTGCACATAAACTAATTAGGAAACAGGACTAAGAGGGTAACTCACCTCTTCACAGCTTTGGATTTTGAGAAGTGCTTCTAAGCTGTGAGTAGAGTTTCCAAACACTCCCTAAATCAAGTAAAAACTGTAATTTGTCTCAATCAAAGCATGCTTGGAAGAAAGAAACAGCAAGCTGAATGCAAATCACCTTTCCTTTTGGCTTGACAGGAACTAGGAAGGAATACTAGGGAAGAGAGCAAAATGGTAATGCATCCAATACTGAAGTAGGATTTTCAATCCATCATATCATGGAGTTATGGAGATTTACTTTAAAACACAAATGTATGAATCTTCGACAAACAAGAGAACAATTTGTCTGTTCTTTCACTTCAATAATATCAAACAAAATTAAGGAATAGTTGCATCCCTAATCTTTCCTTTCCCCTAATTAATAAAAGTACCCTAGGCCATCCCATCCAAATACTTATATTCAGGAAATACAGAGCTTGGTGACACAGAAATCCTGCAATCTTTTGCAGAAGTACAAAATAAGTCTGGAGTTCTTTCACTCTGCTTTTACCATAGAGCCATAAAGATATACTATTATTCTTTACCAAGCTTATCCAAATAAGATTTGAGCAGTATGGAAAATTAGATTAATGAATACATTAAACTTATTTTATCTAGATTATGAGATAGGCAATGTTATGTACTACTCCCTGTTGTGTCATTATACTCAATCCCCTCCCTCACATTCATGTATTTACTTTCAAAATTGCATTTAAATGAACAAACGCCCAATAAATTCTACAGTATTACTTAGAATGCAAAGAGAAATCAACATAGGCAAAAGAAATACTAACTAATAATTACCTTTCCATAACATCGAAAGTCATAACAGCCTCATCAAACCTCCCAGCAACGCAATAATTCTCAAAAACCGAAACAAACGTAGTCAAAGTGAGCAAACCGTCCTGCTTCATAGAGCGAATAGCATCCCACATAGGCTCGAAGAGTTTATTCTTCCCAAGCAAATCGACCATGAGATTCCAGGAATAGCCAGTGTGTTTTTGATTGAGGCCGGCCCACTGGAAGAACTTGGCAGCAGTGTTAGGAGTGTTGTATGATAGCTTAAGCACATGGTGCATAATATCGGGCTGGGGGTTAATTTTAGTGGATGCCAAACGCGCCTCCACTTCGTGCAGCGGGGCGGTAGCAACAATTTCGCAGAGGATACGGGCTTCGGGAGGGACATCCACGGCGGTGTAATGGGTGGGGAAGCGACTAGTGTCAGCGCTCGAATTTACAGCCGCCATTATTAAGGGTTTATTTTTCCCTCTTTCTTTCTACTCTTCAATTGGGCAATTCAAGCGCGGCGGCGATACCTGTCGGAGGTTCTTTTCCGTCAGCCCCTTGGTGGAGGAGTGGACTAATATTTTTTCTAATAAGTATACTTTTCTTTTTGCACATTACTATATACACCTCCTCCTTTTACTTTTGATTCGTTTTAATATAAATTTTTCTTATTTTTACTTATTTTAATTTTAGCTTTCATAATTATAATTTATCTGAATTATTGTTCATATTTTTATTTTTCTTACTTTATCTGGAGTATTTTTTAATTCGCTTACAACATAAACAACACGAAATTAACCGATCGTAACTAGGGGTGTAAACGAGTCGAGTAGTGCTGAGCTCAAAACTTGACTCGATTACCTATATAATTTTTAAAACTAATTGTAAAACGTATTTTTTCTAAAATAAAGTCGGCTTGACTCGATTACTTGTATATAAATATAAATTATATATTAATGGTATGATAGTAATTATTGTTCAAACTCGATTAGGCTCACGAACCTTTCGAGCCGAGTATTTATGAACTCGAACTCGGTAGCTATTTGAGTAGCTCGAAACTCGACTCGATTAACTTCGAGTTAATTTCAATCTTTTTTCGAGTCGAGCACGAGTAGCTCGCGAGTTGACTCGACTCACTTACACACCTAATCAGAACATATAATACACCATATTAACCATTTTATTTATTTTTTTATATACTCCATCATAATTTTGTTTTTCTTATTTTTATTTATTTTGTCTACTTATCCTACTTTTACATATCTTCATTTTTCTTCCCAGTCGATAGAAAATATTCGAATTTAACGCATACACACACAAAAAAACAAAAAACAAAAAATAGAATTGTTAATTGAGGGCCATATGAAAAATAATGCAGAATTTTGATCATAAATTCTACTCCATTACTTAGTTAAACATTTAAACCTCAAGAATTTCCATAAATATTATGATACTGATGGCATGTAAAAACAAAAAACAGGGTACACGATGGCAGATGTTTTTCGTTATCACAATTTGTTGCCGCTAACGTGTTCATCCATGGAATGGAAACGAACATAATCTTTTTAAACTCTATTTTTAATGAATAGAGGAAAATTCCATCAAAATGTGTTCATTTCTTTTTTATTTATTTTTCACCTTATTCTATTTAAATAGTTAACTTTTGAGTAATTTTTTTATTTTATTAATAAGATTAATTATTTACCAACAATATTTTTTACTCGTTACCTCATATATATTTTTTATAATTAAAATATGATTGCAGCAATTCGTCCAAACAAATAAAATGCGTGGAGAAATATAAAATTACGTTATTATTCCGTAAAAGAAAAAAAAAATGTTAGTCTTATTTATCTCCGGCTCAGATTCCCTATTCCAACATTGTATTTCATCTACTATTCTACACCTCCAATGATTCACTATTTAAAAAGTGTAATTTTTTTGTATTATTTGTATTGTGTACAAATTTTATGTTGAATAATTTTATTTATTTCTTCTCTCGTCCGTTCATGATATAATTTTTCAAACGATTCGAAATAAAGAGACATCAATGAATACAACTCTTTACTAATTCTCAAGCATATTCTTCTTTGTTACTTTGAAACTTAAACTAATTTGTATTGATTTCTATTTAAGCATTTGTGTTTAGATTATTTTTTCACGTAATCTTTTATTCTTTTCACTAGAATACTTTTCTTATAATTTTTTTCTATTTAATTTACATTAAATTTTCTGTGGCATACTCCATCTCTCTTTAATTTGAAATTATGCGTTCTTGTAATTTTACTTTAAATATTCGTATTTTATATTTTTTAATTTATAATTTTTTTAAAAATTTAATGTGTGATTTTTTCTCTCACCTAATCTAATTTAACATCCTTGTTTTATTTTCGTTTCTCTTTCGTTTTCTTTTGTGGATATCCTTCACACTCAAAACTATTACAAAATGATTTACATTCTATTTTTCAATCTCAACTGTGAATTTCGCATGTGCATGTCAATACAAATACCATGTATATAATTTGATTGAAAGTTATTTTAGTCGTTTTTAATTTTAAAACTACACTTCATGTCTAAACATTTCATCAATGTCATGCTTCCATTGGACATTGATATTATAGGTGTTTGGTCGATTTTATAAATTTGTCACATATTATTTCAAATTTTTCATCATGTTGTCGGAATTGACCTATATTAGGAGGGCTTATAATTGAATTTTTCTAACTCGGGCAAGAGAGTTCCATTTATATTAGTTTGTGTAATTAGTTTGTATATACATCTATATTCTTATTTCCATGTATATGATTATTCAATCTTTCATCTATGATTATTCAATTTCTGAAAATTTGTCGCCAAAAAAATAAATATTTATTTTCAATTCTCGTGAACGGGTCGTGCACTAGTGAGAAATAAATATTACTCCGTAGTTTAAGCAACTACAAAACTGCAGGTATTTATATTTATTGTTTAATATAATTTATATATTTGCATATTTTTTTTAGTACTTTATTAATGGATCTTTTAATATTTAACTGTTTAACTACTTTCAATAATTTATTATATTTTTCTCTCTTTAATATTTTATAATTTAACTACTTTTAATAATCTTAATCTTAAATATATGTATATGATATCATATATTTACAAACATTTTATGTGTCATTTGTCTTTTTATAAAAAAAGTCATGCCATACCTTCTTAATAAAAAATCAAGAATATAATCTTTTTTAATCTCATATTTTAAATGTGCACTTTTAAATATTAATTTAAATATTAAAATTAAAATGAAACAAAACTTTTTAATAATCAATTTTCAATATTAATTTGAAGAATTGTTAAATTCTTATTTAAGTTTTAAAATTTTAAAATTTAAATTTAATCACATTCAAATTTTTCAATTTTAAAATTTAAATTTAATTACAAGATAAAAATTTATTAGCTTCAACTAGCTTATTTAATTTAATTGAAAAAAAAGTTTAAAAAAAGATGTTTGACACATTTTATAGAGTGATAAAATATGTGTGATAAAAAAAAATTTCTTGTAGTGAATAAAATACAAATGTCACGTGCACATTATGTGCACGATCCGTGCATGCATATTTTGTGCATAATATGTATATGTATGTTTCATGCATTGTCCATATGTACACGTTTCATACTTATTTTAAGAGTTTTTTTTTTTTTTACATTAGGTACTTTTTACACCTCCATTTTTTACATTTAATTTTGTGCATATATGTTTCACGCACAGTCCGTACATGCACCTATCTTGCACGCCCGTATGTGCACATTTCGTGCAGATTTTGTGCATATATGTTTCACGCACAGTCCGTACATGCACATATTTTGCACGCCCGTAGTAGTGCGTTTCCATCATTATCGCTATAATCGCAGTAGTGATGGTCTTAGCTGGGATTGTGGCCTTCTTTGGCTATCTGACGATAAAGCCAAAGGTGGCTGAAATTAGAATCCATCAAGCCAATCTAGACACTATAGTCTTTGACCAACCGGGCGTGATCACTACACAAATCACATTCGTTGTCAAGGCAGTGAACGACAACAAAAATGCGTTTGCAAGTTTCTACGACACAAAATTAGTTGTAAACTATTTAAACTTAAAGATTGAGGGCCCATCAACAGCTCTCATCTCTCATCCTCTCATCCTCTCATCTCTCTCATTTTCTTCTTCACTTCTCACTCCCAGTCTCTCTAGCTCGTATGCCCCCAATGTCAATGCCAATGTTTCGTCTTCGCGACCATACACACCCCTTAATTTGGTGCAGGTCTATTATTTTATGTCTAGTCTTAGGAATAGTGGTCCTAGTTGGGGCTGTGACCTTCATTGGCTATCTGGCGATCAAGCCAAAGGTGGCTGAAATCAGCATCCACCGAGCCAATATAGACGCCTTAGTCTTTGCCCAACCGGACATGATCTATATACAAATCACATTCTTCGTCAGGGCACTGAATGACAATGAAAAGGCGTATGTAAGTTTCTACGACGCGAAATTAGCCCTAAGCTTCGAGGGCCTGAAACTAGACGATTTGGTGGCCTCGACGTTCGATGTTAAGGCCAACCACTCAGTGGACTTCAACTACCTGGGACGATCCTACTTCATTCATCTCACTTTGGAGCAATTAGACACTATCAACATGAGAGGCAAAATAGGTTTCGAATTCAAAGTGACGACTAGGACTCGATGGAGAGTCTAGCGTGTTGGTTCAGTCAAGTCCCTATTGAATGTGAATTGGAAACTGAGTTTGCCTATTGATAGGTCTATCGTATATCCACGTGGGTGTAGTTCTAGGTCTAAAAACAAAAAATAAAGTTGTTTAGTCTTTTTTCATGGTTGTCTGCTCCTTGCAGCAACCAAGTTTTTTTAGGCTAGGCTAAATAAATAGAAGATGAATATGGTGTATGTTAGTTTATGCTGTAAATATATAAAATTAACAGACAAATTGTTGTGTTTCTTAATTTCGTTTGATATTATGTAATGGAATTTTTGTCTTTCTTGTTTGTCGAAAATTCATACATTTCTTGTTATGAAAATCCTACATGCTAGTTCCTGTCAAGCCAAACTGCTATTTCTTTCTTCCAAGCCTGCATGCATGCTTTGATTGAGACAAATTACAGTTTTGACTTGTGTTTGGAAACTAATTTGCTGATTTTTTGTTTGTTTGGTTAGTAATCAGGATAATGATTCGTGCAATGGAGAATTCAACTCGAGAGGTAGCTGTTAGATTGAGTTTTGAGATTCTTTTCCATGTTGTTTAATAATCTCATCAGATGTACTATAGTATAAAAAGATGTTTGACACATTTTATAGTCTTACGAAATATGTGTGATAAAATGTTTTTTTTTCTAGTAGTGAATAAAATACAAATGTCACGTGCACATTTTGTGCACGATCCGTGCGTGCAAATTTCGTGCATATTTTGTGCAAATTTCGTGCATATTTTGTGCAAATTTCGTGCATATTTTGTCTAATTCTCTAAAAAAAAATCATGGTTTAATTGTCCTACTAGCTAGTTGAACTCCTCTCATAACATAAGATATTTGTGTTGTTAATGAAATACGTGGTATTTTGATAGACCACCAAAACAATACGTGGTATTTTTTTGCACAACTAATAATATTCTTAATGTACAAAACAAGATAAGAAAATTCACTTGGCATTATACCTTGGAGTTGGAGTCTTATAAGAACTGTGAATCTTGCCTCAATTGCATATTAACTAACAAATGTTTGTCTAACACAGAAGTTCTGGGATTATTACTATAACAGGCTTGTCTAGCACACAAGTTTTGCTGATTCAAGAAAAATGTTGTCTGTTGCATTCACTTTTCCCGTAAATAGGTAAATTTTCAACCTATCTTCAGAAAATGCTTTGGAATGTTAACAAGTCTTTTTCCAAATTCAGATTTATGTTGTTATTTCTTCCATCATGCATGTTATTTATGGATGTGGCTTGAGAAATTTTTGTTGTACAGTCAGTAGAGAATTAAATTCTTTCTGAACAAAAGATGGATGTATGCCTAGGAAAGGTAGAGATGCCTAAGCTGCTTCCCTACTAATTAAACCTAAACACTGAGGGCTCATCAACAGCTCCCATCTCTCATCTCTTTCATTTTCTTCACTTCTCACTCCCAGTCTCGTAAGCCCCCAATGCCAATGCCAATGCTTCGTCCTCGCGACCACACGCGCCCTTAATTTGGTGTAGGTCGATTTTTTTATGTCTAGTCTTAGGATTAATGGTCCTAGTTGGGGCTGTTAACGCTATCTGGCGATCACGCCAAAGGTGGCTGAAATCAGCATCCACCGAGCCAACATAGACGCCTTAGTTTTTGCCCAACCGGACCTGATCTATATACAAATCACATTCGTCGTTAGGGCACTGAATGACAACGAAAAGGCGTATGCCAGTTTCTACGACACCAAATTAGCCCTAAGCTTCGAGGGCCTGAAACTGGACGACTTGGTGGCCTCGACGTTCGATGTTAAGGCCAACCACTCGGTGGACTTCAACTACCTGGGACGATCCTACTCCATTCCTCTCACCTTGGAGCAATTAGACACTGTCAACAGGATAGGCAAAATAGGTTTCGAATTCAAAGTGACGACCATGACTCGATGGAGAGTCTAGCGTGTTGGTTCGGTCAAGTCCATGCTGAATGTGGATTGCAAACTCCGTTTGCCTATTGATAGGTCTACCATATATCCACGTCGGTGTAGTTCTAGGTCTAAAACAAAAAAATAAAGTTGTATAGTCTTTTTTCATACCAAGATTTTTTTAGGCTAGGCTAGGCTAAATAAATAGAAGATGAATATGGTGTATGTTAGTTTATGCTGTAAATATATAAAATTAACAGACAAATTGTTGTGTTTCTTAATTTTGTTAATATTATGGAATGTAATTGTTGTATTTCTTGTTTGTCGAAAATTCATACATTCCTACTTGCTAGTTCGTGTCAAGCCAAACTGCTATTTCTTTCTTTCAAGACTGCATGCATGCTTTGATTGAGACAAATTACAATTTTGACTTGTGTTTGGAAACTAATTTGCTGATTTTTTGTTTGTTTGGTTAGTGATCAGGATGATGATTCGTGCAATGGAGAATTCAACTCGAGAGGTAGCAGTTAGATTGAGTTTCGAGATTTTTTCCTTGTTGTTTAATAATCTCATCCGATGTACTGTAGTATAAAAGGATGTTTGACACATTTTATAGTGTGACGAAATATGTGTGATAAAATATATTTTTTCTTGTAGTGAATAAAATACAAATGTCATGTGCACATTTCGTGCATATTTCATGCATATTTCGTGCTAATTTCGTGCATATTTCGTGCATATTTCGTGCAAATTTCGTGCATATTTTGTCTAATTCTCTAAAAAAAAATCATGGTTTAATTGTCCTACTAGCTAGTTGAACTCCTCTCATAACATAAGATATTTGTGTTGTTAATGAAATATGTGGTATTTTGATAGACCACCAAAACAATACGTGGTATTTTTTTGCACAACTAATAATATTCTTAATGTACAAAACTAGAGAAGAAAATTCACTTGGCATTATACCTTGGAGTTGGAGTCTTATAAGAACTGTGAATCTTGCCTCAAATGCATATTAACTAACAAATGTTTGTCTAGCACATAAGTTCTGGGATTATTACTATAACAGGCTTGTCTAGCACACAAGTTTTGCTGATTCAAGAGAAATGTTGTATGTTGTTCACTTTTCCCGTAAATAGGTAAATTTTCAACCTATCTTCAGAAAATGCTTTGGAATGTTAACAAGTCTTTTTCCAAATTCAGATTTATGTTGTTATTTCTTCCATCATGCATGTTATTTATGGATGTGGCTTGAGAAATTTTTGTTGTACAGTCAGTAGAGAATTAAATTCTTTCTGAACAAAAGATGGATGTATGCCTAGGAAAGGTAGAGATGCCTAAGCTGCTTCCCTACTAATTAAACCTAAACACTGAGGGCTCATCAACAGCTCCCATCTCTCATCTCTTTCATTTTCTTCACTTCTCACTCCCAGTCTCGTAAGCCCCCAATGCCAATGCCAATGCTTCGTCCTCGCGACCACACGCGCCCTTAATTTGGTGTAGGTCGATTTTTTTATGTCTAGTCTTAGGATTAATGGTCCTAGTTGGGGCTGTTAACGCTATCTGGCGATCACGCCAAAGGTGGCTGAAATCAGCATCCACCGAGCCAACATAGACGCCTTAGTTTTTGCCCAACCGGACCTGATCTATATACAAATCACATTCGTCGTTAGGGCACTGAATGACAACGAAAAGGCGTATGCCAGTTTCTACGACACCAAATTAGCCCTAAGCTTCGAGGGCCTGAAACTGGACGACTTGGTGGCCTCGACGTTCGATGTTAAGGCCAACCACTCGGTGGACTTCAACTACCTGGGACGATCCTACCCCATTCCTCTCACCTTGGAGCAATTAGACACTGTCAACAGGATAGGCAAAATAGGTTTCGAATTCAAAGTGACGACCATGACTCGATGGAGAGTCTAGCGTGTTGGTTCGGTCAAGTCCATGCTGAATGTGGATTGCAAACTCCGTTTGCCTATTGATAGGTCTACCATATATCCACGTCGGTGTAGTTCTAGGTCTAAAACAAAAAAATAAAGTTGTATAGTCTTTTTTCATACCAAGATTTTTTTAGGCTAGGCTAGGCTAAATAAATAGAAGATGAATATGGTGTATGTTAGTTTATGCTGTAAATATATAAAATTAACAGACAAATTGTTGTGTTTCTTAATTTTGTTAATATTATGGAATGTAATTGTTGTATTTCTTGTTTGTCGAAAATTCATACATTCCTACTTGCTAGTTCGTGTCAAGCCAAACTGCTATTTCTTTCTTTCAAGACTGCATGCATGCTTTGATTGAGACAAATTACAATTTTGACTTGTGTTTGGAAACTAATTTGCTGATTTTTTGTTTGTTTGGTTAGTGATCAGGATGATGATTCGTGCAATGGAGAATTCAACTCGAGAGGTAGCAGTTAGATTGAGTTTCGAGATTTTTTCCTTGTTGTTTAATAATCTCATCCGATGTACTGTAGTATAAAAGGATGTTTGACACATTTTATAGTGTGACGAAATATGTGTGATAAAATATATTTTTTCTTGTAGTGAATAAAATACAAATGTCATGTGCACATTTCGTGCATATTTCATGCATATTTCGTGCTAATTTCGTGCATATTTCGTGCATATTTCGTGCAAATTTCGTGCATATTTTGTCTAATTCTCTAAAAAAAAATCATGGTTTAATTGTCCTACTAGCTAGTTGAACTCCTCTCATAACATAAGATATTTGTGTTGTTAATGAAATATGTGGTATTTTGATAGACCACCAAAACAATACGTGGTATTTTTTTGCACAACTAATAATATTCTTAATGTACAAAACTAGAGAAGAAAATTCACTTGGCATTATACCTTGGAGTTGGAGTCTTATAAGAACTGTGAATCTTGCCTCAAATGCATATTAACTAACAAATGTTTGTCTAGCACATAAGTTCTGGGATTATTACTATAACAGGCTTGTCTAGCACACAAGTTTTGCTGATTCAAGAGAAATGTTGTATGTTGTTCACTTTTCCCGTAAATAGGTAAATTTTCAACCTATCTTCAGAAAATGCTTTGGAATGTTAACAAGTCTTTTTCCAAATTCAGATTTATGTTGTTATTTCTTCCATCATGCATGTTATTTATGGATGTGGCTTGAGAAATTTTTGTTGTACAGTCAGTAGAGAATTAAATTCTTTCTGAACAAAAGATGGATGTATGCCTAGGAAAGGTAGAGATGCCTAAGCTGCTTCCCTACTAATTAAACCTAAACACTGAGGGCTCATCAACAGCTCCCATCTCTCATCTCTTTCATTTTCTTCACTTCTCACTCCCAGTCTCGTAAGCCCCCAATGCCAATGCCAATGCTTCGTCCTCGCGACCACACGCACCCCTTAATTTGGTGTAGGTCGATTTTTTTAAGTTTAGTCTTTGGATTAATGGTCCTAGTTGGGGTTGTTAACGCTATCTGGCGATCACGCCAAAGGTGGCTGAAATCAGCATCCACCGAGCCAACATAGACGCCTTAGTCTTTGCCCAACCGGACCTGATCTATATACAAATCACATTCGTCGTTAGGGCACTGAATGACAACGAAAAGGCGTATGCCAGTTTCTACGACACCAAATTAGCCCTAAGCTTCGAGGGCCTGAAACTGGACGACTTGGTGGCCTCGACGTTCGATGTTAAGGCCAACCACTCGGTGGACTTCAACTACCTGGGACGATCCTACTCCATTCCTCTCACCTTGAAGCAATTAGACACTTTCAACAGGATAGGCAAAATAGGTTTCGAATTCAAAGTGACGACCATGACTCGATGGAGAGTTTAGCGTGTTGGTTCGGTCAAGTCCATGTTGAATGTGGATTGCAAACTCGGTTTGCCTATTGATAGGTCTACCGTATATCCACGTCGGTGTAGTTCTAGGTCTAAAACAAAAAAATAAAGTTGTATAGACTTTTTTCATACCAAGATTTTTTTAGGCTAGGCTAGGCTAAATAAATAGAAGATGAATATGGTGTATGTTAGTTTATGCTGTAAATATATAAAATTAACAGACAAATTGTTGTGTTTCTTAATTTTGTTAATATTATGGAATGTAATTGTTGTATTTCTTGTTTGTCGAAAATTCATACATTCCTACTTGCTAGTTCGTGTCAAGCCAAACTGCTATTTCTTTCTTTCAAGACTGCATGCATGCTTTGATTGAGACAAATTACAATTTTGACTTGTGTTTGGAAACTAATTTGCTGATTTTTTGTTTGTTTGGTTAGTGATCAGGATGATGATTCGTGCAATGGAGAATTCAACTCGAGAGGTAGCAGTTAGATTGAGTTTCGAGATTTTTTCCTTGTTGTTTAATAATCTCATCCGATGTACTGTAGTATAAAAGGATGTTTGACACATTTTATAGTGTGACGAAATATGTGTGATAAAATATATTTTTTCTTGTAGTGAATAAAATACAAATGTCATGTGCACATTTCGTGCATATTTCGTGCATATTTCGTGCATATTTCGTGCAAATTTCGTGCATATTTTGTCTAATTCTCTAAAAAAAAATCATGGTTTAATTGTCCTACTAGCTAGTTGAACTCCTCTCATAACATAAGATATTTGTGTTGTTAATGAAATATGTGGTATTTTGATAGACCACCAAAACAATACGTGGTATTTTTTTGCACAACTAATAATATTCTTAATGTACAAAACTAGAGAAGAAAATTCACTTGGCATTATACCTTGGAGTTGGAGTCTTATAAGAACTGTGAATCTTGCCTCAAATGCATATTAACTAACAAATGTTTGTCTAGCACTGAAGTTCTGGGATTATTACTATAACAGGCTTGTCTAGCACACAAGTTTTGCTGATTCAAGAGAAATGTTGTCTGTTGTTCACTTTTCCCGTAAATAGGTAAATTTTCAACCTATCTTCAGAAAATGCTTTGGAATGTTAACAAGTCTTTTTCCAAATTCAGATTTATGTTGTTATTTCTTCCATCATGCATGTTATTTATGGATGTGGCTTGAGAAATTTTTGTTGTACAGTCAGTAGAGAATTAAATTCTTTCTGAACAAAAGATGGATGTATGCCTAGGAAAGGTAGAGATGCCTAAGCTGCTTCCCTACTAATTAAACCTAAACACTGAGGGCTCATCAACAGCTCCCATCTCTCATCTCTTTCATTTTCTTCACTTCTCACTCCCAGTCTCGTAAGCCCCCAATGCCAATGCCAATGCTTCGTCCTCGCGACCACACGCACCCCTTAATTTGGTGTAGGTCGATTTTTTTAAGTCTAGTCTTAGGATTAATGGTCCTAGTTGGGGCTGTTAACGCTATCTGGCGATCACGCCAAAGGTGGCTGAAATCAGCATCCACCGAGCCAACATAGACGCCTTAGTCTTTGCCCAACCGGACCTGATCTATATACAAATCACATTCGTCGTTAGGGCACTGAATGACAACGAAAAGGCGTATGCCAGTTTCTACGACACCAAATTAGCCCTAAGCTTCGAGGGCCTGAAACTGGACGACTTGGTGGCCTCGACGTTCGATGTTAAGGCCAACCACTCGGTGGACTTCAACTACCTGGGACGATCCTACTCCATTCCTCTCACCTTGGAGCAATTAGACACTGTCAACAGGATAGGCAAAATAGGTTTCGAATTCAAAGTGACGACCATGACTCGATGGAGAGTTTAGCGTGTTGGTTCGGTCAAGTCCATGTTGAATGTGGATTGCAAACTCGGTTTGCCTATTGATAGGTCTACCGTATATCCACGTCGGTGTAGTTCTAGGTCTAAAACAAAAAAATAAAGTTGTATAGACTTTTTTCATACCAAGATTTTTTTAGGCTAGGCTAGGCTAGGCTAAATAAATAGAAGATGAATATGGTGTATGTTAGTTTATGCTGTAAATATATAAAATTAACAGACAAATTGTTGTGTTTCTTAATTTTGTTAATATTATGGAATGTAATTGTTGTATTTCTTGTTTGTCGAAAATTCATACATTCCTACTTGCTAGTTCGTGTCAAGCCAAACTGCTATTTCTTTCTTTCAAAACTGCATGCATGCTTTGATTGAGACAAATTACAATTTTGACTTGTGTTTGGAAACTAATTTGCTGATTTTTTGTTTGTTTGGTTAGTGATCAGGATGATGATTCGTGCAATGGAGAATTCAACTCGTGAGGTAGCAGTTAGATTGAGTTTCGAGATTTTTTCCTTGTTGTTTAATAATCTCATCCGATGTACTGTAGTATAAAAGGATGTTTGACACATTTTATAGTGTGACAAAAATATGTGTGATAAAATATATTTTTTCCTGTAGTGAATAAAATACAAATGTCATGTGCACATTTCGTGCATATTTCGTGCATATTTCGTGCAAATTTCGTGCATATTTCGTGCATATTTCGTGCATATTTCGTGCAAATTTCGTGCATATTTTGTCCAATTCTCTAAAAAAAAATCATGGTTTAATTGTCCTACTAGCTAGTTGAACTCCTCTCATAACATAAGATATTTGTGTTGTTAATGAAATATGTGGTATTTTGATAGACCACCAAAACAATACGTGGTATTTTTTTGCACAACTAATAATATTCTTAATGTACAAAACTAGGGAAGAAAATTCACTTGGCATTATACCTTGGAGTTGGAGTCTTATAAGAACTGTGAATCTTGCCTCAAATGCATATTAACTAACAAATGTTTGTCTAGCACTGAAGTTCTGGGATTATTACTATAACAGGCTTGTCTAGCACACAAGTTTTGCTGATTCAAGAGAAATGTTGTCTGTTGTTCACTTTTCCCGTAAATAGGTAAATTTTCAACCTATCTTCAGAAAATGCTTTGGAATGTTAACAAGTCTTTTTCCAAATTCAGATTTATGTTGTTATTTCTTCCATCATGCATGTTATTTATGGATGTGGCTTGAGAAATTTTTGTTGTACAGTCAGTAGAGAATTAAATTCTTTCTGAACAAAAGATGGATGTATGCCTAGGAAAGGTAGAGATGCCTAAGCTGCTTCCCTACTAATTAAACCTAAACACTGAGGGCTCATCAACAGCTCCCATCTCTCATCTCTTTCATTTTCTTCACTTCTCACTCCCAGTCTCGTAAGCCCCCAATGCCAATGCCAATGCTTCGTCCTCGCGACCACACGCACCCCTTAATTTGGTGTAGGTCGATTTTTTTAAGTCTAGTCTTAGGATTAATGGTCCTAGTTGGGGCTGTTAACGCTATCTGGCGATCACGCCAAAGGTGGCTGAAATCAGCATCCACCGAGCCAACATAGACGCCTTAGTCTTTGCCCAACCGGACCTGATCTATATACAAATCACATTCGTCGTTAGGGCACTGAATGACAACGAAAAGGCGTATGCCAGTTTCTACGACACCAAATTAGCCCTAAGCTTCGAGGGCCTGAAACTGGACGACTTGGTGGCCTCGACGTTCGATGTTAAGGCCAACCACTCGGTGGACTTCAACTACCTGGGACGATCCTACTCCATTCCTCTCACCTTGAAGCAATTAGACACTTTCAACAGGATAGGCAAAATAGGTTTCGAATTCAAAGTGACGACCATGACTCGATGGAGAGTTTAGCGTGTTGGTTCGGTCAAGTCCATGTTGAATGTGGATTGCAAACTCGGTTTGCCTATTGATAGGTCTACCGTATATCCACGTCGGTGTAGTTCTAGGTCTAAAACAAAAAAATAAAGTTGTATAGACTTTTTTCATACCAAGATTTTTTTAGGCTAGGCTAGGCTAAATAAATAGAAGATGAATATGGTGTATGTTAGTTTATGCTGTAAATATATAAAATTAACAGACAAATTGTTGTGTTTCTTAATTTTGTTAATATTATGGAATGTAATTGTTGTATTTCTTGTTTGTCGAAAATTCATACATTCCTACTTGCTAGTTCGTGTCAAGCCAAACTGCTATTTCTTTCTTTCAAGACTGCATGCATGCTTTGATTGAGACAAATTACAATTTTGACTTGTGTTTGGAAACTAATTTGCTGATTTTTTGTTTGTTTGGTTAGTGATCAGGATGATGATTCGTGCAATGGAGAATTCAACTCGAGAGGTAGCAGTTAGATTGAGTTTCGAGATTTTTTCCTTGTTGTTTAATAATCTCATCCGATGTACTGTAGTATAAAAGGATGTTTGACACATTTTATAGTGTGACGAAATATGTGTGATAAAATATATTTTTTCTTGTAGTGAATAAAATACAAATGTCATGTGCACATTTCGTGCATATTTCGTGCATATTTCGTGCATATTTCGTGCAAATTTCGTGCATATTTTGTCTAATTCTCTAAAAAAAAATCATGGTTTAATTGTCCTACTAGCTAGTTGAACTCCTCTCATAACATAAGATATTTGTGTTGTTAATGAAATATGTGGTATTTTGATAGACCACCAAAACAATACGTGGTATTTTTTTGCACAACTAATAATATTCTTAATGTACAAAACTAGAGAAGAAAATTCACTTGGCATTATACCTTGGAGTTGGAGTCTTATAAGAACTGTGAATCTTGCCTCAAATGCATATTAACTAACAAATGTTTGTCTAGCACTGAAGTTCTGGGATTATTACTATAACAGGCTTGTCTAGCACACAAGTTTTGCTGATTCAAGAGAAATGTTGTCTGTTGTTCACTTTTCCCGTAAATAGGTAAATTTTCAACCTATCTTCAGAAAATGCTTTGGAATGTTAACAAGTCTTTTTCCAAATTCAGATTTATGTTGTTATTTCTTCCATCATGCATGTTATTTATGGATGTGGCTTGAGAAATTTTTGTTGTACAGTCAGTAGAGAATTAAATTCTTTCTGAACAAAAGATGGATGTATGCCTAGGAAAGGTAGAGATGCCTAAGCTGCTTCCCTACTAATTAAACCTAAACACTGAGGGCTCATCAACAGCTCCCATCTCTCATCTCTTTCATTTTCTTCACTTCTCACTCCCAGTCTCGTAAGCCCCCAATGCCAATGCCAATGCTTCGTCCTCGCGACCACACGCACCCCTTAATTTGGTGTAGGTCGATTTTTTTAAGTCTAGTCTTAGGATTAATGGTCCTAGTTGGGGCTGTTAACGCTATCTGGCGATCACGCCAAAGGTGGCTGAAATCAGCATCCACCGAGCCAACATAGACGCCTTAGTCTTTGCCCAACCGGACCTGATCTATATACAAATCACATTCGTCGTTAGGGCACTGAATGACAACGAAAAGGCGTATGCCAGTTTCTACGACACCAAATTAGCCCTAAGCTTCGAGGGCCTGAAACTGGACGACTTGGTGGCCTCGACGTTCGATGTTAAGGCCAACCACTCGGTGGACTTCAACTACCTGGGACGATCCTACTCCATTCCTCTCACCTTGGAGCAATTAGACACTGTCAACAGGATAGGCAAAATAGGTTTCGAATTCAAAGTGACGACCATGACTCGATGGAGAGTTTAGCGTGTTGGTTCGGTCAAGTCCATGTTGAATGTGGATTGCAAACTCGGTTTGCCTATTGATAGGTCTACCGTATATCCACGTCGGTGTAGTTCTAGGTCTAAAACAAAAAAATAAAGTTGTATAGACTTTTTTCATACCAAGATTTTTTTAGGCTAGGCTAGGCTAGGCTAAATAAATAGAAGATGAATATGGTGTATGTTAGTTTATGCTGTAAATATATAAAATTAACAGACAAATTGTTGTGTTTCTTAATTTTGTTAATATTATGGAATGTAATTGTTGTATTTCTTGTTTGTCGAAAATTCATACATTCCTACTTGCTAGTTCGTGTCAAGCCAAACTGCTATTTCTTTCTTTCAAAACTGCATGCATGCTTTGATTGAGACAAATTACAATTTTGACTTGTGTTTGGAAACTAATTTGCTGATTTTTTGTTTGTTTGGTTAGTGATCAGGATGATGATTCGTGCAATGGAGAATTCAACTCGTGAGGTAGCAGTTAGATTGAGTTTCGAGATTTTTTCCTTGTTGTTTAATAATCTCATCCGATGTACTGTAGTATAAAAGGATGTTTGACACATTTTATAGTGTGACAAAAATATGTGTGATAAAATATATTTTTTCCTGTAGTGAATAAAATACAAATGTCATGTGCACATTTCGTGCATATTTCGTGCATATTTCGTGCAAATTTCGTGCATATTTCGTGCATATTTCGTGCATATTTCGTGCAAATTTCGTGCATATTTTGTCCAATTCTCTAAAAAAAAATCATGGTTTAATTGTCCTACTAGCTAGTTGAACTCCTCTCATAACATAAGATATTTGTGTTGTTAATGAAATATGTGGTATTTTGATAGACCACCAAAACAATACGTGGTATTTTTTTGCACAACTAATAATATTCTTAATGTACAAAACTAGGGAAGAAAATTCACTTGGCATTATACCTTGGAGTTGGAGTCTTATAAGAACTGTGAATCTTGCCTCAAATGCATATTAACTAACAAATGTTTGTCTAGCACTGAAGTTCTGGGATTATTACTATAACAGGCTTGTCTAGCACACAAGTTTTGCTGATTCAAGAGAAATGTTGTCTGTTGTTCACTTTTCCCGTAAATAGGTAAATTTTCAACCTATCTTCAGAAAATGCTTTGGAATGTTAACAAGTCTTTTTCCAAATTCAGATTTATGTTGTTATTTCTTCCATCATGCATGTTATTTATGGATGTGGCTTGAGAAATTTTTGTTGTACAGTCAGTAGAGAATTAAATTCTTTCTGAACAAAAGATGGATGTATGCCTAGGAAAGGTAGAGATGCCTAAGCTGCTTCCCTACTAATTAAACCTAAACACTGAGGGCTCATCAACAGCTCCCATCTCTCATCTCTTTCATTTTCTTCACTTCTCACTCCCAGTCTCGTAAGCCCCCAATGCCAATGCCAATGCTTCGTCCTCGCGACCACACGCACCCCTTAATTTGGTGTAGGTCGATTTTTTTAAGTCTAGTCTTAGGATTAATGGTCCTAGTTGGGGCTGTTAACGCTATCTGGCGATCACGCCAAAGGTGGCTGAAATCAGCATCCACCGAGCCAACATAGACGCCTTAGTCTTTGCCCAACCGGACCTGATCTATATACAAATCACATTCGTCGTTAGGGCACTGAATGACAACGAAAAGGCGTATGCCAGTTTCTACGACACCAAATTAGCCCTAAGCTTCGAGGGCCTGAAACTGGACGACTTGGTGGCCTCGACGTTCGATGTTAAGGCCAACCACTCGGTGGACTTCAACTACCTGGGACGATCCTACTCCATTCCTCTCACCTTGGAGCAATTAGACACTGTCAACAGGATAGGCAAAATAGATTTCGAATTCAAAGTGACGACCATGACTCGATGGAGAGTCTAGCGTGTTGGTTCGGTCAAGTCCATGTTGAATGTGGATTGCAAACTCCGTTTGCCTATTGATAGGTCTACCGTATATCCACGTCGGTGTAGTTCTAGGTCTAAAACAAAAAAATAAAGTTGTATAGTCTTTTTTCATACCAAGATTTTTTTAGGCTAGGCTAGGCTAAATAAATAGAAGATGAATATGGTGTATGTTAGTTTATGCTGTAAATATATAAAATTAACAGACAAATTGTTGTGTTTCTTAATTTTGTTAATATTATGGAATGTAATTGTTGTATTTCTTGTTTGTCGAAAATTCATACATTCCTACTTGTTAGTTCGTGTCAAGCCAAACTGCTATTTCTTTCTTTCAAGACTGCATGCATGCTTTGATTGAGACAAATTACAATTTTGACTTGTGTTTGAAAACTAATTTGCTGATTTTTTGTTTGTTTGGTTAGTGATCGGGATGATGATTCGTGCAATGGAGAATTCAACTCGAGAGGTAGCAGTTAGATTGAGTTTCGAGATTTTTTCCTTGTTGTTTAATAATCTCATCCGATGTACTGTAGTATAAAAGGACGTTTGACACATTTTATAGTGTGACGAAATATGTGTGATAAAATATATTTTTTCTTGTAGTGAATAAAATACAAATGTCATGTGCACATTTCGTGCATATTTCGTGCAAATTTCGTGCATATTTCGTGCATATTTTGTCTAATTCTCTAAAAAAAATTCATGGTTTAATTGTCCTACTAGCTAGTTGAACTCCTCTCATAACATAAGATATTTGTGTTGTTAATGAAATATGTGGTATTTTGATAGACCACCAAAACAATACGTGGTATTTTTTTGCACAACTAATAATATTCTTAATGTACAAAACAAGAGAAGAAAATTCACTTGGCATTATACCTTGGAGTTGGAGTCTTATAAGAACTGTGAATCTTGCCTCAAATGCATATTAACTAACAAATGTTTGTCTAGCACAGAAGTTCTGGGATTATTACTATAACAGGCTTGTCTAGCACACAAGTTTTGCTGATTCAAGAGAAATGTTGTCTGTTGTTCACTTTTCCCGTAAATAGGTAAATTTTCAACCTATCTTCAGAAAATGCTTTGGAATGTTAACAAGTCTTTTTCCAAATTCAGATTTATGTTGTTATTTCTTCCATCATGCATGTTATTTATGGATGTGGCTTGAGAAATTTTTGTTGTACAGTCAGTAGAGAATTAAATTCTTTCTGAACAAAAGATGGATGTATGCCTAGGAAAGGTAGAGATGCCTAAGCTGCTTCCCTACTAATTAAACCTAAACACTGAGGGCTCATCAACAGCTCCCATCTCTCATCTCTTTCATTTTCTTCACTTCTCACTCCCAGTCTCGTAAGCCCCCAATGCCAATGCCAATGCTTCGTCCTCGCGACCACACGCACCCCTTAATTTGGTGTAGGTCGATTTTTTTAAGTCTAGTCTTAGGATTAATGGTCCTAGTTGGGGCTGTTAACGCTATCTGGCGATCACGCCAAAGGTGGCTGAAATCAACATCCACCGAGCCAACATAGACGCCTTAGTCTTTGCCCAACCGGACCTGATCTATATACAAATCACATTCGTCGTTAGGGCACTGAATGACAACGAAAAGGCGTATGCCAGTTTCTACGACACCAAATTAGCCCTAAGCTTCGAGGGCCTGAAACTGGACGACTTGGTGGCCTCGACGTTCGATGTTAAGGCCAACCACTCGGTGGACTTCAACTACCTGGGACGATCCTACTCCATTCCTCTCACCTTGGAGCAATTAGACACTGTCAACAGGATAGGCAAAATAGATTTCGAATTCAAAGTGACGACCATGACTCGATGGAGAGTCTAGCGTGTTGGTTCGGTCAAGTCCATGTTGAATGTGGATTGCAAACTCCGTTTGCCTATTGATAGGTCTATCGTATATCCACGTCGGTGTAGTTCTAGGTCTAAAACAAAAAAATAAAGTTGTATAGTCTTTTTTCATACCAAGATTTTTTTAGGCTAGGCTAGGCTAAATAAATAGAAGATGAATATGGTGTATGTTAGTTTATGCTGTAAATATATAAAATTAACAGACAAATTTTTGTGTTTCTTAATTTTGTTCATATTATGGAATGTAATTGTTGTATTTCTTGTTTGTCGAAAATTCATACATTCCTACTTGTTAGTTCGTGTCAAGCCAAACTGCTATTTCTTTCTTTCAAGATTGCATGCATGCTTTGATTGAGACAAATTACAATTTTGACTTGTGTTTGAAAACTAATTTACTGATTTTTTGTTTGTTTGGTTAGTGATCGGGATGATGATTCGTGCAATGGAGAATTCAACTCGAGAGGTAGCAGTTAGATTGAGTTTCGAGATTTTTTCCTTGTTGTTTAATAATCTCATCCGATGTACTGTAGTATAAAAGGACGTTTGACACATTTTATAGTGTGACGAAATATGTGTGATAAAATATATTTTTTCTTGTAGTGAATAAAATACAAATGTCATGTGCACATTTCGTGCATATTTCGTGCAAATTTCGTGCATATTTCGTGCATATTTTGTCTAATTCTCTAAAAAAAATTCATGGTTTAATTGTCCTACTAGCTAGTTGAACTCCTCTCATAACATAAGATATTTGTGTTGTTAATGAAATATGTGGTATTTTGATAGACCACCAAAACAATACGTGGTATTTTTTTGCACAACTAATAATATTCTTAATGTACAAAACAAGAGAAGAAAATTCACTTGGCATTATACCTTGGAGTTGGAGTCTTATAAGAACTGTGAATCTTGCCTCAAATGCATATTAACTAACAAATGTTTGTCTAGCACAGAAGTTCTGGGATTATTACTATAACAGGCTTGTCTAGCACACAAGTTTTGCTGATTCAAGAGAAATGTTGTCTGTTGTTCACTTTTCCCGTAAATAGGTAAATTTTCAACCTATCTTCAGAAAATGCTTTGGAATGTTAACAAGTCTTTTTCCAAATTCAGATTTATGTTGTTATTTCTTCCATCATGCATGTTATTTATGGATGTGGCTTGAGAAATTTTTGTTGTACAGTCAGTAGAGAATTAAATTCTTTCTGAACAAAAGATGGATGTATGCCTAGGAAAGGTAGAGATGCCTAAGCTGCTTCCCTACTAATTAAACCTAAACACTGAGGGCTCATCAACAGCTCCCATCTCTCATCTCTTTCATTTTCTTCACTTCTCACTCCCAGTCTCGTAAGCCCCCAATGCCAATGCCAATGCTTCGTCCTCGCGACCACACGCACCCCTTAATTTGGTGTAGGTCGATTTTTTTAAGTTTAGTCTTAGGATTAATGGTCCTAGTTGGGGCTGTTAACGCTATCTGGCGATCACGCCAAAGGTGGCTGAAATCAGCATCCACCGAGCCAACATAGACGCCTTAGTCTTTGCCCAACCGGACCTGATCTATATACAAATCACATTCGTCGTTAGGGCACTGAATGACAACGAAAAGGCGTATGCCAGTTTCTACGACACCAAATTAGCCCTAAGCTTCGAGGGCCTGAAACTGGACGACTTGGTGGCCTCGACGTTCGATGTTAAGGCCAACCACTCGGTGGACTTCAACTACCTGGGACGATCCTACTCCATTCCTCTCACCTTGGAGCAATTAGACACTGTCAACAGGATAGGCAAAATAGGTTTCGAATTCAAAGTGACGACCATGACTCGATGGAGAGTCTAGCGTGTTGGTTCGGTCAAGTCCATGTTGAATGTGGATTGCAAACTCCGTTTGCCTATTGATAGGTCTACCGTATATCCACGTCGGTGTAGTTCTAGGTCTAAAACAAAAAAATAAAGTTGTATAGTCTTTTTTCATACCAAGATTTTTTTAGGCTAGGCTAGGCTAAATAAATAGAAGATGAATATGGTGTATGTTAGTTTATGCTGTAAATATATAAAATTAACAGACAAATTGTTGTGTTTCTTAATTTTGTTAATATTATGGAATGTAATTGTTGTATTTCTTGTTTGTCGAAAATTCATACATTCCTACTTGCTAGTTCGTGTCAAGCCAAACTGCTATTTCTTTCTTTCAAGACTGCATGCATGCTTTGATTGAGACAAATTACAATTTTGACTTGTGTTTGGAAACTAATTTGCTGATTTTTTTGTTTGTTTGGTTAGTGATCGGGATGATGATTCGTGCAATGGAGAATTCAACTCGAGAGGTAGCAGTTAGATTGAGTTTCGAGATTTTTTCCTTGTTGTTTAATAATCTCATCCGATGTACTGTAGTATAAAAGGATGTTTGACACATTTTATAGTGTGACGAAATATGTGTGATAAAATATATTTTTTCTTGTAGTGAATAAATACAAATGTCATGTGCACATTTCGTGCATATTTCGTGCAAATTTCGTGTATATTTCGTGCATATTTCGTGTAAATTTGGTGCATATTTTGTCTAATTCTCTAAAAAAAAATCATGGTTTAATTGTCCTACTAGCTAGTTGAACTCCTCTCATAACATAAGATATTTGTGTTGTTAATGAAATATGTGGTATTTTGATAGACCACCAAAACAATACGTGGTATTTTTTTGCACAACTAATAATATTCTTAATGTACAAAACTAGAGAAGAAAATTCACTTGACATTATACCTTGGAGTTGGAGTCTTATAAGAACTGTGAATCTTGCCTCAAATGCATATTAACTAACAAATGTTTGTCTAGCACAGAAGTTCGGGGATTATTACTATAACAGGCTTGTCTAGCACACAAGTTTTGCTGATTCAAGAGAAATGTTGTCTGTTGTTCACTTTTCCCGTAAATAGGTAAATTTTCAACCTATCTTCAGAAAATGCTTTGGAATGTTAACAAGTCTTTTTCCAAATTCAGATTTATGTTGTTATTTCTTCCATCATGCATGTTATTTATGGATGTGGCTTGAGAAATTTGTGTTGTACAGTGAGTAGAGAATTAAATTCTTTCTGAACAAAAGATGGATGTATGCCTAGGAAAGGTAGAGATGCCTAAGCTGCTTCCCTACTAATTAAACCTAAACACTGAGGGCTCATCAACAGCTCCCATCTCTCATCTCTTTCATTTTCTTCACTTCTCACTCCCAGTCTCGTAAGCCCCCAATGCCAATGCTTCGTCATCGCGACCACACGCACCCCTTAATTTGGTGCAGGTCGAATTTTTTTTATGTCTAGTCTTAGGATTAATGGTCCTAGTTGGGGCTGTTAACGCTATCTGGCGATCACGCCAAAGGTGGCTGAAATCAGCATCCACCGAGCCAACATAGACGCCTTAGTCTTTGCCCAACCGGACCTGATCTATATACAAATCACATTCGTCGTTAGGGCACTGAATGACAACGAAAAGGCGTATGCCAGTTTCTACGACACCAAATTAGCCCTAAGCTTCGAGGGCCTGAAACTGGACGACTTGGTGGCCTCGACGTTCGATGTTAAGGCCAACCACTCGGTGGACTTCAACTACCTGGGACGATCCTACTCCATTCCTCTCACCTTGGAGCAATTAGACACTGTCAACAGGATAGGCAAAATAGGTTTCGAATTCAAAGTGACGACCATGACTCGATGGAGAGTCTAGCGTGTTGGTTCGGTCAAGTCCATGTTGAATGTGGATTGCAAACTCCGTTTGCCTATTGATAGGTCTACTGTATATCCACGTCGGTGTAGTTCTAGGTCTAAAACAAAAAAATAAAGTTGTATAGTCTTTTTTCATACCAAGATTTTTTTAGGCTAGGCTAGGCTAAATAAATAGAAGATGAATATGGTGTATGTTAGTTTATGCTGTAAATATATAAAATTAACAGACAAATTGTTGTGTTTCTTAATTTTGTTAATATTATGGAATGTAATTGTTGTATTTCTTGTTTGTCGAAAATTCATACATTCCTACTTGCTAGTTCGTGTCAAGCCAAACTGCTATTTCTTTCTTTCAAGACTGCATGCATGCTTTGATTGAGACAAATTACAATTTTGACTTGTGTTTGGAAACTAATTTGCTGATTTTTTTGTTTGTTTGGTTAGTGATCGGGATGATGATTCGTGCAATGGAGAATTCAACTCGAGAGGTAGCAGTTAGATTGAGTTTCGAGATTTTTTCCTTGTTGTTTAATAATCTCATCCGATGTACTGTAGTATAAAAGGATGTTTGACACATTTTATAGTGTGACGAAATATGTGTGATAAAATATATTTTTTCTTGTAGTGAATAAATACAAATGTCATGTGCACATTTCGTGCATATTTCGTGCAAATTTCGTGCATATTTCGTGCATATTTCGTGTAAATTTGGTGCATATTTTGTCTAATTCTCTAAAAAAAAATCATGGTTTAATTGTCCTACTAGCTAGTTGAACTCCTCTCATAACATAAGATATTTGTGTTGTTAATGAAATATGTGGTATTTTGATAGACCACCAAAACAATACGTGGTATTTTTTTGCACAACTAATAATATTCTTAATGTACAAAACTAGAGAAGAAAATTCACTTGACATTATACCTTGGAGTTGGAGTCTTATAAGAACTGTGAATCTTGCCTCAAATGCATATTAACTAACAAATGTTTGTCTAGCACAGAAGTTCGGGGATTATTACTATAACAGGCTTGTCTAGCACACAAGTTTTGCTGATTCAAGAGAAATGTTGTCTGTTGTTCACTTTTCCCGTAAATAGGTAAATTTTCAACCTATCTTCAGAAAATGCTTTGGAATGTTAACAAGTCTTTTTCCAAATTCAGATTTATGTTGTTATTTCTTCCATCATGCATGTTATTTATGGATGTGGCTTGAGAAATTTGTGTTGTACAGTGAGTAGAGAATTAAATTCTTTCTGAACAAAAGATGGATGTATGCCTAGGAAAGGTAGAGATGCCTAAGCTGCTTCCCTACTAATTAAACCTAAACACTGAGGGCTCATCAACAGCTCCCATCTCTCATCTCTTTCATTTTCTTCACTTCTCACTCCCAGTCTCGTAAGCCCCCAATGCCAATGCTTCGTCATCGCGACCACACGCACCCCTTAATTTGGTGCAGGTCGAATTTTTTTTATGTCTAGTCTTAGGATTAATGGTCCTAGTTGGGGCTGTTAACGCTATCTGGCGATCACGCCAAAGGTGGCTGAAATCAGCATCCACCGAGCCAACATAGACGCCTTAGTCTTTGCCCAACCGGACCTGATCTATATACAAATCACATTCGTCGTTAGGGCACTGAATGACAACGAAAAGGCGTATGCCAGTTTCTACGACACCAAATTAGCCCTAAGCTTCGAGGGCCTGAAACTGGACGACTTGGTGGCCTCGACGTTCGATGTTAAGGCCAACCACTCGGTGGACTTCAACTACCTGGGACGATCCTACTCCATTCCTCTCACCTTGGAGCAATTAGACACTGTCAACAGGATAGGCAAAATAGGTTTCGAATTCAAAGTGACGACCATGACTCGATGGAGAGTCTAGCGTGTTGGTTCGGTCAAGTCCATGTTGAATGTGGATTGCAAACTCCGTTTGCCTATTGATAGGTCTACCGTATATCCACGTCGGTGTAGTTCTAGGTCTAAAACAAAAAAATAAAGTTGTATAGTCTTTTTTCATACCAAGATTTTTTTAGGCTAGGCTAGGCTAAATAAATAGAAGATGAATATGGTGTATGTTAGTTTATGCTGTAAATATATAAAATTAACAGACAAATTGTTGTGTTTCTTAATTTTGTTAATATTATGGAATGTAATTGTTGTATTTCTTGTTTGTCGAAAATTCATACATTCCTACTTGCTAGTTCGTGTCAAGCCAAACTGCTATTTCTTTCTTTCAAGACTGCATGCATGCTTTGATTGAGACAAATTACAATTTTGACTTGTGTTTGGAAACTAATTTGCTGATTTTTTTGTTTGTTTGGTTAGTGATCGGGATGATGATTCGTGCAATGGAGAATTCAACTCGAGAGGTAGCAGTTAGATTGAGTTTCGAGATTTTTTCCTTGTTGTTTAATAATCTCATCCGATGTACTGTAGTATAAAAGGATGTTTGACACATTTTATAGTGTGACGAAATATGTGTGATAAAATATATTTTTTCTTGTAGTGAATAAATACAAATGTCATGTGCACATTTCGTGCATATTTCGTGCAAATTTCGTGCATATTTCGTGCATATTTCGTGTAAATTTGGTGCATATTTTGTCTAATTCTCTAAAAAAAAAATCAT
This sequence comes from Galeopsis tetrahit, assembly GCA_963675135.1. Taxonomy (NCBI): domain Eukaryota; kingdom Viridiplantae; phylum Streptophyta; class Magnoliopsida; order Lamiales; family Lamiaceae; genus Galeopsis; species Galeopsis tetrahit. Next base: position 11,250,040 of record OY776125.1, on the reverse strand, counting down.
GGTTTAATTGTCCTACTAGCTAGTTGAACTCCTCTCATAACATAAGATATTTGTGTTGTTAATGAAATATGTGGTATTTTGATAGACCACCAAAACAATACGTGGTATTTTTTTGCACAACTAATAATATTCTTAATGTACAAAACTAGAGAAGAAAATTCACTTGACATTATACCTTGGAGTTGGAGTCTTATAAGAACTGTGAATCTTGCCTCAAATGCATATTAACTAACAAATGTTTGTCTAGCACAGAAGTTCGGGGATTATTACTATAACAGGCTTGTCTAGCACACAAGTTTTGCTGATTCAAGAGAAATGTTGTCTGTTGTTCACTTTTCCCGTAAATAGGTAAATTTTCAACCTATCTTCAGAAAATGCTTTGGAATGTTAACAAGTCTTTTTCCAAATTCAGATTTATGTTGTTATTTCTTCCATCATGCATGTTATTTATGGATGTGGCTTGAGAAATTTGTGTTGTACAGTGAGTAGAGAATTAAATTCTTTCTGAACAAAAGATGGATGTATGCCTAGGAAAGGTAGAGATGCCTAAGCTGCTTCCCTACTAATTAAACCTAAACACTGAGGGCTCATCAACAGCTCCCATCTCTCATCTCTTTCATTTTCTTCACTTCTCACTCCCAGTCTCGTAAGCCCCCAATGCCAATGCTTCGTCATCGCGACCACACGCACCCCTTAATTTGGTGCAGGTCGAATTTTTTTTATGTCTAGTCTTAGGATTAATGGTCCTAGTTGGGGCTGTTAACGCTATCTGGCGATCACGCCAAAGGTGGCTGAAATCAGCATCCACCGAGCCAACATAGACGCCTTAGTCTTTGCCCAACCGGACCTGATCTATATACAAATCACATTCGTCGTTAGGGCACTGAATGACAACGAAAAGGCGTATGCCAGTTTCTACGACACCAAATTAGCCCTAAGCTTCGAGGGCCTGAAACTGGACGACTTGGTGGCCTCGACGTTCGATGTTAAGGCCAACCACTCGGTGGACTTCAACTACCTGGGACGATCCTACTCCATTCCTCTCACCTTGGAGCAATTAGACACTGTCAACAGGATAGGCAAAATAGGTTTCGAATTCAAAGTGACGACCATGACTCGATGGAGAGTCTAGCGTGTTGGTTCGGTCAAGTCCATGTTGAATGTGGATTGCAAACTCCGTTTGCCTATTGATAGGTCTACCGTATATCCACGTCGGTGTAGTTCTAGGTCTAAAACAAAAAAATAAAGTTGTATAGTCTTTTTTCATACCAAGATTTTTTTAGGCTAGGCTAGGCTAAATAAATAGAAGATGAATATGGTGTATGTTAGTTTATGCTGTAAATATATAAAATTAACAGACAAATTGTTGTGTTTCTTAATTTTGTTAATATTATGGAATGTAATTGTTGTATTTCTTGTTTGTCGAAAATTCATACATTCCTACTTGCTAGTTCGTGTCAAGCCAAACTGCTATTTCTTTCTTTCAAGACTGCATGCATGCTTTGATTGAGACAAATTACAATTTTGACTTGTGTTTGGAAACTAATTTGCTGATTTTTTTGTTTGTTTGGTTAGTGATCGGGATGATGATTCGTGCAATGGAGAATTCAACTCGAGAGGTAGCAGTTAGATTGAGTTTCGAGATTTTTTCCTTGTTGTTTAATAATCTCATCCGATGTACTGTAGTATAAAAGGATGTTTGACACATTTTATAGTGTGACGAAATATGTGTGATAAAATATATTTTTTCTTGTAGTGAATAAATACAAATGTCATGTGCACATTTCGTGCATATTTCGTGCAAATTTCGTGCATATTTCGTGCATATTTCGTGTAAATTTGGTGCATATTTTGTCTAATTCTCTAAAAAAAAAATCATGGTTTAATTGTCCTACTAGCTAGTTGAACTCCTCTCATAACATAAGATATTTGTGTTGTTAATGAAATATGTGGTATTTTGATAGACCACCAAAACAATACGTGGTATTTTTTTGCACAACTAATAATATTCTTAATGTACAAAACTAGAGAAGAAAATTCACTTGACATTATACCTTGGAGTTGGAGTCTTATAAGAACTGTGAATCTTGCCTCAAATGCATATTAACTAACAAATGTTTGTCTAGCACAGAAGTTCGGGGATTATTACTATAACAGGCTTGTCTAGCACACAAGTTTTGCTGATTCAAGAGAAATGTTGTCTGTTGTTCACTTTTCCCGTAAATAGGTAAATTTTCAACCTATCTTCAGAAAATGCTTTGGAATGTTAACAAGTCTTTTTCCAAATTCAGATTTATGTTGTTATTTCTTCCATCATGCATGTTATTTATGGATGTGGCTTGAGAAATTTGTGTTGTACAGTGAGTAGAGAATTAAATTCTTTCTGAACAAAAGATGGATGTATGCCTAGGAAAGGTAGAGATGCCTAAGCTGCTTCCCTACTAATTAAACCTAAACACTGAGGGCTCATCAACAGCTCCCATCTCTCATCTCTTTCATTTTCTTCACTTCTCACTCCCAGTCTCGTAAGCCCCCAATGCCAATGCTTCGTCATCGCGACCACACGCACCCCTTAATTTGGTGCAGGTCGAATTTTTTTTATGTCTAGTCTTAGGATTAATGGTCCTAGTTGGGGCTGTTAACGCTATCTGGCGATCACGCCAAAGGTGGCTGAAATCAGCATCCACCGAGCCAACATAGACGCCTTAGTCTTTGCCCAACCGGACCTGATCTATATACAAATCACATTCGTCGTTAGGGCACTGAATGACAACGAAAAGGCGTATGCCAGTTTCTACGACACCAAATTAGCCCTAAGCTTCGAGGGCCTGAAACTGGACGACTTGGTGGCCTCGACGTTCGATGTTAAGGCCAACCACTCGGTGGACTTCAACTACCTGGGACGATCCTACTCCATTCCTCTCACCTTGGAGCAATTAGACACTGTCAACAGGATAGGCAAAATAGGTTTCGAATTCAAAGTGACGACCATGACTCGATGGAGAGTCTAGCGTGTTGGTTCGGTCAAGTCCATGTTGAATGTGGATTGCAAACTCCGTTTGCCTATTGATAGGTCTACCGTATATCCACGTCGGTGTAGTTCTAGGTCTAAAACAAAAAAATAAAGTTGTATAGTCTTTTTTCATACCAAGATTTTTTTAGGCTAGGCTAGGCTAAATAAATAGAAGATGAATATGGTGTATGTTAGTTTATGCTGTAAATATATAAAATTAACAGACAAATTGTTGTGTTTCTTAATTTTGTTAATATTATGGAATGTAATTGTTGTATTTCTTGTTTGTCGAAAATTCATACATTCCTACTTGCTAGTTCGTGTCAAGCCAAACTGCTATTTCTTTCTTTCAAGACTGCATGCATGCTTTGATTGAGACAAATTACAATTTTGACTTGTGTTTGGAAACTAATTTGCTGATTTTTTTGTTTGTTTGGTTAGTGATCGGGATGATGATTCGTGCAATGGAGAATTCAACTCGAGAGGTAGCAGTTAGATTGAGTTTCGAGATTTTTTCCTTGTTGTTTAATAATCTCATCCGATGTACTGTAGTATAAAAGGATGTTTGACACATTTTATAGTGTGACGAAATATGTGTGATAAAATATATTTTTTCTTGTAGTGAATAAATACAAATGTCATGTGCACATTTCGTGCATATTTCGTGCATATTTCGTGCATATTTCGTGCAAATTTCGTGCATATTTCGTGCATATTTCGTGTAAATTTGGTGCATATTTTGTCTAATTCTCTAAAAAAAAATCATGGTTTAATTGTCCTACTAGCTAGTTGAACTCCTCTCATAACATAAGATATTTGTGTTGTTAATGAAATATGTGGTATTTTGATAGACCACCAAAACAATACGTGGTATTTTTTTGCACAACTAATAATATTCTTAATGTACAAAACTAGAGAAGAAAATTCACTTGACATTATACCTTGGAGTTGGAGTCTTATAAGAACTGTGAATCTTGCCTCAAATGCATATTAACTAACAAATGTTTGTCTAGCACAGAAGTTCGGGGATTATTACTATAACAGGCTTGTCTAGCACACAAGTTTTGCTGATTCAAGAGAAATGTTGTCTGTTGTTCACTTTTCCCGTAAATAGGTAAATTTTCAACCTATCTTCAGAAAATGCTTTGGAATGTTAACAAGTCTTTTTCCAAATTCAGATTTATGTTGTTATTTCTTCCATCATGCATGTTATTTATGGATGTGGCTTGAGAAATTTTTGTTGTACAGTCAGTAGAGAATTAAATTCTTTCTGAACAAAAGATGGATGTATGTCTAGGAAAGGTAGAGATGCCTAAGCTGCTTCCCTACTAATTAAACCTAAACACTGAGGGCTCATCAACAGCTCCCATCTCTCATCTCTTTCATTTTCTTCACTTCTCACTCCCAGTCTCATAAGCCCCCAATGCCAATGCCAATGCTTCGTCATCGCGACCACACGCACCCCTTAATTTGGTGCAGGTCGATTTTTTTTATGTCTAGTCTTAGGATTAATGGTCCTAGTTGGGGCTGTTAACGCTATCTGGCGATAACGCCAAAGGTGGCTGAAATCAGCATCCACCGAGCCAACATAGACGCCTTAGTCTTTGCCCAACCGGACCTGATCTATATACAAATCACATTCGTCGTTAGGGCACTGAATGACAACGAAAAGGCGTATGCCAGTTTCTACGACACCAAATTAGCCCTAAGCTTCGAGGGCCTGAAACTGGACGACTTGGTGGCCTCGACGTTCGATGTTAAGGCCAACCACTCGGTGGACTTCAACTACCTGGGACGATCCTACTCCATTCCTCTCACCTTGGAGCAATTAGACACTGTCAACAGGATAGGCAAAATAGGTTTCGAATTCAAAGTGACGACCATGACTCGATGGAGAGTCTAGCGTGTTAGTTCGGTCAAGTCCATGTTGAATGTGGATTGCAAACTCGGTTTGCCTATTGATAGGTCTACCGTATATCCACGTCGTTGTAGTTCTAGGTCTAAAACAAAAAAATAAAGTTGTATAGACTTTTTTCATACCAAGATTTTTTTAGGCTAGGCTAGGCTAAATAAATAGAAGATGAATATGGTGTATGTTAGTTTATGCTGTAAATATATAAAATTAACAGACAAATTGTTGTGTTTCTTAATTTTGTTTGATATTATGGAATGTAATTGTTGTATTTCTTGTTTGTCGAAAATTCAAACATATCTTGTTATGAAAATTCTACTTGCTAGTTCCTGTCAAGCCAAACTTCTATTTCTTTCTTCCAAGACTGCGTGCATGCTTTGATTGAGACAAATTACAGTTTTGACTTATGTTTGGAAACTAATTTGCTGATTTTTTGTTTGTTTGGTTAGTGATCAGGATGATGATTCGTGCAATGGAGAATTCAACTCGAGAGGTAGCAGTTAGATTGAGTTTTGAGATTTTTTTCCTCGTTGTTTAATAATCTCATCCGATGTACTGTAGTATAAAAGGATGTTTGACACATTTTATAGTGTGACGAAATATGTGTGATAAACTATATTTTTTCTTGTAGTGAATAAAATACAAATGTCATGTGCACATTTTGTGCACGATCCGTGCGTGCAAATTTCGTGCAAATTTCGTGCATATTTTGTGCAAATTTCGTGCATATTTTGTCTAATTTTGTAACAAAAAGTCATAATTTAATTGTCCTACTAGCTAGTTGAACTCCTCTCATAACATAAGATATTTGTGTTGTTAATGAAATACGTGGTATTTTGATAGACTACCAAAACAATACGTGGTATTTTTTTGCACAACTAATAATATTCTTAATGTACAAAACAAGAGAAGAAAATTCACTTGGCATTATACCTTGGAGTTGGAGTCTTATAAGAACTGTGAATCTTGCCTCAAATGCATATTAACTAACAAATGTTTGTCTAGCACAAAAGTTCTGGGATTATTACTATAACAGGCTTGTCTAACACACAAGTTTTGCTGATTCAAGAGAAATGTTGTATGTTGCATTCACTTTTCCCGTAAATAGGTAAATTTTCAACCTATCTTCAGAAAATGCTTTGGAATGTTAACAAGTCTTTTTTCCAAATTCAGATTTATGTTGTTATTTCTTCCATCATGCATGTTATTTATGGATGTGGCTTGAGAAATTTGTGTTGTACAGTCAGTAGAGAATTAAATTCTTTCTGAACAAAAGATGGTTGTATGCCTAGGAAAGGTAGAGATGCCTAAGTTGCTTCCCTACTAATTAAATCTAAACACTGAGGGCCCATCAACATCTCCCATCTTTCATCTCTTTCATTTTCTTCACTTCTCATTCCTAGTCTCGTAAGCCCCCAATGCCAATGCTTCGTCCTCGCGACCACACGCACCCCTTAATTTGGTGTGGGTCAATTATTTTATGTCTAGTCTTAGGATTAGTGGTCCTAGTTGGGGTTGTTAACTTAATTGGCTATCTGGCGATCAAGCCAAATGTGGATGAAATCAGCATCCACCGAGCCAACATAGACGCCTTGGTCTTTGCCCAATCGGACCTGATCTATATACAAATCACATTCGTCGTTAGGGCACTGAATGGCAACGAAAAGGCGTATGCCAGTTTCTACGACACCAAATTAGCCCTAAGCTTCGAGGGCCTGAAACTGGACGACTTGGTGGTCTCGACGTTCGATGTTAAGGCCAACCACTCGGTGGACTACAACTACTTGGGACGATCCTACTCCATTCCTCTCACCTTGGAGCAATTAGACACTGTCAACAGGATAGGCAAAATAGGTTTCGAATTCAAAGTGATGACCATGACTCGATGGAGAGTCTGGCGTGTTGGTTCGGTCAAGTCCATGTTGAATGTGGATTGCAAACTCGGTTTGCCTATTGATAGGTCTACCGTATATCCACGTCGTTGTAGTTCTAGGTCCAAAACAAAAAAATAAAGTTGTTTAGTCTTTTTTCATACCAAGATTTTTTTAGGTTAGGCTAGGCTAGGCTAGTCTAAATAAATAGAAGATGAATATGGTGTATGTTAGTTTATGCTGTAAATATATAAAATTAACAGACAAATTGTTGTGTTTCTTAATTTTGTTTGATATTATGGAATGTAATTGTTGTATTTCTTGTTTGTCAAAAATTCATACATTTCTTGTTATGAAAATTCTACTTGCTAGTTCCTGTCAAGCCAAACTGCTATTTCTTTCTTCCAAGACTGCGTGCATGCTTTGATTGAGACAAATTACAGTTTTGACTTATGTTTGGAAACTAATTTGCTGATTTTTTGTTTGTTTGGTTAGTGATCAGGATGATGACTCGTGCAATGGAGAATTCAACTCAAGAGGTAGCAGTTAGATTGAGTTTTGAGATTTTTTAATAATCTCATCCGATGCACTGTAGTATAAAAGGATGTTTGACACATTTTATAGTGTGACGAAATATGTGTGATAAAATATATTTTTTCTTGTAGTGAATAAAATACAAATGTCATGTGCACATTTTGTGCACGATCCGTGCGTGCAAATTTCGTGCATATTTTGTGCAAATTTCGTGCAATCTTTTTTTTTTTTTTTAATTCGCTTGCAACATAAACAACATAAATTAACCTACCGGAACACATACTACACCATATTAACCATTTTATTTATCATAATTTTGTCTTTCTTATTTTTGTTTATTTTTTCTCCTTCTCCTACTTCATATCTTCATTTTTCTTGAACTAAGATAAAATGATAAATAAATATACTATGAGATTACAGTTTTACATGTGAAATGCAGAATTTTGATCATAGAAAAAGATGAAAATAGAATTGTTAATTGGGTCGAAGGCTAACCGGATTAGACTATTACTAGCAGGCCGGGGATGGTATAAAGAGTTGACAAGTTATATTTGTTTGTTCCAACTAATAATTTCGAACATAGTTTTGTATTCATAACGCGTATAATACAATTTAAATGCATTTTTAAATATATCAGTTATTTTTACTTTAAAAAAAATTATAGTTATTTTCACTCAACATTATCAGTTATAATTGTTTAGTGAAAATATTTGATACTATTTAAAACTAAGCTTAAATTGCACCGTTCTACTGGACTTGCTCAATAACTCCACTATAAAGTCATACCTGGAAAAATTATATTCATTTTTTTGTATATTATGGTGAAAAGACACAAACCTACAAACAACCCATATATGGGGTACTAATAAAATTTATAATTAGTATGAGAAAAATTACAAATGTGCTCCTCGATTCTTAATCTCACATGGGGTATTATGTATGAATAACTTCTTAATGGAGTACATTTTATGTTTGTATTTGCTCTGTGCCATGAAAAAATCATAAATCTATCTCTATGGTGGTCATGATTAAACCAACTTTGAGACTCTAAGTTCATATTCCATCGGGGTGTAAGTTTGATCCAATTTATTTTAGATGAGAAATTGAAAAATATCACAAATCAAGAAATCCAACATGTACTATAGTTTTTAGTTTTATGAGGAACCGTTACTCATATTCGAATTTTTACTTCATATATGTACATTTCGTCCATATAAAATGTTCTTGTTTTTTATTTTTTATTATCCATATAAGTGTTCATGTATAATTCTCAATTTCGGAAAAAATATATATTCAAGAACATATATATAAATCGTTAGTTAAAGAATTTTTATACCATGTTGTGCACCCTAATTCATGTTACACTTTTCAATTTTACTGACTTACAATGGTGTTGCACTTTTCAATTATTAAACTGTATAATAATATTTTTAGTAATAATTAAAAAGTGCAACACCATTCACCAAAAAAAAAAATGTAAGTCAGTAAAACTGAAAAGAATCCTCTCGAGTGCATACTAGACTTTACCAATTTCCATAACTATTATACTAAAAATGATGGCACAATTTTACTGGTGGCATGTAAAGACAAAAAACACGATGGCAGATGTTTTTCGTTATCACAATTTGTTAACGCTAACGTGTTCATCCATGGCGATTTTTCAGCGGTTGCTGTCTTTTCACTCACACTCCCAAATTCTCCAACTCCCATTTCGTCGTTAATCTGAAATTTTTGATATAATCGTTTTTAAATGCATGAACAAAATCTTGATTTTCCACCACAATGAACCCTACCAAAGCCTTAGCAAGAATTCCAGCGCCCCTATTTTGCAAGACTGAAACTAGAAAATTAGGCCCAAACATCAAATGGGGCGTTCAATTTTGCCATAAATTTCCTGTTTTTAAATTCAGCAACAATCGTCTTCATGTGGTTCCTGCAGTTGCATCGAATGTTAGTTCTTCTGCCGGCGTTTCGCATAATCCGAAGCAAAAGAGGATGGAAATCATAGAAGAGAGTATAGAGAAGGTGATGATAAAGTTGTTATGAGCTGATTTTTTGGGGATTTTAATTGCTTTTTTGTTGTGGTATTGCAGGTTATCTATGGGTGCCGATTCTTTGCCATTCTTGCGGTTTGGGGGTCACTGATTGGGTCTTTTCTTTGTTTTTTCAAGGTGAATTTATTCATTGGTTGCCCTGTTTTATTGCATCTGATTATTGTTATTTTGTGAATATTGAAGTTATGGCTGTTTTAAATTCCTTTTCTAGGCCTTTTTTTTGGTGGGGTTGGTGATATTTGAACCCTTGGTCACTGAAAACTTGCTAAATTTTGTTAATTCTGAAGAAATAAGCAACTTCTTGGGAGGGTTTAACAGTTGGATTTGTGTTAGTTTTGTATAATTCATGGGGATCTCTTTAAATGTTAATGCATGATACATATTCTGTTAACTATATGAAACTGCTGTTTGGTTCTTGTTTCAACAGCAAGACCATTTTTTATAGTAGCTTCTAGTACAGTTTTTCTCTGTTAAGAATTAAGATGCACATGTTCTGTGGGTCTTATTTAATAAGCAGTAGTATTAATGTTTGCAATTGTAAGAAGTTCAAGTCTATGACAGGGGAGATTTTAATTTGTAATATGAGGACAAGTTCATGAGTTATGAAATTAGTATAGTTGATTGAGCAATCGGAATTTCTCCAATATTATGAGGGTGATTATGTTATGGTGGTGTAGGGTTGTGTGTATGTTACATCGTCGTTTCAAGGCTACTTGTTGGACCGAGGGAAAGTCATTACATCACTTGTTGAGGCTACTGGTACGTAGTTACCTACGTATGTATGCATATGCTGCTGCTTATTGCTTCTCGAGTACTAATCTATCTATCTGCGTTACTAGATGTCTACCTTCTGGGAACTGTGATGTTGGTGTTTGGCATGGGCCTCTACGAGCTTTTCATCAGTAATCTCGATAAAACAAAATCCATGCCCGATGGGAAAACAACTACTGCCTACCGATCAAATCTCTTTGGAATGTTCACTCTCAAGGTAACTAACCATATACTTGTAGTATATGTAACTTGCATGTGTGAGTGAGTCGTCTAATTATTGAATGGATCTACAGGAACGACCACGATGGCTGGAGATAAAAACTGTAAACGAGCTGAAAACAAAGCTGGGACATGTTATAGTGATGCTTCTGCTGATTGGTTTTTTCGACAAGAGTAAGAAAGCCGTTATACAAACGCCCCTAGATCTTCTTTGCTTCTCCGCATCAGTACTCCTCTGTTCGGGTTGCCTCTTCTTGCTCTCCAGGCTAAATGACTAATTGTTCTCTATATATATATTTCTAACTCAAACTACCTTAGGTGTATGAGTATGAATTGGCATTCTATCTACCTTTTATACAGTTTCTTCATATTTTTAGTTTATTTTTGTTGAGCAAAACATGATATATTTTTTTCTTTCTAGTGTTCAAAGCAATCTGAGAGCATATATGTTTCTCTCAAGTGTGTGTTGAAAATATGAAGGCATTATATTTTTCAGGTTTCAAATTAAATTGGTTTTTTTAATTAATTCAATCCATATGTCAAATGAATTTGATCTCTTGTGCAAAAGGTGGACCGTGCAATTCAAGTGTATTTTTAAATAGTACTATCAACTGTTTTCACTTAATAGTACTGTTTAAAAACGTATTTGAGTTGCAAGATGCACATTTGACAAGTGGGTTTAATTTTGGGGGACCTTATATCACCTGTTTAAAGGAGGTGTAAACAAGGCCTCGAACGTGCACGTAGTTTTCATTAAAAGGGGATCGATGTTTGTTGACAAAAAGGGCTGTATATTAAAAACTTGTGTGGGCCTTCTTTGTTGGGGTTATGAAGGCCACCGTTATAAGCCCCCACTACATTGATCAGTATACCCACAGAGATTTTTTTTATTAATTAATCGTGGCTGAAGTCTCATTGATTCAACTTTTTTTCTTTTAAATTTGTTCTTTGATCAACCAATTATAAAAAAGTACAATAATTTTCGACAAAAAAATAATTGCAAAAATGTTATAAATTTCGAAAAAAATATAGATTTTTAAATATTTCTGAATTTCGACAATTTTCTTTTGACTTAAAACAAAAATTGAAAAAATAAACTAGGAGTATTACATATTTAAAAATTTGATAGGGGGAGCCGGGGAGGGGCAACGACAATGTCGATTTTTCTATATTACAGGTAGGGTTGGCAACGGGAAGGGTATGGTCTGTCCCAAGATCCGCCCCGCCAAAAAAAATTATACTCGTTACCCGCCCCGCCTCAAAACTCGTCCCACCTCGTCATAATTTTTTTTAAAAATAAAAAGGAACTGTTATTTAAATAAAATAGTACATTTAAAATCTGCTCTTAAAATCACAATAAAATATCAATTCCAACATTAAATAAAACATAAAATCTTAAAAAACATACATATTGTTCAATGCAAAATTAACCTAACAAAATCAAATGCATAACACAATTAATATCTCAATTCTCAACACTCGTTGATAGATAATTCTTCACGTACGTCTTCTTCCTCGAATTACAAAGGCAGAAAGCAGAGCGTGTGTATGTTCTGTTATTGTGTAAACCTTACAATTATAATTTAGAAAGTTTTTTTAATATATATTTATTATACTAATATATATATATATTTTTTTTTTATTTATTATTTTTTTAATTATTATATATATGCGGGTCGGGTTCGAGTCGGGTATATACAATCCCATTACCCGTCCCATACCCGGCAGGTATTTACCCACCCCGAAACCCGTTTGATCGGGTACTTACCCGCCCCGTGCGGGCCGGTTTCATGCGGGTCCGAGTTTTTACCCGTCCCATTGCCAACCCTAATTACAGATCTACAAAAATTTCAAATCAAAACTAATCTAGGGAGTAGATATGCTCAAACTATAGCCGGAAAATCGTCAAACCGGCATAACCGACAGTTTTTTTAACCGTCGATTACGGTTCAAAAATTGAACTGTAACTAAAAAAATGGCAGCTCTGATTTCGATTTTATATTTTGACAAACTGCAAACCGCCGTCGAGGCCTCCTCCCCCTACCCCACACCTGCTGCCGCCGCCCCTCTTTCTCCCATTTTTTTGTATTTTTTGTTTAACTCTCTCCCTCCTCGTCGGCCGCCCCACTCCCCACCACCGGCGTCGACCCCAAAAACCACCGCCGCCACACGCCACTCCCGATTTCCTCCGTAAGTTTTTTTCCTTAAGTTTTTTTTTCTCACAGTAAGTTTTTTCCTTTTTTTTAAATTCGACCATTTATTGTCAACCATATACACTCTCGTCGACAAATTGTTGTCGATGAGAGTGTACATAGTCGACAATAAATGGTCGATTTTTATTTTATTTTTTCGACCAATTAGTGTCAATCAAATACACTCCCGTCGACAACGATGTATTTGATCGATATTACATGATCGATTTTTTTTTAAAAAACAAAATCGACCATATTCACTCCCGTCGACAACGATGTGTCGACGGGAGTGTATATGGTCGAAACTGGTTGGTCGAAATTTATAAAAAAAAATTGTAATTTTTTTAAGTATATTCTGGAATTTCTAGATTTTTTTTTAGTTTGATGATCGCCGGAAATAGTGTCGGTGGCGACCGTAAATAGTAATTTAGGGGAAAGATGAAAGAAATGACAAGGAGTGCATCTAGTATGTTGTATTTTAATGAAGGGTGCTTTTTATTTTTAGATGATTGAGAAAGTGCTATCTCTTCGATGAAAGTGTACATAGTCAAACCCTTCTCATAAGGTGTGTTTGCAAACAATAGTAGTTGATTCAAAGTGATTAAAGTTGATTTTTTTAGTAAAATTGAAAGTGGACGGTGTTTTAAAAATAAGCACTTCTAATCAATTTTTTAAATGTTGTGGTGTATGTTATACAAATCACTTTTTTATAATTTTACAAAAAACACCCTTATTACATTTGAATAAATAATGGTAAAAATAAAATATTATTTAAATTGTGAGTGTAATGATTAGAAACACTTAGAAGTTGTTAGAAGTATGGGGAGAGGTGCTTGACAAAAAATGTTTTTAAGTAATTAATTTAATCACTAAGTTGTGTTTACAAACACTTTAAAAGTGATTCTATTTAAAAAAGAAGTCCTTTTAAGCAAATAATTTTATTTACAAACACCCACATAATCTATTCACAAATTAATAAATTACTATATTATATATATATATATTAGTGTATATATGTATATATACTTACATTCATGAGAATCACATAATTTATTCACAAATTAATAAATTTACAATATATATATATATATATATTTACATTTATGAGAACCAAACAAGACAAAAGAAATCACCATGATGAAAAGAACCAAATGAGCCAAATTATAAAAATTCATAGTTAATAAATATTTTTCTGAATGATTTTTAAACAATAGGATCCAGTGACGGACCCAAAAAATTTCGATTGGAGCCCGATTAACGTTACTATAAAGATAAAATAATACTTTATATGTCCCGTGATTATTTGCACACCTTTTTTTTTTTATTGGGACGTCCCAAAATTACTTGCACACTTTTAATATGAAAATACCTTACAAAATTAATACACTTTCAACATCATTTTATTTTTAAAATTGTCACTTATGTTTTAAGTACATTTTAATTTACACTTCACCTCACCAAATCCACTATACACCTTACCAAATCACCTAAAATACTCCTCATTTATCTTACATCACCAACCACTAAATTCACTTTTTTTTTTAAAAAAGTGTGTGGGTCAAACCGTGCAAGTCATCCCAGGACGGAGGGAGTATGTTGGAGTATTAATTGTACTCATTAAAAAAAAATTATGATAACATTTTCCATACATCTCATTTCATTAAATTAAATTGATGGAACAAGTTGATTTCGTTATGTTTTGATAGAAGTTCATACTCCCTCAATTTTGTGATGACTTGCACATCTTAACCGACTCACTTTTTAATAAAATTGAATTTAGTAGAGTGTAAGATCAAATAAAGGAAAAATATTTGGAGTGATTTGATGTGATTTAGTGATGTGTAAAGAGAATTTTTAGTGAGATATAGGATAAAATATGAACCCAAAATTAAATAGTGTCAATTTTGAAAATAAAATAATATTGTAAGGGCATTAATTTTGTAAATTATTTCTATATTACTGAGAGTTTTTCAATAATTTTAAAACATTTCAATAAAATAGTGTAAAAATAAATATAAAATGAATAATTAATTATATGTGTGAAATTACTAAAATACCCCTAGTAAGCTTTCAAAATTAGTGGAGGGTCACTGCTCCGGGCATAGCGTAGGTCCATCTCTAATAGGATCCATAGTTTTCAATATATTGCACTACGCATATACCATTAAGATGAATTCATTTTATTAGTTATGAAGATTTACTACTTTAAAATATGGAAGAGTTACGAAGATTTACTACTTTAAAACACAAATGCCTGAATTTTCGATGAATCAAATTTCAAACAAAATTAAAGAATCTTTCCTTTCCTTGATTAATAAAAGTACCCCCATTCCATCCAATGACTTGTTAAATTCAGAAAATTCTGCAAACTTTTAATTTGCACAAGTACAAAATATGTCTCGGAGTTCTTTCATTCGATCTGCTTTTACCATAAAACTATAAAGATATAGGGGGTGTTTTGAAACACTCCAAACTGCTTCCAGAATCACTTTTTTTAAAGCTGTCATTTCACAGCTTTTACTTTTGAGAAGTGCTTTTAAATTGTTTATAGAGTTTGCAAACACCCCCATAGTATTACTATTATTCTAGGCATATACAAACATACTACTCCCTCCGTCCCGGAATAACTTGCATAGTTTGACTGGCACGTTGTTTAAGAAAAGTGAATTTAGTAGTTGATGATGTAAGATAAATGAGGGGTATTTTAGGTAATTTGATGATGTGTAAAGTGAATTTGATGATGTGTAAAGTGAAATGTATGGAAAAAAGAAGTGACAAATTTGAAAATAAAATGATATTGTGAGGTTATTAATTTTGTGGGGTATTTCCATATTAAGAGTGTGCAAGTAATTTTGGGACATCCCAATAAGAAAAGTGTGCAAGTAATCACGGGACGGAGGGAGTACTATTTATTTACATATATGAAAAAAAATCTTGATTGTAGTTGCCAGGAGCACGCAGCCATATTTTTAAAGGGTAGGTCTGATGTGGACTCGAGTGCACGATGCACTCGAGTTCAACATATTGAATATGTATTAATAAAACAGAATTATTAAATAAATTAGGCCATGGCCTAATGGTAAACGTATACATGCTCTAACTTACACTTTTCATTAATATTGTATTTTTTTATTTTCACAAATATTTTTCTCGATTATAAAGATGCAAGTAGTAAATAATAAAAGGTATAAAATTAGTAACAAAAAAATATAATGACTTACACTTTTTATTAATATTGTATTGCACTTTTCAGTTATATTGACTTATACTTTTTAGTAATATTTTGTTGCACTTTTCAATTATACTGACTTGCACTTTTTTATAAATATTGTGTTACACTTTTCATGTTGCACTTTTCAATTATACTGACTTGCATTTTTTATAATATTGTGTTGCACTTTTAATTTATATTGACTTACCCTTTTTAGTAATATTATGTTGCAATTTTTAGTTATATTCACTTACACTTTTTAGTTATACATATATAATAAACTCAATATTTTAATAAGTATGTTAGTAGTATAAATGGTGGGGGTTAGAATTTTTAAGATTGAGGTAGTAAAAAAAATTACAGCAATAAATAAAATAATTAATTAAAAAAAACTAATTTAATTAAATAAAAAATGAAAAAATAAGTTTTGAATTAATAGTTTATTGGGCTGGGCCTAGATGGCAACTAGGAAAAAAACATAAAAAAAAAAAAACTAGCTGAAATAAAGAAAAAAAAATTAGCAAAAAAAAAAAAAATAATAAGAAAAAGAATGACATGGTACTCGTGTACGACGTACACTTGAATGCATACTAGACTTTACCCTTTTTAAGATCTAGAACTACAACAGATAAATGATAGACTTATCAATTGCAATCCACATTCAACATGGATTTAATTGAACCAAAATGTCAAACTCTCCAATGAGTCCTAGTCGTCCCTTTGAGTTCGAAATCTATTTTACCTCTCTTGAACGTGACAACATCTTCTTGGTCTGATGTGAGATGAATGAAATATAATTTTTGTGGGTAGTTGAGTTCCATTGATTGGTTGACCTTAAAATCGAACGTCGGAGCCACCAGGTAGCCTAGTTTCCGGCCCCAGAAGCTTAGGGCAAATTTCGTGTTAGTTAATATTACTAATCTTCTTTATTTTATTTATTTAGTTAAAAATAACATATATTATATTTATATATATAATTAAGTTAAATAGGTCGATTTGTTGAACTTAAAAAGTCTTAAAATTTTGTTTGAGTTCAACCTATTTAACTAAATAGACTTTTAAAAAAGTTTGAGTCCAACTTATTTATTAAACATATCGAGTCGAGCTTTAATAGGTTTAGTTATAAGCTCTTGTCGGGTAGTCTTTATTTTCTCTCTAATCTATTTTTTAATCAAAAGATTTAAAACTGTGAAAAGAAAATGAAAAGTACTCCCTCTATCAAATTTTATAATTTCTGCTTACTTTTTTTTTTGTCTCTTCAATTTTATAACTTCTCTTTTCTAAAAAGTCATTCACTATTTTATCTTTCTATTCAAACTTTCATTTTTTACCTAAATAATCAATTTTGCTTTAAATTGGTGTCCAATCCAAATGAATATTATAAAATTTATCTTTCTATTCAAATTTTCATTTTTTTACCTAAATAATCAATTTTGCTTAAATTTGGTGTCCAATCCAAATGAATATTATAAAATTGGACGGAGGAGTCCTATTTAATTAATGGATCCTAAATTATTAAATTAAACCCCTGTAGTATTTCATTCCTTGATTTCGTGGAGATTTTTTTTTTTTTTTTTGGTTTGGTCGGTAAAAAAATGAAGGCTTTAACTTGGAAAGACACATACATACAGACAGATTGTAAGAGTAATAGAGAGAGAAACTAAAAACAAGGCAAGGTATTTAATTGGAAAGCAACTCCACAAATGACAATATATCTCCATGAATTTTTGAGGGATGCATAAATAATTTTGTCTGAATTTCTCCACTTCCAGCCCAGGTAAGCCAAGCCATATACATGTAGCCTTTTTTTTTTTTGTTCTGTTTTGAATAATTTTGGATGTGTGTGAGGTTTCAATACTCCGTCTTGTAATGCTTCACCCCTTTACCTTATTTGCTGCTTCAACTACTTTTGGGTATATATGAATAACTTAATTATGCTACAAAATTATAATTTTTTGTTTTTGGGCTTGGTGGTTTTTCACAAGTTAAATGTTTCTTTACAAGTTGATTAGCATCTTGAATCGGTAATGTTTATACTTTGAAGAGCCTTAAATTAACTATAGAGTTGGTGAAGGTCTCAATTATGCACATGTCTTGATGATCTTGACCTAAACAATGGCTCAAGATGTGTAATGATCTTTATTAGAAGGAAGGACAAAAAAGCCCTTGATATTCTAATTCTAATTTCTAAAGCACAATAACTTTCAATTTAGGCTGCTGAGACACAATGTGAAGTTGGAGTGTTAGATTTGCTTAAATGTTGGCAGTTGTTCTTTATAGTGAATGGGGATATAATTGGAACCACGCACTAGGATGTGTTGCTTCTGTTTTGAGACCTATAGATAGAGCTGCATTGCTTTATTGCTTTGGCCATATTTACAGGTTATTGAGATTTATTTCATTATAATTTCAGATTACTGTAGATGTAGATAGTTTGTGGAATATCACAAATCTCGATACTGAATCTATTGCCAAAAATGATGCAGGCACTGAATTTGTTGTTATTGGGTACCTCTCCTCAAGAGAAAGGTGATTCCTACTCAAACCAATTAAACTGCCAATCTCAAGAATGAAATCAAGTAAAATTACTCTTTGTCTGAAGGCGAAACAAATGTGAAAATTGAGTTCATTGCAAGTGAAGGGAAAACGTGAGTTATATTTATGCTTCATTTATAGCTAGATTGTATGGATGAAGCACATTCATTGAAATTATGTGTCCAAATTACTTGTACGTAAGAAGTTACATGTGAACCAACATGCAGGTTCTAGATACTCTGAACACTTGCATGGACCTAGTAAGCTTCTACATCTTGTAACTGGGAAGTCCAACTCTAACGTTAAAAGCTTTAAATTAAATGTTTATGAATCAAATATCACGGTAGATAAATAGCCACTTCATAATTTGTAGTTAATTGGAAATACAGTTCCTATACCATACTGAATTCACCCTGATATATCCCTTCATCAAGGAACAATCAAACAACTATACTGGATTTGGATTAGCAGAGAAAGTTGTACTTTTTGGTGCTCTAAGTTCATAAATAGTGCACTAACTTTTGACACATAATTTTTGTCTGAAACTGCGACTCAATAAAACAACTGAAGACGTAATTTTTACTCAAGTCATCAGAATATGGATGCCTAGCCATTTCTGTTGTTGAGTCAATAAAACAACTGAAGACGTAATTTTCTACTTGTATTTTTTGTTGTGAAATTAGCGAAAAAAATAAAAAATCAGAGGGAATCATCTTTATCACACTTCTATTCTAATTTCTAAAGCACAGTAGCTTTCAATTTAGGCTGCTAGAGACAGTTAGATTTGCTTAAATGTTGGCCGTTGTTCTTTATAGGCCATTTCACCTAATCCAATAATTTGTTTCAACAACTAAAAGCCTATAACTTTATCCCATTATGTCGGGTCAGTCCATATCTAACAATTGTGTTTGGATATGTCGAGTCAGTCCATATCTCAAGCATTTAGTAGTGTCCAATATGACATTGTCCGGCATTTACTTAGGACGGGTTTTATAATTTTCTGTTGTCACTACCCTAAAGAGGTTTTCTTACAAGATTTAGCTCTTCTGAAAACATATGTTCATTATGAATATAGGACTCTTAATATGGCAGTTTAGGTGATCAGAAACATAATTGAGATGAAAAGTATTTAGAGTCACATTTCATTTGTCCTATAAAATTATAAATTAAAAGTAGTGAATACCATGAATGACATTGTTCAGGACTCAGGATAGATCTCAGTATTGTGGGATGGAAAGCATCGTTCAGGTATGGCCATTCTTAACTAGATAATAAACTAAACGTAATTGCGTTCTGTAATACCCAAGAATTTTATAATTTAATAATAATAATTTTATTAAATTAATTTAAATTATATCAAATATCAAAAGAAAAGTATATTATGTATTATAATATATATGCAGGTTGTATGTGTATGTGTATTTAACACAATTGAATCAAATAATTTTTATAACATATATAGATATGCCTTTGCGTTATTTTATAATGAGAATTAAGGGAGAATTATTTGTAAACGTTTCATTTCAACTTCTGGCCACCAATTTTCTTCCATGCACACATAAATATGAGAATTAAAATATTGTAACGTATGTCTATTCATATGCACATATTTGCTTCCCCTTACCAATCACCAATACTATATATATGTGTAATGTACGACAGTCTTTTATATATATATATATACACGTATCAACCAATTCTCCCAAATATTATTTAGATTGAATATAGTTTGAAAGAAAACTCGACTATTTGCTATTCTATGTATCGCACGGCTAGACGACGAGGCTTTAATGTATCACTTTCACGTTTATCTATCGAGGTGGGTTTTTAATTGCTTTAATCTCTACGGTGGTTTGTAGAGCTCTATTGCAAATGTTATTCATTATTTAATGTTTTAGATAAATGTTTGAGTTAATTGTTACTATGTGAATTCATTCTATGTTATTCTATTGGCAAAGTACATCATTCTATTGGCAAAGTACATCATTCTATTGGCAAAGTTATCATTTCTATTGGCAAAGTTTGTATATATTGGCAAAGTTTGTATATTGACAAAGTTTGTATATTGGCAAAGTTTGTGGCAAAGTTATCTAATAGCCAGGGGCTCCAGATGGGGTCCGGGACCGACGGGTCTTCGGGTGTAACCCGCCGTGCTCACGTGTGGAACTATCTTAGTCATTAATTTGGCTTTGGGAAGGTCCACAAACATGCGATTGAAAAGTCTACGTGTGGGAATACCTTAGTCATTAATTTGGCTTTGGGAAGGTCCACAAACATGCGATGGTTCACAAAACTCTATTGGCAAAGTTACAATGACAAAGTATCAATGGCAAAGTATATATGGCAATGTGAATGTTATTTGCTAAGTTGCAATTACTTGATTATTTATTTTTAGCATTAACTATTGAATGACTTAATCCCACTGAGTGTGCTTGCATGCTCACCCCCAACAATTTACAATTTCAGGTTGAAGAGTTGGATGGCGAGGAGTGGTGATGGGAGACGACTATTTATTTTAATAAGTTAGTTGTGAACTTCTTGATTATATTTTGATCGTTTTCGCTGCAATACTTAACGTGATTTTAATTATATTTGTCGTTATGTCCCTTTACTTTATCATTGTAAGTTTAAAATTTAATTTTTGGCATGTGAAAATTAGTTGTTTCAACTACTTTTTGAAAGGTCAATATTTTTAAATTTGGGGCGTGACACGTTCTTCAGGCCATTTCAAACCCCAAACAATTCTGAAAAAGCGGGGCAAGATATCTGCACATGAAATGCACCATTTTTAAAATTAATTACTATGCTCTGCTAGAAAAATTCTTCTGAAGCTCGCTTTTGTTCAGCTACACTCCAATGTCAGGTCCAAACGCTAAGGGTTACTTTGATTTTCTTATTCAGATATCTCTCTTTTGATTCATATATATCAACTTATTTTGTCATTTTTCCTTATAATGGAGAAAATAGCATTCCTAGTTTAATTTTCTGCTTATACAGATTACCATTGAAGTAATTGTTCTAATTAGAGTATAACAGTCGCATCTTTGCAAAATCATATGCTTTTCTACAAGTGTAATCCAGTAAAATATGCTTACTTGGTTGACCCTGTTGATTATTTAGCTTCAAACATTCTCAATTTATTTTTTGGAACGACACAAAATCATGAGCTTTAGTAACTTCCAAGTAAAACTACTTTTGGTCTATGACATTTTGTTCAATTGGGAGACGAGAAGGAACCGGTTCAGTTTCATACTTGCATATCTTGAAAATAAGTGATGAAGTTCATAATCAAGATTGTAAATGTGCTTAGTTTTTATTTTCTTTTGTTGATTGTAGAAATGACTTGAATGGAAATGCTTCTCAGTCTGAGGAGATGCTGGCCATGCTATATTGCATGGCAATTATGAGGTACATGTATTTTCTTCTTCTGTTTTCTGATTGGTTTGATTTGTTTGTTAGGTCTATGTATATGCAGTTGAGTGTTTACCCTAAATTCCAATTTTTGTTTATGCTCCCTAAAGGCTTGGCTTGTAAATTGTGTGGTTGAGAAGAACAGAAAAAAGAATAAAATTTCAATAGGGGAAGCAGCTGATGCCATTGGCATTCCCAGAATGCTTGCTCATCGATATTCTTCACGGTGAATATATCTGATTTTTTCTTGTAAATAACAGAATTTTTTTGTTCTCTTTTGAATAATTTTGGTGAAATTGTCTTCAAGATGCTGTTTGGATATGTGTGTATTTTTTGAGGTTTCAATACTTGCAGAGGGTTCTCACCGATCTCTTCAACTACTTCGTCTTGCATCAGGAAAGGTAATGCTTCATTCTAAAGAGTTGTGATCTGATTGTCACCCCTTTACCTTATTTGCTTCAACTTTTGGGTATGAATAACTTATGCTAGAAAATTAAAACCTTCGAGTTTATCGTGTTCTCAGCTTACACTAGTTAATAATTGCTTTTATTTTTGGGCTTGGTTTTTCAGAAGTGAAATGTTTTAGGTTGTCACTTTTTTGTAAGTTCGATATGTGATATCACCAAACTATATCATGGCATTACATTGATACAGTATACTTTTGGAAAAGGTTTTTTCTGGTCCTGCAAGTTTAATCATTTTTACTTTCATGATGCTCCACTTTTCCCAATTGAATTTCATCAATTCAACTTTCAAAATTCAACATCTAAGTCCGTTGACCGGCTACAACCCGTTTTGAGCTGATGCAACTTTTTTTTTTTTTTTTTTTTGTTCTTTTAACTTTCAAAACCGGTTACTTACCTGTTGTAGCGGTCAAAGGACTAAAAAAATGAATTTTAAAAGTTAACATAATGAAATTCAATTTTGGAAATTGTAGTGTCCTGAAAGCAAAAATTGGCAAACTTACAGGACTAAAAATAACTTTTTTTATATAGAATTAAATGCCAATTTTTATCCTAGAATGTTTTCAAACAACTGCGTTTTCATATTTCTTGAATTTTAATAATATGAACTTTTTAATTGAACTCATGTGCCATCATTTGAACTACATTAGAACCCCTTCTGTATTTTCATTAAATTAACCCCTTCTGTATCTTTAATTAATTTAACCCCTTGTGTTGGTGATAGCGATAGTATTAAACATGTTTATACAAGGCGACAAAAGAAAGGGGAAGACAACTTAAAAATAGGCCTTTTGTGGTTAGTTGAAAATGGGCCGAGTAATTGTTAGTTGAGCGGCCAACTGTTAGAGGCCTGACCTTATAAATAGTCCCCTACTCCCCTTGTAGTTCCATTTCAGAATGATTGAATATTGGAATTCTGTGCAATCAATTAGATTGTGGCGGATTTTATCCGTGGTGTTCTTGTTCTTATCTTTCCTATTTCTATCAATCAATCGATCTTCACTCTATCAGTTGGATACAATCATCATCTTTCTGCCAAAAAAGAGAAACATATTCACCCTGGTATATCCCTCCATCAAGGAACAATCAAACAACTGTACTGGATTTGGATTAGCAGAGAAAGTTGTACTTTTTGGTGCTCTAAGTTCATAAATAGAGCACTAACTTTCGACACATAATTTTAGTCTTTTTCAGTTTTTTGTCTGAAACTGCGACTCAATAAAAAAACTGAAGACGTAATTTTTACTCAAGTCATCAGAATATGGATGCCTAGCCATTTCTGTTGTTGAGTCAATAAAACAACTGAAAACGTAATTTTCTACTTGAATTTTTAGTTGTGAAATTAGCGAAAAAAATAAAAAATCAGAGGGAATCATCTTTATCACAATCCTATTCTAATTTCTAAAGCACAATAACTTTCAATTTAATCTGCTAGAGACACAATGTGAAGTTGGAGTGTTAGAGTTGCTTAAATGTCGGCAGTTGTTCTTTATAGGCCACTTCACCTAATCCAATAATTTGTTTCAACAACTAAAAGCCTAAAATTTTATCCCGGTCAGTCCATATCTAACAATTGTGTTTGGATACATACACGTTCTCATCTATATTTAGGAATATTGTGTCTTTCCTAATACTGTAGCTTGTTTCCGAGTCTCTTTAGGTCTTATCCTCCCCCTTTTGAATTTGAGTTAGCGATTCTCTATTTTCTACATGTACACAACTTATAAAGGAAACTAATGGGGGAAACAAAGGATTTTTTCTTTTTTTGATGTAGGTAAGAATATAAATAGTGAATGGGGAAATAATTGGAACCTAGTTCTGTTTTGAGACCTATATATAGAGCTGCATTGCTTTATTGCTATGGCCTAATTAGACATCAGAGAGATGAACATCATTATTTAATCAAGTTGTTTCATGTCAATGGCTTCCATTGATTTGGATGAAGCTAACAACACTTATCAGGGCATAACAACACAAGGTGCAACCCACTCATAATAGTCAGCTTATTATCTTATGGCTCTTCCAATAGCTATTATACTCATGATTTGTCATTCCTTCCCCCCTGATATCAAATTTATTTGTTTGTACTTGAATTATTAGATGGTGCATGAATGTGGCTTTTAACTATATGAGCTTTTGTTGCTGCAAAAAAGAGTGATCTTTTAAGAGTGGAGGCAGTGAAAATAGAAATATTAATATATAATTATTAATTTCAACTGTTAATTAATAAATTAATTAACCCTGTTTCTTCTTCCTTCTGCTATATGTAACAGTTACTTTGATTTGCTTATTCAGATATTTCTCTTTTGATTCATATATATCAACTTAAAATGTGACTGATTTTCAAAGGATTTCATTTTTGCTTACCCACTCCATAAGGATATACATGTAATGAAGGAAGCTGCTGCATATGACAAACAAAATGCATACGACACTAATTTCCTTCCTTTCCTTTTAGAAAATAAGCATGTACTACCAAATATTTTTGCAGTGCTGCAGTTGACAATCATGAAAAGAAAAATAGACATATGATGGGAAGTGATTGGTACAAGAGATTTGGTGGCTCAGGAATTACCTGAGTTTGACGATGATGGGAAGGTACTCCTTATTCCTTTGAAGGTTTTGGCACGGCGGGGAAATGCTTCGGCTACAGAGGTGTTGGTTCGTTGGTCGCACCTTCCGGATTCTGAGGCAACGTGGGAGGACTACCTTACATTCCAGAGCCTTTATCCTGCTCTCTTTGTTTGAGGACAAGCAACCTTTGAAGGAGGGGGTATTGTTACACTCCGGCAAGTTGTAAAAGTGTGTTTTAGTTTTCATATTAAGTCGTGAGCACGACTTTGTACCAGATTCGGCAAGGCCGGGTATATAACCCGTGATTCGCCTTGAACCCGCATTGTGTAACCATTTTTCAATCAATGAGAATTAACTGATTTTTCTCCCTAAATTTCGTCAGATTCTCTCAAGTGGGAGGATGCCCATTTTTCTAGCTTATTAGTATATAAGGAAGGGGATATGAGTGAGTATATTCACTCTGTTGCTGCTGCATTATCTGCATGGGAGTGTTGGAGATGTCAAAGTAGAAGTTTGTGGAGGGGTTCATGCATTTGGTGGTGGGATTTTGACGATGGACGAAGAAAAGGTCGTCTGGAGTGGGGTGAAGCAGTTAGATAAGTTTGTATGGGAGACTGCAGGGATGAAAGGGTGATTTGCATCTGCAAGGCCATTTGTGGTGTGTTGGAGCTAAAAACAGGTCCTTTAAATATAGAGGGAATGTTTTTATTTTATAGTATTAATTTATTATACTTGCTCTATGTGTTTTTGGGTTTCTATCTAATAGTCTGTTATATGTAATTCTCTCTAAAAAGTCATGGTTTAATTGTCCTACTAGCTAGTTGAACTCTCATAAGTCATAACATAAGATATTTGTGTTGTTGCTGTATGTTTTAATGAAATACATGGTATTTTGATAGAACACCCACAACTAATAATATTCTTAATGTACAAAACAAGAGAAGAAAATTCACTTGGCATTATACCTTGTAAAAACTGTGAATCTTGCCTCAAATGCATATTAACTAACAAATGCTTGTCTAGCACAGAAGTTCTGGGATTATTACTATAACAGGCTTGTCTAGCACACAAGTTTTGCTGATTCAAGAGAAATGCTCATTCACTTTTCCCGTAAATAGGTAAATTTTGAGCCTATCTTCAGAAAATGCTTTGGAATGTTAACAAGTCTTTTTCCAAATTCAGATTTATGTTGTTATTTCTGGATATGGCTTGAGAAAAGATGGCTTTATGCCTAGGAAAGGTAGAGATGCCTAAGCTGCTTCCCTACCATACTAATTAAACCTAAAGACAGACTGAGGGCCCATCAACAGCTCCCATCTCTCTCATTTTCTTCACTTCTCACTCCCAGTCTCTCTAGCTCGTAAGCCCCCCAATGGCAATGCCAATGCTAACGATTCTTCCTCGCCCTCGCGACCATACGCACCCTTTAATATGGTACGGCTCGATTATTCTATGTCTAGTTTTAGGAATAGTGATCCTAGTTGGGGCTGTGACCGTAATTGGATATCTGGCGATTAAGCCGAAGGTGGCTGAAATCAGCATCCACCGAGCCAACATAGACGCCTTAGTCTTTGCCCAACCGGACGTGATCTATTTACAAATCACATTCGTCGTTAGGGCACTGAATGACAACGAAAAGGCGTATGCCAGTTTCTACGACACCAAATTAGCCCTAAGCTTCGAGGGCCAGAAACTGGACGACTTGGTGGCCTCGACGTTCAATGTTAAGGCCAACCACTCAGTGGAATTCAACTACCATGGACGATCCTACTCCTTTCATCTCACTTCACAGGAAGTAGAGACTGTCAACATGAGAGGAAAAATAGGTTTCGAATTCAAAGTGACGACCATGACTCAATGGAGAGTCTGGCGTTTTGGTTCGGTCAAGTCCATGGTGAATGTGGATTGCAAACTCGGTTTGCCTATTGATAGGTCTACCGTGTATCCACGCGGTTGTAGTTCTAGGTCCAAAAACAAAAAATAAAAGCTGTTTTGTCTTTTTTTAGGCTAGGCTAGATAAATAGAAGATGAATATGGTGTATGTTAGTTTATGCTGTAAATATATAAAATTAACAGACAAATTGTTGTTGTGTTTCTTAATTTTGTTTGATATATTATGG
This sequence comes from Galeopsis tetrahit, assembly GCA_963675135.1. Classification (NCBI taxonomy): domain Eukaryota; kingdom Viridiplantae; phylum Streptophyta; class Magnoliopsida; order Lamiales; family Lamiaceae; genus Galeopsis; species Galeopsis tetrahit. The sequence continues at coordinate 11,223,159 of OY776125.1, read as the reverse complement.
AATGGAATTGTTGTCTTTCTTGTTTGTCGAAAATTCATACTACATTTCTTGTTATGAAAATCCTACTTGCTAGTTCCTGTGAAGGCAATGACTTTTGGTGATGGATTCACTGAGACTTTGAAGAATAAAGATGTTGGTTAATGATGAGGATAAGATGATTCGTGCAATGGAGAAATTCAACTCGATCGAGAGGTAGCTGTTAGATTTTGAGATTTGGTTGATACTTTTTTTCCTTGCTGTTACATTGAGTTTGTTAACTTTTGTAAGTAAATTAATAATCTCCAGCTTAAGCTATATCAGGCTGGTAGGTCATTAGAAACTTTTAAGTCTTAAATCTATGTAATATATATATACCAGCAGATACATCCAATTCCTTGATCTCATTATAAGAGGCACAGTTATCACACATCCCTGAAAAGAAAGATGATGCTGAAACAACAATTTAGTGCTTCCAAAAAGTCCAAGTTTTTCTAAAAATCTTGATATATACAATAAAGACCACAAATGGATTTTCATGAATATTTAAGATGATGGAATTGTTAGAGCCCTTCATTGTCATCATCAGATTATGTTATCTTCACACTATAATTACGGTTGTTATTTACTCTTTTGCACATTTCAATTATGTTATCTTACATTATATTTATTCATATTGCATCTTGTGTTTACAAGTGATTACGAAAAGAGTCCAATAAGAAAGTTTCAAAACCAGCAAACATCAAGTCAACTGTGTAGTTTTAACTTGACATAAATAAGGTTTTCATATTAAGAACGAGTCTAAACAAAAGGGCCTACACATTTTTGTAAACTAACTTAGCTAAGTACTTAGTAGGTTGGATCAACAGACCAACCAATCCAGCGGACTAAGTATATAGTTGAGTGACTTAACTCTATTTAGAAAGGTTATATAGTTGAGTGACTTAACTCTATTTAGAAAGGTTTTAAAGTCTATTCACCCATTTTCTCTCAACTTTAACTATTCAACTACTTGTTTAGGGACCAATATATTTAATTAATAAATGAAGGGGAAAATAGATTTAATAAAGTTGAAGGGTATATATGAACCAAACAATTTGGACCTGAGAGTAATTTCTTTTATTAAGAATTTCAAATCAACACAAGGGTAGTGATGTTTTTTTTTATTTTAAGATTTGTTGCTTATTTTTCAGATTTTTATTGACCAGATTTTCCACTGAGAAACAATATAAAAAATTCTCATTTTAAATAACACCAAAAAAAGAATGAACATAAATATTGTTGATTAATGGTAGCCTCATATATCAGCTTTTATTGAAATTAACATACAATTTATAATAAAGCATTAAATAAATTTAGATTATGAGGATGGACATTGTTCAAAGCATACATCTTGAGAGGCCCAACAGTCTTGATTCCCCGGCATATTACAACACCAACACCCGTCTTTAAAAGAAAGGCATTGTTCGGGGTCCTTGGTAAAAAGGCAAACCATTCTTTTTGAATTAGAAATACTATTATCAATGTTTTTAAGCTTCCTGTTGTTATCATCTTCATAACCTGTTTACAAATTAATTTCACATCAAAACGTGTTTTAAGTAATAAATTACTTTATTTATAAATACTTACATTCATGAGAACCAAACAAGACCGCAAAAACCACCATGGTAAAGAGAATAAAATGAGCCAAATTATAAGAAGCCATATTGAGTCGGTAAAAAAAAAATTGGATGACTTTCAAACAATAAAATTGTCTTATTTATAGTCTTCATCTTCCCTATGCATATCAATTTCAAAAAAAAAAAAAAAAAATCTACCCTATGCATATCACTAAGATAAAATTATATTTCTTACAATTTTCAAAATTCAGACAATTGTATTAATAATACTTTATACATTCAAAGTGTGTTTTTTTTTTTTTTAGGTTGTATATTTTAAATATATCTTCTTTCCACTTTATCTATTTTATTTATAATTTTTTTTAAATTTAGATAAAAATAAATAATAACACTCACTATACACATAATTAAAATAGAATTCTATTCTTACAAATTTCGTTATATTCAAACAATTGCATTAATATTACTCCTTTCTATTCAATTTAAATGTACTTTTCATTTTATTTTCAATTTAAATCTCATTTTTCATTTTTTAATGTCAATTAAATATTTTTTTTTTTCAATTAACTCTTAAATTCATTAATAATTACTTAGATAATAATATATAGTTTTCAAAAATTACAAAATAATTAATTAATTAAAAATATAGTAGAAAGTCAATATTTTTTTTTAATATGTGTGTATGAGCTTATGATGACATTTTTTGAATAAAAGAGAGTATTTCTTATCTACTCTATGCATACAATTAAGATATAATTCCATTCTTACAATTTTTATTATATTCAAACAATTGCATTAACATTATACTTATCTCTGAAAAAAAAGACTAGAGAGAGATTTTGTTTGAAAAAATCGGAATTTGTCAAATTTGAAATAACTCATTTTTGTAATTCAATTAAATGTTTATAATCCCTATAAATGACCTGCAAAGTTATTTATTGTAGGCTTATGAAATCACGTGTTAATTAAGTTATAATATTAATTTAAGATAGTTAATAAGAAAAGATTTGATAATATTTTCACTTATGTAGATTTGGTAAGATTTACTTAATTAATTTTGTTTATATGCAATGTGTATCTCAACATAAATATCATTAAATATAATTTTTTTTAACTGAAATCTTAGATAATTAAATTCTTCATTAAAATCCATTTAGCCCATTAGCAAAGACACGGCTAAATGCCCCCGTTTTTCATGTCTTCACACATGTTGCACTCTTGTGTATCAATTGTGTACCTATTTAATATTTGAATTAATATTATACAATATATAAACTATAATATTATATTTTATTTACACTAATCTACTCTTCAAGTTAATTAATTAACGAAATTATATATTAATTAATGAGTCAACTTTTAAAAAACAAAATCTTTTAAAATTGTAGACAATCTCGTTAATTGATTATCCTTCCAAATTTCAAAATTATTTAGTATATTAATTGATTATCCTTCCAAACGTAATTAATCTTTTATCCTTTCAACTTTTATAAAACGAAATATTTTAAAATTTTAGACAATTCCCAACTCACAAATGAAATCCAGAAATTTAAAAAAATAACGAAAATTGAGCCTATTTATTATCTTTAGAAAATTCAAAAAATTTACTAAACTTCCAATATAGATTCTAAAAAATCACGGAATTAATTAACTGTTTATTAAAAAAATTGTTGCATATTTTCAGCGACATATACAAAAATATATTGCATGTGATTTAAAAAATGATTTCTGAAACACAATCTCAAAAATCGAATCTCCCAGTTCGATTCCCTAAAAATCACGGAATCAATTAGTTGCACATAAAAAGAAATTGGTGCATATTCTTAGTGACATATGCAAAAATATGTTCCATATAACTTAAAATAGTTCATAATAATATATTTGTAATAAAATGTTCTAAAATATTAATTTTATTTAAAAAAAAAAATTAATATGCATTATGCATAGAAATATGTGCAATAAACACATATTCGGAATATATTCATTTTTTGAAAAATTGTAAAATAAGATTTTTTTAATTTATGAATCAATGGATTTCTCGATTTTTGAATTTATGAACCAATGGACTTCTCCACTCTTTCATAATAGTAATTGTACGAATATAATTTTGCATTTATATTATTTTTTATTTTTACATATGCAACAAAAATTGCATATTGTAATTGCATAAATTAACACATAATTGCATAAAAAGCAACAAAAAAATTGCATCACACTTAAATATAATTGCATAAATGATTCCAAAGATGTTGGTCAATAATGTCGATCTCTGGAATTTGGGGTACGCTAAATGTGTAAATAAACAAGATATTTACGAATAGGGTTAGTCTGATGTGGACTCGAGTGTATGTTGTGCACTCTAGTCCATGTTGCACTTTTCAGTTGTACTGACTTATACTTTTTCATGACTTACACTTTTTGGTAAAATGGTGTTGCACTTTTCAATTATTAAACTGTATAATAATATTTTTATTTACAGTGACTTACACTTTTTAGTAATATTTTGTTGCACTTTTCAGTTTAATAAACTTACACTTTTCATTAAAAATTGTGATACTGACTTGCACTTTTTAATAATATTGTGTTGCACTTTTTAGTAAAAAAATTTATTGCACTTTTCAGTTATAAACTCTTACACTTTTCAATTATATTGACTTACACTTTTCATTAATATTGTGATGCTCTTTTCAGAAATATTGTATTTCACTTTTAGTTATACTAACTTATACTTTTAGTAAATATGGTGTTGCACTTTTTTGTTATATCGACTTACATTTTTTAGTAAATTTGTGTTGCACATTTTATTGAATAAAAAATTTCCTTAAAATTTTAATTTAAATGGAGAATGTGTATATATTTAAGTAAAAAAAAGGGTAAAAAAATAAAAATAAATTAAATAAATAGAAATAAAAAAAACAAAAAATGAAATAAAATAAAATGAAGAAAAAAAAAAAGAAATAAAAAGAACTATTATTTTATAGGTCATGTAATAAAATTGGACGGGTGTATCTAGACTAAACCTTACGAATAAATAAACAATAGAACTAATTTAAATAAAAAATTCTGAATAAATATAAATAAAAATTGAATTAAAAATTTTGCGTGAATAATTTTTGTGTAAAACTGAATTAAATATAAATAAAAAATGAGTTACACACTTGTGTAATTGGATCCAGACAATTTAACCCAGGCCCATGACCCATTTACTCTAAAATCCCATGGCCCATTTAATTTAAAATCTGCGCTGCTCATAGTTTTAGAAAAAACTCACGCTCCACAAAACATAGTTTTAATTGCTAAATTGTTAGGCAGAGTTAGATTAGAATTTAGTTTATTTTTTCCCTCAATTATTTTGTCTTTGTATCAATCTCTTTTTTTTTTTTTTTTGAAAAAAACTTTTTATAAATTAATTAATTCCACTAATTCTTTTTGTTTAGGATATTATATTTGTGTTGTTACAAAAATGAAAAGAATATTTATCGTTTACAGCCTGCTTATTTTATTTATGAAGATGATTGTAGTAAAGGAAAATGAGACTTTAATTAACTAAGTTCTGTTTTGGCATAATAACAGCTCCAATTGTCTGCAATTGATTAATTTGTTCTAATCAATTTGTCTGATTAATTTAATTAGAATCATGATTTGTGATGGAATTTAGATTCTCTGAGCTACTATATGAGATTGTAATTTCTCATGTTGAATTAAGAGTTAACGGCATAAATGAAGCTGAGCTTTCTCTATATTTTGAAGATGATTCATATGCTTGTAAATGTATAAATTAGAGTTGATTGAGTCATATTATGTGTAAATTAATAAAAGGGATAATATAGTCTTTTTAAGGGTAATTAAAAAAAAATGAGGGTGAACTCATCTTATAAGGCAGTGCAAATAACTGTGGCAAAAAAAAAAAAAGATCCAAAACTGGATGGGCCATGAATTTTTTCATTTGACCCATTTATTAAACTAGTAATTCTCCCGTGCGTTGCACGACAGATTGATTATTAATAAATTTTAATTAATTATTTATAGAATACATTCGTAAGATTTAAAATTTTGAATGATTGAATTTACAGAATTTGAAGAACAATAATATTATGTGAAACCATATCATTGATTTCATCTTGTTAATGAAGCTTCAATTACATTTTCTAAAATCTATTTTCACTTATAATTATTGATGGTACTCCATTCATCTAATTATCACAGAATTTGAAAAACATAAATATAAAATGAGGTGTAGTAAAATTGATATGATTTAAGAGAGGGAATAAAATAGAGTGTAGAATAATTTAAGAGTAAAAGAGCTAGGTGGAGTCACAATGTATACACAAAAATAAAATGAGAAATTTTTTTGTGAGACATCTAAATAAAAAGATGGAAGTTTCTGACGAAATAAAGTAATTAATTAAAATTCAATTTTATAAAATAGATTCATGAAACTATCTCATACAAATTTTAATTTATAATTAAAATCTATATATAATTTTGGAAAACAAAAGTATACGTACAAATATACATAAATTAATTAATAAGGTTATACTTAAAAAGACTCAAGATTGATATATTCCAAAAATTAAAACAGTGGGCCTTTACTTAAATAAATAAATAAAAAAAAGGAAAAAGTTGGCCCACAGGAATCGGGCGGGAATTGACCAGAGTCAACTATCTTGTTTTATATATATATAGATTTTTTTCAAAACATAAAAAACAAATAAAAATTAACAATAATTATATACTCTGTATATAGTATAAGTCCCAACTTTTTTTTTAACAGTAGTATAAGTTCAAACTAAAAGTAACATGCAGTAAAAAAGTTGTAGCATTCATCCTACAACAATCCAAGAATTTTATTAATACATTTTAGAAAGTTCAAACATAAACTCCATTCCTAAAGCCCACAATAAATTAAACAAACCATAGTACATAATGCTCTTTCGATTTCACACTATTAATTGATATAAACTCGAAGCAGTATTAACCAATTTAGATGAATACGAAAAGACAGTAGGAAAATATTTTCTAATGAGCAATGCTATAGAGAAGATAGTATTTTATATTGATTTAATTTTTCGTGCATTTTATATTGTATTTAAAAATCGAAATTACCATTTTATGGGGTTTTAGATCTAATAAATGATGGTTGCAGAGGTAATCATTATTGTTTGACATGCCCACTCCATAAAAATATTTTAAATATCTTACATACATTGATTTTGGTGAACATACAACAACATACTTTGAAGTATGTGAAAACCTGTAACATAGAAAAAACAGCAAATTAAAGATTAAAAAAAAAATCTATAATTAGCAGATGAAAATGAGCGGGAAAATAAGAGTTACTATAAATGAAGACTATTCTATTATTATATATATATAGATTGGTATAACTTAATCAAAATTTGATCTAGCATATGCAACCAAGTGCAAACAACTCCATATGTTTCATTATAAATTTCTCACTTTCCTTTATTTTTTGAATATTCCACTATAAGTTTTTAATTCTATTTTTAATATATTATTTTTTCTCTTTTATTAATTAATCAAATCACTTATACTTTATCTATTATTTTATTATATTTTATTAGAGGTGAGAATTGTAAAATAGTCTAGCCTATTGATGAACTTTTTAATAAATAGTTTGATCTAAAAGTCTTTTGAAGACCTTTTCAATTATTTTAGTGCATTTTAAAAAAAATTACACAACATTAATATTGAAAGAATTCAGTTCGTTTGCCTGGTTTGCTCTGATACCATGAAAAAATTTCGTCTCATTTAAAAGTCCGAACGAACTTGTAGAGAGGTGGGGAATTAATTCTTGTATATTAATTCCTAAAAAATATTATTATCAAATCACAAAAAATAAAATATTTAAATTTCAAAATGAATAAATAAAAGCAACAAATTTATCAAAAAAAATATATATTCAAAACTCTGAAAAGAAAAGGGAAAGTATTTAATTAGCGGATCCTAAATTATTAAATTAAAACCCTAGTATTTCATTCCTTGCTTTCGTGGAGATGAAAAAAAAATGGTCGGTAAAAAATGAAGCTTTATTCAATCTGTAGTTTAACTTTCAAAGACACATTCTTTCCTTTTCAAAAAAAAAATCGACAATTTAATGTCGATCAAATACACCGTCATCATCAACAGTATTTGATCGAAAATATATTAAAAAAAATAATTCTGCAAAAAATCCTAACTTAAAATTAGGGACGGATGCACAAACCTGGAAACTTATTAAATAAGGCAGTGCAAATAACAGTGGCAAAAAGATGAAATGAAAGACCCAAACTAGTTTTGTCATTTGACCAACTTATTAAATTGGTACTATAATTTAATCAAAATTAGATTAAAATTGATGTAATGCTATAGTAAAAAACGAAGCTTTATTCAATAGAAAAACAGGAATATATGAAAGCTTAATTTTGGAGACAAAAAGAAATCACAAGCCTGAAACAGTGGACTAGAATTCAAACTAAATTGAAAGAATTCCGTCTCATCTAAAAGTTCGAACTTGTAGAGAGGGTGGGAATTAATTCTTGTATATTAATTCCTAACACTCCCCCTCACTCGTGGGCCGGATTAACACCTCTTACCCTTTTTGGGGAGGAGGCCCATCGAGTGGACAATTTAAATGGGTGGAGTGCTTTCAACAGGAATCGAACCCAGGTCGTTTGCCCGGTTTGCTCTGATACCATGAAAGAATTCCGTCTCATCTAAAAGTTCGAACTTGTAGAGAGGGTGGGAATTAATTCTTGTATATTAATTCCTAACATAAATCAAGAGCATAGAGCCTTTCATTGCGAATCCTTACCATGCAATACTTGTTTTGAAAAAGGTCCTACTCTCTCTCACATAAGCATTAGTGGAGTACGGAGTATGCTGGAATTCTTCTTTCTGCATGATAGAAGAAAATGATGATGCAAAAGAACCCGCTGTAATCAATTACTATTATCTGGTAAACTATCAGCTAAATTGGCAAGAATCTTGGAGAAAACTGCTTCCGTAACTTCGTGATGATACCGGTGTAGATTAAATACCAAAGGCAGTAACTATAAGAAGGTGATCTAGGAAATGGTGATTTATAGAAAACAACAAGAGCTGGAACTATAAAAAACCTTACCAAAGCACGGTCCAACACAAGTTGAACTATTAATTGTTCCAGTTCCTCCTTTTTTAGAACATGATCTGCGTAAACATCAAGAAATTCAGCACTGTGGATATATTTGTAGACCTAAGTCATAAATAATATAGTACATGACAGGGAAAAGCTGACCACATCCCCTTATGCAAGCTGTGGGAGCATAATAATATGAACGGACGAATATTTATAAAAGATATATGCATACATGCAAGTCCTCCAATGAACATCAAAGGCTAAATATAGATGCTTCTATGGGTCAATGGAACAGAGGAAACCAAACCAATAAACAACTTTATCTAATTGGAACAATCTCTTAGTCGATTTCAAGTAATCATGGAACAACTAAAGAAGCTCCAGCGAATGTGAGAACTACGTTGTTATAACTATTGTTTGATTGCTTTTTCATTTCAATAAAATTAGGGCAGTCAACAAGAAGATTAATGACAAAGATATAAGCATACACCAAATTGAGAATGTGCAAGCCAATTAACAATTTTTTCATGGTTAAAGAAATTTGAGTAAGTCATCTTGAGACCGTCGTCAAAAGGAACACAATATATTAAAAAAACTCAGCAGAAGAACACACCCAGATCCTTGTTCCTGAACTTCATCTTGTCAACTAATTGCAACAATGTCGCCCTTTGGTCATTGTCTTGTATTTCTTGCAACAGTTCTATTATAGATTTTGCATGACCTGCAGTTCGTATTACCATTAGAACGTGATCAGTGAGCACATACAATCAGAAAATGTTTTTTTTGAAGAAATCCCCTGCAACCCAAGAAGAAGTTCTCCAAAGAAACAGAAACTTCATCCACTCCATGCTTTCTAGATGATTCATTCTGTTACAACAGGGCTTCTTTAAGTTCAGATTGCCTCTGTGCAGCAGCAGAAATACATAACAGTCAGACTCAGAATCACCACTTATAAACTGATGTTAATTCAATTGAAAAAATCAAAATATATTTTAGCTGCATTGCAGATGGCATTTTTAGTTTAGTTTTAGACCAAACAGTATCCAAAACACATGCAAGCCCAGAACTCGCCAAAAAATAAAAAATAGGGAAACAACATTGTAGGTAAAATCATCATGAACACTCAGCAAAAAATTAATGCCAAACATAGAAATAAAAGGCTAAACTTACCAAAACCAGAGGCATAAATGCGAATTATTAGCAAAAAAAATACTCCATTTCAGAAAATACCTTGCACGTCCTGGATCTCCATTTCGACGCCGAGGAGCTCCGTTAAAATTTATTCCTCCGTAGTTCCCATTTTCCCTTTTCTTCTTCTTACTTCTCCTCAAAATAAATTATTGAAAAAAGGAACACCGAAAATCAAAACTGAAAAGTTTGCATCGATCATCGGTGTTCAAAACTTTTTCTTATGTTTCCGATGGTACACTTGAAGAACACGGAATGGTTACTGGGCCCAATGTAAGTGGGCTGATACCCATAAAAGGCCTAAATAAACTGGGCTTTAAAGCCTTGCCTTGTTTAAGTAGTGTCACATGTCACAATTCTTTCAAGGCTACCCCTCCTCCAGCCTTGTTAAGTATACTCCCCCATCCAATTTATTAATTTAATAATAACGTTAAATATCTATTTTGCCCCTCTAATAATTTTAGGCAGATAGATACACCCCCTGTTTCCTATTAGATGATCCCGATAGCAGCAGACTTTCCTTCCATACTACTATAAAGATTTTTAAAAAACATGAAAGGATCTTTCCTTCCATACTACTATATGTAACTTTATCAAATGATCTAATATTTTTCGCATCATCCTACAATAAAACATTTTGTATTACAACATGATTATTGTGTTAACTATATTCGATAATATATGTTACTACATATTATAATGTGAGTTACTACATCAATAAAAACACTAGAAAAAACGTGTTACTAAATAAAAGAATTTGTATTATTATATAAATAGTTTGTGTTATTACTACATAAAATAATGTGTATTACTACATATTACAATTTGAATTACTACATTTAATATTCCGCGTTCGACAATAAAATAAAAGATAAAAAAATCACAGAAACGAGTAAAATAAACTGATTAAAAATTTCGAATTAAGCTGTTAGTGGGTGTATTTATAAAAAAATGTGTGTGTGAATTAAGTTTGTTGGTGTATTTATAAAAAATGTGTGTGTGAATTACGCTTGTTGGTGTATTTATAAAAAGTGTGTGTGAATTAAGCTTGTGTGTATTTATAAAGAACATGCGTGTGAATGACTGAAATGCATATATCATACAAGACTAGCCCTTTATTCTTTCAGATGTAATTGATTATCTTTCCAAATTTCAAAATTATTTAGTATATTAATTGATTATCCTTCCAAACGTAATTAATCTTTTATCCTTTCAACTTTTATAAAACGAAATATTTTAAAATTTTAGACAATTCCCAACTCACAAATGAAATCCAGAAATTTAAAAAAATAACGAAAATTGAGCCTATTTATTATCTTTAGAAAATTCAAAAAATTTACTAAACTTCCAATAGATTCTAAAAAATCACGGAATTAATTAACTGTTTATTAAAAAAATTGTTGCATGTGATTTAAAAAATGATTTCTGAAACACAATCTCAAAAATTGAATCTCTCAATTCGATTCGCTAAAAATCACGGAATCAATTAGCTTAGCTACACATGAAAAAAAATAAAATTGGTGCATATTCTTAGTGACATATGCAAAAAAATATGTTCCATATAACTTAAAATAGTTCATAATAATATATTTGTAATAAAATATTCTAAAATATTAATTTTATTAAAAAAAAAATTTAAAATATGCATTATACATAGAAATATATGCAATAAACACATATTCAGAATATATTCATTTTTAGAAAAATTGTAAAATAAGATTTTTTTAATTTATGAATCAATGGATTTCTCGATTTTTGAATTTATATATGAACCAATGTACTTCTTCACTCTTTTTTTTAAGGGTAGGTCTCTTGTAGACTCAATTCCTTATAAGGAATTGAGTCCATTTTAGAAAATGGATAGGGTCAACAATAAATAAATATTACGCGGAATATGTTTAAATAATTTGCTGTAGCTGAAATGGTTAAGGTCAAACCATTTTATCTTTAGGTCGAGTGTTCAACTCCCACGTCCAACAATTTTCAAATATATTTTTTCACCGTTAGGTTATGTTGTACTTTTCAGTTGTAGTGACTTACTATTTTCAACATTTTTTTAGTTATACTGACTTACACTTTTTAGTAATGTTATGCTACACCTTTTAGTCATATTTTGTTACACTTTTCAGTTGTAGTGACTTACAATTTTCAACAATATGTTCAGTTATAGTGACTTACACTTTTTAGTAATGTTATGTTACACTTTTTACTCGTATTTTGTTACACTTTTCAGTTATAACAACTTACATTTTTCATTAAAATATTGTGTTTTCAACATTTTTTTAGTTATATTGACTTACACTTTTTAGTAATGTTATGCTACACCTTTTAGTCATATTTTGTTACACTTTTCAGTTGTAGTGACTTACAATTTTCAACAATATGTTCAGTTATAGTGACTTACACTTTTTAGTAATGTTATGTTACACTTTTTACTCGTATTTTGTTACACTTTTCAGTTATAACAACTTACATTTTTCATTAAAACATTGTGTTGCACTTTTCAAGTATATTGACCTGCACTTTTTAATAATATTGTGTTGCACTTTCTAGTTATACTAACTTGCATTTTCTACTTATACTAACTTGCATTTTCTAGTTATAATGACTTATACTTTTCATTAAAAGTTGTGTTGCACTTTTCAATTATAGTGACTTACACTTTTTAATAAAAAAATGTGTTACACTTTTTAGTAATATTAACTTACACTTTTCAACACACAATTTCGAAAAAAAATTATCAATAAAAAAAATTACAAAAAAAAAATAATAATAATAAAAAAAAATTAACCAAATCAAAATTTTTATTCACAATAATCATGAATATTTAGGGTTCACAATATTTTTGAATATTTAAGATTTAAATTGACTAAGTCAACTCAATTCCTTATAAGGAATTGATTCTATATGAGACCAATCCTTTTTTTAATATGTGTGTATTAGCTTATGATGACATTTTTTGAATAGACGAGAGTATTTCTTATCTACTCTATGCATACAATTAGATATAATTCCATTCTTACAATTCTTATTATATTCAAACAATTGCATTAACATTATACTTATCTCTGAAAAAAAAAAGACTAGAGAGAGATTTTGTTTGAAAAAATCGGGATTTGTCAAATTTGAAATAACTCATTTTTGTAATTCAATTAAATGTTTATAATCCCTATAAATGACCTGCAAAGTAATTTATTGTAGGCTTATGAAATCACGTCTTAATTAAGTTAGGCAAAAACTTGTATAAGACCGTCTTACGAATCTTTTTCTGTGAGACGCCGTGAAACAGATCCTTTTAACTCATATTTTAAAATTTTGGGTAGGATAACCCATATTTTTTTTTTCAGATTTTGGTTTGTAAAAAAAGTGATAATGTTTAAGTAAAAAGTGATACGGAGTAATATTTTTAACAAAAGTGATTATCACTTTTTACTTAAACACTATCACTTTTTACTCAAACATTATCACTTTTTATATATAAAGCCGATCTCATTCTGTGAGACGGTCTCACCCAAGACTAATATTAGTTTAAGATAGTTAATAAGAAAAGATTTGATAATATTTTCACTTATGTAGATTTGGTAAGATTTACTTAATTAATTTTTTTTATATACAATGTGTATCTCAACATAAATATCATTAAATATAATTTTTTTTAACGAAATCTTAGATAATTAAATTCTTCATCAAAATCCATTTAGCCCATAAGCAAAGGGTATTTATGACAATTTATGGAGGGGTACATCAATCCTAACATATTTTAGGGGGTGTGCATCAATCGGGGAAGTGTTCTAAACCGAAATGGAAGTGTAAATAGTCAGACCCCTCCACAAAACATAGTTTTAATTGCTAAATTGTTAGGCAGAGTTAGATTAGAATTTAGTTTATTTTTTCCCTCAATTATTTTGTCTTTGTATCAATCTCTTCTTTAAAAAGTTTTTTATTAATTAATTAATTCCACTAATTCTTTTTGTTTAGGATATTATATTTGTGTTGTTACAAAAATGAAATGAAAAGAATATTTATCGTTTACAGCCTGCTTATTTTATTTATGAAGATGATTGTAGTAAAGGGAAATGAGACTTTAATTAACTAAGTTCTGTTTTGGCATAATAACAGCTCCAAGTGTCTGCAATTGATTAATTTGTTCTAATCAATTTGTCTGATTAATTTAATTAGGATCATGATTTGTATGGAATTTAGATTCTCTGAGCTACTATATGAGATCGTAATTTCTCATGTTAAATTAAGAGTTAAGGCATAAATAAAACTGAGCTTTCTGCTAGATTTTGAAGATGATTCAGAATGCAAATTGTAAATGTATAAATTAGAGTTGCTTGAGTCATATTCTGTGTAAACTAATAAAAGGGATAATATAGTCTGTTTAAGGGTAATTAAAAGAAATGAGGGTGAACTCATCTTATAAGGCAGTGCAAATAACTATGACAAAAAAAAGAAAAAAAAGACCCAAAACTGGATGGGCCATGAATTTTTTCATTAGACCCATTTATTAAATTGGAAGAAAAATTGACAATCATGAAAAGAAAAATAGACATATGATGGGAAGTGATTGGTACAAGAGATTTGGTGGCTCAAGAATTACTTGAGTTTGACGATGATGGGGCTGGTAATCTATAGGTCGGCCAAGAAGCCGCAATGGGCGGAAGTGGACAATCGGCAGACAACTTGACGTGGATGAAATGATTACCGTTGACGTGGCCCATACAAATTTTCTTGGGATTTTTCGGTGGCGACGTTCTCAAGGGAAGGAATGTGAGCGATAAATCATTGCCCAAGGTGATCAAACAAACATTGTACATTGATGCGACGAGGTACCCCATGTACGGCAACTGAAACCAATTTTTCCACGGTGCAGTAACTTCAAAACAATTGAGGGCCTTCAAAATAACATAAAATATCTTATCTTCTTTAAACACTTTCGAGTACAAAGTTACGTGCTGCCCTAACTCCGTCATTGCATTTTGTCGTACTCGGGCCCAATTGTCTTCACCAAATCCCATAGCAGAAGCAATCGATCGAAAACCACAGTGTCCGTCAGCACGAACATTAATACAGTCCACCACAAATGGTTGAAATCTAATGGGTAATTGTTCTCTCAACCCTGCGTTTGTAGATGAAGAGCGACAAACCAAGTAAACCAAACAACATATAAACAACCAAGCCAAATAACCATAAAACCAAACAACCATAAAACAATTCAAAATAAATCAAACAACATATAAACAACCAAGCCAAATAACCAAATATGACGAATTCACTCCTAAAATTGGCCCTTTTTTCTTCAATACTTGTTTAAATAAAAGCAACAAATTTATCAAAAGAAATATATACTCAACATCACTATATTTGTAAATTTTGTATTTTTTAGTCACACACCAATAATATTAATTGAAGATAAATTTAATAAAAATTAAAAAAAAATTGGGTGGGATTGAGATGGAAAGTTAAATACCCATCCTTTTTTTTTTCCTTCCCCATAACTCGATGCTCTAACCACTTGAGCTATCCCACTTTGTCAAAAAAAAAAAAATTGGGATTGAGGTTTAGGAATTAAAACAGGGTAAATGGAAACCGAGTGATTTAACTTCCAAAGACACATTCTTTCCTTTTCAAAAAAAAAAAAACTTGGAAAGACAGATTGACGATTGAAAGAGTAATAGAGCGAAAAATTCAAAACAAAGATTCTGCTGACTGACTACCAAGGCAAGGCAAGGTATTTAATTGCAAACCAACTCCATAATCTCCATGAATTTTTCAACTATTGCATGGCAATTATTTTCTTCTTCTGTTTTCTGATTGGTTTGATTTGTTAGGTCTATGCATATGCAGTTGAGTGTTTACCCTAAATTCCAATTTTTGTTTATGCTTTGTAAATTGCGTGGTTGAGAAGAACCGAAAAAAGAATAAAATCTCAATAGCCATTGGCATTCCCAGAATGCTTGCTCATCGATATTCTTCACGGTGAATATATCTGATTTTTTCTTGTAAATAACAGAATTTTTTTTGTTCTGTTTTGAATAATTTTGGTGAAATTGTCTTTAAGATGTGTGTTTATTTTTTGAGGTTTCAATACTTGCAGAGGGTTCTCACCGACCCATCTCTTCAACTACTCCGTCTTGTAAATAAACCCCTTTACCTTATTTGCTGCTTCAACTTTGGGGTATGAATAACTTAGGCTACAAAATTAAAACCCTCGTGTTCTAGTTAATATTTGCTTTTATTTTTGGGCTTGGTGGTTTTTCACATTTTGTATACTTTCTTTACAAGTTGATTACTTGATGATTAGCATCTTGAATTGAATTGGTAATGTTTATTTTTCTCTTTCCAGCCTCTTCCTTTGAAGAGGGTTTAAACTATAGAGTTGGTGAAGGTCTCAAATCTGCTCAATTATGCACATCTCTTGATGATCTTGACCTAAACAATGGCTCAAGATGTGTTCTGTTGCGTAATGATCTTTATTAGAAGCCCATGATACTATAATATGTGTCGTCCTGTTATCGATCTTATTCATTCATCCAAAGTGGAGTAAGGGGTGCCCAACGGTAAATTGCCCTTTCCCTTCATCATTGCCAGCAATTATTTTGGCTTAATACTTTTAATATATCTTTCTTTGAAGATTCTAACTCTCATCGAAACAAATATTGTGAAAATTATTTGTATCTATAAATATCTTCTCTTTTTGGCCTTTGCAGATCTTTCAGAAAGCAATATCAACTTCAAGTGCATACATACAATGATCGGTTCAGGTAACAACGTGATGGCATTTATTTTCAGATCTTTGTCAGAATTGCTTCAAATCTAAACTGTCCAAGATTGTAGTAACTTATAAAGGAAACTAATGGGGGAAACAAAAGGATTTTTTCTTTTTTTGATGTAGGTAAGAATATATATAGTGAATGGGGAAATAATTGGAACCACGCACTAGGATGCTGCTTCTGTTTTGAGACCTATAGATAAGAGCTGCATTGCTTTATTGCTATGGCCTAATTAGACATCAGAGAGATGAACATCATTATTTAATCAAGTTGTTTCATGTCAATGGCTTCCATTGATTTGGATGAAGCTAACAACACTTAATCAGGGCATAAAACAAAGCTCCTTTTAATTATTATCACCCTAATTAACATGTTGCGCTGAAATTTACCTCTGACTCAGGGTAAATATAATTCATTCAGGACCTATGCTGATAAGTTTTCTCTCTTATATTAGTTGATTCTTTTCAGCCGTAAATTCGGATTAATGGATTGAATTCAAGATCCGACACATGGTGCAATAGTCAGCTTATTATCTTATGGATCTTCCAATAGCTATTATACTCATGATTTGTCATTCATTCCCCCCCTGATATCAAATTTATTTGTTTGTACTTGAATTATTAGATGGTGCATGAATGTGGCTTTTAACTATATGATCTTTAGTTGCTGCAAAAAAGAGTGAACATTTAAGAGTGGAGGCAGTGTGATAGGTTAATTATATATAAAGATCTCAAGCATTTAGTAGTGTCCAATATGATAATTTTCTGTTGTCACTGCCCTAAAAGGTCTTCTTACAAGATTTAGCTCCTCTGAAAACATATGTTCATTATGAATATAGGACTCTTAATATGGCAGTTTAGGTGATCAGAAACATAATTGAGATGAAAAGTATTTAGAGTCACGTTTCATGTGTCCTATAAAATTATAAATTAAAAGTAGTGAATACCATGAATGACATTGTTCAGGACTCAGGATAGATCTCAGTATTGTGGGATGGAAAGCATTGTTCAGGTAGGGCTATTCTTAACTAGAAAATAAACTAAACGTAATTGCGTTCTTCAGGCCATTTCAAACCCCCAAACTTCTGAAAAAGCGGGGCAAGATATCTGCACATGGATTGCACCATTTTTAAAATTAATTACTATGCTCTGTTAGAAAAATTCTTCGAAAGCTCGCTTTTGTTCAGCTACACTCCAATGTCAGGTCCGAACGCTAAGGGTTACTTTGATTTGCTTATTCAGATATTTCTCTTTTGATTCATATATATCCAGACAGTAAAATGTGACTGATTTTCAAAGGATTTCATATTTGCTTACCCACTCCATAAGGATATACAAGTAATGATGGAAGCTGCTGCATATGACAAACAAAATGCACACAACACTAATTTCCTTCCTTTCCTTTTAGAAAATAAGCACGTACTACCAAATACTTTTGCACTGCTGCAGTTGACAATCATGAAAAGAAAAATAGACATATGATGGGAAGTGATTGGTACAAGAGATTTGGTGGCTCAAGAATTACCTGAGTTTGACGATGATGGGAAGGTACTCCTTATTCCTTTGAAGGTTTTGGCTCGGCGTCTGGTACGGCGGGGAAATGCTCCGGCTACAGAGGTGTTGGTTCGTTGGTCGCACCTTCCGGATTCTGAGGCAACGTGGGAGGACTACCTTACATTCCAGAGCCTTTATCCTGCTCTCTTTGTTTGAGGACAAGCAAACTTTAAAGGAGGGGTATTGTTACAGTCCGGCAAGTTGAAGAAGGAAGACGAAGAACAGTGTCGTATTGAGTAAGTGTAATAAAGGATGTAATAGTTAGGTTACGGTGTCGTTTTGTGTATTGAATTGTAAAAGTGTGTTTTAGTTTTCATATTAAGTCGTGAGCACGACTTTGTACCAGATTCGGCAAGGCCGGGTATATAACCCGTGATTCGCCTTGAACCCGCATTGTGTACAGATTGACGATTGTAAGGGGATGTTTGTTTTGGAACTCACCCACATCCTGTTCTACTTCGAAATTAAACATTCGGATTTCCCCATCTAACTACATACACCTCTAAAAATACCTATTATTACAAGAGCCCTTTCATCTTCAGGTTTGATTTCTAATTTCTCACTAATTTTTCCAGCTTTAATTTCTCTGTTGGTGTTAGATAATATTCAAATCCTACAAGATTCTTGGTAATCTTTCCCTGTCCTTTAGTTTTTACTTTTGAGGCTCGAATCTCTGTAAATTGCAGGGATTCCTTGACTATTTCAACGTTGCTTGTGATATCTACGTACGCGGAGGTATTGCATTATATCTCTGAAAAAATGGCAGGGATTCTTTGACCTAGGTAGTATTTATTGTATATCTACCACATTAATTTTTTTATTTCCACTCTATGTGTAGGTAGGATGATGATTTGCATCTTGAATTGGTAATGTTTATTTTTCTCTTTCCAGCCTCTTCCTTTGAAGAGGGTTTAAACTATAGAGTTGGTGAAGGTCTCAAATCTGCTCAATTATGCACATCTCTTGATGATCTTGACCTAAACAACGGGTCAAGATGTGTTCTGTTGCGTAATGATCTTCATTAGAAGCAAGGACAAAGCCCATGATACTATAATATGTGTCGTCCTGTTATCGATCTTATTCATTGATCCAAAGTGGAGTAAGGGGTGAAACCAACAACCCAATGGTAAATTGCCCTTTCCCTTCATCATTGCCAGCAATTATCTTGGCTTAATACTTTTAATATATCTTTCTTTGAAGATTCTAACTCTCATCGAAACAAATATTGTGAAAATTAACTGTATCTATAAATTTGTTCTCTTTTTGGCCTTTGCAGATTTTTCAGAAAGCAATATCAACTTCAAGTGCGTGCATACAATGATCGGTTCAGGTAACAACGTGATGGCATTTATTTTCTGATCTTTGTCAGAATTGCTTCAAATCTAAACTGTCCAAGATTGTAGTAGCTGATTTGTTGAAATAATTTTTTTTTTAACTTGTATTTTTATTTGTGAAATTAGCGGAAAAAATAAAAACCAGAGGGAATCATCTTTATCACAATTCAATTCTAATTTCTAAAGCACAATAGCTTTCAATTTAGGCTGCTAGAGAGTAGAGACACAATGTGAAGTTGGAGTGTTAGATTTGCTTAAATGTTGGCAGTTGTTCTTTAAGCGCAGCCTACGTGAAATTACTCTTTGTCTGAAGGAGAAACAAATGTGAAAATTGAGTTCGTTGCAAGTGAAGGGAAAACGTGAGTTATATTTATGCTTCATTTATAGATTGTATGGATGATGTCCAAATTACTTCTACGTAAGAAGTTACATGTGAACCAACATGCAGGTTCTAGATACTCTGAACACTTGCATGGAACCTAGTAAGCTTCTACATCTTGTAGCTGGGAAGTCCAACTCTAACGTTAAAAGCTTTAGATTAAATGTTTATGAATCTCATGGTAGATAAATAGCCACTTCATAATTTGTAGTTAAGTGGAAATACAGTTCCTATACCGTACTGAATTCACCCTGGTATATCCCTTTATCAAGGAACAATCAAACAACTATACTGGATTTGGATTAGCAGAGAAAGTTGTACTTTTTGGTGCTCTAAGTTCATAAATAGTGCACTAACTTTTGACACATAATTTTAGTCTTTTTTGTCTGGAACTGCGACTCAATAAAACAACTGAAGACGTAATTTTTACTCAAGTCATCAGAATATGGATGCCTAGCCATTTTCTGTTGTTGAGCCTGAAATGTCGGGCAAAAAGGACTTAATTCAAGCCAGGTTGAAAGTTAGTGTACTATAATTTGTAAACTTAGTGCACCAAAAGTGGATAAGGCCATATTTGTAATCTTCCCAATTTATGCGTAGATATTCTGGAACAGTCATGTGTAGGCTTCTAATGTTTTACTGGGACGTGCCTATGCTTCAGGTTCCAAGATGCATCTTGCAAAATCATTGAAGAAGACCCGGCGCTTGTATATTTCGTCTTCTACGGAATTAGTCAATGATTCATCCAGTTTAGCGGATGATTCACGATTTGCCAGTAGCACTGAAGATAAACAGACAGAATTTCTGTTAACACCCACCCAAGCAGTTCTTGTGAAGATGGACAGCAGCAACGAGGCCATGAATTCTGAAATAGGTACCAAAACTATGTCAAAGCTAACCTTATTGTTCTTAAAGTTAACATTTTCATCAATTGGTGATATGCACGGAAAATATTGAATTGGATGTTTGTCTTTTTGGGTCTGGATCCTCTCTGTGCAAATTTACATAAATATTATCCTTGAAATTGGATCATCACAAAAAATATGAGGTTAATATTAAATGTTCAGTAGTTATATACTTATTTAATTAAAAAAAGTAATAAGAATCAGTTTTTAGTTAGTCTCCCATAAATTATCAACTTGAAAGAGTTTGAAAACACCCCCCGAATCACTTTTAGTTGAAAAATAAAAATGTCATTTTGAGCTTCTTATTGTGGATACTGGATACAAATACATCTTTCATTGAATTAAATCAAACCCCTTCTGCATTATCTGCATGGGAGTGTTGGAGATGTCGAAGTAGAAGTTTGTGGAGGGGTTCATGCATTTGGTGGTGGGATTTTGACGATGGACGAAGAAAAGGTCGTCTGGAGTGGGGTGAAGCAGTTAGATAAGTTTGTATGGGAGACTGCAGGGATGAAAGGGTGATTTGCATCTGCAAGGCCATTTGTGGTGTGTTGGAGCTAAAAACAGGTCCTTTAAATATAGAGGGAATGTTTTTATTTTATAGTATTAATTTATTATACTTGCTCTATGTGTTTTTGTGTTTCTATCTAATAGTCTGTTATATGTAATTCTCTCTAAAAAGTCATGGTTTAATTGTCCTACTAGCTAGTTGAACTCTCATAAGTCATAACATAAGATATTTGTGTTGTTGCTGTATGTTTTAATGAATACATGGTATTTTGATAGAACACCCACAACTAATAATATTCTTAATGTACAAAACAAGAGAAGAAAATTCACTTGGCATTATACCTTGTAAAAACTGTGAATCTTGCCTCAAATGCATATTAACTAACAAATGCTTGTCTAGCACAGAAGTTCTGGGATTATTACTATAACAGGCTTGTCTAGCACACAAGTTTTGCTGATTCAAGAGAAATGCTCATTCACTTTTCCCGTAAATAGGTAAATTTTGAGCCTATCTTCAGAAAATGCTTTGGAATGTTAACAAGTCTTTTTCCAAATTCAGATTTATGTTGTTATTTCTGGATATTGCTTGAGAAATTTGTGTTGTACAGTCAGTAGAAAATTAAAAGATGGCTTTATGCCTAGGAAAGGTAGAGATGCCTAAGCTGCTTCCCTACCCTACTAATTAAACCTAAAGAGTCAGACTGAGGGCCCATCAACAGCTCCCATCTCTCTCATTTTCTTCACTTCTCACTCCCAGTCTCTCTAGCTCGTAAGCCCCCCAATGGCAATGCCAATGCTAACGATTCTTCCTCGCCCTCGCGACCATACGCACCCTTTAATATGGTACGGCTCGATTATTCTATGTCTAGTTTTAGGAATAGTGATCCTAGTTGGGGCTGTGACCGTAATTGGATATCTGGCGATTAAGCCGAAGGTGGCTGAAATCAGCATCCACCGAGCCAACATAGACGCCTTAGTCTTTGCCCAACCGGACGTGATCTATTTACAAATCACATTCGTCGTTAGGGCACTGAATGACAACGAAAAGGCGTATGCCAGTTTCTACGACACCAAATTAGCCCTAAGCTTCGAGGGTCTGAAACTGGACGACTTGGTGGCCTCGACGTTCGATGTTAAGGCCAACCAGTCGATGGACTTCAACTACGTGGGACGATCCTACTCCATTCCTCTCACCTTGGAGCAATTAGACACTGTCAACAGGATAGGCAAAATAGGTTTCGAATTCAAAGTGACGACCATGACTCGATGGAGAGTCTGGCGTGTTGGTTCGGTCAAGTCCATGTTGAATGTGGATTGCAAACTCGGTTTGCCTATTGATAGGTCTACCGTGTATCCACGCGGTTGTAGTTCTAGGTCCAAAAACAAAAAATAAAAGCTGTTTTGTCTTTTTTTAGGCTAGGCTAGATAAATAGAAGATGAATATGGTGTATGTTAGTTTATGCTGTAAATATATAAAATTAACAGACAAATTGTTGTTGTGTTTCTTAATTTTGTTTGATATATTATGGAATGGAATTGTTGTCTTTCTTGTTTGTCGAAAATTCATACTACATTTCTTGTTATGAAAATCCTACTTGCTAGTTCCTGTGAAGGCAATGACTTTTGGTGATGGATTCACTGAGACTTTGAAGAATAAAGATGTTGGTTAATGATGAGGATAAGATGATTCGTGCAATGGAGAAATTCAACTCGATGGAGAGGTAGCTGTTAGATTTTGAGATTTGGTTGATACTTTTTTTCCTTGCTGTTAAATAATCTCATCAGACTGCAAAGAATTTTCATTCTCAACAGAACTGGGCTGGGACATATTCACAGGTGTGGAACTGTAAGTGCACGGCTTATGCAAAACATTTTCATTCTCTGTTTTATTGCATCTGATTATTGTTATTTTGTGAATATATAAGTTATGGCTTTCTTGGAGAATTGGATGCCATGTTTCTGCTCTTAAATTCCTTTTCTAGACCCTTTTTTTTTTGGTGGGGTTGGTGATATTTGAACCCTTGGCCACTGAAAACTTGCAAAATTTTGTTAATTCTGAAGAAAGAAGCAACTTCTTATGTGTTTTTAATCTATTGATGCCTTTTAGGGGGGTGGGGGGAGGGTTTAACAGCTGGATTTGTGTTAGTTTTGTATGCATACTCTATTAACTATATGAAGCTGCTGTTTGATTCTTGTTTCAACAGCAAGGCCATTTTTTATAGTAACTTCTTGTACAGTTTTTCTCTGTTAAGAAATAAGATGCACATGTTCTGTGGATCTTACTTTATAAGCAGTTATGATACGTTAGTCGAGTATTAATGTTTGCAATTGTAAGAAGTTCAAGTCCATGACAGGTGAGATTTTAATTTGTAATATGATGACAAGTTCACGAGTTATGAAATTTGTATAGTTGATTGAGCAGTCGGAATTTATCCAACATGATGAGGGTGTTATGTTATGGTGGTATAGGGTTGTGTGTATGTTACATCGTCGTTTCAAGGCTACTTGTTGGACCGAGGGAAAGTCATTACATCACTTGTTGAGGCTACTGGTACGTACGTACATATGCATATGCTGCTGCTTATTGCTTCTTGAGTACTAATCTATCTATCTGCGTTACTAGATGTCTACCTTCTGGGAACTGTGATGTTGGTGTTTGGCACGAGCTCTTCATCAGTAATCTCGATAAAACAAAATCCATGCCCGATGGGAAAACAACTACTGCCTACCGATCAAATCTCTTTGGAATGTTCACTCTCAAGGTAACTAACCATATACTTGTAGTATATGTAACTTGCATGTGTGAGTGAGTCGTCTAATTATTGAATGAATCCACAGGAACGACCACGATGGCTGGAGATAAAAACTGTAAACGAGCTGAAAACAAAACTGGGACATGTAATAGTGATGCTTCTGCTGATTGGTTTTTTCGACAAGAGTAAGAAAGCCGTTATACAAACGCCCCTAGATCTTCTTTGCTTCTCCGCATCAGTACTCCTCTGTTCGGGTTGCCTCTTCTTGCTCTCCAGGCTAAATGATTAATTATTCTCTCTATATATATTTCTAACTCAAACTACCTTAGGTGTATGAGTATGAATTGGCATTCTATCTACCTTTTATACAGTTTCTTCATATTTTTAGTTTATTTTTGTTGAGCAAAACATGATATATTTTTTTCTTTCTAGTGTTCAAAGCAATCTGAGAGCATATATGTTTCTCTCAAGTGTGTGTTGAAAATATGAAGGCATTATATTTTTCAGGTCCATATGTCAAATGAATTTGATCTTTTGCACAAAAGGTGTCCCATGCAATTCAAGTGTCTTTTTAAATATTATCAATTGTTTTCACTTAGGCATGTTTGGTTTATTAGATTAGATAGGATATATTGTTTTATCCCTATAATTCCCATGTTTGGTTTACTTGAATTTAGCCCGTGATTATAATTGGCCCGAGATTGTTATCCTTGATAATCATGCATTTGGGTGTTAATTAGTCTCAAAGAGAAGGTGAGATAATTTAATCCATCAATTCAAACACAAATCTCAATTCCAAAAATAATGCAATCCTATTTAATCCTATCATACCTTATCTATCCCAACCTGTAAAGCAAACGAGCCCTTAATAGATTATAATATTGTTTAAAAACGTATTTGAGTTGCACGATGAGTCTAGTGCATACCAAACAATTTTTTTTTTTTTTTATGTTTTGGTATTTTGATCAAATGAACAAATATATTCGATCTTAAGCACTTGAGGAATATAAAGAGAAAAATATATATATATATATATATAATAAAATACCTCTTTAAAAACTCTATTGTTAAAAAATATTTTCGAACTCAATTTTGGTTTGGTTGCGCAAGCCGACATTGCTTGAATGTTTGGTGTCACTTATATTGGATTGGGTTGTACATTTTTTTTTTCTTAGGAGGAGAACAACAATGTAGCAGCTTAGCTTTTCTTACATTTTTCTCGTTTGCTTTTTTGGGTTGAGACTGGTTTTTTTTTTTTTTTCTTTTAGATTCTTTATTTAATAAATAAAATCATTTATATTTTAAAAAAAAAAACATTAATAAAAGTGGCAGATCTTATCCATCCAAATCCTGTTTTCTCAAAAAAAGAAAAAGAAAGGCGGTACTATTGGTTTGTCGAAAACAAGTAAGTAGTACAACTTTATTAAAAACTTGTGGGCCTTATATGTTGGGGTTATAAATTAATGGGCTATTATGGGTGTGGCCCTATGTTTTTGTTAGTATCGTCGGCCATCTTATTGGTTGGATTTGGTTAAATAAGTAATTAATTTAATTGGAAAAAATATTATTTTATCCGTCCCTGAAAATTTTGCAGTATTTTTTAACACAAAATTTAAATAAAGTAGTTGGATTGAGAGTATAGTGGACTCAAAAAATAATGACATGAAGAGTAAATATATGTACTCCCTCTGTTTCATAAAAATAGTTGCATTTACTATTTTATATAGAATTGATGAACATATTTTTTTTGATATATTTACCTTTCATTAATATATTTTCAATACAAAAGAGATATGAATTAAATTATAAACGGTAAATGATGATTTTTGACAAGTGTGTTTAATTTTGGGTTTAATTTTTCACCTGTAAACAAGTTCTCGAACGTGCACGTAGTTTTCATTAAAAGAGGATGTTTGTTGACCTTAATTTTGGGTTTAATATTTATCTTATGTGGGCCTTCTTTGCTGGGATTATGAAGGGCCAACGTTTATAAGCGCACACAACATTGATGAGTTCACATACAATTTTTTTTTAAAAAATTAATTATATGTGAAATGTCAGTTATACCTTTTGTTATAATTAAACCCATTTCATACTAGAATCATCCACCACCGTCACCACCACACCAAAATTGTCCTCTACCACCATTATGAAATCCCAAAATAAAGTAGAAACGAAAAAAATATATATATCAAACAAACTATAAATGCACAAAATTAAAATAAAATATCAAAACAAATCATTCCAACACATAGATAACAGTCTCATTCAACTTATTTTCTTTTAAATTTATTCTTCGATCAACTAGTTATGGAAAATATAACAATTTTCGAAAAAGGTCCTAAATCTAAAAAAAAAAGTACAGGTTTTCGAATATGCCCGAATTTCGACAAAAAAAATCACATTAAAACAAAATTTCATAAAAGAGCAAAAAAAATAAAAATGGAAGTATTACATATCTAAAAATTCGCCTGGAAGAAGGGGCGACGACAATGTTGATTTTTCAATATTACTCCCTCTGTACGCCTATAAGTTTCTCATTTTACCATTTTAGTTTGTACGTCTATAAGCTTTTCATACCTTTTTGGTAAGTATTTTTTCTTACACTTCACTTTATATTTTACTTTTTCTCTCTATCTCTCTCCTTCTTCCAATCACATCACTTGTACTATATCTATTATTTAATCATTTTTCTTAACCTCTGTGCCAAAAAGTAGCGGGAAGCCTATAGGCGGACGGAGGGAGTACATATTTAAAAAATTAAAATTAAAACTAACCTAGAGAGGAGGGGCTACGACGGCTGCATCGCTTGGCCTTCACTTGAATAGAGGCGGCAGCGACCTTCTTCCTCCACAGGCCACCGCTGCGGTCGCATTGCTTTGAAGGAGGGGAGACAGAGGTCGTCGTCTTTATCGTTATGCACTTTTTATTAAAACAACAAATATTAACAAATTAATAGTATGTTGTCAAGACCACACCTGTCAAACATATTGATTTGACATAAAGTTATACTTATTAGTCCAATCGTTATATTCTTTCTCATCAATAATATAATAATACAATAATATAATACATTTAATCATTACACAAGTAACTCATCATTATAATTTCACCAAACAATAATATAATAATACAAACTCATTTAATCTTACAACTTGATTTGACATAAAGTTAAATCCTCCACTATTCCAAAATCCAAAAGAAACACTCATATTACTATTTATCGGGATTTTAAAAACCCGATTTTTAAAACCACTCAAAGCCCAAAGTAAACATCCCCTAGTATTATTTAAAAAGTTACACCATGCACACCACATATACATATGAGACTTCGGGTTAAGTTTTTATGAATGTGAATAAATATTGATTGTATTTATATGCAAAGGTTTCACACTTACATGCACTATACTATTTAGTTACAGTTTTAACTCATTTATTAAAAAAAAAAGAGTTTATCACAAGAGGTCAGAGTGTCCACCTTATTCGGAAAAATTCACCTTATAGATAGGTGAAAAAAAAAATGTACACCTCTCTACCAAATTAAAACGAAAACAATTTGAAATGATAAAATACTAAATCCTTAACTGACATAAATCTAATTTGTATAAAGAAATGTATTATTTTTTGCTGAATACTATTAACAATTAAAATTTTTTTTTGCTTAGTTGTACAAAATTAAGAATTAAAAAAAGGTGAGTGATTGAAGTATAAGTTTATGATAATTTGTCTTGTATTTTATGCCACAAATACATAATAAATGAACTAATAAATTTTCCAAATAGAACTGATTTTATATTCCGTGGTGGGACGAAATCCGAATATTCATCTTATTTCCAATTGAAGCAATTAATTATTCAACATCAAAATCCCGTCAAACCAAAAGAAACTTATAAATTAAGTTTCTAATTAAACACCTCAATTAATTATATAGAAAAAGACTGCAAGATATATTAAATAATGGACCTGATGTTGTGTATGAAAGACTCCCTCTTTTTCAAAATGATTTTCATTTTTTTTATTTTTAAGATAATATTCTTTTTAACACATTCATTCTTAATTCAATTTCTCTTTCCTTATTTCCGTCAAAAAAAAAAAAAAAAAATCTTTCCTTATTCTTTCCCAACAATAAGTTTTCATAATGCACTCTAAAATGTATCAAGATAAAAAAAAAAGTAATGTCAACTTATCTGAAAAAAAAGAGAGAAAAAAGTAAAATACATAAATATATTTTCAATAAAAATAAAAAATACTAAAAAATTACATAAGTGTAATTTAGATATATTAGTGGTAAAATAGATTAAAAAAAATGAAAACAATATGAAAAGGAAGGAAGTATGAATTAATGGAGACTTCAAATAAATATATATATATATATATCAATTAATGCTATTTAAATTATACATGGAACCTAATACAAAACCTTTTTTTAAAAAATTAATACCGATTGGTACCAAATGTAGGGTAGTAATGCCAAATCGAATTAAATATTTGCAATAACAAATTTCTAAGTCTTGCATTTCAATTGTTAGCTACGTGATATTTTTCTTTTTCACAAGTAAAGTGGAATTAGAATTCTTCGAGATCTTTCCT
Organism: Galeopsis tetrahit; assembly: GCA_963675135.1. Taxonomy (NCBI): domain Eukaryota; kingdom Viridiplantae; phylum Streptophyta; class Magnoliopsida; order Lamiales; family Lamiaceae; genus Galeopsis; species Galeopsis tetrahit. The sequence continues at coordinate 11,194,459 of OY776125.1, read as the reverse complement.
CTTTATCACAATGTTTCACTGATTTAATGCGAAACTTGACTATAACGTACACGAAATATTATTTTATTTATCAATATATTTAATTTAATATTATACTACTCCGTAATAAATTTATCTGTACTTTAATCATTATCAGGCCCGGTCCTAATGTAAGGCCAACGAGGCGGTCGATTCAGGCCCAGAAATATTTTATTTTTTTAGGGACCAATTTTTAAAGATATCTTTTATATATATATATATATATATATATATATATTTATATCTTTATATTAATATAATTATATGAAAATATTATAATTATTATAATATAAAATATTAATATAATTATATAAGACGCATAAAGAGAATTGCACGTAAAAAAAATTAATGAAGGAGAATGGAAGGAAAAACTAGATGAAAAAAGTCTCAACAAATGTCTAATTCAATTTATATCTTTTAAGTTTTCACTTTTTCAATTTACGTCTTAAAGTGCCCATTTTACATCATTTTTTATCCAATTTACATCATTTTCGTCAAAAAATTGAGATTTCGAGCAAATAGTTCAATTTACATCCATTAAATTTGAAAATTAAAAATAATATTAAAATTTTCTAAAAATCTCATTAAAATTAAAAATTACTCGTATAAAAAATTAAAAAAAATCTAAAATTGTCTAAATAAAAAATTCTAAAAATCTAATTAAATTTTCTAAAAACTATAATAATTACATTAAAAATCTGAAAAATCTCTTAAAATTAAATAACTTAAAATCTTAAAAAATCTATTAATTAAAAATTAGAAATTCTAAAATGTGTAAAAAAATGTATATTGTTAGTTCTTTAAAAATTATTTTACATTATGTTTTATAAGTTCGTACGTATAGAATAAAAATAATATAAAGAGATGGGGCCATTTTATAAAATTCGATTCAGGCCCAAATATTTATAGGACCGACCCTGATCATTATGTGTATATGCGTTATAGTAACACACTAATTAAAATGTGTTTTGTGTCAAAAAAAAAAAATTATGTAAATATTAATCTAAAAATTTCCATAGAATCTATTTGTTAAAACTAATTTCAAATATTATAAGTTATGGAAAGCAACCTGTAAAAATGTAAAGAGTTAATAAGTTGAATTTAGGAGATATTCCCCGGTTCCATTATAGTGTCATTTAAGTATGTTTCACTTAATGTGGCATTTTTATTATTTTATTAATATAAATGGAATAATTTTGTTGAATTGATGCATACAATCACAAAAAAAAAAAAAAGTAACTAGAAGGATAAAATTAGAACATGTTATTTAATTTTCATACTGTTGTACAAAATAACAATTATTTTAAGACAAAAAATATTCTCTAGGAAGACAATTAAATGAGAAATCGAGTGCATGTTAGTTTGCACTTCATTTTACTGACTTACACTTTTTGGTAAATGGTATTGCACTTTTTCAATTATTAAACTGTATAATAATATTTTTAATACTCCCTCCATTCCACAAAGATAGTCACGTATTCCTTTTTTGGATGTCCCAAATTATAGTCACATTTTCTCTTTTACTTTAGTATTAAATGTTTTATTATCAATTTTACCCCTAATTAATAAGAGTAATTAATGCTTAACAGATTTTGGAGTATTAGATTTTAAGGGCAAAATTGACACATTAGCTAAATTTAACTATATTTATTGATTTTTCTTAATATGTGTGTAAAGTCAAATGTGACTATCTTTGTGGGACGGAGGGAGTAATAATTAAAAAGTGTGACTATCTTTGTGGGACGGAGGGAGTAATAATTAAAAAGTGCAACACCATTTATCAAAAGGGTAAGTCAGTAAAACTGAAAAGTGCAACATGGAATAGGGTGTACAACATGCACTCGAGTGCATATTAGACTTTACCATATTAGAATTATATGATGTCAAATATGATATTAAAATGTATGAGTTTTATTGATAGAAATTTTTTTAAGCTATAAATTAATAATTTAATTATCTTTCTAGTGCCGAATTAATAAAATTATTTTAAAAAAAATATTGATACGCAAATAGAGGCCTTGACCCGCACGCATATTAAATATTAATGGCTATAATAACTGACTCAACAATAAATACAGAAAAGCAGGTCTATATATTTTCTTTTAATTTAAAAAACAAATCAGAAAAGCAGTCATATTTGTGCGATTTTATTCATTTATTTCACCTTTTTTGTTTCACTTTATGTCCATTCTACTAGATTTTAAAAATACATCATTTCTAATAATATTATAAGACGGTCGATTATTTTTTAATGTAACACGTATTAATCATCTATATACTGAAATAAAATGTCGAACACCAAAATTAGAACGGATTATTTCATTCTATATTTGTGAGATTGTAAACCGGACACGTCACAAACTGCTTGACAAGTCTATGTGCATGAGACACCACACTCCTGCCGAATTCTTGCTCATCCATTAATAATTTCACTATTGCCATTGCCAAATTACTTAACTTTACCTAATTAACTAATTCATTAAATACATGAAATCTGTAGTTAATCAACGTTCATTTCACACCTTATTCGGAAATAATTAATTAGTTCTAGGAGATAATTATGAATGAGATTGTGCTCTTTTTTAGTTATGAATACTTTTGTATGTTAGATTTATATTTTATGTGATTTATTTTTTAATATGATACTTTACTAAATATAAAAAATGAGAGCAACACTTCCGCCCACGGCCACAAGTTCCAATTTAACTACAAAAAAATTCAACTAACCCATTTTTTTTTTTAAATATATTGAACAATATATATGATAAAATATATTAATTGCATGCTAAAAACTACTCCCTCAATTTGTACACTTTCCATATATGAATGTCTCATACCAATTTGCACACTCCATAAAAGAAAGTATTGTCATAATCCAGTTAACCCTCACCCTCAAAATATACACATATTTATCTATATGTCATTATGTTTTCATACTCAATCTACCTTTTACTTTACTTTATTCATAAAAATTTACAAAATTACCCCTCAAATCATCACTCATTACACTTTTTCTTGTGCAAGTTCCTCCGGGACGGAGGGAGTATAAACTATTTTTTTATGAACTAATAATTTTTTTTAATATAAAATAATTTTCTTATTATATATTTTATTTTTTGTAAAATGGGAAAAATATTCTAGAAAAATGTAACTCATAATACAAACTATGCACTATTAAATTCATTTATAACTTCAAATTAGAAATTATTAACAAAATTTCTCATGAATAAAATGTACCCAACCAGTTCAAAAATCAAAATATGAATCTGTTTTTTTTTTTTTCAATGTAGATATATGTAATATTGCCAACATAGGTCATTTAATGCCACGTACTTATGCGTTATGCTTATGCCTCTCAACTTCTTTGTTGACGTAACTTCACACATTTATCTTGATAAGTTTGATTAAACAACATTATATATATAAAAAAATTTAAAACTAATAGTTTTAACAACTGAAATATGATATAATTTTTTTTAATAGAAGATGTAGTATAAAAAAACAACCAAGAAAGATGAAACTACTATGATAAATTTTATGATATTTAGTTTTTGAGATTAATAGTATAAGAAATCCCTATTCATAATTTCCGTCCTCGCGTAGTGTCCCCTTGGCCATGTGATTTCATGTTCCATTATTTTTTATACTAATAATAGGAGTAAATAATAAATGATTTTACCAACCATCATCAATTAACACATGATAAGTTTTACTAACTTCTAAAGTAGTTCAAATTTTGTATTTTCTCTTACAATGTCATCTAAAAGATGTCGTATCAAGAAATCTCAATCGATAGTTAGGTTATGGACAATAAAAGGTACTCCCTTCGATCCAAAAAGTTTGTCGCATTTGGACTTTAAATTTGTTTCAAAAAGTTTGTTGCTTTTCCTAATTTTACCAATGATCTCCCTAAATTGCCCTTATTTTTTGAAAATATATTAATTACGATTTTTTTTGGAAGAGGAAGGTGGAAAAATAAAAGGAAAAAGAGAAGAAAGGGGGAGAAAATAATGAGGGGTAAATTTGTCAAAAAAATATGTTCCTTAATTGTATACAAAATGAGAAATGCGACAAACTTTATGAAACGGAGGGAGTAGATCAAATGAAAGAAAATTTAGGACCACAAACCCACAAGTCAAATCAGAGCACCATTAAAATCTTGTTTGGAAAAATCCTCTCAAAAGGTTATGAAACATCAAATAAAACCCAAAATACGAAATATTGAATTCAGTTAACCCATTTTACGTGTTCTAATTTCTCTCCCTACAACAAATTTCAGCTAGGAAGGGCCCCCCATATTAATGGTAGTAAAATGCACCGGGTCACATTAGACTGAGATACTCTAAGGTTGTGTTTGGATGGAGGGATTTGATTTGAGAAGGTATTTCAAATGAAAGGTTTTGAAAATAGATGGATTTCAAATGATATAGTTTTAGAGAGGAATTTTAATTAAAAAAATATGCTTAGGATTTTAAATCCATTCATTTCATTTGAGGGGAGTGAATTTGAAATCCATAGATCAAATCCCTCCATCCAAACGACGGAGCCTAAGTTATTTATTGGTACTCTATATATATTGAACCGTTTTCCACAGGGCTCTTGACATTTCTCTGTTGGCCAAAAAAATTGAAAGAGAGAATAGTAATGGAGGACAAAGGCTCTTACTCACCAAGTCAAATGGAGGCCCTCACTGCTATCTGTGATACCTTCTTGCCCTCCATACCTCTTTCTGATCACCACCTTCATGATCACGATCTCCTGCAATTCTTTCGAGCTTCTGCTTCCGCCACCGGAACTCCTCAAAACGTAACAATTCTCACTCTCAAACACACATACATATATGAAAAAAACACAGATTTATCTTACTTTTTGATCAATGTTAGAGCATGTGAGTTACCTGTAACATCTGTCTGTGCAGCTTGCTGTGTTGCTAAGGGAGAAATTAGAGCACCCCATGATTTTCTTGAGTGGACTGGGGCTGTGGGCTCTTTCAACATGGATAGGGACATTCATTATGTGTGGAAGAAGAAGTTTATCCACCCAATTTCCATATTTTCAGAGGTTTTCGAAAATTTCGCCTGAGAATAGACGCCTGATTCTGCTATCATGGTCAGCTAGCTCCATCTTTGTCTTGAGATTGCTCTACAACGCTCTTAAAGTTTTCACTCTCCTTACCTTTTTCACCCAGGTAATTCTTGCTTGCACAACTAGTAATTCTGTTTTTACAGCTTAAACAGGATTGGATTAATTTGGTAGAATCATTGAGCTCTTTGATGTGTGATTGAAGAAATCTGAATAACCAACTAATAACGTGACACATGAACACAAGAGGCATGGCTAGTCTATTCAAGAGTTTCAAATTATACCTAAAACATGCAAAATTACACAACCATTCACATCAATGTGTCTAATATATTCGGTGGATTATTGTCCACTAGATCATCACCACTTTACATCATTAGATATTCTGAATTACATTTATTTTTACACGGATCATCTTTAGATATTCTGAATTTTACTTGTACACTTCCAAATGTACCCTTATTATACACTTTCGAAAAGAGAAATATGAATATTTTACATACTTTCAAAAAGAAAATGGACTATTTTTGGGGGAGAAAAAGGAATATGAAACATCATTTTTGGACGGAGTGAATATAAAAGGAAGAAAACAAACGAGTGAGTACATATATTTTACTACATCTATAATATAGCCTTAATTACATTGTCAAGAATATCATTCCGTCCAATTTCATTATTTTCACTTTTTTTTGCCAAATTTTATTACTCTCATTCTTTTTTTAAATAATACTCCCTCCACTTTTGAATAAGTGTCATTTTAACAATTTTCAACATATTAAGATATATAATTATGGACCATTTTACCCTTCATTAATGATAACTAATTTTAATATTGAATTTATGTTTAGTAATGAATGTGGTCAATATTGTAGATGATATTCATGTATACAATAATTAAAGTTTATGCATGATTTATGTTATAATACTATATTCAAAAGGGAAAAAACTTAAATCAAGGTAACGAAAACGGAGGGAGTACAATGTACGGGGGTAAAATTGTCAAACTTGAAGAAAAAAGTGTAGAATGACACTTATTTAAAAAATATTGAAAAAGGCAAAGTGACATTTAATAAAAAACGGAGGGAGTACTATTCACTGTACTTTATATGAGACAAAAGTGGGATAGCTCAAGTGGTTAGAGCATAACTACCTAGACCTTAGGTCCTGGGTTCGAGTCATGGGGAGGGGAAAAAAGGGATGGGTATTTAACTTCCCTAAAAAAAAAAAAAAAACTCTACTTTATATGAACCTCCAACTATCACTTATTTACTCAAGTTGACATTCATTTTATTAATAAGCAATAACTCTATAATATATAAGTAGACCTCACAATACCTTATCATACCCTAGTACATCTATTTCATATATAAACAAGTCAATATTTTTTAAAACTTGTAAAAACTGACATAATGAATTTGCCGGAGATAGTAGTTTGTTGCTTCTTTAATTCTTGGCCAATTTAGGTAGATGGAGAATTAAATTTGTGCATGTACTGGGCCAGTGAGCTGTAAATCACCATCTGAGGAATACCCAACAGGAATCTGATAATGAAGTTTCAAAACTTAAATTCTAGTGGTACCAATTACCAATTGTAGTATTAGTCCCACTGTGTGCATTCGCATTCAACAATGCACAATTAAATACTAGCCGTTAGAACATGACACCATTAGTAAAACAAAATTAATTGATCTTACAGGTGAATGAGAAAGGTGAGAACCTTTCTTGGAAAGCAATTGGCTACCGCAGGCCAGACCTGAAAGCCAAAGATGGAGAAGAACACTCAGAGCAATCTGGACCCCTCTGCAACGGAATAATCGAGTTAAAACGATCAAAGGAAGCCGCAATCGACAAACTAAAAAAATTAGGCTTTCCAGTTTCTGTACCGTTTTCAAACAGCTCTAAGACAAAGTCTTTGAATCCATCCTTCACCATCAAATGTGATGTGGTGGTGGTCGGCTCTGGCTCGGGTGGTGGTGTGGTGGCCGGGGTTCTTGCGAAAGCTGGATACAAGGTGCTTGTGTTAGAAAAAGGAAGCTATTTTGCAAGAAATAATCTTTCACTATTAGAAGGACAAGCACTGGATCAAATGTACCTCGGACATGGGGTGTTAGCTACTGAATATATGGATGTTCTCATGCTTGCGGGATCAACAGTAGGAGGCGGATCAACGATCAATTGGTCCGCCTCCATTCGTACTCCACCCCATGTTGTAAAGGAGTGGAGCCAAAACTACAAGCTAGAACTGTTTGGCAGTGAAAAGTACCAAAAGGCCTTGGATGTTGTCTGCAAGAAAATGGGAGTACAGTCGGAATTCGATCACGAAGGCTTCAACAACATGATTCTGAGAAAGGGGTGCGAAGAACTCGGGTACCCTGTCGAGACAATCCCACGGAATGCAGGTCCTGATCATGACTGTGGTTTTTGCAGCCTTGGTTGTAAAGATGGGAAGAAGAAAGGCACCTCTGAAACATGGCTAGTGGACTTGGTTGAATCTGGAAACGGTGTGATTCTTCCCGAATGCGAAGCTATCAAAGTGATGATCAACGAAAAAGCTCGAAAAACAGCAGCAGGCATTGCTTTCATGTTCGGGAACAAAGAAACAGCCATTGTCGAGGCAAATGCAACTGTCATTGCTTGCGGTGCACTTTCAACTCCCCCATTGTTGAAAGCAAGCGGCCTGAAGAATCCCAATATCGGAAAACACTTGCACCTCCATCCGGTAGTAATGGCATGGGGCTACTTCCCGGACAATTCATGGCCCGGGGCGGAGAAGAGGAGCTACGAAGGAACTATAATGACAGCAATGTCGACAATTTCTGAAGAATCCGGGTATGGGGCAATTATACAAACACCTTCCCTGCATCCCGGAATTTTCTCCGGCCTAATGCCGTGGCTTTCAGGCACAGACATCAAAAACAGGGTCAGCAAATTCTCAAGAACCGCGCACGTATTCGCATTAGCAAGAGATCAGGGATCAGGAACTGTAAATTCAAAATATGACATAAGTTACAGAGTTGAAGATTCAGATGAAAAAAACTTGAGAAAAGGGATAGAGAAATCGCTGAGGATATTAGCAAAGGCAGGGGCTGAAGAAATCGGGACGCATCACAGAGAAGGGCGAGTATTGAAAGTGAATGAGTCGACTCAAGACGAGTTGGAGAAATTCGTGAAAGAGGAGAGTGGGAGGCCATTGAAGTACCTGGAAACACCGGTATGCTCTGCTCATCAGATGGGAAGCTGCAGAATGGGGGTGGATCCGAAAAGCTCGGCGGTGAATCCAATGGGAGAATGCTGGGAAATCGAGGGGCTGTTTGTTGCAGATTCAAGTGTGTTTCCAACTGCATTGGGTGTGAATCCCATGGTTACTGTTCAAGCAACTGCTTATTGCACTGCACAATCACTTCTTCAACGTCTTGCTAAAAATAAGTAGATAATTAAGAATGTGTACATGATATGTCATATGTTTAAATATTTCACTTAATGTCAATACATTGACACATTGTTTCGCTAGGAATTCTAGTTGATTCAGGAGTCCTCATTGTTGTGTCGAGCCTCCAAACTTTGTGGATGGTCCGATCGATTCTTATTTAACTTGCATGTTACGTTTTTCGTTTCAAAAAAAAAATCTATGCAATAATATGTATTTTTGTGTGTACAAGTGAAACGGGTTTGGTCTATTCCAACACCATCAAAATACACTGAACTCGAAACCATCCTGCCCCGTTCAACAAAAATCACGCTTCATCCAAAACTCAATTAATCGAATCCAAACTAAGGATCACAATTTTAAACTGTCCCGCCCTGACTAGTGCTATTTCTATTTGGGTCACCCCATCTCGCACCCCACAGTGGAACGTGACAAGTTTAAGTATTACTATTGTCGATTTTCAATATTAATTTTTTATATTTTATATATAAATATAACATATTTTTATATTTTACATATTTGTTAATATACTCCATATAACAATAATTCAACTTCATCTACATTTTACTCCCTCCATTCCATACTTGAAGACTCAAATCAATTGGTCACGAATGAATTGTTTATTAATATTGTGTAAGATAAAGTGGGGGTAGTAAAGAGTTTTTAACTTTATAAATAGTAATAAAGTTACTTTTTAGTGTAATAAAGTAGTGGCATTTGTTATAATATTGTGATGTTTTAAGAGGAGTGTTTAAAAGTGTTTTTGCTATTTTAGGTAATGTGCCTTCAAGTATGAGACGCCTAAAATGGTAAAATGTGTCTTCAAGTATGGGACGGAGGAAGTATAAGTTAATGTAAAATTTAAGAACATAAGTATGATATTTCAACTAATATATAGTTGTATATATGTATATATATCCACCTCTTTATGTGAAAATAATCTCACAAACTTACTTATAAGATTATTTTATCTATTTTTAAATAGAATTCTCAATCTTATATTACATCTTTAAAAATATACTCCTATCTATTATTTTTATAAAATTATTTATTTTATTTAAAATAGATCACCCTGTGCTAGCGGGTTTGGGTGTTTAGAGAGTCGCCCCGTACCTTTGTCATCTCTAATTTAAACCCGTTCCGGATAGGGCAAGTTCAACGGGATACGGATTTTAACACATTCAATACATAATGTCAATACATTGACACATTGTTTCGCTAGGAATTCTAGTTGATTCAGGAGTCTTCATTGTTGTGTCGAGCCTCCAAACTTTGTGAATGGTCCGATCGATTCTTATTTAACTTGCATGTTATGTTTTTCGTTTCAAAAAAAAATCTATGCAATAATATGTATTTTTGTGTGTACAAGTGAAACGGGTTTGGTCTATTCCAACACCATCATAATACATTGAACTCGAAACCATCCTGTCCTGTTCAACAAAAATCACGCTTCATCCAAAACTCAATTGATCGAATCCAAACTAAGGATCACAATTTTAAACTGTCCCGCCCTGAATAGTGCTATTTCTATTTGAGTCACCCCATCCCGCACCCCACCGTGGAACGTGATAACATATATCTATATTTTACATATTTATTAATATACTCCATATAACAATAATTCAACTCCATTTATATTTTTTAAGTTAATGTAAATTTTAAAAACATAAGTATGATATTTCAACTAATATATATATATATATATATATATATATCCACCTCTTGTGAAAATAATCTTACAAACTTACTTATAAGATTATTTTATCTATTTTTAAATAGAATTCTTAATCTTATATTACATCTTTAAAAATATAATCCTATCTATTATTTTTATAAAATTATTTATTTTATTTAAAATAGATCACCCTGTGCTAGCGGGTCTGGGTGTTTGGAGAGTCGCCCCGTTCCTTTGTCATCTCTAATTTAAACCCCGGACAGGGCAAGTTCAACGGGCTACGAATTTTAACACATTCAATAAGTAACGGTTCTATGAAATATAAGACAACACGTACAATAAATTAAAGTATAACTGATCAACAAATGACTCTTTTACTATTGCACATGCAGATTAATATGACAAGATTTGAGCTGACAGACAGGAAGTTGGATTTATTTTTCCCTCTACAAATCAATTGTTAATATAAGTGATAAATGCTCTTTAACATCATTTTCAATACGTAACAACTACTATTTGAGATTGTAGCACAATAAATTTTAATGTCTGGATATTATTCTATACTGGTCATGTTAGTTACCTGTAGTTCATACGATGTGGCGTAACAGATTTAAAAAAAAAAAAAAAAAAAGTGAGTATTAATTTCTCTGTAAATTTGAAGAATAATTAATTAATAAATCCTAATGCGGACAAAGAGATGAAAATATCGAGGTTTGGAGAGACTACTGATTTTTTGTCGTTATTTTGAAGCCAAATTTTAATTTCATGGAAATGGACATAGTTGTTTGCGAACCTTCCAAGTTCCAACCACATCAGACCTCCATAAATAGCTACAAAATTTTGTGTGTATTTACAGTAGGATAAATAATTTAATATCAAGTATTTTCTTCATGTTTTTATTTTTTAAATAAATATACTTTACGTGAATAACTAAAAAAGAAAAACAAGCATATTTTATATGAATTGAGAAAGTATAATCTAATTTTTGTCATGCTCATAGACAAATAAGATTATATTATGAAAAAATAATTATATATGAAAGAATAGTACTCTCTTCGTCCATCAAAAGTGTGCTCACTTGTTTTTTCTTAAGTTCACAAAAAATATGTTTATTCTATTTAAATAGTTCGCTTTTAAATATTTTTTTTACTTTAAAAACAAGAAGTGAGCACGTTGAATACTATTTTTCATTTTACTTGAGCTATCCCACTTTGTCAGTATTTTTCATTTCATGAATTAATATATTTTATTATATAAACTACGGTAATACAGTCTAATACTTTTTCACCTAGAATATATGTACCGTACTTTTACTTTTTCACAACCACAGCATTTTGTTTTTCTTGAAGAACAATAAAGAAAGACTTTCTAATCATAATTTTGCCTTTTTTTTTTGGAAGTCATTTTCTCTCTCTTGTGCGTGTTTGCTTGTGAGAAATAAATAAAAATTAATCCAACTTCACTCTAATTGGAATTCGCATAGCATTCAAGATTTATTTTCCCTCTATATTTTTTCTGCACTAATAATCATATAATCGCCAGGGTTAACCATAAAAAAATGAAAAGAAAAGATTTGTTATTTACTGTTAATCCCTTTCATCTTGTTTCACCCAAAACGACACCGTTTTAGACCCGGACAGCCGGGACAGGGTCGAAACTGCCTGAGTTCCAACTGGAATAGAAATGTTAAGGGCGTGTTTTGAAACTCTACAAACTGCTTCCAGAATCATTTTTTTTCAAAAGCTTGTGAGAGGGAGCTTTAAAAATAAGTGATTCTAGAAGCAGTTTGTTGAGTTTCAAAACACGCCCTAATGCCCTAAGTTTGTTAGGAGTATTTATTATTTTCAATTATTTAAGTCCATATAATAAAACAAAATAAAATGTTCCATAAAAAATAAATTACATATATATTGAAAAAAAAAAAGAAGAGTTGGAAGTGCGTTTGGAATGCTCAAGTTGACCCTGTACAGCATTCCAGCCTATCAATCAAATTAAAAAAAAAAAATCCACCCACCCAACATGAAACCTACGCCAACTAAATTCTTATTCTCAATCCCCATTTTTGTGTGCAGCATTACAATCCCATGTATATCAATGGAAACCGATACGCCTCTCCGGCCTTCTTTTCCGTCATCATCATCGCCGCCGCCTTCCTCGCCTTCACCCTCTGCGTAACCGCTGAATTCAACAAATCAAAGGTCCGATTTCAATTTTCATCTCTATTATTTGCCTCCTCCAATCTTATTAATTAATTTTTTTTACTGTTTTTTGTATTAGAAAATTGATCTGAGATTAGATGGGAAGCTCTGTTACTTGCCTGCAAGTCCAGCTTTCGGACTCGGAATTGCAGCTTTAATCTCTCTCTCCATTGCCCAAGTCATCGCAACCCTATCCATTTCTTGTAAAGTCGGAAAGCCTACAGTTTCCTGCAGTTTGCTCCTCATCTCCTGGTTAGTTAGTATTCTTTGCTTTCAAGTACAATACGAATACGATTCCCCTTCTTTTTCCCTCTTACCTACCCTTCAACATGATCCAAACACCTTTTTTCCAACAACTAGTGCCGTTAACAAGACTCGACTCAATTTTTGACTCGTCAATGGTCGAGCTCGAACTTCAAATATTTGGCTCGACTAGAATAACAGCTTTAACGATAATTAAGCTAGTTTAGCCAATCACCTCCACATACGATAGAGGGACCAATTTAAAATATTAATAGTAAAAAAATGGACGAAATTGACATACAACATCTTTAATTTGATTGCTTATATATATGATGATGACGTGGCAGGATGAGTTTTGGGGGTTCAGTGATTGTAATAAGTGCAGCTACTAGCATGAGCAGAAGTCAAGCATTTGGACAAGGATGGTTAGATGGAGAATGCTACTTAGTTAAAGATGGAGTCTATGTTGCTTCAGCCATACTGCCCTTGGTAGCCCTCGGCTCAACCTGCGCCCTAGCCATAAGTCGAAACAAAACCGAACCCAACAACACTACGCACTTGCTTCGTTCATAACCGACGAGCCATACATAAATACATACAGAGAAAACACAAGATTGGTATACATCTACTTATTTGTAATAGATTGATTCAAGTGCAACGATACACGATACATATACGGAGTCATGAAATAGTCATCAACATGATCTTCACTCTGTATTTACAACAGCAACACAAGGGGAAGGAGCTTGCAAACAATATAAGTTTGCAGTCCGCTTTTTTGAATGAAAATTCTGAATTTCTATTTCTTTGTTTTCTACTTATTGTCACTAATAAGTAAAGGTAGATTTAGTTATATAAGTATGGGTCAACAAAAACTATAGCTTAGATACTAGTAATCTGAGGCAGGGTTAACTGACAAAAAATATGACCCTGCCCTGTGCCAAAATTATCACCCCTTATTCTTCATAGTCAGCTTATTCCAAAAGTAGAGCGATGAGATGACTTTAGATCGACATCTTTCACCACCAATTGTGTGTCGTGTGTCATCTTTAAATATAACGACCACGGCTTCTGTTACCATAGTTATATCCTCTTCCCCAATTACTATATGGGTTGCGATGCTGCTGACCACGTCCACCTCTGCTTCCATAAGCAAACTGACTTCTTCTTTGAAAATTGCCAAATGTCTAGGATATGATTAAAACAGAAAAATATGTAAGTATCCACCAAAACACTTGTCCAAACAATAGATTAGTATACTACTCAAAAAAAGAAAAGATTAACTAACCTCAGAGTCCAATTTCATTCTCTCAGATAATCGATTCTGCCCATCCCTAACTCCACGTCCAAGAGAATTACAAGAAATGGTGTCGAAGAAGTCATCTTTATTATATGCAGGCTGCACTCAGAAGAGGATATTACAACAAATGTGACCAGTACACATTTCAGTCTCTATTTTTCTACAACTATGAAAAGCATCCAACAATTACAGATGCAGATAAAATCTTTAAAACCTACCTTGGAATCATTATTGGATACCAAGTCAGGGCTATTCTCCCCCGAGTCCTCACTGCTACCTGCATTTTGCATCCACTCTACATTCTCTCGCTGGTTTGCTTTTCCAAGATAACCCCAAACTTCATCTTTCTTAAACTTCTCATTCATTGCTTGAAAATCAAATTCTTCATTAAATTCAAAGGGAGGTTGCAACTGCAAAAGTTCCCAGACAAAACAACTGTTAAAGGAGTTTTATGATCATTACTCAGGGCTCAAAAGCATTTTAATAAGATACGACAAGTAAACTTCCTCCAATAATTTGATAAGCTTGAAACTATTTAAATACCAAACAAATATGACTGATCACTGATATTTGCGCTTGACTGGTAGGTTGTTAAGGGATTTGTGTTTGGACAAACCTACCTAAGGATTTGGAACCATTAACTGCAAATGGGGTTCAGATTGCAGGGAATTTTTGGGTGATTCCAGTTAATCCGTTGAAATTCTTCCAAATGCTTTGGTTTTTAAGAACTGAGCATTAGCAATCTATACCTAAAACCCTTCCAGATCTAGTTATAAAGTACCCCCTTTTTACATGTCTTAACTACATAATTTTAAAAGAGTATTCCACCAAAAGTTGAATATCACTTTTTGAAATTCTGAAAGACCAAATGCCCAGAGCTGAAGAGGCTCCGAATTTGAACACTGAAGAATTTTGAAAAAAGAATCTAAATGTGTTGGCTCCAAATGCAACCTAAAGGCACATGATGAATCAGTGCGAAAAGGACACAGCAAGCATTACCTTTTGTGAAGCTGGTGGCAATGGCAAAAGCGGCGGTTGAGCTGCAGGAGTAGTAACTGGGGATGAGAAATTCTGAGAAATAGAACTCATAGCATCCATATCTTTCTGCTCAGGATAGACATTTTTTGATAGAGATTGTTCGGATAATCTGGGCTGTGACAGGTTTGGAGTTAGCTGTACTTGTTGGCTTAATGAGGAACCTGATATTAGATTTGAAACAGATGATGAGGAATATGGTAATAATTGAACAGGAAGAGAAGGTGCAGGGTCTGGAACAGCTTTATTAGCAACTTGAGGTTCAATGCTGCTTGCATTCTGGTAGGGTAACGTAAAAGGAAGGGTCAACCCATTCGAATTTATTAATGTAGAACGGTGAAGGGTCTGAGATGAATTTGCTGGAAGTGAATCAACAGAAGGCAAGGCCAGTTGTTCAGAAGTTAAGGGTGGTGTAGCATTTAAACAAAAAGAACTAGGAGTTGCAAGTGAATGTCTGAGGGGAACATTATGGGACATATTTGTCACTGGCATGGTTGTAGCTGCCTGATTCTGAAAGGGATACAACGTAGAAGTTGACAATGAGGGCTGTTGAGTACCAACAATATTCCCTGATGCTCCACTGTATCCTGGGCCTGGCCATTGTGTTGGCATGCCATAAGATGGTGCAGTAGTCTGTGTTAGCTGAGAAGGACCCCATAAACCCTCCTGAGATCCGGAGTTATGAGAAGGCGATATGCCCGAGTAGGATTTTGCAATCGAAGCAGAGGGCTCACTGTACAAGCTAGATTCTGTCAAAGATCCTCCAATAACTGGCATTGATTTTGATGGACTGGAGGTTGCCATGTGATAGTTTGACTGCATATGAGTCATTAAGTCAAATATGGAGTCCAGGGCCATTTCATTTAACGGAACACTAGTAATAACTAATAACAAACTGGAAAAAATTCTAACTACCTGAATTATTGCAGGATCATTGTATATTGGCTCCTCCTTTTGAAGTGTTGAGTTATTTATAACTTTTAAATCCTGCAGTGCAACACAGGGAGTATACAAATTCATGTAAAGAATAAATATCAGCATCCACATATATATTTGCAGTTCAGCTGATGCATGATATTGAAATAAAACCTTTCTTCCAGAATATTTACCAACTTGCTTTTATGTTCGTAGTATTCTAATAATACAGTATAGTATACTGGTAATGCAGATATAGTCACTACACGATTCAATATCATGGCAACAGATTAAAACACACAATATATTTTGTCTATTTCAAAATGGTCAAGGGTAAGTATTAATAAAGAGGCTTAAGACAGCCGTGCTTGGTAAATCATAGCTCAAACTTCATCACAGGACACAGTGATTAATAGTCTAAGGTATTTCAAACAAAACAAAAAAAGTCAAGGGAAAATTCATCCATTTTCATTGTGTGTACGTCATATATATATATATATGTGTGTGTGTGTGTGTGTGTCTAATAACACCTCTATAAAATGAGTTCAAATAGGATTGATGTATGCCACAAGGTGATATTTGGCAAGTAGCTAAGGAGACAAACAGGTTCCGATAGAGTGGCAGCAACGTGTCCCATGTTCAACAAGCTCTATGGCTTTACAGTTAGCTATACTTATCAATTAAATGAGTTAACTTATGGCATAATCATGGTGGTGGATTTGCCTCAAGTTCACCAAGGTAAGCAAAAAAAATAAATCATCAAAAAAGTTCTCACATGAGATTACTCCATTTTTTTAAACCAACAAAAAAATCTTTATAAATCAATTACATATAGCATTATATGCACAGTTACATTTAACATTACCCAATCTGGAACAGCACAGTTCAAGAGACTGAGAATGGAACACGAGAATGAAGAGATAAGGCACAAAGGGAATTATAACACAAATGATATTGTCAAAGCTGATAGTGCCATATGGAACAAAGTTCTGATATTGTAGTATAACATACACATTATATCAACTAACGAGCAACGAGTCCAGACCAGAAAACTAATAAAAATAAGATAATACAGTATAAAATAGGGTAACAGAGCTTCAAATTAGGCCCTGATGGGTCTATTAGCAGACTTACTTTTATGTCACTGCCACGAAATAGGATATATTCATAGACCTTGTCGCCTGGAGGAACTTCTTGCCCATTGTTCCTTCTACCCTCGGTTCCATATGATCTCACTGCAACAATATCAGTTCAGTTCAATTCAATCAATAATTCTTTTTATCAGAAACATTGTCTTTAAAAGCAGGAATGAGCAGAACAGCATTTCACAAAAATAAACTCAATTGTATTTTTTTTTCTGCAAGTCCCATAATCTTTTCATCATGCTTCTCAGATACAACAAAGTTTGTGGATAAAAAAGAAACGGACAGGAGCAGCAACCATCAGTAGATGGAAGGTGCATGAATAGAAACAAACACAAAGAATAGTAGAGCCACATAAGCATGCACGTGGTTTTGCTTGGCATATACACTTCGTGATGTTTTATCTCATCCTGCAATCACTACAATGTAACAGTTCAATTCCAATTGAA
This sequence comes from Galeopsis tetrahit, assembly GCA_963675135.1. Taxonomy (NCBI): domain Eukaryota; kingdom Viridiplantae; phylum Streptophyta; class Magnoliopsida; order Lamiales; family Lamiaceae; genus Galeopsis; species Galeopsis tetrahit. Next base: position 11,176,975 of record OY776125.1, on the reverse strand, counting down.
ACAGTACCTGCATTAGTATGAAACTTTATAAACGCTACTATGAACTTCCAATCGGACTAAACACCGCTGAAGTCGCGTTTCAATACATGAAAAATGAAATTTCCACATACAAGTGAACAGAGAAAAGGCACAGAAGCAACAATGGTACAAATTTGTAACAAACCGAACTAGCAAAACATGCACATAACAACTTATAATCGGGAAAATGGCGGAAAAAGAGAGAGAGAGAACGACGAAATCACCGTCTTTGAGGCCGAAGGTGGAGTCTATGGGATTGAGGTAGTAGAGAACGCCCTCGTAACGAATCTCGGACTTTGACGTGACGCTTATGAAGCTTCCGACGAAGGAGTCCGCCGACATCGATGAAGAAGGTGGCGTATTGTTGTTGTTACTAGAAGGTTCTGTCCCCATTGATCCGAATGTATTTACCCTAAAAACGAAATCACCTTGAAAACAGAGATAAATCGGAAGGAACAAGAAGATGAAATTCTGATTTGATTTACAATTTTTGATTAGGGCGCCCTTGTATCGTCAGTGTGTGTGAAACGACAACCGAAGAAAAGTAGTTTCGACTTTCGATGGATACAGAATTTAAGGGGGAAGTTTTGGGTTCGACCTTTTTGTAAGTTTCTATTTCACCCCTCTTATTTTATGTAAATTACATCTTCCACCCTATTATTACTCCCTCGTCCCATATTAACTTTCATAGGTAGGTGGACACGTAAATTAAGAAAATGTAATAATTAGTAGAGTTTTGAGGGTTATTTTGTAAAAATTTATGTATAAAGTAAAGAATGAGTTGATTTTTGTGTATGTGTGGAGAAAAAGTAATGACATTTGTGTAAAATTGAGGATATTCTAAGGGGGGAGTTTATAAAGGGTTTTTCATTTTAAGGGTGTGAAAGTTATTGTGGGACGTCCCGAAAATGAAAGTGTGAAAGTTATTGTGGGACGGAGGAGTATTACTTTATTTGCACACTAGAAGTGTAGAAGTATGTTTATATCTTTGGACACATATTTTAAGAAAAAATAGATAAAATAAGGGTGTTGTGAAAATTATTTGGTGGACAAACAAGCAAAAAAAAGTGACAAAAAGGTAAAAAAAAATGATCATGCTTTTGGTGGATGGGGAATATTTTTTTTCAAAGCTACCAAATTTTAGATTTTTTTTTTTTTTAAAGAACTTTGGACAAGAAGACAAAATTTTGGAATTTCTTCCAATTTGTTTAGTACTTTGTTATCAAATCGAGGCTCTATAAATTTGTGTTTTAATTAAAACATGTTTTGTACACTTGTGAGTTGTGATTCAATAAAATTCAAGTAGATTTTCGGCAATTTGAGAGACAAGTCTTATATCCATTTGTTTGTCTCTCTCTTAACTCGTCATTTCAATACCGTATTTTGTCTATTTCATATGTCACAATTCTGTAAATTTGAATTTTAGTGGACTATATTAATTTTCACTTGTGTATTTCGAAATTTTCATTAGCTCTTACTTGTTATAGGTGTTTTGTTGTCCTAAATCATGTATACACCCAACGACAATGTTTGTGTAATTCCAGACCATTATAATATCGCTTGTGCTCGAATTCCATCCACTCAATCAAAGCAAGTTGGGTTATTTGCAGGTGTTATGGTTTTTAGATTTTAAACAATAACAAATTCTCGCATATAATTGAGTGCATGTCTTATAATGCAATACTGTGTGAAACACTATAGCCTTTTAAACAATTGTAACACTGCACATCTTATAACCAGTGACAGATCTCATGATTTAGAAATTGGGGATATGATCAAGTGATAATTTAAAGTGTATACAATTAATTAAATATGTGAATAAATAAAAATATTACATAAAGTCAACTAAAACTAAAGTTACAAATGGATCTGACGATTTTTTTTGTTGTTTAAACGATTCATTACATCATTATTGATAAATTTTATTTAATAATTAACCACACACCTTATTTTGCAAGCTATTTCAAATATAATAGGTCATTTTTAAGTAATCACTTTTATATTGATTATGATCAATTTGAAATCCACTTTAAATAAAATCTCTATAAAATACTTAATTTTGAAGACTAATCCTTTATCAATCACATATTCATTTCTTTAAAATTTAAACATTTAACTAACATCCCTAAATGTTTGCTAAAAATTTGAAAATACTAAAAGCACCCTTCTCATATTAAAATTTCTTAGTGAGAGAGAGACAAAAAAATAGAATATTTTTTTTTGGTATATTTCAATTGTGAGAAGGTTAGAATTTCTTAGTGGGAGAGATTAGAATTTCTTGGTGGGAGAGAGAGAAAAAAAAAAGAAAATTTTCAGCATTAATTGTAGAATATTAAAATTAGAGGTACAGTTGTAACCCATGTCCCTTCTGCGTCTACAATATATAAATTACAATGTAAAAGCATTATTATTTGGCTTTGAGCGTTAAACTATAAAAATGTATGTCGTATACTGCATTACCAAACATCTTATAATAGGATAATTTGTCTTTATAATAATGTAATACTACATTAACACATTATTAGGTGAAAGACAATGTAATGTGGTTATTCCAACACAAAGCCATAAAATATTAGTACTCTGCAGTACATTGCTTTTAAACAGTAGTATAATGCATGCAATATTTACATTTTAGTGTTACTTTTCCGCCTGCAACGTATATGAAAAAAAAAACGCAAATTCCGTATCTCTGAACCTTGATCGGTCCTCTGCCAATTTCATGATATACACCAAACCCTAAACCCAAATCTTCTCATAATTTCCCACCATTGGCCGGAATTACGTTTAATTTGGACGAAGATCGATCCGAGATACTTCATCAATTTTAATCATCTTCAAGCTGGAGCAACTAAAAACAATCGGGCGGGAGCTCGCGATGGGCTCCCAAGGAGGATTCGGGCAATCAAGAGAGTTCTCGGACCTCATTAAATCCATCGGCGAGTCCCGATCCAAAACAGAGGAAGATCGCATTGTATTACGCGAAGTCGAGACCCTGAAAACTAGGTTAATGGACCCAAATACGCCCAAATACAAACTTAAGGAGTACATAATCCGCCTCCTCTACGTCGAGATGCTAGGCCACGATGCGTCATTTGGATACATTCACGCTGTGAAGATGACGCATGATGAGAACTTACTGTTGAAAAGGACTGGATACTTGGCGGTGACTTTGTTTCTGAATGAGGACCATGATTTGATTATTTTAATCGTTAACACTATACAGAAGGACTTGAAGAGCGATAATTATCTGGTGGTTTGTGCCGCTTTGAATGCTGTGTGTAGGTTGATTAATGAGGAGACTATTCCAGCGGTTTTGCCGCAGGTAGTGGAGTTATTGGGGCATCAGAAGGAGGCGGTGAGGAGGAAAGCTGTGATGGCGCTTCACCGGTTTTATCTGAGGGCCCCTGCTTCGGTTTCCCATCTCATTTCCAATTTCCGCAAGGTGCGCATTCTCCATTTGTTGACGGAAACTGGGGTATATAGATTTAAAGACTTATAATTAATTAATACAACTTCAGAAATGATATCATTCTTGCTCATATGATTGCAACTTCTTCTTTAGTAATTTAGCGATAGGACGGTGACTTATGTGGCTGTGCCGTATATTGATGGGAAAGTTATAAAATTGGGTACCGAATATTTGTAATTCCACAGGGTGACTCAGTTTATGCTGTAACTAACATGCACGTAGCTATATGCTTTATAAAAAGTCTAAAATCATGTGATAACTTGCTGCATTTTAGAAGCTCAGTATAAATTCAGGATAGTGCTTAGAGAAATGATTGGATTGTGATTCAAGCTCATGGGGCTACTTAAAGTGATTAGGGATCTCAAACAATGGATGCAGTAGGAATATTTAAATAACTTGTTAGATTTATGCTTTTTATTTACTTGTAGATCTAGGCTTTTTGTGCACAAAAGGAAATTAGTTTTTTGAGTTGTAGAAGTTATCATTTCTTTCTCCTCACTAAATAATTTTGTTGCAGAAACTTTGCGATAATGATCCTGGGGTTATGGGTGCTACGCTTTGTCCGCTTTCTGATCTTATAGCGGTTGATGCTGATAAGTATAAGGACCTGGTGGTTAGTTTTGTAAATATTCTTAAGCAAATAGCTGAACGCAGATTACCAAAGAGTTATGACTACCATCAGATGCCAGCTCCATTCATTCAGGTTTCTCCTTCACCTCTTAAGTATTCAATTAGAATATTAAAGTCGTAATGTTTTAGTGCTAGATTACAATAAGAGTTGGAGATATCTTGTCCATCAGATGATAAATTTAGGTGGGATTGTATATTTTTTAGGCTTGTGTTTTCATAGTGTAATCATGAGGCTGCTTTTGATTTCATATGTAATATAGGCCTTTTTTTTTCTTGAGTAGATGAGTGAACCCTGAAAGCCCTCCCTCTGGTACCTATATCTACTCGATATATTGTAAATATGAAGGCCAACGTTAGATGCACAACTCTGGGAATGTGAATGACTAAATAGATGTAGCCTCTTAGATGCAAAGATGATTGCCTAAATTCAGATATTTGCTCTCTTTTTTCATTCTTTCTGTGTCCCTTGGTTTTGACAGATCAAATTGTTGAAAATTCTGACCCTTTTGGGCACTGGTGACAGAAAGGCCAGTGAACAGATGTACACAATTGTCGGTGACATAATGAGAAAATGTGACTCAGCCACTAATATTGGGAATGCCATTCTTTATGAATGCATCTGCTGTGTTTCATCATTACACCCTAACCCCAAGTTGCTTGAAGCTGCTGCTGACGCCATTTCAAAGTTTCTGAAAGTCTGTATTCTGCAACTTAGTGAAATATTCTTGAAATAAAAAAAATTATGGCAATTGACAATGACACTAACAAGATTTGTAACGATGGTCAGAGTGACAGCCACAACCTGAAGTATCTTGGTATTGATGCTCTTAGTCGACTGATAAAGATAAACCCAGAAATAGCTGAGCAGCACCAACTGGCTGTCATTGATTGCTTAGAGGTGAGATATGTTGTTTAATTGTTTTAAAATTGGAAGAAAATGGTTTTCTGATTTGTCATTGACAGATGTGGTTGCATTTATGTTTCTTGTCAGTCATGGCTTAATGCCTCTGATACAGTCTTTTATGACTCATACATGTACTATCTGTCCTAGAGGATCTTGCATAAGGGTGAACTTATCATGATTGATCAATTGTTGCTCTTCAGACTGTGATACTTGCATTAATAAGAGTTTTATCTTAGATGATAAAGCTTGAATTTTAGCTCTACATTATATCATTAGGGTTGGTTAGATCTGGTAGTAATACTGATGATTGATTTGGTCTTTCATCTAATCTCTTTCAACATTTTCTGCCATGATTTGCAGGATCCAGACGATACCCTAAAGCGCAAAACATTTGAACTGCTTTATAAAATGACCAAGTCATCAAATGTAGAAGTAATTGTGGACCGTATGATTGAGTACATGATGAGCATTATAGACACACATTACAAAACTGAAATTGCATCCAGATGCGTTGAACTTGCTGAACAATTTGCTCCAAGCAATCAATGGTTTATACAGGTTAGCTTACGTTGTTCTATTATTGTTCATTATGTTAACATTATACTGGAGGAGCTTTTTGACAGGAGCTTTGGACTTTCTATACTTCTAACCATGTTTTTTATTTGTCAGACCATGAATAAAGTATTTGAGAACGCAGGAGACCTCGTGAATGTTAAAGTTGCTCATAACTTGATGCGGTTGATTGCTGAAGGATTTGGAGAGGATGATGGCACTGCAGATAGTCAGCTTAGATCATCTGCTGTATGTTCTCTTTTGGCATCTGCATTTTTATCCTGTCAACATATTTGGTCTCACTTCATTTAAATATTATTTATTTTTTGACACCATTAGCTGCTCTTTGAAGTCTGTTTTGTTGTGCTAGCTTAATTTATTATTTTCGGGTTTGCAGTATATTATATTTCTACCACTTTTGTGGTTTCTGCTGCTGACAAAGAGAATAAATTTCTTCTTTGAGAATGACACATGAAGATTTTACACAGAAAAATAACAATGTTCTTCTGTGTTTTTTAAGAAGATCACATATCCCATTGTCTCTAATTAGCTAGAAATGCTGCTGACGTAGTCTTTAGAGTTTAGATGTTGACTAACTTATTATCATTACTCAGTTAAACATTTTTGCTAGTTTACTTGGTCCTGTCACCTGGGTCACATATTTTTGGGAGAAGAGAGATGAGTAGGCTAGTCGATTAGTCATTTCATTTGTTTCTAATCCTAATTGTTTTTGAAACCTTGAGAAACTCAAGGCCAATTCCGTGGGAAATCGGGAGGGAACTTTTCATTTGCCTATTCAACTTCTAACGCAAAATAACTGCAGTGAAAATTATGCAGTGTGGCAGGTTGATTGAGGCATGAGAAAATCATCAGAGTGTGAAGCTTTGATGAATTGTTGGATTTTAACCTAATGTACAAGTCAAAATGCTACTGAATGGCTCAAATGGTCTACTTCGTAGCCCTATTTTATGTCCAGATATTCTATTATTCACACGAAGGTGTATGTTTTTTTATATTATTTCTTGTTACAACTTACAAATAAAACCAGGGTATATTGATACCCCATTTCTGGTATCTGGGGATTGAAGATGTGATTTCATTAATTAGTCAGTGATACTGGAGTGGCTAGTATCGATTAGTGAACCTTTTTGGATGTTTTTATTTTTCTGTTAAATGGTGTTAATGTGAATTTCAAGATACACTTCTCTCATGCTGCACATGAGAATTGGTGTGTAATCTGATTCTTGACTTATGACTTGATTATGTATATCCTATCTTAGCTCCATAGAGCTTGGATACTTTTGCTGCCATTGTTGTTTTACACACACTTTGACTTTACCTTTTCCCTCGCAAAAATCCATATTAGTGCTGTTTGATATCCTTTTTGTGTGCGGTTCTTTGCATTTAATGGATGAAATTCAGGTTGTGCTAATTTTAGCACTTATAACTACAATCCGGAAAAATATGCTGGGTGCAGGTGGAGTCGTATCTTCGAATTATGGGAGAGCCGAAACTTCCATCTGCCTTTCTTCAAGTATGTTATATCACATCTGGGCTTACTTCTTTTCTCTTATTATATGTTTTAGTATTTAGTTAGTCATCAAATTCCATCCCCTTCCTAACTCCCATGTTCAGTTCTGTCTTTGCTTTTACTCTCTCTCTCTCTCTCTCTCTCTCTCTCTCTATAACTTGTTTGCTTGGGGTCACACCATTTTCCAGGTAATTTGCTGGGTCCTCGGAGAATATGGGACTGCAGATGGGAAGTATTCTGCCTCATATATCACTGGAAAGTTGTCTGATGTGGCAGAGGCACATTCAACAGATGATACAGTGAAAGTAGGTAGTATTTAGTTTGCCAATGTGTACATGATGTTGTATCACTTGTATGTTGCTACCATACTTTAGCATCTAAATATCACATGTTCTTTATGTCCTAAACAATCGTGCATATCTGTTTTATTACTACTTTTGATCTAATTACTTGTTCATGTTATTCATGTTAAAACTGCAATTAATCATTAGAAAAATTGACTTTGTTAACAACAAAATAATTCACATATGCTGCCTGTTAAATGCAAGTCATTATTAGTTTTATAATTAATGTAGTGCTTTATATGAAAAGTGAAGCAACTGAAATTAATCACCCAGTTTGCATGGAAACTGAGATTACTAAGGCAATCATAATAATAGCCTAAATTTCGTGCTCTGAGTCCCCTCTAGTCAAGTTTATCCTTTCATAGTGTCATAATGACATGATGGGGGTAGTAAGGGGGGTGGGGTGAAATGTGTTTATAATCATTGATTTATGGTTACAAGGAACTGGTAAAACCATAGTAACATTAAATTACAAACATGAAATGCCAGGAAATTGAATATCACAATTACAAACCATTATTTGAGTTATTCGACTTTTTCACTGACGTAAAATTTGGTCTTTTGTAATTTCATTTTTTGCTGCTTGTTTGAAGGCATACACAGTAGCAGCACTTATGAAGATATATTCATTTGAGATAGCAGCTGGGAGAATAGTGGACATACTACCTGAGGTACTCATTTAAGATTATGTGCTAGGTTTGACATTTTTCTCCTTCATTGGTGGTTTGGATGATAATATCTGCTAGTCTGTTGAAATATTCTTCTCCAAAGTCCTGCTCTGTGATTATTAGAACAAATAGAAAGATTTTCATACTGGTCACATCTTACTTGCTACTTGCCACAGTGCCAATCACTGATAGACGAAATGTTAGCATCCCACTCAACAGACCTTCAGCAGCGTGCCTATCAGCTTCAAGCAATCCTCAATTTAGATGCCCACGGTCTTAAGCAAATAATGCCAATGGATTCTACATGTGAAGAAGTTGAGGTAATAATTTCGTTCAGAACAAAATGTAGGTTAAAATTGGATCCACCCAGAGTTAATTTCAAATCCAAAAAGTTAGTTCAGAAAAAAAAAGAGATTTCATGTCAATATCAAACCAAAAAACCACCGATTGTTCGCTCGTATTGATTTCATATGCATCCTCTCAGTCAATTCAGATGCAACATCAGTTCATTTAATACCTACTATTGGCCCTGAAATGGCTAGCTCACTGTTTACTTGATATGTACTGAATATGAACTTGTGCGTTTTACTTGTGCACGAGCTTGTCTTTGGTTCATTTGTGTCAATACATATGCCATTCTCTCACCTTTCCTAAAATAGCATTTACAAGCACTTGCTGATGCCTAGAATGTTATTTATTATGTCTTTAGGAATATTCTTATGGTTCATTGTATTATAATTGATCTACTTATTAGGGTCGTTCTTCGTGAAACATATCAACTTATGCAGATTGACAAAAATCTTCCATTTCTTGCTGGTTACATCCAAGAATCAATTGAAAAAGGTGCTCAGCCTTATATCCCTGAGAATGAGCGCCTTGGAATGCCAAGTATTAGCAATTTCAAAAGTCAGGAAGATGATGAATCGTCCACACATGCTCTTAGGTTTGAGGCGTACGAGTTACCTAAACCTCCATCCTCCACTCAGCTTGCTCCCATCCCAGAGCCATCATATTCTGCTGATATCTTCCACCCATCTGCTTCTGATACTGGGCCATCAGAACTCAAGCTACGACTTGATGGGGTTCAGAAAAAATGGGGTCGCCCTACTTACCCCTCTCCAGCACCATCTACTTCAACCATGAAGATTCAGAATGAGACAACTCAACGTGATTCAGTAACCAATACAGATCCAAAAACACGTGGAATGTCTTATGATTCAAGAAATCAGCAAGTGGAGATTTCACCTGAAAAACAAAAGCTGGCCGCTTCACTCTTTGGCGGTCTATCAAAATCTGAGAGCAAACAGCCTTCTTCTAGCCAGAGGATTTCAAGAACTCGTTCAGACAAGGCTACAGCTTCTCATAAAGCTGCTGTAATAACATCCCAGCCACCTCCGGACTTGTTGGACCTGGGTGAACCGTCTATTACCAGTTCAGTGCCATCAATAGATCCTTTCATGCAATTAGAAAGTCTTGTTGATCTCACACAAGGCACAACTTCAGTAAGTGCTGGTGGAGGTGGTGCAACTGACCCCTCCAATTTCATGTCACTTTTTTCAGACATGTCGTTAAATGTTCAGAGTCACGATGCCAATAGAAATGGTGTTGGGGGGAGTACAGTTGAAAAACTAGTGCAACAACCGAACAAGGGGCCAAATTTGAAGGAAGCTTTAGAGAAAGACTCACTGGTGAGACAAATGGGTGTAACACCATCAGGTCAGAATCCCAACTTATTTAAGAACTTGCATGGCTAGATTTTTGTGGGCAATCATCGCTGTGGTGTTTATCCTCCGCCTGAGATATAATCTACCACCGGAACCAGCAAGAATTTGTAAGCTGAAATCTGTAGAAACAGTGGCCGTGGTGGCAGTATCAGGTGTACTTGCTGAGACAGGAAATTCCTGTATGTGTATATTCCAGCCGGATAGATACTTATTTTATTGTGCATGCCAAAATTTTGAAACATCAAGAGAAATTTATTTCAGAGGCATATTATTTTTCTGATTTTGTATTTTATTTCTATTATATCAAATGTATAATTAATGGATTTCACCTAGTATTATATTTATCCTTCGTTTGAACAGAATCCACTTTTTATTTTTATTGATAGATATAACTAACTTTTAAGTGTTATATATATTATTTATGGTCAAGGAGTCAACATACGACTTGTTGACCAGTCAACCATTCAATGAAGAATAGTCAAAGTCGTCGAGTCAAGTCAGCAATGAAGAAGATGAATTGTTTAAAGAGATTTAATAACCTCAGGGAGGCGAGCAAAACCAACCTTTGAAGTCAAGTCAACAGGTTTAAATAAAGAATATATATGTGCGAGCAATATATTTTTTGTTCGGAAAATAAGAGTGTTTAGAGGTAACCTTATAGAAGATTATATTGTGAAGATAAGATGGTCGCCAATACCATGCTCGCACGGAGAATCAAGAGATATTATGGTTACTTTCAGAAGATCTCAGGCAAGTTGTTCGCCTAGATGTCCGAGTCAGTTTGAGCGAGCAGTAGCGAACAACGAACCATAGGTTTACAACTTTAGAGTGTTACAGGTTAAAGGCGATTTAGTGAAGGTGATCGGCGAGGAGCACCGTAGTAGATATGATATATAATGGATGTTTTCAAAAGCATTTAATACAAAGTAGCTGCATTAAATGCATGTAATGATCATATTAATAGCAACTGTATTTCAATTAATAGGTGGATTAATGCTGAGCTGCCAGCAATTAATTACATACAAATGTAACCTAGTATATAAAGCCATTGAAGGTTGAATCAAATACATATTCCAACTTTCCAATAAAAAGATTACATGTTTTTGATTACTTTCTCTCTAAGTCTTCAAAGCTTTTTCAAGAACACAAACTCTAGTTAAATTATTATGTTTGTATACATTTGTTTAATACATTCCAACAAATGTAACCTAGTATATAAAGCCATTGAAGGTTGAATCAAATACATATTCCAACTTTCCAATAAAAAGATTACATGTTTTTGATTACTTTCTCTCTAAGTCTTCAAAGCTTTTTCAAGAACACAAACTCTAGTTAAATTATTATGTTTGTATACATTTGTTTAATACATTCCAACAGAAATCGTTACAACATTAAGTTCTACATTACATTTAAAATTTTCACAATTTGAATTGATAATTACCATATTTTTAGCACTAAATTCATAAGGCCACATATAAATGACCCACCACATATTATGTGTTCACTTCCCACCCAATATATATTTTGAATCAATGGGTAAAAAGACTATATTGCCCATGTATGCTGAGTTCACCCCACCCATAAACAAAACAAAAAATAGTTTTTTTACATTTCTCTCACCCGAAATATAGTATTTCTTTGTAATTGATTTTTTTCATGTTATTATTGTTTTATTTGATTGTATTATTGCATGATCGTGTAGTTGTAATGAATATATGTGTAGTGTTCTTCGTTTTCGAGTTTTTTTTTAATAAAAATCGTGTTTTGCAAAAACTCAGCACTGGTTCGCCGAATTTTGTGAGATTTTTCGGAAAAAAGTTCCACGTTTTGAATCAAAACTCGGCAAACTAGTGCTGAATCAAAACATGGAAAAGTTGGCCGAGTTTTGATTCAAAACGTGAATTTTTTTTCCGAAAAATCTCACAAAATTCGGCGAACCAGTGCTGAGTTTTTGCAAAACGCGATTTTTGTAAAAAAAAAAAACTCGGAAACGAAATACACTACACATATATTGAGTAGTGAGTGCGAAATCGAACCATGGTGAAGAGAAATCCGAAAAAGGGGGTGAGGTAGGAGGGTAATTTTGGAAAATAAGAGGTGGGTGAACTCATATGTGAGGGGGTGAAGACATTTTAGGGGTGAACACATAATAATTGGGGGGCATTTATCCGTGGCCCAATTCATAAAATTCAACAATTCTATTTATTGGGCCATATGGCCCATCTAAGATTCTTCTGAAAGCCCAATCCATATATTCCTTCCTCCCGCTTCTTTCCCTCTCTCAATTTCCCTGCGCTTTTGAAAATTTACCAACACTACTGCTACGCCTACGATATCTGAATTTCATTTCTAGAAAAAAGAGAGGGGAAAATGGAAAATAGCGCGCAGATTCCTGGACAGAGGCAAGTGAATTTGAAGAAAACGTTTAATCGCGGCTTGCGCTGCTTGCTAACTGCTTGTTCCGGCGAGGTGAGAGTTTGTTCCTCCGTCGAATAGATCTCGCATTTTATAATGTTGATGAAATAATAATTTATACTAATTTTTTCAATTAGCGTTGTTGTAATTATTTTTTATTTCCCTTCATGAAGGAATTCCGTCAAGCTTTTCCGAGTTGTACTTCTGCTGAGCAGGAACGCCTACACCGGTGCTTTGTTCAGGTGAATTTAAAGGTTTCTCTGTTTTTTGTATACCTTTATTAATGTAAAATTTCATTTTATTATTTGATTGAAAATTCAATGGGAGATTTTGTGAAATTTAGGTAGAAAGTAATGATTTTTTTCCCTGTGCGACTGGAGATATGCGTCTTATGCTCATGGACGGGAAGCTGTGTTTTGTGCATGACTTTTTGATCATTTATTTGAATGGAAAATGGATACCGAGTGAGCATGTGAATTTTGAATTTCTGACGAGTAATTGAGGATAAAAAGCTTTATTATGTGTTTTTTTTTTTCTGTAAATGTTTATATCCTTGGAATATGCAATTAAGTATTTGCTTCTCATATGTGAATGGGGAAAAGGCACATTTTAAGAGTTCAAACCCTAGCATCCATCTGAAAGTTGTATTCAATATTGATTTAACAATAAAGCACTATCATCAAATGAAGCACATAATTGAGGAAGAAAAATTATTATTTTGAGAAAAAATACCATGGTAGCAAGAGAAAGCAAAAGCATCTATAAGAGAAGTCTGCTTTTCTCTGCTTCCTGTTCCAGGCTTGTAAGTTATGCAACAAATAAACCAGCTCTTTGAATATTTCATCAGCATCTTACAGAAGCCTGTTGGCTAATCCAATACATTGGCAATTGCCATGAGAACTCATGCATAATTTTGTCCCCATTTCATTATGTAACAGTCCCTAAAGACCAATGTGTACCTCCTTCATGAAATCTTACCGTTTCATCTTTATGCTTCCATATATTTCAGGTTATTTCTTCTTTGCACGAAGATATCCAGGTACACATTAGTGGACATTCATTGGGCTTCTCTCATTTATACTAAACAGCTGCATACATTTCCTGATTGATGTCATGTTTCTACAGCTTTGGTGTTTTTAATGCTACCTGCAAAATATATTTTCTCTTTTGGGCACCATTACGATCCGTGAGTGTGTTCAAAGGAGGAGTGTCTTTGTCAAATGCTCTTGCATTCATACAAGCTTGCCATTGCTATGTACTAATCCTTGGCCATGCCAAACCATTTATATTACTACATTCATGAGAATAATATGTATGCCTTCTGTAGTTGAATTTCACCTGCTGTCTCATTATTTAGGTTATGCCTGCATATTTTTTTCTTGATTATTTTTCTATTTCTTGTTAAAATATTTCTGAAGAGTGAGGAGGAGATTGTGTTTTCTGTAATGCAGTGTTTTAACTAATAAACGTAAAATATAGTGCTATATTGACCAGTGGATAAACTGATGTAAATATTTCCTTGTACTATGATATTTCAGTAAAGCTCACCAACTTCCTTACATTTTTCATAATAATATTTTCATCTAATGTTCTATATCTTGCTTGTTGAATCAACAATAGTGACACTAGCTTTTCTCAAGTTTTGCAGGAGCAATTTGAGTCATTATTTCTCGAGACACAGGTAATTCCCAAAGATATTTAGTGTAATAAATTAGATTGCCAATGTTGGGATGCTGCAGCTTGATAAGATTAATATCCATCTTCAGTCCTCCAAATTCTTTCACAATTTTGTGTGCACATCATGACGATCTATATTCATTCCCTTATTGCTGATTAAAACAATTGTGTTATTTTCACTGTTGTAAGACATGAATATCTTAGCATATGTGATAGCTGTTTACAGAAATTAGTGTTCTCTTTCCATAGGCAGGAAGTATTCTTGACAGTGTAGAAGAGCTAGTGGAAGAACACACACTGGATCCACTACGTTCGGAGAAGTATGCCTCTATATCTACTAAGTAACTAAATTACTTTTTAAATATGAAGCTCGGCTTAACTAATTGAAAATTTATATGGCTACATTTGCATAATAAAGAACCCTTTTGTGCAATAATAAAAGCGTTTATAACTCTATATAAATATATCTTGCCTTGTTAGACTTTTAACTCTTTTGTAAGGAGTATTTTATATCTATCTAAACTTAGAGTGAACTGCAGGAGTAATGTAGGAGAAACGGCTGAAAATTTGTCTGAAGCCAAGAAAAATGAGCTCATCCATCTTAAGGGGCTATTGGAGAAGGTGAGCCCAATGGACTAGATTTTGGTACATGTTTGAACTCAAAAGACATTAAGTTGCTATACCAAATGGACTAGATTTCATAATTTCTTCTATTCTTTTTGGATGTCACTCAAAATCCAAGTTGCTACATATTTGCATGTTGCCTCCCAGTTAACTTAGGAGGCAACTCTATGATTCATCAATATATTTTTATACCGAGCACCCACCTCCTTTCCATCTGAAGTTCATTATTTTTGTGTTGTGTTTTGTTGTATGTTTGTGCGCCATGCACTTTTATCTTTCTCTCCATTGTATCAAAACGTTTTCCCGCTCATCAGTTCTTTTGTCCTTGATAAATCCTTATTAGGCCGAAGAACAAAATCGTAAAATGAAAGCACGTGTTGAGCTCCTCAAAAAAGAAAAACAAGACTTCTCCGGAGCAGCTAATTGTGTTAATGAGGTTAGCATTTCGGTTTATTTTTGCTTCACAAGCTTTACCTGGGTTGCTAAACTAATTGTCCTTTTCCTTATACAGTTAAGGGCCGGAATTGCGAACTATGAAAATGGCTACCGTACAAAGCTTGTTCATGTTACACGTATCCCCGAGACGGGCTTTGGCCCATAGGCATTTGTTATTATTTCCTTATTTTCTGTAAGTTTCTTTGACATTATCCCATTGCTTCCTCCATGGTTACTAAAATGACATTCCACATATTCAGGTTTAATAGTAATACCCGTCTATTTTCTTGCCTCTCTTCAAGTCTCTTAACTTATCAATTGCTTCTCTAATTCCTTAATTAAAACTATACTCCATCTAAAATAACATACATTCATGCATATAGCTTTAAAATTATGTTGATTGAACAAGAGTATTACTATTAGCCTAATTTAGTTTAGATTTAGATGCAATTTCCAAATCCGCACCTGCCCCATAATATATACTCCCTTCGTCCCGGTGAAAGCTACTCATGAGCTTTGGGTACGGAGGTTAAGAAATATGAGAGAATAATATAATGAAATGTGAGGGGTAGTTGTTTCAAAAAATGGGATGGATAGCTTTCATTGGGACAACGTAAAAGGAAAGTTGTGTAGCTTCAATAGGGAGTATATATATATCATGACTGTTCATGACATGACATAAAGTGATATTACATGATGAAGTTGTGAGCATCTTATTTGTATTGGAGTACTATTATATGGCTAGGCCCAATGTCCTTTCATGCGTACGATAACATGCACATTACATGATTAAGGAGCGACACATGGTGCATCTAAAGAGGCCTTCCTTAGATATTTTAGTTTCAATCATACCAGTTTAATGTAAAAGGCTGGCAATGTTTATTCAAATGTTTATCACACTAGACTTTGTTGTTGTTATGCTATACTTACGGACTGGTTGACTTTTTGGGCATCTATAGTTTAGTCTCGTATGTTTGTAGCTTTCTGCGCAGCATCATTAAATGCCAGCGTTTGACCTGTCCTTTTTTTGTCTGATCTCATGATTTGTTTTAATATTACTAAACTTAGGATGATTGAGTTTTGCATCTTTTTTTATTACATTAAAATGTTCATTGTACAAAGGCAATGTACCCTCTTCTTGCCAGCTTTTATTTCTATATGTTAGCTCTTAGGTGTGTATGAGGTAGGCAAGTGTGATGGATTCTCAAAACAAACTTTTGTTTATTAATTTGGTAAATTGTGTAGTCAGCTCAATATTATTCTCAACGCTCTACTCTCGTATGTACTAGGTGCATCATGCAATTCAAGTGTATTTTTAAACAATATCGGCTTACCAGTTGTAACTGTTTAGTGAAAACAACTGATATTGTTTAAAACTGCACTTGAGTTGACAGCACAATAGACTTATTCATTTTCAACTATTTGAGGGTTGAAGTATAATTAAGAAGAGAAAATTCAAAGTATAATTATTTCATAATTGTAGTTCAAATCTTTGACATAATGATGTTTGACATGGGACACTTGGAGGGTTATTGGCACATCTCGCTACGACCTTTTGTTTGATTTTGACAAATAAA